>JAYKKI010000036.1:20987500-22278027 GCA_039881145.1 Druceiella hillmani
TATTCAGTAGTTTTCCGGTAGTTCAAATATTGTTCAATAAACTGTGAGCGTCGTTCATGCCTCTCGTTAATTTGTTTTATTGTACATCACTATTTTTCCATACTGCAGGGTTTCATGGCCGTAAAAATGTTTCTACCGAGGTCTTCGAAACAATTTTTTTTAACTTAACATCTACTCTAAATAGATGTTGATCTCCTATATTATTAAATTTTTAAATGAAAAAATTCTATATGATTGAAAAAACTTTCGTTCTTAGTACCTAATAACACTTTGTTCTCGCATTAATATTATCTTTTCACAAAAACATTATCTAGAATTAAATTATAGTGCATTTCTCCAATTTACCACCTGTATCCTAACTTATTACAATTAGACTTCACATTGTTATTAAAACGTAGATAAACAATTGTTAAATCTCGTTATCTATACCTAAATAAATGAATTAGTTATTGTTCCACGCAAGATATGGACGTGCTCACACAAAATTGGCTTACATTCCTACATGAGGTATATTTCTCAAGAAATTTGGGAAATATATATATTTCTCAGGGAAATATACAATTATTTGTCAGTCGGTCTTCTTAGAGACTTTAGTGAACGTAATTGTCTAAAAAGTGTGTCCGATGTTCTCGTCAGAAATAAAATTAAAATGTGCGGTTCGCCTCGTCCACTTATAGAAGCACTTAGTTCAAAAAAATCATAAGAAAAACCTTAGTGTATGATAAATATTCGTCGGCGAGGAAAATGCTCGTCTATTACCTACAGGTTCTCTAACAGGCGATACTTCATGGAATTACTCGGCCACTACACCGATAATATAATAATCCTGTGGCTTCAAAGCTGGTTTTGATTCGCATTCTTTTATACTAACACTATGCCTATTCTCGTGTTATTCCCTCCGAACATTATCTAATTAATATTTAGCAAGGTGATACTTTTTTTAAGCATATAGTATCTACTCTCAATTAAATATTGAAAACTCAACTGGATTTTGATATTCGATTGTTATTTTTTAGATTTATAATTCTTTTATCACCTTTTCTAAGTATCACTGCTTTAAAATATTGTTATACGTTGGAAATCTAAATTATTCATCGTTTTAGTTCGTACTTTAAATCAATCAAGGCTTTTTAAAAAAGAAATCACTTAATTAAATAACAATTTTATAAAACGATTGGTAAAATTAAAAGTCCCCGAGTTAAAAAAAACCTAAAAACAGAATGGAGGGACAAAAAAATCCAAGTACAGTTGCCGAATACGAATAGAGGTAGTTTTTGTGATTAGTAGGGTAGAATTATTTCAAAATATCAAATTATTTGACAAATTACTGTGAAAATTAACAGACTTCTATCATGATAGTTAACTCACTAAAAAAATATTACCAAAATCGGTCAATAATTACAAGCTGTAAAATTTAGATCATAAGAAATATTTAAAAAAAAATTAAAAATTATGTCATTTCTAAAAAAGATATCCTCTTTGCAAAACGCTTAAAATATTAAAAATGGACTATTTGGAAAATTACCGAGTTATAATAACTTTTATCATCAAAACTCAAGGCTGCGCTAGTCGATTATAAAGCACACGTCCGCAAAATGTTCAAAGTTTTTAAAGGAATCAATTGCTTTATATTTATTTTCAGATAGTAATTTAGTACACGAATTGTTAGTAAAACGATATCCGTACCCAGCGTGACAATCTCCCACAGTAGAATGCCGTACGCCCAGACGTCCGTCTCGTGGCTGTAGAGGTCGTAGAGGAGGGATTCGGGCGCCATCCAGCGCACGGGCAGCGCATGGCGACGGCGCTCACCGCCCGTTCCCCCTGCGCAACCCGCTCCCCCGGCTCCCCCGTTTGCACGCGACATGCCGAAGTCGGCCACCTTGCACAGCTTGTTGTGGTCCACGAGGATGTTGCGAGCCGCCAAGTCGCGGTGCACGATCTGCGGAATGAAGCAATCTTCGATGTGATACTTCGAATCAATTGAACTAATTACGTAACTCACTTACTGCTAGAGGTACTTCATCACATCGAAAAGACGAATTTGAATATTCTTATTTTCTTATTAACCGCTACATGCTCATGTGCAGCAACTGTTCCTCGGGAAATCTTATAAATACGACTCATAATCTAAATAGACATTTTTGTGATAATAAGTAATAAAATCAACCCTTAAGCCATAATTTTATTTGCTCATGTACGATTAATAATAATTTAAAATTCATATTAAATGAACTATGTGATACATATTACGCCATAATATAATCATAATTAATGGTAGTTTTAAATGCAAGTTCCAGAAATGTTAAAAAAAGTAATAATACAAACGGGAACCTATTTATATACTTTTTCTTCCTCCTTGAAATATTGAAATTCCTGGGGAATACAAGTATATTTATTTACGTTTTTCTAAGTTACGAAAATTTTCGTAATGATGTGTTTAATTTGCGTCTTGATAGCTCTCAAAATAGAGCCATATTTAGGAAGTAAATACATAATAAGTATGATAAATCCACATAAACCTCCCCAATTAAACACATGAGAGTTCACAATTAAATGAAACTACGTGATGTAGTATTATTTCTACTTTCTTTAAGTTATTTACCACGACCTAGGTTTTGTTGTATTACAACATCTTCAGGTGGGCTATTAACAAAGATTGAATTTCTGAGTGAATAATGAATTTCTACAAAATTAACGCCAAATATATTCAATACATGAGAGTCGTCAACATACGAGTATGACGGTGCGTCGGGATGGGCGTATTATGTAGGTCATTAAATTTTTCGTTTTTTTTAAAATAAACATTCAATCCTCGACTTTTACACTAGCCGTCATGAGCAAAATGCTAGTAGATATACAATTTGTAATCAATGATATATTTTCACTATAGTAACTAAAATAAAAATCAATTAATCTTAAAATAATTTTGTATTAATTTACAAATATGTACAATTGTCGGCACAAAACACAATCCGCTCAACAATACCTTCCTTGACCATATTTATTTTTTCGAATATTTATTTTTTTAAATAACAATATCTACTAAATATATTTCAAATTCTACTGATATTCACTTTCAATATGTTCTTGATGTCCATAAATGGTAGGTATTTATGGAGAAAAACTCGTATATCGTAGAAGAACTTATTTTATGTAAAAAATTAATAACGATATTTCAGTCGTCTAAAATTTTCATATCAACTGAATCCTGGTGTCAAGGACATATTTCGGAATAAATTTCAACAATTATAAAATATTCTACACAAACATTCTACAATTTATATTCTACAATTTATGATTTCTAGTTTTCTGTACTCGTTAGATTCGCGCTTAAAATCTTAAATTTAAATATATATTCTAAATTACAGTACATTATAAAATGCTGCCAGCGATACTGTTTACAATAAAAAAACTAACTCAGCTGAAACTAACTAAAATACCTCATTACCAAAATTTCCAATATTTTTATACCAAAACTCCGTTAAAAAAAGGAATTAATTAAGACTCGCGTATTAACAATCGTTTGGTAACCAACACGATTAGCTTAGAAAACTATTTTCCGCTTCTCTTCTAACTCACTCCTCAAAGTTAACTCCTAAAATGTAAATTCTTAATGTAACACTTGCTGTGCCTATTTCTCAGATATGATTGTATCACAATTTTTACAACTATGCCATATTTCAATTTTATGTGTCGTCCGTCGAAAAAAATAACTTTACCAGTCTGTCAGGCAGGTACTGAAATAATTCCAATTTTAGCATATGGTGTAAGTTTCTGTTCGTAAATTGTAAGTTAAAAGTGTTAAAATTGATATCTTTAAGACCTAACAGACCTAACAGTATAGATATACCTATATGTATATCTTTCATATATGTCTAAATATATGAAAGTACCACTTTAATATACCGAGACTTGAAAATATAGATCAATATCTTACTGCAAATCCGGTTAACTTTCTAGCTGCTAACGACATCTATAGACAGTCGTGCGGCACGTGCAGTTAGCTGCACTTGATAGCAGCACAATTTCAAATTATATTCGGTTATAGCAACAAAGGGAAGTAAAACATTAGGCCGACTAAAGGCATCTTTCGCAGCCAGCAACCTATGCAACATATATACTCACCGACTATAATGGTCTTTAGCAGCGTAAAAATAAAATGTTTTTATATTTTGCAATTGTTTTCTCTTGGAGAGAAATATTCCTAATTACCTGGTATTAATATAAAAGTAAAATCTTTTTAACGATGTGTGTGTGTATGTATGTGTGTGTTCGTGTGTAAATCATAATTATATCAAAAAACAAGAAATAAATTTTTGTGGGCCTGATGTCCTTGATATATTACATTCATAAAATATCGAAAATGTGCGTTCATATGTACTACAAACATATTGAATACAACAAAGCCAATAAATCTTAACGGCGTAATAACGCACACAAGAGGTTTGCACGACATTTGCACATCGTTCGTGGAAGGTTATGTGTTGAAATGTGTACCAGCATGTGATACAGCACGAGTTCGTGCATCCTACACTTCTTTAACTACCTTTATCATAATATTTTTTTTAACTTTGCTTTCAGTTTCGAAATTCGTGCAATTAAATTTAATGACGACAATTTAAGATGTTACATAAGGTTATAAGTTTTTTCAGACAGCAGTTAAGTTTGTTTAAATGTATTTATAATTATTTACAAGACATATAAAGGAAGACTAGCCAAAAGTTTTGTTCACTTTGTGATGTATTCAATCCTTTGTCAGTTAGAGTTACAAGATACACCTAAATAGCAAACAACTTCTGCTAAATAACCTCAAACCGCTTTCAAATTCCAACTTGTAAATAGCTATCAGGACTTGGAGAATTACGTACTATTTTAACACAGCGCCTATTAACTCTTAGTGGTTTTTCATGTATGTATGCAACAGTCTATAGCTGATGGTTATGTGTGTATGTATTGAGGGCAAGTTATGAATGAACTAAACGAGAATGGCTTCAATTATAAGACTCACCCCCTTGGAAGCAAGGTATTCCATGCCGCGTGCAACGCAGTATGCAAAAACGGTGAGATCTCGAGCAGCAAGTGCACCGCTGCCACCACCAAAACGGTCAGGCCGCGAGCGCCTCTCGCGAAGGTACGTCAGCAGCTTCCCGCACATCACGTACTCCATAACGAGCAAGTACGGCTCTGAAAATAAAACCAGATACCATATTATTTATTTAGAGAACTTATCTTACTAAAATGCATTCTATGGTTTAGCAAAAAGTCAACAACGCTCAAGACACTGTACATGCAAACTAAAATAAAGAAAATTATAGAGAAAATATTATATTTCAAACTCTAATATATTTAATAATACAAGAAATGTTTTGTTTATATACTGTGTTGGATGTAAATTTCATTAATGAAATAGTTTATTTTCTTAATCGTCCCTTAATTATCTTTATGTCGACACCACATTTGATACATTACGATTTTTATCAAGATCCAACTCAAAAGAAAAAATCGGAACGATCATAAGATTATTCACGTGTCCACCCATCTGTCACCACCGTTTTTCGCAAAAATCATTTGACATAAAAACTTCCATTCTTTCAATAGTTAACTGTCGAAAATATTTATATGGGAATTTAAAAAAGAGCGAATGAAACAATTGAAATCTCTTTTTAGTTCTTTATGTTGTATGGCATATCGACTGAAAGAGAAAGTTATAAGGATCCAAAAAATATCTTCAAGTATTATGTATAATAATAGTTCTAAAGGTTTTGCTGAATATGTCTAAGCAACCTTTTACACAGAAACTTGAAATTTGGCACAGCCATAAATCATATTTACGTAGTTATATTTGGACAGCTACCGAAAAATATTTATATAGAGATTATAAAAGAGGCATCTGAAATAACTGATTTATTTTATTTTATAATTCTTATGGGGTATGTATAGAAAGAATATGGTTTTTAAATAATTCTTTTTGAATTTTTTTATTTATAATGTAACTCTAAAGATATTTTTGAATATTTCTTCAAAATTATATTGTCTCTTGCCTCAGAAACCGCTAAACTCAAAATTATGAAACAAAATAACATTACTGGAACTTTATCTATAGGTTACCGGATAAGTACAGCAATAATTCTAAATCTCCTAATTTTTTAAAAATGTGTGATAATTTTAGACCAGTTAAAGATACACTAGGCAATATATGTAACTTTAAATGTTTATATGAACCTAAGAGTGTAGAAAAACTTCAAAGTGCGAGTTCTATTTGAACTTAACAAATTTATTAAAGACTTAATTTAGTTTCGTGACCTTTTTTTCATTTTTATATATGCAGCGCACCTTAAACAATGGAAACAAATGATATTTGATAGCATCTCTGCTAACTATTAAAAAGTTTATTTAACTTTATTATCTACTTTCAATTAATCACTTATTTTATCTTAAATTATTCATAATTACTATATAAGCTATATATATAAACTAAAATGTAACAATTTGACAACGCCCATTGAATTGACTCTGTTTTCAATTACGAGAACAGCACTGAAAATTTTTAGAACTGTCCATTTGTAATAATGGTAATAAAAAATCATTAAATTTTCGAAAACCTTACTCTTTGATAATCCCTTGAAGTACTTTACTTGAATTTGTAATTTGGTTTTACAAATAGGCAATAACTTAAAAATTGTGTATAATGTCAAGGTGAATTTAGCGTGAGAAAATTTTTATTTGATTCGATTTTTATGACTTTCGTTGTGGCCTCAATCAATAACAAAATTACGATCAACTTCGATTGACATTTTATGATCAAGCCCCAATTCGTGCTACTGTTCACAAATAGTTTAACGATTTCATGCTTAGTCATACCAGTCTTAGTGTTGATCATCGTGAGGGATGTCACTCAACAGACCACTGAAGATAACATCAATGCTGCCCGACTTATGATAAAGACCGATAACAGAGTAAACTATCAACGGACTGTAAAAACAATTCTATATGAACATTTAGGGGTCAGAACGCTTTGTACTACGCGGATAGCCCACGATTTGATGAAAGCTCAAAAACACAGTTTCATAGATTGGGGTCGCGAAATGTTAGAAAAATTCGACGAAGGTCAGTCAAATCCTGCATTTCGACATTGTCACGAAAGACAAATGGTGGATATACTGTTACGAATGTGAAAGTAAGACGCAGTCTACGCAGTGGGTGTTTCCTTTTAAAGAATGCCTACTAGGGTGAAGAAAAGACAAAGTGCTGGATAAGATGATCGGATCGTTATTAAAACGGAGTTATTATGCAACGATTGATCTAGAAAATAAAAATATAGTTACCGCAAATTAGCATACCAGAGATTGCCTGCCTGTTGTTTTGGAAAAAGTTCGAGGGCTACGCCTCATAGTGGAATCCTTCTTCATCACAGCAACGCCTCTACGCATTCAGACAAGTAACAAGCAAATATTTGACAACGTCTGGTATAAACATTTTGGGTCATCCCCCATACAGCCCCGATCTTGCACGTAAAAGTTGAACTGCGAGTAGCAATTTTCCCGGACGCCGAATCAAGGAAGAATAGGCCGACGGTTTTTTTCGGAAATTCTATATTAATGAGACGATGGACAGAGTGCCACGGAGGCAATTTTGTTAACAATAAATAAACTAAAAACTTGCTACTTCGTTCTATATGTGATATTCCAAAAATCTTAAATGTTACCTTACGTATAATTAAACCAGTTAAAAGAAAGTAACATTCGTGTTACAAAGATTTCATATGTACCAAAATATAAAACTTTTTATATTTAAGGACTTGTAATATTTCTATTAAACTATTTAGAAATATTTATTTTTCGTCATATTAATAAATCGCCTAATACGTCGTTCACAAAAGTAAAAATAATTATTTCTCAAAAATTATAATATCTGGAATAATATGTGTAGTTTTTTAGTAAACTTTTAGTAAATAAACTTCTAATAACCATGTTTTTTTTTCATAAATTTGGCTAACATACATTTTTCTAAAACATATATTTTTGTCATAACTTGGTACATTTTCAATCATAACTCTAGAAATATTGTTGATATTGTGAAGAAGTTAGTTATTGTTTTCTTTTAACTCGCCTTTACAAATGAAAGTAAAACCTTTTTTACAAGCTTTTATTAACTTCACTTGGGTGTAACTATTCTTGTAAACAAATCCAGTAAATCTATTTTCACACACTTTTAATTGTCGTATCGATTTGAATATTTTGCAAAATTTGCAATTCTGATAACAGCACAGTAATGTAGTACCAACTAATACGTCGAAGGGATGGCAAAGCAGTAAACTCATCGAGTTTGTGTTTGTTTGTTTTATCTCATTGGGTCCTTTGGTTACAAAAGTGGTTTTTTTCTATTTTTTTTAATTATAAATTTTATTTATTTTAATGCCAAAATTTTTCCCCTACAAAAATTTTCAGGTTAATATATTTTTAATTTCTTACTATTCTAAAAAATGTGATTCAATAAGTTTTATTTTTATCACTCCAAATAATTGTGAAAAGAACACTATTAACTTTCTACGTCAAACAATTCAAGAGGAAAACAGCAGTAACAGACGGATAGAAGTACGCAAAGCGGTTGCATTTTTTCCTCCTTTTAATGCGAAAACTGCAAAAAAATTAAATAAGTTTAATGAGACTATTAAATTGAACCTTAATAGACAAAATATTTCCATCATGCAATGGAAATATTTTGCATTTGGAGGCAGTACTAATGCCATGGGAACTGTACTGCCTTAAAATTCATGAATTATTAATAATTCCAAAAAATCCACTTCTAACTATAACCCCTTATATTTACTTACGCCGTATAAATCATCAAATTTTAATATCATTTTTGGATATAATTTTATTCCATAATTTACAATTTTAAAATCAGGTAAAAAATATACTTGCTATAATACATTGACCCCCGACTTTCACGAAATAACTTTTCACTTTCTTACTGCTTTTCATGGCAGCATTGCTATTTCGTAACAAAAGGCGTGGTACCTTAATTACTACTGTTTTTATATAGAGTAAAAAATCTAAATGTTCATTACTAATGTGATTTAATATCGTTTCAAGTAGATAACAATACATTAAAGTTTCGAATTGTTTTTACATTTAAACAAGCGCGCACACGCAAACGGCTCGCACACGGACTCACGCGAGAATGTACGCAACCACGCATGGACGCTCGCATGCAATGCATTCATTGTAACACAATAGCCAACTTCGGCAAAAAGTGTGTCAAGCAAGACGCTCATTGAATTGCAAATGATGGCCAGCCGAACATGATATTTCGTTTAGCACTAGAAAAATCAAATGAGAAGATTGAAAAGTCATTCTGCTTGTTAATGGAACCAAACACTTGTTTTAACTTATTAATTTTTTTATTTATTTAATACCCCTTGGTTAACTAACTGATTGGTTTAAATCCTTAAACATGTGTAAGTAGAAACAAAATAGAAATAAAAAAAGGTATTATTAAAAAAATGAAAACCGATTGCGCGAAAAGCTGGAAACACCTCGGGTGCGATCGCGATCACAGTTACATACCGCGGAAAGTGGAGTGTTCCCATGTAATTCGGTTTGCACAGGATTATATAGCAAAAGTCAGCAAAATATCAGGTACTAAGAGTGAAAATTTACTCAACAATACGAGACATTGGGTTTTCCTTTTAATATCTGGAAGATAAATTTCATAATCGCAAAGTCTCTTGTGAGTTGCAAAGAAGAGAAGCCAAGCATACCCAAGAGGAAATCAGTAGGAAAAAGAAAGGGGAAGTAACTATACTCTCTCATATACAGATATTGGAAGAACTTCTTTTGTACATGTTCAATCATCAAGCTGCATTTGGCTGCATGTAAGTTCCAAGTAATGGAGCCTGATTCTATATATCTTTAAAAGTATAGCTTAGTAATTGCAACAAAATGGTAATGTATTGAAAACTAGAATATCGCATTAAAATCAAAACAATAATTACAAATTTCTTTAATTACTTTGATATTGGAGTGCTTCTAGAAGTTTAACAGAACGACTTAAAATCATTTTGGAAAATTTATGTAAACTTTATGAAATAATGCGTCCACAATTTAGATCTTCAACCTTCTATTACCTATAAATCTATATACTATATAACGCCTAAGCAAACTAAATAAGAAGCTACATGAAATATTGTCAATTTTGTCGTCGAATAAATAAAGGAATGTATTTACTTATTAAATCTAGAAATGAAGAGATAGAAGATACTACCAACAGACTTAGTCAAAATGGATTTAAATTAGGGAGATAATTGATTAAAGAGATCAATAGAATAATTTCTTCAGATGCAACCGAGTTCCAAGAGAAATCCATAAAAATGTTATTAAGTACATATGCAACCGTGGTAGCGTAATCAATACAATGTAATCAAACGACGGGTTGAATGAATCTTGCCTCACTGGCGCAGGAAGCCGCGCCACATGTAGGTTGCATACTAATTAATTACTTTCAAAATATTATTTCCCAAGCACGCGACAATGAAGCCTGTTTGATCAGCCGGTGCCATTGTTCGTGACGCGATTCGATCGACCGCAGTTTCGTTGTTAAGCGGGCACTTCACAGGGAACTCGACGTAGAGTTAACCAGGGCTTTGTTTCCATATTATGTAATGATAACAATAGATGCTATTTTTTAAATTGCAGTCACGCGATAATATTCGGAAAAACTGCAAAAATCCGAAGCAACTTAGAAATAGAAGATTTGGAGTTAAGAAATTTATAAATATAAAGATTCTGCAGCAAAAGTGAATTAAAATTGTAAACATAGCTAACTAGTACATTTCAAAAAATTAATACATTACCGCAACTTAGAATTTTGACTAAAATAATTCTAAGATTGAATGTAGAAATTGGCTTGATTCTAAAATGGTCCCTTTACTTTAAATCCGCGGAAACTGAAATATTTTGTTAATTCTTTTCATTTAGCGCTGAATTTATCACATATCCTGATTTTTCTTCCTAATCTTTTCAGCGATAGTCACGTAGGGTAACAATTCTCACTCTTTTTTTTATCATGTTCAAGAAAATTGTTGGTATATGAGTGAATGCTATATTTTTAGGATTCCCCATATTTCCATTGCCAAATGGAATTGAACAAAGGACACTGATTCTCTCAAACTTAACCTTAATTTTTTTTTCGTAATTCGCATTTGGCTGTTACTAAATATATCTACAATAAAACACAACTCTCTGTGCCACATAATCTTTGACAAAATAAGCTATGGCAGATGAACGCATGGATATAAACACACGTCGAGTTGATTCCAAGTATATTGTTTCTCCAGTTTTGGTATGAATTCTTAAAATATTTACTCTTGTATAAAAAACTAAGTTGTGGTTCAGATTTATAGCAATACTTATCGAATTAAAGTGTAAATGTGACAATAGAAAGTGCACTTTGAGAAAAGTGCCATACAATCAATCACTTCTTTAAAATGGGTTATAAGATGTATATAGGTAAATAAAATCAAACACATCAAATATTACGATGAAAAGCTTAAATATTATTTTTATTTAAATATATCTATTCTTATTAAAATTTCATTTGCCAATTAATTAAGGCGATCCAGGAGAAAAGCTCACGCATAAAACCGGTGTCAGTCCGAAGCAAGCAATATATCATTAGACATCGGCGTCACGTACCCAGAGGCAGTGCGTCATGGCGCAAACGGACGGTGCGTTTGTCAAACGCATGGGCACGCGTGAGGGAATGACACTAATAGCACGTAACTGTAGCGAGCCATCGGCTTGGACGTTGCGTCAACGTGCTACCGCCATATTTGTCATCTATACGAATGTCAATTGCAGTTGCATAATGAAGTAAAGTTGCGCAAGTTGTCGCCCTTTGAATATTGTTGATGCATTTTGATGGTAATCTCAAAATATACGACGGTTTTTTACGAAAATATCATTGTCAACGTTTGGCACTGAAACGATTGAAATTTAATATTATCAAATTAAATGAATAAATACCGTTAGTCAATTATTTTTGATCATGCTATGCATTCGTACGGGAAAAGCGTTTAACGTAACAAAAAGAGAATAATATCAGAGATTAGAACGTGTTATGAATATAGTTTCCCCTCCGCTGTCAGTTACTTGTTTGTGAAAAGTAGAACGTCAATAAGATAAACCTAACTTGTTTCAATGTTCGTTATGTAAAGCATATGTTAATCTTTACGTATTAACACTTAGATAATTAGCACACAACGTTTCCTTAATATAAATACCTTTTATAGACACTTCAGAATAACACAAAAAAACTAACTTCCAACGCACATCACGGCTGCGCCCCTTTTTTATTAGATTTCCGTAATAAAATGAGGAATTCTTACAGTTTAGTTATATGTCTCCGTCTGTCTGTCACAGCGTCACAGTTTTAAGAGAATGTGCAATAAATTATGCGAGTAGATGCTTCATATAGAGATTAAAATTAATATGAACCAAAATAATATTAAAATATACCTCTCTTTTTATGTACCTTCGCATAAATGTAAGGTGAAAAAGAATTTTATTCGTACATCCCAATGAATGGAATATCATTGGATGGTTCTTTAAAGTGAAATTGTAGTTTCTTTTGTAACTTAACCTTTTCATAAGCTTCCATTTTGAAATAGTAAGCTTCATAGTAACGTACAATGTACCACTCCCTCTAATTTTTCAATCTAAAACATACACAATAATGCTGTGAAAAAACTCTATACTAGCATTTGTAATAACAAACAGATAACGGAGAAAACATATTCATTATTAAAAAAAGAATGATTAATATAACAATACTTCGTTCCAATTTTAGCTAACTAATAATCAAACATAAATTCCGTATCAAGTGTCAGTTCTACAAAATATTGTATTTTAAGCTTCTCGAGCAAAATTGCGCCATGATATTCTCAAATATTTTTATTCTGTGCCGAGATGAGTAACATTGTATCCATCGCGAAGCCACGCCTAAAAGTGTACAATGGAGTACAGTCGCACGCTTGTACAAAGGGAAGTGAAAAGTAGGTGTGGCAAATGAAACACAAAAGTTAACTGAACGCCACGGGCGTACTCTCGCCCGCTAGATATTCTATTGGGCGTAACCCAACTTCAAAAGCAATCTGTTGTGAAATAAGCGTAACTAAACCTTGTAGGCTGTTGACATGCTTACTATTGCGAAGATACACTTTTTAATAGTGTGCTAGTTTATATATTAGAATTATAATATTAATTATATTAGAATTATAACAGTAAATAACAAAATTACTTACTTTGTTAACAAGTTGTGAACTTATTTAATTAAAATTAGCTCACAAGCATAAATCGATATTTTCTTGGTGAAGTTGAAAAAAATGTCCATCCAAGTATTTTTAAGATATAATTGTAATCAAAACTCAATGATGAATTTAATACTAACTGTAACAATAAAACTTTCTAATTAATTTGAACCAATTTATTTTATTGAATGTAACGAGGCTGTTATTTAATTTTAGTAATTACTCAAAATGGCAGAATATTTACGCAGCCATTACATCATAATAAAAACTCAAGTATCATCGTGATTAAAATTACTTTATAGCTTTATTAATAACCGATTTAGAAAAAGAAGCCGGAAATGGAATGACCGTAATCACAACGCAGCATTTTAAATGCTTTATACCTCCAAGTGCCACTCGCAATTAATCGGAAACGGTTATTAATCATAGTTATTGTTTTACGTAACAATTGACTTCGTAATGAGAAAAAGATAAAAATTATTGTACTTTTGCGTTATGTATACAATTGGTTCTATTGCGTCAGAGCATTGTTAGTGTTGATTGCTTTGTTGCTTGTACAAAGCAACCGGTTCAAAGCTGGCCGTCGTTGGCGTATATTTCTTAGTATCGACTAGCACCCGTAAAACGAGTTTGATATAGGAAATATCACAGGATCAACAAACGATCACTGAGATCAGTTTAGGGGTTCAAGGAATTTGCCATTCAATTTCTCTATAGCATCACGATGTTACGAACGCGACTCTGCTACACGAAGATATAGATGTAATACGTGATTTCTATTGCGATTCGTTTACAGAAAAGTGTCTAGAGAAAGTTTTAGGATAATGGTAGAATGTGAAAAAGATAGGAATTCTCTAAAAAACTAAAAAGCTGCTAAGTATGAAAAGTGTCCAGAAATAAAGTACGAGAAATTTTAAATTAACCAAACACGGAGATAATCACCCTATTGATATAAAAGAGTTACGATATATATATATAGGTCCGTTTGTAGAATATGTCCACAGAAAGTTATAGAGCAATAGTAGAAAGTGGTAAAGTAAGTAAGAATAAAAAGCATATGCATTTAAAATGAAAGAAATTATAAATTGACTGATTGTAGAGATTAAACACGCTTTTGATATAAAATAACCACTATATATAAGAAGGTACGTTTGCAGAAATGTATCAACAGAAAGTTATAGAGCAATAATAGAATGCGTCAAAAATATGAAATCTCTAAAAACACTAAAATGCAGATAAGAGTGAAAAGTGTCTCAATTTAAAATAGAAAATATTTTAAATCAACTTATTGTATAGATAATCAGGCTGTTGATATAAAACAGCCACCATGTATATCGAAGTTCGTTTGCAAAAACGTATCAATAGAAAGTTACAGGGCTATAATAGAACATGGCAAAGTGACAAATTATCTGAAAACAATAAAATGCTGATAAGTGTGAAAAGTTTCCGAAACTAAAATAAAACAAATGTTTAATTTAGTGATTGTGATGATAATGCTGTTGATACAAATATCCACTATACACAGTTCATAAGAATAGCAACAAATAATTAATAAGGTTTCATATTATTTTCTATGGATGCACTGACATGAAAAATATTCTATGTAAAATTATTTTAAGAAATTAATATAGTACCAAGCTATGTAGATTTTTTGTTTTCTCATTGCTTAACACAATAGTGAACACTGGAGGCTCACAAATATATTGTCTAGATTATATTATATAGGTATTATATGTAGGTTTTAAAATGTAATTTCTTTGGTGTTAAATACATATGATTATAATTAATTAAGGTGCTCTATGAACTTTCGTTTTAACAATTGTATTTTTATTAATAAAAGTTTAAAAAGCTAAAATACAACTACAAAAAAAGCTTAAGACTTTATTTTTATTAAATATGGCCCACTGTATATTTATAATTGTGAAAATTATCTTCCGTTTTATTGTTTTTAATTTTAAAATGTCTAGATAGTTTATCCACGCAAAAGCTCCTAAAGTGTGTTCCGTATTTTTTCATAGACAGATTTAAGTTTTCAAACGTTTATTTTATGTCAAAAATCTTAGTTGATAGTTTTTTGGTAATATTCGATTTTACCTACTACATATTCCCTCCACGAAACCCAAAGTCTCATCTTTCTTTTGGCATCGCTGTAGTCATAGTCGTCGCTACAGGGTAACAAGAAGAAATATTAGTGTAATTTTTTTATGATAATTTACTCACACTATAAAAGCGTATTCAAGTCCACCTAGATTTTTATTTGTTTTTTCTTCATTTAGTTGTAGCCAGTAATTTTCGTGCAATACAACAGCTTCATTATTAATTTTCTCATTCGGACCTATAATTTCACCGACCCAATAGTTTGGTCCCTAGGATGCTATCATCTATATCCCCATACCCACACATAAACTACTAAAATCAGAAACCTTTCTTTTAGCAAAACTTTGGTAACACTAATTGATTTTATAATGATCCATATATTTTCAAAATACTTATAACTTACTTAAGCATATATGTATACAACCAATTTGTAAGTAATATCTTTAACTGACCTTGTTCTGTACAACACGCCAGCAGCGTGACTACGTTTGGATGCGTCCCAAGTTTCTGCATAATGCAAATCTCATGAAGAAGTTCCTGTTTCTCCTTCTGTGATGCACTCTCTTTGATCGTTTTCACAGCTACGAGCCTTGTGAGACCGTCATGTCCGCTTAAATCGTCAGCTTCAGCTTTCCATACCTGCCAAAGACCAGTTTGTGCCTATTGTTACCTACATAAAGCTCTGTATCGAATTTTACAAACCGAGATTCTTTGACAATTTAGAATTTCGACTGAAAATAACTAATAAAGTTACGAACTAAATAAACTTTATTTATTGATACAAATTTCTATTAATTGCTTACCCTGAAATATTATAAAATATCGCAATACTTTCGTTTAAAATTTTACATTCAATGCATTAATGCACCCGAAAAGAAAATGTTTCATATCAATTTTATTTATAGCTACATACCTGTCCGAAATTTCCTTGGCCCAGTAAAGTTTGTAGTCTCAATTTATTTCTTGGAAACTCCCACTTCTGATCAGGTTTTACTGGCGGAGGCGCAGGAGGCCGCGCTACGGGCGTTACTTGTGACTCCTTCTTCACTTCGCTCTCTTGAAAATAACCTTCATATTCCGTATCAATATCTTTGGTCTTATTCAGAAACACACTTCTCAGTACGAATACAATTATAGCCGTAACAGGCAAAAAACCTAATCCAGCTAAAACATAAGTTGCTGTATAAGTCTTTTCAGCTTCTATTACAACTCCATCATTAGCTGCCGTAGCTATATCGTTCTTTTCTCTGCTATCGTGAATGGACGCACTCCTATTTTTCTCGGTATTATTCTTATCTGTTTTAAAATTGTTATCTAGTATATTTAACTTTGGTGTGGAAGGAGCTTCATAATCCACGGCACTCGCTGTATTGATAAAATTTGGGGTCTCAGCGTCCTTTGGGCGAGGTTTCAACTGTTCTTCATTGTTGGAAACAGTGTCTATTTTCTCCTCGGTAGATGTTTGATACGTAGTATACCTAATTATAAAAGGTGTATTTGTAACGGGTGTTGGTGGTTGCGTAACTGTTGTTTCGCTGAAACTATTCGTTATAAAATCGTCAAAACCCAATCTGGTTTCAACAGCGATCGGCCTTATATTGATTTTCGGTATGGAACTATTCGAAACTTTTTTGTTGAAATCAGATGTTATTATAGAATCTAAGGTGTCTTTAAAACGTACTTTATTGGTTCTATTTAAAAATTTATTGAAAAGTATCGCAGGACCTGGCGTGGTACTGGTGATGTTAATTATATTTTTAATTGTAGTGATTCTCACTTTGGGCCGGGAAAAGACTGATTGATTCCCAATTTTGGTTTCTGCGGATGTCGCATTGCTTGAATTTTCCGTTTTACTTGTATTGTTCTTAGTTGATGAGACATCCAATGCTTTCGTGCGCGTTTGCAAGTTAATCGTGTTGTTAGTTTTGTCTTTGATCTCCACATCCGTGTTATTTTTTGGCATCGAGTCAGTTTTATTTTGGCCTTTCATCGACGAAGTTACGGAAACTGAAGTCACGACTGCTGTGTATATTAGAGTGGACGGCTTGTCGGTGGTAGATTTAGTATCGGTATTTTGTGTCACGTTGACGTTACTATTACTTACACTTGGAGTCACTTTCACTGGCCGACGCTTGAATGTGGTATAAGGAATTCTAGTGTAATTTCTTACATTTGCGTACATTGTCCTGTTTATACTCGTAGTTTCGTCTTTCATTCTTCCTGTTACACTGCTATGGTTGGTGTTATTTGTTAATATGTTTGATATGGGACCTTGTGGTATTATATGAGTAATATTGAATTTAGTTGGTGATGTTGGCATTAATTTCCTATAAGGATTAATGTGTCGCAAAGGAGACAATACCTTAACCGATGTCCTTATTTTATTTTTTTCTATTACATTCTTCACCACCGATACATCCATGTCCTCGTTTAGTTCTTCGTCATCATTAGCTTTCAAATATTTTGTTTTATCGGTAACTGGAATCCGAATTGGAAATCGTTTCTTCTCAGGTAAATTTAAATATTGCACCGATTTAGTTGAAGCAGATAAATTCGGCGCATTCGTTAAGTTGTCACCGGGAACTATTGGTGTATTTATTTTTTGCCCAAAATATAAGAAAGGTTCCATATCTTCCACTGGTAACTCCGTTTCTAGCGGTCGAAAGTGCTTATACAATTCATCAGATATGAAAAGCGTCTTATTTTCGTTCTCTTTCACAGTTATACTTTCTACTTTCGCAGGTTTAGTTATTTTCGTGCTCGACACATTAACATTTGCATTATTCATTTCTGTGACAGATCTGTTAACTCTCTCCGTTGTAGTTGACGTGATTAATTTAGATGATACATTGATTGTGGACGTCTCTAATATATCTTCAGATTTATTTTTAAATTTCACAGGACTTTCTGTTGTTAATTGAATGGATTTATTTGCATTATCAACTACTTTAGTTGCCAACGTAAGACCATTATTTTTTTCTGTCGCATTAGTAGTATCCGAATAGTTTAATAAGTATAAACCATGGTTCGATTCGTCTACTTGAAATTCTTCATCAGGATCTAAAACTGCGGACTCTACATTTTCCTCTTTTCCTTCTCCTGGGACGTATTGGGGTACGATGGTTTCCTTTTTTGTATACTCCACCTGCTCTAGCAATTCGTCACTGGATGATGGATGCTTCCTAAAAGCTGAACCATAGCGTGGCAAATCGCTGGGCGATGTTTTTCGTCGGTTGTTTAAGAAACCGGCTCTAACTTTCGATTCCTGATATGCCCTCGTGCTGACTACAACTGGTCTCTCCGAAGTCCTCGACTGTTGCTCTCGATACAAATTAACTGGTGTCTCGATTCTAATTACAGGTGTCGCATTTCTAAAATTTGCACCATTGTTATCACTGAGCACAATCCGCTTGAACACAGTGCTATTGGAATCGCGCAATTCCAATTGCGCAAATGTCGCATTGTTTCTGTAACAGATTAAACGCGGTAGCGTATTAATTTATAAATATAAATTCATAAACGATTTATAAAATTTTCTGTGCATACAGTTTATAATACATTTTTTTTTTACTTTTTTTTACCTTAACACCTAATAGTCTCTGCCAAATTAATGGTAAGTCAATATTGACTTGAAAAAAGCTTTGAATTGTCAATCATTATTAAATATTAAGTAGCTTAATGAGGACAACTGTAGAAATCTGATATTTACCTGTTGGGTTTATTGGCCAGGGTGGCGATGGTGGTGAGATGGTCGGCGAGCCGCTCGCGCAGCAACCTGCGCCGGCGCGCCGCCAACACGCTCAGTAGCTGCTGGTCTCGCGCACCCGCACCGCCACCGCGCCCCGTTGCGCCACCTGCACAAGTAAAAATAAAACCTTATATTTAATTGCCAAGTATTAATGGTTAAATAATAAAAATAAAATAAGAAGGTCGTAATAAGATCTTGTACATTATTTTCACTGATTTAGGCAATTAAGATCTATTAGCAAAGGTTGAAAATGAGAGAGGATTTATTATAAACTTTTCGTCCGTTTTTAACTGTCATAGTTTTTTTTTAAATCTACTAAATTTTAAGGGCTTTATTATTTTGAAAATTACAAGACATTATAGATGATTGAGTTATCAAAGCTTATACAAAATCTAATCATTTAAAAATAAGAAAAGACATTCAATAAATTTCCTTCCATTAACTTTAACGCTTTCATAATCATGACTACAATTAGTTTTGGTAAAGAGTATTACAGCAATACAATATTTATCGATAACGTAACAGAAAATGATATTATTAAATGAGTATAAATAAACGTACTTCAGAATGATTGATCAGTTTTGGTAAAGTAGTTAAAGCGGATTAGATAGTTGTTAATAAGAAGATCTTTAAATTAAAGTTCAAAAATATTGACAATCTATCAAAATTTGCGTAAGCTTATGGTATGGAATTGCACGTAAGCAAATACGCATTGCAAATATGCATGATAAGGCAATCTGTTTAAAATAGAACGATAAAGTGATAATATATTTTATTCAAATTATAGCAGAAATAGTTTTCCTTCCGGTATGCTTCCCAATTACCTAGAATATTCATAGTTCCTAATTACCTAGAATATTCATATACTCTATTAAAACATGTAACTTCACATTCTTTTACGTAACTCCTAACAAAATAACCCATAATATGCAAGCTTGTTACGCTACACATTTCCGCGAAGATACGGAATAGAAATCTAGGGTGGGTTGTTATGGTGTTTTGCATAACAACCCACCCTAGATTTCTATTTACATAAGGCCACCAGCATATAATTCATTATAAGTGTCACCTATTTCTTCAATTGTTTACATAAATGTCTGACTTTTTTCCTTTCACATCAAAAAAGTCATTCGTTTTCTATAAGAAATATAAATAATTTACGTAAATAAAACAAGTTATAGAAATATTGCTCAGTGTTCTTTTTCTGAAACGTTTCAGACTCTGGTAAAAGAACCTTATCGATAACAATGAGCCTGTAAAAAAGTTACTTAAAACTATACACGGCAATAACACTGAATGAACGCGCTTTGCGGAATACGTTTATCTTTAACTCATCTAACTTGAAAAACATCTATTTACTGGCGATAATTATGTAAATGCTACTTAATGATACACAATTCATTTTTTCACCATTTACTAACCTCCGAGTAAATAATGCAATTATTGTGAACAATCATTCATCCCAAAATATTTAAACAAACACAATCTTAAAGGCTTGAATATCAAATCTTTGTCTTGAATATCTATAAAAAACTAAAGAAATCTTCGATAGACCCTAAATCACTGTTTAGAAATCCATCAGACACTTTGAGTAACATCGACTTAGCCTCGTATCAAACTTATATCAAAGGCGGTACGTTTATATCACGGAAAGGATCGTTATAAACACTGCCTGCCACGACGGACTGTTTTATTTCAATTAACAATATATAGTATTATTACGGTCTCGAGTAAATAATGCAATTATTGTGAACAATCATTCATCCCAAAATATTTAAACAAACACAATCTTAAAGGCTTGAATATCAAATCTTTGTCTTGAATATCTCTAAAAAACTAAAGAAATCTTCGATAGACACTAAATCACTGTTTAGAAATCCATCAGACACTTTAAGTAACATCGACTTAGCCTCGTATCAAACTTATATCAAAGGCGGTACGTTTATATCACGGAAAGGATTGTTATAAACACGGCCTGCCACGACGGACTGTTTTATTTCAATTAACAATATATAGTATTATTACGGTCTGATAACCACTACAACGATCGTTAAAGTTATGTAACATGGAATAGTTTAAAAGAAGATGTCGTTGTGCTAGATTTGTTTTTATGTTTATGTGTTACATAACCACTCTTCTAAAGCGT
The DNA here is from genome assembly GCA_039881145.1 of Druceiella hillmani. Lineage (NCBI taxonomy): Eukaryota > Metazoa > Arthropoda > Insecta > Lepidoptera > Hepialidae > Druceiella > Druceiella hillmani. The sequence continues at coordinate 21,008,804 of JAYKKI010000036.1, forward strand.
TCTTCACCGGCGTCTCTTTAATTACATGTCGATAATTGATTATATAACTAGTACTGTACCGATATCAACTTCAAAACACTAATTTTTCTTTTAAAAACAAATCGATTACAATACAGAAAATCTATTAAGATTAAGTAAACGTTAACTGCAAGAGTTCAAGATGAAAAGAATAACTTAAAAATTGCCAACTCAAATTATAATTTAAATGTAACAATTTTGTTTTACGTCATAGTTAAGGAATAGATCAACACTTTAAAAAAATTGTAGTTTTTGCTTATAGACAAAAGGTAAATTATCAACCATGTAAGCTAGTCTCGAACATACTAAAATTGCGACTTACTTCATAAAGTAAGTTTTATTTCTTTTTTTGTATTCTGCATTTGTGTTAACTGAATAACTGTATGTAACAAGATTCGAAGTGACATTAAATAAAATTTTAGAGCTAACAAGTATTATATAAAAACGTGTTAACTATTAAACGTTAGGAAGCTTCGAAATGGAAAATGTTATCTTCATTTACTGAAAATTTTATTAACACCTGAAACGCGTTCATATTTTTACCCCTCTTTACGATGTGAAAAAAAACTATACGTTAATTTTAATAAAATACAGTCAACTCTTTTTTTGTAATTTATAGCTATGGCAAATTGCTTATTTCTATAAATACTACATATTAGATAAGAAATAAAACTAAACAGATAAATTTTAGACTACCTTATCTAAAAGCTAAAAACGGAACCTTTATGGTGATACTTCACCGTGTGTCTGTCCGTATCTCAAGGCTATCAACGTAGAAATGGCACAATTGTAGAATTTACTTATTCGCATTTATTTCGGGTGAAGTAATTTTATTTTTATCCAAAATGGGGTTTGAAATTCAAAAGTGATAACTTTACTTACACATTTAAAAACAATTTTTTTTATTTAAATTAGAAATAATTCCAGCTGACAGAAAATCTTTTATTTATTATAGGAAAAATTAAACAAAGTTGCAAGCATTTCTCTGATACCCTAATTTCTAGATCATTATCAGGTAGATATCTATGTATTGATAGAGTGATTGAATTTTATCATGACGCTATTTTCTGATATCTTGGGTAGCAATTCATAATATCCTGGGTGATACATAGTGGGCTTTCTACATACATACACACACACATATATATATATATATATATATATATATATATATATATATATATATATGTGTGTGTGTGTGTGTATGTTAACTATTATATATATATATATATATATATATATATATATATATATATATATATATATAACAGTTAACATTAAAGTGACGTCATATAAAACTAACTTTTGAGTGAAATTTCATCGCTCACTTAGTATCAAATTCTTTTTCTTGTCACACTTATCTTCCCTTATTTTCCTCATTATGCAAGTCGTATATGGTAAAGTTTTTAAATATCAATAGCACGCTTTAACACAAAAAGGATGTCGAGTGCTAGAAATGTGCGTCAACATCCGGCGACGTTACGTAATGCCGATGTCGTGCGTGCGTGTCGCAAGCCGGGGAAAGCCTCTCTGTTGCGACTATTCGACACGCATGGCTCACAATACGACGGACGAGAGAATTGAAATGAATGGTGAATAGAAAAGTTGAGATATATGAGATACACATATCAAAATGTATAACCGGTAGTGAAAATTTAAAAATAAAATTGCACGAAAAATGTAAGTTCACATTTTTATTACAAAAAATGTGCATCACAATTGATTATGAGATGCAAGCTCTTGCCATTAACACGTGATTATAGCGCAAACTTGTTTACAAAACTAGTTTCTAAAATAGCAAGCAATTTTTCCGATGTGGTCATGTAAATTAAGTTAGAACTCAAGGCTAAATCTAAATTATAAATTAACACGTAAAGTAATATTTCCATAAGTGAGCCATCATTAAGTAAGCCATAATTTTTCCGATGTGGTCATGTAAATTAAGTTAGAACTCAAGGCTAAATCTAAATTATAAATTAACACGTAAAGTAATATTTCCATAAGTAAGCCATCATTAAGTAAGCCATAATTTTTCCGATGTGGTCATGTAAATTAAGTTAGAACTCAAGGCTAAATCTAAATTATAAATTAACACGTAAAGTAATATTTCCATAAGTGAGCCATCATTAAGTAAGCCATAATTTTTCCGATGTGGTCATGTAAATTAAGTTAGAACTCAAGGCTAAATCTAAATTATAAATTAACACGTAAAGTAATATTTCCATAAGTGAGCCATCATTAAGTAAGCCATAATTTTTCCGATGTGGTCATGTAAATTAAGTTAGAACTCAAGGCTAAATCTAAATTATAAATTAACACGTAAAGTAATATTTCCATAAGTGAGCCATCATTAAGTAAGCCATAATTTTTCCGATGTGGTCATGTAAATTAAGTTAGAACTCAAGGCTAAATCTAAATTATAAATTAACACGTAAAGTAATATTTCCATAAGTGAGCCATCATTAAGTAAGCCATAATTTTTCCGATGTGGTCATGTAAATTAAGTTAGAACTCAAGGCTAAATCTAAATTATAAATTAACACGTAAAGTAATATTTCCATAAGTGAGCCATCATTAAGTAAGCCATAATTTTTCCGATGTGGTCATGTAAAATAAGTTAGAACTCAAGGCTAAATCTAAATTATAAATTAACACGTAAAGTAATATTTCCATAAGTAAGCCATCATTAAGTAAGCCATAATTTTTCCGATGTGGTCATGTAAATTAAGTTAGAACTCAAGGCTAAATCTAAATTATAAATTAACACGTAAAGTAATATTTCCATAAGTGAGCCATCATTAAGTAAGCCATAATTTTTCCGATGTGGTCATGTAAAATAAGTTAGAACTCAAGGCTAAATCTAAATTATAAATTAACACGTAAAGTAATATTTCCATAAGTAAGCCATCATTAAGTAAGTCATAATTTTTCCGATGTGGTCATGTAAAATAAGTTAGAACTCAAGGCTAAATCTAAATTATAAATTAACACGTAAAGTAATATTTCCATAAGTGAGCCATCATTAAGTAAGCCATAATTTTTCCGATGTGGTCATGTAAAATAAGTTAGAACTCAAGGCTAAATCTAAATTATAAATTAACACGTAAAGTAATATTTCCATAAGTAAGCCATCATTAAGTAAGCCATAATTTTTCCGATGTGGTCATGTAAAATAAGTTAGAACTCAAGGCTAAATCTAAATTATAAATTAACACGTAAAGTAATATTTCCATAAGTAAGCCATCATTAAGTAAGCCATAATTTTTCCGATGTGGTCATGTAAAATAAGTTAGAACTCAAGGCTAAATCTAAATTATAAATTAACACGTAAAGTAATATTTCCATAAGTAAGCCATCATTAAGTAAGCCATAATTTTTCCGATGTGGTCATGTAAAATAAGTTAGAACTCAAGGCTAAATCTAAATTATAAATTAACACGTAAAGTAATATGTCCATAAGTAAGCCATCATTAAGTAAGCCATAATTTATGATTATACCAAAATTTCTTTCAACCTTACACGTGTTTGGCAAAGATTACTCGTGAAATCAATTAATATGTAAACCTACATGACCATTAGTTTCGTGTTTAATTTGCGTGTTTCCAATATTCTAAATATTAACAATACGGAATATGTAACTTATGTAACGATTAATTCTGTATTTGATTTCCAAATTTTCAAAACGCTAAATATTAACAATATAGAATTTTTAATCTAGTTTCCAATATTCTTAAAATATTAACAATATGGAATATGAAATCTATATAAAGACTAGTTTCGTATTTAAGTTCCAAGTTTCCAATATCTAAATCTTAAAAATATGGAGCATCTGCGTAATATTCTATCTACGAATACATACACAAGGACTACTTTCATATTGAGAGGTCATCGCCTACACTTTCTCTCAGTGCCCTTTTGAAATGCCAACAGGCGAGAGCATGAGCAAAGCTGACACCGATAGAAATCAGCGCGTACTAGTTCACAAGATACAAACAAATATAAACCGCATCCAATCAATTCAATTAAAATACTTTAAAATGTTTATGCACTTTCCATACGAATTTTCATTCCATATCATTTCCATTATTATGTTATTACAATTATTTAAGGTCAGGGAATGAGGCGTTTAACAAAATGTTGGTCCTATATCATTATACGCTCTAATATTGTTTAAATAAAACACTTAAAAAACGCTTAACCAAAGAACTTATTATTATAGACAAATTAGAAGCATCCAAACTCAGTGGATTTACTAATCCCCGTTGAAAATATTTTTCCTCATCCATCATCAGATCCTCCCGGTTGCCATATAAAACAAAAAGACTCATTAAAACAAGGCCGACGAACCCAAACTCAATGAGATTACTTGTTAGCCATTGAGAAGTTCCCACGACCGCTTCCTCCTCTATCATCATGTCAGCTCGATGGTGCTATTTATTGTAACATTGTCAGAATTATACAACTTTGCAAAGTTCCAAATCGATATGATAATAAGGAGTACGTGAAAGTCGACTTACCACATTTGTTTGAGCACATAGTTACATACGTGCGGAGAAGAACGCTAATAAAATCGTGTTAGAAAGGTTTAACAGGACGAGTTCAAAATAAATTTTACACCAAATTTTTCTTTTGTTTTTTACTATCAAATCGTCCTCTTAACTCTTCTTTGGTTAAAGTAAGAGAATGATAATTTTATAAATAATAAATTTAATATACAGTATAACATCTAATAGGGCTATAAGGAACAGGTCTACTTCCTTCAAGTTATAGCAAAAATGTTAGGTCTAAACCTATCATGTAGGCCCGATGTTGAAATGTACGTCTTTTGATCCAATAAACGGATTTGATTTTCCTCAATAAAATATTGCTTTTATTTATTCATAAAGGAAACTATGTGCACCATTTTTTGTAACTCCAAAAAGAGGATAGTAGGAACCTTGCTTGGAAATTAATTGCTTTACGTTCCATCACAATTAACCATTTGAATTTCGAGATTCAGTGATGCAGTTACGAATAATCTTAAGTTACAATACTCCGAAAAGAATTATTCTGCTTTAGACTATTAAAATATTTGGTAAATTTCTAATTACACAAACTGACATTCAGTGACTGACTTTAGTGTTCGAAAATTGAGTGACTAATTTTAGCGTTCAAAGTTAGTGAGACATGCAGCGTCCGAAAAACTTATGGTACGAAAATTTTAAAACTTTTAAATTCGTTTCAAATGATAAATCGCATACTAACGAAGCATATCTTCTTTCCGTTACTACCATGTGCCTTAAAGTTTTTTAACATTAACATTTAATATGTTGCTAAATTACTTCAAAAAATTATGTGATTGTATTTTATTATTTTCCTAACTTTGGTACGAATACAAAACAATAGAGTTTTGTCACCATATTCATTCTAATATTACATTTTCACGGATTAACAATACAAAAATATTTGTCTTAAATATTCAAAACAATTCTTTAGCGGAAAAACACCCATTATACGTTCAATGTCTCTTCGCTCGAGTCTCAGTAGCAGTGAGCATATTGGATCAACTTCTAAGAAGTGATTCGTTCAAACATTTCAAAACGCTTCAGTCATTTCAGTTTCAAACATTTAAAAACACTTCTATTTTGGTCAATCGATTCAATAGAATTATGTGATATTATCGTACTTATTTTGTTAGTGAAATTCATCGTAAAACTCCTTTTATTAGAATATGCATATAATTGTTTTTGCATATACAATATTCAAATCCGATTCGCCTTTGGAAAACAACAATACCAGGATTACTTATGTATTTAGCAAATCTTATCGCTGATGTGATTAGTACACTACAGCTATACATTAATTAAACTGAGAAAGGAGATTGATCATTTTAGTTCCTCTCCGTTTCTCAAACTGTTGCCGCAACAATGATCCATTAAATTACGACTAATGTCTGGCTTCTTAACGCCAGCAAAAAGTGATTAACAATGATGCGATATTCAGCTATAAAAACCGTAATATTGCCCCTTAAATTGCTTATGTAAATTCAATCACAATACTCTTCACGATGTTGCAAATCCAAATTTAGCCATTCAGACGAAACAAATTGTGCAGAGATGTTGCCAGACTCTTTAAAATATGTTGTATAAATAATTATAAACCGCTAAACGTTTTCTTCATCTCATTATCGTTTTTTTTTTCTTTCTGAAACAGGTGGTTTTTGATTTCTTGATGACCATCTACGAAACTTCCCACCGTACTCTGCAAAAAGTGATTGCTCCATAACTTGCTAAATACTACAATCGTACTATCTGTCTTCATTTTCACTATTAATGAAGTTGTAACCTCTGTCCCGTCCGTTAATGTACCCTATAGACGCCGTGAAAAGTTGGAAAAGAATACTTGGAGAAGCGTGGACTGAGTACCGTACTAATGCATAAATATTGTATAAACTTGCATAATAACTTTTTTTGAACATGTATCACGACGTAGCAACGGTGATATGGATTGCCTGGTGGTACAGGGCAAAATGGAAAGTACCAGACCATATAGGAAAGCACCGATTAAATAGAAAGATTAGGTAACCATGGAGGTTCTCCTATACGAGCACACCCGAAGGACAACTGGCAGAGAGAAATGGCGGTATATCTTGTGGCACGTCACTCATTTTCAACACATTCGACATTATGACCACGACCACTCTGGCACAGAAAAGTTTTTAATATTCATCCTTTTGCCATCCGAATTTGACGAGAATAAGATACCTATATAGTTTTAAACTATCTATTCTGCATATTCAATATGCACATCTCATTTTAATAATTTATAAAGGAAAGAGGGCAAAGAATTATATACACTGTAATTTTTTTATTATTTAATATTTGAATCTCTTCAAGTCACAGATAATTTTAATATGATTTAATATTTGAATCTCTTCAAGTCACAGATAATTTTAATATGATTTAATATTTGAATCTCTTCAAGTCACAGATAATTTTAATATGATTTAATATTTGAATCTCTTCAAGTCACAGATAATTTTAATATGATTTAATATTTGAATCTCTTCAAGTCACAGATAATTTTAATATGATTTAAAAAACATTCCTTCCTAAAGATAAATATATCCAATTCAAAATTGTTACACTGTCTTAATATTGTACATTTGATTTAAGCAATTATAAATGCAATCTATACAAATGTTATAAGAAAGTATTCAGATATTGCTTAGAAATGTTTGTTTACAAAATACAAAATTGGTTGCTTTGAGCATGTAATTTTCAATCGAGCGTGAGTAAACTAACGTAGACCTTACGTACCATAAAACTAACTGTATGCCTTCTACGTACGCTCTAAGATTGTGCACGTTTGTGCCATAAAATGTCTTTAACTTGGTAATTAAAAGCCGTTAAATGTGACCGTGAACCGTTACAAATAATCGGTATTGACATTCCATCAGTTCTATCAAATCAATTATCGACAGTGTCCCTCGAAGTGTTTAACACACGCTTAGTCTCGTGATATTTATTAAGACGGTCAATGCTTTTCATTGAAATTGTTGATAAATACGACCTCTGCATTGCATAAAAGCGTCAATTCGCACAAGGAGAAACCGATTATTGTCTTTTTGTCATTACTATAGTTCCGTTACAGCGTTTACATATATCGTTATACTTCGTGTACACTTCTCATCTTGTTACGTTACTTATTTGGGAACTACATCCTTATATTGCAATATTCTATCGTGTATATAATTTTATCCAAATATGATGAAGTCAAAAAGCTCTATTCAAGATTTTTTATTCTTCCCATAACTTATATTATATTCTGTTATCCTGTCACTGTAGGTTTTAATTTAAAACCGATACATTTATACTCATTACCTCTTAATACTTTCACTTATACGAGGACTTTACAGTAGGTATCGTATGGATCCTTCCCGAAATTCCCTCCTTAATATAATACTCCAATTCTCCTTTTGAATTGCAACTGAATAGTAGCAACATAATACTATCAAAATATTGTCATATCGGCGACACTTGATACAATTTGTAATTTGAGGAAATACATTGCTCGTTTATTTCGTTCCAATCAAGATAACTTAATCTAAACTTCATTAACTATCATCAAATCGTCTCGATCTTCATCAATAATCTAATTAACTTAAGCTAAAGCACTTTTCAGTTCTTAACGCGGAGCAAAACGATTAGGCAAATCAATATTTATTGGTTTTCATCTTCATATAAATAAATTAACTAATCCTTGCATTTTTTTACAAAGTTTACAGACCACACTTTTTTACAATTTGCTTTAACGAACATAATTTATGTTACAGTGTTTGTAACGTTTTTAAAAAATATGTAATTTGGAATATAGAGTCTTGTAAAAAAAATATATAACATTCAGGAAAAGTATCGATACCTTCAGGTACCGATACTTTTCTTTCGATATTTTTTCTATTCTATACTTTATTTTTCGATACTACTCATGAGTACAGTTATCGATACCTGTTCCCGTATTCACCACACTTACTATGAAAAAAACAATTTAATTTTTTTAAACAGATGTATCCATAATATTTATACATAGAACCTTGAATCAAACTTTCCATCGCCACATTTTAATTACCCCATTCGTATTTGTTTTGCAACCACATTAAACTATACTTTCACGGGAACTTGACGAACGAAAATAAATCGTTATTGCAGTATCCAATTGATTCTAAAATCTTCCCATGGCAACTCTCGACTAATCACCGTGAGGCAAGAATTTTAGTACAAGAGTAATCATTTAATTACTGACGCTGTTGTATTTACAACGTCCAATTACAAATTCGATAATGTTCAAACATACTGAAAACGTTCAGCGAATTCATATAAATTTGTCGTAACCGTAAAGATACAGCACAAAGCGAACTTTTCAATTCCACTTGAATATAAACGATTGAAACCACTGAAAATAAACGATTTAAACAATTGATAAATTATTCCAAGGATCAAATGTCATCCGAAATATAATTTCTTTCAAAGTTTCGTGAGAATTTTAGATTTACCATATTATAAAAGAGCTTTTAAAGATTATTTACTGCTTATACCAACAAAAGAATAACTACCTTTTCATAGAAATGTATAGTATGTATGTAGCTAAATTATAACCAAAACGAACTTTTCAGTACGAGTTTAAAGACACAAGCCTTAACCAATGGAATGATTCCAGGAAGGTAAGAGAAACCTAAATGTATGTACATCATAGTACAAATAATAATTTCAAATGAGGGTGAAAATTTAGCTACGTTTCGTTTTAAAAGGGTTTTTAAAGATTATTTACTGATGTACCAACAAAAGAATTACCGTCTCTACGTAACAATGTGTGAAGTGTATGTGTACATAAATACAATACTAACCAGAAAGTAAATGGGCTTTATCTCTATATTGTAATATTACAAAAGATTTCAATACTTTATTTTGAAAACATAGGAAACAAAAGTAATTTTGAAAAATATTATCTCTTTGTTTATGAAGTTGTTTGTTTATATTACATCATTTCAAGATAACTAAGACTAATTTATAATAATCTCTAATAAATTGTTTTGACGTATAGGTAACCAAGAACTAATCAAATTTATCTCAAATTTAAAAAGTTATTAAAGAATTCACGCTCCAGAAAACATTACATTGCCATAGTTTATGTATTAGTAAGTCATTACAATTGCTATCTCTAATTTGCTCCGTTTAATCCAACAATAACCTAGAAATACGTGAACCAACTTTGCAGCGCCAATTATTGTATATGACTATTTAAAAACAAATTTCAACTGACAGTAGACATTAAAGATTTTTGGTAACCGCATTTTACGGTCACTAACTAAAAGAAACAATCGCGACCGTCTTCTTGAAGTAACAAAAAAGCACTTGAATTTATAATAAGATATGAATTAATGGCAGCACTAATAGTCCGAATTGTGAAAAATAGCTGTTATAAGGAATTTTTCCAGATAATTGGGTATTTGACTAAATTTTTTTTATTTCCTTAATCATAATTTCAAGGTACAAGCTGATGAAGCAAGTAAAAACATTTTTTAATAATCTTAAAAATTGACCGAGTTATAAAAGTTTAAATTTAACGTTTAGAGAAGGACGGCAATACTGTGTTGTGAGGTCATTTTTAATATTGCACATTATACTCTACGAGAGGAAAAGAGACAGGGATATACCCAACTCTATCCGTATCTTCAAATTTAGAAGCCTACAACTGGCTTATTTTTCAATCAATTTTTTAATTTTTTTCTAGACTGGTTTTTAATTACTTTATATTTCACAATATTGTACGAAAAATATCAAAATTCAGAATGAGTCAACTACCGTATTCAGTATAACTTAACGCTGAGTTTAATATAAAAAAAATTAAATAAATATTACGCGCGCTTAATCAAAATCAACGTTGTAACGAATCAACTCAGTTGTAAACAAGTGTACGATGTACGATGAGAAGAACAGTATATTCGCCCTGACCGTTTTCGCAGACAAAGCCACATACAGATATTAGTACTACAAAAGACTTCAAACACGCCGACCACATTGTAATTGGCCTTGTGGATAAGCAATTAAATATATTGATTGATGATATCAGACGCTTGCTATTTATTGAGATAAAATCGTGCAGATTAAACACGAGAGGTGTGCTGAGAACCCTTCATAGTTTAAAGTCACTTGGCAAGGTGGGTCATGCTTATGACTATTATTTATAAGAGTAGGTGGCAAGAAACTTACTATAATTTATTAATATATTTCATATAATATATGTACATGCTAGCCAAATTTTGTTATTCAGTGTCTTATAGCCATTAAATCTTTATAAAAGAAATTATAATGACACTGATTTTAAAAGAATCAAAATACAAATATCTACTTGCAAAATTGGGAGTTATAGTTAAATATGGAAATTTGATGAAACGAGTTTTAAATTAAAATCATGACCAAATTTCTTAGCTTTGTATCAAAAAAGTAATATAAAAAATGCGAATTGTAAAAACAAGATAACCAACACAGTGATACAAAGTTTATCAACTGTCATATAAAGAGCCATTGCTGTTCTCGGTAATGTTACATACGATTAATAGCTCTAATCTTCTGTCAGAAAATCGAAGACTTGAACAAAATTAATTTGACGTTTAAATTGTTTCCCGCCTATTCATCGTTTAGCGTAATGAATGACAGACGTAACAGCAAACGGTACATCAAACGTTACGTATTAGCTATCCATAAACTACATCCTGTCAACATCAGTACGTGTCTATACACGAGCAGATATATGGGCAAACCATATTCGTCGTCGACCGTTACCTAATCGCCATCTATTTTATTATACAAGTATATGAGACAGTAGCTGAATCTTGTGACATATCAAATCAAAACAAATCAAACATGTTACAAAAAACATCGTCTCCCGCTGCGTCTGTCTATATGTATACTAAAGGTTAGGTGTATATACTGTAATCCGTACGAGTATGAACCGTACACTAGTACGTCCGTTCCACACAAGTACTTGCGTGGAACGGACGTACTAGCGTATGACATTTCGCAGATACCTGTTACAACATACGCAGTGATCTGTTTCTGTTTGTATTGTGTCAATTACTATAAGAACAAAAAAACAAAGCGATTACGGACGTACGTAGGCTATCCCGATATATCCCTACTTACGTATAAATCCCTACTTACGAAAGAATTAAACAAAAAAGGTTCCACGTAATAGGCTCATATTTGTAAATGCTCATATACTCGTATTTTGTGCTTACTTTATACTAGGTATTCTCTAGTCTGTCTAAACTCAATTGCGTATCGACATTTGGCGCGCACATGTTAATTTATAGTCTCTCTAGGCCTATCGCCAAAAAATAGTATAATAACGATTAAATTTTATTTTGCGACTTTTTGTTTGGTTTCATTCAACTCAATGAAAGACCAAAATTTGGAAATCCCTTTATGTAAGAAGAAAAAAATATTTAATACTTTATGACGAGTTACGGACTTCCGTTGACTTCCGTTGCGGACTCCCGACAGAACACCTGATAAGCAAGTATCATTTCCGTCTATAGTCTAGTATATTGTAACAGGTACAAGTAGCTATTATTTTTACATACTCATAACAGGATCGCTTAGTATGAAATAATATTGAAATCGTACACTTCTAATTGTACTCTATTTCTCAGTGACTATGTAATGTATTTTAGTCCGATAATTTCCATAAAATATTCGTAAATTTATACATTTGGAATATTCAAATGTAAAATTTATGAATTTTTTATAAAAAATACCTAACCTACGTCGATGAAAGTCTATTAAGTTTGAAAAAGTATTTGTCGGAGGGGTGTCTTGGCGTGCATTGGTTAAATCGTTAAACTTACGTGAAAACAATGTACGGTAACATTGTTCTTCTCATAAAGTTCTACAATAAAATCTGTGATAGTAAATAAGTAAATATTATATGAAATTCGTAATAAACCTATGACTATTTAAAAAGAAACACTCTTCTAGGGCTTACTGTGGAAAATTGACTAACATATTATTAAATGAAATTGCATAATGATGAAATTTTATAGAAATTCCTTATGTTAACGATAGTTTCCTAACGAATAGTTTAAAATTTTGATGGTGTTTAGCAGACAAAAGACAAATTATGCGCTTGAGCCTTTACGAATTATCACGGGATTGTTCGAAAAATCTTTGTCTAATCATACGAACGCACCGCTAATTTATTACTTAATAAAAGTTTTTAGTATTTCGTTAAGGTTCCATAAGCAATATAAATTATGATAAACGTTCCGTTCCTTTTAATACTCTCCGCAAATAACCGACAGCTGTCCCAACAATAAAAGGAAGTGACGAAATACATTCTTAGATACGTAGCCGAAAGTAACTCGCTTATTGTTTTTTTTTCTTTTTGTTCTTTATCCTTTCATATTATAAAAGACAACACCTTTTCATATATATATATCTGTCTAAACGTAACTATACAAAATTAAAAGCAGAAATGTTTATTGGTTGGTTCGTTTTCGTTTATCTGTGGAACCACACGTGTTATTTCAATAATTATTTTTTTTGAGAAAGACCATACTTTGAGAAAGACCATACAAAGATTATAGATTATACATCACCATGCTACAATTATGCTGCAGAATATGTCACCACACTAAGTTCATAGAGGCGGATCAGTGATAAAATACGTAACAGAAGACAAATGCGATGCTTAAATAGCGCAAAGTAAAGAGAAACCTGCTTATTTATTAAATGACCTTCCCGAGTATTCCCGTTCATGAGTTGTACATATCCCCGAATATTCCAGGCCGATGTCGTTACGCGAAAGGAACGGAGGCGTTTAGTGAGGGTTGTGGTGAAAGCATCATAATTAAGATGACACTACGCAGGTATAACAGTGAGGCCCAGCTAAGTTTGTAAGTAAATCAACGAGTCATATTCTAGATTATGTTGCATTATGTTACAATTTACAAGAACTGAGTAATAATTAATGAGTTTGCTAAACAACTCAAAAAGATGAGTATGTTACGTATAGGAATAAACTAATTATCCATATTTTCCCTCGCCATATTTCTAAAAAAACTAAAATTGAAAAAACCGATATCAACGCGGGAGAAGCTGCACACACATCTAGTTGTCTATAATTTGGAACTCTTCTTATTTTAATAAAATATTACTTTTTAGCAAAAAATTTGATTTTGTTCATAATTTTTTTTAAATTCCAAAATTACGTATTTATTTTGGTTTCGTTCTATAGAACTGAACAAAAAATTATGCAATCAAAGTAACATTAAACATAATATATATATATATATATATATATATATATATATATATATATATATATATATATATGTGTGTGTGTGTGTGTGTATGTATGTATAAAGCAATCGCTAATATTCTATGAAGTTATTCATTGGTACAACAACACGAGGCTCGAAGGATCGTATCGGATGAAACGACCAATCCTGTGCGGGCGGCGGCGTCACGGTTAATCTACGCGCCACAATAGCGCAGCGCGCCCCACTGCCCGTTTCGTTGTCGTCGCGTAACTGTATGCAGCGATACAAACGGGAATGCGTACAACCTAACCTGTTAGAGCTACTCCTAAAAAGTCGTCTAGACCGCAATACGTGATCATGGTGAAGGGTTAAACACACAAAGTGGTTAATAACACAGTACTTTTTGCGCGGTGTTATAATTTTCTTTTGGTCTTTAAATAAAAATCATCATATTCAATGCAATATAAATTTTAATAAAACTAATTTGTCATTAAGGAAATAGCCTAATTTAACATTTAAAGTCTAATAAAATCGTATTTAGTTATTATGAAACTTCACATTGTTTATTTTAAAAACATGTATGTCCGTATGCTACGAAGCATATAAATTATAGAAAAAAACTATAATAAAACATATGATATTTAATTAGTTATACGCTTTCTGACACCATTAATTAATTAAAACACGCGTCTTAAATTGCGAATAGTATAAAAACTTTAAATTATACACCTAGCTCATTATACTCGTAATATAACCTTTACAATTTAGAAGATATTAAGAAACACCAGAACACGGGTTTTACGACATGAATATGATACAGCAGGTCATAAATACTATGTGATACAATCTACTTCGTTATTTTTTAAAGATAGTCTGATGAATTAAGTAGATAGACATATAATATAGACAAATTAATGAAAAAACAAATGAGCGCGTGCAACTCAATACACGGGATAAAGTCAAACCTCTTTGACGATCTGAACTTCGATTTTTAAGTATATAGTAAATTGTAAAAGGACAGAGAGGGAGAGAAAAAAATAATATACTAATTGTAAATCCATAGATTGCACTAAATTAGTATAAAATGATTTTAATTCAGAACAATAAATAAAACATCATTACAAATCGACGGAAATACCTAATAAAATCATCATATACATAGACAATTGTCGATTAAAAAAAAACCTCGTTGCCAGTACCAGAACACTGCTAAATGCAACTGAAGGAAGTATTGCATCAGTAATATATGTGATGTTTATAATATATATATATATATATATATATATATATATATATATATATATATATATATATATACTGTTTATAAATAAATTAAACACATGTTGTTAGTCTTGTAATGTATGAATTATACGCAAAATTAATAAATTTTAAATAAATTAATCATGAGTAGATAATGAAATCGACAAAATCTTGACAGTTTCCTTTTGACGCACATAACGTACAAAACAACTGATAGCTGTAGTGAGCGCCTTCTTTGTTTATTTTCGCCCATGCGTCTCTTTTTTCTTATTCTAACATGTTCATCTATCTCTCTCTTCTATTCTTGCGATAGATTCGTTATATATAGACGTTACAATTAAACTTTACGTGAAAATAAATGAAAATTTTCTTACTTATTACTCAGTTCTATTTATTACTCAGTTCGTGTAAATTCGTTTCATATAATAATTAAAAAAAAGTGTAAAAAGGTGTAAAAAGGCAAGTCAAAGTGAAAAGAAAAAACAAATTCATTTATGAAATAGTCCAGCAGTGACAAATCTAAACAAAGTCATTTTATTGACTGTACAAAGAAAACAATGTAATAAAAAAAATAAGTAATCTTTACTGTAGTTTATTACAAGAATTATTTCTAGCTAAGAATAAAATTTTAGAATTAGAATTTTAACGAAATGTGATGCCACATTAAAAGTGTACATGAAGTGTGATGTTTCGAACAAACTGAAAATATTCCAAGAGACACATACTCAAAAATTCTCGTCAAGTAATTTGTGCTCCAGCAGAAAATAAAATAATCACAGAAACACATTATATGCATCGAACACATCCTCCCCTCCCTGGCAGTCGACTAAAAAAATCGGCAGGACATAAATCTGAACAAAACACCACATGTACAAATTTTCAAAGAATAAAATTATATGTAAAATTTATTAAAACATCCACAGAACACCCATGTTCGAAAGGTAAGTTTCTAACAAACAAATAAACAAATGGCGTACCTATTTGAAAATAGACAATTTTATGATCAATTTACAGCGCAGTTTCTATAATCGAAACGTGAGATATTAGACTTTCCCTTGCGTTGGAACCGACAATCACGACGCATTCGTCCGAGAGAGAGAACACACTAACACTTGTACCTCTTCATATATTTACGACTTCAAGGAAAACCGTTGAGTTTATTTAAACAGCGGACGGAACTGTCGTAAAAACGTAGACAAAATCTTGGAAACAAGAAGAATTTCCCAACTCATTTAATAAAATATGAAACACAATAAACATCGTTAAGCATTCCGTACCTCAAAAGGAAAAACAGAACCTTCATAAGATCACTCACGTTTTCCTTTGTCCATCGGTCACAGCCGTTTTTCTAAGAAACCACTTGATGTAGAAATTTGAAATTTGGCATAGTAGTAATGCATATTAGCGAACGTATATATGTAACATTATGTGAACTTTAGGGGGTTGAGGAAGCTGAGGTGTCAATTAAGTACTCGAAAAATATTTTTACAATTATATAAATACTGTGTATGCAATATATCGTTTAAAAGGGATCCAAAAATACTTTTCACTCATGAGTTAATAAATCCTCAGAGATATACTGAAATAAATATATTCCTCCCTTATTACCGAAACCACTGAACCTAAAATTAAAAAAAAACCCGGGTTTTAGAAGCCTACGCAAATTTGTAGGAAAATTGTAACGATGATTCTAGACATCAATTTTTTTTGAGATCTTTACTATAATTAAAAATTACAATAACTAAATATACATCCCCTACCTAATAATATAGCATTTAATAAAGTACATAATATTCTAGGAAGTTCATATTAATTGATGACTTATAATAAATAAAGGAAATTCACTTCAAACGAAGTAAAGAAGTCTCCATTTGGCTTTTTCTTACCACTTTTTTATTTTGAATGCGATGATAAAGATTATGTTCATAGTGATTTGAAACCAAGTTCAGTATTATATATTTAATACCTTTTAGATAAAAAAAGATATTTGCACCAATTTGTTGAGCAATCAACGTTTATTTTATCAGAAATTTTCACTCAATAAAGTTAAAAATTGGCCAAATTTCATTTGTAGCTATCAATGTTCCATACAATTGTGTAGACGTATACAAACATGAAACATAAGTGAAGTCCGTACCAGTCACGTGTTGCTCACGCAATTGTTGGTCTACAGCGTCAGCGTAAACGTGACAGGTTACGGTATTAATAACTGGAAAAATAATGAATACATAAAAAAGATGAAAAACATTTTTGTTTATGAGAAATTTACATCAATTATTATTTTTTGACAACACTTTGACTCATAATAAAAAAATAACTACGTAACCTGATCAACGACATCGATATTTTTTTTATTGTTCTGATCAAACCTTTCAACATCGTACGTGATTTTGAAAAATTGTTTAGTTATGTTTAAAAAGGAAATTTGTTTTTTTGAATTGGCACTTTAACAAGCTTTTATTAGACACTAAACACATATAATGTTGTTTTTTCTTACTTTTTATATAAAATTATATTTTTACCATTTACAAAACGTATTTTATCAAGAACAACAAAAGAGTTGAATGATACGTAACCCTACGATAAACCTCATTCATTCTTCGACCGCAAAAAGTAGTGAGACGCGATTGTTTGAGTTCATACTAACCCTAGATTTAAGATCAAATCTAAGTGAATTTCCTTTCTAATTCCCGGCTCACTAAATATATATATATATATATATATATATATGTGTGTGTGTGTGTGTGTGTGTGTAAACAAGTATCTACGTAAATGGAATTTATATAACTGCTGTAATCACGATTTGCAACTATATATATATATATATATATATATATATATATATATATATATATACATGTGTGTGTGTGTGTGTGTGTCTAATACTGAACGTGAATAGTATTAGAGGTTTTATTCAATTGGCTGAACACAGAATCGTTTCAGTCTTTTTTTTCTTATCCATTAAAGAACTTTTCTTTCCGTTGCTTCTTATTGCGCTTAAAAGAAAGTTACAACCTGAAAGCCGACATATTGGAACGCATATAAAGTGTGGTTCCATAATTATCTATATCTCTTTGAATTATTGACGAAAACAACCATTTCGATTGAAAGTTTTAATTAAATGGAAATTTCTTGTAGATTTTTCAAACCAAGAGAGAAAACAAATTATATCACTCACTGAACGTCCTTTTGAAGCTTAATATTTCCAACGAGGTTATTAAAAAATTTTAAGATTTTATTTTGACAAACTTGTCAATGTCCCCCTATTCAACATTCTCTCGCATTGTATATTTGTGGGAAGTTGCATTAATTTTTATTAAAGTTTTATTACATATTTATAGAAAATTTTATACAAAGTACTTACAAAACTTCATGCACGTAATTCCACAAGTGTTGAATCTGTGAGGCTGGGACCGATGGACGGCCGAGATGACGACATAACAAAATTATAAGGGTTATTTCGCAACAATGGAACCCAAAAAGGAGACGTCAATGAATATATATTTCGCTACCTCCTTAAAATTTAATAGTTGCTACAAAGAAGTTCTTTCATCTTTCTACTGGTCTAAACATCTAACAAAGGCAGCCATGATTTTCAACATATCCCTCTGAGATTAATATTTGAAGAAATGTAAGGATACTATTGTTCTTATTCTGAAAAAAAACCGCAGTTCTTTCCCCACCTCTTTCAGTTTTTCTTTAACATTTATTGCACACAGAAAAAATAAGGAATTCATCAAACTTTTCTGAAAAAATATCATACATGTGAGAAATATTATAAAATTCAATGTAAACATTTACAAATCGCGACAGTATCTTAGATATTAGAATAGAAATAATTGTGAAATTCGTAAATTAAGATTTCGTGTCTAACTAAAATACTTTCAATATTAACAGGACGTTCCGCATATCATAATACATTTTATACCTGACCGAATCTCTTCCGTATCTATAAATTCTGGCGTCCTTCTGTTATCGGTGCCCAATATGATCGGTATTATTAATAAAGTTATTTATGCATTTGAGGGTCAACTTTAATGCATGTTTATAACACAAATGGCGGTCTCATAGCATCTCTACGAGATGAGCGTCCTTCTCCAGATGACTATAATAATAAGTTTTAGAAAATTGGTTGGTAGACTGTAAGATATTTTTACAATAAAAATAGTATTAGCACTTTAATACAAATAAATTATAATGCAAATTATTGACATGAGTTTGAATAGAAAAAAGAAAATACAGGAAAACAAAAGGAAAATGGTTCTGAAGCGGTAGGGCTTTTTCATATTATCCTTAAAAACCATTATCGAGAAGATACAGTTCATTCCGAAGTTTCACTGCTTGGGCCGTTAAGGATTTTTTGTAAGAGGTAGAGGCATGTTTAGAAATAAGGAAGTGACCTTTTAGAACGTAACGAAAAGTTGTGAGCAAACAAATCTTTAAATTAGCCAATAAAAGATAATTGGGATCTGAGAGTTATATTAAAGAGAACTGTAAGTATGTGAAGTCGATGGCGATCGCAGATCGTCAACCATTTGAGAAGTGACCTCTGCCCAGAAATGTGATCATATTTTCTGAGGTCGAAGATGTACCACATTTATAAATATTGAAGACATTCTGACTTGTTTAAATATTTTTCATTAAGATCACATTTCCATAATCAACTAGCGGTAGTGCGATTATTTGACAAAGAGAGATTTTCGTTTTATAATAGCAATGAATATCGAGTTCATAATGGCTGACTTGCCATGAATTGAATATGAATTACAAGAGAAAATAACACAACAGAACTTATGATGATAGTTTTTTTTTTATTTTGAATATTTGACTTTACATAATATAATTGTTTTGAGTGACTTTTTTTTTTCTTTTTATGTAAAGGTTACAAATAATCGACAAAAAGTATTTATGCATTAAAAAGTGCTTGGAAATAGATACGTTATTGATCAAGTAAATCATAGTTATATATATATAGATATATATATATATATATATATATATATATATATATATATATATATTATACTAGCTAGAAATAAGTATTTATTACCGTTTACTAAGATATAAGTATTTATTATAATCTGTCTATACATAAAACAAAGGTAAACTTTTCATATATTTGGTGACGCGGTGCTACCTTATAATTATCCACATTATTTCAATGTGATGTAGATAGACGTCTTTAATAGTAGTATTTTATCTAGTATAGTCTATATGTTTACAATATTAAGGCCTGCCATTTGTGTCAAAAATTCCACAGAAAATTTTGAAGACGCTTTAAAGAGTGTATCCTGCTGAAACTTTAGGGCCTCCAACTGTGTATTAAAAATACTATTTAGCTATAATTCTATGTCAAAGTAAGTTTATGTTCCTTTTTCTACGTATTCCATCACGCACTTTTTCTAAACAAACCGCAAACCTCAGCCGGCAACAATGCAATTACCTCGTCCGACTTCTCACTAGCATAGTCGTCCTTCCAACGCGCATTCCTGACGCGGTAAAAGCGCGTTAAATCGGCAACCGAAAAGCGGTAACAAACTGGTAAAAAATATTGTTGTTTAGACAATTAAAGTGCAAATTAACCTTGCGAGCGAGCGGCGCGGCGCGCATGTGTGCGCCGCGAATGTGTGTGTGAAGGCCAGGGCTGCCCTGCTGATGAAGCTGTTCGACATTTACCCCACTACCTAATCTATGTATGAGATATATAAATATATATATACATTTTTTAAATATAATCTGACATCGGACAGTGGCGCGAATGAGACGCCTACGCCTGTGGAACTTCTTAACTGAATAATCCTGCATCGTATGCAGACAATACGATGACGCACAGTTTTATGAAATGATTAACTCTTTTATTCGCTTGTACCAAGTTAAAATTATCAAAGAGTATGCTGCTCCGTTTCATAGTTAAAAAAACCTTATATCAAATGCTAATTTACATTTATAAAGTACTAACTTTTACTCGCAGTCTCACCCACGTGGTTATAGTTTCAAATTCGTAAGGAAAAACTAAAACACGCTGCGTCACTGATTAGGTGAAATTAAATATAAAGTCTTTATTTTCGTGACTTTATAAATTTCATGACAATGAAAACAAAAATGTTTCCCTGTAAATTAGGGTTTAAGGAATTTTTCTCTAACTCCTTTATATTGCATAAGTAGAATTTCAAAGAATCGCAACGATCCTTTGCACCGAAGCGACGTTGCTTCATTATTCTGTTTATATACTTTTTTAGATTCAAATAAGAATTTTCCCGAGGAATGACTTCTCCACCAACTATGGAGATTTCTCTACCAACTATCTTTATACAGGAAATCACATGGATCCGTTGCTCTATTAAGACGTTCGAGAAGGATAAACAAACACACTTTTTCATTTATAACACTATTCAGGATTAGGACGAGATTTTGAGAGATTAAAAGTAGCCTATATGATTTCTCGGTCCGCGAACTATCTGCAAAAATCGCGTTGGTCCGTTGGTCTGTTGCGACGTGAAAGAAGGGCATACAGATAAATTTTCACATGTACGATATTTCTTAGTATACTTAACAAAAAATAATATCCATTTCGAACATAATTATTCGAAATTTGCAATAACATTATTGAATATAGTATTGTCAAAGGAAACAATAAAGATTCCAATATCCGGCATCATTACCGCGAGTTCAGGGGACAATATCGAAATAAAAGTATATTTGCATAGAATGTCATGCTGCAATATTTGTAAGATTAACTAATTTCCTTCCTTCATAACTTCCACCATAGACAAAATTAAATTTAATTCATTTTCATTCCTGTTTTTACAATTCGCTGTCTTAACTTTATGGCTCATTATTTTAAAAGTCAAAAATATAATACTCATAAGACTATCCTTTCGTCCATATAGCTGCCGTCATTATCGCATTTAGGGTATATTTAAAAATACAACTAAAGATATTTTTGCTAATCCGCAAACAACTGTTGTTGTTAGGAAAAGCAAAAAAAATATGAACATGTATTCACAATACGAAATCTTTAAAGTTTAAAAACGTGTCGTACATACGTTTTTTCTGAAAAAATAGAGATAGGGTACAGATTACAAAAAAGAACCAAGTACGTAATAACTAATACCAGCAAATAAATGTCGATACATGCACAAAGCCAATTTCTCTATCTCTTAGAGTTGTTTATGCAGGTTAATCAAAATAATTCATTGGTCTCTATTTTACGTATATGGGAGAGAAATTAACTAATAAACATTAATTAATTAATATAAACATTAATGAGTTAATAAAGACATGGGAGAGAAATTAACTAATAAACATTAATTAATTAATATAAACATTAATGAGTTAATAAAGACATTAATTAGTTAATAAGAGAAAAGTATATGGAGAAGGAAATTAAATATTGTTATTTCATATGAAGCATCAACTTAGCATACTTAGGTCTAAAAGTGTGGAAACTGGGAAGCTGTATCAGAGAAAAATATAAGCGTTAAAAAAAAGATTACAAACACAAGACAAAATTACAAGCATTCCTTGTTTAACTACACACACCTAAAAACAACTCTAAAATTGATTTACAAAACAAAAACTGAAAGAAATTTAATTTTATTTAATTTTGAATCTACCAACATAATTCTTTGAGTGTAACGCGTTTTAATTGTTTGTTTGTAGATATAATTTTCATTTATAATCAATAAATATAATAAAACGTTAGCATTGGCACGTCCGTACGTTTAACATAATTAAAAAAAAAATATTTGGGAAGATATACCTTAAGTAAATTTTTTGGAATTTTCGCCTGTTGTTTGTGAATCTATTTACTTGTTCGCGCATCACGCCAGAACCATTAAAGAAATTTTTTTTTTTTTAATTTAAAGACTAAATTTTTAAAAAACATTTTTCTTCCGACCCACCTGAAAATAAAATTGTGTAATGTAAAATTTCAATACTAAGCACACGTAATTAAAAAATCTTTTGTTTTTATAATAAGTAAAGATGGCGCTCCGTATACTTTAATTATCAGTCTCACAGTTGAAGGTTTAAGTGCACATAAAATTAAGAGTACATCTAACAAAGTAATATTTTCTAAAAGTTCATGATCTTTTCAAAGATCATGAAGAAACTTACAGGGGCAGCTAGTCTGTAATAAAATTATTAAACGACACTTCATAAAAATGTATTTCAGTGATTAATGTAGTCTCTATATCCTCCTTTAAAAACATATATGGCAACCCTAGCGAGGGTCAACCTTGTGCAGTCATTCCCAGTGCCATTCTCGCCGCCGATCGCAGCTCACGCCCCGCTGATACCGCTCCCGCGCCGACATACATGAGAACTAGTAATATAGCTGTAGGGACAGCGAACACTTGTCAAAGGACGGAAGCAGTAAATTAAAGCCACAATAAAACGAACTCACAATCAAGCATTTATATAAAAAAAATAGCAATCAGTGTCGCTATTAACCCATTATAATACTCTTTGTGTAGTCATAATTATATATAGGCGATTCACATTATTAATCGTAAAGCAAATCATATTGTCGACGTTAACGTTACTTGCTGCTTTCGTTCGCGAATGTTTAATAACTAACGAAAAGAACATTTAAAGCAACTTTAATTACGTTATAGTTAAATCACTCAAATCCGTTAAAAAACATTAATTAGATAATAAAATAAAGCCTAGACCGGTGTGTAAGTACGCGTCGATCTTGGTTCGTATTCAAATTTCGCCCGCCTATATTTTAATTAAATTTTCTCGAATTGTTTGCTTCAATAAATTAGGAATAGTAGACACCATAATAACGAACAATAATGTTAATTGATATAAAACTGGTATAGCTCTAACAACAACAATTGTGCCAGTTATCCTTACACGGAAAGACCCTCTCCTAAGCTGATAGAAACATCAGCGCTGCTAACGGTAAAAAATGGCGTAATAAATGGACAAAGTATGTTGTATTTTCATCTAGAAACATTTTTTAAGAGAGTAAATCACACGCACGCTTGAACGTTGTCCAACGCAACTAAAAGAGCTTGTTAAATAGTTGTAACCTCGTAGCACATAAAACAACATTGATTTTGTTTTATAATTTAAATACCCCATAAAACGTCGAACTCTACAAATAAATAAAAGATAGTGATAAATTAACGATTTGAATTTTTTTTATATTTAAAACATTACGTCTATTTACTTAGTAAAAATAGTTTTAAGTATAGTTCAAAGTACATATTACGTATATAAAACTTGTTTAAATTAGTAAACTTGATTAAATTAGTTAAACTTGATTAAATTAGTTTAATTATTTGAGTAAACGTCATAGTACTGAAGCAGGTGATTCACAAATATGATTGGATGATAGTTTATATAAGCGCCTGTTATGCAAAGTTACAATACCAACGTAAACTCACAGAGCTAAGTATAAATGCCATTGTAACGCCGACTGAAATTTCTGAAATTCACGTCAGTGAACAAAATTACACATTAAACTTTAAATAAAAAGACATTTAAAAATATTTGTAGATACTATAACAACATTTTCTTTTGTCTAATGTTTTCAGAATTTTTTTTAACCAAATCAAATTGTTTATATAAGAACTTATTTGCAAGTAATAATAGTTATTGTAACTCAATTCTATCAAAACATGAATGTAAAAAATTGTATCTAAAGAGCACTTGCTCTTTTCATTGTGGTCTTGACAGAATTATAATAACCGTCAAGTTCTTCATATGGAATTAGAATAAAGACTAAATTTTTTGCATATTTAAGCACTCAACTTACTTTCTTTTTTAAACTCAACAAGTTGTTAAAATGAAGTGAAATATGTTGCCGAAATAACAACTTGCCAAGTTCGAATATAAAAGTTACGTACATATAAAGTTTTAGCTTCAATATTTAGATATATTAGGAGAGGTGTCAAAAGTTTCAAATGATTCAAGTGATTCGTATAAATGTCACACCGCACCTGTCGAGAATTTATTTATACATAACTCCTTTTAACAATACGCAGTCAAATCATTTATTTTAATTTATGATGCTTTACGAAGAAAATAATTTAAAGAAAAACCTTAAGCCGAAATTATAGAATTAATTATTAAAAACCGGTTGAGATAAAGATTGTAATATTAATTTCACAATTGATACCTATAAAAAATCCAACACTATTTGTTAACACATCTAATCAGAACCAAAAATGGCTCCATTTTCAATAATCTTGTTAATATTTAATGTATTTATGTAAAGAGTGATTCTCGTGATCAAGATGGCAACATATATGCTAGCGATTTTTCTTATATTTTTATCGACTGTAAAAAAGAACAGTGTCATAAAATTTATTAAAATTACCTTTTTGCGATACGCGCACTTGGCCGTAACGCACTATCGCTTTGAAGCGAGCGCCTCACGACTTCAAGTTATCGAGGTCTGCCGGTCGTTGTTTGTAAACATTCTCCGCTTCTCGCCGCGCACTAGAACAATGCCATGTCCTTTCACAATAATGCGACCAATCCGTGTTCTGTTAGTTTTATTTAACATTTAGCAGTTCTAGTGAAGGTCGCCTTGAAGATGTCTCGTGTAGACGAATCGTGTTTATTCATTATATTGGCATCGTCTGTGCAGGCATTTTCTTGTTAACCAAATTCGAAATAAGACATGGACCGAAATGTGTAACTTTTCTTTCATTAGCGCCACAAACACTGCTTAATTTGATTGCATCTTAATTCTACCTCGAATGTGCTCACTATTTATTACCCATGACAAATAATATCTCAATACCGTATGACATAGTCAAGTAAGGAAATAATAGCATCTACCCTGCCAAAAATTACAATGTCTTGATTTTTTTATATATCTTTTTCGTAATAAATATTATAATTTTAAATAACGTCCAAAAAGCACTCGTTGATATTAACGGGAGCTTTTTGGACATTACGAAAAATTAGGAAAAATATGTACATAGGTTTAAAAGGGATGAACACTTAATATTATGCGATACACGTCAATTCACGCTCGATAAATAATGTAACATGACGTCAATAAGGTCTTTTTAAATATTATTTAACGATATGTAGCTAATACCATTAGGCTCTTTAAAACTTATTACATGTTCAAAATAAAAGACAATAAACAATGGTCATCAAAATTTCCTTATTAGTATTTTTTCTCCAAAGCTAATGCAAAACCTCGTTGGGTACTTTGTAACCATTCGGTTTGAAAATTTAAACCACGCAAATTCATCGTTAAAAAAATTACTTTGATTAATGTCAACTAATTCAAACTCTTTTTTTTAGTAGCCGATGTACATGACTACAATTAAAATTTAGTTGTAAATGATTCATGTTCAAATTGTATCAGATTTCCATAAGTAAATAGACCGAATCGAATTTGGCTGCCATATTAGAACCGGTGCGGACAACTTTGTTTGTCAATTACAACCAATTTTAAGTTCCGACCAAAACAGAATCCGCGATGCTTAAAAATGTCCTCGAAATGATTTAGTGTTGGATACAGAGCGAGGTCAGACATCGTAAACGCGCTAATTTTTTCTTAATGCCACCTATGTATAATCAAATATTAAACGTCATGAAATATTAAACGTCTACTATGTGTATACTTTATTGCTACAAGCGCGAAAATGCCTGTTTTATCTCACAGTAAATACAGCTTTGAAAAAATAACTAATTTTCCTGTTATAACTATTTACAAAGCTTTCATACCAGATTAACGTCCAATTAACAACTTTTTCTATATGTTCTTTTAAATTAATGTGGAATTATCATCTCACACCAGTTCCCAAACTGAATATTCAATTATATTATGCTTATATTTAAAGTACAAATAAAATGTTAACAAACCAACGACAAAGCATTATTTCGTTCAAGTGAGGCTCGGACATTTATGAAGAATATATGGAATTCGTACGTTTGAACGTTCGTACGTCGTGTCCTTCTTGATTTCAATGTGAAATTAAACTACCTTACAGTCGTGTAGAGTCACCCTAAAGGTATATTGTTTAATATTTTTTCGCACATCTACGTTTTTTCCAATATTAAACGGAGATCATACCGAGAGTAGAATGCTGGTCCTTGAGCGCTTATGTCTACGAAACTGAATTAGATAATTTATACAATACAATTAAGATATATATACATATATATATGTGTGTGTGTGTGTGTGTGTATGTATATATAGCAACATAGACAGATTAGGGAGACTATTTGCAGTGGTGAAGACCAACTCATACTTTTACTCCAGAGAAATAATGCGAATGTAATATATTCCAATGTTATATTATAAGTAAAGATTTTGTTGAGATTTTTGGAATTTCTGCTTTAAAAGAAGTTTGCAATATCTTTTATAGCAGTACAAAGTTTAATTGAAATTCCAATGACTGTATGTTAACTACATCTATACAATAAAATTTTAAGATCTAAAAACCACGTGTTCCCAATTACACAAGTATTTTCTCTATGTTGAAAATGGCGTCACCGTTACTAATGTCCCCGTTCGTTTTGTCTCCCTGGGATTTTAATGAAATCATAAAACTTTATTCCATTGGTATTGAAAAAGTATATTATCACGATATACTCGTAATTATAAACGAAGTGCCGAATTTACGTCGTCAGAGCGTATGAAGAGAACTGTCATTGCCCTGACGTAATTCTTGAAATATAATTCTTTACATCATTTTTTTACCTCACAAGCGTCAATATTTTGTTTCTACCTTTAAACAGACAAACAACATTGTTTATCTAAAAGTTTTAACATTCCAATTTAAATGTTTTGAATAAACACTTCATTCATTATTCAAATACTTTATTTAATTACACTTTTTCGCATACTTACAATATTTTTATCTTTCTGTATATTTATAAATTCATATTCAAAATAATTCATTCATAAATAGGGAATAATTTTAAGTCATTGAATAAATTTCAATATAATGAAGTTGGGAGGATGTATATGATATTGCGTATATATCAAAAACCATGACATCTTAAATCATCGTTATCCTATTCTCTTCATAATTTTAGATTTAATAGACAACAAAACCGTCCAACTATGGCAACTGTGAAGTGGTACAAAGTTATATTTATGTCGGTTCGTCTATGTCCCATGTTCGAGTGCGAAGAGGAAATAGGAAGATGCTGTTCCGTTACAAGATCTGCTGTTGGGAAGCTGGATAAGATTTCGAAGGACAGACGAATAACCAATAGTACCAAGTTTCGACTAATGAAACGTCCCGTTTTCCCAATTATTCTACGGAGCAGAAACCAGGGCCCTCAAACAAAAAGAACGTCGCAAAATCGATACTCTGGAATTGTGGTGCGCATGCTAAAAAATCCTTGAACCGCTTTTCGCACCAATATCTCCATTATAAAAGAGTTGAGAAGTAAAGAAAGACTTTCGTAAAATATACAATTGCAAATTCTTAAATTCTTCGACTTATCTCCAGAAAATAATTTTCGATGGAGCGTCCAGTAGTTGAGTGACAGGTGGAGGGTGAAAGATCTCTCGGGCGATTTCCAAACCGATGGACGGGCTTGACAAAGACGGCGACAGAGACCAGCATAACAGAGTATTCTAGAAACACTACCGATGGACTGAAGTGGAAATGCATGTTAAAGCAGCCATCGGAGTCGAGAGGAACGAGGACAAAGGCCAACCATATATATCATCGCCGAGACCACGACCACTCTGACAAGAATGTAACAGTAACGACAATCTTCTTCTGAAAGAAAATTTCAGAAGAAAATTTAAGAAATTAGAAGTAGTTTCAGAAATAAGAGGCAGTATTATATTTTTGTATATTTTTAATACATCACTGAAGATTTCTGCAGTTTCTGAAAAAACGGCTGCGACCGTTTATCTTTTTGATGTACAGATCTCTAAAACACAATAATATGCTGTTAAATCTAGCAATGACCATTTTAACCACCACTTTATAGTCGTTATAATTCTTTCCTTTAAAATTATCTTTTGAACTTAAAATTTTGTGTATACGTGTAAAAAGCAACTATTTGTCGGGTTATGTGTTTCTTTCCAGTTAAATTTTAGGATATACTAGTATGCCACAAGGTAATAAAAATGTTTCAAACTGCAGATTAAGAAAACCTGTAAATCCGGACTCGTGCGCTATCCTAAATGTAGTGCGTTTACATCTCAGAATAAATTGAATATATTTATCTCTCGGTAGAGTTAAAATGCTATAGGCTTATTTAATAAATGAAATAATTGAAAAGTCGACCATGACTATTTACGTCATATACGTATATTCGTACGTGAAGTAAATATTCACCATCAACTTTCCAATCATTTGATTAAACTGTACGCTTTTTAACTCTGTAACTGTAAACTTTAATAACCTGACTCTCTTGATCAAATGATATTTTCAATAGAATTTTTCTTGTTTTCACGAAACAAATTTAACGAAAAAAGTAAGATAATAAAAACAAAAAACGAAATTAAAAGTTGCACCCGCTGAAAGTAATCAAAATAAAGAGATCAGAGTTCGCTAAATGATTTCATCCCACACCTCGCTTCGTCCGAGTGCACCGTTGAAATGTTGTCCAATCTGGCCTTATAGGGATAGGAGGACGAAATGTTACTGAATGGAAGCTTCAACGACCACCTAATCGACGAGAATGGCGACCAAACACATAATTGCGACACTTCGTCACGTAGTTCACGCTGTTATGGTCGATTACGATGTGAAATGGTCAAACCGTGCTAAATTGAGCGGAGAACTTGATGAATATTCATGAGGCACGCTTAATAGATCCATTAGCAATGTGTACTTTTCAACATAGCATTTGTTATTTATTTCGATAATGGTATATCTCAAAACTCCGTAACTCATGTCAATTTAAAGATAATATTTAAAGAAAATGAATGCGAAAATAGCGTTTTAAATCGGCTGCGTGTTTTCGTAAAACAACTAATTTCTATCATTAAACGTAATTAATAACTATCTATTAATTAAAATATAAAAATATTTTAATGATAATTACAATTATTTTAAAACTAAGAGTTACTTATATATATGACATACGTAACGATGGAATTAGATCAGCATATTTTAATTATAATAATGCAATAACATTTATAAAAAGCCAAGTGTCAATATTTTAGTCACACATGTCAAATAAATACTTAATTGTGCAAATATTTACTATCAATTTTCTTTATTATTCTACTAATTGTTATAATTTTTTATATAATTTTTATCCTTTATTTCGATAACTAAATTGGATGAAACTGCTTAAAAGAATGATTCGATAATTTCTTCCAAATTCAAAATTAAACAGAAAAAGTTTACAACGCAATAAGCTATTGGCATGATACGCAATATCTTGAAGCAATTCTTTGAAATCATGCTTCATATTCAAGATCTCAAATAAATTCAATCGAACACCTTGCTGTAAATTATGCTGATGTAAATGTGGGAAAATTCCCATTTGTCACTGGTTTAAGTCCGTTTCTTCATTATAAATTAACATTTACCCTAATTTCCTTTGCATTCATTTATAAATTGCTACAAGTTTTGAATTTGAAATTTTGACCTTGGTGCAAAAATAATTTCAAGCGGACTGTTGCGTGGAACAGAGATCGTAAATCATCAATAACTTATAATACAATATGAACGTATAGAATGGTAGTCGTGCGACCTGTAATGGCGCGGCACATGCGATACTCGTACTTAGCGAACGCAGCGCAGCGTGGAGAACGTGAAACGGGACACGAGCGACAACACACTTGCCGCGCGGAATGCTGGCAGATAAGATTTATTGGTCAGTTTGCCTCGATGACGCCTGTCGGAAGGTGGAACATTATCTAAAACGCCTTTTTCTCAGAACCCGCCTTGAACCTATGTCATACTTCCATATTGAACAAGCATATTCGACGTAAGAGTATTCTGCGAAAAACGTCAATGTCGACACGATTTGACTTGAGGAAAATCTTTAAAAATATTATTCATTATCATTTATGGGTAATCGGATATTTTATTTTTTTATATGTATAAAATAATTACAAAAATAAAAACGAACAACGATGCTCTTTGATTGATTGATTTTTATTTAGTAAACGACCGGAGGTATGTCGACAAGATAATGACAGAAGTTTATGTCTCCATCGGAAATCTTCTATGACTCCCGTAGTGCAATTTTAGTCTAATATTTTCATAAATTCCTTAATTAGCACAGTTTAACTGTGCATTTTAATTAGAATCATTACTTTATACTTAATAATCGCTACTACAGTAGACATTCACACAGCTTATTGTTTAATCCTTTGATAGTTACTAACAACTTATTACCAACAACGTGGGTAACTTGTATGGGACGATAATGGCAGTAACTGTAAGTCCCTTTAAATAAACACCCTTAACGATGAAGTCGAGTTTTTTAGTTAATTACTCTATAACAGTATAACATCGTCTGTCAGCCATAGTAGTAGTATATTTAAAGTAAAACTTATGTAGGTAACATATTGTGCACGCGTGTAATAATAACCTCTTCACAGCACACTGCCAGCAGCATTCGTTATCACTATCGTAATAACTAACATATTTGGCAACGAGGTGAATTTGCGTGAGACGATGTTATTATTAATTATTATTTCGCTTAGATACAATATCTGCACACTCTGATAAAAGTAAAATGCACCGTATGTTCCATTTTATCCTTGACGGTGAAGTTGGGTTTTTCAGTTACACACGCAATTTAACAGCATTCGTAACTCGTAGCAGTTATGTATTTAGAGTGTAACTTGTGTAGATAACGTAATATGCACGCGTATAATAATGGTCTCACCACTAGCAGCAGCCTTTGTCGGTGATTGCGTAAAAGTAAACATGTTTGGCAACGAGGTAAAACCGTCGACCGCTTGGTGGCTATTGGTTTAATGAATTAAATTAATAATTGTGTTTTAGGAAATATTTTTGATAAATTACGACCATTTATTTTTTTTTCTTTTATTTTATTTTTGAACTTCGATGATCAAGTGAGAGAGACAAAATAGGATTGAAAGGATAGTATTAAAAATCAAGATACCAAGATATAACTTTGTAGATGTTTTTGAAGACATAAGTCATGGATAGGTTTCGAATGTCAGAATTAAAATGATTTCAGAGAGCGTATAAAGTGGAAGAGTACCGACAGTGTATGGTTCTGTATATCTTATTTAAAAATTGAAGAGTTTAGATGAATTCGGAACGTAATCATGACTTCCTGAGGTTTGATCTAGGTGAAATCTAGAATTAAGTTAAGATGGGGCTGTAGGAATAATCTAATTGGACTACTTAAGATATGACCTAACCACAGAAATATTTACTTAAGCACAGAAATACTGACTTTAAGATATAATATGCCTGAACAATTTAATAAGGTTTTTCGGGCCTTATCCGCTTAGCTCATTAAAAGCACGTACATCATAGTATTTTATAAGATTATCGACCTTATTAGGTTTAGTAGGCTACTGAAAATGAGCCCATCGTTTTTTTAAAACAATTAAATATCTGGATCGTATTGATAATAAAAAATATTCAGTTCAATTTAAATATCTGGATCGTATTGATAATAAAAAATATTCAGTTCAATTTAAATATCTGGATCGTATTGATAATAAAAAATATTCAGTTCAATTTAAATATCTGGATCGTATTGATAATAAAAAATATTCAGTTCAATTTAAATATCTAGATCGTATTGATAATAAAAAATATTCAGTTCAATTTAAATATCTGGATCGTATTGATAATAAAAAATATTCAGTTCAATTTAAATATCTGGATCGTATTGATAATAAAAAATATTCAGTTCAATTTAAATATCTGGATCGTATTGATAATAAAAAATATTCAGTTCAATTTAAATATCTGGATCGTATTGATAATAAAAAATATTCAGTTCAATTTAAATATCTGGATCGTATTGATAATAAAAAATATTCAGTTCAATTTAAATATCTGGATCGTATTGATAATAAAAAATATTCAGTTCAATTTAAATATCTGGATCGTATTGATAATAAAAAATATTCAGTTCAATTTAAATATCTGGATCGTATTGATAATAAAAAATATTCAGTTCAATTTAAATATCTGGATCGTATTGATAATAAAAAATATTCAGTTCAATTTAAATATCTGGATCGTATTGATAATAAAAAATATTCAGTTCAATTTAAATATCTGGATCGTATTGATAATAAAAAATATTCAGTTCAATTTAAATATCTGGATCGTATTGATAATAAAAAATATTCAGTTCAATTTAAATATCTGGATCGTATTGATAATAAAAAATATTCAGTTCAATTTAAATATCTGGATCGTATTGATAATAAAAAATATTAACTGTTTCGCGTGACGTCATTTAAATATTTCTAGTACGATATCAATGTTTTTTAAACTTAACCAATAGAATATGTATGTTATTACATCATCTATTGAGTGATTTGTTTACAAATCCGTATTATTTCGAACTTGAATACCATGCTCTGATTTGAAATTCAAACGTCGTCCACTTGAGTCGAATACCGGGGTCAACATCTTCTTTTAAACATCAGATTTCAAGCATAAAAATAAGTATTGTACTAATAATAAATAAAAAATAGAAAAACAAGCATAAACATTGAATTTTACTGGGAATAATTCAATTTAAAATAAGAATATGA
The DNA here is from genome assembly GCA_039881145.1 of Druceiella hillmani. Lineage (NCBI taxonomy): Eukaryota > Metazoa > Arthropoda > Insecta > Lepidoptera > Hepialidae > Druceiella > Druceiella hillmani. The sequence continues at coordinate 21,042,544 of JAYKKI010000036.1, forward strand.
ATAAATTAAAAGCAAGTGTTTTTGCATTCGAACATGACCTCTCAGAGATTTTGACGTGAAACATCTATAGGCGCAGGTATAAACCGGATCGTTGGCATGGCGACGCTTGCCGTGGCGACGGGACGCCACGCTATACTAAGGTATATATATTAGTCTATATGTAGTAGAGTATAGGGTATGACGACGTGTCGCCATGCGCGACCGACTACACGTCCCCCTCCTCACTCAGTTCGACGCTGTTGTTTACTACGGTACACATAACCTGTGCTTTATTATTTTTGTATTAATTGTAAATAAATGTTTTTTATTAAATAAAGTCACCATTTTCTGTAAGAAATTCGTAATACTTTATTTTTTCATTATGCTATATTTAGTTCTCGTAATAATCTTGTCTTTTATGCATTTTACTTGTACGAACACGATTTTTCACATCTGCCAGGCGTCCCGTGACGGCTCACCTTTTTTTAAGAGAAAACTCACATTTGAAGTCAGTACACAAGATCAGCAATATACAAAGCGTAAATAAAATTGAAATCGCTTGTGAATTAAAATGTGACTCTTTCCTTATTATTCAATATTTTATATATATTATTTAGCACTAACTAATATGACCGGCAATCAATACTCGATGTGATGGAAATGTATTCATAAAACAACCATTATTATGTTATGCATATTTATTATTATGTCTAAAAACTAGTTTTGCCGTGGTTAATTTATAATAAAGTTTTATATAGAATTATATGTTGCTCGCGGTTTCACCGGAGTATCAGTAAAGGTATCCGCTTCGCTCGCCTAACGATACCTGTCGTCGGGATCCCGAATATATTGCCGGGAATACATGTGATGAACAGTCAATAAATAAGTCGGTCTGTTTATACCTTTTACATTTTAACAGTGCTCTGTCCCTATAAATGGTAGTGTAATTATGTATTATCATCAAAGTATATGCTCGCAAACAAACAAATAAACAAACAAACTTTTTCGCTTTATACATTAGTACAGGCAATGAAAAAAATATATTTTTATTTTATTGCATCATGCATTTACCTTCTTTATTGCAGCATAAATTTAATTATAACCCACTAAACAACTATTTTAAAGCAGCTACGCCACCAAATCCGTATTATGCACAAGTTGAATGCCATGCTCTCATATTGCTATATCGCTGCCACATTTGGAATTCAAAGCGTCAGCCGTGTAAGTCGGGTGTCAGGGCGGCTAAACAGAACATGTGATCTCAACCTTATAGGTATCAAATCATTTAAAACTATTCGAACTATAAAAAATGATCTATAAAAATGATCTATAAAAATGATGAACTATAAAAAATGAATTTAAACTATAAAAAATGATAAAAAAGAGGACAGACGTAATTAAGAGTGTATTAAAAAAAAACTTGTTTAGTTAAAAAAACTTGTTTATAGCACAAATGTAGGAAAACTTATAACAAAGAACAGTTTAATTTTTCTGAACCCGTATGTAGCCAAAAACTTCGTTTAAGTCTTACAATATTAATAAGAATTAAAATTACAAAGCTAATATTTATAACTACCACCAAAATTGACCTTCCTCAATACAAATAACGAAAAAGTGTGAACCCACCCTAGACTTAACAGCCTTTTTTCAGTCACATTCGTCTGTTGGCATTACTTCCACTTTTATAAGAAAATGTGAGATTTCTTTCTGAGAGATATATAAAATAATGACATCATTTATAAGATAAGACTAATTATTTTTTAGCATTTTACTCAAATATATCGATAACTGCCAATGAAGATATTTATAGTATCTTAAATTTATTTTCACTTAAGAAAGTAACTAGTAAAATATAAAATATCACAATCGATCCCCTAAATCGTAAACGCAAATAGACAATTATTAGGTGGCAATACTAATTTCCGACAACTAAACTATAAATTAAGTTTTTCGGGAATTAAAACAGAAAAAAATTGTGAGTTTCAGCTTCGACGCGCGACTGGAGTTTACTCCTTAAGTACGATTGTCTTGGAATGTATAAAATATATAACACTATATATAAATATCAATATCAGTAAATGTAAATGGAAAATTCTTTAATTATGACAATGCAATTATTTTCAAGTAAAACACAAATGAACAAGATCAAATTTATACAAAAAATTAAAAACATTTAGTAATATCATATTAAGAAGTTAAAATTAAGAGAGACTTTTTAATTTTGTAGGACAGCAGACACCAAATTTTTATTTAATCATTACATCTTGATATAAGCGAACGATAGTAAACTATGTGTGTCGTACTCCGTCATAAGAAAATGCCATATAAACATATTGATATCTCACTCTAAAGATGCCCAGAAATGTTGCGCGTACCTAACCGGTACACTTTTTTTAACGCTCTGAACTTCGTACGCTCTGAACTTCTGATTTTACTCCTCATAAAACTTCATATAGGGTATACCGATTCTTAAGGAGTAAACTGAGAAACCTTAATGTGGAAACAAACGCTTTTAATTCTATAATTTATAAAAATGTACTTCATTTTATTTAAAATGTTATCTTGTCAGTAACCCTAATCGCGAATAAACTTCTAGCTAAGAACTTGTTCTGTGCACTTAATGCATACGACTTGCGTGATGAATCGTTAAGCACTATACACGTTGACTATTTTAAAACAATATCTCGAGAGCGAGCAACGAACGGTGAGAGGACAGCTTATGCAACAGTCACCGGCCTGACAAGTGTCGTGTTTGTACGCGCAGCTGTCGGGCCTCGAGCGCGGAGGGCGCACGCGTGTCGACATCGCCGGCGAGTCGAGCGCTACCGTCATGTCGCGTCGACCCGCTCCGCGCAGGGCGCTAAGGTGTGGCTGTACTACGAGACGTTTAAGACAATCTCAACGATATACGCGACTGTAACATAACTGATTTCCCAATCGTATCTTCGCTAACAAATGAGTATAGTCGCTCATGACAACGGATGAGTACAATAGTCATGACATTAATATTAAATATATTTGGCGTTAAATTTGTAAAAATCACTTAAATTTTATTCACTAAAATTTTTACCATGCCCTAAGTTTCGTTGTGTGACAATATCTTCAGGTGGGCGATTCGTAAAGATTTTTTGAAGGAGAGCGAATCTTTACGAATTACTCACCTGAAGACGTTGTCATACAACGAAACTTACCTAGGTTGGTTAAGAATTTAAATAAAGTAGAAATAATACTAAAACACCTAGTTTCATTTAGTTATGAATAACAATTAAGTGAAAAAATAAATACTTTAACAATAAGTTACATTATATTATTTTTTATGTTTTGTTAGTTGTAAATAACGTTGTAAAAATTGTTCTCCATAAACATTTTAAGATGATATCGTTATAAGTAAAAGAATACTGAGTAACGAGTTTTACATAGAATCGTTTCTTCATATTAGTATCAATATACACATTAAAATAAGTTTAAACATAACAATATTTATATATTTAACTCGACCTCTAAATGATATAATAAACTGAACACTCTTGTGAAAACTTCAAAATAAGAAATAATTTATAATATAGCAAAGCATATGGGGCGCTCTTCTTTTTTATCTCTAATTGGAGTCAAAAGAAGACGTATTTTTATTAATTAATAAACCTTAATTTATTTTTATTTTATTTTTAAAATCTTTTCATAATTATTCACTATTTTATATGATTTAAATTATGATAGATTCGACAATAAATTCAGCATAGTTCTATTACTCGGTTGATCCTTGATTTTCAAAATTTATAGGAAGGGTAACAAAAAATAAAAAACCTCTCTAAAATGTATTATTTATTTTATTACCATAAACATTTAAATATTAAATTATAATTAATGCTACTAAAACTATATAACAAAAACTCTCATTTGGACTAACGAAAATTGTTGTGCTCTCATTAAAAAAATAAAAATACTTTCGTAATACCATTCGTTCACATTTCTTGGTCTGAAGAGAGCAAACTTTAGCATACTGTTATAATCACAAACTAAATTATATAAAAATATATATAAACAGCTTTAGTATATTTTATACTATTAGCTTAGTAGTAGTAGCTTATTAGTTTTAGAACATCACATTTTTTAATACCTCAAAATGTAAAGCGCTGGACTACTTTGACTCTCATGGATATAAGGGACAAACTTGTAACATAATAGTAAGCCTTGTGACATAGTAGTAATAAGTTAATAAACTACTTAAATAGAGTAGTAAACAACTAAAACACAAGTATTCTACTTAAAACTCTAGCTTGAGTTTTCAAATATTATTTTTTAAATTATAATACATACGTGTAATGCGTGACATAAGGCAGCAACAAAAATGTCTATGCTGGGAGGCAGCAGCGAAATTAATTTTTATTTTTAATATAAATAATACATATATTTGTTTATGTCGTGAATTGCATTAATTTGTAACCTTTATTAAGTATTTTGAACATAGCTAGGAGAGTGGGACACCCTTCACTTGTATGCAAAACACCTCTGTCACGATTTCTATCTACTTCGTCACGAAAATTACACTAAAATTACTAAACTTATTTTTATAATTTTAATAGGTATAATTCTTATTATTATTATTGAGAACGCAAGAACCCAAATTGTTGTACAAAACGTGTTCTCGTATTCTTAAGGACAGACCATTGGCTGTAAAAAAAAGAATGACTCACATGACTACGATAAAAAATATTGGAGATTTGAAAACAAGTTACCATATAAAATCATAATCGAAGACGGAAGAAGTAAAAGAGACATTTTTTTCTAAATATTTAGGTTTTATTTGACATAATATGTACATAACATGTACCTCATTTTATTTCCGGATCCCTAATCTATATGATATTGTAAATTTTGTAATTATTTATTTAACATTTTTTGCGTGAGACACATTCAAACCGACGCAGAGGTAAAAAATATTAAAAAATGACGTTTTTTTCTCTGTTATAGACCTTTAGAACACATTATATAGAAAATACATTTAATGTACAGATTTTTCTATATTTCCTATTTTATTATTGTATGTTTAATTTATCCACAGTTATTATTTATATTAATTATATATAAGCTTTTAACGGTACACCATTTGTCCTAAGTTGCAAAAAGCAAACACTTTATTTATTTGAAATATATATTTTAGAAAAATACAGAAAATTTTTGAATAATACTTTGAATTAATTCCAAATTTTGGTAAATTCCAAATTAATAACATGATTCAACGAAATATTATAATACAGGAGTACCCATTATATATAGCACCCATCCTGATATTACTCATTGACTAACCTATAAATAGAGAAAAAACGGTAGTACATAAATATTCAATCTCCAATATCGCCTACTACTAGAACAATAGCAAATTTAAAACCCTGTGCAAACAGTGGTAGCTATTATAGTCTTCTTGTACTTATATTATTACAATGAAATAAAATATTTCCCTATTTCAAATTATATCCCAAATGCGAACCTTGCAATTGTGATTTAATAGTCATAAAATGAATAAACAAGCAATAAAACAAACAAATCAATTAATCAGTTTCGATACTTACGTGCATACGTAAGTAGGCAAAAGACAGAATACATCTTAATGACATAAGGACAGATAAGAGATACGCGGTGCGTCGGCGGCGCGGCGTTGTCGGCCTCAGCGCACCGCCACATTCCGCGCCTCCCACCCGCCGCTACGCCGTTCGCACTGTTTACTTCATTCGTTTAATTTATGATCAACATTCCAGTTATCACTCTCGTCGCTTCCTATTTAATTATACGCTCATTATATGTACACAATACATTGCATTCGTTGTTCAAGAGTCACAATGATCAAAACCCTTTCAGTCAGTTTCACCGAAAGTCAGGTATAAAAGGTGTTTAAAGTAAATGTTAGTATATAAGCACGAATCACATCTGAGTCCGTACGTATAAAAATATGTACGTATACACGTACATATGTCTGAACGTACTTACATATATGCGCATCCAAATACTTATAGAATCAGATTCGTTCACTACATTTTTTTAATTTGATAGTGCTATGCGGAACGAACAAAACGATATATTTCTGAGTTCGAATATTCGTTCCGTTCTTAAGTTATGCCACTGAAGAATTTAAATGTATATTTGCAGGTTTTTATTATTGTTCCATAGATGATAATTGTTTCTATTTAAAAACCGCTTATTCTTCACATACTAGAAAGTCACTGGCAGATCACGCGCCTACAGTAGAGAGAAAAGACTCCCATTGTATGTTGTAACTATGCTGACGTGGCTTGATAACTCAGATTCTAGAATAACCTCTTTGGTTGTTGTAACTTACGTAAGCCTGCTACCCTTGATATGAAATCGTCGAACCATGTTTGTGACATAATGCGTGGTTGAGTGATTTTGTTTTGAAACTGAGTCATACTCGCATTCGTATGATTCAGGCATTGTCTTATTTTGGTGGAAGTCTTGTCTGACTTTACTCCAGATCACTCATTCTTACTATCCTGTTAATACCATTACGTACATACATAAATTTAAATCTAGTGGTGATACAATCTAATAAAACTTACGTTTATCAATTTTCCATGACTCCTGAGATTCTCTTAATTATTTTCTAGCTTTGTCAATTTCATGTTTTAAGGAATGAAATAGTGGTGTGTGCCGTCGTAAATGAGATAGGTACGCTTTGCGATGTCTCAGATGAATTAAGCAAATGAGCTAAATAAATTAAGTTACATACAAAATTTACCAAAGAAATTTTAACCAATGCATCAATTTCGATGAAAATCTTCATTAGTAATAAAATTAAATGTATCAATTAAATGCCAAGTAATTAAATCTTCACAATTTTTTTATTTTCAAAAATTATTTATTTTTCATAATTATCATTTATTATAAATATTTATTTTTCATAAATTTAACAACATTAAATATATTTACTTACTTATTCACGCTTCGAGCAGCTTACAGTGCAACCAAATCCTCGAAAAATATAACTACACATCTGTTAGAACAGGACGTTATGACGGAAATCGATTTAATAATTTAATTGTCGCAATTCAGAGATTGTCATTTGGGCAGAAGAAAATGTTAAAATTAAGGCAGCGCTTATCAAAAAATTTAAAAATGTCATGAGGCGTTTATAATGATATCTGAGGGTATAAGAAGTACACAGTTCCAGCATCGAAAGAATATCGAGATAATTATTGAAAAATGTTACGAAATGTGTGATCAAGAACAAACAATGTATTATAATTCACCAAACTAATTGGAATTAGTTGGAAATTGATAAAATGAACCATACATCTTGCGTTGAAAATTTGAAACTTTTTAAACGTTTCTCCAGCACGTAACTAGATCATTACATTCATGATTACGATTAAGTTGACTCCTAAAAAATCATTGAATAACGTCTTTATGCAGTCATCGTCGGTCAAGGGCATTTTAAAAGAATATCGGGGAGCAATAAAATCACAGTAAAATTTTTGTTTTTTTCAACTGTGAACTTCATTCAAGTCGAACTATATATATCTTATTATACTATATATATATATATATATATATATATGTATATATATATATATATATGTGTGTGTGTGTGTGTGTGTATCTTTTGTATTAGAATTCTATTCATCCTGCTTCACTTGATAACTTAATTTTTTTTAAATATAACTCAAAAAAGAAAATTACACTAAACTTAAACAGGCCCTACTGAAAAACACCTTTAGTCTTAAGATATTTAAAGAAATATAATTTTCAAAGTTCTTCGCTTGTTTTCAGTTCAAATATCCAAAATAGTTTTAAATAATTAAAACAATATACATTAAATGTGAGACATGTTAATACAAGTCCTTATGTTACACATATTATTATGATTTTGCGTAAGAAGTAAAATTCACCCGACAATCATACTGAATAAAGGAACAATCTATGAAATTATCACTGTCACTCACAACTAAATGCATTATTTGTAATTAAACGAAACTACGTAATGCAGTATTATTTCTACAGTATTTAAATTCAAAGATTTTAAATCTTTGCTAATTGCCCACCTGAAGATGTCGTACAACGAAACCTAGGTCGTGGTAAAGAATTTAAATAAAGTAGAAATAATACTACGTCACGTAGTTTCGTTTAGTTGTGAATAATGAATTTCAACAAAATTAACGCCAAATATATTCAATATCACTTTCATATTGATAAATTTTCTATTGCACTATATTGTACTTAAAACGTCAGTAAATCGGATGTCACCTGCGTAGCTGTGTACTTTCCAAGTCACATTAATAAGTGTATCAAAGTATTCTAAACAGAGCCGGATATCCGGATAATTTCTAAACAAGGCCGGATATTCCTAATAGGAACTCGATGACGCTATAAACAACGTCCAAAGCAGAATATTAAATCACCTTCTTAGTTCGGTTAATAATACGCAACAATAATTTACGCATGCGCACAACACTCATATTATAAATAACAACTATTTCCGGTTTACATTCGCATTTCAAAAATGTAGTTCGGAAGTGTAACTAGTTTTCGTTTTCCGCAGTAAACGCAATTCGGTTATAGACGTAATGAATCGTTCATTGCAAACTATACCAAGAATAAATAGGTAATTAATTCCACAAACGTAATGACTCAGTCGTTTAAATAAGAACTTAGCGTCACGGTACCGCGTTTTAAATCCCGATGAGTAAATACTCTTGCATAACCGGTTTGCTTCTATTACAGAAGAAACCATAAGTCCTGGATAATCAAAATGAACTTGTAGCCAAATTTGGCGCACCCAACCAGCAAAGCAACAAAAATAAAATGCGAGTTCTTAAATCACCTAGAACGACAAAATATTTTCAATATCGGAAATTTAAAAATATAGGTGTACGTCGCTTTAATTCAAAATAAACTTTAAGTTAACAAGCCAGAAATACTTATCATTACTTGGTAAAAGCCATCAAGTATTATTTAACCTGAATTACCTACAGAAACTGCAGAGTATTTTGCTTATGAGCTAAAATTATTTTCCACACGGCAGCAGCGTCTGTTGAAAATTTAATATTTGGCTATCGCAGCTTTAATAGATACATGTATTTTCTTGATTGGACCTTACGTAATCATTGATCTTAAAAAAGTTTATGAATTAGCTTTAAATTCAACTCGCTCTTTGCACGGGAAAAATTCTGGTTTGTGACATTTCGAGATTTATGTTATCTCTTCCCATCTCAATAACAAAAGGATGCTCCTACATGTTGATTGAGTTACTACTGATAAAAAGTATGCTCCTACATGTTGATTGAGTTACTACTGATAAAAAGTATGCTCCTACATGTTGATTGAGTTAATACTGATAAAAAGTATGCTCCTACATGTTGATTGAGTTAATACTGATAAAAAGTATGCTCCTACATGTTGATTGAGTTACTACTGATAAAAAGTATGCTCCTACATGTTGATTGAGTTACTACTGATAAAAAGTATGCTCCTACATGTTGATTGAGTTACTACTGATAAAAAGTATGCTCCTACATGTTGATTGAGTTACTACTGATAAAAAGTATGCTCCTACATGTTGATTGAGTTACTACTGATAAAAAGTATGCTCCTACATGTTGATTGAGTTACTACTGATAAAAAGTACATCTAGTTTTATTTTTTGGTAAAATTGTATGACCGTGTGAAAAAAAATTGTTAGGCTAGAATAATGTATCAGTACGAAAGTATTTGGACCACCGACATCTTATCAATTCCGATTCCCTAAAATATGTCCCATAGGGCGGATTCAAGGAAACATCTTAAACATTTGAATAATGAGTGACTTTACTTGGATTATCAATTATGTTTGTATTAAATTTAATTTTAGTACATCTATACATTGACGAGATAATAGCAAACATACACATGCGGAGATATAGAGACGGACGCCGGATATATTAAATCGATATAAGACGAAGCCCTCTTCACATAGTTGATGAAAATGTAGATATGAGGAAAATATTAGTGTATATTAGTATTAATGATTGCTACTATAATCTACTTTAAGTTACATTTAATGATATCTGAAACCAAGGTTTTATGGACAAATATCTTAATTTTACTTTATAGAAACCAGTTCCGTATCATGTAAAATGGTTAATACGTACAATCTAGATAATTAAGAAATACAAATTGGCAGAAGTGACTTGATTTTAAAAAGATATGTTAATATTATTTTATAATCTATAGGCTAATAGTATCTAAACGATTTTTTGTTTGCCAATATCCCATAGAGTATACGGTTTGAGGCAAATCGCATTACTTTCGCACACGATGTGACACTCACATTTCTCCATAACAATTTACAAATAAGAGATCTACGAAACACAATTAGTACTACGCTAATGTATCACGTAATATGTCTTTCTGCTACAAAAATGATATGAACGCATCATAATTTTGCAAGTTTACATGTTAAGGTGACTGATTTCAATAATGGCATCGTTACACCAACTTTGGCCGAGGGACAACTGGATGGCATGTATAGATAAGCATAATGAAGTATACATAGAGGTAAGAGTGGACGGAGTTCTCGTCTAGAGGACGCCGGGACTGATGCCACCGTAACCGCGTAATTGGTATAACTTTCAGTCACGTAGCTCGAGATAAGCAACCGACGAGAGCGCAGCGCTGCGCTGCTAGCGGAAGACGTGTACTCTGAGCTGAGCTGTTATTATAACCAGTTACACTTTTATGTCCGCAATATAAACAGCCGTTAATGGAATAAATATAAATTACTTTCATATAATGACTTGTTATTTCATACAACACCGTTTTCATTTTTGTCCGTTAGTACCATTTTTTCGGAGAAACTTTATAATTATATAACAATGTATAAGAGTCCAATTACGAAAAAAAGTTCAAGAAATATGGTCAGTATATTCAGTGATTTCTATGAGTTTGATATAATTGAATAATTATATAAAAATGAACTTCGACAATATCAACAATCAATATTAATTTATATGCGCTTTAGAACTAACTATCCATACATAATTTCAAGTTTCAATCAGTTTGCCTCTTCCAAATAGAAGTACACACAAAACTTAAATAGTAGACATCAATTTGATCCATTTTTTTTAATATAATGTGATTCTTGTCAAGAACACTTTATTAATACTTCGAACATTCAAACCACGTTTCAATTAGATTACTTACTTTTTAGGGTTGAGTAGCCAAGTGGCAAAAACAGAACTCTCCGTCTCAACAGTCTCTCCGTCTGTCTGTCCGTATGTTACAGCCACTCTCCGTCTGTACGTTACAACTATTTTACTTGTGCTATTGTATAGACGTATATATATTATAGACGTAATTTGAAAATAGTGGAATTATGAAACAAAAATCATATTAGGCTTGGCACTCCATACATGTAACTGAGGGATGAAAAAAATCCAATGGACATAGGTGTGTTGGGTATCGTTAGATAACACTTAAAAATTATGTAAGAGTTCCAAAATAACTTTAATATTTAAGTCAATAGTTGGTGAGATATGCGCTTCTTAAGTTTAAAAAAGTCCCCACCTCTCTTACTTTTCACCTAATGTATGTAAACTTCTGAAAAAAATGAAGGTAGTTGAACTTAAAATAAACTTTTAAGTTCAACTACCTATATGTTGTGTAGTTTTTAAAACATTGGATATTTTTTGGTACCGACCGCAGAAATAACTTTATTTTTCACATTGTCTTTGAGAAATATAAGCTTATAAGTTTAATGTTGTTTGGTGCTACGGAACCCTCCGTACATGAGTCCGACTCATACTTGACCAGTTTATATTTTATAAGGAAGGAGGTCGCCTCGTCAACTCATAGCTTTTGAATAAAGACATCAGTTTGGATGAAACTTGACATTGCCACAAAAGATGTCAACCTCTGTTTTGTGGGCGTTTAAAGCTTGAAATAATAAAAAGTGATGGAACCGACTTACGCATTGAGTTTGTATTCAATTTATTTATCTTCAGAAATATGTGATGTGTCCTTCAAAAACCGAAGTCGGTTGTAGTTAATCCTTGTTATTTCTTTTTTTATGTAAGTTTGTACTTCGTGATAAAATGTCACAATGATCTGCAATCATTATAATACCCTGTCGTTGAATGAATAGCTATTTACTAACAGATTCACTGCTTTCAGCTACATCACTGCAACAGATATAGAAACGGAATTAAATCCTTTAAAATGTAATTTTTTTCATTTTTCAATGCAATTCCTTCAAACACCTATACAAATTGAACATAACAAAAATGCACATGTTTTACGCTGGTCAGCAGGTATCACTCCACCTGATATAAATAATAAGGTAAACCAATAGAAAAGAGGGAGCCATAAAGTCGCCCCGATAATAGATAAAGCGAAAGTAATTGATAACCGATATAGGGGAAAAAACGCCTCCGATTATATGAAAATATCCAGAGACACCGCATGTTGAAGCTTGCTCTAAATTTGCCAGATACGTGGACATGAAAGACCACACTCCACTTGGTTAATGATGGTCGAATAAGAGCTGAAAGAAGCCCAACATAAATATCGTCAACACAGCACAAAACCGTACTCAGAGGACAGGGAAGTCGGCCCCAAGTATATGGAACTGATAGTAGTAATGTCTAACACCCAAATGAAATCAAAAGTGTAGTTATCTATTAGGAAACGGTTTCGGATAGCAGTAATAGTAGTAATGTCTAACACCCAAATAAAATCAAAAGTGTAGTTATCTATTAGGAAACGGTTTAGGATAGCAGTAATAAGTAGTAATGTCTAACACCCAAATAAAATCAAAAGTGTAGTTATCTATTAGGAAACGGTTTAGGATAGCAGTAATAAGTAGTAATGTCTAACACCCAAATAAAATCAAAAGTGTAGTTATTTATCAGGAAATGGTTTAGGATAGTAGTAATAATAGTAATTTCTAACACCCAAATTAAATCAATAGTGTAGTTATCTAATAGGGAACGGTTTAGGATAGTAGTAATAGCAGTAATGTCTAACACCCAAATGAAATCAAAAGTGTAATTATATATTAGGAAACAGTTTAGAATAGTAGTAATAGTAGTAATGTCTAACACCCAATTGAAATCAAAAGTGTAGTTATCTATTAGGAAACAGTTTAGAATAGTAGTATTAGTAGTAATGTCTAACACCCAAATGAAATCAAAAGTGTAGTTATTTATCAGGAAACGATTAAGGTAGTAGTAATAGTAGTAATTTCTAACACCCAAATTAAATCAAAAGTGTAGTTATCTATTAGGAAACGGTTTAGGATAGTAGTAATAGTAGTAATGTCTAACACCCAATTGAAATCAAAAGTGTAGTTATCTATTAGGAAACAGTTTAGAATAGTAGTATTAGTAGTAATGTCTAACACCCAAATGAAATCAAAAGTGTAGTTATTTATCAGGAAACGATTAAGGTAGTAGTAATAGTAGTAATTTCTAACACCCAAATTAAATCAAAAGTGTAGTTATCTATTAGGAAACGGTTCAGGATAGTAGTAATAGTAGTAATGTCTAACACCCAATTGAAATCAAAAGTGTAGTTATCTATTAGGAAACAGTTTAGAATAGTAGTATTAGTAGTAATGTCTAACACCCAAATGAAATCAAAAGTGTAGTTATTTATCAGGAAACGATTAAGGTAGTAGTAATAGTAGTAATTTCTAACACCCAAATTAAATCAAAAGTGTAGTTATCTATTAGGAAACGGTTTAGGATAGTAGTAATAGTAGTAATGTCTAACACCCAATTGAAATCAAAATGTAGTTATCTATTAGGAAACGGTTCAGGATAGTAGTAATAGTAGTAATGTCTAAAAACCAAATGAAATCGAAAGTGTAGTTATCTATTACAAGCTCGCAATCAACCAAAAGCTCTATTGTGTATCCTCTTCGACAAGCTATCGTACACATCTTTATACCCGCACCATAGCCACCACAGACGCTGGCAGTGTCGCAACGGCCTGCTCGTCGTCGCTCATCTCGCGGCAGATTTCTAAACGGCGACTGTGGCGGAGGCCTCCTGGCGAACGCGCACGGGCCGTATGCATAGTTCCGCTCACTATTGTGCGCGCCTAGGGGCCTTGATGCTGATGGGATTGTTTTGGCCGGAACCTCACTCGAAAGTCGTGGTCGTCGGAGAATGATGTTTGTTCACTGCCGTGCACGAACTTGGAATTTCGGTTTGGTATTTTTTCGAAATAAACTAGACTACGGTTTCCATATTTAAGGCTTTGGGTTTCTAAACCGGTTAAATCCATTTTTGGTGAAGAAGCCTGTTTGTCATGTTATGAACATTTTACGCATATTTTGTATTGCATCAAATAGAGCAAGCTTAAATTTAGCCAATGAAATAGGCTCATCACAATTTCACCTAAAATGGTTGTACAAAATCCAGTTGCACGTCAAAACCATTTACATCCAAGCTTCCACTGTTGACTATTATGAGTGCCCTTATTTTTAATCACATTAAACATAAATAAGAATATTTTAATTCATTATTTTTACTTTAAATAAATCATTACAAATCTATAGTCATAAAGCATAAAACTTGCCAATTGAGCGTTGGACATGCTTTAATTTATCGTTCCTTAACCATATTCCTAGATAATCAGGCGTTTTGTATAAACCTCGTGGTAAAGTGAAGTGCAAAACGTGTAAATTTACCAAGTCATTTGCAGTAGATCTGTCTTCGCATTAATCTATAAAGAGTACTAAGTTTAATATCTTGGTTTTTTATACCCAATAATTATATATTTGAGAACTTACGAAATGCCAATATCACGATAATTTTCAGTTTTTTATATTCGGGGTTAGCAGCAAGATATGCGGTCCAATGCCTGGGGCTGAGAAACTCATATCTCACAAAAAAGACGCAAAATCAGAAAATATTAACAGAAATTTATGGTTGAACTAAGATTGAATTTTAGATTAAATACTCATATACTTCTTTGACATAATTCAAGAATGACTTTATTTAACACGCAGATAATTAATGTATATAATTAACCGTTAAATTTACCAAAACAATCTAAATAAAGTTTAATTAATAATGAAAATAAGTGAATATAATAATTGACTGAATCAGAATTTAATTTTAACTTTTCAATAAGTGATAAAGTAATAATTTATAAGGCAAATAAATACATACCGAAACTTAATCTCACTTAACTTTAATCCCATTCCATCACACTTCAAATATATTTTAATAACTATCTTGAATATAGTAGCAATTATTACACGCATGTAAATACACATATATGTAACTATACTACTATGACACTATATATTATTTCATAACGCGCGTCTAAAGAAGTTTAGAAAAACTTCAAAATCCCTTCAACATCTCGATTTAAAACAAAATTGTCGATCTCCAAGGTCGTTGTATGGTGACATACCTTTAAAAAAAATTTGTTCTCTCCATTCCTCTCTATTTGCGTAATTCAACTAGCCAACAGCCGACGACTTGAAATCGTTAGAGACGACTTTGATAACGCTGTAAATAATCTACATAACCACTCTGTCACAATAAAAAGAAAGGAATCATTATAATATTTTAGGAAGTTAATTTTGTAGGTATGCTCGAAGTAATAGGAAATATAACATATGCTAAAATATGACTGCATATACTATAATCGAATCACATTCATGAAGTACCAAATAAATAAATTAAATTAACTTTTCAAGGAAAAATTAAATCGAAACCAATTTCAAATATTTAGTAACAGTGGTATCCCTTTATGAAACCAGCAACCATATTCAATATTATTTAACGAGTAAGATTCTCAAAATGTGTATCTGCAAAATTAACTTAATCGGAGTGTGCGGAGGGTATGTTCAAAAATGTTTTTCCATATCTGTATCCTTTTATTCATTTTGTTTTAAAAAAAACTGGCAAATTTAGGGTCAGTTATAAAAGGTACACACTACGCTTTTAATATACGAGCACGACTTGTATAATTGTCTCATCGAACCCGGCTGTGTATTCCTTTCAACGTGCTTCCGAATGTCGGTTTCACTCATTTGACCCAGTTACTTACGACTCAATTCCAAACAATGCTAACAGCCATTACTTATTAATTATTATGGTAATTAGAGGCGCGTTACATTATTCGCATATCAACTAAGTGGCGCAACGCGTGTTAACTAAATTTAGGCCCTCTGCGCATGTTACGCTATAAATTTGGACAAATAACATTTGTTTTCTTCCTATGCCGAGTCATTTTCTCTCCGTTATACATATTTCTTTATTTCCATTACAATAAGAATATTATTGACAATTTATTTTAAGCCTATAGGAATAATTAAAATTCATTCAACATACTCACGTAGCATTACTTCGAAAATTAGAATTAAAAAATACTGAGAGCGGTCGACGAGAACTCGGCCAAGCGAGGCGAGTGACTTCAACAACAAGCATTATATTCAAACAATATTCGAATTATAATCCGCAATGATAGGTCGACTGAAATGCTTATAAATTATCTGGCAGGAAAATAATAATTTAAATATGGGTCTATTTTTCAGTCCTATCTTCACCTCCTAAGCTATTATCACTAACTCTAACAACGACCACCAGATTGTGATTAAACTAAATGCACATATGTATTGAATTTGTTCGGTGGTTGGTGCTATATGAAAAATATATTTATTTAAATTCTTATTAGGCACCAACTATAATTCTCAAAATAAAAGTCAATTCTTACAGTTTACAAGAGATTTGTTTAAAACGTTTGCCGATTGTAATCGAAAGGGATTTAGTTCTATTTATAGTCTCAGTCAAGCAATCGACTACGATCTTAATGCAATCAAAATATTTCTATTCAGAGAATTGTTTGCTGTCCTTTCCCAATCGCTGTGCACTATGTACAAAATTATGCAGTTTTATGCAGTCGCAAGAGTTGTCGTAAAATTAAACTGGTCTTGCTGCTATACGTTTTTATCGCGATGTTAGATCGTAGATTACTTATCAACAAACGTATTATCCATTGTTCGAATTTGAAATTGCCAAATACGAACAAAAGTACAATGCAAACCAATAAATTTACGAAAGATCGCAATTTTATAGATTTTTTATTTAGATCTTGATTTACTATTTGTAACAGATGTTATGCTAAAAGCGAGCGAGCTAAAATAAGCTGTTGCTAATTCTATTAAAAATACTTCAGACAGACATATCTGGAACGAAAGATATTTCCTTAAACCCAAATTGAAAAAAATAAGTTTTAATTTGAAAATCAAAAACATTTCAGAAATAATAACATAATTTTTCCCGTCTTTTGGTTAGGAAGAGAAACTCAACAAATGAAAGATTTTTTAACGAAGATCGTTTTCACAATTTGAAAGCAAAGCATTTTACAGCGAGGCTGCGCGTGGACCACTTCTCACGATACGTGTGAAGTATTCGTGTGCGTTTAATGAGTATCGCGCGCACAGACATAGTGCACGGGTCGCACGCGCCTTTCCAGTCCGCTCTAAGTCTTTGTCGAGTTTTCTCGCCGTCTAACGAGGAGAGAGCGAAGGTTCACTATTATTACGCGTACTTACCCGTGTAGGAAGTAAGCACTTTTATTGTCTTCGTAATCACCAGCCAGCGTCGGCTGTTTTAACTTTCATTTATTAATAAAAGAGTTGGGAAAATTATTAGCCTCATTCTAAAGTTTGCATCTTATTTTAAATATGCAATAAAATGAAGTTAAATAAAAGCATTATAAACTTAATTCTGACATGAAGTTGTTGAAGTTTACTCCTTAAGAATCAATTTTTATATATATCGTCCGGTATGAAGTTTTACGAGGAGTAAAATCAGAAGTTCAGAGTGTTAAAAAAAGTGTAACAGTTTGTAAGTTTGGATATAGGAGGTAATCTCCGAAACTACTCAATTACACTACTACTACTTATTTCAAAAATTCTTTCACCAGTAATTAGGAAGGACCTTCAGGATAGACATAGATTGTATTTTATCCAGTAAAAAAAAATTCATGGAGACCAGTTTTGCAACGTACGTGAACGCTGCCTTAACAGTGAGAGGTATATTGTGATAGGTATATTTTATGTGCATAAACTATAACGGGAGAAACTACAAAGGTGTGACCAAGAGGAACAGACATATAAATGGACGAAATTATAAAAGTTCTATTTTGGCCACTCGGCTACGGAAACCTAAAAATCAAATCATTTGTATTGAGATTACGGATAACGTAAACTGTCTGATATTTATGGAAATATAATTTAAACGACTAGAGATAAATGTATCAAAATTATAATTTATAGGAGTATAGATAGATGTATCAAAATTATAATTTATAGGAATATAGCTAGATGTATCAAAATTATAATTTATAGGAGTATAGATAGATGTATCAAAATTATAATTTATAGGAGTATAGATAGACGTATCAAAATTATAATTTATAGGAGTATAGATACATGTATCAAAATTATAATTTATAGGAGTATAGATAGATGTATCAAAATTATAATTTGGAGGAAAGTTTTGCCAACAAATTTTATAGCTTAATGCTCTAAATATGAAATCTTTGTTTTCACACAATTCGTAAACGGCTAAAGTTCTATAAAACTTTTAACCTAGACTTCTTAACCTTGCACTTTTTTAATGACACAATTATTCTAAATTGCAACTGATTCATCTGTCTGTCAATATATACTTACTTTCATCATACACAAGGACATCTATCGAAAGACATCGTTCTCTTTTAACTTTTTCATCCGTTTTGCTTACTAAATACTAAACAAACGGTTGTAAAAAATAAAAACTTAATTCTCTTTACAACACTGAAAATATACATTTCAAACTCTAATACGATCTTCAAAGCATAACCAGGCACGGACCTAACAATGACACCGATTTCCACACGCCACCAATTGAACGTTCGTAAAAAACTGGACGGACAATCAATCGATTACCAGGTCCGAATGGCGAAAACTCTCAGTGAGACTTCCTCTAGAGAGCGGCGTTATGTGACCGATTGGCAATATTTTGCAATCGGTATAACGATAACGATGTGACGACGATTTCTAGCGACGAGCGCGCGCCGGACGTCAACGGCTGGTAAAAGCGGAGCGGTCGTCCGGTGGCGCGCTTCCGGCGTACAATGCGCGCTCACGGCCTCCGACGCGCCGTTTTCCCACCGGAAGTAACACATCTATCTCTGGGTCTTTGAGGTGGACGTTAATTAAAATAGATTTAGATAAGCCTTATTGTGTGCATTTTTTGTGAAAGGCGCTTGTTGGGAACGGGTTAATATTTTGCGGCTTGTCAAACCCGTTCAATTCATATTTTTTTTCCAAGATCGTTTTTGTACAAAAATTGGGAAGTGTTTTAAAATGCGAGTATTTTGAAATGCCAATTTGTAAATATATTTATAAATAGTCCACCTGAAGATGTTGTCATACAATGAAACCTAGACCGTGGTTAAGAATTTAAATAAAGTGAAAATAATACTACATCACGTAGTTTAATTTAATTGTGAATAAAAATTAAGTGATAATGAATTTCTACAAAATTAACGCAAAATATATTCAATAATTGAAATACATTCCAACTTTAATTCACTAAATAAGTATAAATACCTTGCTTGGTGCATTTACCTCACTGGCGAATGCAGTATCTATATATCTACAATGGGATATTATTTATCGAAAATGAGTTCTCTTTAATAAAAATCATCTAAATTTGAATTATATATTTTAAATATGGAGGTCAAATTCAAATTTAAATGATTTTGATTAAAGGGAAGTCATTCTCTTAAATTTGAATTAGACCTTATATGTTATGTATCTAGAACGTAGGTTAACTAAATATAGATTTAGAACTAGCCCTATGAGAGTCCGTACGTACTTAGACATAAATAAAAGTATGAACATTTGGGGGTACAAATTCTCAACTCTCATATAAAAATAATTTCTTCCTGAGATCTTCATTTCTGCAAAAAATTATTACGGAATTTGCGATTTAATAAAAAAACATGTCGAACACGAGTTTAACTTTAGGCATTTATAAATATTTAATGTTATGTAATAATTCTATTAAGTTATTTACAAAATTTTAGTATTTTAAAACGAAAATATATTTCCTACTTTCATTACTATTTCAGAGGCGCATATTTTAAAAAAATATTTTTTTATGTGACATAATTACAAATTAACGACCTTTTTCCTTTACTTATATCGTAAGATCTTGCTTCTGGAAAAAATTAAAATTTGTCAAATTTAGCGATTCCAGGTCAACAAGAAGTACCCTATAGATTTTGATTTATTTGGGAGCGTCAAAAATGAGGTATCGATGTCTGTATTTGAGAGTTTTTTTATATTGCGTTGACTTAGAAGCTTGATTTTTTATAACTCCAAAGGACTGTATTTGATATTAATTTCAACTTAATGTGTGGGGGTACGTTCCCGAAAAAAAAGGTCTTCACATACGGACAGAAAGTCAGGCGGACAACAAAGGGATCCTATAAGAGTTTCTTTTTTTCTTTTTGAGGTACGAAACCCTAAAAATGAATTTGTTTACAGAAACATACTTTAAATATTTTATGCGCAGAATAACCTGTATGAATAACATAATGATGCGTAGAATCAACTGTATAAATAACAGAATGACGCGCAGAATCACCCGTCTGAATAACTAACAGAATGACGCGCAGAACCACCCGTTTGAATAATAGAATGATGCGCAGAATCACCTGCATGAATAACAGAATGATGAGCAGAATCACCTGTATGAATAACGGAATGCGGCACACAATCACCTGTATGAATAACAGAATTATGCTTAGAATCAACAACAGAATGATGTATAAACAACAGAATGATGCGCAGAATCACCTGTACGAATAACAGAATGATGCGCAGAATCACCTGTACGAACAACAAAATGATGCGCAGAGTCACCTATATGAATAACAGAATTATGCGCAGAATCACCTGTACGAATAGCGTCCCTTAGTACATACTCAATATACAACCTGTATATTGCACATTACATCTTTCACAGAAAGAAAACAGGCAATTTTGTCGCAGATATCTCATTATTTCAATAATTTCCATTATCTGAACTATTAAATTTGGTAACGATAATTTTTTCAAATTTTTGTAGTATATTTTAAAGTTCGGGTTGACAGTTCGGGAACACATTGCAAGCCATTTCCGAGACCCACTCGTCGTAAATCTATCAACAAATATTACAACGTACATATTTAAAATACATGTTCAAGAACAAGTTTCAAGAACAATCACATTTTAAAATACATGTTCAAGAACATCATTCGAAGGGTATCCCTGATAAAAAAATGTTTCATCGTCAAGTTTGATAAATGAGAGGTACTTGAGAAAAAATAATTATATTTTTGGTCTTTGTTATGTATTTATGTAATTCGACTAAATCTTCCATTATCCCAATCGAGTCTCCGGTGATATTACAACTTAATCGTAACACATGAATAACCGCAAAGAATATACAATTACGGATAAAATTGTTTAAGAACCAATACATTTAAGGAAAAACTAGTAATCGCCTTTTATTTGATTTTACTTATTTTTAAACCTCTAGCTTATGAAAGACTCCATAATAAAAAAAAAATTTCTTCATGAGGTCTTCATTTCTGCAAAAAAATTATTCTATAGCACACTAACCTAAAGACGCGAATTGACTTACACAATTTTCTTAGATTTTAGAATAAGCATACGTCACTATAAACGTTCAGCCCGCTATTTTCGCTATGCAGCAATGACCAACATAAAGTCACCTACTCCGTCTATTATCCGATTGTTTTATTTTTTGCGAAACTGGTAGACACATGCTAATGCATTATAAACCGCTTAATTCAATGAAGCTAAAACTCAACGCGCAATCTGATTGTTTACAATAGTTCTCAGAGAAACAATAAGTATCCAAGGAAAAGGTATGTTGAAAACCGGTTACCTAATAGCTGTCTGATCGTTTTATAAGAACAAGTTAAAAAGACGAATTAAACTCAGAGCCCGTCACTAAAAATACGAAGCATAAATATTTATTTCATTTGTGTATTAATTAATTCACTCAAGTACCCACGTATATTGAAAATGTAACATTAGAAAATATGGCAAAAATAGCAAAAATCGTAAATAAAACGAGTTCTTAAAATATGTAAACCAACAATTGGAGAAGCTGGACTGAATACTACAGGATAACACAGAAAGAGATAACACAGAAAGAGGTAACACAGAAAGAGGTAACACAGAAAGAGTACAATGGTAGCGTAACAGGCAATTAGCTAACCAACCTTCAATGAGCCAATTACCGACCTTCAATGGGCGCGAAAATGATACTTTTGTAATTTCACTTTACGAAATATTCGAAATACAAACGATTATTGTCAGTTTTCTCTTATTCACGCATGTACAAATAGAATGATCGAAAACGAAACAGACTATTGTCTTCTCTGCTGCCCGCTAACTTGGATTGATCGAAAGCGAAACAGATGAAAATCTTTTCTGCTGCCCGCTAACTTGGATTGATCGAAAGCGAAACAGATGATTATCTTTTCCACACCCCCGCTAAGTTCACTTCACCTATGAGTTGCTGACGCCGTATAAACTATTAATCTGGATGATATTAATCTGAATGACCTCTCCAGTAAAATCGCTGTGTACCAGCGAGATGGTCGTACGTCTAGAAAATATGTAAGATGGTTTTAACATATAAGAAACAAGTTTGTACAATTTTACAACGTATACGGTAAATGAACAGTCAGAAAAGGCTATGATGTATTAATGTTAAATAGGAAAAGGGTCTTAGAATATAATAAGAGGACCATGAGCAACTAAGGTTTTATTAAGGAATTCTTCACAATATTAAGAAGAAAGGCAAAAGAAACGAGTGTGCTTTAGACCACACGACTGAACTAAAACTTCAAATTCACAAAATATAAACTTTAAAATGAATTTACAAGTTTATTCACTTTAAACGTAGAATATTTAATGTATTGAACAGAATAATAATTTATAAAATTGTTCAAGAACGAAATGAAATTACAAAATAATCAAGAAATCACCGTTCGCGTAACGCTAGCAAAGTCGCATATATATATATATATATGTATATATATATATATATATATATATATATATATGTACATATATATATATATATATTTCATGCACTGGCTATGAGAGAAAGAGAGAAAGAAAATGTGCGAGCGCACTGCTCTCTCTTGCTCCTACAGTGTGATACAGACAATAGGCTTGCACTGTGTCTTAGATATACGAAACATAACTGGCAATGAGAGAAAGAGAGAAAGAAAATGTGTGTTCGCACCTCTCTCTCTTGTCCCTACAGTAATATACGAAACGTAACTCCCTCTCTTTCTGTCTTCACTAACTTATATCTCCCTCTCAACTTCCGTTCGCCTCGCTCGATCACACTTTTCGTAACGCTCTCGTCACGCATTCACCAGCTTACTCCCCAAGTCAAGCGTGCGTAAAGAAGTTTTACTTCAAAAATAGTGCAAATAGAATGGTAATAATAAAGTGTTTTTTTTATAAAATTAAGAATATTATTGAAAACTATTCAAATATCTATAAAGATTATTAATTGAATATTTTGAACGATTTACACAACATCAAATATTATTCTCATTATCGGATATTTCTTTATTAATGGTAGTTTTCCGAGAACATAAATACTTTATATAGCGTACGTGGTATATGTAAATGCAAATATCTTGAACACAAAATAATTAAATAAAATATTTTTACTTACAACACACGCGATAAATTTAGATACATACAGATTAAAAAAATCGTGTGCTGTTGCTTATTTTGGTCTAGATGTAATTACATTAACCAAAAATTAAACGATCCATTAGATTCAAGGTCAAACATGCAACACAGTATTTACTACGATGCATCAGAGTTTACGCAAATTTAATTGATCTACTAATGAATCATTATGAAGAATTATGACTCACTTAGCAGTCGGAGTGTTAGACTGAGCGGCTGGCCCCCGTAGCGCCGCCCTCGTTACCCGTACCTCGTAACGGCCGCATTAAAATGTAGCGTTGCACAACGACCTATCCGCTAATCGACAATTAAATGCTGCTCATTGAAAGTGGTAGACTATTGACGCGGAGTCCGATTGTGCTTGTAATAAGTTAAATTCAACGTAAATATCATTAATTGTAATTAATATCAGTCATGTTAATTAAGTAGCGCTTATGAATTATAATTGAAATTGTGTGTTCAGTGTTCGTCATTGAAGCGGGTGTTGACTTATTTGTTACTCCGTGATACTATAATGCAGTACGTTGGTTTATAGCGATCAGGTGCAGTAGATAAAAAAATGAACAACTGATGACATGTAAAAATTCCTTTAAGGCATTTAACTGATTCATCGGACGTAGATGCAAACAAGTCATTATAATGAGCGTTATAATTTCTATTATTATAATTAATTATAGAATAGAATACATATTTAACTTAAAAATTTGTTTAACCGAGATTAATTTTTGGCACTAAATTAAAATCGAATCCGAATTAAATCAATCAATTACTTAATAGAAATTTTGATATAATTTAATTTTAAAATTCTTTAAACTAATATTTGTTACCCTGTTTCGGTAACCTAAATAGATTATTGTGTTAAGCACTCTCTTTCGTTTGTTTATTGGAGCCGATTTTAATTTAATGCCAAAAATTAATCTCGGTTATCCAAAATTATAAATATTATGTGAAAACATTTTGAAAATAAAATGTAAATCAAACGCCATATAAAATTAAAGGTCATTATATGACAAATACAAATATACCGCTTAATGGACTTTGATTTATCAATTTTATGCTTGTCGCTCAATCTAAAATTTATTTGTTTTATAAACTTTTTTAAACAATACGTAACTTACAAGTTTTTACCGCGTACCATTTTTTTGCTGACAACGGACGTAATTTGTCAATATTTTATTTAGTTTCATCGACCAATCACGTTCACTGCTTAATTATCAATAAAGTTAAATAAAATGTGTAACTAATCGAATAGACGTTGATATGGAAAAATAATTTGGAGATGTAGTTTAAGGAGTATTTTTAAGTCTCTACTGAGAGTATAAATAAGAAGTAATAACCATAAAATTTGCTAGGCTTTAATTAAATGAATAACTCTTCGATAATTTAAACATAAAAAGATATTCGTACTTCTATAAATATCATAAATATCTCTACATTCCTATTGTGTGATGTCTCCCCATATAAACTCCAACTCATGTGCACGGAATATTCACTTATTATACGAAAATCTTGTAAGCTTCGAATCTCGGAGATTGCGTATCGTAATAAGGACATTTTCATCACTAACAACGTAACCGTACTTAATTTTATATATTAAATATCCATATTCTAACATTTACATTTTATAAGAAGTAATAAATACCTCTTAAATATATCGTATGTTTGTAACATTTTATATTGATATGAAAATATAATAATTTTTATTATTCGATAATAATAGATAAATATTTATCAATACACAAAAAGTATTATTTTATATCGCGTAATATCACCGCGGATACCACTTTTGATTGGAACAAAAAAGATTAACTTGAGAAATTTAAGTTTCTTAATTTCAGCATTTACCTTATTTCAGTGACACAAAAGATACGAAGCAACTTTAAGAAAGTTAAAGATTCACCTAATTAACCAACTTTATAAGAAAATCGACACAAATTTCGTAAAAATGACTCAATTAGAATCAGGAATACTTCGACTTAAGGTGTACCAACCGTCGTTTATTATATAACATCGGCAACAAGCAAACGTGACTAGGAGTAACTGAAATCGATTATAAGATCAACAAGCCCAACGATCGTTGAATGCTACACTATACGACACAATAAACGTTGAACACAATGCAGGTGTGCCCACTCCGCCCTGGGCACTGTCGCAAGGTGCCAGTTATGTTTGCCGAACTACGTATTAGTTAATCAGGGGTCGTGAGTTCAAGCGTAAAGCGCGATTGTAGCACGGTGTTAACGTGGCACGTAGCTCAATTAGTTAAGCTTTGAACTCGATTCGCGAGGCGTGAGGATGTAGCGTATGAATGTCAAAGGGACTTTTTTTTTGGAAAAAAACGTAACATTAATTAAAATAATCGATATAATATAAATATTAAATTTCAAAATATATTAGTAGGCCACAATCTCTATTAAATTCGATATTCTCTAACAGAATAGTAAAGGCTCTCAGAGCCACTGACAAATCCAAACGAATCAAGATGTATTGGATCATATTTGTTCATGCAACTGATTTTAATTAGAAGACGCGTTGATTTCAAAGTATTTAGTCTGGCAAATTAAATAAACAATAATAAACAAACCACAGATAAAAAATACAAAATAATGAAGAGTAAATATAATTCTTATGAATACACAAAACGACGAAATTAAAATCCTGTAAACCTCAGCTTACAGCGCATTCGACGTTTTTTTCTTCTGATGTTTTATCCTAAAACACAGTAATCGAAATAAAATTTATAGTTTTGTCGGGAGGATCCCAATGACAGTCAATGAAATAACTAATGAAACAACACAAAACTATTATTTTGACATGAAAAAGGACTTTTTTTTCTTAAACAAAAATATTTTTAAATACAAAAGTTAAATAAACAAATACGAGAATTATGTTTTCATCGTATGCCTATAACAATAAGCTAAATTACATAGTCAACCTAAAGAGCTATGTAGATAGTCGAGTTAGATATTGAAAGTGGAAGAGCTACTGCATCAAAACGCCAGGAAATTTGAGCGATATATTATATTGTATGATATGTACATTTCCCGTACACGGACCTTCAATTTGACATATTCACATTAATATGTTACTACAAACGGTTGACCGGACGAACATTATTGTTTGTTAAAGACAAATATCGAGACTTATTGCGATTAATCACAAGTACTGACAATTAACAACCCGCACGTTTTATTAATGGCCTTCGCAATCCGCCGGCGGCTTGATATAATGCACTTGGTATACAATTTAAAATATCGTGTGCGCTTAATTAGAGATCGCGTTTACGATTTTACATCGTGTCACGAACAAGTTTTAAGGATTTAATCAAATTTATCGAAATTGCACATACCTTGTTCCACAAAACGTGATGATGTTACCTATGTTTGTATTAGCGGTAAAATGAATTTTTGACTTAACGTTTGCTAATGTTAGTATGCATAAACGATATTTGCGAATTCGAATGGAATATGAACTTGGACGTTTTTATCAGTGTCATTTATTGCAGCAAATTATAGAAAATATTACACTTTATAGTGTCAATCTCTATAAACGCATCCATTCATAATTCTTTAACTTTAAGTGTTTAGAGTATTTAAGAAAAATACATTATTTACTAAACTAATAAATAAAATTTAGTTTCAGAATGGATTTCATATCTATGATAAATTGTGCCCGAGAGAAATTTTCTTTCATATTTCATTATGATATCATATAATCACTTAATAGTTATCGATGGCTATTAACCGAAAAATATAATGAGATACAGGTTAATTGAACACAATTAAAAAAATATTTACAACCATAAAAAACAACTCATTACACCTTATTATAATCAAACTAATTAAATTGTCTGTAATTATTGTGATACTTTTTATTTCTGTAGACATTCACTTGTTTCCGAATGTGCGCGTTTCTATAATTTGTTTCCGAATGTGCGCGTTTCTATAATTACCGTGCATTCAATAACAAATATGAAAATTGCTGATAAGTTTCAATACTTTGGTAACAATTGTAAAATGTATGTGTAATAACCCTAAGCCCATTCCAAAAGCTAACTGAACATTTTTGGATAATTATAGACACTCTTAAAGATTTAATTTAAGACAATTGTTTTGGTAGATTGTTTCCTTAATTTTTCTGTTAGAGTAAGAAATAATTATAATCACATGACAGATAGAACAGTCCATAATTTTCTAACAAACTTCGGTGACATACAACCACCAATGTATTTTCGCTTTTTACTAAGCCTTAATTTATTATTGCAATAACTAAAGTTTCCTAAAATTTCAATATTTTCTTCTCGGTTCCCTGCCCCATTTCTTATTTATTTTATAGATATGCCGTAAAAAAATAAGTGCTAATATTATACATGAAATTAATCACGGTTTATGTATATTTAGAATCACCAACGACTTTAGTGTTGAGTATTTAATGAAAATCGTAAAAAAAAACGAGAAACGTAACTCTAAGCATGCAAACATTCCTTAGAAATGAAACTATGAGTAAAACTCACGCGAACCGCTTACAGAAAAAAGTCTACAATTAAATTGCCTCAAGACCGTCGCATGAAAACGCAAATACGTTCTCTCTCTCGTAAATACGTCATTAAAACAAACAATAATTATTGTGAACAATGACTCAATCGACACCCAGTTACGTAAGAAGTGTGCGGTTTTACGTTTCACAAGAAGCGACAGCATTCTATTTAGTTTAGGATACTGAAGGCGCCTTAACGTTTTTTGAGTTATTCCAAAAAATATTATTAACTTCAACAACTTTTTTATTGTAACGGAACCAAACTTATTAAAAGAAATGTTCCGACGAACCTATGATTGCATAACTGCCAAAGAAGTACCGGGCTTTAAAAGATTCAAGGACAGTATTTGAATCTTTTAAAGCCTGGTTAAAATACTTCTTTTTATTATATATATATATATATATATATATATATATATATATATATATATTATCATATACATCTACACTAGGTAGACTAACGTTGGTACCTAGTGTAGATGTATATGATAATATATTCAAACCTGGCTCCGTTTATCTTCCTCAGTATACGAAAATAAAAGTTATTTTCATGTATTTGACAACCAAATCAGGATGCGGATTAACGGTTGTTTTATTAACAAAATAGTTTCATCAATGTCTTATCCTTGATAACCACAAATGGGAAAAGGAAAAATTGACATCCAAAGTTTTACTGATAATAAACAAAGCTTATATTTATTCTGTTTGAAACCTTATATGCTTCGCAGCTTTTCAAAATGCTTGGCATAATAGTTGACGATTCCTCTAATGTTGGGGTCATGAAATGTTGAAGATCATTTATAGCTGCTGATGGAAAAAGGATGGAGGAACTGAAAACAGAAACAATAAAATCATGGTGGAAAAAATTGGGGTCGTTCGTAATTTTAAATACTCTTTTCATATTAAGCTAGAACTAGCAATTATAATTAAAATAGTACAGTAAATAAATGAAGAAGAATCGAACGATATGACAGAAGAAACAGGAAGTGATTAGATCTACGCATAGCATAGTGAGATCTACGCATAGTGAGATGTTAATTTATGAGGAATTAGAATATATTCTCATGTCGTGTTCAAAAAAAAATGGCGATGAGGTGAAAGCGAATAAGAATGGGCAGCATTCATGTTTGAAAAATGTTCTATGATATTTCGAACTACCCTAACATTAAAGGGGCACATTATGCATTATGATGTAATGACGGAATACAGTATAAAAATTACTTGCATTATAAAACAGAAGTCGAAATTTAATGAAATGAAAAGGCGAAAACGACACACGAAATGAAAATGTTTTTTTGAAGAAGTCGAGAAAACTATCCGCAATCCTCAGCTCAGCAGCCAAGCAAATAGTCTATCTCCAAAGCTAAAAAAGTTAAATAAATATTTACGTAATATGACAAAGTGTTTTGGTCTCAATTGATATCTAATACGAATTAAAATATTATATATTTTATTAACGATTCACATTTCACTTGTAGCATATTTTCTTGTTGGGTACTGCATAATTATTACGTAAATTAAATTGACTAATTAAAGGTAATGTATAATTATACTGTAACAAGACAACTATTGTTTCATGGGAATTTTCAATAAATTATGTACAGCACCATTACAGCACCATTACCATAGGCGCATTGTAGATGCTGTGTCCTGTAGTGGATTGAGATACCCTGTTGATCATGATGATTGTTATATGACACAACGTTTTACGTGATTTGTATGGTTTGTCTACCATATGAACATAAAAAAATCTAATATTAAAGTGTAAGCTGAAACAGCAATGAAACATTGCCATGTGCTTTTGCCGATTTTTCCATGTTTTAATTTCACTTCACATACCCAGACTATTGAATTTGCCATTATTATCGGCTACTGATATCCGCAGAAAATGGCGGAACCAAACTTCCAGAGTTAGGGAAATCCTATGTTTAGATGTATGCCAATCGTTTTCCTTAAACTTATTACATCTCTTGATGTGTTATATAAACATGAAGAGTTATTTAGTTATCCTTTTTTCAGTATCTTCATTTTTATCTATCTTCTCCTTGTAATTAGATAATATTGATAAGTTTTGTCGTATATATCATACGGTTAATTTCTAAAGATTTGAAAGGATTACGGTCTTACGTTAAGTATACAATTGTGTATATAAACAGATGTGGTGCCATTATCATATAAAATGGCAAGTAAAATTCTAAACATATTCCCTATAACTCAATGATTAGGTAAAGTTTTATATAAAAAAGTAATTTTCGTAGTTTTTCTAAAATCACAATTCTTGTTCCTAATAGTATTTATACATTATCTGCCACTGGTACTTTATAAGCATGAATGATCCTGATATACAAAAACAGTACCAATCCTAAAATATTGTCTAGCCTCTTCTCAGTGAGTTTCGAATCGCGAGAAGGAATTATAATTAAGTAATTACATTTACACCACTACAGTTATGTTTAATGCTTAATGCCGATTAGTTGAGTTAAACCACCAAATGAGTTAAACTCATCTCATTAGCGATTAACGATTTATTTAAATCCAGCGATTGATTGAATCCTTGAGTGTCGGCGCGCAGTACTCGGCGCGCGGAGGTACAAGGGCTGGAGGCGGTTCAAGGCGAGCGTCTCCCACGAACGAGCGGCTGAGCGTCTTCATTGACGTGACGCGCGCTGCCGTGTCGACGGTTTCGCGAAACAAAAAGCAATTTTGTCTGACGGAATTATTTGGAATCCGGTAATTACATACTCATATTGTGTCAGCAAACGAATGTATGACTGACGTGTGATGACAGCTGTTACCACGATTCAACTAGTTGTAGCGAAGTTCTAAAGTTAATAAGAATGTCTTCGAGGAGGAAAAATCTCGACGATAGAAAAAATATTGACAGTAACATTA
The DNA here is from genome assembly GCA_039881145.1 of Druceiella hillmani. Classification (NCBI taxonomy): domain Eukaryota; kingdom Metazoa; phylum Arthropoda; class Insecta; order Lepidoptera; family Hepialidae; genus Druceiella; species Druceiella hillmani. The sequence goes on from JAYKKI010000036.1 coordinate 21,073,745, forward strand.
TTCCTTCGAAGTAATTTGTGTTTCTGTTTAGTAAGAAATTCCGATATATAAATGGTATATCAGACATATTTTTATAAACTAATTTTAACATCCCGGCCAGAACACAGAAAAGTATTACTCCCATTCACCTATCTATTGTCGCTGCATAATTTTAAAAAGTCCAATACCTAGTTGAAAATTTATGCAATAAATTTTAACTTCAAAATTTAATGAACTGCGTATTATACGTGTTCGGCAGGAAATTAAATAACTTATTAGTTAACTTATCAATTCCTAATTATCAGTTTATTATCAGTTTAGTTTATTTTATATAATAACATATAATGATTATCTGCAAAAATAAAAATCTGGCAATTGTCTAATTCTAGATTAGTACTTTTTAGATAATAAAAAAGTACTAACGAATTAATATAGTTCTCAAATTAGAAATTAAAGTAATCAATTTGGAGCTTCAACCTTATCGACGTGAAACTACAAACAATGTTATATATATAGTCACGAGTTTTTTTTATTTCAAATTCATTCATTGCCGTAAAAACTTATTACGTCGTGTTTTCAACCTATACATAATGAATTGCCAAAATTATATATAAATTAATTCATTTCAACTACAACCGCACGCTACAATCATTATAATTTTCCTAAATTTATTTTAATATTTTAGTGTGTGTGTGTAAGCAAAACATTTGTGACCTAAAGACGGACGAACAAATGGACATAGCGACATTATGAGGAAGTTAGGCTACGGAACCCTTATGAAAATTAGTTCATTCATCGCGATATTCGAAGGATGATATCATTTATTCGATTACGGATTATTATGGCTGTCTCTTCGTCTCCTCGAATTCCACCCAATTTAGCAATTTTGATATTACTTCAAATGAAAACAGCACATTTTGAAAAGTGTTACTTCAAATAAAAAAGGACAGTTAGAAATCTTATTCATTTTTAAAGTTGCGTAAAATATGGCCTAAATTATTCCATTAAATCTTCAAACAATTACCATAAGCATACAAATAAACAAGCTTTACCTCTTCGACACGTTACTATTTTATTTATCACTAAACATTCAGAACAGACAATAGCAATTATCATTATAATATATAAACTAAATTCTCAATATAACACCAATGAGATGATTTATTGCCGGACGTTTTTTACGTAACAAAATCTGTATTACGTGATTTTTACGAGTTTGAGCATTAATTGAATCGGGTTTTCGTACGGTGTTGAGTTAAGGCTACTTAAGTCAACATTCCTATTATGATTGTAATCCGAGAAACTCCGTGTATAGATATGTTATTCGAAACAGCAGAATTAGCCTATGTAGGTAAATATTGAACAGATCGAGTTGAAAATTTCACCATCTTACGTACGTCTTGCGCAATTTGTCTCATTCGCTTAATCGCCATATAATCTATTTGATATTGGCATGCATAATATTCAAATTCATTAATATTATTTACATTTCGAAATATACTAATAACAATGTTATTTTAAAACGACAGAGATTAATGAATCTATATATCAGAGATAACAAATTGACCTCACCTAAAATCTATTTATATTTTTCTTATCTTATCGCAAAAATATAAATTAAAATGTCACAAAACATTTCCTGTACAGCTCCCGCCATATGCGGGACTTTTGCGATACCGATTTCGCATAACAGAATGGCGCTGAAAGTAGGATGTTGTGTTCTTATCCTCTCGTGTAAGATTAACATACGTGATAAGAGCTTGGGAATATTTGACTATTAGCGCGTCTTAAAATTTAAGAGCAACATTCAAACAATGATGAATGGCCAAAGCAAAACAAACGCAGTCGTCCACCTTGACATGAGAGGAGCAGCGAAAGACGTCTGCAGTGATGGGAATCCAGTGACATTTAGAAACGGTATTAATTAGATGAATGCACCGTGCTTTGACAAATAGCCTCGCTATCCGTGTCCGACTCTGAAACGAACGATGCCAGCTAAAACAACACAATCTAAAACAAAATAGTAACGTCGGCTGTGCTCAATAATAGGTTCTAGACACAGTCGGCGAGACGTGCTCTAAATAATTTCCCAACGACCCGTCACTCGCAATACGCAAACATTACGAGCTGCTCGATAAACCACGTGTTCCTTATCGAGTAACGCGTGAACAATTATGAACGGTCGGCTAATTAAAATTTATCAGTAGTAATTAGGAGATGAGGTAAACAAAATTGTTTCTCTAATTAAAATTATAATTCTTAATAAAATTCATTATAGAATACAATTCTCGGAAAACATCGTTACAGCTTCGGAATTCGTGGAAATTATAATATGCATATTTAAGTGGCTTATTTCTTTTAAACTTTTCCATTCAAAATAATGAGAACTCATTTACGCCATACACAGATAACCTAAACTATTTAAGGTAAAAATCTGAAATTGAAATTCAATTGAAACAAACGCGTAACATCGTTTACTTTTAACAATCAAAAATGTATTAAACAATTCAGGTACCTAAAAATGACCAAATATTTAATTTTATAAATATGCTAAGGACAAATATAGCCAAATCGTTCGTCCGATATTGTGCAAATGTTCAAATCGTCCAGTAATGAATATGTAAAGTTTACGTTATTAATAAACGTTACAACCAGTGACTTTTTAGAGTTCCGCCCATCCATAGCGTAAAAATACCATAAGTATCCATCCGACTGCTACAAAATAGTGTAAAAATAAAAGTTAGTCATAAAAATTTAATCACTATTGGTAAATAATTACTAACTTAATTCATAATAGAAAATAACTTTCGTTTTAATTGTCCAACTTAAATGCGATTTAAACAGGATTTTCAAAATTTGAATTGTTTTGTGTACCCGAAAACAATGTAAAACTCGATTTAAAAATACCCGTGACAGCATTTTTCTTTTTAATGTTCAAAGACGCAAGGAAATTGTTTTCAAAGTTATATGCAACACGTCCACTTTTACTGAATTCATCATACAAACATTATATTGGATTTAATAATTTTGAAACATTTTTTCATTAAATAAGACTTTTTATATAAATAACGCTGTCGATTCATCATTCCCACTCGTAATACCAAATTCAGGGATTTATAGACGAATAAAAATGTTTTTTAAGTTCTTATGTACTTCGGATCCCTTTTAATAAAAACAAAATAACAACTAATAGAAAGTTAAATCTTTTTACTTGAAGGACGTTTACTTGGTTTCTAAAAGGGCAATTAATGTAATGACATTGTGAACACTTAATATTTCCTCTTACAAAAATGTAGGTATTTCGATGCAATTTTTAAACACGTAGAAATATATAACTTTTTATATTTATATTTATGATATTAATAATTTACTTCTTGCATTTCGCATCTAATTAATATCAAAAACAAACAAAAAATATTCAAGTTATTACCGTACAATAGGAATGCAAGTAGACCTATAATTATTCATATACTTTGCTTTTATGTTCTCCAACATCATATATATAAATAAGTTGTTTTGTTAGTATAGCATTTCAACTGTGAAACAATGAAGGAATAAAAAAATCAACATTCGAGGTCAGACATTACCATAAATGATTTAAGACTGCCGACTGCCGGTCGAAACGCACACGGGTCTCCGCTGTAACTAAAACATTGAAATATTTTCGCATCTAGAACCACGCACCTGACGGTTATTGTACACCGGCCAATGTTAGCTCATTGAATAACTTCAATTAGTTCGCGACATGTCAGTTCCCACTCCATAATCCTTTGTTTGAGTTATGAATGTCATTAATTTTCCAACATATTCAATGCGATCACGAAACGCTGTCAAATATAATGACCGTGTGCCCGTACGCGGGTGGAAAGTACATGTAACATATTAAACAAATTGTAACAGGATTTGATCAGTCCTAAAAATAGAACTCCAAACGGCAATGCAAGTATTGTTAGTACTTAAACGATGAAAGATGATCGATATTTACGTAATAAAAAATCATGTACGGTTCGAATCTTATCTGATTCAATTAAACAATAGGTTGTATTATTTTATAGACAAAATATTCTATTTTAATATTTTCTAAGGTTCCGTACTCGCAGAGAGGTTCATCTATAAGAAATTCAATGTTGTTTTCAGCTTGACTATCTATCCGACTGTTAGAGACTTCTAAACCTTAAATGGAATAAGTCACATACTTCATTTTTGGATATATTATGTAAGTCGAAATCGTAAACAAAATTATTCGAGTAAGGGCGATGAAAGAAACAAAATACTCGCGGGGCGACCCTCCCTCCAACTTTAAATTTTTTTTATAGTTGACTGCAAAGCAGTCGATATTAATAACTGATGGTACTTCATAACTGATTAATAAGTAATGGTTTTTAATATTATTTCTTTTTCTTTCGAATTTCTATGAGGAATAACCAGATATATAAATATATATATATATATATATATATATATATATATATATATATATATGTATATATATATATATATATATGTGTGTGTGTGTGTGTATATATGGATGTCTCAAAATTCAACGTCAAGCCAGAAACAGGGATGAACCAGGTAGTGACAATTATTGGAAAAATCAGAAAAAAATCTAGGTTATGTACTTTAAAAATTATAGGTATTTTTTGAAAAATCGCGAAAAATGCTACCCTGCGAGTTCTTTCGAGTTCTTTCAACTATGAATTAAAATTTTTCGTGATCATAATTTTTATTCCTTAATCCTGAAAACTCATTTTATTAATCATAGTCTAAAATGAAAACAAAACTGCCTTAGTTTAAAAGAAAAAATAAATATTTAGCCTAATCACGCACTCAAAATATTAAATCACCTAATTTTGAGTGATCATACTGAAAAAAAATGTACTATGCTATTCTACCAAGTTACTATAAAAGTTGACATATTTAGTTCAGATTCCAAAACGATATTAAACTTGCTGATTGTGGTATTCACAAGTTGCTATCACGCGTTCAACGCTGAAAAGTCAGTTCTGAAGAAAGTCCGTTAGACAACGATCAGATTACAATTCAGAATTTTGAGACACCTATATATATATATATATATATATATATATATATGTATGTATGTATATATATATACATATATATATATATATATATACAAGAAAAATGCTATTCGTTGGCTATGAAGGAATAAATTGTCGTTGAAATAAAACGTAAAACACGTCCTTTTATTAATTGGTTGCAAGAAAAATATTACACATAACTCTTTTTAACACGCCTAACAGACACACACAAGCTTCCGCTAGCCGTACACAATCGTCACATTAAAATCGACTATTTTTCAATCAATGAATAACGTCTTTCTCTGTCCGACATTTATAGACGAATCCAACGATATCATGACATCTCACACATGAAAATCCGTCAAGCCTTTCAAACTCTAGGAGGGGATAAAGTCACAGAAATATACACATATGTATACTCGAAGAGCATTACTCTCCTTTCCGCTTTGCGCATCGGTGATAATATTTCAATTATAGTATAATACTGTGCGCTTCAAAGTCTCAGTAAATATTAACTTAATGGTCTTTACATCACATTCATCAACAAACAGATAATATATTTTAATTCAACAAGCAATAGCTCTTCACGCTGTAAGAAGCAATTTAAAAGACACAGTGTTATTATTAAAATTGCTCTAGCTTGTCCATCGTTCATGATTTGAAAATTATTCGTCTGTCACTAACATTCACTATTGTTCAATTGTTTAACTTCTATCCGTTGCTATTGCGTTCAACATCAATGTTCTATGATATCTTTACTGTTTACTAATATTTGCTACTAACGAATATTTATAAATAATTATTAATTCCCTGTTTTTCATAATGTTTACTACCCTTCACTACTCATCCAGAAATGAAAATTCTAGAGGATGCTAGAATCACTACGCTCACTAATAATTTTGTCGAACCATAACGTTGTTTTTTTTTGGAATTTGTCTTTCTAACTTTTGCTTATTGATATGGTTGATAAATAAACAAAGACCCACGACTATACATGAATTGGGCAGTTCATGGCCAAGCAATGTTAACCTCGTACGAAGTAGGTACCTGCGCTTCGCTAAAGTCTACTAATCTTATAGACAAGATATTTTAGCATGGGTCATTAAAAAAAGGTACAAAAGACACATTTTTTTATCATCCTGTTATACAATATGCCCGAATAAGGCATGTTGCATAACAGGATGATAAAAAAACACAATAAAAATACCTGAATGGAGATGAGAAACGTCTCTATTATGTATTCTCAAACTTAGATTTAATAAACTTTGTGAATATAAATAGACATATTATCATGACTATATTATGTTATAAATATTCAGCGTATTTTGTGTAAACAGAAAAATATCAATGTCCTTAAATGCTTATAAGAACCTCTATAGACGCTTTTGAGTACCTAAATATACCCGCGAAGACGTTATTCCTGCGAGGAAAAACCTTTTATGTACGAGTAGAATTGGCACACAGTTGATTGGCACACAGTTAACATTTTAAGGCTAATAGAAAACGATCAAACTTAATATTATATAAATACAAGGATTAGTAGTATTTTCCAATTAAATATATTTCCTACGACATTATGTACAAGCATTAAAATATCGTGAATACCTAGAAAAGTATGAAATTTAAAATTAGGAACGACATTTTTTTGGTTTTTTTTACGAATTTATTTAAACATTAGTTTTGTGTTTATCGAAATAAATAACATCAAATTATTTCATCCTCACAATATTATCAATTCATTCTAAAAAACAAAGAAACACGTATCGTTGTTAAAGAGTAATTGAAGTATTCATTATTAAATCATATGTCAAACAAATAATTATCTATGAGTGTTTTAAACATACAACTTGTTGTAATAAATGATATATAATGAAATATTATATGTATACTAGATAATAAAGATATTCTTATTGATCGGCCACGAAAACGTATTGTTTTTATTCGGCTACGTCAAAATATTTGTTGTCATGACAATTTTGCATGTTTCAAAGTATTTAATTTAATAAAAAAACATATCGCATATAAGAAAACTCGATTCGCATTGACAATATCGACTAGGCTACATTGAAAAAAAAACAGTTCAAGTACGAGTAAAACTATCTGCTATTCAATTAGGGCGGTGGTTTTTCCATAAACTTTAGGTAAATTTTTAGTAACTCTGTTTTATTGTCATAAATTTGACTTTAGTAGTTTCGGATATAGGGTTGGCGAGCGTAAGAGGCAACATTTTAGTGAACTTTTTCAACAAATTTAACGTAATATATAATACACAGTATCTCAAAAAAGGACTGTTGAAATCCTTATGGCTTGCTATTAAGGATTATAAGATGCAGCCTCAAACATTTCCATATGAATGTTATTAAAATATAACACTCAAATTTCTATTGGAGTGTTACCTTTTGATATATATATATATATATATATATATATATATATATATATATATATATATATATATATATATATGTACAGGTTAACATACTTTATCATAATGTCATATTTCAAATTCCGTTTTTTTCATTTTGAGACATAGAATTCGGAAAATGAAAAATGCTATATAATAAATCTCCAAAATTTTCAAATTTTGGTATTCCACACAATCACTGTGGTTTAAACTCAAAACGTACAATATGGATGCTATAAAATTTAAGGATTCTAAATATATAGATCTCTGGAAAATAAATAGATTGCCGAACAAATGGAACTAATAATTCCGACTCACGTGATATCGAACCTTAGGTAAGGATTTTAATTTTTTTTTTAACAATGACTTACTGTAGTTTGGAAGAAGTCTGTTTTATAACTACAACTGTCTCCCTACATGAAATCGACTTAGACGAAAGCGATAACAAATGACCTAAAGCCAAGGATACGCTCTCCTATAAATTTCCTTATGATGTTTTGCAGGACTCGCGTGACATGACTGCATCCCACTCCATCTTGTATAACACTAAGAAATTTACGAGTTAATAATAACTAAATGTATTCTCTGGACAATGACGTTATATTACTAAATAGACATTTTATACCCTTGTTAAACGAACGAAAGATTTGGTTTCAGGTAGTGAATACAAAAATATTGCAAAATTTTACACACGAATTCAAATACAGAATAACACAGGCAATAGAATGAGACTTCGAATCAAAAAGCATACATAGAAAGAGAAAGTTATAATTGAGAGAAGAACGAGTAAGATATATGTTTGAATGGGATAACAAACCGTGAAGGCCAATCGGATCAGCCCATTCCCCATAGGTAATGGTGTAATCATCTTAAAATGACAAATTTGCATTTAGTCTTGTCACATTTGCTGACACTATAAAAGTGCGACAAGACCAATTAAATATTGCTATATCGCTAACATTTTCTCACTTTTTTCTTCTAAATAATTCGAATGAAATCGAAAAGGAATACCGTAAAAAATGTTCCCGGACATTTTCTGTTAAAAGTCGTGTAATTAAAACTCTTTTTTAATGTATATTCGTAAAATTAAGCAATGACAACAGAGAACCGCATACGAGTCACGATTCATACTAATGACAAATAAGAAAATTTAGGATAATTATCCTATTTTTGAGGACAACTTTTAAAGCGCTAATGACGTGTCTACAATGATACTATGTCATTTGTCGTAGGCACCACAAACCTAAATGAACAGAACAATATTTAGACGGAACAAATCGTCAAAACTGTTGAGGTGCCATGCTGCAGTCGCCCATATCGTGCACGCCTACTTCACCGGTATCTCCTTTTAGGAACTTAGTTACTATCTAACTTTCTAATTTCCCTGACGTAACTATTTCCATTTACAGCAAAATATAGAAAAAAAAATATGTTTATATGATTTGTACCAAAAAATCAGTGTAGTCATTAAATAATATTTGTAGCATCCATAACCGTTGAGTAGTCAGCTACAGGTGTAACAAATACCGGTGTATAACAAATGTGAAAACGAATTAAAAATTATCAGTTTTGTATTAGATAAACTACAGCGACATATCGTACGTGTACAATATAATAAATATGTTCTTATTGATGAGCTACGGACACGTAATATTTTATTTAACAACGACAACACATTGGTTATTATGGTAACTAAAAATCGAAAATGTTGTGTACACCTGCATAGTTTTAATTTCATTAAAATATGTCGCATACAAAAAGATTTAATTTCGCATTGAAAGTTTCGAATTTTCAATAATACTATTTAAATACGAGTAGAAATCACAGTACGAAGATTCAGTATTCACATGAGTAAAATATACATTTAATAGCATTTGCATCATTCAATAGCATTTGTATTAAACCATTCGTAAATGTTAATATTAATTTAACTATTTAAATAAATTACCAAGTATGTACTTCACAAGCGTAAAAATATCCAAAACTGTGTGAAATTGTTCAAAGACTATGAGGTTTAGAATATTTGCTATAATTTTCTGGTAAAGGGAATATTTCTAGTTATTCTGCTTTTTTCGTAATATTGACTATAACAACTCTGGCAGGACATATCTTTTGTAAATATTTTCAACAATACTTCTAGAACTGTTTTACATAAACGGAAAAAAATATTATTAGATTCACTCCAAGTTTCTCTTTCATTAGACACCCCACACGATATATGACATCAAAAAAATTTAGAATTAATTTATTTACCCCTCCAAAATTGTTATATAAATGTTTCCCAGTTTTATCTCTTAAAACCTCAATGCTGTCTATGCGGGTCAACATGTATTATCATTAGGCTAAATTAAAAATTTCTAGGTCAACTTCTGAAAAGATGCTATGTGAGACGAACAGACACTTGAATGATCTTATAAAGATTTCGTTTTTATTGCAATTGATATACGGAACCCTAAAAAAATCAACTATGATAGGCCATAGGCAGTGTGCGTGATAGAAAGGCTCAAACATTATTTCGAAAACAGTCGATACATTTGTGTGTAATTTTTTAGTACGTAATTTTGTTAAATAATTACATAAATGTCCAGAAGAAATTTTATTCTGTACAGAACTGTTATTCTGTTTTTTTTTCTATTACGGAGTAATGTAAGGTATCGTTTCAAGTTTGGTATATGCACTACTATTGCGAAACCTTGTTAGTATTCAACAATATCGTGTTGTGTGAATATATACTAATAGATACAACTTTTCCCTAGCGCGATATAAATACTTATTTGTTTTTCAAGCGCTATTCATAATTTTAGCTATAGTCGAAATCGCAAATGGCATTCTTCATTAATTTATAATTTGTAATTAATATTAAATACATTTAAATATTATGATAATTTCGTTCATCTGTTATGAAAACCCATATTTTTAAATTACCAAGGCTTTTAATTATATTATTTTAATAATAATAAAAATATTTTTGTCTAATAATGTCACTGTTACAACTTAAGAAAACAGCTCGATTATATATAGTTTGCAATTACAACAACGTTTCAAAAAACTGTCTTCATTTAATAATTTATTTATTTGTATTAAATTTTATTGTTTAATAAATAATAAATATTACATAGAACCTTTTGCAGCAGTTCAACATATTAAAAAAATACTCAACCAGTTATAATAATGACCTGTAACTACCGAGCTATGGGGGAAATATATATAACATCAATAATTACATCGAGCTTACAACGATGTACGTAATTAAATGAAACTATGTGATGTAGTATTATTTCTACTTTCTTTAAGTTCTTTACCACGACCTAGGTTCCATTGTACTGCAACATCTTCAGGTGGGCTATTAGCAAAGATCTTTAGATTCCAAAAGATCTTAGCAAAGATCTTTGCTAATAGCCCACCTGAAGATGTTGTAATACAACGAAACTTAGGTCGTGGTGAAGAACGTAAAAAAAAAGTAGAAATAATACTACATCAACTAGTTTCATTTAACTGTGAATAATTAATTTCTACAAAATTAACGCCAAATATATTCAACGATGTACGTATCTGTAAATTAATTAATTAATATTATATTCGAAATGAGGAATCTACATTTCAGATGCATGTGCTTATCCGTACTATTTTACTAACATCTTAATCAAAACTTACTGTAACAATTGTAACAAAAACTTTTAAAATTAAAGTAATAAAAACAGTGACATGAGAGCAATTAATATGCATCGTAACAAACACCTGATTTGTGAAACTTAATTAAATCGAGAGATAAACGCGAGATAAAATTCAAACGCATAGTCGTTTGAATTTTATCTCGCGTTTATCTCTGCAGCTTCAATTTAGATGAGGTTCAGATAGCGACGGAGGAAGGCGCGAGCAGGAAGCGACATCTATCTAATTGCCGCGCTGCGTGAATCTTTAATTGCCGACGCAGACAATGCGCGAGCGCGCCGCCGATTGAGGAAGCGTGCAGACGCCAGAGGTGGTGGAGGAACTCGGCGTTGCGACCCGCTGCGAGAACTTTAATTTCTCGTTAACGGGCTGGCTCCGAAGTTTCTTTTCGCGATTACGTTATAAACACAATAAAAATCGGTGAAATGGAACGGTGGTTCAAACTAGCTCAGAGGCGTTTACTTAGTGGTCTAACGAGAGTACGATAACCATTGGGGTCGATACCCCTGAAGGTAATATTTGTTAAAACTTTAATATTTGTTAATTACATATTTTTACATAATATTCATAATTACTGTTTGATATTCCGCATTTAAATAAATCTAAAGATAGATATATTATTTTAATTGTACACTCATTATGCGGTGTTAGGTACACCAACAAAACAACAAAACAAAAAGCAAACACAATTTTTCATAATGAATTTACGATAACATTAACAAATCACACGACGTGACGAGACAAAGGAAATACGACCCCGGAGTTTGGACCGTTTTTTGCAGCCCCGCTCAAGTACGTTACGTCTATTTGAATAGGTAAAACGTTTACATATCCATTAACAAAAAAAAATGTATCTAAATTATCATCTACAATAACCATCAAAAAATATTATTTGACATGATGTTTAAAAAAATCCACTCCCAAGAACAACTCATCTTCAAAAGAAAAAATTAAGAAAAACCCACTTCTTCATTTAAATTGGCGCTATAATGAATTGAATTGAATGAAGACGTCTCTGTTTTGTTATTTTAAAAATATATACACTTGTGTAAATTATATTATATATAAAAAATTTAATTAAATATTGTTGGTACTTGCTGTCATCCCATATACTTATGTGCGTATGCGTATCCTAGTGCGACGAAATAGGAGTTTTATTAACATTGTATATACCAAATCAAATAAAAACCGTTTTCGTTAACAAACCGAGATTTACAACCATTCGTTTTAATACTTAACAATATCTTATCAATCGCGTTAAAGCACCCGGAGTTGAAACCTGTGTTCTTCCGTTAAACTACAAATTTGAATATTGTCACTTAGTTACCAAGAAAAGTATTGTGCACATGCATAACAATGGAATCGGTGAGCCGAGAATATCTCGTAATTTGATCCAAAGCACTGGTTCCTTTGTTGAATTCTGCATTTGAATATTGCGACTTAATAATCATGAAAGGTACTGTGCACATTATAACATTTGGTAAAAATAACCCGTACTTTGATCCAACGCACTTATACTTAAAACAACTATCGGTGAGGCGAAAGAAGGTCGTAATTTGATCCAAAATACTCGTTTGCTTATTAAATTCTTCATTTGAAAATTACTACTAAACTATTAAGATGAGTACTGTGTACAATCCAGAAATCGATAAGCCGAAAGAAGCTCGTAATTTGATCCAAAATACTCGTTTGCTTATTAAATTTTACATTTGAAAATTACTACTAAATTATTAAGAAAAGTACTGTGTACAATACAGAAATCGATAAGCCGAAAGAAGCTCGTAATTTGATCCAAAATACTCGTTTGCTTATTAAATTTTACATTTGAAAATTACTACTAAATTATTAAGAAAAGTACTGTGTACAATACAGAAATCGATAAGCCGAAAGAAGCTCGTAATTTGATCCAAAATACTCGTTTGCTTATTAAATACTACATTTGAAAATTACTACTTAGTTATTAATAAAAGTACTGTGTACAATACAGCAAACGGTAAACCGAAAGAAACTCGTAATTTGGTCCAAAATTCTCGTTTGCTGATTAAATTCTACATTTGAAAATTACTACTAGGCTGTTCAGAAAAGTACTGTGTACAATAGAGTAAACGGTAAGCCGAAAGAAACTCGTAATTTGATCCTAAACACTCGTTGGTTTATTGAATTCTACATTTGAATATCACCACTTAGTTATTAAGAAATGTTCTGTGCACAATACACCGATCGGTAAGTCAAAAAAAACTCATAATTTGGTCCAATATACTCATTCGTTTCTTAAATGCTAAATTTGAATATGGCCACCAAATTATTGAGAAAGCTACTGTGCACAATAAAGCGATCGGCGAGCCGAAAGAAACTCATAATTTGGTACAAAGCGCTCGTTCGTTTATTCAATTCTACATCAAAAAATTGCTACTTAATTATGAACGTACCTTCGTTCATAATTAAGTATGCACAATACAGTGATATGTAAGTTGAAAAAAGCTCATAATTTGATATAAGCCATCCGTTCTTTTATTCAATTCTAAATTTGAATATTGCCACTTAGTTATTATGGAAAGTACTGTACGCAGTACAGCAATCGGTGAGTCGAAAAAAGTACGTAATTTTACGTAAAAGTGGTCACTCCACTCTGGGTTAATATGAAACTGTAAAAAACAGGCATGGAAATATGTCTGAATTACTTGAATGTATAACAAGACAAAAACAATTTTATTAGAAAACAAGCCTCGTCTACTTATGTTGAGAAAATTTCACACAAATTGATGTAATAGGATATGTAGGCACTAAAAAACTAAAACTCGCGCTAAAAAAAAGGAAAGGAATTGTGTTCTCTATTTGTTGTGAAAATGAATAAATAAAGAAATATAATTGAAAATCGTTTAGGAAGATGTGCCGATAAATAAAATATCGGTGCTAAATCTCACGACACTCGTAAAATATTCTTTTAAACTTTTACCGCTATCAGCCAAATAATTTCAGAAACCATCCTGTGCCCTTAACAACTACGCATTCAGGGCCTTCGAAGGTCCCCAATAGTGTCCCATGATCAATGCTTCCAATAGTATTACCACACGCCCGACACTCCATGCTAGCGAACAGATTTAATTGCCTCTACTATTACATAAATACTCGCCTATCCATATCCGTTTGTGTATGTGCGTAAATTATTGTAGGGCTGCTGCAGTATGCAGGTAAAGAATATTTATTATCACTACATATGGACCTCGATCGTTGCGGGCAATCGCGCCGATCGAGCGAGTTGACGCTTTACGTCAACAACATCGCTGTTTCTCTTTTTAACCAATAGCGTCGTTCAAATAACTGTCTCAATAGCACGCTGGCGCAGTAACTTTTACAGACGCGCATGTCTTTATTATTACCAAATTGTAAAAATTTAATTATATAAATAAATATTGTATAGTATACATTTAATTGAGTGAGAGTGATATGATATTAAGATAGAATTTAAAATAAAGGTACTTAGTATGGATCCTAAAACGAAATAAAATCTTAAATAAAAATACATTTTGTTTGTTTACATATGTGATACACTGAAATATTGTCGTCGTTGTACTTTTGACTTGATTAGATTTGCTTCATGTGAAAGATCCCTTAATAAACAACCTGGCCGAGACTACAAGGATACGCTTTACAACAAAATAATAACTTTTAAGAACACTTCGAAAATTTAAAACTGCTCAGTAATATGTTTATAGACATAAAATTATAGGTACTAAGCAAATAAGTTGGTGATACAAAACAAAAGTATTTATAACAAACAAAAAAGGGAGACAAACGATCTCCTACGCTTAGTGATTTTATTGTTTTCTAAGAACTCATACACAGCGCAATAACGGACCTTTATATTGAATTATTATGAATAGTTATCAGTTAAGACCGAATTACACAAATTAAACTCAACAAAAAATTACAAAATTGAACATATGATAGGCCCACGAAGCAAGCGGCAACCGAGAAACGGGTACCCCGAATCGTACCCGCTATCTGCGGGTGACGATAAACTAGTGGGGGGAGGTGAGTATCGTTTCTTTACGCAGTAATAGTTATTATTCTTTGGTGTTATGGTATGTCCTATGGAATGAATTATTTAAAACCTCCACTTTTTCTGGAAGCGATCTTTTCTAATCTCTTAAAAATATTCGAGTAAAATAATGTGATGACCTTTTCTTGAGAAAAATAATCTGTTGATGTCTACGAGAACCGTTTCATTTACCAATAGGCACAGACAGGGTGAGATTTGACATAAACTTTTCTTTTAGATACAAAGAGGTTCGTCTGCTATAAATTGAAAGTAAAACACGCCTGGCTCAAAACTTTATCTTTTAATAAAGGAAAACGTTTTTCTTCTCTTAGCCAACTCCAAATTAGCCGAGTGTTAGGCGAACATAAGGTCAGCAAGCAAGTTCCTCTTTCCACCAGTCTACTCTTGAAGAATACAGCCACAAAATCAAAAATCCTGGCGGATAAATTCACCCCGATTTTCCATCTCTTTGGATCTCGCTCCTTCGACCCTCCTCCATACGATGTAATCACCACATATTCTCAAAGTTAAAATGAGAAAGAAATTAATAAAAGTATTGCAAGGGACCCAATCATTAAACGATGTTTCTTGTACCAATTGCAATTTATCTTTTTTTTCCATTTGAAATTAATATTATTTCAGAAAACTTACACAATGGGTGCAGGTATCCTAAACTCGATCGTTTGATATACTTTTATCAATTTATTTACCATTCGATTAATGCGTGGAACCGAGCCAGGTAGCGCAACCAGTGGTTACAAAATCGTAAATTGAATAATACGTAACCACATACCAAAGGTTTATTATTGCTAAAACAATTAAACCGCCCACCGTTGGCAACTATTACAATCAACCGGCGACCATCCGCCTTGACCTGCGCAAGTCGAGTCCGACGCAGCGGAAGCACGTCCGCTAACTCGTGTCTCTCGACTCTCATTACGGTGACTAAACGCCGTATTATACGTGCGTCTTGACAGTCATTACAGTGCCTATACCTCAAGTTCCATAATGTGCTGACTAGCTTTAGTCGAGCGTAACTCTGAGGATTATGGAAAACGTCGGCCACATGGCCTGATAAAAAAGTGCGTCGTGTCGTTGTTGATTATTGTAATATCAATAGGTGTTATTTTCAACGAAACAGTATTGTGTGATTATCGATAGCTTCTTAAACCAGGTAAAATATAATATATAACATTTTACTTCTGTCTATAGAAAAAAGAGTCCTTATTGATTGCAATCAACAATGCCATTTAAAATCTAATCCAAAAACGCCATTTCCTTCTTCACAATAGATACACTTCTATAGGCATACTTTTCTTTTCGTTTTTCCTTTTTATATTAGCACTATAAATGTATTTTATAGAACACCAAAATAAAAAAAAACATGTATTATCAATAAAAGACAAACATTAATCAAAAGTAACAAACGGACCATGAATCATCCAAAAACCTACAACCTTACTTCTGAATGTACAGTACTGAAACTACCCTTATCTCCGATCTTCTCCGTTTAGTTTCATAAATATTTGTAAACCTAACCATTCTAGTTAGTGTTTCAATGCTCTCATAATTCTTGTTATCCTAATATTTTTTTCAGATCCCATTCTTGTCCTATGTTCACTTTTAAAACTCTATTAAGAAATGTTTGTCCACATTTAGTAATCGTCTCCTTTCAGTACTGTAATTTTTTATTTACTTTCTTTTGCATTACGCAAGATTTACTTTCTTCTGTATGTAATAGTCGATAAAAATGCATTGTACAAAATCGTCTTAGAGCTCATTCAAAAAACAAAACCATAACAGCCAAACAATCTTTCCTCTGCATTTCAGACAAAATTACTAAACAAAACTAAAATTTTGAAGTGCAACCGACGTATATCGGTCGCATATTACCTACGTTATGCTAATAAATGTATTGATTTGAATTTCCAAAACCTATAACTAATTTAAATCAGTAATCCAACTGCTGTTTGATCGTCTTATCTTTACGAATTAATGATTACATTTAGTGATAACGTCTGTTGTACGTGCGATACCTGTATGTCTATTATTATATTTGTTCCAAAGTATATTTCAATAATTACGATTAAACCATTGCTCTCCTCTTTCACATGAAAAAGAATCCAGCAGTCCCATTTTTATGTGTCTATTTATATGACTTGTATTTAGGATTTACGTACCTAAACATATCCGTTTATGTGTGAACTCCCTTGTCCCTTCATAGAATCCGTAATGCATAATATATTTTGATAAATGAAGTATCAATATAATCCTTATGACATAAGATGTGTTACGTCATGGAAAAAGCAATCGTGTGGATATCAAATTAAAAAGATACAGAGTAGATTCCTAAACGTATACACACACACATACACACACACACACATATATATATATATATATATATATATACATATATATATATATATATATATTTATATAATGATTTATAGAAAGGGTTGAGAGATTTCATATAGTTCTTTAACATTTTCTACTCAGTCTGATACACAAATCACCTGCATAAAAAACAGACGATTCAAACGGTTTCAATTCAAAAAATATTATAAAAAAGACAAAAACCCGAACACGCTGAAAGTTACAAAGGAAAAAAACAAGTTTTACAACTTTGAGCAATTATTTGCAAATGGGATCCAACATTGATTTATATCTATTGATTACTCGAAATCGGATCCCGCCAGCAAATCTTCGTTTAAATATGATGGCGTTAGTAAAATTCCTTTTTTTTATTTTTTGCACAGTTAGGTTTTTTCCTTCTTTAATGAAGATGGTTTTTATATACTCATAACATTTACTGTACTTATACTGTAACTTATATTGTGCTCTCTATTCACGAGGCGAATTAGTCACAGTAATATTAAAGACCTGTTTTCTAAAGTAAAGTGCGCTAGTAAATTAAACGACATGAAACTTATCCAAATCAAATCCGCACTATTAGTTGCAGTATTGTATAAATATGACTATTCCATATATTTTCATTTCTATTTTATTGTTTTCACCATTTCCCCAACTATTCAACTGCAGGAATTCAATGGTTACGACTACAAAAACCCTAACCATATCAATGCCACGAAACAAATTCGATATGGAAGTGGAACAAATCCAAGGTGACTTACTATAATAAAACAACCGTGGCCCGAAACAAAGCTACACGGCGGCCGCTCCCAAAGCCATACGTAAAATTGTTTTTTCAGGCAAAGATCGGTTTGCGGTTCGCAAATAATGCGTCAAAATCCTCGGCTCGATCGTAAAGATTCCTTCAAAATAAATATAAAAAGCGGGCAGAAGGTCACCGGAGCCGCATCGTATGCAAAGAGTCGGTCAGAAGCGAACAATGGTGGGATTCGAACCGGGGACCTTCGAGAGCGGCGGGCCGAGGCCGCGCGACATTATGCACGCCAATCATCGCCGGAAAACTAAATCTTTTCAAACGTACAATTTTAGAACATCAAACGTATTTAGAATTACATACAATGGTCGGCGAGCTCGGCATTTAGTCACCGTCCGCTGGTTCTGCGTCGACCGAACCCGACAACAATGCGTCGGCAGATTGTGCATGCCACTCGTACTACTCCTAAACTTGCGGACGCGTTGCACAACGATTGTTTTGATCCTAATGAAGTAGCGTGGGACTGAGGCGCCGTGTTAAACTATTTCCCAATAGCTTCGCGGGCAGTTCGGCCGCTTCTGTGCGTGATCGCTGCTTAGCCGCAAGACAGTATTTGTTCAAAACAATAAAAGCTGATATCGACTCAATATAATCACAATAAAATATTTACAAAACTATAAACAATATAAGTTAATTGTATCTTTGTCGATCTTATGTAAAATAGTAACTATAAAAAGTCGTTTCTTAAAACTTCTAAATTTGTAGGAAAATTTGTTGTTAATTTTTTTGGATTTCAAACCATTTTCATACATAATACTTGCTTTAATATAGACAATATGTTGGTGTACCCATAGGTGTTTGATGTTGATAATCAATGAATTTATATTACAAATCAAGTACACATTAAAATAAATACAACAAATGTACAATCGGTCTTTGGAAATAAACAAGTAAAATTGTTTGAAATATTCCAAATCCATAATTAAGTGATAACAAATATAAAACGATTATAAAGAAAAAACTTTACCTTTATGGTATCATAAAAACCCACGTCGAAAGATCTGCTGTATAAAATAAAGGTATGGTTTAAAAATTAAAAAGACACGCTTTTGTAGCAATAGGAACTAAAAAAATTATAAATTATTTTTAAATAATAAAATTGTGATTAAGATCAAAATGATTTCTCACAAATCGGTATAACTTTTAAATTAAGGTTATTTTGTATCAATCACTTTATTACTTTAAGTTCATTCATAAAATATTAAGTTATACCGATTTTTGAGACACCTTTTTGCTCTTAACCAAAATCTTTATAAAAATAGATTATTTTTGATTTTTAATTCATGTTACTACAAAAGCGTGATTTTTTACTTTTTTTAACCTATAATTTTATTTCCTAAATTTTAGTTATGAAATTATTATAGTGTCGTCGATTGTCAATATATATACAAAATTTCAAATAATTCGAACGTTTGAAAGTGGATAAAAATTTAATTGAAAGATTCCATTACATTCATACATGCGCGTACATACTCAACTACACGTGAAGCTAATATAAATCATTTTAATAAATGTTTGTGGTTGTAGTAGTAAATTGAAATTGAAATGAAGAATTTTATTTTCATATAATCATAGTTGATACTAAAAAATGATATTCAGTAGTCCTTCTGTCTATACCTTTAAGCAATCGCCCCCTTTTTACCGTTTTTACACTTTACGCATATGACGTATTACGCCCTACATATAACTTAACAATGGTGTACCAACGTAAATTCAAACGTATTTTCACCTCTCAGAGTCTCAACTGAGTGGGATGAATAAAGATGACTGAATACTACAAGAGGTAATACAGCTAACTTTTACAACGGGAGTTGGAATTTATTTCGTAGGTGAACTTAACAAACACGATACTATAAAGTGATTTATTAACATTTATAGCGACCGTGCGTTTGAAGGAGAGTCGATATTATAACACTCCGTATAAATCTGCTGTTTCCGTGGCGCAATAGCCCACCGCGTCTACGTATCGCCGCGCGGATCTGTTGAAACTTGATACCATCACCGCCGGTCCCCGCTCACTTGCTAATGCCAACTATCTGCATGATCCAATTAAACATTCTCCCATCGGAGGTTGCAGGCCGCGAGCCCGTCTGGTGTGTGTACTCAGAAGCACATGAGTTACAACGTTCAAAGGCGCCCGAGACCCAGTTCTGATAGCGATTGCATGCCGTCAGCCATACGTATGATGGATTAGGCGCCATAAATATATTCTAATTACATACGCTTTTATATATCATTGTATTGCAATCGTTGTTATTTCAATAATTAGCTATGCACAGGTCGTTCGAAGGATCGTAACATTTGCGCAAGTGCTTTATATTATTCTGTAATGAATCGCAATATTTCCTAACATTACCAGTCTCTTCTGGCTCGTTAATCTAGCCGTGAAAGATTGCCCTTTAATCATTAAATCTACCGTTCACTATTCCGAATTCAATGAAGCTTATATAAATGGCAAAACATTACTAATAAATCGTTGCAGAAATATGGATGAAACACGTATTTAGATAAACTAATTTTGGAAACAGAAATTGCTGTTTGTTTACTTCACTTTGCTTCCTGTAAAAATCTAGTAAAGGTATTTTCCTTTCACGTTATATTGTGAATGCACGAATTTATAAACAATTAAATATGTAAACGCAAATTTGTAATCTGTGCGAATTTATATGCATTCGTTTATTTTTTTATTTTATAACCTAGATTAATTTCATAAAATATTCGACTGGTTTTAATACAATTTTCACTTGCTTATTTTGGTTTCTAAATGTGTCTTAATGTGAAGCAAATGATAAGATGTATTCAAAACGCATAATTGTAAGGTAGGAAAAGTATTTTAATTTAACTGCCATATGGCTTTTAAGCCATACAGTATTGAAAATTCCTAGACGAAATATACATATGTACTATACAAATTTGACACGAATCATTTCAACATTAATGTTCTTAATATCTTCGTGCTACGTATTTGTAACTTCTCAAAAAAATATTTGCAAATCCTCCATTAAATATCTCCGATTTCCAAAATTACTGAAGTGATTTTTAAGAGACTTTGACAGATCGGCTCTTTATATGTTGATAGTTTTTATTATTGTATAATTCTTATGGATTGAATTTAATGTTTTTTTTTACTTTCAACTGGCAGTGGAAAAAGGTGATATTTACGTGAAAGTTATATTTTGTTAGCTCATGCTTTTGCACATTTCACAACATATTGCTGTATGTCTTAAAACTCATTACACGGTAAAAAGAAACAATGTTATAATGTATCTTGTCTATACAATCGTTTATTTGTTATATGTACATTTATACATTCCTAGCTTTCCCCTTTATAGGTACTTTCAAATAAAACTTTAATGTAATTTCTTATCAAATTACAAAAAATTACTTTAAAAAATCATCCTCTAACTATACCAAATTAAGTGATTTTCAAATAACTATTAGTCTTTTAACGAATTATTTCTTAAAATATTTAATTTTTGTAACTATGCGAACCGTATATATATGGATGAGAGGCAATTTGTAACTATACAAGTTAACATATATCGATGCCAAAAATAAGTTATTGTAATTTACACCCTACACTGTGTAAATAATGCATATTTAATTATTTGTGTATTCGCGTGCAGGTATAAATGTGCATTCACATTATACGTTGAATTATTTAACCACATTTCATAAAAAATCTATTCATAAAAAAATTAACTGCAATTAAATTTTTGTTAGCTCTTTTTTCATAAATATGCCAAATTTGAATAGTTAGAAAATTCTATGACTATGGAGCACCATTATCTATGCTATTTCCACTTGCATTTACAGTAGTTTAAAAATTAACCACAGAAATACCATTGCATTCTTCTGCATTGTATCGTGGATCTTGTTTTACATTTTTTCTTTACTTATACCGTGAAAAGAAAAACTTTTCCCTTTTTGGTTTCAACGAACGCGGAGCACGTCTTTTGATAAAAATGGAATTTCACTTTCCTTATCGTCGCGTCCATCGACGGCACAGCGGCTTTACTATTTTCTTTATTTGGCTATTTGCATACATCGGCGCGGCGAGCGCGTGCGTTCACCGTGCTAACTAATAGACGTAACCGACCATATTACATGCCTCTTAACACACGTTAGCCTCACGAAGGGAATGCATTTATATACAACCACATGTTAAACTAGAAACTAAATTATTCTTATTCTTCGTTGGTCAATTGAATTCCACGCCTTTTTAAATCTATGTTTTTGTTTTTAATTCAGGATTGTAATGTAGGCAAGATTTGGAAGTTAGGAGTCTACCCAAATATAAATTATAACATTAATTCATCAAGTAAAGAACCAATGAAATATTTCGTTACATACAATTATAATCAAATGCGAAAAATTAGTTGATCGTGATACATCACCACACAATAGGATCGTGCTTCCTTTGCAAACGTGAATAAATTAATATATCATTTAGAGTCCTCGACGAATGTTTCTACTAGCTCAATTTAAATGTAATATAAAGCTAGATCTATCTAAATCGGTTAATTGATTATATATTAAATAAATTCTTACCCGAGTTCCAATTTAAAACAATATATTTAAATAAGTCATTGTAACAGACTGTAAGCCACTCAACACCTTTTAGAGCATCTGTAAACCTTTTAGAGCATCTGTAAACCTTTTAGAGCATCTGTAAACCTTTTAGAGCATCTGTAAACCTTTTAGAGCATCTGTAAAACAGAATAAAAATGTAAAGCGATCAACATCAAACGTTTTTATATAAAAATAAAAAGTTTTTTGGAAGGTTATGTAACATTTTAAATATATTTGTTCTCGTCTCAATACTTAGTTTAATTGCATATTTTTAAATGATATTGTATTTTGTATCAGGACTTATTAGGGTAAACTAACCTGTCAATTATGGGATTGTATACACAATTTCCTGGTAGGAAAACATGCATGTTATCTAAGAAGTTATGATAATGAGAACAGAGAAAGAACCAGAGCATGTTATCAACAGGAAGAGACTGACCTATACTAAACCCTCCCATCGTGCACTATGGTGGTTGCGCGTCGATAATTATAAGGGTTTGGAAGATATGATTGTTGAAAATACTCAAACTCAAAAATGTGGAACTTCCATTATCAAAGTTCCAATTATTTCTAGAAAGTTTTAGAAATTTGCTAAATGTTCTGGAACAATTCGATCGACATATTCATTGTCGCCACCCTTTTTCTTCACTCCCGCAACTCAGCCCCTCTCATTTCATTTAACATTAATAATACATTACAGGTAAAAAAATGTATCTGAATAAAATTATTTTATATATATATATATATATATATATATATATATATATATATATATATATAAATTCATTTATTCATATGAATGGACGACCAAAAAAAACCAGCGAAGCTGGCATTTGCTGCAAAATATATATAAACAGAATAGGCAGATTGGATAGTTGTAATTGTATAGACAGTTATATATAACTGTTAAATTAATAAAATAATGCGGCTAATATGTATGAAGACACAAGGATGCTTACTGTTTACTAAACAGTTTCTGGGACCATTTAAAACAACATTACATAAAACAGTTGACATCATGCAAAAGACGTTTATGAGGAAACCTTGACGTGCCTATTGTAATTAGCCACAATCAATCCGCTCCTTCGCTCCCTTCCCACGTGCATACCGCACCGTCGCGGGTCATTGTATTGACGAATCTGTATTCCGAACACAGCTCGGAGCTAGCCACAGCTAGCCGCGCCCCACCGATGCTTATTTCGCGAAAGCTTCGCCAAGCGACATTCCATGTTTTTTAGATCTCAGCTGTAAGGTTTGTATCCACAAACGTTACAGCTGAGATCTAAAAAATAAAGAATGTCGCTCGGCGAAGAAAAAAAGTAATAACTAGATTTTGTTCTAAATTAGCTTTATTAACGGTAATCTAGTTTTGAACAATATACCTCCATGTTTTGCATCAATAATTGAGTTTAGCGCAACTAAATAACGAAATTTCACTTGAACAATACTGAGGCGCGTTCTTTTGCAAAAATTAAAACTATTTTTATAGTTACATTGTTTTTTTTTATATCAATCAATAAATATCGTAGTCTTTACCGCTGGCTGAAGAATAATAAACTATGAGGACATTAAATAATCAACTAGACTAACCATTTACATCGCTTTCAAGTGCTTTTACCACTAACAAAATATTACTATACTGTATATATTTGATGTTAATTTTGCGGAAATTCATTATCACTTAATTTTCATTCACAACTAAATAAAACTACGTATTGTAAGTATTATTTCTACTTTATTTAAATTCTTAAACACGATCTAGGTTTCGTTGTATGACATCGTCAGGTGAACAATTTGTAAAAATTGCAAATTTGTACATCTTATCATACAACGAAACCTAACCTGAAGATGTTATCATACAACGAAACCTAGGTCGTGATTAAAAATTGAGATAAAATAGAAGTAATACTACGTCAGGTAGGTTCATTTAATTGTGAATAAAAATTAAGTGATATCACTATACTTTAATGGTAAAGATACTCTAAGCGAGAATAAAAAAGGCGCGAGGTCTGATAGCACCCTAACTACACTATTTGCTATGTTTGAATAATTTCATATTTCAATCCATATTATAACATTTATCAGAAAATTACCTCCAATTAATTTCGTTCCAAATATCAAAAAACTTTTCTGACACCTCAAAATAGAGAAAATGTATATATTGAAAGTATAAGAAGTTTAGCGTCCGTAAAATCAGACAATGCAACCATTATGATTCGAATACCTGTAAATAGTATGCCCACAGTATCCGTCTTTCTATACATTTAACTATGACTTACTAATTAACATAACATAATTTTTTTAAATCTAGCAGTATAACATGTAGTACAAAGGATTTTATTGCAAAATAGTTCATAAATTGTCATGTTTATCACTAATTAGTGAACAACGATACGAGTTTAGGAACTACCAAAGATTGAAAATTTCTCCTTAAATATTCTTTATGAATATGGAGTAAAGAAATGTATTTTCTTTAAACAAGCTAGCTATTTCATAGTTAAAAAGTGATTGAGATTAAACAAAATATTTTCATACGTCTTTTTTCAATAAACAATTCTGCGTTTATCGACGAAAAATTATTAATTACATTTGACGTTTTTACTTAAATTAAGAAGTTGCATATCAATTGTTTTTTTAATGTTTAGTGTATTTTATATTCATTTTCAAGGATTCTTTATGAATATAAAGTAACGAAATATTTTTTAAAGACCTCTAGACTTTTATCGATGAACATTTATTAAATATATTGGTCGTTTTGCGTCTTTCAAGAAATTTTGTTCTTTAAACGTCTATGTGTATTTAACATTGTGTAAAATGTTGACTTTAAAAATAATCTGTCGTAATTAACAATGACAATATGTGTCTGTATTAACTAGGACAATGTGTTAATTGAATAATATTTTTCAACTGACACATTGTCCTCGGTAATGTTATGTCTAAAGGTTAAGTTTGGGTAGAGCATGAATTCAAGATACATGAATTTTCATAAGTCGTAAACAACTATATTTGTTTAATATTGTCATTTTGTACAACATTTGTCTATTGTCGTTTTTTCAAAATTTTCTAGTTATAAACAAAAAAACCCGCTTCGGTATATTCATATTTTTTAACTGGACGTTCATTTTTTTAATTATCAAAAATGGTAACGTAGTCTACATAGTTGGAAAATGTTATTTGTGCGAAAGCTTTTTAAATATATTTAAGGAAATATAACTGTATATTTTCAAAGGGTATTATAGGTTACGCTATCTGAAAGTGAAGATTTCTATTTTCCTTCTCTTTCATTACATTCTTCACAAGTTATGTAAGTAAAAATAAATATCATTACACGTTTATACTTAAAACACAAATTAAAAAAGAAAAATGAGAAAAGTGTGGATAAAACATAGTTTGAAAAGTTTATTTGGACATCTAAACGAATAAAACGATAATTATTATACAGCAACGGCTATAACATTTACTGTTAGATGAAGTTTGATAACATTATATATATGACGGAGTTGTCCTTGGACAGGTCTGCGACGGCGCGTAGCTCTAACGCAGGAGCTCTAACGCGAGCTGGTGTAATTAACATATTTGTATACTTGTTTGGAGAGCACGGCCGGCTACTTTCTAATGCTAGGCCGCACCGCGTCGTCGCGCCGTGTAGCGCGCACGTCCCTCGGTCCAACGTAACGCACGAAGTCTCGTCGAATGGAACCGAGACGGTTACAAAGCAACAATTAAACTGTCTATAATAGAACGGTCAGATTTTTGTTTTTTTCTGTAAGTGACAACTGGTGAAAAAAATTAAATAACCACAGGGTTTCCAAATTTAGTACGGAACAAAAAAAAACAAAGAAAAATCATGAATTTTGTAAAACTCGAACAATAATTTCTTTGTATTACATAATGTAAATTACGTTGTAATTTCTTTATATCTTTTACAGAAAACTACGCTTGTTCGCTGTTCATTTAAATATAAACACTGCCGACAAATTTTTCACGTTCATAATCCTGTTCACTACAAATTCCAAAAATGCGAGACAGTTGTTGTCCCAAGAGAATGCTTAAAATATGTCTAAAAATACATCCCGCGATATACGAAACATCTGGCAACGCTAGTCTGCAAACAACAATCGGTAACAGCAACTGAGCAGGAATTGTCATGCGTTAGCACAACCGTACCTTTCCCAAAGAACAACTAACCATTTTACTAGATTATTCCAGTACCGAATGGCTATGGGATCAGTAGTCTCGAGGTCGATTTAAAATGTCGCTCTCAATGTTAAATTGATGTTAAATAAACTTTAAAGTTTATCAAAAGGTAAAACAATAGCGTCAAGGACGACTACAGGAATAAAAGACAACAGCAATTGAGTAAACTAAAGCAAAAGTATGCGAGTTAAATGGAAATACAAATAATTTTTCATTTTAATGACTTCGTTTGTCTACTCGATAATGTTCTCCGAGTTATCTAAATATTGATTAAAGCTTAATATTATATTACTTAAAGAATTCAAAAAGCCCGTGTGTTTGTTCGTTTGAATGTTTATTGTTTGACCACGCTGTAATAACTAAACTGATATGGATGAAAATCGGTGCTGAGCACTGGGCTAATATATAAATTATTTTCTAAACAAATATACTTTATTTTTTCTGTACTTTTTTATATTTTATTTCTTTCCTCTGTCCAAAATTTTGTTATAACATTCTAACATCTAACAATATTTAATTAATTTATAATCTTAAGAAAACTTGTTGACACCCCTTTGCTACAGTGTTATCGCATACCGTAACAAAACGATGAGATTCGGCGTAACTTATAGAAGATCATTATAGTACTATATTTTAATTCAACACCTTTTAGACAATTAACTTCAAACTATATATGGTAGAAAATGGAATACAAACAATTTTCTGTTTTACTATTTTTATATTATGTTCTTTCAAAACGATAGGCGTAACGTTAAAGAGTCATTACAATAGTGAGATCATTACAGTAGTAATTTTGACACCCTTTGCTACAGTGTTATCGCATACCGTAACAAAACGATGAGATTCGGCGTAACTTATAGACTATCATTACAGTAGTATATTTTAATTCAACTCTTTTTAGATAATTAACTTCAGACTGTATATTTGTTAGAAGTTACCATTACCGTTAATAGTTAGACGTTACGTAGACCAGTGTTATCGCATACCGTAACAAAACGATGGGATTCATCGACATCCGGAGTAACCTATAGAAGATTACTACAGAGGTATATTTTTATTCACCTCCTTTTAGACACTTAAGTTTATATTTTATGTATAAAAATTTAAAGTTGGCATCATTACTTGTAGGTTAGCCAGTATTTTCATAGCTTATTAAGACTTACGTAACAATGATGAAAATAACAATTAAATGAGACAATTAAACGCGTAGTACAAATAAAGTTAAACACCGATACATGATCCAATTATTGTTATTGCCCCAGTGCTTAGTATCAAATTTTATTAACAATGCGGCTGAGTGTTTATCGAAATTAAAGTTCATAAAAAAATTAATACTCCTGCAATTTTTTAATAATGTTATTGAAATGTAAATCAACTTAGATTTATCATAACAAGCAAGCGAATTACCTACATTTAAAAACACTCATGGACTGATATTTAAAAGACCTAAATTCCAAAAAAATTATGGATGCAAGAGTTCATATCAATATACACACATCTTTATACTACAAGGTTACGCTCGACTTCCATTGTTACACCTTGACGTATCAAATATGTCATGGGGCGTCATTCTCACTGCACTCTACGACAATATTAGCAGAGTATCGATGCGCCCGTTAAGCAACCAATGCACTGCTCTAGTCGGATATGGCTACGCCGCGTCAGTCTCACCAGCTGCTCGATCTTATCAATATAACTCTGCTGTGCGTATCATTGCTACTCGGACGCAATAGAAAAATACGCAATGTGAATATTGAGTAAACCTTGCTCCGCTTCTGTGCGATAGCTTGCCTAGTTATATGATTTCCATTATTACTCATTTAATTTATTATATATATGTATATATATTTAAAAATGTTTTATTTTATTAAATAATTTTTTATTTTTCGTTGGATTTCTAAATGATGTGAAAGGAAAACGATGTAATAGACGAATGAATTCAGAATGATATAACAGGGATAGGAAATATTGAAAATCGACGTAATACAAAGAATAATGCGAATACAGTATCCATACAAATATATAAAACATTCCATTATGGCAATATTATATAGTTTAGAAGTAAAACTACTTAGAGACAAACATTGAGATCGTCTACAGTAATAGTAGAATTGAAATTTTCTCTGTTATCTTACAAGATACAGCTAACTTAAAATAAATTACAATGCCACAAACACATGTTAACGAATCAACAACCGTTTAATGTTTAAACGGCTCGTTTAATTTTCATCCACCAACGTTTAATTTTCATCCACCAACGTTTAATTTTCATCCACCAACGTTTAATTTTCATCCACCAACGTTTAATTTTCATCCACCAGCGTTTAATTTTCATCCACCAACGTTTAATTTTCATTCAAACCCGACTTCATGTAGTCCGAACAAATATTGCTAAATGGCTATTTATTCTGCGTATGGATAAAAACAATTGAACTAAAACATATGCGCAAAAAATATAAGTCGCTCGGCTGTATATTTATCGTTTCTTTCACTTGTTTCATTGAACAAGACAATGCTGCACTAATGAATTGCGGTGTTTCAATGAAATAATATTAAAAAACTCTTTGTTGACCAAACAACTTATACATAATCCTACCTAAAACATTTTTGGGCCCGATTTCAGAGACGATACCAATATCAATATATTTTATTATACATAAAAATGTATTATTTTTTAGAAAAAAAAATGAACCTGAACTATTTTCCGAACCACGAAATAGCCACTTGCCTGATTTTTATGATTTTGATTAGAACATTGAATATTATCATAATGAGAAAAATTTAAAACGTAAAAAACCTAGCTCTGTGTAATTGTTAATTGGCAATTTTCAGTAATAATACTATTCTGTCTTATCAGCATTAATACTCTATTCGTACTTTTAGGGTTTTCAGCCTGCTTCAAATTTTCTTCGGAATATTATAGCAATAGATTTTATATTAAATTATTCTAAATTTTCAAATATTACACTCAGTTTTTTTGTAAAAAATTAGGCTTTTATTGAACTTCAATGAAAACTGATAATGATTATGTGTTTAACTGATAAAATTAATACATTAATTTTTTTGTTTACTAGCTCTTAATTTTTCTCAATTTTGATGCGATTTTATCATGATTTATTAGTTATTGTATTCAATGTTGTATGCTTTGCTGTCGTATTGACTGTTTCGTCTACAATTGTGTTCTTTGTTAAGTTCGTTGTTGTGTTCGTTATTATAGTCAATGTTGTATGGTTTGTTGTCGTATTGACTGTTTCATCTACAGTTGTGTTCTTTGTTGCGTTCGTTGTTGTGTTCGTTATTGTATCCAATGTTGTATGATTTGCTGTCCCATTGACTATTTCATCTACAGTTGTGTTTTTGTGATCGTTGTTGCGTTCATTGTTGTATTTGTTGTATACATTGGTATACTCATTGTTTTGGTTGCTGATGTATTCGTTATATTATTCATTGTTGTGCTCCTTGTAGTATTCATTATTATAGTCCTTGCTGTATTCATAGTTGTATCCGTCGTTGTATTCTTTTTATTATTTGTTGTGCACGTTATTGTAACTGTTGTTGTATTTCTTATCGTATTGACCCGAGAGACTAGTTCAAATTGAATAATTTAAGTGTCAATGCATAACTGTTAAACTATAAATTTGCAAAACACACGTACTGTTATTAATCTGTGTAGGTAGAGCTTTACACAAGTGGTTAAAACTTGTGTAAACATTTCATGAACTTGTGTAAACATCAACATGCATATACATTAATAATTTTGCTGAATCATTTGCGGAGGACGCAATACGCAGTTTCACTTTGATACTTACGCCCTTCCCTCCAAATTACTACCTCATCTTTGTACTCACATTAAAAGAAATAATAATTAATTATTTCCCATTTTGTACATTTTACTTGCTAACATTAAAACAGAAGGCATTTCGGATTAATTTTTTTTCTTCTCTAACTTTTTAACTAACTTGTTTTGAAATTATAAAAAAAATTAAGGTAATATAATTTAAAAATAAAATTTCAACTAAAATTGTTTTTAATAAGATATGTTGTGTAGTTTTTGAGATATGGGATATTTTCTATACTGACCACAGCAACAATTTTGTTTTTCACAAGGACTTTGAGAACAACAAACTTATTATTACAACAAGTTTAATATTGTTTGGTGCTACGGAGCCCTTCGTGGTTTCCTTCCCTGGTTTTCGTTTATTATAATTTAGCCAAAATTATGTAGTTTAACCCAGTTTTTGAAATTAATAATAGATAAAGAAGTAGCCAAATAAATAAAAAATATTTTCAATACCATCAAGAAAATCATCACAAACTAACTCAATAACAGTTAGTGTTGAATGTTGATGTTGAGTGTTGAAATGCAACGTTAGCATTAAGTACAGTGTGTCTAATAATATGTAGTGTGGTTTATTTACCTTAAAGATAAAATATGCTTATGGTATATATTATATGTATCTATTCTTATTTTTCATATTGGTATTCCTCAACTCTGTCTCAATAATATTGACAACGGCTTACCCTGAATTGAATATTCGTACCAGAGTCGTATCAGTTATTCGATTTTTTTGTGAAGGTCATAGTTAGTACTCAGTAAGGTTGGCGTGTTCCACAATATTGACAGAGATTCTAAGAATCACATTATATTATGGATCAAACAGTTAAAATTTTTAATTAAAGTAATCAACTTCAATCGTCAATATCTAGTTGTCCCCAAGGTTTACACTACGACTTCTTATTTCAATTTATTAAGTGAATACAAAAAATAAATAATTATACTGAGCTTATGGCAAGTAAATGGCCGAGTTGCAACAATTTCTATACGAAAATGTATTCCATAGAAGGATGGACATCCCCCTTTAAGTTTGATAATTATTTGCGCTTTGTGATACTTTGCATGATCTAATTGCGGGCGTATTACGTTTTAATGACAGTGCTAGTTACAACACTATTAGTATGTAAATATATTTCAATGTTACAAAAAAAATGGAAGGCTTGAAACTCGTACGAAACATAAGCGTAACACAAACGTGTAGTCAACTTTCTTCTCGATTCTTATCAAATGGACATAATAAAAACGATAAATACATCAGCCACCGGTGCGACTCGAATCGAGTGGACGGAAACGTTCGCATTAAAAAGCGCGCGGCGGAGCGCGGGGAGGGTGGGCGCCTTTCACTTTCGATCGGCGGTCACTTGTCGAGCGGCGCCCGGTCTCGATATCCGCCGACTCTACTCCCGTTCACGCGGTACCGACGAATACTGGCGAAGCGGCGAGAGTGAACGAGCGAGAACGAAATAATATTGGAAATTTTTCCAGAGATATTTTTCTCGAATGTTTCAAATCTCGCGATAAATGAGATAATATTCATTATCCGAATATGACATCGCTCATATTTTGGTTGATGTTGCCGCAAAGTAAATCGACACACGATGTGGACCAACCGTTATGTTGTATTATTTCTTTTGGAGCACCAATCCGTAGGACCGAATTTTTTTATTATAATGTACGATGGGCAATTGAAAAAAATTTAAAAATTTTCATCTGTCGTATTTCTGGAGTAATAATTCAATTGCATTTTTTGGAAATAAATCATCAGGATTCAATATTGGGTAAAAATTGACTAAATCAAAAAAATTTTGTAACTAAAAATGTTTAAAATTCTTTGAATATTTAAATTTATAAATAAATTTCACGTTACTGTTAATCTAAATTTTCAATAAGATTCTAAAATTGAATCTCTGTGGATAATGTACCAAAATGCTGAACAACTTGTTTATAATTGAAAAAACAACAGAAAATCAACAAACAAAAATCAAATATCCTTTCCCTTGCTCAAATTTTCAAAACATCTGAAATCATCTTCTGTCATACAACTCTCAATATGTTCACGCAACTCTAGTCTTCTAAAGGTGATTATGATATAAGCCGTAATTAAAATATTTCATTTATGGAATTACGCCTCTTGTGGGTCTCTCGCGAATCTTAGGATAGCCTGAATTATGCCGTTGCAATTAATTAATTGGAAAATACGCATCGATTTCACGCGTAAATTGCAAATGACACCTGACGATATTCAGTCACAGAAGACTCGTTATAGCTTTCTAGGACCGGACAAACGCCGACGGAGATGTAAACTGATAACATGATTGTGATGCGATCAGCGGAAAAAAGTCACAATTAAATGGCTCCGAGCTAATCGCAACTTTAAACTTTCATGTTTTATTTTTTCACTCTAAAGGTTTTTTAAACTTTTGCATTTTTGATTTTTCCGTACTCTCGTCTAAAACTGATTTATTTAATGAAAACGTCTCACCATTAAATAATATTTTTCTACCAACAATTTAACTAATTCATAATTTTAAACAAAATTCTAAGTATTTTATACAGTGTTTTGAATTGCTACTCTTTAACCTATTCATGTTGTTAGCTTATTTAATGAATTTTTTTATTACTTTGGACGCTACTTTATTTATTTTGCTTATTTTAATATCAATTAGTTTATTTCAATTTAACATTATTTTATTTTATTTATTATTTTGGTTAATTTATTCAAATTAATTTTAACTACGATGTCACTGGTTATGGCATACCTACTAATTATTGGTTCTATGATAAGCAATGCTGTGCTAAAACAGTTACAATCCTGATTATATTGAATTTTTTGTGAGTTAAAATAAACGTTTAAATAAATAAATAGAATAAATAAGTTTTTAGAAAGATATTTTCCACCTGCTTCCGAGACGTCATTTGAAAATGTCATTTCAATACAAAAAAAAATGTTTATGTAACTATTAATTTTTCCCATTTTCTTGACTGACTGACTCACTCCTTTTGCCAATTTATACTTTTTCATTACATTTATTCAATAGAAGGCGATTTACATTATAATTGATTAAATCGTCTTTACTTTCTTGGTTTTCAAAACTACCCTTCTAATTTGAATAACATCAATACATTTATTTCAAAACCTGAGATTCGTCTTCGTGTGTACTAATTCTATCAGACATCTATTGGCAATGTTTCACCACTTTCGTTAAAACATTAATAGAATCAATATCTTTGGACTTAAAAATATTTATTTACTTATTTATTTTTTGGCTCTTTAGAGAGATCTTGCACAGAGAGTAGTATTTGTTGAACCAATGGCTCACTTACTCTAGGAATAACGTTGTTGACAACATCAAATCGACCAGTCAAGTTTTCTAATGAACATGATTTTAGATTTCGATTAATTTCACGTAGATGAATGTGTTAAGTTGTCAAGTATATATCGCGGTGACGAGTTCTCGACCATATGTCGCGGTGTCGAGTTGTCAAGCGTATGTCGAGGTGTCGAGTTCTCGAACGCACTCGTATGTAGCGGCGTTGTGTTGTCGAGCGCACGTCACGATATTGAGTTGTCGAACGTATGTAGCGGCGTCGAGTTGTCGAGCGTATGTCACGGTGTCAATTTGTCGAACGTATGTATCGACGTCGAGTTGTCGAGCGCACGTCGCGGTGTTAAGTTATCAAGCGTACGTCGCGGTGTCGGGTAACACTAATTTTAAGACTCGCTGTACGACAAAAACGAACACTAATTCAGAATAGTTTTTAAACCTCAACTCTTCTACCTCAATTATTTTATTTTTGTTAACCTTTATAATTTCGGAAGTATTAAAGAAAATCTGGCACAAACTTTTTGGAGACACAGATTTTTACCGAAGTGACCAAACGGTAGACGTATCCTACATCAAAGCAAAATTGTCGATGGCAGCTTATATAGTATTATCCCAGCTCAGCCGTAAATCGGCCGCAGACCCGACGCTCGCCGGTCAGGATCGAATTAGAAACGAGCGGCGGCGCGCGAGAGCGGACACTCCCACGCGCCGCTTTCACCCGCGAGCTGTGCGTGCGCCGTGCCGCGTCGCCGTGCTGCCCGCGGCGCACGCAAAATGCATCTGACGTTTCTCTTGACGGCACAAAGGAAAACCAGGAGGATTTTTTCCATAATGAGCCAGTAGCTACATTTTTCAACGCAACAAAGTCTAGTGAAACTTTGTACACATTTGGTCCTATCTAATCAGAATGAAGTAGTTCGTAGATTTTGATGAGTAAAGACTATATGTATTTCATTAAATTCAGATGAATTTTCAACCTGAGGTCAAGAAAGGAAATAATACGAGCAAAATATTCATCATGTGGGTTTACATGTATGACTGTGTTTGTATCGATTCAGGGTTTGCCATTTGCAATACTTTTTCATGTGTCCTTTCGTTCGTACTCTATATTCTAACAGAACCAGTCACAAAAAGGTAAACAATATAGTTTGTGTATTTTAAACAGAGAAAATATGGGAGAGGATAATGCGGGGAATTTACCCCCGTATTACTGGAACTGGAAAATTTCTGCCTGAAATTGGAAACATAAATGGTTACAACTTCACACAGCAATACAAAACGAAGCTCCTTCCGCAAATGTACTTTTTATATTTTTATATAACATGAAAATATTAAAAAAAACTTTCAGAGGACATTTTTGATAACACTAATTTATGAAGAATTATACACCAATATATGACGAAATAACATCCGCATACCGATACTAAGAAATTGCTTAATGCTCTATCTGATATAGTTTATATATATATATATATATATATATATATATATATATATATATATATATAAGATATGTATATAACATATATTTTTTCTTCTTTTTCAGGTCACGATAATAAATGACACCAAAGTATCAGAAAAGGGTTGATTGATTTATTTTGCATATACGAATTCACAGAATATTGGACAGAGCGTTATCTTAACTGAGAGAAAAAAATAATTAGTAAAATGCATAGAAAAACCTTTAGCTTGGCAACATCGCCACATGTTACTTAATCATCTTCGGATAATATAGATCATACGCATATCCTCACAAAAATTGTTGTTTCGATCAGCATCTCATCGTAAATAAAAATATCCTTGTTTATATAAAGTGTTACTACACAAATATATAAAAGTTTAAACCAGAAAGGCTTTTTATATTTATTAACGTTAACTTTGCTCATTGAAGAAGGTCATATACTACTTAATGCGAAATTGTGAAATGTAAAAAGTGAATAGTAAACGAAAGGCTCTGTAAACAGCAAATTGGAGGTTTTAAAACGAGTCTTTATCATATTGTTCTGTTAAAATATCACGAAATAAGATAGAAAGAGAGAGAGCGATAAACTGTGCATCGTGGCCTTCTTCCGATAAACCTATAATGCCTACTCGCTGGTTTAATGGCGCTGTGTGAGGACGTACCGAAAACAAATCAATATGCAAACTCAATTTAGCCCACCGCTTCGGTGACTTACCACGAGATGCTCTCAGATGAGGCAATTAGCAGTTGTCCCACGGCTGCTTCTGTGTTGACACGCAGACGCGAAGCGCTCCTCGGAACGTGTTTGTCAACGGCGAGTGTGGCAACGGCGCGCGAGCGATGTCGCCTCCTTTCATTACTTGTCCATTGTACGCACGAATAGTTCTGCAAGTACTTATGG
Source organism: Druceiella hillmani (assembly GCA_039881145.1). NCBI lineage: Eukaryota > Metazoa > Arthropoda > Insecta > Lepidoptera > Hepialidae > Druceiella > Druceiella hillmani. The sequence goes on from JAYKKI010000036.1 coordinate 21,110,361, forward strand.
CAAGTAACACCATTATGGCATTTGCTTTTATATTTTGACAGTACAAAGACACTAATGGTTTTTAGCACGCAGTTAGAGATATGAGTACCTATAGTTTATTCGTGATCAAGTCAGATATCAGTCATAGGCTAAAAACGCCTAAAAGACACAACTAAATTAGAAAACAAAATCACTTTTATATTCATAGATATACCAAATTAAATAAAAACATGTCAATTAAGACTCCTTGCTGTTAAATATGAAAAAAATTATTTCCTGTGGCTCCACAAATGATCAAAATGTGAATTAATTATCAAAACAAAGGACATGTCCAAAAAAACTAAAGAGTGGGCAAACTTTTTGTGACGTTAGGTATAACTCTCGTGGTTACCAAATTCCAGGAATAAGATATGTGATAAAAAGTACCTTTTTTTGCTATACCCATGCCTATAGCCAACGAAGGAATCTTTTGAGTTTTAATACGATACCTAAAGGGCGACAGAGATCCATGCAATTTAGTTATTACAAATTGAGTTACAACTTAAATCATTACAGTTAAACACTTTTCGGATTGTTGAAATGAAAAGTATAATGGGAACATTAAAAAAAAATCTCAAACGATCAGCTTAGAATGCTTCCATAAAAAATCCATAAAAAGATGGTTATAATTATAGCAAAGTTACCTATAATTTATGTGTAATAATTGAAAAGCGGCAATAAGGAAAAGCTTTTATAAAATATACCGCTCTGAGCAAAACACCTGGTGAAAATAGCAAGCGAAATCTTCAGAACTTTTATTATCGACGACGCACAATTCATCTTCACCATGGTCGATGAGGAAAACTATAAAAAAAACTTTTCACCTGTAGCTAATAGTGTTATAACTAACAGCACAATGTATTCGCCTTTAAATTTTAGGAATTTTCCTTTTGCAAAATATTTAAGCAAATATATAAAGAATAGTTGTGATACTTCATTCATTCTCGTTTGGGCCACTTATGGCACAATTGAATATATATTTTTAGCATATTATGCGAATAATTGCATTGAATAAATATTTAACCGAATCATTGAAAATGGGCATGCTAAACGTGTCTCTATAATATCTCTCTAAGTCTTATTTATATATTAAAAATAAGAAAGAAAATTTGCTGGAAGATGGTAAAACAAATAAAATATGTTAACTTCAAGAACATTCGGCGAATAAGTACCAATTAGTTTCAAACATTTGGCTCTGGCATAACAAGCTTAACTTCATTCGGCTGTAACATTTATACGACGTAATGTACTCAGTAGTAAAAACCATTGTTCGTGAAATTGTACTCTGAGGCATCTATACTTTAAACTTACTGTTAGATAGTACCGGCTCTTAGAATCAACGGATATAAGCGGTTGAGGAAAATATCCAGAACCAGGAAGAAATGAATAGTAAAAACAATACACGAAAGATTAAGATAAGTTGATGTATGTTTCCTTTACTTATGCCTTCTTATGGAAATTCCACAATATGTACTGGTAAACGAGCAGAAAAAAATTATGGGAGTTATTAAATATTTTCCTTATTTCTGTCGACAAAATCAAAAAAATAACCTCATTGTTGATCTTCGTGTTATATTGGATATAAACTAATTGAAAATAAAGCTGCCTAAAGAAATTCTTTCGCTAATCCACCGTCTTTCTTTATAAAAACTAGCCCATGTTTATACAAACACGTCGTCAAACAGAAAAATAAGAGCTGTGAGAGCTACAAAGCGCTCGGGTTTCATTTCGTCACACAAAGGTACCGCTGCCGATAATCTCAACGTCCTCCTTGGGTCACGCTTTTACCGTTGTTCTAAATGACTTTACTTTAAATCCTAACTGCGTGCGTAACGTCTGAATAATTGTTAAACAGAATTGTTGTTGTACTCTTATTTCGTGTTGTCTATCTCCTATGTACAAGTAACATGTCCAACTTCTATTCCTCAAGTAAATATTAAAATTTGTCATAAACAAATGCATGCAATACATAACGTAGATACTATTACGATACAAAATTAATCAATACAAATGTTTATTTATAAAAATATATTTCTAATCGAAACTGGTTTCAAATTAATACAACTTGACAGAGTTGCGTGCATAGACAGGCTTGTATCATACATTCGTTCGTCGTGAACCAAATCATGAAATAAAATTATAATAACAAGCAAATTCCACATATAATGTACCTCACGTACGTCAGTTATTTATTGGTTAAGAAAAGTATAATAGTATGGAAAAAAGTAATATGCGATTTCAACTTTGAAAATCAATTCATTTTACCTATTAAATCTATTTCGAGAAATTATTAAAGGAAAAGTTGTATAAAAGGCGAGTCAAATTAAAGATTACGATATCAACCTGTGCCTTCGATATAAAATAAATGAATATCGATGAACCGATGAAAGAAAAATACATCCCTTCAATTAGTATATCATTGGATTCGACTAAGTAGTTTTAAAAATTAGGTCTTAACACCAACTTTCACAATTCTGTTGTAGGTAGGAATAATTAAAATATTTTATATGAATAAAGCAATGATACGACCAAATTCGACCCATATTTAACCTTAAAATCGTAATTTAGAGTCAAATCCATCAACAATCTGAAATACCTACAATTAGTAAATACATTCTTTTAGAACCTATCAACTACAAAACTTGTATTACGTTTTACGTTCACGTAAATCTAAGCGACAGTACGTTTAGACGACTAACCGGATGAAGACGTAATGTGTTGACGTCATTTCATATTTCAATTACTTACAACTTTCTAATCACTGGATGTAAATATTTACAGACTTGGTACAGTACAGAAGGTGTTCGTTAGGACAAATAACATATTTATTGTATTATATGCATAAATAGATATATAATGGAAATATATCAATACTTTAAGCTTCATTCGGGCTCAGTGATTTAAAAATCACTTCATTTGTGAAAATACGCATTAAGAAAGTTGCCTCCATTCTGGTGAAACAATCTGGCATAATACGCTAACCAAATACGTAAAAAAGAAAATTGCTTTATGCTATTATATAAAATCGTTAGGAGTGGCAAATTTATAGATTGAAAATTTTGTTGAACTATATTATGTCAAGGTGGTTATTAGGCTAGAGGATAAATCACAACTACATTTTTAAAAATGTCTGTCTATTTGTTAGAGCGACTCCCAAAAACTACTAGTTCAGTTTGGATATAAATTTCACTGAATAATGCAAGGGGTTCAATAAAAATTCAAGCCATCCCGATCGTATATCGTCTAAAAATTCAAGCCATCCCGATCGTATATCGTCTAAAATTTCAAGCCATCCCGATCGTATATTGTCTAAAAATTCAAGCCATCCCGATCGTATATTGTCTAAAAATTCAAGCCATCCCGATCGTATATTGTCTAAAAATTCAAGCCATCCCGATCGTATATCGTCTAAAAATTCAAGCCATCCCGATCGTATATTGTCTAAAAATTCAAGCCATCCCGATCGTATATTGTCTAAAAATTCAAGCCATCCCGATCGTATATTGTCTAAAAATTCAAGCCATCCCGATCGTATATTGTCTAAAAATTCAAGCCATCCCGATCGTATATTGTCTAAAAATTCAAGCCATCCCGATCGTATATTGTCTAAAAATTCAAGCCATCCCGATCGTATATTGTCTAAAAATTCAAGCCATCCCGATCGTATATCGTCTAAAAATTCAAGCCATCCCGATCGTATATTGTCTACAAATTCAAGCCATCCCGATCGTATATTGTTTAAAAAACTTGAAACTATTGAGTATCGCAGCGACTATCAGCTTAAAATAAAGCTAAGCAATAAATTACATTTATAATTTACTTTGCACAAACATTATCACTGAAGACAAACTTAGTCGTATTAATCAAAAATATATGCAAGCGAAGACGCATGCAATAACTTAATCAATTGGGATAAACATAATTCCACAACGAATAGGCATTGCATAATACCATAATGACACAGCGAGAATACTTTCACTCACATGCCAAATTCGTATCTTAATTATGAAAGAAAGTAAGCGACTATTGCGATGCTCTTCACGCTCCACATTGCAGGTACATTCTAAAAACATTTGTATTTCAGAGAAATTGTTATTTCAGAGAATTTCAGAAAAATTACGTCACTCGTCCGAGGCGAACCAAAAACAAAACCAAAAAAACGAATTACGAATGTTGACAAAAAATTACACTTAAAAAATCAAATGTTTGTCGACTTATTAAATGCCAAAGCGCATATCGGATTCAACGTCACCGTAACGTGATTCAATTCGACGGGTATTAAAATGTCATTCGAGTGACCTTATTATGAAACGGCGTTATGCAAAGCGGCTTCTGTCGTCGATACCATTAAAATACGTTAGATTTTAACAAATTATGGTCCAACGCTTGATCTTTCTCATGGTTAATTTTGGTCATATCAATATTACTTCAGATAAGAAATCGTCCATCACTGCAAAGGTGGAGCTAAAAGCCTGTCAAACTGGTGAATGATTAATTATTTAGGACTGATTTTGACTTTGTCAAAAACTAGTGGCAAAATTTATTGAGCTATGAATATGGATCAGAAATTAAATGAGGGTGTGAACATAAATCGTAGTTACTCGACCTTGACTTATATATAATTCATATGTGTATAGTTCGTATGTATATATTCGTACATATATATATATATATATATATATATATATATATATGTATATGTATGTATATGCTTCAAATTAGAAAGAATTCCTTATGGTGATATTTCATTGATTATTAAGATACCCGATAAAATCACGTAATTTATAAGCCGCCCGATAAAATTTGAACCAATTACGTTTTTCACTTAAGGCAAAAGCTCCAAAAATATTACAATACAGTTGAAAATACAGTAATAAACTAAATTTCAGAATGAAAAACGATTTTCATTTACATTTCATCTCTCGAATTTTAAATCAGTAAATATCGAAAAACAGTATCTCTAAAACGAAAAAAAGTGCAAGCCAAAGCGCTTTAAATTCTATGTCTTCATCAGGGTCTTTCAGAGCTGTGAGCCTCCCTACCTCTGTCAGTTAAAAGTCTACTTCAACCATGTCAAACCATCTAGTCTACAATCTTCCTGTTTTTCTTGTGCTTTCCACTTTGAAAAAAGGTCTCCTTTTTTGTACGATTTGAGGTTTTAGATAAAAAGTTACTTCCAAACCACCTAATACAGTGGGTTTTAATCACATCTACGCATACCATAAAATAGTAAAAGGAAAAATTATTGTGAATGGTTGTAAATAAATTATAAAGAAGAAATTTATAATTTTTTAAGTTTTTGGAAGATTTTGACAGGATTTTCACAAATTTACAGTTTAGTGTCCTGAAGTAAAGTTTTATCTTAAAACAAAAGCAAAAAGTTTTGATACCCAAATAAAATATTGCCATTCAGAAAGAAATATTTATTAGAATTACTACGAAAAAGACCATCACGTTAATATTTTCTAGATTATTTTTTAATTATTTTTTCTCACCAAGAGAACTAAAATAATATTAAAATAAAGTTAAAAATGTCAATGTTGATATCGTTTCAATATAGCCTCTAATTAGCTTCAATAGACGACGCTAATAATAAGTTAACTCGAACTACTCTAGTCGGTCCTTATATTGATATTCATTTATTTATTATTAGCTTTATCCCGTAGTCGCGGGATAAAGCTAATTAATAATATTTAAATGAATATTTTATATTAGAATTCTTGATTGTAACGGACGTGTGTGTATTTTTATATACAGCAACAAATATTTGTCTAAGCATTTTTCGTTCGGAACTGAATGTTTTTTTCGTCAATTTTGTTGAACAGTTTCTGGGTGCAATATATGTTTATACATCGTATTAGTATTATATTCAGCTTTATATTTAAGTTTAAGCTTTTTGAATTCAAAAATATATCTCAAGTTTAATTTGTTATTTACCAAAAAATAGTGTCACGTGTATTCAGTTGAAAATACGTACAGTACGTCTCCGCAGATCTTAAACTCATCATGATTTATTTCGTGAACGAACGGTCATTTTAAAAAATACAGAATTCTTAAATCAATTTATTAATATTTCAAGATTTGCGGAAAGATTTTTCACAAAGATTTTTTATTATTAATTATATTATAATTGATCCCCGCAAATGAATGGTTTTTACAATCAATTATGTAAAAATTGCTTCTCTGCAAAATATTGCTAAAAGACTTTAGATATTTCTTCACTTGGTATTAATGGAATTTATATATCTTTTAAAAACTACATTTGTTTGGAAAATTTAATTACGATGTTTTTCTTAAAAGAAAACAAAAGAGATAAATATTTTTTTTTTACTTTAACCAATAAAAAAATTAATTAATAAGAGAAAATGACAGATCTTTTTCATTAAAATCACATTAGTTAACAAAAATATATCGATTATGTGAATAGTATTTTTGTTGTCATCTTTTATATGTATTTGAATTAAGGCCTCAGTGATGTCTCAGACATATTTGCACCAATCGGTATTACTGAACTAATAGAGTTACTCTTATTTGACTCAGCTCAACGCTATTAAAATTAAAATTCAGACCACATCTTACGAGATGGTCAAAGTTCTCTGTCAAAAAATGATTTACATCAAATTTACCCCATATGCAAATGTAATTATTTCATAATAACATGTAAATATATATATATATATATATATATATATATATTCTTAATACGCATAAGAGATGCAAACTTAATTAATTGAATATTAAGTGCATTGTATGTTACAAAATACTATACACCACTAGTATAGGTGACGATTAAAAATATATTACACTAAAAACATATTTATTAAAAGTGTTCCTTTAGATCATAAGACATTATGTGAAAAACATGAAAATTTATATTGGAAACTAAGGATTTTTTTAAAAATATAATTCATAACGGTATCGCGATTTTCAAACTTCGTAAAAAATGCTACCGTACATTTTGAAACATCTTTTTCGGCTTATAGTTTTGTTGAAAATATTCATTCCAAATTAATTCATAATTTATGGCTGTACACACAATATTGACAAGAGTCACTACTAAACATCAACTTACACCTTATAAAATCATAATTCTTCATCCCGCAAAAGTCTTATAAACGAAAGAACGTATTATGAGAGGGAAGGAGTTACACCCAGGTAAGTGTAAACATACGTTAATAAATAGCCATTAAAACAGGTGTGCAGAAAGTTACTATAAAAGTAACGCAATATCAATATTCGTTTTTTTTTAAATAAAGGATATTTTCCAGACATCTAGCTATCGCAATTTAATAGTCTTTCACGTCATTATTTTAATGAAAAATTGTTTTTACTCCAAAAGCTCTTTTGAATATACCCGTCAAGTCTAGGCAAAAAAAAATATTTTTCGCCCTTCACTGCTCTTGGATGCGTAGGGGCCCCATTGTCAAATGACATTGTACATAATTTTAAATAAGATTGTTTATTATGAACCGAAGAATTGCATAATACATATAAAATGTAGACATATAGGTTATTCCGGTTAGAAGCTAGAAACCTCTAACAGAAAGACAGACAAACAGGTAGCGTTGATACAACAGACGAGGTCTGTTCAAATACCTCGGACAAGGAGCTCTGAAATTTTAGAATAGTAAATATATCACACATGACCTATATAAAAAATATTACAATGATTACAAGAAACAGCTAAACTAGGAAACAAGAAATAATGATCGATAGGAATAAGTGGAGGAATTAATTAAATTCAATAAGGAAATGACCTCAATCTCCATTAGAGTATTGATCACTCTAAAGGCTCAGAATTTAATCTGCCTCTATCTTCGACGACACCCCATTTCTTTTCAAATAGTCCTTAATATCGTAACCTGTGATAGGTGATACTCTAAGAAAAATTATAGAAATATAAAATAACTCGTACTGCAATAAACATTATCATAAAGTCTTAGATTATTATTAAAGCCAAACGACAGAATCAAATTATCTTGAAAAGAAAAACCAGAAGGTTATTTGTGACAGTAAAAAACTTCACGCTTTTTATATATCCTGCTTGTTAATTTATCCCATCTTCAAAGCAACGTGTTCATACAAATAACAATCTCGACGTTTTTTTCGCCTTTCAAACACGGATCATCATTATAATGAGCTTAATAGTTATGCTTTTTGTACAAAGCAATTATATAACACACCATACTGTAACTATAACCTATATGACTGCTATGAAGTGAAAAATAGTTTTTGAAGCGAAACTTCTTGAAGAATGTTTGGGATGGCGACCTAACTGAGAAAAAGTGCAACATCGCGAACGAACGCGGCGATGAAACACTCCTTATTGGCTGGATAGCTCGTAGCTCTCAACAGGCAGCGCGAAGCGCTGCTCCACTCCCACCTTCGTTATTTTAAATATGTGTGTTTGTGTGTACGTAGTTGTCCCAAAGGGGAATGTATGTGCTTGGTACTACACGAATGCGCATGTAGTAGGAAAGCATCCTCTCACGTGGACAGCTATTTGATATACTTAATATGTATTTTCGTTTTTTGTTGGTTTTTTATGTCTGATGGATAATTCTAAAATGATTTGTAAGAATGTATATTATGTATTACTCTCTCGATATTATATTATTTAATAATTAAAAATTGAATTTTATATGCGACGCGTAAGAAGCTTCGGTTCCGTCGGGTATCCCACGGCACCTCACGTCTTTTTTTTCATTTTGATACTTTAATTTTTGTCTTCACAGTATTTACTATAAGAAATATTATAGTAAAATGATGAAAGAGTATCATATAATTCTGACATAAGCGACATTTCACGAAACCGCATGACATTCAGAACAATATACTCTTACAAGCAGGCAACGCGATTGCGTTACGGCAATGGAAGTTTATATCCGCATATGTGAGATAACGTTGATTGAATGGTTTCTTGGAACATTCCATCATAAAACTTTATGCAACCCATTCGATACGAAAGAACGGAGGAAAAATATAAACGATTTTTGAATATGTAAAATAAAATCAGTTGTATATTGCTATATGTAAAATAAAATCAGTAGTAAATCAGTTGTTGTAACTAAATAAGTATATCTAGTTACTAAGAAACTGTGACTTACACTAAATAAAGTAAAAAGGAAAGTTTACACAAGACAAAAAATATGATTTATCATTAAATGTAAGACAGACAGCTAAGCAAAGTAAGACAGTAGAAAAACATTCTTTTAAGAATACTTGCAACGAAGGATGCAGTAAAAATTGTATCAAGAACAAAGTTTAATTATGAATGAACAATTTTGTATCTTAAAGTATACTCATGGAGCAATATTATAAATAATCAGAACTTCTGGTTCGAATTATCATCATCATGGGCCAATGGGTACCATTCGAAGACCTTTATCCTCCTACGATCGTCGGCTAGCCATTGTTACTCCATCCTGCCGATCCTATATCGATAACCTTAGTTCTCCTACAGATCTTCAATATAAATAAATTAATTATCAAAAAGAGTGCAGATGACAGAGTAATACGAATGTTTAACTTATTTTGTACAATATTGATAAATAATTACCCTGCGATTCTACCGATGCATATATTTGTTTACTGTCGATAAATACCCATGTTTTAGTATTTCTATAGCATTGTGCCAGCACCTTACAAAATCAAACACTTTACTCATTTACATTTTCGGCAACTTCCAACATAAATTTTGTTATTACTTCGTGATATTTAAGCACTAACTGGGTACTGTAAGTCCCGCGCGATCGTATCTGCCGCGATTACACCCGCATTCCTTTACCAATACACACTACTTTGTTTTTGTAGATCACTCATAACACTACGTTCTACGTGATCAAACAGATGCAAGAAAAGTATTTTTTAATTTCAAAATCGCACTAGTTTTACTCAACAATTGATCAACAATAGTCACGTTCGATCGCTTTCAAGTTTTAATCTGCGCCATGAAGCAAAATATTCAATTCGTTGACAGTCGAATTTATTTATGAGATTTTCGCTAAACTGTCAGTGTAGTAGAATATTACGAAATAAACTAAATTTACAGAACAAAACTTTATGTGAACCGGCAATAGAGGATGCATCACGAAATAAATAGACGTGAAATAAATAGACGAAGAGACGACGCAACGAAGCGGTCGTGTATGGTGCAACACAAGCCCACGAACACCAGCGAGTAATGCAGCAGGTGACTACGTGCCCGCGGCAATGCAATCAAACCGTGTATCCGAGCAAGCCGAGAACAGAATGCGGGCGATAATAATACATAGTGCACACAATCGAAGCACAGACATTTAAAACTACCGTCGATGTATCAATGAAGTGATCCTTAGGTCAGGAAGTAAAGAAAAAAGAAACAAATACAAGATTAAGGAATATTTGAAGAAAAACCTTAGTAAATGAAAAAAAAAACAAGTAGGGAGTAACATGATGCCTAAGATATAAGATCAGATTGGCTGACTATCAGATCAGATTGATGAAAATTTGAGAAGATAATTAAACGGACTCATATGAGAAAATTTGTCAGTTATGAAAAATACAGTGCTCTATTAAGGTACTCAACCAAAACGCAGCTTATTTGGTAAAAGTCATCAATAAAAGTTACAATATTACGAATGTAGTTGCATCTAAGATATGAGTATATTTTCATGAAGCATGTCTTCAATATCTGATTAGAATATATTAATAATAAACCGAGATAATGAAAGTTACGTTAAAATGTATAGAAACGCCCCTCAATTACGATTTCAATTTACCCAATAATGACCTTTACAAAAAGAAACTCCACTAATCGTCCAACATTCAGTTTAACTGTTCCTTCTAATTACTAGTAATTGACGAAGCCACTGAGCTTAATAATCTTCATTTTATAACCACTAATAGTAATTGATCCACGATCTCTTCTCAAGTATTGTACAACTAACTATTTAACGCCGTGTAATTAATATTTATATAATTATTATCAGTAACTCGTTGATAATTGACAGTAACATTATATTTGACACGTTTTTTCCTTGAAACATCAAAATAGTTAGTTTGAAATAATATGATTTGTGACGTGCTCTCAGAGGCAATTATGACGTTAATACAGTAATTTATTAAAAAAATTGTTTGTGATATAAAACTGTTTAATCAACGACATTGGATTTTTAATACCTATGCCTTTTTTAGTTTTAACCATTTTATTATACTGAAAAATTGTCTATTTACAATAAAGTAACAATTAATAAATTTATTTTTCAAATATTTTAAGTTTTACGATTAAGATAAAAGTATTTATTTTCAATGCATATGAATAACAATTCTTGAATCTCCACACTAAAGCCAAATCCGATTTAATTAACAAAAAAGACAGAGAATAAAGAAAGAATTTATTTCTGCAAACCTAAATAAAGACGTGAAAAAATACCTCTCATGTAGGTCGGATCGAGTTCAATATACTCGCGTTGCAATAATATTATGACGCATAGGTAGCAACCCTTTCTGTATATTCAACTCTTAAATTTCCTTTCCTTTGTATTTGTAAATGTAAACTTTCTGTTACCAATAAATCGTGTTTGACCGTAGTTCAAGGTTTGTCTTTACCACTTTTCTGTTTAAAATGATTTCTAGCAACATTGATTTCTAAAACAGTTTTAGACTAGAGCAATGTATTCTTAAATATTTCTACATTAAACTTTGAATTTTTAAGGTTTAGTACCTCAAAAGGGAAAAAGGGACGCTTATAGGATCACTCACACATTCGTCTGTCATCGCCGCTTTTCTCAGAACTGTTTGACGTGAAATTTCAATCTTTATAACATTCAAAATATTTATATAGTAGTTTTGAGGAGGGGCCAAAATTAAGTATCTGATTTTTTTTTAATTTCATGTATACTGTTGGGTATGATCTGAAAGAGCTGATTATAAGGGTCTCAAATATATTAAGTAATATAACTTCAGAAATATACTGAAAACAATACAAAAATATATATCCCCTACCTTCTATCTGAAACTACTAAACTTAATATTACGAAAAATCAGGGTTTTTATAAGCCTACGCAAGAATTTGTAGGAAAATTATAAGGATATTTCTGTATGGCATAGTTTTTGAGATATGTACTATAATATATAGTCTGCCACTTAAGTATATTAGGCATTATTAAGTATTTATTGCGGCATAAAATCCCTATCAGTGACGACATACCTCAATGCTTTAGTCACATTCACACTGGCCACTTCTTACATTTTTTCTAATATTATACTATGTATCATTTAACATGCATTTAACATCCACAATATCATACATACTTATATGTACATGCTTTTAACTTTCACTTTTTCACTCTCAAAGTATATTTGTTTCAAGAATAAATTTATGATGTTTTCATTAAAAGAGATTTCAAAAATGAAACCCTCACTGTATTGTTAAAAATCAATTTAGTTAAAAAATATATTTTATAGATTAAAATTCAACTTAACTCAAGCACCGATGTGTGCTTATTTATTTCATGGAAATGTCAACAGGATGAAGATGAATTAGAACCATAGAAACCATGTTCTTTCTTATATATTAATTCAGCAGTTTGAGAGAACGTTTCGTTTGCTTAGGTATTAGCATTTTAACAGATATTTCAGAAAAAATTCTTAAAATACTGGCAAACAAGTAAGCTCTATAACATCACCTCTATCAAATATCAACGAGAAGGTCAGTTAAAAATAAATTTTCCCTTTCAATAGCCGGCACTACGGCAAATTTAACATCATTCGTTCACGTTATAACAATACATAAATTCGATGGATTGGGCGATAGGTGGGTACCTATTTATGAATGTTATACATTGCGTTTTGTTTAATACTACATAATACTTAAATTTCGGTTTCATGATTTCAATCGGTTTCAAAATATTTTAAATTCATAAAATTACTATTTCCATTTTATGACTTTACAATTACATTCTTTTTGATGAGATTAAAATTTATGTTATTACTTTTAAACTGCTATTCGCTGTCCAGCCGATGATTCGATGATTGGACACTTACATAAACTGGTTAAGCCAGTATAAACACACAAATCGTCTTGATTCTCACAATATTTTGTGATACCCTCATCTTTTGCTGTACCTCTCTAAGAGTCTAACAACAACCTTCGTTGAGATAGCGCGTTACTCACATTCACACGAAAAGGAGTCGCACAAAAACCGGTCCGCTCTAAATATCAAACGCATTCTAAAACAAATGAATGCACCTTGAACAGAATATTGTGAATATCTTGTATTAGCAAGTGTTAATAAATATACAATCTTTGTTATAAAAGCTTTAACCTTTATATTTCATAATGTATACGTGATGTGGTTTATGATCGTATCTATATATTTGTATATTTACGAATCTAAATGCGACGTTCATTATTCGCCATGTGCCCGTTAATATTTCCAATCTGTTATGAATTGGCGTCTAATCAACACATTAATATTTTGTCAACACATTAATATTTTACTTCAATCGAGGAGTTAATTAATTTACGACTTTCAATTTATCTTTTGCATTCACAATATATAAGATATATTTTAACGGGTCAAACCTTTAAACTTTTACACAAAGGTTCCCCTTCTTAATAAAACAAACATCATCTGTCAATGTTTGAACGTGAATATCGGTATAGTTCGAAGTAGATTTTCAATGATCTAAACGATGAATAGGATCAACTATAACATTACAACTCGCGAGACAAGTGTACAGCGTGGGCATATTGTACATATCGCCTCGAACAGTTTGGTTGTGGTATTTATTTATCCGCGTCTGAAAGATGCATTTTAATACATGCCTTGTACAAGAATAATGCCTTGTATTCACGTACAAGATTTATCGAAAAAATTTTGCGATCGTCTCAAAATATATTGACTTGATATGAACTTATTCAACTCACAAATTAATTTCGTTTCAGTCTATAGATGCTATCCATCTTGAACTCTCTTTTCGAGATATCTCTTAAAACTAATCGATTCAAAGGACCCAGATTTTAATCGTCTATAAAACTGAACTTTACTAATAAATAAAAGTTTATTACTGCTTGGCAATGGGCATGAGCGAATAATATATAATTTCAATGACAATGTTTGAGATATCACCAAAAAAAATCGAGCTGGGAACGACGTGAGCGCAGGTGTATCGCAAACCAACTTGCTCGTTTTCTTCCTAATAAAAAACGCCTTCATCAAAATATTGTTACTCCTGAATAAAAGGTCGATTTAGACCATTCAGGTAAAACTATTAATTTGGGTTCGATCACCTTTAAAAGGTTTTCTCTATTTCCGACAAGCAACGATTTTCTTTATTGTACAACAAAATTCAATTAACCATTATTTTGTCACCAAACGCTTTTTCATTTGTCTTTAACTGCGCTGTGTCTCTAGGAATCAATCGTAAAAAACTTTAAATATTAATAAAAGTTACAATATCCTAGAACCTACATTTTCATTTTCACAAAACATCTAAACAAACTGGTCCACGCAAATTTGTTCGCCTTGGATTAATTGTAAAACCTTGGAAGTGGCACCAACACGTACTCATATGACTGACGAACAATACGTAATGAAAACATCACACAGTGTAAACATAATATTTGTATTGTTTGTCAATGAAGTAAACAATTTAAGTTGAGCTTGAAATCATTTACCCTGAGTGATTAATGGCATTGAAGAAAACTCAGTCATTTTATTCTTCAAGTACATGGAACCGACATTTGAATTCGCCCATCTAAAACTATCTTTTCTTGCCACTCGTACTAATTACGAAGTAAAAAATTAGTAACTAAAGTATTACGAGTGTTAAACAATTATATAAATTATATTAATTTGTCAAAGCTACGTAGATTTTAGCAACAACAAAAATTGGCAAGGTACCTAGTCTACACATTACAGCACTATCGTTAGGCAAACAGAGAAACAGCCGGGTGCCGTGTGTGCCAGTTGTAAGCCGGTGTAATAGCAATAATTTTACGATGGCCAAGCCCGTTGCCGATACACGCTCGTTGTGTATTTCCGTTCGCTGAGCACGCGCATACATTAGCTACATATGTAGGTCAGTTTCTCAAATTAATTCTGTTTGTGTAATAACCCGAGTCTATTGCCAGCTACTGTAAAACATCAAAACAGTACCTCACTCTTATATTTAATAATAATTAAGCTTAACTTTTTCATATTAATAACCGATAATAAGCAATATAAGAAACTATCAAATTATTTATAGAATATAAATATAGAGCAATATTTAACAACAGAGCCAGCTATGAAAAAAACAATCGTTAAAAGTAATACATCCCGATATATTGAACAAGTTAAAGAAAAACAAACAATCTCATACTCGAACGCATTCCTACAGAATATTGGTACACAACGGAATAAATGGACTGAAAGTGAGTAAAGGACTAAAACACAATTATGGCCGACTTATCATATTTTTTTGTATAGAAAAATAGGATTTTGGTTTTTTTCTCTTTTCATCACAAGCAAGGTATTCTATGCTTTCGCAGCAAAAATACCTGCAGGCCTATCTAACCAAACATACGTGCACGTATTTCTAAGTAAAATCATACCACATAATGCGAATCGATGTTGTGCTTGCAGAAAGCAAATTTGTTTTATATTCAAGTGTCTGCCATATACATGTATTCTATAGGCACCGATATAAATCTACATTCCTCTTAATATCGTTCTGAGACCAACATAGAAATACAAAAATAAAAAACCTTGTCTCAATCTGGGCCAAATGACGAGCAATATTGGTTAGTGGATAGGACTACACACTTGAGGATATTAAAATCGGGGCCCATTTAAAAGTACAGTAATATGACTTAACCGAATTTTCCTCTTTAATACTCCGTTCGATCAAAACATACACGTATTACTTTCACTTGTTAAAATCTCTAAATTGTATTCTAGTTTCAAAAATAATGAATCGTTTACGAATATCCTATGGACGTATTGGACGCTATGGAAGCATAATATAGAGTAGTGATATCCGTACACTCTGTTCTAGAATCTTTTCTCTAATGAGTTACGTTCGCCGCTATAGTACTTAGTTTAATTTACTGAATAAAGTGAAAAAATGTGGTATCTCTTTGGCGGTGATGATAAAAAATATTTTAATCTTCGATTGACGTTGTCTTTTTACCAAAAGAATAGGAGCTCTTTATTCAATTACTTTTGATATGAAATGTTGTTATATATATATATATATATATATATATATATATATATATATATATATCGTGTACCTGCGACGTCTAACACATATTAAGATTACAGCAGTTTTTTCAAGTCACGTTTATTAAACCTGCGTTGTTTGAAATAACTGGAAATGGTCCAATCATACCTAGAATAAAAGACAGTTTATTTTACTTCCGACTTAAAAAGCGACTTTACTATGAGAAATATTAATATCTGAAAATGAATATCTTTGCAGAGGTTTCCTGCACCATATGGAAGCCAGTTGCCGTTTTGGATTCAACCTGTAACAAAGACTGACCTGCCTCGTCTAATACAGCAAGCACTCGTATTTTTTTCTGTCTAATATGTACTTCAGATCTTCCAAGGATTTAGCCTAACAAAATGAAGGGAAGATCATTATTGCTCTCCACAGAAGAGGAGTCCTGGATGCAAGAAAATTCAAAGTATATCAAACGATCTAATATAAGCACTAGACACATGTTATAATACCTTGAGGATTTGGAAAGTTCTTTTAAACTGTAATATTAAAGATTGTAACAAAAGCACAAAAGTACCTGAACGATGACAAACTCAGTTTCATGATATTACCGCGCGTTGAAATCATACATCCATATTAATTACCACTTTATGACATGGCTTATCGAGTTAAAGTAGCAATGTATAAAACGTTAAAGTAGAATACTCACGCTTCTACAGAACATAGTAACGCATCAATAATAGTTGTGTGACAATGAAAACATTAAGTTTTTTTATAGTATTCCCAGTCTAATTCCAAGGGACAAATAAATAATAACGATTGAAATATGATTGGAGTTCAGCAACGTAATTGACGCTAAACCCTTGAGTAATAAAACTTATTTACCCGCACGTATCAGTAGCTAACCCTCAAAAATAATCATATAGATTTTTAGGGGAGTAGGGTTAATTAAGTACTCGAAACATGATATTTTTAGTATGAAAATGCTAATTATGAAGGTATCAAAAATATTTGTCTCATGATTTTAGGCGGTAAATTTTTAGAGATTTACTGATAAATATGCAAGCACCCCCTCCTTGTCGTGTAAACAATTATGAAAAAATAAGTTTTTAAAAGTCTACATGAACTTTGTAGAAAAACTATAGCGATGATCCCAGACGTCATAATTTTGAAATATGCAACATGTTTTTGTGCCTGTGAAAGATACAATAAATTTATTGCCCACAAATTTAAGTTCCATTAACAGTTAAATATTTATAAATACTCAACCCATCGCAGTACAAGTTCTTTTCGTGCTTGACAGGTTTATTTCTTTCAATATATACTTTCAAAATAACAGATAGTAACTTTGAAAAATAACTTCGAGATCATTCAAAGTTACTGTTATAAAATGTAATATTTTAACACAAAAAATTACACAATATACTTATTACCTGTTATTGAATTTTCCCGACAAGTTTCACTTACACAATGTTAGATAAGTTATAATAAATAAGAACGTGATTTTAGACTTACATTTATAATATAAAAGAAACCAGTTATAAATAACTCATAACATTGATGGGCACTATACTTATATATTCCGAAATACGTCCCAATTGAAATCATGAAATAAAATTATGAAACAAAATATGAAATAAAATCTGAAATAAATAATTTTACAAGTTATTATCCCACTAATATTATAACCGCGAAAATGTTATTAATTAGTCACGCATAACGACGATCCTATAAATATCATAATTCGTTTTTAATTCAACCTAGCATTCATGATGTAAATTTAGCGTTACAATGTATCAGCAGAAATCGCAATATGTATATTAAATTTATTACTCATTTGATTGAGGGAACACGGTAAAACATTAAATATTAATATTCTTTATAAAGAATTGTTACGATTCTATCAGATCAGGGATAAATCCCTAGTTATTAATCGAAAATACCGACAGGCGAAGACGCTGGTTAAAGCTAGTATGGATATATCTCTATTAATCAGTTTGCTGCTGTATAGAATCCTTTTCCTGACAGACTTTAAAGTATATATTATGTTTTGTATTTACGTACAAAGTTCTATAGGTAATCTTTTATTTCAATTCTTTTTACCGAGGGACATGTGATTCCCGCTGTCATAAAAAGTGATTTTTTTTTTTTTTAAATTAAATCTTTGGTTTCTTAGTCTCGATCGTAAATACTTCTTCCATTATTTACAAATCAATAGATATAATTTCTATTAATTAGCAACATGATGTCACTTGAGCATCTATGTAATGGAGCAAAGAATAAGGACAAAGAATAAAGAACTTATAATAATTATGACCACTAAAGAAAGACGCTTTGTGAATAACAGAAAAAAAGATGCTACTACAAACCGACTTCATAAAATAGAACCTATCTTCATTATCAATACCCACAACCAAGCACGCTGACTATGTTAATTACAGTGTAGACCTCACAATACCTTTATTGTTAAATCAGCTAACACTTTGATATCGCAATGACCGTGAGAGATCAGCGCATTTCCACAGCAATTAAATTCAGAGGCTGCAGCAATTACCGCAAACATTAGCGGATCATTAAATAGAGCCCTCAGCGTTAATTACGGACCAGCTTATTTTGATTCTAATAAAGCTGGCACGTCAGCGATGAAAGCTCAGCGCATTTTCATTGCAATTAAACTTAAAGGCTGCAACTATTACCGCCAAAATCAATGGATAATTAGATGCTTCTACTTTAATTAAAGCTTGCTTATTTTAATAGTTTTGACTCCAAGAAAACTGACACGTTAGCGATGAAAGCTAAGAGCATTTTCACAGCAATTAAATTTGGAGAACATTAACGGATAATAAAATAGAACTCTCGACCATAATTACGAACCCGCTTCTTTTGATAATTTGATTATAAATAAACGGGCAAATCAACAATAAAAGCTCAGCACTTTTCCATAGCAATTAAACTCAGAGGCTATAATAATTACTGCCGATATTAGCGGATCCTTAAACAGAACCCTCGACTTTAATTACGGATTTGATAGATTTCACTCTAAAAAATCCAACACGAGTGGGATGAAAACTTAGCGCCTTTCCACAGTAATTAAACTGCAAAAATTGTCGCAAACTTCGTACCTTTAAATATAGCCATCAAACTTATTTACGGACCTATTTATATTGATAGCTTTGATTCTAAGAAAACCAGCACGTCAGCGATGAAAGCTCAGCGCCTTTCCGCAGCAATTAAACTCGGAGGCTGCCACAATTACCACCAATATTAACAAATGATTAAACAGAGACCTCGGCTGTAATTACTGACTTGCTTACTTTCATTGTTTTGATTCTAAGTAAACCGGAACCCAGGCAATGAAAGCTCAGCGCCTCTCCACAGCAATTAAACTTAGAGGCTGCTACAATTACCCCAAAATTAACGGATCATGGAATAGAGACCTCGATTTAATTACGAACTTGCTAGTTTTGGTGTATGTAATAATATGTAATGTGTAATTGTGATGATGAAAGTCATATTACAGAAAGCGAATTTTGTGTACCTACATTGCCTACTAAGTTCGGCGAGAGTAAAGCATTTTATAGCAATGCCATTTATGTTGACTTAATGTCTTTGAAATTTTATTTCTTTCCATCTTCAAACGCGCGTAAAAGCTTCGTTACAAATAGTTTCCGTGAATAAACACACATTTAACGTACATGTACAATTGCACCGCAAGTTTCTTTTAATTATAAGACCTATTTTTGATCGCCAGTATTGATTGAATTTATCCAACGCACCTATTTAATTTATATCTATTTCCAGTATGTAAAAAACGCTGCCAAAAACATAAAATATATTTAAAGAATAATCATCGGAAAAATTTTATAGAATTTCTTATTAAAAACGATGTACAAACAGTTTTTTAAATAATGTGCTTTTAGTCAAAGAAATTTTTAACGACTAATGTAGAAGTCACACAGACCCAGTTAGAATAATTGTAAGAGAATTTTGGTAACTATAGATTGTTTGTCTATCCTTATATGTCGATCTACTGTTCAATCCTCCCATGTTCAAAGGTATATACGGACATTACCTTTAGTATTCACTAATACGTAGTTGAACATATTAATATCATTATGATTACTTAAACTAACTATTGACTACAAATTTCTAATGTATGATTAATATATGCATTATCTTTATTTAAAAAAAAGTCATAATAAAATGCAATTTAAACAAGCAACCGTAAATTGCTAGGAAGACATGCCATGAAACTGGAGGTGTTATTCAATTAAACAACATATAACGCCTGAGTTTATGCTCATATTGCTTGACATCGTATACAAGTGTACCAGCTCGTAGCATTTACGTTTTGAAAACATAAAAGGCGACACAAGTAAGGTAGCATTTTAATGTATTCTCTTTGTCCACACCCTGCTTCATCCCACGCATAAATCGTTTGGTGTTGTGTTCGAACAATGTAGATAGATGTTATTTCTAAAGTTGTTCATGACCAATAAGGAGCAAATACAAAACTCTAGTAGTTTGTTTAAATAGTGTGACTATAAATTCAGAGACGCTCTCTGTTTTTTAACCTGCCGAAGCAAGATATTTTCAACACGAAAAAATCATTTCATCCTTGGTAAAAAATGTTGGTTGATTTTTTCAATCATTTCATCCTTGGTGAAAAATTTTGGTAGAAAATGAATGATGACTGAAAGTACAGCTTACTTATCATCTGGAAATAATATCATCGTTCTTAAATAAGTATTAAGGTTTAAAATTATATGTAAACAGTTTGGAGTAAGTTTATGCATGTAATAACAACAGAAGAAATATCTATCATCAGGAGAATAAATAAACAAATGCCACGACCCAAACTTTCTAACCACACACATTTTTAGTTTACTGACTGATATATCCTTTGGGAGTTAGTATAATAAATAAGTAAAAGGAACCATTATTATCCTTTGTGTATTGATAATTTGAATTCAGAATATTTTCCTTTTGTTGCCTTGACCAGCCTTCATGCCATCCATGGAAATCTGCACCATAACAATATTTTTAAATGAATAATATATATCCATAATAACGAGACAGCTGGAATTATGATTGAACATGACATAAATTTAAAATATTTTCATCCTTCGACCCAGTTTTCTACAAATGTAATTTCACTGTTCAGATTTAACAGAAAATAAACAAAAAAAAACTAAACGTTCTCGTAGCTATAAAAAATACTTATAAAGAAACTGATGTACCCAGACAATATAATGAGAAACAATATATATTGCCTATTCCATCTAGTGATGGAATAGGCAATATATATATCTTATAAGAAAAATACACGGCGCCAACGCTGACACAGGAAGAAACCTAAGATTGATAATGGTTCAATATGAAAAATAAATGTCCATTTCGAACTGAAGTTCGTAATGTCAAAATAGCATCGATGATCCATCTCCAACCTCGAATAAGAGACAACATCTTTAGAAGAAGCAGAAGAAAATATCTACATCACTAACCTGCACCAATCTTGCCATCAGTCTTTTTATCCTCGTCGAGAGCATCGGTCCTGTCGAGCCTCCCGTGATCGACGGCGCCAGCGGCGGCTCGCGAAGCCGCCGCCGCTGCCTCCTCGGCGGTAAGCGGCGCCGCCGACCGCACTACCAGCGCCCAGCACGCCGCCACCAGCGCCAACCGTCCCATCGCTCGCATCCTAGCACCTCTCACCAGCACAGACCGCCCACTTGCTCAAACATCTTTCAACTATATTTTCGTTTTTCATACACCGCTTACATCACTCCCGATGGCGTCTGCGTCGATATACCAAAACAAACAATAACCTTATCTCCGATCGAACATTACAGCACAACACAATTACTCGTGAACATCGCTCGCGTCCTTAACAATATTCATTTTACACATCGCGCATACACGATAAAAACACGTTCTCCGTCAAACAACGAAACAGTAAAAAAAATATGCTCGTTTTTATTATTTAATTATGTTAATTGACGCGCGCTACACCGATTCGCTACCACGAATATTCGTCGAGCGTAAATAAAAATATAATGAAAAACAATATTTTGTTAATGCATTGTCACGCAAGAAACGTTCACGTTAAAATGTTAACAGTCACATCTTAGTAAACATTAAGTTATATTTTTATCCAATCGAACAGTTTATACACTGGTACAAACAACGGCTTCGATCTGTCACATTATTAAGAAAGACTCGTCACATTTTATACATGAAACTCATAAATAAAATGAGTCTTTTTACTTATTTATACGTTATAAAATAAGTCTCTTTACTTAGAACACAATCACTTCCAAAGACATGCGGATAGTATCCTGATGTGAACTTTCATCGCGTCACGGCGAAGACGTCGCGAGTATCTATAGCGCGCGTGCGTACATATATCGGCGAACGGCGGTCAAGTCACGCACGAGCGACGGTCGGAGTGGCACTGAGCGCGCGGACGGCGTGCGCGCGCCCCCACTCCGCCATCGCCGCCGCGCTTTCCAAATGGTTTTATAATAACTGCTATACATGTCATCTTTGCTAAACTCTTTCGCGTGTCATTTGCCGGCAGACAATCTTACTTATGTGTTTTAGCATATAGTTCTTACAGTGCATTGATATCGGTCATGACACGTAAAGGATTTTCTTTTCCTTTTTGATATTTTCATGGTGAGATACAAGTATCTTAAAAACATTGAATTTTTGACTGCATAATATTTAAAATAAAAATAGAAAGAATATCTCAGCGTGAATAAAAACAACGCAATCTGTTTTTTTTTAAATCGTGATATTGCTTTTATATTTTTAAAATTAATCAATCTTTGTATCATTCTGGACCTTAATCAAGAAATAAATCTGAAATCAACTTCCTCTAAAGTAAAAGAAAATATTGGAACGAAGTTCCTTATCGCGCGTTGCGAAAGGGTGCTAGACGGAAAAAATTAAGACCAAAAGTTGTAACGACACTTTTGCTATAGTTGCTAGCGGGCGCGCGCACGCCGCACGGCTTGCAGCGTGCGGCGTGCGCGTGTTTCTCTGTCTGTCTCTCTCTCTCATAGAAAGCGAGCCAGTTATTTTCGTTTCGTCTTTCTATTTCGCATTGAACAGTGTGGTGTCGCGACGATTATTTTTGTTGAGTGTATACAGGTTTTTTGTACATAATAAATAATAAAAAATAATGACAATAATTATTATCATAACTTAAAAGAAATAAAATGTTATTACAATTCCTTCACTAATTAATCGAAAGGAACTTCGTTCCATCCGGGTGTCCCTTGACACCTCTCAAGTTTTTTTTGCATCAAGTGGAGTTTCGTTGCAGAATCCTTTTGAAACAAATCTAAAGCTTAATTCAGTTTTTTTCATTCGCTCATTTGCGAAATAATAAATTTTAAAAGTTTCTTGTGAAAACCTTCGATTGAATCTATTATCTATCCACAATTAAATGAAACTACGTGATATAGTATTATTTCTACTTTCTTTAATTTATTTACCACGACCTAGGTTTCGTTGTATTACATCATCTTCAGGCGGGCTATTAGCAAAGATCTTCAATCTATGACGAAACCTAGGTCGTGGTAAAGAAATTAAAGAAAGTAGAAATAATACTACATCACGTAGTTTCATTTAATTGTGGATAATGAATTTCTACAAAATTAACGCCAAATATATTCAATCCATTTTCTATCTTAATTAATTTTAATAATCATTACAAATTTCCGAAATAGATACAACTACGGAACCCAACTTTACGCTTATTTCGAAATACAGATCGATATACTTTTTTTTTCTCAGCGAACGATGTTTCAATAGCACTGGCAGTATTTCCTGTGTAAAAGGGTATTTAGAAGATTTTGCAGAAGTAACTTGTAACATTTTTAAGAGCCTTAACTTATTATTTACAGATTTTTACTTTCGACAACATAATTTTGTATATTTCTTCTATCAAATTTACTTCCACCCGTTATTCTGACCGTGAGCACGACTTTATCCCATGGTTCTTTAATTTCCTTTCATTTTCATCCATTTCTGTTATAACTATATACGCGTATAAACGTTATTGATTACCAACCATACACTAACGATTCGACATTTATTATGGAGCAGTTATAGACACCTGTTCCATTAATTTATTTTATCGTAGTTCATTAAACAATAATACAAAGTTTTAAGAAAAAAAATTATGCGTGCAATTATGCACGCACCTTAGAAATTATACTTATTTGGCATAATACAAGAATAACTTTATTTAACACGCAAATAGATAAATACCGAAACTTAACCTCACTTAGAGAAATACACATAAAATATATTTAAAAAGGTTATAAGCACTATTTCTGTCACGAATATTCACAATAAATAATCTTTTTTTTATTATACGTATCACTATTAAATCTCAATTACTACAAAATATTATTTATAAGCACAGATAGAACTTAGATTTGATGATTTATGAACAACTACGAACATAACTACACGCATGTAAATGTATATTTAGTGAGCAAATTCATCATGCCGATTTTTTTTTGCGGAGTTGCTCCTCCCATTGAACGCGTTC
The DNA here is from genome assembly GCA_039881145.1 of Druceiella hillmani. Lineage (NCBI taxonomy): Eukaryota > Metazoa > Arthropoda > Insecta > Lepidoptera > Hepialidae > Druceiella > Druceiella hillmani. The sequence goes on from JAYKKI010000036.1 coordinate 21,135,133, forward strand.
CCAGGTGGCGGATAAGGGAACGCCTCGTATATATGGATGGTACTAGGGAAATCAAATACCTAGCGCGAACCAAAACCAGTAGGCATGGGCGTGCTTTGAGTCTAGGAAGACGCGACCTAAGGGAGCTCACTTAACACAAAAGACAAAACTGTGGAACAGTATTTTCCGAGTGGTGACCGAATCGAAGAATTGTCCCACTGTAGCTCATGTATGTCGTAAGGGGCGACTAAAACGGGCACTCAGTGTCCGGGGGTACAGAAGGGCACCCTGTCCCTGGGAATTATGTCAGGGACTAGACGCCCAGGTTTGGAGTTGGGCGTGGAACTGACAACCTTGCCCTGTAAATAAAAATCAATTGTTAAGAAATCTAATAATAAAGACAAACTTGAACCCTTCTGGAGACGGGCTGGAATATGGAATATGGACAATAGAAACGAAAACTGGATTTGGCTAATGGAATTTGGAATGTTTTACTTTTATACAGGCTTAAGGTCTTACAACTGTTGTTGGAACTATTAAATAGGTGTAGGCTAGATATTGTTGCTATACAAAACATTAGATGGCTTGGTCAGGACACAATGAAAAAACAAAATCATATAATTTTTTATTGGCTTTGTAGTTAACAAGCGTATTAAGCATTTAATTTTGGACTTTGTTCCTGTTATGATTGTGCCTGTTATGTTGTTAGATTAGACTTAAGGGAAAATTTGTCAACATATTTATAATTTGTGCATATACACTTACGGAAAGGAAAGAGGCTGAAGAAAAGAATGAATTCTATGAAAAGCTTAGCAATCTGTATTATTCATATCCGTCTTTTGATGTAAAACTAATTGTTGGGGTCATGAACTCAAAGGTGAGTAGAGAGCTGGAGTTTAAGCCGTATACTGGAAACATTAGTTTACATGATATTTGTAATGATAATAGTTCCATACTTGTTGATTTTGCTGCGGAGTATAGTATGATTATTGATAGTATCTGCTTCCAGAGAAAGAATATATACTAGTCAACTAAGACATCACCGGGCGAGATCACTCAGATCAAGATTGATAATGTGTTAATAGTTAAAAGATATTTCACCGATCTTCTGAATGTAAAAACAAACAGAGGTGCTACTATTGACTCCGGCCATTTTCTAGTCATCACGAAGCTGCGTGAAAGAATCTCTTGTATGAGGATGAGATGGAATAAAAAAGCAAAACTTTTTGGTTGTCTGAAATTGAAGACTAAATAGCTTAAAACGGAATACGGTAATGTAATTAATAAGGTCCTTGTGGAAAGTCCATCTGCTGATGACATTAATAGAGCATGTACAAACATTAAGGACAATATCGTAAATGCGGCAGAGACAATTTTGGGTAAAGCCAGTAAACCAAGGAAGACGGACTGATATGATGATGGGTGTAAAGCGGCCACTCATACAAAGAATATCGCCTATAATAATATGATTCAAGGGTATACTAGATCTACTGTTGATGAATTTAGTAAAGTAAGAAGAGATGTAAAGAAATTATAACGAAAGAAGAAGAGAGTCTTTGAGAAAACAACCTAAAAGATATTGAATACCTTAAAGGACTAAATGAAAGCCGTGCTTTTTATAGTAAAATCAATATTTGTCGAAAAAGCTTTAAACCACGTTTGACCCTCTATAGAAATAAGGAAGGTAAAACGGTATATGAATCAGAAGCTATTCTAAATAGATGGTTTGAACTATTTAATAGCTTGTTAAATGTGTAGTATCAGTACTATCGCAATATACCTAATGTACAAGAAGAGGCAGTTATTGTGTCACCGACGATTGAAGAAATAAAACTAGCCATTAAAAATACTAAAAGTGTAGAAGGGACATGGACTTGATCGTTTGTCTTGGTTTATTTAAAAATATTTGGGAATTGATTCTTATAATTTGTAATAGTGAGCGGATTTCTGAGGATTGGAATACTGGTATCATCTGTCTTACCCTCAAAAAAAAAGATTCTCTTATCTGCTCAAACTACCAAGGCATCAGTCTTCTCTATACAACGTACACGATTTTTTCATATATTCCCTTTGAAAGGCTGTTGCCAGTTGCTGACACCCTAATTGGGAATTATCAATGTGGCTTCCAAAGAGTTCCATTGACCACATCTTTGGATTAAGACAAATTCTCGAAAAGACATTGGAATTTGATACTGAAGTTCACTATGTGTTTATTGTTTTTCGAGCGGCTTTTGATAGTGTCAATAAAGAAAAATTATTCGAGGCATCCAAGCTTATCTCATTGATGACAGTTACATTGTAAATTCAAAAACAAGAATTCAAATTCAGGGCACTTGCCCTGAATTTGAATGATGAATTACTCATTGCAAATGAAATTCAGCTGGAGGATTCGCTTTCAGCTCTACTTTTTAATATTGTTTTAGAAAATGTCTTAAGAGACTCAGGTATCGACTTAAAAGGCCATAACTTCTTAAAGTCCGTTCAAAGACTTGCTTTTGCTGATGATGTTGTTGTGATTGCTATATCTCTTGCGGCTTTGGAAAAGGCTTTTCATCTGTTTGACCTGGTTGCAAGGGCTATGAGTTTAAATACAAACCAGAAGAAAATAAAATACATGTTTCCCACAAAAAATTGTCGCCAAATTTCTACTAAGATTACTTTAGGTACGTATACTTTTAATTCGGTACCGGGTTTTAAATATTTGGGATCTGAAATTAATTTTCTTAATAAAATATTGTAAGAAATTAATAGTAGAACTGTTGCTGCTAATGGAGCTTTCCATAGACTGAAAAACCTTATAAGGTCACAGTTCATTTCTAGGAAAATAAAATTTCTATTATAAAAAAAAAAAAAAAACAAAGCCTTCGTCAAACTAGTTTTGATCTATGGCTCTGACATTGACAAAATCAAAAGTGGCCCGTTTGGTTATCTTGGAACGAAACGTTTTATGATAAATTCTTTAAGGCATAAAGGAAAATGATCTTTGGAAAATGAGAGACAACTCAGAAATATATAACGTTTACAAAGACCCAGACATCACAAAAATTATTAAAATTAATAGACTGAATTGGGCTACTCATGTTGTTCGAATGGAGGATTCAATACCCCTTCAAAAAAATATTTATGACTACACCGCATGAAAAGAGAAGAGGATGACCTAAGATGAGATGGGAAGATGCGATGGAGAAGGATTTTGGGGTGCTGATGGTCTGTACTAGAGATCAATTGTCACACACAGGGTTGCATGAAAGTCTCTTCAAAGGAAAGCTTTGGCCCACCCTGGGCTATCGAGCTACTGATGATAATGATGATTTTTTGGCATCGTGCGCGCGCAACGTGAGCAACTTCGTACTGCCGATTTTTCTTGCATCGTGGGTGCGCGTCGTGACCAACTTCATCCTGTCGATTTTTGTTACATCGTGCGTAAGCGTCGTAAAATTTCACTCTCATTATTTCTTCATAACACGCCTAAAGAAGTATAACTTCAAGTGCCAAAAAGCAACAAAATTATATTACCTTATGATAAAAAATTGTATAGAAAACCTTCGCAATGAAATTTTCTTCAAATTCTGTTGAAATATGCAATAACAATAGTCATCACTTACTGTTGTCAGACATTTATATACGCATCTCATACATTAATTCAATTCCAAATTGGACCCATGTTCTGATAACAATAATATATTGTTTGACATATATAGTTTTTTATCACTATACTCGTTTATCATTCGCTGCCTTTGTCTGTGTACCACCTTTATCCTTTTAGAATATCTTGAAGATATGATGTCACCTTTAATATAATTTGTTTTGTTTATATATAAATGCAAAATCTGCATTGAATATAATTTATGTTAATTGCAAGGGATTATGATTTTTCAATCACAATAACATCTTTTACAATGATAATACCGAAGATATTTTAAACGTTTCTATCTACCGAGAAAGCAGTAATAGCACCCCAAAAGCAGTCCATGTATATTTGTAAGTCTGAAATATGAAATAACAATATTATATATATAATATGACAATAATAATATATATAATATGACAATATTTACTCACCATCATCATCAACCGAAAAATATCCGCTTCTGAATACCTCCCTCGTAGATTCTCGCAATGATCGATCCCGTTGCGCTTGACTCCAATGACTTCCCGCAATATTTACCAAACTATCTGTCCACAAGGAGAGGGAAACCTTCCCACTCTGCTATTTCCGGTTCGTGGTCGCTATCCAAAAAACTTTCTCTCCCAACCGTCGTTAGTTCTACGTTATATTTTGGTTGCTCATTGCCACTTCAATCATATTAGCTCTGTCGGTAGCCTTGGGTCTCCCATGAATCTCCTCATTAGGAACCATATCTCATAGGTGAAACCCGAACTTAGCACTTTCCATAGCTGATTGAAAACATCCATCCACAAATACGGGAGTATTTTATAGACTAATTTGCACAATTTATTTTATAATCATTTACGACTCGAGTGACCGCAAAAGAAAAAAGGAACCCTTATAAGGTCGTTCACCCTTGAAAGATCACTCCAACGGACGGAAGTCCGCCTATCCGTCTATCGCAACTGTTTTCCTTAAAAACCGTCCAACGCAGAAACTTGAATTTGACGTAGCTATAGTGTACGTAAAACCTTATATACCTGAATATAGTTAACAGTTAAAAATAGGCCAAACTCAAATTTTAAAAATATTTTCTTTTTAAATTTCATATAGTATTGCAATTAAGTTGAAAGGGGTAGTTATACGGATCCCAAAAGCAATGTTTTCAGATAGTTCTAGAAATATTATTGAAAGCGTTCACAAAAATATGTCCTTCGTTCCCAACCCCTGCTTCCGAAATGGCTAAAGCCAATTTTATGAAATAGGAGCATTACCACAAATTGATTTAATGTTTATAGGAATTTCCGGAGCGATGATCCAAAAGCTCACAGTTTGTAAGAAATTCATGACATTTTTACGCTTATGAAAGTATACTAGGAAATGTATTAAAAATGTTGAAAATAATATCATTATTTACAAACATTTTAATAGAAATAATATGTACCTTTAACGTTTATATTTGCGTAAATGTGTGCAAACCCCTCGTAGGGGGAGTTCTGCTCGTTCTTAACTGTTCTACTAAATCTACTTTGAACAATTCCCCCTGTCCCGAGAATTCTCTTGGAGCTTCCTGTTAAGCATTTCCTATTTTTATTTGTTTTATAAATATTTTAACCAATAAAAGAAAGTCAGACTCCCAAAGCATTTTTATTATGAAAATCTTAATAGATGTGCTTAGAAACATCCAGAATGTTAAACAATAATCATGTAGTACCTAGTTGGTAATCACAACAATATCTTCAGGGTACAAGTTTCTGTGTTTTTTCATTACTTTTTTGTAGTTTAACTATTTATTATATACCTGCGCTTTTACGCCACTTGCTACCTAACCAGAGTTAACAGCATAATAGCCCTACATCTTTATTTATTTATTTATAAAAAAAACTTATAGGTTACCCCAGAACACTAGAAAGGTCAAATATAAATGTACAATAATTTACAATACACATAATAGCATAAGTAATATTATTAAAACAGAAAAAAATATCAAAATTGGACATCTCTCGCAGTATAGCATTAATCGATGTGAGTGCATGAAAAACTGACAAACACTACAAGAGATTCATGTTCTAAGCAGATGAAATAAACTATGTCTCCGTACTCTCACGTAATAAAGCGCTACCTAACCAACGACTGACAAAGTATCTACGTAATTATTAAACAATTTTAAAAATTGCGTGATGAATAGCAATTCCCTTCAGAGTTGAAGGGAATTAAACCACCCACGCCCGTTAAAATCGGAAGGAAAAAAATGAGAATAGTACTCGTACATTTCTTTATATGAAAATCGATTAAACTCTTTTTAACATTTTCTCCAACATGAGTAGAGAAAGAAGATTTCAGGCCGAGAACAGATGACGGCATTTTTTGGAAAGCTCGTTGTCAAATTTGCATCATGACAAAACTCTGCTTTTTTACTCCTTCTCTCTTATGCTATCATTTACTGTCTTTTATTTTCGCAGCTTACTTTTCTCAATTTGGTCGACCGTGTACCACCCAGTTCTCTTTTCTCGTTCACTTCTTCCATATGAACCTCTTCTTTAATTCCCGAGCCCATATTCTATACCCCACACCATCTAATCGCTCCGTTGTTTGTCTTGCTAATTACACTCTCTTTAAAACCTGTTTTTTTATGTAAATGTCGTTTAATGGCGATCTGACTTTAATAAATTCTACCTTACAACTTAACATCAAACAGATTGGTTAACTAATTCACACCAATTACGAAGACATTATCAGGCTTTAAGACACAACAATAGTAATTTCAGAAATTCCGCGCTTGCGATTATACTAAAGGCGTAATGGTCCATGAGGTACGTTAAGACTGTTGATCCTTTTTTAAAACAACTTTTACGTAAATAAATTCAGAATCAAGCAAAGTACAGCCAGCACTTTTTAATTTTCCTCGCTTATTCTTTTTTATTGTGGCTAACAGGATCGTTGGGGTCATTTAACTATTATGTCATGGATACATAGCGATTTCGCATAGATCTAATTAGATATTCACGATAATCACAAAGCGTAATTGTTTTAGCATTTCATGGTAAATTAAAACGATTTCATTCATGTCAATTAATCTACTTCCAACTCGCAGGTTGAAGTATTAAGCAAGTAGCAAATAATTAAGGCGCAAAAAAGTAATAAATTTTGTACTTTAAAGATTTTTTAGAAAAAAATTCATTCAAGAGACTATAAACAAAGAATACAATAGAAGAATTAAAAGAACTATAAAGAAGAAGACTATGGTATTTACAGTTTTTTATATTTCTATAAAATTATACAAAAATTTATAATTTACAAAAAATACGTGTCCGATATTCCCTACAATAAACGTTACACCAGCTTTCGCGGTCAATAAACCTTACACAGTCATGATATATTACAGAAGGCCAATTTATTATTTTTTACAAAGAACCAATACTTAAACACCGAACTATCGCTAGACAACAACAAGCCAAGAAGTAACCTGGTCATTGACCTATCGCTCATTTTTTGCCATCCTACCATATGATAATATTTAACTCTGCCTAATTTTCAAGCTGAACATTTTAACATTATCTTATTAATAATTCCTGTTTTAATTTAAGTATTTGTACCTATAATAAATCTACTTTAATACAAGCCAGTATTTGGCCCAACAAATATTTTCTAAAAATACAATAAAAATCTTCGATTGTTTAATTATTTTCGATAATAGTTACATAATTCACCGATATGAATGTTTGGTCTCACACTTTCTCTAATAATTTGTGACTTAATTATATCATTAAAACGAAGACACACATGGTGACAATTTCAACCTTAATAACAGAGACGCAATTTAAATTTCTCAGCGGAATTGAGGCGAACGATGGCGAGACTATCGCGGCGGATGTTTAGAATCGATCGTGATTGTTCAAAACATCGCACCGCATTTGTAAAGCCCGCTCACTTTCTTATAAACAATAATTGATTAATTTTTAATCGATTTACCTGAGTAAAAATTTCGATCTTAACTTAACGATCATTTCGGACTTAAATATATATTAAAATGTTGTTATTATTTCATTGTTATTCATCTGTTTATGTGAGCGTTTGGAAAGATTTTATAATGTATGGAATAGACTTTTCCATATAGTGTCAAACTGAAATACAATTTATTACGTAAATATATGAATTCCTCTGCATATTATATGTGCCATTTTTTAATTAATTAGCAATTAATTATCGATTAATAATCGCTTTTTAAACTTTTATTAAAATAAATAATAATAAAAATTTGAAAAATTTACAGAAAATGCACGGATCGTGTTTTTTTTTGGGATTATATTCGGAATTATTTGCTACATATAAATCGAAAATTTTATATAATTAAAATTTTTTCGCTTCTTATCGATGTTAGCATAGAATCATATTAATGCTGAGATTCTTCTTTTCTATTAAGAAAAATTCATATATATTTTGAATATATTTGGCGTTAATTTTGTAGAAATTCATTATTGATAACTAAATGAAACTACGTGATGTATCACCCGTAGTTTTATTTAATTATCAATAAATCATTTATATTTTTTATTAAAAATTTGTACCCGAATAAGAGAGGCATAAGGAAAGGTCTACGGAAAGATCGTAGTCATTTTAGTTACTTTATTTGATATATATATATATATATATATATATATATAAAGATAATTCTATTTTAAAATTAGATTAAAATATCTTAACTTTATTTAAATATATATAAAATAATTTATAATTAATTTACATATGCTAAATGGATAGTTGAACCGATTAAAGGGAATAAATAGACGTTATATAAATATAACCGAGGCATGTGGGATGATTATGCATTAAAATATAATTATGTTCTAAATTGTTTATGAGATTAAAAAAATTACAAAACTAATTTCGTAAAATTTTCAAAAATTATTCTATAATACATATATTTTAAAATTAATAAACATTTATCAGAAATTAAATCCAATTTGTTATTTTATCGAGATATCTTTTTTATAATATTCTAGACAGATATTTTATGCTAAAAAAACAAAATATAAGATATATACACATAATACCCACATACGTTAAGACTATATTCTATTTTACACTATGCAATACTCCAAATATCATATATACGGCATAAAGTGCAACATATACTGTATATGGTGTATTTTATGCCGTATAAGTGATATTTGGAGTAATCATCATAGCAGTCTTGGTCAATAACAATCAGTATGCTATTTGTGGCAAACAATGTTGTATAAATTTATTTATTTTATATACTTTAAGGTATTTATACATTTGGTAAACTTAATGTTACACGAGCGCTCTCTTCCAATCGACCAAAATACCTGAAGTTTTTGCCAAATTAATGCCATAGAAATTAATGCCATAGAAGACTACAATACATTGTCAGTGAGACATAAAATTACCTGTTCTTCACAATATAACAATAATATAACAACATAATCAAGATAAACCTAATAATAACCAAATTAACAAATACTTACATATCAACCTGGTTAGGGAAAAGGGATGAGAAAGGAATAAAAGGCAAAGGGTAATGAGATGGAAGACAGGAATGTATTTTTCGGATAGCATTTGAAAATGTAAATTCACGATGCATTTTGAATGTTAGGATCAAATTTATTCCAGACCTTGACAACACGTACAGTTAACGAGTACTCGTAGATGGTACGATGCCCTCCTTGTGTATAACCTAATATATGAAGAGAATATAACTCTAATACGACACATGTTTAGGTATGAGGAGTGTGAGAAGGGAATCATAACGTAATCCAAGAATACTTCGGGTCATTAAGAGAACACAGAGAATATGTCAATAGAGCCGGTCACATATTTCAATCCAGTTAAGAGGTGACTTAAACTAGAATATATGATCATATTTTCTTTACAAATATAAATACAAATGCAAATAGTCAGGTGAACACGAATATATCATGCAAGAAATGATCAAGTAAAATTTTAGATTATAGGCTCTGCAACCCAAACATTTTCCATCTCTCTCCTTTCTTCCATTATCTGTCTATCGGTACTCTTATAATTTCCTATATTTCATTGTTCATATATTGCTTAATTCATTTAAAAAGCTGCTTCAAATTATAAGTGATAGCACCTCAATTGTTCTACTTCAGTTACTAACAATATATTTTTATCCACAAGTAAAACTCATCACATTATATGTACGTTTCCCGATTCAGCAGCGCATAGACTTTATTGCATTGAATTTTATTTACACCTTAATGACATTTAACCTGATCTTATACCTAGCCTTTTACCTTATAATTGCATGGTCACAGACTACATAATACTTAATATAATAACAAGTGCATTAGCCTCTTACCTGGTGTATACCGAGAAAGTAATTTCTCTTCCACAATAAAGAATATATTTATTATTCAATATATCTTACTCGGCAGCCTTATGTGAATTATATAAGTTTTGTTGGTCGGCACTCAACAAAGACACACAAGACAAAGCGCCTTCGCAATTTTCCAAATTTTAAAAATAAAGTCTAAAAAGCATTTACTGTCTTCATTTGAATATGAAAGTGAATACTAAGATTAATCAAACCGATTTACCCGCGCCTTTAAAAATTACATATCCGTCAAATTATAGCATCAGACGTTTGGGACGTAAGTATTTCTGAACGTAGCTGGCAACTTAAATGAGAATAGAGCTAGATTTGTGACTGACGTTATCTAAATTTATATACTAAGAAATCTTAAAGTCATTCATAAGTAAATTCATAAGTCAGTCACAAAGCCATATATAATGTTGTTATGTTTTGTAACGTTATAAAAAACTAATCAAACTTAAGAAGCGTACGAATGTATTACCATATTCTAATAATTAATTTTTTTATATATATGTGCAGAAACGAATTTTTGTCAAATATTTTAAAGAAGCCTTTAAAGAGTCCCGCCTCTCAAAATCCATAAGTACAGTTACTTATCTTTTATGTAAAGAATTTCAGGTTAGTTGGTATATGCCTTCAAATCCAGATGTAGTTGGGTATTCCAATATACCTTACTAGATAGAGAAGTGAGACCGTATATCAAAACTTCCTGCCATCCGTTACCAGAATTCAATGGTTCTGAGTTTATATAAGAATTTATGAAATATTTATTTCCCCGTTTACGGCTACAAGTAAAGATGTATATGGTGACAATGAATCGTACAAAAGTGGCCCGTTAATGTTATACCGAATTTCAACGCGACGGCCCAAACAGTCTTTTGCTAGACTTCTAACGACAGACTTCCTACGAACAATGCGATATAGGTTTTGATTTGGTTTCCAAATTGATTAATCATCATAATATCATCTTGTGTCATAAAAAATATTTAAGTGTATCCCATTAACATTTAGTATGTTATAAAATGGTATTACATTACATAGGTAAAAAGATTTAAACCAATTTAAATATAAAGGTAATGTATGTACTGAAGCAAAAAGTGCTTCAATGAATGAATGCGTACTTTTTGTATCTTTCGTAAATTTTTATGAATAAATTTTTGTTTATGTTAAAAATATTATTTTGTTAATAATTATTTTCACAATTCTTCAGAATCATATAACATACAGAAAAAAGTAAGTGGAATATCACACAACACAATAATTGGCGGCCTTCAACATTTGGAATTCTACAGTACATTTCAAAGAAGACGATTTGTACACAGCAACAAAAGTATATCGGAAAATTTTTTGGACATACCGCTTCAGAACAAACAACCATTCATTCATCATAACCAATGGGCTATGATCAGATTAATTAGTCAATTTAACCTTCAAATCTTATGAAAAGTATGGGAATGTTTTTTGGACTTACCGCTTCAGAACAAACAACCTACTCATTCATCATAACCAATGGGCTATGATCAGATTTATAGTCAGTACTAGGTTCACACAGAAAAAAGCATTAAAAAATTTTAGCCAAATTTCGTAAAAAAAAGGTCGTAAAAAATATGTAGCTGTAAAAGAACCAACTAAATCTTACAACTAAAAACAATGTTAAGAAGTCAATACTTGATATTTACACTACAGATAGATACACTCTTTATTTGCCTAAAGTATATCCGACTGAAGTGTATATAAAATGGAAATGGTACGTTGTGAAATACAAAATACGCTTACTCTATCTTAAACAAGATAGAGTAAGCGTATTTTGTATTTGTTAAATTCAAATATGAAAATAAGTCATGTACAGACATTTATTTTATTCTGCTATCAAGAAAAAAATGTTAATTAAAGATAAATCTAGAAATTACGTGTAAGTAAAAATAAACTAGAATCTGTACCCCAAAACTTCAAATATTTTTTATTAACTTTACACGCTTAAACAAAGAGATATTTTAATAATAACAATAGCATTTTTGTACGTGCTTACCTTTACTTGTTGATCATAAGCATTTCGTCATAGTAATTTGACACATACATTCTATGAATAAAAATCAAAGTGTCATCGCCTGTTTGGCAGACTTTTTATTTCAGAACTAGTTTTGCATACTTTAAACTAGTTTGGAAAAAGCGTATTAGGTAAAATTAGCTTAGCCTAGGTTAATTCAGTGTATCCTAATAATAAAATTCATTCTTCAGGTTAAACTAAACCTTAGGTAAAACTATCAAGTTAGGTTAGATGGTAAAGTTATATTAGGTTAGGTTAGGCTAGGTTAGGTTAGATTACGTTATATTTGTCTCCATTTGAAAATATTTTTATTCAAATTATACCTGAGTAACTTTATGGCTAATATCATCCTGCCATATTTTCGAAGAATCAGAATGAATACCTACACTAAAATCCTCCACGTTCGCACGCGTCCCACGAGAATGCTATCCCACTAGTATTCAGGACAAAAATGGGGAAAGCAAATATTTTTTTAAATAAATCTGTAACTAATTTTATTTCTTTTATTTGTTAATGTACTCAATGCAACGGTTTAGAACATTTATTTTATTGTAAATTATAAGGATATGGGTAAAAAATGTGGTCAATTATTTTTTTTTAATTCAGTGTTTCAATAAAAAAATTATATCATGAAATTTTTTACTACCACATTTCTATTTTTACGAAGAAAAGTAAAACCCTTTTTGGTAGTAAGAAATGAGGTCTGTGCAAGGAAAAATTAACTAATCAGGATATATTCTTTAACACAAACAACATAATGACAGGTCCGAACGAAGTTTGAGTTTTCTCATTAATATAGCATTAACAGTTTTCGGAAAATCTACATCACATCGTATTAAACATATACTTTGTTTTATTAACAAATTACAAAAATTAAAATAATCCACCTTGATGTATAACTCCGAAATTATAAAATAATTTTTATGAATAAATTTGCCGTTAGTACATAGTAGTAAGAAAAAAATTGATGTATCACTGAATGTCGGTTTACGAAACAGACAAAACAAAAATCATGTCCGAAGTCCAGACCGTTGATCACATTTTAGTCGATGCTAAGGATATAAACAGAGTCTATGTCCGTTTACTTTAGTCAGCTTACTTCTCTTGAGTAGAACAGACAAGAACGTGAAACAGAACACCGCATCAAATGCCACGCCTTCAGTAAACTGCCTCTTCAATAATAAACAGATGCCAATCAACCTCAAGCATCGAACCTACGAACAATGCGTTCTATCTGTCATAACGTGGATGGTTACCCCCAATATATTAACCAACGGCAAGTAACCTAAAAGAAAATGTTGTGCACCTTATTACTCTTCGTGCATATGGAATATCAAAACTCAGAACAAAATGGTGTGACATTTTAGAAGTGGCGAGAAAGGACTGGCTCCAGAAAACGTTCAACAGAACTTCCTTACTAAAAAAAGAGAGCCTACACGCAACTGTGGATGAAAAATTATATTTATTAGGATAACAGTAATTCTTTCTCACCATTTCTGATATGGCAGATATCATTCTATCAGTATCATTACTTTTATCATTGTATATCCGGTATAATAAAGCATTTCTCTAGTGGCATCGTTTATAACAGCGATCTTATCACCTTTTGTTTTCTAATAGTTCTTTCCAATTATACTTGATGTGCTTCATTCATAAAACTGTATTTATGAGTTACACTTCTGGATTTTGGTAAATCTCATTTTTAACAAACAACCATAAATACTCAGCAATACAGTTCACTATAGCTGTTTTCCTACATTCTCTAAATTGTCTGTAAACTAATTTAATATATGCTATAAAGTGCCAAAATAATTAAATGTTTTCCACTTTTTTTTTCTTGTACACCTACTGTTTTATAAAAAAATATTTTTTTAATTCGATGGATTTCTACGAGGGCAATCTCTTCCAGCCAATTTGAATACCAGAAGTAATGCCCTTAATCCTATGGGACACTCTAATAAACCGTCAGTGTTACATCATAATATTAACAGTCTATTACAATACTAAACATATAACTATATAGCAAATAATAAGTGTCGGCATGGATAGTGGCAAGGGATAGGATTGGAGAAGAATAAATAAGGCAGTAAGGAACTCAATACCTTTTTCAGACGACTTTTGAAAACATAAATCTATGTTGCGTTACAAATATTAGGATCAACTTTATTCCAGAGTTTGGCAATATGCACAGTGGAGGAATACTCATAGAAGGTAGTTTTATGTTTAGGAACAAAAATAATGAAAAAGGATTCAGAAAGTTATCCAAGACCCTTGGGGTTTGGACCTAAAATTGAGGTAAGGTGGACTAGAAGGATTCTTTAACACATTGAAGAGAAGATGTTGAGTATATATTGCTTCTCATGTCTATTTATCCAGCTGACATTAAATGTTGACGCAATTTTGTTTAGATTTAGGCGTAAAATTTTGCTTGTCATGTTTTTTTATCCAGCTGATATTTGAAAAACTAGGAAATATAAATTTTCGCGACGTTCTAATCTATTTAACCAATCTTTAGTGAGGTCAGGCACATCTCCATAACCAAGCAAAGATGGTAAAAGCATTTGACAAGGATTGGTTTCAGTTTTGATTGGAATAAATTATTGCGAACGCTTTTGAGAATGTAGATTACTAATTGTTTGGTAACTAAAATTGTTTACTTGAGGTTGCCAGCTAAAATGTTGATCGATTGTTAGGTCTAGGTCTTTGACAGTCGAAGAAAAAGGAATTAAAATATCGTTTAGCATTAGCTATGATAAGCTTCCAGACAAATTTTGAAAGAAGCTTCGAAACCACCCCGGGTTAATAAATTTATTTTTGAGACTACTAACCGTTCAGAGAGGCGCGTCTTAATATTGGAAATGGCGGTTGAAGTAGTAGAGGAATTTGCGTGGATGTAAATTTACAGATCATCTGTAGGCAAATGATAATTAGAATGAAGATTTCGGACAATTTTTATCAATATTGAAAAGTTATGTTCGCCTAATCAAGCCAAATGTACGACCATTTTTCTTTTTCAAAGCTTTCATATCCCTTTTGTATTCATTTCCATGCAATTTTTCACTGGTTTTGAAGCTCTATAAGTTTTAGAAAATCTTCCAGTTTTAAATTGCGAAATCGCAGATCCATGCCGTACTATGAAGAACTACGTATTGATCACAATTTTTGTTTCTCTATTATAAAAAACTCGTATCTGTTCGTTGATCGGTATTTCCCAAAAAGTTATCTGGTATTAGTGAGGTATATGTATATACATTTGTCAAACTCTACATCTACTTTGTGAAGTACCTATTATAATTTACATTTATCCAAACAACCATATGTAAGCGATTACAAAATCGGCGCATTCAATTATATTACTGAGCATTGATCGCAACCAAAATGATTAGTAATTAAAGACTGGCATTTGTAATTTCTATGTTTTTAAGTGATATTCTTGTATATTTGTGTAATGTCTATATCTTGGTTGCTTTCAGTCCACAGCTTTGAAGTTCTTTTAACCCACAACTTTGAAATGTACTTAACTTTCTTTCCATAGCGAATTTATTATCATCCCCTGTGTCTGCATTCAAATCACCTTAGTTAATATAACTTGCAAATCGGAATCTACTCACACTCTATGCGTTATTGCCTTCTTATTCCTGTTTCACACAAGATGAGTTTTTTTTATTTTTAAAAATACATTTAGGTTTAAAGTTCACAGTTTAAGCCTAATCTCGTGTTTAACTAAATAATCTTTAATGTGACAATTTTCTTGAATTATTACAATTTTTATCAATTCATCAATAAGCCTGGCTATTTTTAGTCTAGCCTTCCCATATAATTTGCGAAATAACGGCGGAACGTTTTCAAAAATCTTTTTCTTATTCTCTTTAATTGATATTCATAGAGTTATGAAGATTGTTCATAATATATTATAGCATGTACAAGAAATTCTGACACAACTCTACTGTTTGCAAATGAATACGTGCGACTATGAATGTATGCAATACGCACAGACAATAATTGATTATAGACCTGTCCGACTGACCGTCCGGAATAAAGATTACTATTCGTATTGTGCCTTACATATTAATAAAATTAGATACGCTTGATTTTGCATTCCTCCGTCTCTACAAGAAATCTATGATTAATTATGTAATTTTTTTTATATTTATTGGTGTTTTTCATAGAATAGCTCTTCAAAAATTGAATTCAATTAAATTTCTTTGATTTTTGTGGTTCCGCATCATAAAAATAGAAACGGATCTTTATAAGATCTATCCGTCTCTTATCGTCGTTTTGTCATTACTTGACTTAAAAACATCAAATTTGGTACATTAACCCAAATATTTGTATTGAAATTTTAGGGGTGGGAAGGCAAATAAAGAGATTGAATTTTTTTAATTCCATGTAATTGTGTAAAATTTTAAAATTTGTTATCATTTAGGGCGAGTTATGGGGCTAATTAAGGCCGTATATTTTCAAAATCTGATACTGAAAAAGGACCAACAAATGTATATCTTCCTTATTTCCGAAACTGCTGATATTGAATTATTCTCAATGTCATAGTTTTCCTCATTTCTGAAAGTCGTGTCCATCCTGAAAAGTCCTGGTGGCTTCATTTATAAGTTTTTTTTCCATTCAGCCTTGACGTCAGCTTTCCTAATAGTAGATGTGATTGAGTGACCTGTGAGCGTAATACCTGGTCAGTCACCTGGTCAGTCTATCGGGTAGGAAATATACCGTGATGTCGTTTACCATTGACTTTCCAGATAACCATTAGCTTTTCTAAGTTATCTGGTTCCCTGCGTGCAGTGTGACCAAAGCAGCTGAAGATTCTTTGGTAGCGGATGGTAGACAGTGTAGATGGCAGATGGTAGAATGTGGTTTTGATTCTGAGTTATTTTCGAATCGGTATGTTCGTTCTTCTGGTCGTCTAAGATATGCACAGTATTAGTCCCCAAGACCACGTCTCGAATGCGTCTATCGTCTTGCGCTCCGCCGGTCAAATTGTCTACGACTCAGAACCGTACAGGAAAATTGAGAATACTAAAGTTCTTATTATTCTCATTTTATATTATTAGAGACCTTACTGTTTTGCCCTAATCGTGTTAATTTGCTCATTGCAAATTGAACCATTTGCGTTATTCTTAAAATTTCTCTTTGTTCACTATACTTCTTCCCTGGTCAGTGAGAGGTCAGAGAGCTCTCCCGTTCATGAAACCTGACCGCCCTTATCTATTACTATAATCTTCTTTTTAGCTCTGTTGACTGAGACCTCGCCCGACCTGCTCGCTCTCATGCTCGACTCTTTTGAACAAGTCAGCTAGTTCTTTCTCTGACGTCGCAAAGAGAGTGGTGTCATCCGCATATCGTAAATTGCTAATTTTGGTGCCACCTACTGAGATGCCGCCCTCCCATTCCTCCAAGGCCCTCATCATATTGAATTCGCCATTTATATTAAAAAATAGGAGGTAAGATACATCCTGGCCGTACACCTTTTCCAGCTTAAACGGTAGAGATAGCACATCATTTACTCTTATCCTGAAGGTGCCCTCTTTGCTCAGGTTGGCTATCAAAGCTATTAAGTGCACAGGTACGTCTATTTCCAGTAAGACTCTCTACAGGAAATTCCATCGTACACAATCAAAATCTTTAGATAATTCAATAAAGCACATTGGCATAGTCATGTTGAACTCCCAGCTCTTTTCAATGATCTGCCTCATGTTTACGATTTATCCTCTATTGCTACGGCCCTTGACAAACCCGCCCTGCTCACTTGGGATTTGCCACAGCAGTTAGTCATACATCATATAGTCAATCATACGACTGGTAATATATATATATTATTGCAATATAAAGTTCATATAATACCAACGTAATGATAATTAAAATAACCTCACTACAAATAATAATAACAAATTCAGGTACTATACTCTTGATGACGGAGCTAAACTGGCACTTAATCCTTTTTCTTTTATTTTAAACTCTCGTTTAGAACGTACTACACATCAAAGTGACATACTATACAGCCCCACCTCCATAACTTTTCAACAATACGTTCTTAAAAATCAGAAATTATTATAATTTGTTTAGAAAAACCACGGTAAAATCCACTGAAAAATATTTTTAATTAATATTATGTTAATTAAACAACTACGGAACCATATTTCATCGTATTTCGACATACACCTGTCTGTTTTTTTTTTCATGTTGTGTCAAGTCGATAATATCGGAAACAGGATCATGCCAGTACGGACAGATATTTCTGGACAAGAAAAATTTTCTCGTAATTATTTCGTAAAAATTTATATAGTATTTAACGTAAATTACTCTCACAAATTTATTATTACGTTTTTTTTATTAATTAAAGGATTGTAAATTTTTTGAGAATAGTGCGCTATCAGTTTAATAGTATTATAAAACATTTCATTGCAAAATTATTGAAGCAAATATATGAAATAATAGTGAAAAAATATGAATCCCACTGAAATAAAAAAATATCTACGTCCGTACGGACAAAGGACTGTTATATGAACCAATTTCCATTAAATTCGATGTTCGAAAATTTTTCATAAATGTCGAGAGTTATTTTGATTTAACAGTTTATGCTATCTGCCCCGATCTTGGGCAGTTACTTATCTACTTCAATGCAGCTATATTCGTCATACAAATGTATCTGTGGTCTTACTTATGATCGCATTCATCTCTGAAATGATGATGTTCGATGTAAAACGATTGAGCTATAGATGGCCAATATAAAACGATCGAAGTAAAAGTGTGCGCCCAAACTGAGACCTGCATGTTACAGTTAGGGAGCAAATCACTTGAATTTATACTGCTGAATTCCGTTTTCGTGAATGACATGCTACGTCCCGAGCTTTACATTCTGGCGGAGATCTAATCACGTTTGAATTTACAACAGACTGGTGCAGCGTCCTTAATATGCGTAAGAATTAACTGAAAACGTAAAAGCTTATTAAACACTCATTAGGCGTATCACGTGCTGCTGGAAACAGAGATATACTTTTTAAAAAGTTGAAACAGCTTATGTCCCCTCACCTCGTTTAAAACTTTAGATGCATGATATGTTTTATGGTGTACTTTGAATGAGTTCCTGTATTTCTATCCCATGATGCAAAACAAATACATCCAAAAATAGATAGAGACTTAGCGCACCTCAAAATTTATAAACGCGCAGTTGAGGTTGTTTCGCTGCGCCATAAAAGCTATCGACTTGCAACGGCAAGTTATAATCTAAGCCACATTTTGCTACAGTTACATAGGAAATGAAAATGCTTACAAGAATAATAGAATATCGCCACAGCATCAACGGAATAACCGAGTCACACTACCATTTCACCAATAAAAAGAAAACATGATATGGCGGTATCTTTAATTTGCGCTCATTCTCGCTTTAATTCAAATAAGAAAGAAGCAAAAAACTGCGTTGAGCGCAAAATATTATTGAGAAGTGTAATGTTGCTACTCAATTATTTTTAACTTTACAACAAAACAAAATACCATCTTCACATTTTCGTACTAAAGCAAGCAGCCCTTATAATTTCGTTACGTCCGTTTGGCAGAGCTTCACAATTTCTATAGCTTCAGATATGAAATTTTGCACGTGGATGCTTGTATGGAATTTGTTACAAATATGTAATGAAATATTAAAAAATTAAGTGCCTCTCCAAACTTGTAAATAGCCCTGTTTGCGACATATTAAGCCTTAAAATATTTTGTGAAATATTAAGTTTCAAAATATTCTGCCAAATATTAAGTTTCAAAATATTCTGCCAAATATTATGCTTCAAAATGTTTCCGAAACATTAAGCTTCACAGTATTTTACAAAATATTAAGTTTCAAAATGTTTTGCAAAATATTAAGCTGCAAAATGTTTTGCGAAATATTAAGCTTCACAATATTTTCCGAAATATTAAGTTTCAAAATATTCTGCCAAATATTAAGTTTCAAAATATTCTGCCAAATATTATGCTTCAAAATGTTTCCGAAACATTAAGCTTCACAGTATTTTACAAAATATTAAGTTTCAAAATATTTTGCGAAATGTTAAGCTTCAAAACATTTTGCGAAATATTAAGCTTCAAAATGTTATACGAAATATTAAGCTTCAAAGTATTTTGGAAATATTAAGCTGCAAAATATTTTGCGTAATAATAGGCTTCAAAATATGTTATTAAATATTAAGCTTCAAAATATTTTCCGAAATGTTAAGCTTCAAAATGATTTGCGAAATACTAAGCTTCACAATTTTTGAACGAAATATTAAGTTACAAATTATTTTGCAAAATATTAAGCTTCAAAATATTTTGCGAAATAATAAATTTCAAAATATTGTGCGCAATATTAAACTTCAAAATGATTTGGAACATATCAAGGTTCAAAATATATTACGAAATTTTAAGCATCAAAAAATACTCGCAAAATGCTAAGAAATATTATTTTTTAATTTGTCAAGCAAAATACTTTGTCGTTTTTTTCGTTTCATCTTTTTTTCAGTTTTCATCTTTGGCATCGGATAATTATAAACAATAATCATAAAAAAATTAAAAGAAATAATAGCTAACAATATTTGCTAACAATATTTGAATGTTTTACTCTCAATTAACATTTCTTTTTAAAAAACATGAACGAATATTCAAAAATTGGACCAACCCTCCATAATCTAATATTTTCTGAGCATTTTGTATACCTTTCTAGCCACGCGTATTTATTTGCAACCTTTAATAGATAATAGCGAGAGATCTAATGGATTTTATTGGGGATATTATTGTATTATGGTTATAAGAGACGAATTTTTAAATGCGATTCACCGTCCTATGTGGTCGAACGGACTGAAAAATCCTTCATTTTTAACTTTTTCCACATTCATATTCATTTTTATTTGCGAATGAATGAAAACTAATAAAATTTTCATTCATTCTGAACAGTTATTGCTTTATTTGATTATGTCATTATATATTTTGTTAAGATAAGTTCAAAAATATTCATTAATAAACAGTGTTATCAATATTTTTTTTAAATTTCACCACTGGCATTTTCAAAAATCAACATTAAAAAAAAAATTAACAGAAGACTAATAAAATAATATTAAAAAATTAACAGAAGACTAATAATTAGTAGCTTTACTAGTATGTACTCCATATGTGCAAAATTTGCACAGATCGCTGCGCGTCCAGGCTACCGAGAGAGGACGAGAGCAGGTACCCGAGCGAAAAGGGACCGTTCATTTTATTGGTTTTTTTACACAATAATTATAAAAAATATACAAATTTTTAGGTCTCTAACTTTAATTATTTCGAAATATCCATATATGCTATATGGATATTTCGAAATAGCCCTATTTTCAAATTTTAGGGTAGAATTTAAAATAAGTTCTTTTTCAACTAGCAAGTCAAGGCCAAAAAATATACTTACCAACTTTCAAGTTTAGTTTGTATATATACAGATAGACAGATGTCTCATAAAATTTTAATACTTTCATAAAAGTTTTTATTTAAAAATTATGTCAAACGTAAAAATATAGCATTTTTGATTAAGTAACCCGTTACAAAATTGTTAGTTATATAAACTTAATTTCTATAGGCAATAAAATTTTACTCAACCAGCTTTTTAATGAAGTAAATGAAATAAACATAAATGAGATAAGGTTCTATGATGAAAGGAGACAAGAGAAATGAGGGGTATTTCTTATTAGTCAAAATACAAAAAAAAAAACAATTACAGAACACAAGAAACTACAACAAAAAATTTCAGATTATTGGAATATATCTAAAAGGCCCCAAATGTGTATATCACATTTCCTTTATTTTTTATATTTCTTGAAATTGTTGACATTTAGGAGAAAATTATACATCTCGTCATTCCGCATACCATATTAGATATTCGCTTTCATTAGTTTTCTTAATATTATTCGATATATAGCTAAATTTACTCATGAGTATATGAAAAAAAAGTTGAGAAAATCGTATACTCGAGTTTTGCACAAGCATCATTTCATTGTATTTTATGATGTAATATTTTAAGTAAATTTTACAATGCTAGTGAAATAGTTCAAATACCAAAATTTGATACCCAATACTAAAACAAACAAATATTTTCTTAATGAATCGAACAATGGAGCTTTGAAATTTAAAACGGGTTACTTTTTAATAGATAGTCACTAGTTTAATAGAAAGAAAGTGTTTGAAATTGTTTACTATCAATTTCAAACACTTTCTTCTTATTCTAATCTTTTCGATGTTTTATGTAACATCGGTAAATTAAAAAAATATTATGAAAAAGAGCCATTAGAATTTTATCAAAAAATTCAATACATATAAAATAACAAAATTCGAATACTCGAGATATACTTGCTCCGGAACTCGTTAAAGAATTGTAATATTTTCAAAATTTTGCTGAAAACGTAATTGCTCTCAAGGCGAAATTTTAAATTATATAACAACTCGATAGATTATTTTCCTAACACGAGCATAATACTTCGTATTTTGTTAACAATGCCGGTTTCTGTTGGTACGGCAGAACTTTCTTTTTCAAAATTTAAAATGATAAAAATTATTTAAAATCCGCCGAAAACCGGTCGAAACCGACTATTTTAAAACACCTTCAATTCACTGATAATTAATTAAAATAATTATAGGAGTATATGTACAATAATTAACCAATTATGACATGTAGAAAACATTTTAATTTCTTTTTTATTTGTGGGTGCAATTAATTTCAAATTTTAAAAAATTATTTTCAAATTTAAGAACATAAATTTTATAGGTACAAGCGGTATAAGTATTTTCTCATGAAGGTACATACCTTATGTTATGTTATGCTGTATTATTTGTAAGCTATATTAATCAAAATATATGTAAGTAAGATTGTAAGTTAATATCCATAACTTAGAATAATGAATACTCCAGAAGACGAAAACACGCGCGATAGTATCCAAAAAACTACGCATAAAATGCATAGTATCAAAACGCGGCTGTCAGCGCAATTTAAGACACAGCTCTGAAAGGTTATGTGACAATATAGCTTAAAATGCCGGCTTGTGCTATTTCCACCTGTAAAAATATCACCAAACTGCAAAAGAAACAAATGGGGATTACTTTTCACACGTAAAAACTATTACTTAATTTCATTTTCAATTGAAATTAAGTAATAGTTTGCCATTTTAAAATAACGAAGTAGATTATTATTAATAGAAGCACGCCATTTTTATTGGTGTTGTCACCTCTTAAAAAATTGTTTACCCAAATTAAAACATCTTAATTGCTCGATGCTGAAAAATGTAAAATTTTATTTGTATAAAAATCGGAATTTAGAAAATGTCGTTGGAGAATTTGGTGTAACGTTTGAATTTCCGTTATCATATTCAATTTTAGAATATTTTACGTATTGCGTATATAATCACTATATGTAGGATTACGGCAAGAAATACATGTTACATTCATTCATTTCCGCCATCTTCTTTTATTTCTTGAAAAATGCGAACCGTTCTTTATATTTTAAACAATGTGTTTAAAATATAAAGAAATGTTATCTCGACATTGAACGCTAATTAATAATATATAATTGTTTCGTCCTATTTTGAATTTCTTTAGTACGAGGTCAAATATTTTCAAACTTTTATTATGGGCTTTTTCATATCTCTTTTTACTTTAAGACACTAAGATAATTGTTTTCTTTTTGTATTAAAAGTGTTAAGTGATGAATAAAATGGTAAAATGTAACAAAGTTTTGAAATAATTTTAATCTAAATACTTTGGCCATTGGTTGTGGTCAGAATAAACTTTTTAGAAATTTAACATGGCAGCCTTAATAATACTTCATATAAACCAAGCCATGACCATATAAATTGATGCAAATGTGAATCGTACTGCCGCAAGCAAATATATTTATATGCGTCGATTTCCTGAAGTTGGTGGGTAAATTTATTCTGCTGGTAACACCGTGCGCGTTGGGCGAGGGCACTAGTAGGCGGAGCGCGGTGCCCCCTCCACCGATTTTTGGCTTCACCGCGACCGCGAAGAGATTTGTGCGTATGCGCCTTCTGGATTACTCTATATTCTAAGATCCATAATTGAAGGCAACAAATGTCGTATTTATTGCTCTTGTAATATCAGCTTATTAAGATACATTGTCACGATTCATTGGAAGGCCATATTTGTTATTCTAGGACATATTAGTTTACAAAGGGCTGGCCCCAAATTTATTAGAAGCTTAATTGTAATTTTTCTTATCGGTACTAATTTCAATTGTTAATATTAAATGTATGCTAAATTGTTCTCTTCCAAAGTACACGCATTAGGAAGAAAAAGTTCTCGACAAAGTCACTTTTATATATTTATTAAATTCTTATTCCTGTTTTATGTGTCATATATTTGTACGTTATTTTTTAATTTATGAGAAGAGACCGATGGGACAAAAGTTTTATATACATTAATTATTTATTAGAATAGCTGTTAATTGTTATTAGACATAATTATCTTGTCGATTACGAGCTGTTTCACATACTTGTTGCAAAAGAAAAGAAAATAGGGTAATATTAAAATATTACTCTCATTTGCGAACTTTTTTTTAACTTTATTTTAGGAGCAACATAATTAATTAACATCAATAATTAATTTAGGAGCAACATGGAAATCTCAGACAAAATGGACATGAACCAAAAAATGGTTGCCGGTACAGAGTCTACTAGTAGTGATTTTACACAGTTAAATATAGTTTTATGTCATATCGATATTTCACCTATGTATATCTATAAGATTATATGTGATTATATGTGATGATACTTTTGTGATGATAACTTTACAAATGGTGAAAACAAACAGCAGAGCATTAAATGATAGTAAGAAGAAGCAGGATATGCAAAACCCATTGGAAGTGTAGATGAGAACGATGTACCTATTACTACTTTAATAGCGGATGCTTGTTAGTCTAAACAGCCTTATGGCACTAATTACAATAGTCTGCAGGTTCCGCAGCTATCCTAAGTCTTCATAATAAAATATTATTTATTTATGAGTAAGAAATAAGTATTATTTCACTTGTACTCGGTCGTACAATAAAAGTATTGAGCATCCATCACACACTTGTTTAAAAATTTATACAGGTCCTTCAACTAAAATGGAGGCAGCCGTATTTGCAAGCAGATTTAAAAAATCTCTTCCGGAATATGATCTTATTTATTCACTTTGATTGCCGATGGAGACTTATGCACTTATTCCACTGTAAGGAATTCTCGACTTATAAAAATGTCACTATAGTAGAATTTAAAAACAACCTCTTGCGTCGTTATTGTAAATCCTTGTTGGCAATTGCATCGATTCATTTAGAGCGCTGAAGGTCATTAAGGTTAATTACTTGCGATTGCTCTGGCATGTAGATTCATCTGTAAAACAATGGAATAGTCACAATATTGTTGAAAAGCAAGTAGTATAAGATGAAATACCTACTTACATATTTGGCGATAGAATGACCTAATCACATATTTATCAATCGTTTCTATTCATCTTGCTTTTTCTTTGTCCTCGAACACGTGCATTAATGAGGATTTAGTTACAAATTATCTATTTGTGGTGCTTTCTATAAAATAACTGACATCATTAGTAAATTATCTTTACGTTCTTTAGTTTAGTTCACAACGAATCGAATAATTTGGCAGAAAGCTTTAATTTACGCATTGCCAAAAATGTGCAATGAAGGTAATCAGCTTTTCCCTCAAAGGTTCTTATAGTCGACAATTTGCAGCTAGAGTGGGCATGCGTTTATTTTCGAAGCAGACGATAGTTTTTAAATAAATAAATTATAAACATCTAGAAAAAACTTGAGTTATTAAATCTATTATTTATAATTTAGTTATTAACTATTATTAAATCCCAACGGAATAAAAAAATTTTAAAAAATAACGACGCTCTCATCGAATGATTTGCCAAATGAACTTCATTATTCAAACATATTTTATACGGGAATTCATAGAACCATGTGTCATCAATAAATCATGGAAAAAGTTAGTTGTATATTTTATTGATTGATAATGAACCTAGATTGATAATGATTCTAGGAGCCACACTAGACGGTCAACACACAGATGGCATTATAGACATTAAGTGCCCATCATCTATCTTCAACGTTGACCCGGAGTGAGCATCAAAATAAACAAAAATTGAGCTTTGGAAATATAATTATTTTTAAATGTATATCAATAAAAATCATCCGTGGTTTTAATAAATACAAAATCAACTGGTACGAACCACTAACAACAACGTCAGACTGTTTGCCGTCTGGACTGGTACTAATAACATGAAATACGCATTTATTGCGAAATATGATCAACTCTGGAAAGATGACACGGAATTACATTTAGTGAAATTGTATCAAAACTGTTTCTCTAGAATTGGTGGATCAACAACAATCTTCTAGAGTTGTCTTCTAGAATTGGTGGATCAACAACAATCGAGAACAATGAAATTAAGAGATCATTGATCACATTCCAATAGTGCTAAGATTTTGAAAGCGAGGAACTAAAGATGATCAGAATAAAAGTTTGTCATATCAGGGCCCCGACATTTCTAAGGTTTATAGCCATATTTTTTGTAGTACCTATTTGCGAAGTGAAAAAAAATTATGATTGTTTAACTAAAACGAATACTAAATGAAAAGTTTTTATTGTAACAAAAAACCTAAATAGTTTTGAAGATATCAATTTTGCGTATATCAATTTCATTTTAGTTAGAAATTTTCACGTTTCATCAGGCAAGTCTTTGATGAGGAATTGGACATAATATCGCAGATATGATGATGTCGCGAGGAAACATGGTTTCTTTCGTGATTTTTAATAATTAGTAATCTTCATGTTTTTGTTCACGCATTAATTATATTAATGCGTGTCTTTCTTCGCCTTTTAATTTCCCTCGCATATGATTAAGATCTGTTTCTACGGAGTCACGAGAAAGCATGTTTCAGTAGTTTGTGTTTTCCTTAGGGCTTTAGAAAAGACTGATTTAAATGAGTGTAAAATGATTCCTTTCAATTATCTCATTTGTTTTCATTATCCTATTCTTTTGTCTTTTATGTCGTTGTTAGCTTAAGGTCATCAACGACCTCACTAGCTACTGTTGCCTCGACAAAGGCGCGTGCGGAAGATAAAAACATAGTATAAAGTAATTCTGGTTAGCAGGCGTGGTAAATCGTTGAAATCGAAATTGAAACTGAAATAATGGTAATATTTAACATTGATGTTTCGACTTACTGTTAATAATACAACACTAATAAAATCTGTTACCAAAACAATATGAAACACATATTTCCATTTTAGTTGCTATTTAATTGAAAGGACTAAACTTAAACGCACGGGCTTTACAGTGATGGCACATGACAAAACTGTATCGTTACCGGTGTATTAGTAAAACTGGCATTTTATAAATTTGTCCTTAAAGATTTGAAATCAAACCCATGTCCCCAAAAATTCGGTGCACGCTTTTTCGTCTAACAGAAATACTATGCTTGAATCTTGCATTTTAATTTCGGATGTACTACGCAAATGGCGGCGTCCTTGTTTTAAGGCGGCACCCTGAATAATTTTGCCTCCTAATACAGCAATAAATAATCCTAATATAGATGGTCTTTACTCGTCCTGTCGGCAAGTCAGTGCAAGTAAGTAGGTATCCATATTTCCATCGATACATGTTGGATTACGTGAACTGTGTAATGGCTACATAAACATACTATCCCTACTTGTTTAAACTCTTCTGTAGCGTAGATAAACTAAGATGAATTATAACGCAATTTGCATTTTATTTCATATTAATTTCATTTATACACGTATTTAATATTGATTTCATTTATAAAGACCCAGCCTCATTGCTTGTAAATCCACTTTTGCTTTTGGACAGACGGTTTCAGTTTCCACTAGCGGATGGTACCGTCCAGTTTAGGAATCCCCATATTAAAAATATGACACTATTTTAAACATGTATCTGTTTCCTTATTAAACAGTGAGCTTTACTATTCGCGGCACGTACCTTAACATGCCATCAGATCAAACCTTCGTACGCAGATCAAGCGCTAAGAAACACTTGGAGAAAACGAAGGAATTGGAAGATACTATTGTTATCTAGACTATAAACGCGATAAATACAGACAGTAAATTATAAAATTATGGCTAAGACACTGGCCTTATCTAGGGCGAAATTTATTATTATACCTTTTACAAAATGACTCAACGTGAAAAATTAAAAACAAATAATGGCCATATATTTTCCGTTATTCTTAATAACCAATTATTTTTCTCTTTGGATGAATGACCTACATTATAAGTACCGTTCGTATTTCAAAGTATGTACTCGTAAATGACTGCAAATTGAATGCACTGCATTCATAGCAACAGCATAGAAACGAAGCTCAATGTGTACTAAAATATAATAACAGATTGTATATAGGTATACAGTTATCGCATATAATGGTTCAGTGACTGGCCGTCAAAAACTATATATATACTTAAAAATAAGTAAAGCGCCATCTCACGACTTTTTACTGGTATGCATCAAAACACCGACCTTTCCTCAATTAATACTTTGTTTGTTATGAGGAACTTGTGTCGTATAGTTATCACCGCTTTACGCAAGTTTATTCAATTCGCTATATTTTCTTTATTTTAAAACCGGCTTATAAACCGGTTTCAGCTATATAATATTATATATTCCTATACTTTCACAATTCAATATTGCACGGTGAATCAATACAACTTATAACCAACAGATGACGCTGAGTACACAAACTACTTTACCCAACATTTATTTCTATCCCTCCCTTCTGTTTTGATCAAGCAAGCTTGGCAAAATAAACAAAGACTGAATTTACACGTATATCTTACTTACGGAACTTGTATGGAGAATGTTTATTTTTAAGTAATAATTTTAGATAATTAGTGAAAGTAACGTTATAGTCGTAATTTCGGTTTCGCTTCGTTTTCGATTTAGGTTATAACAATTATATTTTTTAACGCAATGGTATTTGCGCTCAGCAGTCAGAAATGTAAATCTGTTCTATGAAATTGTGATCCGTGAATTATTTTCTACTTTAGTGTTATTTGTACTTAAGCTATAATGAATAGTGCAAATTCGGACAGAACAGTGCCAGTGCAATTTGTTAGAGGGACTAGAGCTTTCAAACAGTTTAAAAATCCACCGCAACCGCATATGTGTATTCAGGATACAATTAAGAATAGTAACGAACATTTGTATATCAATGTGTTGGGCTGGCAGAAAATAGCTAATCCTAAGCAATACTCCGATCCGATACCGCTTTATGGCGGTATGCAGGTACGTTGCCTGTAATTTTATTGTGAAGCTATTCTTATAGGAAACTAATGACAGGACCATTTTCTAAATATTTTCTAGTAGGGTAATTAATATTTTTTCATTAATAATACAATGGGTAACGAAATCACAGAAAATTATGTTGCAAACGTCGAAACGTGTACTAAATGATATCACTGGTACAGCGTGTTACTACCTCTAACCACATACATACATTTTGTGTTTGAAATATTTGTTTATATATTTACTTATATACTTTATTCTTAATCTGCAATGTACATTTAATATAGCTTCTAACATATCCTAAGTTGTGCAGAAAGACAATGAATTAACTTGTGAAATTACAAACCTTATATACATACTTTCTCATTCATTACCCTTAAAATTTTAGGAAACAAATTAGGTAAGCCTATCTTCCAATTCATTAATTCCAAAACATCAAATGTTGCTTCTTCACTTGCTTTTTATTTTAATGATGCATCCTTGTAATTAAAATATTTTATTAAATTATTTTGAAAATGAAAGCACAATTCATGTGATCAAATGAAACTCTTCCGTATACTTCATAGCTTAGTCTTAAAAAAATTACACTAAAAACGAAACGTACTATCGCATCATAACTTAAATCTAGAAGAATATACTCTATCCTTTGAATGTACTTTGATATTTATGTGAATTATTTTTTCACTTTTACACATATTTTATATAACAAGCTGTCAGCCTTAATAAAGTGGTATAATAATAATGAATGAACTATAAGTAGATTGTGAACAGGTCCTTAAAAAATAATACTTCTCTAGGCTTTAACTTCCATTATGGCTAGAAAAATTTTAAACATGAATGGGATGTTTGAAAAAGTGAAATATTTATTCAATGTATATCGATGTAATGTCTTATGGCATCTTTCACTTCACACACTGAATATACTTTTCACTAAATGTAAATCAGTGACTTTTCAAAATAACTCTAAATTTTGCGTGTTTTTAATGCTGAATTTTGCAATTTATCCTATAACTTTGGGAATACAAGTAATTCTTGCACTGTAATTTACCACTTGTGTCAATACATGATACAGACACTAAACAAATCTTATTGTTGTCGTAAACGTAAATTAATAGTACTTTAAAAACAGTAAAGCATTATGTTCAAAATTTTTTTTTAAAACTGTCCTGCAATTTCACTCCAATTATATGTAATTCAACAAACTTGTTTTAGTTTTTTTAATTTTAGTTGAAAGAACTTTACACAATAAATTATTAATATTAGCTTTAGTATGTGAAACGAAAACTTTTTTTGTTAATCCACTCAAAATTAATACGTAAAGGCTTAACTTTGAGATTGGTATTAAAACAACAGGCATCATCGTAATACATTCTGAAAGTAAATCCGATTATATCATTGCTGTATAATAAGGCTAAAGTTATGAAAGATTTCCATATGTTACATTAAAGATCACTATAATAAATAACACACGGATATCAAAATGTTAACACAGTATGATCAAAATACCGACCTGATTAATTAAGAAGTACTGACCTGGCATGGCTATACTAGTTGCGTTATCAACTTTTTTATTTTGGATTGTGAAAGCTTTAATTTTCATGTTCCGT
The DNA here is from genome assembly GCA_039881145.1 of Druceiella hillmani. Classification (NCBI taxonomy): domain Eukaryota; kingdom Metazoa; phylum Arthropoda; class Insecta; order Lepidoptera; family Hepialidae; genus Druceiella; species Druceiella hillmani. The sequence continues at coordinate 21,166,050 of JAYKKI010000036.1, forward strand.
TTTGCATATTTTTAAATGTGAAAAGAAAATTTCTAGGTGAATAAGCAACAGGTAACAACGAATTAGTTCATTGTATAGTATTTTTAAAGTGCTTTTGCACGGTTCAAATTATAACTAACTTTAATTGGATGATATTTGAGGAAGAGATATAAAAGCCAGAAGGTTCTAGCGGTAGGGAGCATCCACCAAGAGTGTATAGAGAATTTACAAGGGAAACATTTTCTGTTGGATTTGGTGGTTATAACGCTGATTACGCTCATGGTTACAGCAAACCTCTCTATATATGTTGTGAAGGTGAAACATTTTTTGCCAAGCATCCCGTCGGGAATAAGTCTCCCAAAATGAAATTAAAGTTTCAATTATCATTTTTAAGCCTCGTGTGCTAAATATTAAGCTTCAAATTGTGAACATCACCTCTATATTTTCCACTTTATATTAGAAAAACCTGAAAAAATTGTAATTTATTTTTGGAAGAAATTTTGATTAAAATTATTTTCGTTAATTTGCGTTAACAATTTCAATAGGTAAAAACTACCTCGTATGCAGGTTCCGCCAAACACTTTTAACTTACTGTTTTTTAATTTAACATTTCACAACATGTCTTTAAATTGATTAAACAAACATTAAGCTTTTAAAGAAATTGTTTGAACTTTATAACAGTGTCAGGCAGTCGGAATGGTTTAACAGCAGTCTTCACGTTTAATTTTTTATTGAATGCTTATTATTACATTAATACTTCAAGAAATACACTTGTAAACGTATAAAAACAGTAAAAGTACTTTTTTGCCAAACTTTAGTTTTACTGTAAAGTAAAATGTTACATTCTTTTATAAATGGAATATTTACAACTTACGACAAAACTTTTAGAATATCATGTGATCATACGAAAAAAGTCCATAAATAATGTTTTATAAAAAAATTAATGGAAGGAATAAATAAACAAATTGAACTTAAAACCAGTATTCAATATATTTGGCGTTAACTTTGTAGAAATTCATTATCGCTTAATTTTTATTCACAACTAAATGTTCCCGTCGACATTTTCAGGTGGGCAATTTGAAGAGAATGAATTCTCCTCGAATTCCCTAACTGAAAATGTTGTCATACAACGAAACTAACCACGACTTAGTGGTTAATAATTTAAATAAAGTAGATATAATACTACATCACGTAGTTTAATTTAGTTGTGAATAAAAATTAAATTAAAACCAATAATCAATTTTAAGCTATCCCCACATAAATAATTAAACTACAATTATATTCAGTAAATACAATGATTTTATCTGGAGATAGTATTGGAAACTGCTATGCCTCTGACTTCGTTCACGTGAACCTTCGAAAAATATTATTAATTTAACTGTAATATTGAAGGTTAAATTACACATAGCACTACCTGTATTCAACCTTTTTGCAAGTAAATGTGCTTTGTATTAAAAGTTCAAATTGACGTATCCTGTTTCCTACTGGGTCGACTGCAATGCAACAAAACCTTTGTTATATTTCCTCATGTTCTGCAAAATCCACTACTTAAAACTGCGTCGAAATTCTTTAAGTGGTTCTTGATGGAGCACGAAGAAATAGACAGACAAAAATTACAGAAACAATATTTTTGTGTTTTGTTGCTTTATTATGTCCCCGAAATCATTTTTTGTAAATACATTCTATGTATAGACATGTCAATTATACAGTTTTGTTATTCTATTCTATTGTGTCTAGACGTAATATATAACATGTTCATTGTGAAAGCAAAATATTTTAGCTTTTCAAATGTCACAGCATTTATTTCAAAGTTTTTAAGATCTCGCTTACATCATTTTCCATTTTATGAGTTATTTTTATTTATTTTAAAGTATATGCTTTGTTTAACTCAGCTAAGAGCTCATTATATAATCAAATTTTCGAAATTTTTATTTTATTTTATCAGCAAATATATTTAGGAACAGAATAGTAAATTTGAATTAAAAAAGGAATTATATAAATAATGGCAATTTTTAGTGATTTGTCCATTTTTGTCTCAGGTACCGCAAGGCTGTGGGCCAAACAACACTAAACCACCACTTATTGTATTTGCAGTAATGGTAAACCCAGAAATTCTTAAAATAAATGGGAAAAATGCTGCCAACCCATTGGTGAGTTTTATCTGTAGATTTTATAATTATATTTAAAACCTTTTATTTACAATGATAACGATTACTTTTTTCTACATAAAAACTTGGTTCTTTCCCACTTGTTTATTGAAATTATTTGAAAAAAAATAAAAACAAAAATATTTCTAAGAATCAAACCAGATATTTCAAACATTATTTTCCATGAATGTGGTACATACATACATACGATAACATTCAAAATTACACAATTGCACTTCTCAATTGTTAAAGATATAGTCAACCTCCAAATTCAATTAGAATCTACAAATAAAACCAACATTCAAATGACTATCTTAAATTACAGCAATTACAATGGAAATCCTCCATAACATGGGCAAAAATCTGATACAGAAACTTGTAAAATCATTCCAGTCTTTTTATAACAATCATAATATTTTAATTGAATATTGATATTGTTTGATCAAACGGATCATTTTGATCAAGTTAACTAGACATTTTAGGGTATCTGAGAAAGTGGTTAGGGAATATAAGATATATCAGTGTATGTGCAAATTACAGATGCCTCCAGATAAGACACATAGGAAAAAGCCCACCGGATCTAGTACTTAGGCCCCTCACCCCTTAGAAAGATCTAAATTCTGACGTCTTTCTATCTTCTTTGTTTTTTCATGTGACAAGTCCCCGACAATCAGTCTACTGCTTTTCATATACAGGTTCAGCAATATTGTATCAAGCTCCTTAGGTCCATATAGGTATTGTCATAAATTAAAATAGTTCATGCCAACTCCCAGCTACCATTCAATATGACTTCTTCCTGTCAAGTGCTTCGTCATCTGTGATTAAATTACCTAGTGACATTCACATCATAGGGCTAAAACATGAATCACTGCTATACCCATCGTCTTCCTGTACCTAAGAAATTTATTTCAATTAGAAAATATACACAAGTATACAAATAAACATTAGTTGTACAAAGAAGGGACTACCTAATATTATCCCTGGATAATTAGAATCTCTTTGAATTCATAATAAAAAGACTCAACCACAGACGAACCTATGTCTGTGGTTGAGTCTTCCTAATAATAAATTTTAACTAGTTCATCCGTAGTAGACTAGCTGAGCAATTTTTCACAGGCGATCATCGATCAGGCTTACTTCTTTTATCTTGTCATAATTTAAATTTTTAAACACAATAACCGCCTGTGCATTTGCATATTCGCACACAAAAAGATCAGATCGCTGATACCTTCATTGTCGTGAGCAACAGCAATTAAGAAAAAATTTACTTCGTCCAAATATCAGAAGAGACCTGTTCGTTATAATTTTTTTATAAATAATTTTTTTCAGGAGCGAGACGCATTAGTCAGTTTACTTTGTGACTTTGTTGAAGCAATGAACCCAGGTTTACACCTAGCACGAAATCCTGTCATTATGAAGGATAGAGATCTGGCCGGTGAGCTCAAGGACGTCTGGTTGGCAGTACAAACGAAGCGAGAAAGGGAGAAGGGAGTAAATCAAGATGTTTCCTATAAAGTAGGAGCCGTATTATATTTAGCTAATATTTATCTGAATTATTTCATATTATAACTTCGAAACTCCTTTTTATACCACATTGTAAAGACATATTTACCTTCTCGTAAAAGGTGTACCTGCGATAAGACTGCTTGTTATATAATGACAAACCTTTATTCACTAAATGTTATCTAAGATTCATGTGTTTCGAGTATTGTTTCAGCAATTTTTTTGTGTTATCAGTTTTACGTAGGTAATTTATTTCGACTCTGGGAAAATATCTTATGACTAAATTAGTTAGTGTATATTTCATTCATTTTACAAACTGCTTATAGTATCATCATGCTATTATTTTACACATAATCAATAAGAATTTCATTAACTCAGGGAATGCCGAGTTTTCACTGTATCAACTATTTCTTAAATTGACTTTAAAAGTGAAACATGAAGCCTTAAAATCATGTTTTTTTTTACTTTTTTCATTTTCACTGTGCGTAAGGAGAGAGAATTATGTTTTCCATGTCTATCGATTATCCGAACTAATTGCTGTTGAAGTCATCAAAAATCTGAATAATCTAATTCATAGTAAAAAGTCTCATATACCTAATTTTGAAAAAATATTTATTTAAAAGGAACCAAACAGAAAAAGGCAGCATGTGGAAATGGGGGACCATAGTGAATTTTATCTTTCCTATTGTGTGCTGGTTCGTAACATTTTTGCAGATCATTTCATAATTAACGCACTCTTTGTATACCAATGACATTCAATTTTGCATTTGAAATCTATTGAGATTAACTATTATTTTACAGAGAATGTAAAACTTATGATTTTTATGATTTTGCAGTGCAAAAACCTTTGCCCAATGTTACCCATTTTTAAATAGCAGCCTAATCTAAATATTTTTCAGCTAATCTTGAAAATAATTCATCAAAAATTGTGATCTCTATCGTTGATGGAATTTTTTTTCATACATGTATATGTGTATACATATATGTGGGTCATTTGCCTTTTTGTTCATAATTTTAGTAAAAATGTACAGATGGTTAATTTTTAATAATAAATACTCCTAGTTATCACCAAACTATTTATGTGTTTGGTAATAGAGCGAGCATCCCACTTTTTTTTATTTTACGTTTGTTTTTCCCAGCTTCTTGATAATAAGTCACTAAATCATTGTGACAGTATTAAGTGGACTAAGAATGGTTCATCAAAATCACCATCTATTTATCTTGCATATTTTTATAAGTTTTTAGTTGTACCGATACAAAAGAGACTGTGGATATTGTTTGGGTAGATATTTGTTTAGTGCTCCTTGTTGGGATTTCGATTGTCTTTCCTTTAATTTGCGTTAATGTTTTATCATCTGATGTGTCTATCGTGTATTTCTTTATAAATGTTTTTCATCCATCTACTCATATTTTTCCTTTTTCTTGAGATATGATACATAACTTAATGATAATAGCATCGTTCGACAAATCACGGAATTATGCAACATTTAAAATAGTGTTTCCATTTACTTATTCACTAGAATCTAAATTGCCTTCTTCCATTCTCCCTTTTATCTTGCACATGTCATATTTTCCATATACGCATTCCTTCCATATTCTTCCCACTCCTTTACCTGACAAATAGTATTGCGTTTTAGACATAAAGAATCAAAAAATGTTCAACTCTTTCATTATATGTGTCCTTACGAAAGTTACAAAATTTTAAAACATCTTTTCATCTTCATAAACATATTGAAAAAATGTTTTGACTATTTCTTTTTTAATTAATCTTAAAAAACGTAATTAGTATAAAATAAAGACATCTTGAAAAAAATATACAGTAAAATTCTGTATATCGTAGGTGCATGCAATTGATCTATGATTTGAGCAAGTTTTTTTAACATGCTGATATAAAACTAAGCCATTTTATAAAAATGACCATACATGATTCAAAATGAAAGGCATATATCAATTCCTTGAACTTTTAAAAGTTAATTGACCATTTGAATTGAAACAATGTCAGGATTTTTTTCTGACTTTCAAATTTTTAAGGCCGAAACAGGCTCATAATTCAAAAAGGAAAATGATACTTCAGACATAAAGCTTTAATTAAAATTTTTTTCAAGTTCTAGTATGTAGAAGATATAGTGAAATTTTAGAAAATTTTTGACAGATAAATAAAGCAACCTTAAAAATATATATCCTTGGAGAATTTTTGGTAAAGGAAAAATTAAATTTTAATACGAAACATAAATAAAAAACACATTGTTTTTATTATTAAATACGTTATATTTACATATGTATGTCATAAAGCTGTATTTATTATTTGTCTTTTGAAATATTTCTTAATTAACATTCGAGTAAGTCTCCAATTCATATTAGCTGTAATAAAATCACAGTATCACTTTCCCTTTGCTTTCCGGGCCTTTCAAATGACTAAAAAATCTTCCCCATGCTAGGATACTCCAGCATCTACATTTTTTCTTATCGTCTATTTCCACTTCCTATTTTTCAATTGCCTACCATAAGTCTTTACAAACTTCAAGTGAGAAAACTACTCTTACTCTTCAATATTTTCTATATCATTGGATATCATATACAATGTCTTAGCTATTCCTAAACGACTAAAAGAAGTGAAGTGGGAATGAGTGGAAAGATAGTGCTGGTTTTTAGGCATACAGGTAGCTTTGTTTTTACCTACATATAAGAGATTACATGTAGTTGACATCCATACACCTGAAGTCCATATAATTGAGTTTCAAATGTACGTATATATGTCAGATTCTTTATTCCCACCTAGATATGTTCCGGCAAACTCAAGCTTTTTAATTGAAATTGAGAAATACATTCTATCTTGCAGAAATACATTCTGAAAAATTAGAATGCCTTAAAAATGCATGTGTTCATCCATTACAAGGAATGTTTGATATGTAACTTGGTTCTCATATAAATAGTTTGAGCTTATATTGTCCATTATATGCAGTCATAGACTTTCTTTCCTATTAAAATATACTCTATCGTCTATGACAGTAATCGTTGTTTAATAATTGCTTTAAAAGAATGTTTCAAGTGAGAGTGTCAATTTATAAAGTTAGAATCCATGGTGTGATCCAATTCTATTTTTTTTTTAAGAAAAAACAGCTAAGGAAGTTCATGACACGGTTTTATCTATATTGTGTGACTCGTGTCCATCCTATGGAATATTCAACTTTTGGGTAAATTAATTCAAGCATTGCAGAATAAAAATTGAAGATGCACCAAGTCCCTGTAGCCCCAAAATGAACTGTGAGGTTCGAAATGAGACTAGTGAAAGTGTGCAAGTTAGCATAGACCACGTGCATCTTAACTGAATGGATTCACTTCATTTTACATTATACGTTGCTCATGAAGAAACAAGGTGGGTGCTCTGTTACTCCAGATCAGACTCGAAGGAACTCATTTCTGAAAAATTATCACGAAGTTTGGGAAAAATTAGAGCAAGTTCATTAAATTTCAAGCAGATTTTGTCGAAAAATAAAATACATTACAAATCTCAAATTATTTTCTTCTTAATGACACCAAGTTACTAATCAAACCACCCTCACATTTTCGGATTTTTAAAATATAACAATTTCTAAACACTGGTCATAACTCAAATGGACAGAGACCCATCAACATCATCTGCATATACTTACACTAGAACGATCCAATTAAAGCAAGATATTAAAAACAGATTCAACGATTTATCAACTTATTGTCTAGGGCAATTTTTTTCTGAAATTTTTTTTTAAAATCTGTTATTAACCTCACCGCTTTTTTCTATAAAACCTTTCCCTCTTCAAGCTATCTATATATGTTCATTAAAATCAGAAATAAATGTCAGGAATCACTTTTGCAGGTTTACAGTTTGGATGAACCCAGACCAAATTACAATGAGCAGCTCAAAGAAGATGACTATAATGGTTATAACAATGACAATAAATACAACGATAATGAGATTCAATTCAACAATAGGTTAGACAACAAATTTGGAAGCAATGTGACAAAGTCATCCACTCAGATACTTAAAAATGCAGGTCAGAAATCTGAATTTGATTCGGGAATGAACAATTATCAACTGAGTCAGCAATCGGCGACCTTTCGTACGTACCACAGTGAAATGATCAACAAGGAAATACAATCTTCCTTTATGGGACCTGTTTCCTATGGAAGTGCGCTTAATTCTGCCAATCCTCTAGACAACACTGTCTGCACACCTGTTTATGGTCAGATTATGTCCACGAGAGAAAATCACATTGAAGTTGGGGACATACATCAGAGTTATGCTCTTATCGAAAGCCTCAAACCTGATAATAAATTTAGGAAAGATCTACAAATCCATCACCCCAAGAGCAGTACAGGATCAATAGGGTGGGATCAGTTCTCGAAATGCGATCTACCAACCACAGAGACCGGCGAAGGAAGTCGCTTAAATTCAGGTTTGCAGAGGATACCACATAACAATGGAGTCATAAATGAGAATACCAGTGCCAAGAAGGAGCAATATAACTTTTTCCCTATATTTCAATCGAATGGTTCGACACACAAAAAGGAAACTAGCAAGACATCTTCCGAAAGTAAACAGCAAGTCAAGATTTCTTCAAATACAACCCTGTCACCTGTTAAAAATCAGGATAAGCAACACAGCTCCAAACAGAATGAAAAGAAAGTCGAAAGTGGCACTTGCCAAGACTTAAAAGATAGTACTGATAAAAAATTAACCACCACAATGGAAAAATTAGCATTAAATACAAGCGAGGATAAAAGTTGTTCAAAAAAAATTGAAAAAATGAAAAAAAAAATTTCTTAAAATTATCAAACTGAAGCTCCAATGGTCTAATGTAAGTAAAAATACATTTTTATGTAATCACTTACTATGGAAAATGATTTACGTTTGTGATGTTGAAGACTGACTTCATACATAATGAACAAACTCAAGGTACAATGATTTTTTCAATAGCATTTACAAGAATATTTTGTTATGGGGTAATTGTTACATGACGATACGTTGTATATTGATACAAAGTAAGATGCAATGTAAGATGCATATAATTTTACAAGTGAACAAAAAAAGATTCATTTTGAATTATTTGCATGTAAATATCTAGTATGAATCAAAACAAGGGTCGTTTTATAATTTATGTGTTGCCGATGCATGCTGAACTTACGTTATATGTATAATTTCATTTGTATCACTAAGTTACTATTATATATAGTGGAAACTGCAAATGAAATTTTTCGAATGAAACATGTTCTATTAATTATCCATCTCGTAAAAACACTTATTTTTAATACTTACTCTGATTCACTGTAAAGTTTCATTTTTCAATAATTCTACCTGACCACTTTTTACCATGTTCAGAATTATCTTTTTATTGTTCTTAGCCATAGTTATTGCTGAAAAATGTAATTTTCCTTCATTGTAATGTTCTACTTATTATATTACCAATAAGTCTATATTTGCTATTGCAATATTTTACTTGTCACATAATTATTGCAATTTTATATATCTATTTACTATATAAAGTGACATTTCTATTATACTGGATAGTTGCAGAGATTAGTTTAAATGTTGATGTGACGATACGAGATGTGGCTGAATTTTTCACACATTCTACAGCCAGGAATTGATTGTGTTCTTAATTTATGATGCACCTGGATGAATCTGATATTTCTCGAAGTTCTTTTTTATTATGTCTTAGTATATTTCATAGCAAGCATTCTGAAAGTATGTATAAATTTTTTTGTTTGGTGCTTTATATCTAATCATGAGGGTAACAAGTCTACGATGACACGATGTAAATATTACCAGCACGTTATTTCATTTTTATATGATAAGTTGACCAGTGAGGTTATTACCTAACTTGTGATCCAACCTTAACCTTATGCCAATGTACATAACAACTGCCAAATAAAAACGCCTTATTTGATTAATGTTAGATGTAATCAGTAATGTTAGGAAATTAAAATTAAATGTGAGCGAGTGTGATGTCTGTTTTACAGTCTTCTAGCATAGAGTTGTAAGTTTTAATTCATTCAATTATAGTATGTATACGTATGCGTATATACTATCATGTTATGCTGTGAGATTTTATTTTTCTCACTAACAACCAGCCCTTTGAATGAAAGTATTTTAAATACTTCCATTTTCAGTAACTATAGCTGAGTTTGCAAAAGGTCTCCTTACACTTTAGAAACAGGAATGGCCATTTTAAACAGCAACAATTTTTTGTATTATTAGTTACGGCAAATGATTTTGGGTATTGCTATTTCATGTCAGCACCGAAGGAAAACTACTGTTGACCGAGCTTTTTCAGCTACTTTTTTACTTTTTTTTTATAACTATTTTTCACTTAATAAGAAAAATTACGAAGCGTTTTTCATCTTAAAACAGGTGTCAACATTAGTCACATAGTGTAGACTACTTATATTGACATCACTGCATGGGTTAAAGAGACAAAATTAAAAATAAATCCAGTTTACCTATCCATCAACCGCATTATATTATAGAACTGTATTAGTTTTAATCATAAAACTACAAATAAGAGGATTAATATTTTTTTACCCATTTATTTCTTTTGATGAACAAATCTGTCAATACACATTGAGTCCAAAAATTTAGCCTGACGTCAAAGATTTTGTTGGAATTATCCCCGAAGCCCATGTATCAATCAGTACTTATTACGTAACGCCACAACACTATATAGTTCGTAGCCACAACTGCGGTAATCAGTCAAATTTTCTCTTGTATTCCGTTTTATGGTCATTATAATTTTTATCATTTTTTTTCTAAGAAGTTGTTTTATTCATTTATCTATGACTAGCCCTAGAACAATAAATACTACACTACATCATTCTTAGTAAAAATTTAAATTTTTAGATCCAACCTATAAATCATATATTTTGGAAATATAAAAAAATTTGTCAAGCTTATATGAAAATTGCATATTCATTATAAAAACAAATTGGAATAATTTACAGCAGAAAATTAATTTATGCAAAGTAAAAAAATTTGGTTTTACACAAATGAGAAAATTCCTGTAAATGTTTCTTATGTTCTTTCATTAATAAGGAACTATTATGTATAAAAAAACATTCTAAAAAGTTAGTTATATCAAAATCCATGTGCCAAATTTCTACTCGCTGATTTAGCATTTTATTTCTCAAGTGAATGTCACTTGTTACCTTTTTTTGGAAACTATTAATACCGTTTTGAAATTTCTAACAGAGTTCATTGCTTTAAAACCTTTGTTTAGAAGTGAAATTGAATGGAAATATTTTCAGACTGTACAATTCTTCCTGCCTGATGATGTTATTGCTTCTTCTATTTTAATGGTCCTATCATTTCTATGACTGGCTTCTTACCCCTAGTCGAACTTTCATATACTACCAAGCATGTACTGCCAAGCTTATGTGCCAATTATCCTTAGAAACAACCTGCCAATATGTGTTCCTATCTCCTTAAATAGTTACCTTAAATTTTAACTTCCAACTACACAATACAATCTGCAAGAAAATCATAACACATAAGGAAAAGTTTCAGCTCGAAAAGTATAATATAACTGAATGTTGTGTATAATAGTACTAGAATTCTTTTCCACCTGTTATAATTGAAATTATTGATTGCTAGCTATGCCTACAAATTCATTCACGTGTAATTAGGAAAAAAAGGAAAAAATCCTTTTTGTTTTTCTTTTATGTTGCTCCTGGGTATATATTATTGCCATACCAAATTTCATTGAAATCCATCTAGTAGATTTTGTGTGATACCCACTCAAATTAACATGCAGACAGATAAAAATTCAAAAAAACTTTTTCTGGATCCTATTATTATTCTATACACTAAATCAATCACTTTTTTAATAATATCTTCAATGTACAGAATTCACTCTGTTACAATTATATTATATGAATAGATGTTGTTTCTTTAACATGTACGTTGCAAGCTCTAACTTCATTATTGATAAATCTTCAAATAACATTTAAAACAAAGCTTTAACTGAAAATATTTTTTAAAAATTTGTTTCTTGACCCGCTTAAGTAAATCTTTCATGTAATACTTAGTTATAAAACCACACGGTAGTTAAATGAGATTATCATAAAGAACAGATGAATGGTATTATTTTCGCTACTCTATCAGCAAAATCCATGTTTTTTTAATTAACTCTAAAATCACAATGTTAAGACGATGAATTAAATTAGATGAACGATTATCATAAAAAGGTCATTTTCGGCAAAATTCCACTTGACCAGTATTGCTTTATAGCTGACAATAATGAAAAATGAATAATTTTTGCAATGATTATTAGTTTATTAAGTATATAGTCCACACACTATATTAGTATTATAAAGCAACGACCGATGTAAACTTGTTGAGAAATAAAGGTAATGGAAAACAGTATACAAATTGAACGAAGAGTGTAGCAGATAGAACACTTGACTGGCTCGTAGACCAGTATTTAATTATAGTTTGTACTGCATTTATTAGTCATCCTTATGTAGATAATCAAAATCTATACCATCCGAGGTGCATGAGCGATGTGAATATTTTAGCCGGAGCTAACACATCATGCAATTTTTTTTAAATTCAATCTATAAGAAAATAGATGTATATTGAAAAATTTTCTCAAATTTTCCACGTAATTTAAAAAAAATTATGTTGTATGTAGGTATGCTAGCGGTAAAAATGCATTTAACTATAAAAGACAAACCTCAAAATGTCTAATATAGTACCCGGTCAAAACAGATGTCTAGGGCATAAAAAGGAGGAATATTTAAGTAATGAACAGAATCATGCCTTCTGTTCTGCAATAAAATTCCTGGAACCTTTAAAACCAGAGTCGGGAGTATGCCACCAAAAAGCACTAACTGCCGGATGGCTGTACATAATCTGAAATAATGGCCAGTTATTTAAATACACAAATATATTGCACTGCAATAAATTTGTATATTTATCTATATGTTAATATATATATATATATATATATATATACATATATACATATATATATATATATATATATATATATATATACTTTGTCCAGGAATAAGTATCAGAAAAAGAAAGACGCTATTCGTGGAGAAATTAACCTTCAAGCCTGGAAACATTATGGCAACAAAAATATACTTCAACATAAAATAAAAACTACAAATCTAAATACACATGTGATATTTGCAAAGTTCTAGCGATGCAGAATTATCCAATCAGTACTCAGGTCTCAACAGTATCAGTTGTTTTGCAATCATGAGCTCTGCTAACCTTTTTTTTTCTATAATTTTGTTGGTAAATTTGACCACATTTTCAATAAGTTCATCAATCATGAATTAATTCCAGACTGTCACAAATATAATCACTCGTACACCTTATCTACAAACACAAGACTCTTCTGAGAACAAATTTGTTTAACTCTACTTCTATGAGAATATTTTGAGATTGATTTTTTACCCTGTCATAATTACATTTTCGCCACTCAGTTACCTTATCAAGTCACATTAAAGAAGTTCAGCTCTTGCTGTTAAACATATATTTGCTTTGTCCGAGCCATCAGCTTTATCTATAGATTAAATTCTTTCTATTTCCTCTACATCTGATAGGTGTTTTGATGTTTCTGAATGTATACCTTCAGAAACTTTAGATCACTTAACAGATGTGGAAGAATTTGATTCTGAGCGTTGTTTCACAAATATCGATTTTCTTCACGAATTATTTGTGGTGCGCTATTATCACTAACATCTCTTTAAGCTATTGTTTGCAATAAAAACCATCCCAATTGATGTCGAATCACAACTGAAATAAAAGCTTCCTGTACGCTACAAGATGTATAAGTGAGACGAGGTAATGGTTATTGGTCTCTGTAATAGACCTATTACAGTCTACCATAGGTAAGGGATACTTATGATGCGAAAGCACGATTTTATGACAGAATATTTACCAAGGGGAGGGTCAATTCAGCCCTGCACGACCACTTAACAGTAAAAATAATAGTGATAAATTAAAAAAGAGACAAGGTATTTTATGTGATCTCGGCACATTTTTATTAACGAAATTGAGCTAATATCACTTCCATTCGTCCTTTTTTTAATGCCCCATTTAAGTTTCCTGCATAAAATAGAAATACTGTATGGTCAGCTTTGTAATTATTATTCTATCAAGTTCACATAATGACATTAACTTATGTTAATGTCATTATATGAACTTTATAGAATAATAATGACACTGTTCCATTGTCATTTGAAGTGTATACCGACACTGAATAATGACACTGTTCACTGTTCCAGTGTCAGTCATCTTATTTAACGCCACATGTATTTATTTACATTTGGTTCATTAATAAAATCTATGTGTCCAGTCAAACTATTCATATGTATTCTAAAATTCTTTCAATTTTACAGTAGAAACCCATAGATCACATGCCATTATTTCACTTGCCTTACCAAGTATTACTAGTTAAAAATAATTCATTTTTTACTAAATAATCATAACATTGCAGTATTCAGTTGAATTATATTACAGTAATTATTAAGATAATTTCTAGAATTAGATTATCACAATTCTATACCTTACAACTCTATGCCAGAATCATTGAGATTGAAATGTATTGACGTCTAAGGGACCATGCATAATTTAAGCCATGCATCTTTGGTAGATTCGTGTTGGAGTATTTTTATTGGTGGGAAAATAAGTAAGGAAAGAAGAAGCAATATCCAAACAATGTATCGAGTGACTAATTTAGGCATGTGTGTGGCTAATTTATGCATGGCCCCTTTACACATGTAATTGCAATGTAAAAACTTGCTTGCTCAAGAATATAGGACTTGTCAGATATCTGTTACAAGCGTGTATTGTAGAGGATGTTATGTAAAGAATATATTTGACAAGTGATCGAAGGCTGCATTTAGGCTTGTAAATTAGAAAACATCGGGTATGTAATTTTGAACACATATACGTAAAATATAAAGAAAAATTGTTAATGTTATAAAACAAACATGATATGAAATAGTATTGTTACATGATGGTGTTATCTATTCACATTTTAGTAATTTAAATTTTAAGTCCCAATACTTTGATCTTAAAAAATTCTGAATATTTCATTACGGTAATTTTTCTTAATATCTTTTGTATTAATATATAAAATGGAATGCCTATATGGTGAAAATATATGTCTCTTTGACTTAAGACATTGTTAAAGATCATCAATTTATAGAAAAGATCATTGTGTAATTTGTTAAAGATCATCAATTTATAGAAAAAATCATTGTGTAACTTTTTATCCTGGTATCGATAAATTACTAGAAAATTCATGTGTATTTATCTTAATGTGAGAATTGACATTGAAGACTTATTTCCTGTAATTCAACATGAAATTTTGATAACTTCTACAATTATATGAGTATTCTTCTTAACAATGAATATATTATTTGCACTCTTTTACTATACAGCTGTTCTTAAATTGTTATATCAAGGCTTTTTTGGGTAGAGAAAAAAACCATAATCATAAACATTATTCGTATTTTGTACCATTTTTGAGATATACTATTTCAATGACAATGCTGGAGGTTCTTGCAATGCACACACACCAAGCGTCATGCAGTGTCATCAAATCGGTGAACGCTTTATTCGGCAATGAATATTGAGCCATACAAGTATTATTTCGCAGAAGGGAATATTATACTGGGAATTTGATGGTTTTCTTAAATTTTTTTTTCATGCAGGTTCTGTTCATGATAATGAAATGTTTAATGTATATAATTACGATTCATAAAATATTGCAAATAAAAAATAATTTCTTATTAATAAATAAATTATTTTTCAGTAATTAAGTAAATTAAAAATTTATAAATTATTTCATCTCATATTTTCAAGCGGAATTGTAAAAACAATTTTTGTTATGCCAATTAACTGACTACTCTGCTATATTATGCTAATTTATAATAAAAAATTTAATCAAAAATAATTCATTTCCGAAAGCATAATATTGCTTGCAGAATTTATCCCAAAAGTTTCGTGTAACAACACCTTTTAAAATTTGTCTATGAAAATAAATTATTTTGACTATTACTTGTTCTGGAAACTCTACTATATCCCATAACTACAGATGCTCTACCTATTAATTGATACCAATAGGACCGCGCCCGATACTCAAATGTGGAAAATATTAAGGAATAAAATAATTTAATTAAACAATTAATATGCAATGACTCCGAGTGGATATACGTTTAAAAAAACATTTACCCTATTTTAAGGCAGTTAAAACTTATCGTCTGTGCTATAGGATATCATGCAAAATAAATTGAAGTATACAGCTGAATATCAAATACCATAGAAACTCACTACTTTGTATTATTATCATGTGTTCTTATCATTAATGTCTACTGTTTTTTTTATATAATGGAAATGAATTTAAGACATTTTATGTTTCACGTCTTAAATTTATTTCCATTATCTATTATGAAAGAAATATCAAACTTTTTTAAAGGATACCCAAACTTTTTTGTTCTTTCTTATGACTAATTCAGATGTGAGAGTGAAAAATACCCTTCTATCTTTAATAATTTATGTATTAAACACTTCCAAATTAAGACTTACTTTGAATTAATTTTGAATTTATCCACAAATCTGCTATATTTCATAAATTTTCATAACACTATAAAAATATGATAATATGATAAAGGCATATAAAAGTATTAAATATATGGGCAGAATGTAAATATAATTAAAACGGACAAGATTTCTTTCTTTTATTTAAAATGGCAGTGAAACATAGCTCACGTCATTTGTATGATTGAGAATGATATTTAGAAAGAAATAAAATATTTATAAAAATACATTATTTTTAGTATTTCATGTGGTAGAGCATTTTCTGAAATATTCAATTAATAATTCTCAACAGTTTTGTTTTGCTCTTGTAACTATTATCCAAGTTTCATTACCTCACAGTGTCATTTAATAAGCATCCAAAATCGTATTATCTGTTATAACCGGGCAATCAGTGACACTTCCTTTAGCCTTTCCCTCTACTTTCTTGTCTGTGCCCTAATTCTGATGCGTGGCATGTTTTATTGGTGTTATGTCACGTTTGTATACGTATATATAATTAAGTTTTTTTATGAATTTATCTTCAGTAAATTTTACAACCTATCATGACAATTATTTTTTGTAACTATTGTGGTTGACTGTAAAAGATTGCTTTCATGGCAATAAATATGCCGTATGTAATTAATCTTCTATATTTATAATACAGTTATTGTAAGTAAATAAATACAATCATGATTGTCTTCATTTTTTGTCACATTATCTTTTATTACCATTCTTTCAAGCCTTACTGCCGTAGTAATTATCATTCTCAATTAGACCAATCACATTATCTATGTTACACTAAAAAAATTGTACTGTGAAAATTGTATATACGGCAAAACAATTATCCTGAATATACAATTTTTAAAGATCAAAATGCGAGCTCCGTTATATCTAGACTCTTGCACAAAATATTAAAATGATCTGTTGTGATAAATAATAAATATTTATAATTGAATATATACAAAAGATCAAAGTATTCACAAAATAATTTTTTCATTTCATTGTACTAACTCAAACGAAATAAAACATATCTAGGTAAATTTCTAAAAGTGATTGTAATTTTGGTAAAAATAACAAGTAAATTACTATGCAACTGCTACTCGACAATCACTATACTTGTTATTGATTGTTTATCTGCTCCATAGTCTGAATAATAAATATGGCAACAGTATTTTTTTATTTGCGTACTAATGTGTAAAATTTTATCCTCTGAATTGATTGCATTTTAAAAAAGAGTAAATTAATGCAAATTTGCAAATGCTACTATTTTATCTATAAATAATTTTTGTATTATTGCGCTGTGCATTATCGATTTGCAATAGAAATATATATATATATTGATATATAGATAAATATTAATATTTCGTTTGATAAATTTTTATATTATAAATATAACGTCAAGAATTATTTCTATTAACTTGTATAAGAATTCAATGTAATACGTTTTAAACTATGTATGTTTTAATTATTCCTTTGTCTATTTTACATTTATTGGTCTCATTATGATGTTATGGATCTCTTATTTACAGTATTCGGACGTAAAATAAATACAACGTTATTACTATTGTGTGTTATTTTATAATCTACAAGATATTTCTGTGTCTCACAATGTACAATCTGCATTCTGTCCAATTGTTTCATGGTATGCCAAGATGGACAGCATGTTTTTTAAGCGCATATAAGAATTTGATCGTAAAGACATAAGAGGTTAGGTGTGGCTTGTAACTGAGGCGATGGACATGTTAAAAGCATTGTTTCATGTTCATGATTTAGTATTAGTAATTTAAAGCTCGACTAAGGCTAAAAGCAAAAAAGCTAAAGCCACTAATAACTATTTAACAAATAACTTAACTGAGATCTTTTATCTACTTGGTAACCGTTTTGCATTTTTCAATGATATATTATTCAAAAAATGGATAGTTAACTGTGGTTTAGTCTAACCATTTCACACTAAATGTGTGCAAGCGAGATGGACATATATAGAATTCAACATGTTAGACAGTGACAGGAACTTTTAAGAGTTAGAGTGACATTTGACTTTCAATGCAGCACACAAAACCAACCTATAATTGATTTATTTGCTTCGTTCTGATTTTTTTATTTGGTCTACTGATGCTGGTTGTTATTGCTTATAGATCGTGTTGTGAAAAATCAGAAAGTGGAAGAAATGATGATGATGGTACACAGACTATAGATGACACAGACGTGGTCTTGGTGTACAAATTGCTAATGGGGAATAAACGATTGATGAAACGCAGATTGATGTCGATACACACATTACTGTTTCAAACACACAAAATTGAGAAGGCAAAGAAAATAAGGATGACAAACAAGATGAAGGCGAAAAACGAGATGAAATACAATATTGTGAACACACCCACATAAACCTTCTCTTTTAGAGGAAGTAACAAAATATTTCGTGTGTGAAAAACATATCAAGGTTCAAGGTTGTATATAAAGTGTAGCACGCCACTTCATTCTACTTGCTGTGTGTCATCAGAATCTGAAATATGTTTACCGTGCTACAGAATAGATACGTCTAAAACAAATATTGATTTGGTGAAACTTGAACTTCAGAATCGAGGAAAAAAGATGCTGAAAATATCACATAATATTCCTCCTATTATAGGTTGCGTATTTCTGACGTGGACAGGGGTTGCACAGATTCTAGAAGTATCGTTACATGTGTTGCAAATGATTATAATTAATTGGCTGCAAAACATGAAACATTATCACAATTGTCTACTGGAAATAAATATAACTGATACTACGTCCACAAAAATATCTGCGTGAAATTGTTGCTTTAGAATGGAAATTTGGAGGATAAGGGAATAAGTGCTGCAAATGCACATATAAATACAACACTAAGAAATGCAACTGCAGCGCTCAAGGCGTTTTAACTTTTTTTTCTATTTGTTTAACCAAGCATTAATAATTACATGTGTTGTATTTAGATCGATAAACAACTTTCTTCCATTTACGATTTTATTCATTCTAACAATTATGCGACCTCATTTTATATATGCCCAGAACTCGTGTTGGTGCGGGTGCAGCAGATAACAAATTTTTCATAATCATTAATAGTCAAGGGTAATTTCACTCATAATGAAAATAATAAACATTAACGAAGTCGTCATGATGCATGTTAACATTCATTAGTATATGATCGAATTCGTCATGTTAAGAATCAATATCGGATATTCACCAATCATTAATGAATGTAGAAAAATCCGACCGTTTCCGAGATAAACATACTTTTGCATTTAAATTTCGAAGTTTGAGGGCGAAATTTAAAAAAAATTCTAATTTTTTGTCATAAAATCTCCTGAGTACCTTTTTCATTTAATATACGCGTGCTCGTCACATTCTGAACAAAAAAATTGATCGCGTGTAACTCGGTGCACGTGAAAGAAGTGAAACTTCTTTGGGGATCTAAAATTCGATTTGTAAGTATATAATAGCGGGCGTGCGTATACGTGTATATATAACATAAAATATAAAAGTAAAGTCTTCATATGAAATTACATATTAAAGATAATTGTCAATTAAATTAGGCTATGAAGTAAATGAAGAATTCCTGTTAAACACGTGTTTTGTAATGGCTACCATTACATAAAAAGGAAAAAATAGCCGCAATAAAAAATCGACAAAATTTTAAAACTTTACTTTTGACAGATGTAACGTACAAAACAGCTTAGTGATGATCATTTTTTAATTTTGACAGTTTACTGTTAACACACATAGTGCACGTTCCACTAGGGGATCGCAACTCTCAAAACACTCATTGTTATTTTCCACTTGGCGACCACAGTCATTGCGATCGGGATCAAAACTTCATTGTTCACGGCCTTTTCGAGCTCATGCAACACCTACCAATGCCGACCCACATACGACGTGAGTCGTTGCAATGGTTCATCTGTCAATTTGACGTTGACTGTTAACACTTGATATATGAAATTTAATATCATCTTTGAAGATTAAACACGATGACGGAGAGAATCACTATATGCAGCCCTGAGAAGTACCTAATAACAGTTAAAGGTTACACCAGAAGACGCAAAACATGCAAACGATCACCAAATTGTTATAAAAATTTAATTACAGTTTTACAAATACTGTAAGTGTAAATTATGATCTGATGATTAATATATAATAAAAAAATACAATTCCATAATTTTTTTTAATTTTGTTACTACTACCTACCATTTTCTCAGTTACGAATACGCACTGTACATAACCCTTTACACTTAAATTGACAGTTGCAATGCTGGCAAGCGAACGGAATAGATATGAGCGTGAGCGTTGCGGGCGGCTAGTGGAACGTAGCCATAATATCGCATCTATTCTGTGCCATAAGGTACGAAACAACTGACAACATTAGAGGCGCCATTTTTGTTAGTTTTCGCCCAATATTTTGACGGTTTACTTTTGACACGACGCTGTGACACAATATATAAAATGGCTGATACTGCTATCGGTATAATTAGCGACGAACGCCGTTTTTGTTTAGCGGCGAGCGCCATTATTTGAGCGTACACTTCTCATTCCATCGTCATCGTGTTCATCTATCCCTCTTGGTTGTGAGCTAAGTACCTGACTATTTTCCGTCCTTGCGTTAGATTCTGACATCACAAATGGTACAAAAACGCTGCATGAAGGACGTTGCGACCTTCAAATTTTATTCTCATCGCGCCCAAAGAAGTTTCAGTTCAAAAATGAGTTCATTATAACACTGTTTTTTACTTCAAAATATATTTATTTTTTCTTTCGTTTTACCCAACTGCAGAACGCCAAGAAGAGTGTAGTGTTTATTAGTATAAAGGTACGTGGATGTTTCCAGATTACTCTAGAATCAAAACGGATAATCCGATTTGGATAAATGAGGTATCGTTAAGTGGCCCATTGATAATCCTGGATCAGGCCCGCCAAGTCTGCAACGTCTTGCCTGATGCTGCGGCACGGAAGATACATCGAATGCACCAAGCATTCTACAAGCCCCGCCCACCTACCATCCTGCATGCAGTGGTATGAATGGGCCGCTTTAGGATCGTCTTAAAACTTTCGGCAGTCCTTAGGTATGACGTCATCGTCTATCCAATATGCCGGCTGAGAGCCTCCGTTTTGTTCAACGTGAGAAAATAAAAATTCAAAAAGGCCATCAAAATTACTATTAAATTAAAGATCTTCACGGGCAGATTTTACAAATATATACTGTGTGTTATAAATTAGTACGATAATTAATTAAAAAATTATAAAAAACTCACCAAGCAATATTGCTTAGAATTTCGCTTTCGACCATTTTGTAATGTCTTGTTTTTAACCTCAAATTGGTAGTTAAAATTCCGAAAATAAATCCCGAGAACACGGCGAAAAAAAATATTTATTCCATCCACGCTGGGTGTATTAGTAGAATAAATAATTGTACGAGTGGAAAGACTTTGAAATAACTGTTCACGCTCTGTTTGTGTGCTAAAATCAGCGGGTAAATTAATCATTTGTATCTATTAACTACGATTAATATCTGTAAAGTCCCAGAAAATTATAAATCATAAATTTCGCTAAGACTCATTCTTTCATTCATTTCTTTCCATATGAGTTTAGAAAAAACGCTCTTATTGATAGATAAATATCGCGACTATTCTTTGCTATAGGAACCTACACCCAGATTATTTCCATAAATTAAAAAAAACGACGCCTGGGTAGATATTGCTGTCGAAATCGAACAAAATTTGGTAGAATTCAAAAGAGAAATAACTAGCTTAATTGCATTTCTGCGAAGAGAGAAGCTAAAGATGAAGAAAACTATGGGAACGAACCTTCGTTCAATGAGTTATAAAAAGTAGATTTTTATTATAAAAATCTATCATTCATGCATTCGCATGTTTTCATCTGTTTATAAAATACATCAATTAAAAAAGAAACGTAAAATATAGGTACACACTATTATATTTAGAATTCCATAGGTACACACATTTTGTGTAATGGTAGTTTATACGAGTAGGACCGTATATAAACTACCATGCTACAAAATGTGTGTTCGAAAGTGTGCGTCGTAATTCCTCTCTAGAAACACTTGCTATACGGAACAAGCTTAGAACTAGACATGATAACAAAAATTTTGTCGATATATCCTGAAACATCAATGAAGTATATAATAATTAATTTACCTGGCATTTTTAATTTCAATGATATTTTGGAACGTTTTTGTAACATTTTGATTTATTGATATATAAACATTCGTATTCGTGAATTAGGTTAATTAATTTTTCGTCATGCTTCGTTGTATGGGAAGAGATGCAAAAAACATGTAGAGAGTACATGTTAGCGACTGCCTGTCGGGTATCGTAACTGAATCCCTTCCACACGTGACCCTTATCGGATACAACGTCTCCCTTATCGGATTGTCCTTCGCCTCACAGCGTACAAACTATTGTTTTCCCTGAATACATCCCAATACTCGTATGTCGGCCTCGCCTCGTAGTTCAAATCCAATTGCCTTACCTGAGTACGTACTTTCACAGCCTTCATCACCTCGTATCATTCACCAAACACCTCACAACATACATTCTGCAACGTCTCAATTTGCTCATCAAACACCGTGTTCTGGGGTATTTGTCCATCGCATAACGATACAGGCATAAAAGCAAGAAATTTGTACTCTGCAGATCCTGAAAAAGCCAAACTTAAAGAATTTTTAATTATAAAAAAACGTAAATAAGTTCTGTCTTGGATGTCAGAGCTGTGAAAAACCAAGAAAATATTGTTTTATTTACTTACCTAAAAGTTATTTCCAAACGCTCTTTTGCAGATGTAGGTTCTCGAAATAGAGTATTTTTTTTCTATATCGATGTTAAGCAAATTGAGCAGATAATTGAATTGATCTTTATTAATTCTTAAATACTTTTTATATCAATAATTTTCTCTTAATAGATCTTGGTAAAACAGTACGTAATTCACCAATTTCGGATCGTTTTCTTTTAATATCATGAATCCAAAATCTTCTTTTCATTTTTCTTTTTGGTGAACAACAGATATCAATTGCTGCTAATTCCAATATTTTATCTTCTCTGTCGCTATACGTCGTCATGCATAGACAGAACTCTGCAGAATGGTTCGCGTGACACATCTGAACACAGCGTCCGGACGCGGCTGTGCGACTGTCAGTCACAACTTCAGTCGCATCCAACTTGCTGTTCTCAGCTTAAGTTTATCTTTATGCATATCTCGCCAGCTCACCTTTCTTGCACATAATAATCAGCAATTTCATTGCGTGTTTTTCCTTCATTGTTGATATCAAAAGTCTCTGAATGGGTATAAATTTTACACGACTCATTTTTTCTTACAAAATTTGGAGATGTGCTATTACCATTACTATCATTGAGGCTTTTTCCGGTTCCAATAACATCGGTTTTTTAACATTCTAAAGACTGCTATTGTAGTAGAAAAGATGTTTTCTACAAGCCATTACTATCAAAGAAAAAAGACTAACTAAAACTATTATTATTATCAAAGAGGCTTTTACGGTTCCAATAACATCGGTTTTCTTAACACAGTAAAGACTGCTGATGTAATTCAAAAGATGATTATTCTAGCTCTACAAAGTCTGCAGTTAAATATTTCCTGTTTGGAACTTTCTCGACTTTCATTATATTTGAGGCAGCAAAAGCTTTATCACCCACTTCACTTATATAATTCACAGTTCTTTGGCAGCTCACGTTAATGTATAAAAATTATATTACGCGTCTACAACAGCAAATAGTATAATACTAAAGACACTTTTGTAGTTATGATAATATCATCGTTCCCGCTGTTCATAAGCGCTTTCGCTACGTGTTTTCATTCCGCAGCGCCCAGATAATGGGGAAGTTCCACGGAGTCATATTACTCTACTAAAATTATCCATTCGTTTTGTGTGGTTGGTACTTGTAGCATGTGAGTAATATATTTAGTTTTTTTCAGCTATAGACCGAAAATACTAAAACGTTAAATACGACATAACAGGGCCAGGAGGAGCAAACATTGAGCGCTCGGTTGACTCGGGGCAGTGTCCGCCACCAAGTGATAAACAAAAAGCCAAAAAAAAAGAAAACGAGTCAATCCAGGTGATAAAACTACATCGGTGTTCGACATTTTAAAAAATAAATCAGAAAGGAATCAAGTACCTTTAGCAAACGTATGGATGAGTGCGATTCCTTCGTTACATTTATTACTAATAAGTTAAGAACGTATGCGCGGCAAACCAGAATAAATGTACAACATATAGCGGACATCTTTTTTAGTGCTGATCTGGCTGAATATGAACAGTACAACTATAAGTATCTTCATTCGATCCTCGCAAATATTCGATTCGAGCAATCGCTTGACGTAAATGTTGATTCGTTGATCAATCGATAATCAATCGTTAGTTTTAAATGTTGACTTGGTTTTTCACAGCTCTGATACGTTCTTAATAGGTCGTTCAGTTAAATGAACTATATCAGCTTGATCGTTTAGTCGTTCAGTTGCCGAACACATATACCAATGGTTGCGAGCGCTCTAGATTTGCTTCTCCTGGCCATATATTCAATTTATTTGATATTCCCTCATAGTTAAGGGATGTTTACACGGTGACAGTACTTGCACAGTTGCCATCGCGGCAGCGTCACTGCCAACAACTCTCACAGGTGGTAATAGAGTACAGGGAATTTTTTAACACGGAAAATTTGGGCTCGTTTTTATTTAATTCGTCTGTTAAGATATTCTTTCAATATTTACGATGAAATTGCTAGTTTAACTAAACACACACAGCCGCACATCCTAATATACCTCATTTATTTTGAATGAACAAATTTCATAACAAAAACTCGAATTACAATTTTTAAATATAGTGCGTCGCGTTTGCCGCAAGAAAAAACAATACGGCTCAAAAGCAATTAGCATAAACAATACTGAAGACCCATGAAAATTCTGACGACCGCCAGTCAGTTTGGTCTAAGTAGCATAAAATTTCAAAAATATTAGGGATATGTTCTGGAATTGACGAAATCCTTCAATTGTAATTGGCGAATAAGAATTCTAGATGGGCTTCTGTACGGAAGAGAATGGTGGCAAATACACTTTTATTAGCGGAACATAACCTGTCTTTAACTAATCTATAAGGAAACGAAGCACTATTATTTCAGAAAAACAAAGAAAACTAAGTAACTTATTAGGAAACGAAGTTGGAGAGCAGATCATATAAACATTTTAAAAAACACCTTACATGAGTTACATCGAATAAATCAACATCATAAACCGGTAACAGACTCCAGGGGAGGAAGTCTAACAGGTAAATTTTTGGACGGAATGGTCGATAAATACCCACAACATTGACATGAAGTAGAGGATTAAAAAATGGATCTAATATGGTTGGACAACAAAAAGGAGATCAGAGTCGCAAGTCTAAGAAGTTTCCCAGGGCGTTTTTTTTTAAATCCTTGTGCCTACCATAGTCCGAACCTTACTGTGGCTGGTGCCGCCACAACATCAATCCAATCAGTTTCATCGTTTGGCATCTTCCACCCTTTTTGTGTTTTTTTTTTCAAACTCAACACAGAGACAACAAGTTATTTCGAAATAGATGAAGAATTTCACCTTAAAAAAGTTTTATAAAACATGATGGGAAAATAGTGACTCTATTTTCCCGTCATGTTTTATAAAGCTTGCAATCGGTGCGATACCAGTATGCTGGGTAAAAGTACATTGGAAAAAGAGTACCGACAATAAACTGACAGGAAACTAAATCGCTTACAGTCAATTTGGAGAAGCTCGAATTTTTTATGTCATTGGTCATTTTGTGCGACAATTTATTCCACCTTAATCTTATCAGCAAAAGCATACAATCAGTGCGCGAAGATTTGTCAGATGTCGAAATATTTAAAATTTGCACGAATATATAAAATTTTTGAAAAACCATAAAAAATATAAATGATATAAAAATGAAATAATTTAAAAATGATGAAAAACATTTATGCATTAATATTTAACACTTTGGAAAGAATATAGAGAGGAAGAATTAATAAAGGCTCCCATCGCAGCTAAAGATATAGCTGAATAAACTGAAATGTACCCGGAGTTTGCAACAGTACGCACAAGAAAAAATATGAAAACGAAGATGACACACCAGCGTATTGAGAAATGTTATTGAGAATAAATATATTTTCTCTCTTATAGACCCCACCATAAACTCAATACAGATATTGCTTCACATAATATGATACGAATAAAACCGACAAAATTTGAAGGAAGCAAACCTAAAGTTGGAGAAAAAATAACACATGATCATAGTTACGATATTTCGAAATTTGAACTTTCAAGAGAAATCATACGTTTAAAGAAGTTTTTAGATAACGATAAGGATCAGCCAAGAGCAATCCTTCAGATCTTAGCCATAAGTAATTAGCAAGATACATTTGGACAGAGCTCCGTATTTTTGTAACTATTTCGGTTACAGTGACCAGAGATAAAAGGCACACGATCGACTCTAGAAGAAGGCAAGCTTTCTGATCTAGTCCCACTGTCTATTGAAAATGATGTAACTCATATATTTTTATATGAGGAAAATATAAAGAAAATTTTAAAGGAAAAGTTAGTAAGGACATATTTCCGTAATTTAAGTGCTTTATATTTTTAAAAACATTTTTAAAGTATTTAGTGAACACGATATATCAAAGAATGTTGATAATATTTTATTTTCTTTGTTAGTAAATAATATTATTTATAAAAGTGGTGATTACTCGTGATTGACTCTCTGTTAAAGTAATTCTTATCATAAAAGAATGTTTGTCTTCCTACATTAACTCTTCGTATAGGTGGTGTGAGAAGTGCAGTGTCAATGAGCGCAAATATTTTCAATCGATGAATTAGACAATTAGACTTAGTTGTTGTCGAGATTTTCCATCCTCGAACGCATGGTTGGGTTTACATTAAATACATAACGGGCAAGCAAGGGAGGCGCCATGGTTGTATCACGCACATCGTAAAACTAACCACGGGCCGGCACTGGATATATCATATATTCACACGCACACACACACCCACGCACGCACACAAACACACACACGCGCACACACGCACGCGCGCACACACACACACACACACACATATATATATATATATATATATATATATATATATATATATATACATGTATTTACACACACACACACACATGTTTAATGTAGTTTGAATTAAATAACCCATCTCATATTGAATTAATATCACAAGGAGTAACCTTGTTAACTAATTTGCCTCAATATTTTCACTATTGAAATTGTATTGAAACCTGGAAAGGTTTCAATATAAAAATAAATATGATTTTTGTACTAAAATTTATCTAACTATAATATTTGCTAACAACTATTTTCATTTAACGAAAACAAATGAAAACGAATTTTGCTAGAGAGCAAAAATGCTCACATAGGCCGATTTTGTACATACATTTATGCGGAATAATTTCATGTACAAGATCTAGGAGCAAGTAACAAATGGACTTGCCATACGTGTACACCCGACAAAGCAGATACATAGTACATGGCAATAAATAAAAACATCGCAAAACATAAAAAAATATGGTTAGTCGAGATTGTCTGCCACAGTTACAAACTGGGAAACAAACAAACGCATACAGAAGTGATAAAAAAAAAGAATAAATGTGTCGCACTTGCTTTAATACTGAGGATATAAGTGCATCTCGTTTTCATTCTTCTGTTAATCCATTTTGTTTTATACTGCAATACGCTGATGATTTACTTTTATATACCTTTGACAAGTCAATTGCGATTGCAGAAAATGCTTTAAATTCTGCCCTCGTTAACTTGAGCCAATGAGTAAACACTCGCAGTGTGGATTTTATGCCATCCAAGAGTTCTATAATGATCTTTATTAGAAAAATAATACTTCCACCTGTTTCAATCTCCTTCAACTTTTCAAATATCCCTATCCTCTCCAGTACTAAATTCCTTGGTATCTTATTTATCTACTTTAATATATCTAATTGATACATATGGCGGACTTATTGCTACGTGAGCAATCTCTTACAGCCAACCATCTATATCTGTATCTTCCGGGACTTGTAATTATCCTGAAACACTCGCATTGAGTATGTAATTACCCGATGCCAGGCTGACATGAACATTCTTCGTGCTTTTTCTGGAGTATAGTGGCGCTCTCAGCCTACCTTTCTCATTGATCCTACCTCTTTTACATTTCTCCTTGATCCTATTTCCAAATCGAATGCCACCAAATTGACTCGTATTCAGTCTCAAGCTATGAGAATCGCGGCGGGTGCGATTAAATCCAGGTCCATTAATGCCCTACAAGTAGAATGTGTTGATCCCCTCTCTCCCTCCGTCGTCAAACAGCTTGAATCAAAAGAAATCAATCAGCTAGGTTCTCCTCCTATCCCATATTACCAAATTAGCCCTTCTTCCAGATTTATTAATAATGATTCCTTTTGGCATTCTAAGTCTCATCCTCTCCTCACGGCTAGCTTCCAAAAAAACAAATCTCTCTCAAACACAATTTATCAAAATTCCTCTTTTCCCCTCTATAGTTTTCCATTTGACTCGGCAATTCACAGGTTAAATATAAATTTGTGTTTCGGAGTTTGTAAGAAATCCAGTAATGTCAATTCGCTATTCAATTTCATCCTAAATAATTTATGGGTGCGAAAATACCACGCATCAAAATCCCTAAAATATGACTATGTAGGTTCGTCTTTTTATTGCCCGGCTACCTTTCATTCGTCACAGTTTCGCCTCCCAAAACACTGTTCTGTATTTCTAAAGGTTCGCAAGCTTCGTATCTTCTTGTTCAGTAAATTATAGCTTCCTAACTCTTCAGATCAAGCATCTTACGCTTGATTTGGAGAGGTCGGGATCGGATGTCGTTCTTGCATGGATTCCTAGTCACTGCGGCATAGTCAGTAATGAAATAATTGACGCAAAAGCCCGGTTCGCAGCCATGAACGGAGATCCATGTTTCACTCATAATTTCATTGAGAATCGTCCCAGATCACGGATGCTGGATACTTTCAGATTCAATCGTTTCGCTTTTCTATTCCCACTCATTTGGTTATGCTGCGTATGAGAGAGTCTCCAGTCTGTGATTGTGGATTTGATAAGGGCGGACAAAATCATTTTATTTTGCATGCCCATTAAATAAAAAATTTCCTTCATACATTTATAAATTATTAAAACACAAAATTTAATTATCTATTAA
The DNA here is from genome assembly GCA_039881145.1 of Druceiella hillmani. Taxonomy (NCBI): domain Eukaryota; kingdom Metazoa; phylum Arthropoda; class Insecta; order Lepidoptera; family Hepialidae; genus Druceiella; species Druceiella hillmani. Next base: position 21,195,492 of record JAYKKI010000036.1, read on the forward strand.
TATTAAATACCTTCTATCCGTTACTAATAAAACCATACTAAACTAATCAATTAATACATAAGAAATAACGACATCAGAATCTAGTACCTTCTATATTCAAATATATTTTTATATCTGTTTTTATGTTTGTTCGTGTGTACATATATTATTTACATATTATTCGTTTATGTACTGTTGTCACCTTTGTATTATCTATAATTTTTTATGATACGCCTCAGAGCTGCTACGTATAAATACCAATAATGTTGAAGGAGAACTCCCATTAAAATAATTCGTATTTCATGAAAGCTGCCATGTCCGTCTTTTAATACATAAATAATTAATTCTGAAGTTACGGTGTTCTTAAACACCATATTTTATAAATTGCGGTACACGCTAAAGTAACCAATCTTACAGTGAATCTACTGTAATTACGGCGTATCTGGAGACATTACATGAAGTAAAAGGACACTGAAATATTTTGATTGGCCGTCTTATCGGCCTCGGTAATTACACTATTCATTTGTAGTATTTAGGATTGACAAATCTATGAATATGATAGCGCTTTGTAGTATAGCAACATTTTGTAAGTCTTTGGATATCGTTTAGCGTTGCCGGGTTTTCTTATATTTATGTTGTAATTAATAAATAATCTACATAATCAGTTACAGTATTTTGTAAACAACGATAAATAAAACAAGCCTTCAATACATGTAAGTTTTTATTTATATCGGTAAATTGTTAGATGACAAGTCGAGAGTCACTCTTTGCTCGGGTTCAATTTGCGTGGACGTGCTTTCTAAAAGCAGTGTTTTTTTTGTAGATTCTTAAATATGAACAACAGTCGCGGTTGGAATAGAAGCGGCGGTAACGGTTGGAACCGTAACGTGCGTTTCGCTGGACCGCCACCCCCACTCTTCAGAGGAGGAATGAATTTCGTTCCGCGAGGAGGACCGGCGAATTTTTTTCCTCCTGTTGGTCCGCCGATGTGGCGCGGCGGCATGGCTGGAGGACGAAGGGCCGCGCGTGGCGGTGGCGCGCCAGCTTTTGGAAGCCGCGGCGGCATCAATAAACGCCCAGGAAAATTTGGCCCTATGGTCGCGTTGAAAAATAACAAACAGTGGAAAAACTCTAACAAAGAAAAGAAAAATAGAAAGGATACTGTGGGGAAAAGGTTATCGGAAGAAGAGATTGGAGTGACAGAGTACATAAGTGATCACAGTGGTTTTAATGGAATTATTAAGTCCAGGTAATGACATAAAAGTATTTGTTCAGCAACATACCATATTTTGAAACAGATTTATCACGTTATGCTAACTTTAACCTAACATTTTTACTAAATGTTTATAAGCATACACGTAATGAGGACAAAATATACTTTTGTTTATTAAATATCAAAACAAAGGCCAAATTTTATTGTAGGGCGGCATCTTATACCTCTGAGAGCTTTATACCGTACTCTGCTTTGTTAAAATTAATATATACTGAATTTTTGAATCAACATAATAATTTTTTTGCATCAAAATTGAAACTTTTATTTTAGGTATGCCGATTTTCAAGTCAGTGAAATAGATGAAAAAGGTGAAATTGCAAAGTTAACTGATCAGAAAATACCAGAACCGCCAAAGAAAGATGAAATTAACGATGACGAGGATCTTCTCCTCTCAAAGTATAATTTAGAACTGCTCCCAACTGATGTGTGGGACCAGATCAATTCAATCTCGGTCGATCCTAAGCTGACAATGACCAAAGTCGAGGTATTCACTGAACCTTGTAATTATGATATTTTAAACAGTAGATTTAGATTGAATTATCTTCTGCTATAATTAGGATTGTGATTTCATCTATCGATTCTGTATTTTGTGGTTCTGTACTTACATTCCTTTTGTAAGTATTTGTTTGGAGAAAATTTAACTAATTTTTTTTATCATTTCATAAACTAAATATTTATTATTTTCCTTTGTGATATTTTTATTCTGGAAAGCCAAAACCCGCAAGGTAGGTAGGTGCGCTCTCATGACTTATACAAATAGCCTTTTTTATCGTGATATTGATATGTCAAAACTTGTAATTAAATTAAATTTTTAACCCAGTGTGTATGTAGTTGTTATGTAAAAATGCTAGTGATTACATGGAACATAATATTATTGACTTAATATTTTTTAGGTGGATGTTACAGGTATGTCAAAGGAACACAGAACAAAAGTGCATGATGCAGTCAAGAAAGCATTTGGCGATAGTATTGTCGGCAGCACTGTCACAACTAATGATAAAAAGCTAATCAGATTTGAACGATACAGAAAAGGAGGTTTGTTAATCACTGTCTAATAATATAATTTAGTTAACCTTCTAGAAATCTTCAACTGTCTTAAAAAATTTATTTGTGGTGGGTGAATGCTGTTATTTTTAACTTATATCAAGCTTTATTGGTAATAGGTCCCATGCTTATTTATTAATAGGATGTATGTTTAAAATATGATCACGGTTACTGATTCTTGATAATTTCATCCTTCAAGCTAGAGCTATGCACAATATATTATTTAGGTTACAGCCACTTATTAATATAATAATATATTAAAAATGTGATGTGAATTTACTGTATGTTCATCTACATATAAATTATTTCCTTTGCAATAAATACATCTAAAAATATTATAAGCATTTAAAAATGTAAAAAATAAATTTAGATGTGTACTGAAACTCTTGCAGCAAATAAATAGTGAATTGTTAGATAAAATTCTTGCTGCACCTACAAAATGAGTTCATGATCGTGACCTATGTATAAAGTAATATATTTATAATATTTATTAGTTATGTATAATATTTATAAGTTATGCATAATATTGTTTCAACCATTAATATTTGTAACACGATCAACCTACATTAGCAACTAATATTAGGTGATGTTAGCAACTATTGGAAAGTAATACTTTCAAATCTTAGACAGTAATAGGATATTGTGTTTTTTGTTCTTAATATATTACTTATCTCATTATCACTAATCTCAACAGTTATGTTGAGATTATATTAGACTCACCTGAATTCCTTCAGTCATACTAATAACTTTGGTGATAATTTTGGTCAATCTTTATTTTGTGGTATGTATGTAAAAAGTAGAATTCAGCTGTTTCCATAAGACTTATCTTTTTTTGCATGTCAACTAAACTTTGTGACCTTTTGTTATACAAATATTGGATTAATTTGCATCTTTAATATAACAATTTTATAATTATATTTAAAATCAACAGTTCGCATCGATAAACGTGTTAAATGGATTTGGCCGGGCGAGTTTGTTCATTTTATTGTGCATAAAGAAAATTGCGATACTATGGAAGCGGCTAGCAGGATAGCTGAAAGATTGAATCTACCATTGTAAGTAGCCTTTTTTTCAATTTTCATATAATAAAACTATTATAATGTATTAAGAATTTTCTACCTTATTTTGTTGAGTTAATAATTTAATAAAATAGGTAAGAAAATTATTTTTAATTCTATACTATTAAATATGAAATATGAAAATATTTTTAATTATATATCTATGGGAATTAACATCTGTACAAAATGTGCTTTTGTCATTATTTTAATTTATCTAAATTGATTTCTACACAAATACTTACAGTGTGAAACCAACAACACTGGGTTACTCTGGGACAAAGGACCGTCGTGCAAAATCTTCACAGTGGTTCAGCCTACGTAAGGTGGAGCCACGTATAATCGCTATGGCCTGTAAAGATTTCCGCGACATACATGTCGGAAATTTCCGCTTTAGTAATACTCATCTTAAACTTGGCATGCTCAAAGGTAATAGGTAAGTTATATTCAGTGATAGTCCTTTGTTGCATTTAATGTGGCATTTCTCTACATGTTGAAACTGAATTCCGGCAATATGTTAATACAATATTGATTTATTTACAAGTAATTAAATATCAATAATGAATATTTTGCAATTTGCATCCCGTACCTATTGCTAACAATGAAAATCATATTTAAAAAACTGAACCCAAATTATTTCAACCCCAATTTTGAAGTATTTACGCTTTCACATTATTGTATTATGAGTAACAGTAACATATACAAGCATGTGTCCACAACTATATATGTATATACCCGTGGCAAGAATATTTGAAAACTAAATATTTTTATTACCTTTAAATATTGTTAAAATAATATTAGTAAACAATTAATCGTAACATCCTTAAGTATATTATCATCACATGAAATATAAAAATGAATCACTTATAGATTTAGGATAGCCTTACGCAACGTACAGTGTGAAGAGGAAGTCATAGAAAAAGCATGTTGCAGTCTTCAGGAGAATGGTTTCATCAACTATTACGGCCTGCAGCGATTTGGCACTCGCTCTGACACACCGACTTACTCTATTGGACTCAAGCTTCTACAGGGTAATATACAAGAGGTGGGGATTACTTTTAGAATATGGTTTTTTTCCAATTGTTAAACATAATTTATACTTACTTAACAATTGTAGAACAGTCAAGAGTAAAATTCGTATATTCATGAACAAATATTGATGACCGGCATGGTGTTGACAACGTAATCTCATCGGTGAAAATGATGGACCGCGATGAGAAAGCACTTTAAAAAAATGAAAAATGATGCATTGTGATGAGGAAGCACTTTGTAGTGAATTATATGAATGAATATCAGAAGATATTTATGATTCTAACGTTATGTTACCAAAAAGGCAAAAAACATTGACAGAAAATAACATTTCATCAATCTGGGAAATATTTCAGTTAATCCAGGTGTAATTTTAGCAATCCAGTGACAAGCATTAGATTTTATAAAAAAAAATGGCAATAATATGTATATATGTGTTGATAATCGTGAATAATATTTTATGATCGACATATTTAGCAGAACTTTATATGTATATGAGTATTTCTGTAAGTAATCTAAATGCTTTAACATATTGAGCGTTTACACTTCTGAATATTTGGATGATTTAATTAATACAGATGTAAGATTGAAGAGAGTAATATTTTTGTTCCATTTGTTACAAATAAATCAATACATTATATTGAAAAGAGGTGTTTCTTTGTTGATCTACAGGCGATTGACAGCATCTTGGAGGTGCGTCCCGGCCCACTGTATGCAGGCCTAAAGAAGTACAAAGAGACACGTAGTGCAGCGCAAGCCTATAAGCTGCTGAAGCGTTTCAGTGTCAAGCAGGCTGAGGGTCGGTTATTGCGAGCTTTGTCAAAGGAACCTAATAACCTGCTTGGTGCACTTAATAAGGTATAAATATGTATTAGCTGTTATTGAAGCCACTACTAATGCAACGCGATTAGATATTTTAAAAATAAAATATTTTACTAGTTAAAAAAATTTCTAGAAAATGATGAAAGGTTATTTTGACATAGCAAAATAAACAAATTCTTTCTCACCTAATTTTTTATTTACAACTAAATTAATAGTTTCATTTAGTTTTGAATAAAATATTTACAAAATTAACGCCATATATATATTCAAACAAATTCTTATTTAAATAGTAATGTTTGTCTTTTTACCTTTATACATGTTTACATTTCAATAGGTGACCGAATTAAAAATTAAAATAAAAACTATTAAATAAAAAGGACAAGATATGTATTTTAATTTTATTTTATTAATAAAAAAATTAAATTAAATTAAAATACATATCTTGTCCGCTAGCAATCAAAGTAACAGATGGACCCATTACAATTAGAAACTCTGAACAATTCCGCTGTTGGTGGCAAAGATAAAGAATTTGGCAGTGACAAACATCAATCTCAGCGACACGCCCGTGTGCCTCTTTATTACCCTGCACCGCATATCATACCTGCACTCTTGCACTCATGCTTACTTTCACTTACAGTATCAGCCTTGACCTAATTGCATACATGTCGCTTTTCATGCGCAATTCATACATTATTTATTGATCTCAGATAATGGCTGATCAAGATCAGCAAACATACATATTATGAAATGGTATATTGCTGCATCTTAAACGGTGATAGCTTTCATGGTGCGCAGAGGTTGTATGAAAGTGATTGTGTACCGCATTTTCAAAGACAAGGGCTCATAAAAAACAATCGTTGGCCTTATTATTCTACAATTTTAGCAGCAAATTAGATTATTAGCTCACCATTCCATCACACGCAAGTGGTGAAGTAGGTAATCCGCCAATTAGTGTTGAAATTGAAGAAGTGTTCTAATTGTTTGAGCAAGATTCTCATGCTAGCACGAATGATGCAGCTCAATATTTCAGCGTGAGTCAATTTTATGTATGGAAACTGTTGAGTTTTTCCGGGTTACACCCATATCATTTTCAACGTGTGCGGGCTCTTCATGTTATTGACGGTCCAGTGTAAGAATGGTTTTGTATTTGGTGACTCGAAAATATAGGCAGCAATCTTATAGATCGATGGTGAAGCTTTGTTTATGCAAGTTGAACTTCATAACGTTTGTAATGAACATTTTTTTACTAACCCCTATGTGTGCAAATGTGCAGGTAGGAATAATTGGTAATGTAATCATTGGACTTATTTCTCGTAGGTCTCTAAAAGGCAATTCATACTAGGGACATATTACTATCAAAGGGACTTTATATAAATAAGTTTATAAATAATAATGCCCCTAGCATGATGGTGTGCCACCATACAGCACAAGGGTAGTGCGCAATTTTCTGGACAGCTGCTATGGGCATAGATAGATCATGTGTAGAGGGCCTGTGCCTGGGATGCAAGGTCGCCGGATCTCACACCATTTACTTCTGGAGTGCAATGAAAACACATGTTTATATTAAAGAGGCACAAAGTAGACAGTATTTGATGCATTAAAACATGATAGAGTGACATGACATTGACTTTAATGTGCACGTTTGTCTATTAAGCGAATTGGATGCGACTTTGAACTGTTATTAAAATATTATTGAGGATAAGGTCCTCATAATTTTTAAATAAAAGTTGATATGTGAAATTTCAATTATTTTAAATACGTTGATTCCAATTTTTTAAATATGTCACAATGAAGTTACCAATTTCAATAAAAAAATAAGAACATTGTTATTATGACAGTCCTAAACCCATATGAAGGGAAAATTGGTGTCTTATTCACGGCCCAGGAACATACACACAAACACATTCTTGCCCGCTCACAATAATTTGAAACGAATTCTTGTAGTTAGAGGGATCAGATTCTGATCATTTCAAAAATCGGACCAATGCTTTTAAAATTTTTATTTTTCTAATAAATTTTTAATTAAGACAAATGTTTTTGTTTAGATTCGAGTTCTGAATATCATCATCAATTTTGGTCACTGATTGAGAAATAATCTTGTATAGTATTCATCATGTTTTGGCAATGTCAAGTAAATATTTAAAACTATGTATCTTTAAAATTTTTGTTTCTAAAGTTTAAATTTTCCTTAAAACCCAATGTGCTGTTTCTAACCAACTTGTATGATACTTATGGAAGGTTTCTTATTGTTATGGTTGATGGATTATAAAAATTGTTTGAGTGATTTTTGCTACAGGTGATGTGAATTTTTTTGAATTGTACAAACACGCAAATTATTATTGAAACGTCAAAAAAAATTTCAGCAACAATTTGTGTGTATGTACAATTCAAATAAATTTCGTAGTTAATAATTCATCTTGCATCACACTACTATCGTACAGCATTCTATTTTTCCATTACCAATTTACTAATAGCCGACATAAAATTGAAGAAATATACTGTCGGTTGCAGTTACCACGTAACACTCGATTGCTATATGGCCACTCGTACCAGTCGCTTATATGGAATAAGTGTGTGTCCGAGCGAATTCGTAGGTTTGGTCTGCAGCCCTCTGTAGGTGACCTTGTACTCGCCGATCCCAGTGAGAGCAAACTCGAAGATAGCAATGATGGTAAGTTCAGCCTTTTTTTCTGTGCTGGAACCAAATTTTCACAGATATATATTTTGATGAAAACAGATCCTGCCAATGATTTACACAAGTTAAAATGTCCGTTTAACTTCATAATCAAATCATATTTATCATTACAACACATTTTTAGTATAATCAGTTAGCAGTCATGTTTTTTTCAATCAACCTATCTTTTTATAAATACAGTGTACATACAATGAATGTGTTATTTTCATTGCTACCGATTTGTAAAAATAAGTGTCGAATACACTTATTATAATTGGTTTATCTTTCGAGAGTTGCTTTTATTTCAAGAAATTATTTTTTACTTTGATATCTCGTATTAGATTTCATTATTAAAAATAAGATATTGAACTTCACTATAATCATATTCTATCTATCTCTCTATCTGTCTAACCTTTTTAATGTTTACACATCTTTTTTAAATGTATGGAATTTAACTAAAATAAATATTAGATGTCGATTTTTGAATTGAATGTGGTTCAATAACAAATATTTCAGTGAAAAACATGAGATTATTTCTTGATGCATTTCAATAAATTATTATTTTTGCACTTAATAGAAATGTGGGAGAGGAGAACAATAGTAATTTTGTTTTTAGTTATTATAATAATTTTGAAAATTTAATACAATTAATATTTCATATTCAGTATCAGATTTTGTTAATTATGTGTTCTCATGAACACTGTTGGCATGAACACTCGGCTATGATAAACAATTTTTGAATGATAATATAAAGACTTGTAGTGTCTACACCTGAAAAGTGCATACCCAAATAAATCAAATGCATTCATCAATTGTAAAATACATTTAGCCATTTTTATTACGTTGAAAGTATTAGATCCATCTAGCAAACAAAATTTGTACGTAGGTAAAAATTTTTAATGTTCATTGTTGTATTCCGTTTGACAGAATGTATGCTTTAGAAGCTTGAGAAGTTCATGATTTGACATTTATACCCTTTTATCAGGAAGGGTAAATAGTCCCGATTTGTAAGATTCCTGTTTTTCTGAAAAAAAAGGAATTTTCATGGATCATTTTTTTAACGAGGTTCACATTTGTAAGTTTTGTGTTCCTTAAAAAATGGTTTTTATGACCGACCAAAGTTAGTAATAGTCAAAGGGTGCCATGTTTGGTGAGTAGGTAGGGTGAGGTAGAATATCCCAACAGAGTTCTGATTGGTATTATTTATGTATCTTCCTGCAAGAGGCCGCTTACATGATAACAATTCAAGATATTTAAATAAATCTTGAATTATTAGCCGATTTAGATCTGAGATTATGATGATTTTTTTGGATTTATGGATTTATAGGATGTGAAAAATATGTAAAAAAATACTCATATTTATTGTTTGTAACACATATGCTTAAGTAAGCTTACAAAACAAATAAAATTATTATTATTAATTTTACAAAAACATTTTATTTGCACGTCACTCCACACCATAATATTTTGCGGCAATATAATGCTTTATATACTATGTTTTAGTATATGCAAGAAAACAGACAATGTGTAGACTGATATTGCACTTTATGCATCAGACAGGGCGAAATAGATGATATACTCCACGTCTTGTTTTTGATTGAGCTGGTATGTGACGTCAAAGTGACTTTCCAAATCTTGAATCTACTGTGAGCGAATATGTCTGACTTAGACCTGTTTATTGCAGCCTACTTGATTTTACCATTAAGTAATAGCAGTAAACATCTGAATATCAATAAATCCATTATACCAGTATTATATCGGAAGAGGAAACAAGCATTGTAAATAAGATATTGTAAAATAAGGGTATTTACCACTTTTCCCCTTGAATATTGGTTCCGAGTGATATGTTTCGATTTGAAGGATCAAGTCATCCTGTCCTGATTGTATTAGGTTTAGCTGGAAAATAATTTTTTTTGTGAAATTAGATTTAGTTGGAAAAAAGTTATTTTCTAGTGCAATTAGATTTATCTGGGAAACGAGTTATTTTCTTGTGCAATTAGATTTATCTGGGAAATGAGTTATTTTCTAGTGCAATTAGATTTATCTGGGAAACAAGTTATTTTCTTGTGCAATTAGATTTATCTGGGAAATGAGTTATTTTCTAGTGCAATTAGATTTATCTGGGAAACAAGTTATTTTCTTGTGCAATTAGATTTATCTGGGAAATGAGTTATTTTCTAGTGCAATTAGATTTATCTGGGAAACAAGTTATTTTCTTGTGCAATTAGATTTATCTGGGAAATGAGTTATTTTCTTGTGCAATTAGATTTATCTGGGAAATGAGTTATTTTCTTGTGCAATTAGATATATCTAGGAAACAAGTTATTTTCTTGTGCAATTAGATTTATCTGGGAAATGAGTTATTTTCTAGTGCAATTAGATTTATCTGGGAAACAAGTTATTTTCTTGTGCAATTAGATTTATCTGGGAAATGAGTTATTTTCTAGTGCAATTAGATTTATCTGGGAAACAAGTTATTTTCTTGTGCAATTAGATTTATCTGGGAAATGAGTTATTTTCTTGTGCAATTAGATTTATCTGGGAAATGAGTTATTTTCTTGTGAATTAGATTTATCTAGGAAACAAGTTATTTTCTTGTGGAATTACGAAACTGGGAAACATTATTTTCTTGTGCAATTAAATTTGGCTGGGAAACAAATTATTTTCTTATGCAATTAGATTTAGCTGGAAAACAAGTTGTTCTCTTTTGTTATACTTAGCATTTAATTTGATGTAAGAGCCTTACACAGCACTTGAGCAATTTGCCACTGATGTCACACCACTTATTTCTGATTTCATTACTGACGTGGTGCTTGTAAAAACCTTTCCCTTTATTTTTTTCCTATTTACTGCTAAGTAACTGTCCAAATAGTAATTTTGTCAAAACTTAAGCTGGAAAAATTTGTCTGTAAGTCAAGATCTAGTACTGAGGTTTCATTCAGTATATCTAACATGTAGAATTGTGGTGGCGCTTTGACGTGATTCGAATCATGCTATAATTATCTCTTATAATACTTCCCAGAGTTTGAAACCATATCTAATTGGTATACCACAGATAAATTGTTTGCAACTTCGGTATTGTTTTGTCAACAGTATAGTTTTCTGGTATCGTATAAAAAACTTAGGGTCCAAAAATAATTTCTCCATAAGTGGATAAATTTAAGCACATTTATCATTCTTATCAAATTGGAGATTGTCCGCCAAATTGGAGATTGTCCGTCCAATGCAAATTAGAAAATGAAATCTCTACAACACTTTATTTCCTCTATATTAAATTTTCTCAACTAAATGAAACTGCATGATGTAGTATTATTTCAACTTAATTTAGATTCTTAACCACGACCTAGGTTTCGTTGTATTACAACATCTTCAGGTGGGCAATTTGTAAACATAGTAAAGTATCTTTACAAATTGCCCACCTTGGTTGTGGTAAAGAATTTAAATAAAGTATTAATAAATAATACTACATCATATAGTTTCATTTAGTAGAGAAAAATCGAATTATAATGAATTTGTACAAAATTAACGCCAAATGTATTCAATATTCCTCTATATTAAAACAAAACAAAATTTTTTTCCGTATATTTGTTATCCTTTGTGTTCAAATATCACATCAGAAAAATGTAACAAAATCATTTCATGGATAATATTTCCTGGTGAGTTTGGAATATTTACTTCATTGTGGTCTTTCCTCCAATAGGGAATGTGCATGCCATTTTTTTATATTTTTAATTCACTGTTTACATTATTATAACATAGTAAAAAATATAAATACTATTGGAAATGTTAGAACTAAATTTTAAAAAATTTTAAAAACACAATAAATTTAAACTGTTTAAACGCTGCCATTTTCGCACGCCTTGGATGACATCACACTCCTCACCCAGCATTTGTTTACTGGAGGTGTCTAGTTACTTTAAACATATTTTCAGTATAACAGCCATTTAAACCAAGGAAGAAGCTCCAAAGCCACTTAATAGGTATTGTATTGTCTTCTCTTTTTCAATGGTTTGACAGCCCAGGATGGGCCCCTGCCTTCTGTAGAATCAACTCCCAAGCTCTCCTGTTCTTGGCCAGAGCCATTAAATTTGTTACATTTAGGTTTTCAAAGTCTTTTTCCATGTAGTCGAGCCATCTAAGTTTAGATCTTCCTCTTTTTCGGAAGCCCAGTATCCTGCCCATTTTATTCTCTGAATTGCGATGTATTCGACCATATCCGGTTCTTTAAATAATTTGTAAAGTTCAGAGTTAGTTTTTCTTCTCCAGATGTTCTTACATTTTAGACCACCAAAAATACTTGTTAAAAACAGAAATGATGTGTTTAACTTTTTGTCATTGTCCATGTAGTAGCAGAGTAGGTAAGAATGGGTCTAATTAAGCTTTTGTAAATCAGAATCTTTGTTTTCCTACTGGTGATGCTAGACTTCAATTGTATCTAAGTACAAAAACACTATTAGAAGTGCACTTAATAAAAGTGTTTTTTTGTCCCAAGAGATGTGAAAATAGATGAAATATCTCTAAGAAGTTGTTTGCATTATTGCGAAGATTAATGTAAGTATGTTTTATTTGTATAGCTAATACGAGTTCAGTTAATAATAAGTGAAATTTGTATTGAATATCAATCATACAATCGTGGATAACTGTGTACTAGTTTACAAAAGTTTAATAAGATTTTCATTTTTTGTTTGCTACGTTAAGAAAAAACTACAAAATTTTGCCAAAATGCATTAAAAGTGACTTGTCTGAAATGTAATAACCTTGATGTAAATAACGTTACGTATAAATGAATAAAATATAGACAGTATGCAGCCATGTTTTTGAAAGATTATAGGTTATATATACTGCTCTTTATTTATGAGTGTATTTATGCATAATGCATGACTATAAATAATGTATTAAAACAATTACCTCGCAACTTTCACTTCTTTGACCTCAGCGGACATAAAATCTGAATTTCAAGCTAAATTTTATGTCATCATAAAGGCATCTTTTCTCGGCAATAAATCTATAATATTACAAAAACATGATTTTTTTGTTATAGAACATAATAAATCCTTTGCTGTCAACAATACGAATCTGTTGACACGGGCTCTGACGTCATGTTTTGTTCTTACCAATAGTGTTGCGTTTCGAAAATTTTTATTTCTAATTCATAATTTGCACTTTTTATTAATAATTATGCATATAAAAAGGAATTAATTAAGAAAACGATGGTTTAGGTATAATGTCCGGTTGTTAAATAATTGGAAAAAAAAAATATTTGAAGCAAATTTAAATTACATGCATGTTTCCTATTATATTGTCACCTTACGTAGTGTTCTCTGACCTCACCTTCTACCTCAGTTTTGTCGACACTTGTTTGGCTGTTCAGCATTTGCTTTAAGTAAGTTCGGTGCCTCATTATTGAGTTGAATACTATTCTCATCCCAGGGTTTTTCATCTGTCAAGTCATCATTCAATGACCGAACTAAGAAAATTCTTCTAAAAGCGTAACAATGTCATTAAATGACAAGGACTCTTATGTCAGTCATTAAAAATTCATTAATAAAATGATATTTATGAAACTACTGCATCAAAATATGATATACATTGAAAAGTCAAATTTCAAAAGAAATGCTAAAAATTTCGAGTAAATGAGTTGTCAGCTTAGCGAGTATTTTGACATGCAAAGGATTTAATGGCTACAATTTCGACTCAGATAGGCACAATTTCTAAGTATATTTTTTCCAGTTGTAAAGTCAATATTGAAATAAAAATTTGGCTTTGGTACTTATAAGTTTACTACTTTAACCTACATATGATATATACGTAGTTGTTATGTATTCTTGTGTAATAAAACAAATTTTACAGGAATGAGAATTTTAATTGTTTATCAATTGTGCTTTCAAGTTTTTCTAAGTTCACGTCTATATCAAAAGTTTTTTTCCAAAGTTTTTTCTTAGGGCATCAAAAATCCATAATAATCCATAATCCATAATATTGTAGTTTCAAATACATTCATACAAACCTTGTTTGTCATTATAATTGAATGCAATACATTCATAGAGGAAACAGTCTGTTCTTCCATGTCACTTATCAGTTTTCTTACAATTTTCTTTCTGTACATTTTAAAATTTGTAATTATTGAATATCTTGGCCTAAAGGCTGTAGCTTATATATTGTATTGGATGGCAAAAATTTAATCTTCACGGTTTTCAATAGCGGATTAATGTTGTGTGCTGTTATGCGAAGTTACCATTTACCAAAGGGTTTAGTTTTTCTGTGTCTGTCATATTTGTTGTTAGATTTGATTCACTGTTATTTATTGTACAACCGTCCATGACATTTTTAATTTTTAAAAATTAACATTTAAAAGGTAGGTAGACATTTGAAAAAAGCCAGTTTTGTCGGCATTAAAGACGTGTTTCAATTCATCACCATGTAATAAATTGTATAGTTAAATCTTCTGTTCGTCACATACCTCGCTTGCACTTTCACTGTTGATTTTCTTAAACACTACTTCATGACGTTTCTTAACATTTCTCAGCCAACAATTCCCGGCTCTGAAAAAACTGTAGCGTAGTGATTTTGAAAATTCAATAGTGATTTTGAAATATTGAACCTTTTTGCATATGATAGACCTACTTACATTTATGTTTGTGTCACAACACTGCTTGAACCATGCCAACAATCATTCTTCTACATTAGAAAAATTGCTACTTGATTTACATCTTAGTAATATTTCAGCTTCCTTTTTAATTATTGTTGGCAGAGTGCTTGTTGATAATCCGTCTTGAACTGCCACACCCCTTTTCTTCTTACCATTTTTAACTGCATTGATAATGTTAAATTTTTCACATAGTGTTAAATTTTTCACATTGTGTTAAATTTATCACAGTGTTAAAGTTTTCGATTTCTGTTTAGTACTTATATTTATTAATGTTTAGATGATTGTGTAGAGCCAGCCAAATATATACTGACTGATAATAAACTTTAAGCAATGAGTCGAAATATAAACAAACAAGGTACACAGATGCATTACTTAGGGGAAGTTTAATGAATAGATATGAATACAAATAGGAGAAGTTTAATGAATAGATATAAATACAAATAGAAAAAGTTTAATGAATAGATATAACTACAAATAGGAGAAGTTTAATGAATAGATATGAATACAAATAGGAGAAGTTTAATGAATAGATATAAATACAAATAGAAAAAGTTTAATGAATAGATATAACTACATATAGGAGAAGTTTAATGAATAGATATGAATACACATCGGAGAAGATTAATGAATAGATATAAATACAAATAGAAGAAGTTTAATGAATAGTTATGAATACAAATAGGAGAAGTTTAATGAATAGATATAAATACAAATAGGAGAGTTTGATGAATAGATATGAATACAAATAGGAGAAGATTAACCGTTTTAGTGCCATTGTTTTTTACTCATATATACTTAAAAATGCCAAAGAAATCTTGTTTTTGATGCCATTTACCCTTGTCTTGAAAAAAAATACAGTTTTTTTTCTAAAAATTATCCAATTTTAATAATATTTTCGGTGTTTTCTTAATAAAAACTTGTACAAGGATAATAAAATACAAAGAAAATTATGGAAATATATATTTGCCTTACGCCAAATTGTGAGCGCACCACAATGTCACTATCACTTTCTTCACAACTTGAAAAACGATCATTTTCATTCGAGTTATTTTCGTTTTTCGACATTATGGCCTGTGAATTAATTGACAAAAATTTTAAGATTTTGTTGCTTTGAGTTTGAGGAATTGAGAGTATAAGTTGCTTGCTTTTTGAGGTTCGAGTAGCCGAGTACAAATATGTATTATAGGAATCGTAGTTTGTTCAAGTTACAAAGTCTAAAAAATTCAAGATACCGCATATTTAGTAGTTCAACGGAAGGGAATAGCTATTGTCTTTGCCTTACTGAGGATTAGGAATTGACGAGGTTCGTGTTATCCAGTTTCTATTGTACTATATTTCTATTGAAAAGGTATAATCAATAATAAAGTAAGATATAGATATTACTTAGATAAATATTTCATGTTTATTGAAACTGAAATTCTATAAAAATTGTAAATTTTACCGTGTGGAAAACATCTCGAAACATAGGGGAATAAATTACTGGAAAAGTTTAAATGTATGCAGATTTTAACACTATAACTATTTCCATATTCAAAATTAAATGAAACTGCTCATTTTGTCTTGTAATCCTGAAGATGTTGTAATACAATGAAACCTAGGTATAATACTACATCACATAGTTTCATTTAATAGTGAATAATGAATTTCCACAAAATTAACGCCAAATATATTCAATATTTCCATAATATTGTTGGACAGTCCGTAATTATTTATTTATTTTATTTATTTATCACCTTTTATGCAAAGTACATATGGCGGACTTATTGCTACATGAGAAATCTCTTCCAGTCAACCATAACAATTTGTATTGAAATTTAGTCGGTAGACTATAAGAGATTTTACAAGGAAAATTCTTTGCAAGGAAATTTCTAACATTAGACAAAAAAAATTTAAAAAGTACAAAAATATAAGTAATACATGCTATTGACATGATTTGTGATGGGAAAGACAGGAAAGGACAAGGGCACAAAGGAAAAGGTTTCAGGAGAGGCAGGACTTTTTCACTCGATCTTTGAAAATATTTAGGGATGTGATTTTCCTGATGTCAGGTCCCAGGTGATTCCAAATTTTTTGCTGCTTGGACAGTGAAGGATTTTTCGTAAGCGGTAGAATTATGTTCGGGAACAAGTAGGATGAGTGAACTTTCAGATAGTAGCCCAAGGCCGTGAGCAGACAAATCTTTAAATTTGCACCTTGGTTTAGTAGCCGAAACTGAAACCAAACCAAATTTCGGCTTCTGTTCTAGTTTTTGCCGAAACTCACATTTATAATTAATATATTATTTTAGATAAGATTTTTTTCAAGCTTTAATCATATATTTAAATAATGTCAAAAAAAATTTTAATTTAATCAAAATTTCTTTTGATTACTTGCAGAATATTAATAAATAACGAAGTTTTAACAAATTGAAACTACTGGGAAACTAATCTAAATACAGTCTTTAATTAGTTTTTCTGTCGAGCACAAGCAAATTACCTTATTGTAGTAACCTTTTGACTACATATCCTATATAGAAATGATGTAACAGAAATATGATATCACCAGTTTTTATAGCAATAAATATAAAAGCAAAATTGGTATATTAGAGAACCCTCATCTGGAAGACAAAATTTTATTATTACTTACTACCTTTGGTGATGATTATAGGCACTTTGAGATATCTGCGTGCTGAACATCCCATAGAATAATATTTCATATAACTTTTTTAAATATATAAAGATATAATGATGAAAGAATAAAGAAATTCTTCTCAGAATTACAAGACAAGATGAGCAGTGGTGGAAAAATGGCAGCGGATGAAGTAAAACATTCACTTATCTTTTAGGACTAGAACAAGTGATTGTAAATAAATAATGTTATGTTGATGCTAAAAATAATGAGTTTTCAATATTTTTTCGGGAAAAATTTTACAAAAAACATTTATTGCTTTGAAATCTAGCGAGTTTGTTGGTTTTGTTGTAGATTATCATAACTCTTGGACACATAATTCTAGATTGTCCTTTATAATGTTGTAAGTGACTCGTACTATAAAATAATATCAACCGTGACATTTTTCGTCTATTAGAATAATTAAAAAAATATTATTTACTCCAAAATGTATAGAGCGTATCATGTTTTGCCATATATTCTATAAAACACAAACATTTTCTAAGTTCTTACTAATTTTGTCTGCTAATTTGGCTCATTTCTTTCAGTGACTTAAATTTTCTGTGTTTGATGAATTAATAATAAAACTTAAGTAATTTGCTAAGCTATTCAAGCTTTAGTTTTTTGATTTTACGGGTTAATACATTAAATGTGCATAACTGTCGCATACATATCTGCTTTGAACATGTTATAATGTATTTAATTTATTGTTCAAATAACAAA
The DNA here is from genome assembly GCA_039881145.1 of Druceiella hillmani. Lineage (NCBI taxonomy): Eukaryota > Metazoa > Arthropoda > Insecta > Lepidoptera > Hepialidae > Druceiella > Druceiella hillmani. The sequence goes on from JAYKKI010000036.1 coordinate 21,213,386, forward strand.
ACTTATTACAAATTGAAAAATTCTACACAATGTTTATTAATCATCCAGCTGAACACACTCTGGAAGAGGATTCTGATGATGAAAACATTGATGGAGCTCCGGCAGATAATGCAGAGAACACAGAGGAGAAGTCTACCCTAGATAAAGAACAGACAGAGTCACAAGAGAAGGATGCAGTCGCGGCAGAGAGCAACGGCGAAAAGAAGGAAAAGCCCAAGACGCCAGTAAAGGTGTTAACGGAGGAAGACATAACGAGTGGACGTTACAGCGTATGGGATGTCATAATGCCACTACCTGGTCACCATATAGACTACCCACCCAACATAAAAGATTATTACGAACAGCTACTCACTCAAGATGGAATACCATTGGATATGAAACATAAAATTAGGTGAGGTTCATCTTTATTTACTTAATCATTCTCATTCGTAATGATTCTTATTATTAACATGTATTAAGCAATACGTGTTGAATTGTTAATCATTCTTATTTTCTTAATACATGGAGCTAACATGCCTTTGTAGTTTGTCTGCCACAGCCTATTTGGATGAAAATTTAATTATTGACCAAAACATGTTGTTTTCACCATAATGTGACTACCGAACAACCATAAAGAATGGCACCTTGAGTATGTAAAGAATTGTATATATTTTTTTTTATTATTGATGATATTTTAGTAAAGGTTTATTCTATGTGAACGTTAAGGAAAATCAGTGCTGCTGGCCCATAGGTGGGATGAACGGTTACTGTCACCTACTGTGGAAGCTTATTAGTTTCCCTTCAAGACAAGCTTGCTCTGCTGGCTCTGTAGTAGAACAAAGGTGGGCATAGCAAAAAAAAATGGCAGCACACATTAAATGTTGCATCGTGCGGTCAAAATAAAAAATTGATGAAATAAAATTGCTGCTGACAATTTAGTTCAATAAAACTTTGGCACTTTGTATCTTCGATCAAGTCCCGTATAAATGTAACTTTTTCTGCCTTTAATACTTTTCTTTCTCCAATGGTATTCAGTGTAGATATATGCTATTTAGATATGTAGATATTAAATTAGATGACAAAAATTATCAAATCTCAATATTGAATATATTTGGCGTTAATTTTGTAGAAATTCATTATTCACAATTAAATGATACTATGTGATGTATAACTTCTACTTTCTTTAAGTTCATTACCACGACCTAGGTTTCATTGTATTACAACATCTTCAGGTGGGGGGGGGGGGAGGGGGTTTCCAAAGATCTTTGTTAATAGAATAAAGAACGTAAAGAAAGTAGAAATAATACTACATCACGTAGTTTCATTTAATTGTGAAATCTCAATATGGTAAATAAGCTTATTGTCAATAAATTAAATTTTCAACGACATTCAATACTGAGGTGCTCAGTACCAGGATACTGAGGTGTTTGCCATAGAATAAGGTGTCCTACCGATTCCCAAATCTTTTTTTTTTACTTAAGACGTTAAAGTCACAATGTAGTAATTTTATACCAATGCTGAATACCTTGCTAACCTAGTCATTGAAAATTGAGCTTAATGAGGGCCGGCTTATTTACTATATTCCAATAATATTGGTGTCTAAAATAACAAAAGAACTATAGATGGGTCTGCAAAATAGCCATATTTTTTAAAATGGATTTTAAATTACTATATTATAACGTTACTGTTTTCTGAAGTAACATAAGAATAATAGTATAGCTTATATCTACATTGAATATTTCGGTACTCTGGTTATTGAATGATATTGAAAATTTGGTTTATATCCAATATAAAAATAGTCTTTACCTACAATTTCGCGATATTCTGGTCGGAATTAACAAAAGAAGTAAGCCTCCTTGTAATATTTCATTGCCCTAAGCAATAAAAATCTAAGATTCATGTGAATGAAGACATGAGTTAAGTTATAAATTATTTATATTAAAATAAAATGATAAACAAAAATAATAAATATCTCTATATCTGGGTTGCACTGTCATCCTTTAACATGCGATGCCAAACAATTTCATTGATAATAAAATAAGTTACATTTTTCATTATTTTAGCAACTGTTTATCGTAACCATGGGTGGTGCCACTAGTCTTCTTTAATTTTCACAATTAAAATAAATATTCCCTAAAATATTGTGAATGATTTTTTTTCATACAAATCTTTCCCGGTGTTGTGCTGTGGTTGCGATGGCAGCACTAGATTTTCTTTGTAAGCGTCATGTCTGCAGTGGAAATAATAGATTTTTGTGAATAATAAAATATGTCATTGAAAATGTCATTAGCCCTAAAAACTCAAAGGCTCTAGCGTCCACTGCCATTTTCTCATTCTTAGTTCGCTCGGTGCCTACTTTTTTGACATTGTTGAAATTAGTATATTCCCAGATTTTGAAGCAAATTTAACAAAAACTAAAAGAAATGTACTTTGTTGTGGAAATTTTATTTTGTATTGTCATACTGAATGTGTTAATCATGTACAGTCCACTCTATTATTTGCAGAATTATTATTCATGGTTATTATTTTTGACACCGTCACATCATATTCACAATGAGAAATTCAGTATTTGCAGTGTAACAAATGTGCTCGCAATGTACTTGCTCTCTGAGATAGACACCAGTATTGTACTTGCTCTCTCAGATAACCAGCTGTAGCATACTGCGGTTACGGCATAGTACAGTGAAGCTACAGAGCACACTGGCTTTTCACAAAGGATATTGATTCTTTGGTATTTGTTGATGTTACGCATTTCAATAATTTCATTTGGTTCACGTTGAATCACTGGACAGAAATACTCAATGGAAGCTAATATTATATCGTTAAATAAAAAAGATAATTAAACACCCAAAAAGTCTTGATCCAAAAACTTAAAAAAGGCCTGCAAAACCTTAATAAGTCACATGAGAAGTTTCTTCTTGCTTCATTCGCTTGTACTTTTGATGGAAATAAGTAGATAATTGGATAAGTTAAAAAATTCTGAGTAAAATTTTAGAAATTCTGCAATGTCTGAAAATAATAAGTTCAAGTAGCACAAAAAAACATAAAAACAACAGTTTGTAATGGATATCTTCACTACTCGTGCTGAAGAGTTTCCTTGCGCTTTTATTGTTTCATCCCTTATCGATTTCCATGGTAACTTATATTATGTAAATTCAATGTTTATGATGAAATACTTTTACTTCCTTTCAGATTTGATTTCATATTAAGTGTCAAAAATATTTCTATTAAACAATGGATTTTGAAGCAAAACTGTCTGCAATATTGGTACTAACTCTTTCCAGTACACACAATGAATGATAGTTCTTTTCTTAGAAATACTTTGTATTTTTCAAAATTCTACACTACTTAATCCACCAATAGGAGGATTTTAAAGAGGGAATTATAAAAAGTAGTTATTACCCCATCGCCAACTGCTAAATTATCTACAGTGCTGAGATACCAAGTTTAGATGAGGTCACAGACTACAAGAATTTCTCATGTAGCCTGAGATCACAGACTATTAGTTATTAATGTTATAGTTACCTATGTCATTAAAATTGTACAAATTAATTAATACATGCAATTTCCAGGTTAAGACATTCAAGGATGTATGTAATATTTATATCATTATTTACATGTATAGATTGATTCATGATTGCCTTATGTACCTAAGAGTATTTAATTTTCATGAGACAATATTTGAGAGTGGCAGTATTTTACTTGGAATTACAGAGCAGATGAAAATAGCATAGTACAATAATACCATACACATCACCGAGAAGTACATTACAATAATACCATACACGTCAACTGTTAAAAACCTGGGCCTACTGATTGATCAAAATCTTAGTTGGCAGCCTCAATTAGATGATGTTAGTTATCTTGTTTTCAACAGGATACACTATTTGAAATGTCTTCAAAATTTTCTACCGACTAAAACGAAAATTTACCTTTGTCAAACACTTTTATTACCATTAATTGATTATGGAGGCGTGTGCTATCCTAATCTTAATGAAGAATATTTGTGCAAGTTAGAACGTCTTAAAAATTTATGCATCCAGTATATCTTCGGCCTCAGAAAATACGATCATATTTCTGAATACAGGTCACTTCTCAAATGGCTGAAAATCCGTGATCGACGCCAACTTCACATACTTACACTCCTTTTTAATATATTAAAAAATCCTCATAGCCCAAATTATCTTAGTGGCAAATTTTAAACATTTGTCTAATCACTGCTTTGGGCTACTATCTGAAAGTTCACTCACCCTACTTATTCCTAAACATACCTCTACTACTTACGAAAAATCCTTTACTGTCCAAGCAGGAAAAATTTGGAATCACCTGGATCCTGACATCAGGAAAATCACGTCTAAATATTTTCAAAGATCGAGTGAAAAAGTCCTACTTCTCCTGAAACCTTTTCCTTTGTGCCCTTGTCCTTTCCTGACTTTATTTTCGTATTTTTTAAACAATTTTTTTCGTTTAATGTGCTTTAAAGAATTTTCATTGTAAAATCTTTTACAGTCTACTAACTAAGTTTCAATACAAATTATTATGGTTGACTGGAAGAGATTGCTCATGGAGCAATAAGTCCGCCATGTACTATACATAAAAGTTAATAAATAAATAAAATATATAAGATGGTCTCTAATGGGGCCCACAACATGAGTAATTCTCTTGTTACCAAAACAAGTTATTCATATGCTTCAAAAATGTATGAAGTGTTTAAAGGCATGAATTGTTGTTATTCTTTATTGTTTAGTTGAACTTCTCAAAGTTTCGTGCAATATTCTAAAGCTGAAATTTTATGTTAGATGTTTCAGCATGTCGGGGGCATACCGATTTATGGTGGTGCGGCCAGACAACCTCTCATGGCACTGTGTACGCTACACTAATCCATTCGGAGATCTCATCCTTTCTGACCACGACGAGCTTACCGGCAAGACACTTAAGAGCATTGTTGATGGTATGACTACACGTACACTTGTACCATTTAGATAATTAAGAGAAGATTATTGAGATAGTTTGAGCCAATTGCGCAACGGAATTGAACGATGTCTATATGTCAAAGAAAAATATTGAAATCATTCAATTCCGTTTATAGCAATGATGAGGGGTCCGATGTAAATTGTTTGTTTTATGCAATTATCATAACATATTGTCTTCATAATGAAATATAATATCTATTTCTTTAAATTAAATCCATTTATATAAAATTATTCATTAATTCCATCATGTACTACAATGTGATAAGAACATATGTACGTACCTAAATAGTTGCATATACATATATTAATTCTTTATTTACCTATCTTCTAGATTCTTACCTAAGTTGTATCTAAAGTTTTATACTTTTTTAGAAAAGTATAAAATAATATATAAATATAGTATAGGCTCAGTTTTTATGACAGTTTTATACATGTTTGAAATATTCTCACCAAATAAGGTGAATTTATTGACTGCAAAGTTGCATTGGCTGTTATTTCTAGGCCACTCATTAGCATTCACAACTTAGATTATCGAAAGAGTTGTTCCCAATTGTTAATATGATCTTCTCCCCAATTAATAGCCTGCTATAGGTTGTATCAGAGATGTAGCGTTTAAGTGGCAGGAATTCTAACCTAATGTCCAAATTTTTAACTAGGAGACATGTTGGAATAGTCAGTGAGTCAGTCAGTCAACTCTGCCATTGCAACTCTTTTTGGGATTCAACTTTTAGAACAAATCTGTATCATCTACATTTCTGTAGTTCACTGTCGGCCTTTCCAAGCATTTTACCAAATCACTAGCCTTCTCTTTATGAAAGCCGTCTGCTGCATAGATTTTTTTTAAAAATCAAATACATAGTGTATGAATAAAATTGCAATACTTTAGTTACATATACTATTACCAGTTGCATGGTGTTTCCGAGACAGGTTTGTTATTAATTTCATAGCACAATCTGAGAACAGACTTCCATCATATAAGTCAAATCTGTTTCACTAACTACTAATATTCCAGATCTTCCTACCGACTTAAATATCATGAGTGTGTCAATATTTTTTACTAGATTTGTGATGACGATGGCCAGTCCAATACATCGACATCATTTTGTTATTTCCACCCTGTGTGTATAAAAAGTTGACTGATGTTTGGGTCATTGTGACCTTGAGTAACTAATTTTTTTTTTATGAACCACCTTTTGACACATGAAGCACTCTGATTTATTTAGACCATTTTGGCAGTGTTCAAATTATCTATGACGATGTGCAAAGAGTCAAATCACTATTTTGTCACTTGTTAATAGTTACAGAACTTTTGTTAAAGTGCAACTTTACAAACCCTTATTGGGTTTTTGACAGATTGTAAAGTCTGGTGTGGGTAAACCAGATACCCGTGATCATATGATTACAAGAAGAATATACTTAAAAAGAAGCTTCATTCCAAAAAATTACATTGTGCCAACTTTTTCCAAAGTGAGTCTTTTTTGATGTGTTTTTTGAGCAATGCTTCGGGCAGTTCTCATGCTTTACTCACCATTTTCACCACACTTCAAAATTTTACTTCATGAGCTAATAGAAATTTGCTTTTCGATCTACCCTCCTTGTTGTCTTTTGCTCGGATCTGGCAGCTCAGCTACTTTTTTTACATTGAAATATTGTTTCAGACTTACAAATGTTTTCCATTTCATTATGTATTTAACAGTGACTGCATGTAACATTTTCGTTTATTAAAGACAGGAAAATGGCTACATAATGTGATGCGTACCTGTCACTTCTTAGCAGTTTCATGGAAAAACAATCACTACGCACATGTCAAACAAATTATATTTGCTAAATAAAAAATATGTATTGGTAGAACTCGCGATATAAGGTTTCCATACATACTAAACCTTACAAATATATAGGGTTACATAGTAAATCTTTCTTAGGTGTAAAAATTTTATGACTATCTCAAAAACGATATCTAGAGTCATCAATTCCAGTAAACTTTAGGTTAATGTATAGTAATGATTGTAATTTTGATTTAGCGTTTTAGGAGATAGTGGGAGAAATATATTTTTTGTTGACGTTTTCAACAATATCTTTCAAACGATCTTACAAAAAATTCTAATAAAAGGATTTAAATTCTTGTTATAAATACACGAAACGAATAAAAAATTTAATTACTTTATTAGCTCCCTAACGAATTTACATATCAATATTTGTGAATGTTAACCGTTGAGATATGTACAGCCAGTATGCTTTGTCGCTATGTAGCATTTGAAGTTTCTATGTGAAACAGTTGGTGGGAAAAATTTTGTGGACATTTTTAACAATATTTTAGAACAGTCTTGACATAAAATTTTGAAGTTAGTTTTTTTGTAATCCTTTTAATACTCTCTCAATTGAAAAATTGAAAAAAAAATTTCTCTGTAGTTGTATATCGGAATAATTTCCGTGGCTATGGAAAAAAACATTTTTAAAAATTATACAAAAAGTGAACATTAGAGCCAAAAGCATTATTACTGATATTAGCATAAATGCAAAAATATGTATGAAAAGTAAAAAATTAAGGGATGACCATGACACTATTGCCAAAATGTCGTTACTATCAAAGTCCCTAATGAGTGGAATTCAATTTATTTTTCATTTATACAACAGATAATGTTTATTCATAATCTTCAATCATCTTCACTAAATGAAGTAACTTCAACCGGTGATTAAAATAAATATTTTGGATAATTATTTTAAATTATTATTTGCAACTAATGCGTAATTATTATATATTTAATTGGAAAATTGAATAAACGTGTCTAGTAAGTTATTAATGAAAATAATTTTAACACAGGAAGTTGCTGACAAAGTTTGAATCGAAACGTCCTGAATTATAAGTAAACTTATATATTTAAAGTTTTTAGTGCAGTGCAGTGTTCAGAATTTGGGGTCGAAATTATCTACATATCTCTTTAATTTTAAATAATAAGTTGATCCACAAATTGAACTACCCAATAATTGGAATACCTAGTATAACTTGCAAAAGTTTTCATTAAAATGAATGACTTACATTGTAATTGTATATAGACAATAACATAAATATATATATCATTATTTATACCCTGTACATAAGCTGTTATTCAACTATTTTACTTGCTGCTGAGACATATTTTTAATATCTATTTAATCTAGTGTAATACATATAAATAAACTTCCCCAGATGGTAAATTTAAAGCACTGCTCTTGGACATGTCCCTCCCGTCGAGCTGCTATGCAACGATGGCTTTGCGTGAGCTGCTCCGTGTCGACACATCAGGCGACAGCCAAGCCCAACAGAATGACTATCACCGAGAAGGAGAAAACGACATAAAATCCGAAGAGGAAAATGGCATTAAAACAGAAGAAGATGAGGGAATAAAGACAGAAGAGGATGATGGAATAAAGACAGAAGAAGATTATGGAATAAAGACAGAAGAAGATTATGGAATAAAGACAGAAGAGGATGATGGAATAAAGACAGAAGAGGGCGAAGGCGAAAACCCTACGGAAGGCAAAAGGAAATGGGAAGAGGAGGATATAAAAAGTTTAGAGGAAGCCAAAAAGATCAAGACAGAAGAGTGATGTGTTGTGCAAATGCTGTGAGTCGATCCGATGAATGAACGAAATCATTTGATTAATATATTGGTAATTATAACATTATTATTGTTCGGTCACACCTGGTCTGTGCCTAGAGCTCCGAGTAAAATATGCGCTACATGGTTTTCTTGTTAATAACGCTGCACCCAGAAAATGTAGCAAGTGAAGAACTTTTTTCTTGGTATATTGATTTTATTTATACAAATATACCGTTGGGTAAAAATTTGAGAACAATTTAATATTTCTGGTAAATTTTAATAAAACAAATGAAAAAACTAAATAAACTGTTAAATAAAATAAATCAAAAAAGCAACATATCTGTATACAGTTGTGATGAACGCAGTGCAACATTAACTACATTTTTGTTGAAGAATCTATCTTCGCATTGAATCACTTTTTACAAGTCTGCGTATTCTTGCCACGAGTTTTTGGATAGTTTATGTTTAAAGATTATTCTAGCTGCACTGTAACGTGTTCCACATCTTTTGCTTTCATGGTGTTCAGCAGTCCTGAATTTTTCTATCTGACAAAAGGTCAATGGGATTGAAATCTCATGATCATTGTGGCCATGTCATATTTTTGCCGTTCCTCCAAGAAACCTATGTACAATTTTGAACTATGTTTGGAGTTATTTTGTAACATGTCTGCATTACAAACCCGTTGTCAGTTGAACGTAGGCCACATGGAAAATAGTACTCGGTTCTAAAATATTTCTCTGCTTTTCTTTTTTCATTATTATTATATCCCCAGACATGTTTCTTTGGGAAGCGACTGTTGACGCTCTCACTGTTGACGTCTGATGTTACGCCATTTTGAAATATTTTCATCCTTAACGGTGGTTTCAGGGAACTGAAATTATTTTTTCTGATTTTTTTTGACTGATATTTGATCTTGTTGTGAAAGCGATTAATAGCTGATGCACAAAAGTATGATATAGATCATCGTCATCGATTACCTGTCTCTGTTTACGGCTGGATGCAGGCCTCTCAAATGGATGTGACAATGAAGGTAATGTTCATAATTGCCACGTTGGACCAGGCAAATTGGGGATCGCAGTGCGCTCAGTGCGGGGATCGCTGCTTCTCGCGCCAGTGTTGCTGTTGTCCGTCATTAGTCTGAAACATTTTGGCTATGCATTTATAAATACAATTCCAAAACCGCTCGATGAAAACCGGGAATTGAATTTGGAGGAGACCTGTGGTGCAGACCTACACATCGTCAAAAGCCAGCCGTCTTATGATTAACGCAACACACCGAGGCGATGATTCGATTCGACATTGTGTTGATGACGATTAAATCAGTACCAAAAAATATTTATTTTGAAAATTCTTTCTTAAAAGTAAATGAAAATTTTTCTAAATTGTATTTAGCACAATAACCAGAGTAATAAAATTTTTTTAATTGTCATTAGATGTACTTGCACAAATAGTACAGAAACAACAAAAAAAGCTATATACTATAAAAATAGCATTTAACGAGTTAACATAACACATTTCTTCAGCGGTCTCAAACTTTTAGTTGGCAGTGTATATAAGTGAAAAGTATACTCGTGAGTTCATTAAGTTACATCTTCTCGTTAGCGTTATGAAAAATTAATAAATATAAATTCCATGTATTTTTAATGGAAAAGGAATAAATCCTTTTGTCACAGTCGTGTGCTACGCTGGGAGTACAGATACTTTGATACGTAATTTGTTTGCAACTACTTACCACGGTTATAATCGAATGAACACAAGTGAGTGTGTGACTTTGTTACTGTGTACTTTTAAAGAAATTTTAATAAATAAAATATAATTGAATATAAAAAATTAATTAGAGAGGTAAATAGAAATTAAGAGACTATTTTTGTTGTTACTTGTCCTCTAATTTTTTAACGGATGTGGACCATTGCACAGCTAAGTGGAGTTGACTGCGAACGTTCATTGAAATGTATATGAATTGTCATTTTTTTGGCTCCAGATTACTAAGTCCAACTCCAAATGATGGCTCCAGATAATTCCATATAATTTAAAGAACCTACACAAATTTAAAATTTTGTGAGATGTTGAACTACGGTTAAATAGTAAACATTCTAAAACAGAGTTTAATAAGGATTTGCCAATATGCTATAATATATTAATGACCAACATAATTTAGGCGATGAAGTTAAAAAATATTTATTACTATCTTTATAATTTATCCTGATTTCTGGTTTCAAGTTTATATGAAGCTCGCACCGACTGGTCTACCTGTTTGTTAATTTCGATTACACATTTAGCTTATTTATGTATTCCCCTTTTCTATTTTTTTCCTTGGTATCTCTCTAATATAATCGATAACCGAGCTGCAAATCAAAAATTCAATTTGAAAAGCAATACTGTACATTTAACCTAAGGTAAACCTAAGTAAAGATTTAAAACAGTTACAATGGAATACAGAGTTTAAGAGATTTAAATGCTATCAATTATTTATTAGAAGTTGTTTGATTTTGCTTCCGTAATTATAAGATTACATTAATATTAACGTAAGCGAAAGATAATTTTATATAATATACATTCTTGCAGAAAGAAGGTTATATTGTAAATTATATTTTATACGTTACTAATTGTTTTAAATCACCGTTAAAGAAAAGTTAAATCCATACCAAGTATTCTGGCATATGTTTATAATCACAAACAGCATGAATGTTTTTTTCAATCTATCAGCTGAGCTTACAATATGTTAACAATTATTTTAATCAATTTTATATCAAAAAAAATATTTGTTGAACTAGTAATAAGTATACGATTCTAAATAACATCTTCTAAATATATATTGAAGTTATAATTTGAGCCACTGTAAAAAAATCTCGTACTTACTGACTTCATTCTTAAGCACAAGAAGTGGCATACTGTCTGGTTAAAATTTAAAAGTAAACTTTATAAAACTAATATTAAATATTGTACATTAAACTTTATAAAACTAATATTAAATATTGTACATTAAAATACAGTTTTATATGTCATTGAAACGTGTCAATATTTATTAGAATCATTTTCAATAAAAGTATCAATAATTTGTATGAAATGAGCAGTGAATGTTTAGACACAGACAGTGTGCACTTGCGCACAAGCTTATTTGTGCTTGAGAATTTGTATACTATAATAGTGGTAGCAATTACATAGTCAGTCATAGTAGTGAGGTAATAGCAAATACATTGTGTAATTTTAATTTAAGTTGAGAAAGACGGGGATTAAAATGTTACGAGCGACATTAGTTGGAAAGTCTCTCTGTACGTATGTGTGGAATAAGTATGTCTATTCTTGATCTTATATTTTTAATTAACCAAAACATTGATTTTAATTAGAATTTAATTGTGACGACATTACAATATAATAGAAATTTTATTTTGCTTTCGTGTCTTATTTCACAGTTTCATAATTTTTAAAAATATAACATTTGTAAACAAAAAACATCTAATATCCATAGCTTGATGAATGTCAAAAATATTTAGTTATCAAGTTACAGTTGTTTATATTTCTTTACTGCTACAATAAAACCATCAAAACATAAAAATAACATTTTTAAAAGTCCTCTGTAAGTCTCTTAGGGAAAATGCACAAAAGATTTTAAAAAAATTTGCTATCTTGCTATATAGATTATCTCTAAGCATAAAACTAAAACTCCCTAGGCTATGCAAATATTTTTTTTCTATATTGAAAGAAAAAACTGGGAAAGCACTATGTGTGCTTAGTTATGTGATATATTTTTTATAAAAACATAATGCTGCAAAGATTATTTTGATGTGATTTTATATCATTTAAAATAAAAAATGGGTGGAATGCACCAGTTTTCTGGTTGAAAGCTTTCAACACTTTATTCCAATTATATCAAGTATTATCAATTATAAAAATTATAATATAAAAATTATGATATAATTATATCAATTATAAAAATGTACATATATCAAGTATTTCTTGAGCTAGATATGTGTATTGGTCATTAGAATGGATTTTAAAAAAGTAAAGCAACATTTGAAAGATTAAAATGTTATCTCTCTTTATAGTTTGACAGAGGCTTAAGCGTAATCTTTTTCTGTGTTCCTTTAGAAAGCTCTAGGAATGATTTAACAACCCATAACACACGGTAAACTCTTTTTGGGTCTTTTACCACTTTTCCCCTTTGTGTAAATAGCCCTTTACAAAGAGTACATTCCACTAGCCGTTCGAAATGCTCACACCCATGACCGCGATCACACCTGTTTCACTAGTTTGTCATCGTTGTAACTGTCAGTCCAAACGGAACGGATTATGAACAATGCGTATTCGTAACTATAACAAAATGGCAGGTATTTCACAAAAATAAAGATATCATAATAGTATTGTATTCTTTTACTTTATAATAATCGTTAGATAGTAGTTTACACATGCAGTAATGGTAAAAGTGATGATGTTTGCACATTTTGCTTCTTCTGGTGCAATCTTTACTTCTATTAGTTATTTCTCAGAGCTGCATAAAGTATCCATCACCATGTTTAATCTTCAAAATGATATAAATTTACTTACGTAAACTTCATATATCATTGTGTCAAAGTCAAATTGAAAGATAAATGACCGCAACAGTTGAACGGCATGAGCTCGAAGCGGTTGTGAACAATGACGTTTTGATCACGACCGCGGCCGGCCACAAAGAAGTAAAATACAGTAAGCGTTTTGTGCGTTGCGATCTTTTAGAGGAATGTACTCAAAGTCTATGTTCTTCTGTAACCACACTCAGCAAATATAGCCTTTTCTGCTCCAAATGCTGTTTGCCCATCCTTTAGTACCAAATCTTTTTCTATGAATTGATATAAAAACAGGGAATATTGAATCTATATATCTGCGGTTATCTAACAATATTCGTGATCATTTGGTTTCTGGCCACTTGTAATGCCATGTTAGCATGCATGTAAGTCTAGTTCCAGCTATGTGTAGTGATAAAATAAGTAGCGACTTTAAACTGTATACTGCAAGTGGTACTGAAATCCCATGTTTTGGACACAAAATTTTAACTCTCAATTTGGGACTTTGCCGTTATTTTCAATGGCCATTTCTCATAGCCAAAGTAAGTAAAGGCATTTCGGGTGCATATTTTCTTAACTGGATTAATTTACTGATAGATATTAAAAACATAAAAATAATTGATGATGTAACAAAGCTTAGCATTATTGGTGACCTTAAATAAAAATAGTAAATTTTCTGATATTTTGGCACAATTTCTGGAAACAACAAAACCTGATTTACTAATTTCGAAAATAAAACACAATATTGAGCATTGTATAACTACTAATAGCAAACCAGGTTTTTCAAGAGCACGACAGTTAGATCCTAAAAGATTAGAAATAGCCAATCAAGAATTTAATTTTATGCTTGAAAACGATATTATAAGACCGTCAAATTCACCATGGGCTAGCCCACTTTTTAGTCATAAAAACAGACAGTACTCTAAGACCGTGCGCAGATTATCGCCGCTTGAATGGATATCACAGTATCACATCGGCAAGAAAACATTTTCGAAAATTGATTTACTTAAAGCATACTATGAAATTTCGATAGCAGAATAACACCATTCAATCTATTCTAATTTAATGTGATGAGTTTTGCCTTAAGAAATGTTCCCTTCACATTTCAATGATTCATTAATGAAGTTTTCAGTGGACTAGATTTTATTTTTCTGTATTTGGATGACATCCTAATAGCGTCAGAAACTGAGGAACAGCATAAGAAACATCATACAGAAGCATTTAATAGAATTCAACAGTAAGGTCTACGTATCAATCTATCAGAATCAGTAATGGGAGTGAACAAATTGAAATTTTTAGGATATTTAGATTTAGAATTTTTTTATAGAATTTGCCATATTCACAGACCACAAGCCAACAGAAAAATGACTTACAAAAAAAAAAAAATTAAGTGAATACATAACTGGAAAATATAACATTGTTGCAGACTCAATGTCTAGAATTGAATGGGTTTCGGACATTGATTATGACAAAATTGCAGACGAACAAATCAATAATGAAGAATTAAAAGAAATACTAAATACTAATAATTAAATTTTCAAACAATATGCTCTAGCCTCTGTAAAAATAATCTAGTGTGATGTTTCGACTCTAAATATTTGACTTTTTATACCAGAACCATTTTGGTTGAATGTTTTCCATAAAATACATGACTTGAACCATCCTGGTATCATTGTGAATCTGTATGTTACTTGTGTCTCAGTGAAACAAGTATCCAGGGAAAGAAGAGAGAATATCCAGAAGAATATTGGGAGAACATCACAAAAGATGTTGGAGAATGGGATAAAACTTACATTATTTGCCAGAAAAATACATTCCGCACACACCTTCCAAATTCAGCTCATTTGAAGAACCTGATGAAAAATTTAGCATAGTCCATATCGAAATAATTGGATCATATCCACCATCAAATGGAAATAAGTATTGCTATCACTTCCTGGATAGAGGTTATATCGATAGAAAATATTACCTCGGAAACAATCACAAAAGCATTTTTTGCAAATTAAATTTGTCGTTTTGGTGTTCCACATAGTGTGATCACAAAGGAAATCAGTTCAGATCAGAACTCTTTAGAAGTTTAGGTATTATTAGTAGAATTAAAATGCAAACAACAACTTCATACCATCCACAAAGCAATGGCAAAATTGAACAACAACACAGAACATTAAAAGCAGCTATTAAAGCTCACAATTCTATCAAATGGCGTGAGACTTTACCAACTATATTCCTTGGTATAGGTGCATCTCTATATGATGATACCAACTGCTCCATTGCAGAAATGGTACATCACTGAAGCTACCAGGAGAATTCTTTCAAGAACCAAAAACCAAATACTGAAAGTATTTGGTTTGATACTAGCGAATTGTGAAAACAAATGGAAAAATTAAAACCAATTTTAACCAAATTAAAACAAGACATCAGGGTTTCTGTTGGTCGATTAAAACAAGTTTATTTGTTAGCCTCAGATGACAATGATTCTCAAAGCAACAAGTAAAGAAAAACATAGCGAACCATTAAGAGGAGATAGACATTAGGAGACAGAGGATTCCAAGTCGAAAACAACATGTTGTGGGAGAATTACTTTTCCAGCACTCTTATCAAGATTGCGTGAACATTTAGTGTTTCATATTAATTTTTGAGTTAATGATTGTAAATAGTGTTTATGTTTCCTTTTTGTAATGTAACTATTCATGTGATATTATTTTTCTCCATCGCAACTGTGTTGCTTGAAAGGTGTGTAGTATAACCTCTACGAATCGTATATATGATATGTTTCTTGACAATCTTCCTACTTTTATGACAAGAGAACAAGCAAATGTGATGATTTTTGTACATGTTCACTGCAAATTCTGACCCCCTGCTACACTTATTAGTGTAACAGAGGTCAGTAATGTTAAGCAACATAATTATAATTGCTGGTGCTCCTACTGGGGTCATGGATCTTGCTGCCCCGTCTGGAGGGATGAACTGTGAATTATTTGTTTTCACAAATAATTCACAGTTTTATTTCATGTATGAGTAAATTATAAACAATTATTTAAAAAACTATAATGTTTAATTAATTCCAAATAAACATTAAGTGAAATTAGACTGATAAGGGCCAAAAGTACATCATTTAATAAAAATTTATGACTAGTTAACAAAATAACGTTACACTCTAACTGCAACACTTCAATGTGTTGTTTACAAATTACGTGTTTATCAAATTACGTTTTTACCCTAGCACTAATTAGTCATTGTCCCTGTAGTGACATTGCATGGCAGTTACAGAAGCCGTGTCACTGTACCCCAGTGTGATCCACAGTACATGGGTACCCGGAGTTATATATTATATTTTTTATAAGATGTTTTTAATTGTAAAACCATCATATTAAGGTCAAGGTCGTTGAAAAAAAGGTTCCACTGTGTTCCATTCTCCCCAATCTGGTATTTTTTAAAATTAACTGGTGAAAAATATTCATATGCGAGAATGAAAAAAAAAAGAGTTCCTTTCTATTTAATTTGTATCTTTGGGAAGGAAATGATAAGTGCAAGCCGAAGCAGTACCATTTAGACAATTTTTTTTAAATTTATTTTATTTATTGTTTATATTTTCATTGCTCAATGAATAGACCAAATAACATGGATCAAGGATGCACATTTATTAGTTAATACCAATGACATTATGAACCATTTAAAATTTCTTTGCCAGTAAATGTCACTTCAAATTTTCAAAATAAATAATTCAAACCTGTATTAACTACTGAATGTTGATAACACAACACTTACTATGGATAATATGTTTTTTATTTAATTAAGAAATGGAGAAAAATTTAAGTACCTATGTTTTAAAATTACAGTCTGTATTTACATCCATAGTCAAATATTTTCTGTTAATTATTTATGAAATTAAATTCTAATATAATTCTATTACTGTATGCAAGGTTCAAGACTTATTTTGTACAAAAATTTAAAAAATCATTACATCTCTGCTCTATGCTCTATGAAAAATATTACACAAAAATGTAAATTTTTTTCACTGTGCCAGTTTAATGCATTAATTTGGTTCATGGTTTTAATCCTTGTAACATTTACGGAACAAAATTATAATTAAACATTGTCTTATTGCTAAACATCATAAAAAAAAACCAAAAAATTCAGCAAACGAAATAAACAGTCTGATAAATAATGAGACCGTTGTTTTCTAAAATACAATCTCATTTTGAAAAGTAATTCTACTGGATTGTGAAATTCATAAGATACCCCTTACCCTTGGGTAATTTTTTGGTTTTGGGACGATACGAACGATGCAATGGAAGACCAGTTAGTCTCAACTAATTTCAGTTTTTTCCTGTATCTATTGGTTTGAAATTTACATAATATTGACTATTTCGCTTAATGCCATCCCAAGGTAAACAGACATATTATTTCTTTGTACAGGAAACTTAGTTTATAATGTACACACCTATCTTATTTCAGATTCTTGCATGTTTTTTAAGTGTGGTTTGTTCATTTGCTGCTTTCTATTTTAATGAAAAAAACGGGCATTATCATCAAAATCTGAACTTGAAATGTGTATATGTTATAAAATAGTTTTCTTTGCACTTGGACTATGGTTTTTATATCTATCAGAATCACATTCTACATGTGGTTCTATCACAGTTTTCAGTTCAGTGTATATAAGAACAAAAACCGCACTAGCAAAACAGCTCAACTCCTGAAAATTCATATTTGCCTCCTCGGTAAATACTTGGTGTTCACGGAGGAGGCGGAGATTTTTGCTCCGGATAGGAGAACAGTTCCTTCGGTATGTCTTGTCCTTCTTTCTACGCCTTGAATAATAAAGTAGAGCTTAGTTTTACTAAAATATGCTTCAGAAAAAGATAGAAATTTGAAGCATTGGTTTCTAACTGTGACAAGTTGATCAGCGTTGCGTTTCGGAAAGCCTATAATCCTAATCATTGCACCCTGCATAAATCATATGTATCAGACATTTAAAAATACATGAATAATTTCTTAAACACATGAAGAAAGAATTTGATGAAGATGAGCCCAGATCGTATGGGGGTTGTGGGTATTATTACCAGACACATTGCAAAAGCTGTCGCCTCTACTTGATTGTCTGATCCTCAATTATACATGGTATCCAGGAATAGATGTCGGATAAAGAAAGATGCTGTTCGTTGGCACCACGTACGTTTAGTTACGAAAGATGCTATTCGTCAATACGTACGTTTAAAAGAGAGCAAAAAAATATTACACAACTCTTTTTAATACACCCTATACTTGCCCGAGGTGCGGTGTTTACCCGCAGTGGCGATTTCTTTGCAGCTGTTCACGGATTATTCCCCCAAACGGGGCTGTACGAAAAAGATGACAAATAATTATGAATACTATTTTCGATTTCCTGGGAAAAATATCTTTCAAATTTTATTTTACGAACAACAATTTTTCAGTCCAAGAATTACTTCTTTCTTTGTCCGACACATATTCCTGGACACCGTGTATACCTCCCAGCGCGCAAAGATATCTAACTGCGTGAATCACCAAAGTGGTATATATATATGTATATATATATATATATATATATATGTATGTATATATATATATATATATATATATATGTATGTATATATATATATATATATATATATATATATATATATATATATATATATATATACTTTGCATACTTTCACATCTGCATTTCACAATAAAATTTAAACTTCACAAATTTACTTGTAATTATTGGTGTTGGACAGACATTTTTTGCGAGTTGGACAGACTCGGTACACTCTTTGAGCGCCCGGCGCGAACTGAATTGATTTCGTCTGTGTTTTACCTGTACAGGTAAAGGTGTGATTTTCGTTTGTCTCTGATGCGCGGCTAAATTAAAATAATAGTATGAGTATAAATTATTTTATTTACAAAGGGAATGTTAGCTAAAATTCAATAAAAATTTGTTTTTCTTTATATATTGGTTTGGCTAATAAGTAACGAGTGATCTTTAATAATATCATTTTTATTGTATTTCCAATTTAAAATTAATTAATCGTTGATATAATAATCACCATCATTTTTGACTGGCATAGCATCTAGATAAAATTCAGGCGAGTCTGTGTATATAAGAACCAGGCTACGGCTACGGGTGGCCCAGATCAAATTCATGTGGTACCTACGTAATGTATTTGAAGTTTTTTCCCAAGTGGTGTAAATTATTATAGCTCCGTGGAAACACACGAGCTCAGTTGCTGGCCTGCGTGTCGTTAATCGGCTATTTTCTTCAATTAACAATTATATCTGTCACTATCTAATTACGCAGGGAATAATCGCAGCTGCAAAACCGCTGGAACCATCGTTTTGCAATAGCTTTAGATATTGCTTCAAGAGCTACGCGTTGGCATATGTTACGCGTAGCTTCAGCAGTATAGTGACCAGATTGGTACTCGTGGACAATGTTTCACATGCGTTTTAATAGCGTCCATATTTTATGCACGTTAACAGTGTAGCGTCTTAGTTACTACTGAATCACTAAGAGCATGCTGCGCCCTTTATATATTTTCGATTATGGAAGCATCTTGACCGTTCCCATATTTTCAAGATATTTTAAAAAGAATGCTCATTACTTATTACCCAACTCAATATTATATAGTTGCCGATTCTTAATCGTTCGTTTAAAAATGTAACCTTGTGTATATATATATGTATATATATATATATATATATATATATATATATATATATATATATATATATATATATATATATATATATATATATATATATGTATATGAATATGTATATGTATATGTGTATATATATAAATATATATATACTTTCACACATGGGCTTCATGCTTTCACACATGCTGCATTGAATGCACTTTACGATGAAAGCTTCAGAATACGTTACATGGCAGAAAAATTGACAATACAACGTTCCAATGTCGGAGATGCTATTACAAGTTTTCGGAATTCCGATTCAAATCATAACAAAACTCATGTCACCTCTAAATTTAAGGATCGTTAATAGTCATGGACGGCAAGCTCACTGCTCAGAAAGTATAAATACATCTCAATGAAATTATACTAAGCAAATCACTATAGTTTGTATAAAACTAGCTTTTGGGCTAGAATTTCTGTAAACCACTTTGGAGGGGTAAACTCAATGAAAAAGACAAGAGTAGGCTCATAAATATTCGATTGTCCAAGACTAGAGAGGTATATTTATTTATTTATTTATCTACTTTATTGTATCTAATAGATACATATGGCGGAGTGATTGCTACGAGAGCAATTTCTTACAGCCAACCATAACACCAGTCCAGCCTCGTTCGACGAAGGGCCGGGAATCGAACCCGGTTCCCCGCGGTGCGCCACATCGTCAAAGGCCGTATGCCTTGTGATCAGCCTAACACACCACGGCGAAGTATACTATGGATAGATTAACTTAAGTTTGAGTAATTTGGACAAAAGTGCAGAATTTATGTGCGTCGCAGATCTTCAAGAGAATATCATCTGATTTCCAGTATCAACCAGCTTGTTTAGGTTTGAAGGTCTTTTATGTTTAGAAAAACACCCACATGTTTTTCTTACAATACTGTAGGATATATTTTTAGAATCAAGATAATTTTTGGCAAGAAAGGTGCTATGTATTAGAAGGAACTATGTATTAAAAAGCAACACTCTTCCTTTTGTAAAGCAATTGATCGGTCGTGGGTCGTGGGATATTTCAAAAAGACCATGATCTCAGACACATCTACGAAGTTTGTATTAATTACCCCCATAAAGACCTCCAATTGATGAAGTGGCTCCTTAAATATCCCGATCTTAATCCCATTGCGCTGTTATATTAGCTGAACCGCAAATAATGAAAGTAAATGTGACTTACGCAGTATATATTTAGGATGCACTCCAAACACAGAAAATAAAACTTCAAACTCTGGAAAAAACTTCTTAAAATAATATCGCATTTAATCAGGAAAGTTATGTCTTACAAAGGAGATTCCTTCGAGGAAACGAAAATTGAATAGTATAATCATCTGGCGAGTTGGTTATTTTTTTTGTAACAAAAATAATTAAAAAAAATGTTTTACATTTCAATGACAAGTTTTTTTGCTTTTACTAGTTTTTTCGTTTTTCATATTATTCCTTATGGATAAGTTTACCTGAGTTTAAATGACCCTTATTCACGATAGATACATTAAAGGTACCCATATAAAACGAATAAAATGTATGGTCCCAAGCAGCGCCAAGCGCGAACTATAATGAAAGAAATATAAAAAAGATCGTATTGAATATGTAACAATTACCTAAATCGTATTTTAAGAACTGTTAGAGATAGGTATGTCTATATAATATAACGTCATTGTATGACACCTGCACAGCAAGCAAAGTTATATTTTGTCGGCAAATCTAATGTGACAGTAATGGATCCATAATAATCATGTCTACAAACCACATCGTTGTTTATACCCATGTTAACTTCAGTTGCTTATGGCATCCATTGTGAGTTTTTGCGTGTTAACACAGAACATTTTCCAGAAAAAAAATCGTACTAGCCAATGTGACGTCATGCTAGTTCCAATGGTGTAAAAACAGTCGTAACACATAATTCACAGATGTAACGTTCTACACGTAAGTTTAACGTGTTAAATAAATCGTAGTTATTTATAAACAATTTAATGTTTTCAAAATGGCGACGACCATAAGAAATGGAAATAACATAGTTGTCCCTAATGTGAGAGAGACAAATATACTTGTCTAACATAATAATCTTAGAGAAGATCGACTTAAACTACGATCATTAGACCAGTCGTCTAATCTGCTGATTATGAATGAAGTGTCGAAAGTCTCCATAGATTGCACTTACGGTCGAAAAATTATAAGGGATATAAATAGGTCTTTCACGAACATCTAGCTTTCTTCGGTTTGACCATTTTTTTTGTACGAGCAGTCGTTTCGCAAATAATTTAATCCAAACTATCACAGCGAACCCGATTCCAAAAGAATGTCGATATTAATACAAGAAAGAATCAAGCCAATATTTTTTTTCGTTATGCAAATTTACGTATTTTAAATAAAGCGTGGTATAAAATAATAGCAAATGGGAAGTAATAAAATAAAAAGTTTCGGGAGTGAGCGTGCAGGGGGGGGGGGGGGGGTTGGAGGAAAACCCCTATATTAATAAGAAAAAGGTCAAACTTAAAAGCAAGTGCATTGCATAAGGCGTCCTATTATGACAGCATTCAGATTATGATCTTTTTAAATGGATTATTAGTTGAATTATTCGTATTTTTGCCCAGAACATTTAAATCAAAACGTCTATTAGACATTTTATCATATCTCTGATTTTTACCATAAACTCAAACATTGTAAGATTCCACCTACGGCTATAAAAATGTACACGTATTTCCTTAAAAGTTCACCGTCGCGTATTTCCTAAAAGTTCATGTCAATGGATAGTAAATCTGATATTAATTGGATGTTGAACAAGTGGAATAATCTTCTGACCTTATCTGGTGGAATAGTTTTATAGAACATCTTACAAAAAAACTAAAAACTTTCCAGAATGCTTTATTATGTTTTTACGTTAGTCACCAGCCAGTTAGTAATTGTAACACTATTTACACAATGTTAAAATATACTCTTAATAATAGAAAACACTATAGTAATAATAGGTACGTGCATAGTATATAAATATGTATGATAAATCTTATTTGATAAATCCTTTTAAAGGAAAGTTAAAGCAATAATAGCTTCATCAGATAATTCAGAAATATTTTAAAAATTGTGGCGAGACTCGATGGGTTTCATCTGCTCATTTAGTTTGTTGGCTGTATAGGCTGCATTATGGAAAAAAAGGAATTAAAAGAGCTTTCGGCGTAAAATTATTACTTAGGTATAAAATTATTAATATACTTTTTTGTTCTAGGCGAGCGAGCCAGCGAAGCGACTCTAACACTGTCCCACAACCCGTACACTTAACGAAAAAACTAACGTACATCTAGATTTTGTATTTAACATGATAATTTAAAGTAATTTGTTATTTATCGTTATTTTTGTATTTAAACATTCTAATGAATTATAAAAAAACGAAACAACGATAATAAAATCGAAACGTGAATGTTTTTATTAACTAGCCTGTTATTAGCGCTAACGGTAAGAAAATTACAGAATTAATAGGGCATGTAGATATCTAATATTTCTAGAAAGAATGTGTAAACATAACAAAAGATAAACATGACACATGGATCTTTTATATTGTAAATGAACGGATAGTTAGTTGTGAAAGTTAAAGAAACTACATAGATCTAATGAAATAAGACATAGAAAGGTGCTGAATTACAAAATTGTGGATGTACGTGAATAGGTAAGTATCTATTTAAGATAGATAGTATATATTAAAATGGGACGTTAGGTTAATATTTTAATTCATTTTTAATGAAATTCATCTGTTTAAAGTTTACAAATACTTTAGTTTTTAATAAGGTTTGTAATTTCAAATAAATTCATACAACTGAGGAAACTAGAGAGTCTGACGATTACCAGGAGAATGACATCTGCATCTGAGTCACTATTTCAGCTACAATCTTCGATTTCAGGCTCCAATATTCAATTTTATTGGGTAGTTCTTACACATGCTAATTCGACGGTCTGTTTATGATCAGAGTAATTAGTATTCGAGGGTCTGATGATGAGCAAGGTGACAACACCTTGATGTAATCCCTTATAACAGTTAGAAACATTGAGTTTAAGTTCAAATATTCAGTATCGATGTACCATTCTCACGTCGTCAAACTGAAGGTTTTGATAATGATTGGGATAATAAGTATATATTTATTTACCTTTAAACTTTAATATACACAGTTGTGACATATACTCGACTTATTGCTATGGGAGCAACCTCTTGCAGCCAATCAAAGTATCAAACGAATTCCACTTGATGAACGGTCGGAAACCGAACCGAACGCAGGACCAGGTTCACTATACTATCAAAGCCTGTAATCAACACCACTGCGATGACGACGGTGCTATATTACTAGATCTTTGCCTCTGTTTTAGCTGGAAATGTCAAATTTGAGTTGAAAAAATGTTGTCAGATTCTATAAAATGACAAAAATACAAATATACACTCGTACGTATTTATAATATTTTAACACTATTGTATATTGTGGGGATGGTACTTATTATGTTTCGAAGTATCGCTATCATCCACGATCTTCTGAACTTTCTAGTTTCCTGAATTTATGTTTTGTGGGTTACACACATGATTAGATAATGCAAAGGTACGATAAGTTGAAATGACAGTAATGTCGAATACAATCTCGTGCACTGAGGGAAGGATAACTGAATAACACCAACCGAGTAGAACCTATTGTGTAGAAAGGTCCACTTGTTTCTCTTGGCGTTGCAAATATTCCGACGAGACACTCATGGAGAACTCTTGATGAAAGTGTACATCAAGACCTCTCAATGAGTGTCTTGTCGAAATCAAGTGTGCCTTAGTTACTTCCAGTAATGTTTGCAGCATTACTAGAAGTAACTAGGCTACTATCGCTCAAAAAGGCCTGGCTCCTAAAAAGGTTTACATTTAAAAACTCGTACTTGCCATTGTTCAAATAAGTTTCAATTTTGCCCACATATGTGGAAACATTAGTAAAATACTGCAACCCACTCCTACCCTAGTGCGCCGCCATTTTGACAGCAATCGTCAATTTGTCAATGACTAAGTATACTTTTCTAATAACCTCGACGATAAACTTCTTTAAAAATTTCAATAAAAAACGGTCAAGATTTTTTTGTTTTTTTTTTATTTAAATTTAAAAACTCTGAATGCCAATTAAGTTACACTATTTTATTCTTTTTTTTGTTTCTTAACTTTCTTTTTACTGAAACACAGGTAAGTCCCTTTAAAGCCCTTATAAAGTATTTATTAAAGCCTGGGTCTTATTCTGGGCTGACTAAGCCCCGGTTTTTAATAAATACTTATAAGACTATTGAATAAACACTTCGGTATCAGGAATATCACGTAAATGTCTATTCTCTCAAATTTATATTAACATCGCACCGAACTATTGATATTTATACCTCTTGGTCAGAGCCAGAAAACGTGGATAATTTAGAGCCTTGTTCCAAAGAAAATGTACACCTACATTTCCACCCAATGAAATAAATATTCGATTCTGAAGATGAACCTTCTTTATGAAAATTAGAAGATCAACCTGGAACATCAACCTTAAAATCACCTTTCCGAGAACTAATTCGAACTCCAAATTTTGCGATTATTTATTCTAAACAATATTACGCTACAAAGTTTTGTTTATAAGACTAAAAATATTCAAGGAAATAAAAAAAGGAAAAGTCTAGAATTCTGATAGTAAAACGAAAACGGTTAAAAAGTTAGATAATAAGACGAAAAAGGTTAAAAAGCAGCTAAAAAAGTTGGAATCTAATCAAAGGAAAGACAATTAGCGAGAATATAAAAAAGAAAGCAAATTGAGGTGTTGTACTGGTTGCCAAGGTTGCTAGATAGATAGTGGCCAAGCTTGGAATTATAAAGAATGTATGGGTTTAACGAGAGAAGCGGGAGATTTCATGTGTCCTAACTTCAAGTAAGAATTTAGGCAAAAAATAATTCGTTGATTTTTGCGATGAAAAATAAGTTGCAGTTTTCCCTTAGCATGTTTAGTGCAGCAGAGCCTATTTGGTTTCTTTGTTAACAAAGTTTACGAGTGTTTAAGAGTGTCATATTTCGAAAAAAAGATTCACGGTAAATTGTGATTTATTTGTTACAGATTAGTTAGTTGTAACAGGGAAAATAAGTTTCATTTTCATTTTATAAGGTTTTTTTTTCATTTCATTGCAATTTTCCGTTTTAATAGATCTAAGAAGGCCCACGACTCAATTTTGGCTAAATTATTGTGCTAATAATTAGAATTTAAACGAAAACTTTTAAATGCTCATTTGGGGGATATTAATTATGAAATTTGATTATTCTTAATACACATAATTATGTGATGGGCCTTATTAAGAATTACGGTTTCTAATAATGCCAATAATTGAGGTTTTAAAATAAGCCTTTTTAATATGAAAATGCAACAAAATGTGGAGATTTTTTTCTTTTGTTAAAATTGTAAATACACAATTTCTTTCTCACTGATTGTAGTTTTTATTAACAACGCAATTCCCTGATTTTACTAGCATTTTGTAAAAATAGGTCTTGTTAGGCGACTGTACCTTATTTCGAAAAAATATTCGATATGCAAACACGACTCCGTTACGGTTCTCTTACCTATATAGATGGACATTATTTTATTGACAATATAAATCAATGCTGTTTTATTCCATATAGATAGAGTAAACAAATAATATAAATGATTCAAATATGTAAAGAAATAACTTACTAAATATACACATACCTCTGTGTGGAATTTTGTTTCAATTATCCTTTTCGAAACCTGCTTATGCATACATAAACTTCGTACAATTCGTACCGTGTGTGTAAATATATTTTATACTTTTTAAAACTAACTATATTCTACGTGATCAACAGCAGCTTTCGTTCGACTCGACCCGCCCAGAGCTGCTCGACGCGCGCTCCATCCACCCCAACCTCTCTACCAACGCCTACTTTTATTTGTTTTCTGGCGTCTATCTGCCTCTTAAGGCTATTTATGTTTATTAGTGTCCCATTTGAAAAAACTAAACTGAACCAAATATAAAATCTAGACTCCCTACAAAAGTAACACATTAGATACAGCTGCGTACATAGATACAGAATAAATTGGACACGCTCCATACACCCCACACAATAAAGTGGTTGTAGTGTTGTATGGAGCCAATGCAGCCAACTCACCAGGTGGCGCCCATTATCAGTTTCTAGATAGACATCCGATAGATGGCTTTGTATAGAGAGTATCATCATCCATAGATGGTGTCATAACGGAACATTGACTTCATATGTATTGAATAATTAAAGAGAAAATAAAAAAATACATTAAAAATATTTTTAGTCTTAAAACTATTAATTAACATTAACATTTCGTAAAACATAAGCACATTTAGGATTTTACAATTATAGTTTCTTAAAATGCATTAATTTCAAAAATAGTATCTGGATTCTCGACTGACTTCAAGGTTGTCTGAGTTAAACGCTTTCAGATGGATAAACGTTTCAGATGCATAAACGTTTCAGATGGATAATTCTCTGGAAGCTTAGAGCACTGCGTTATGATTAAGACTTGCTCTCGTGTATTCCCGGCGCTGGAAAATCCGGAAAATTCCAGCACCGGCAAGGCAGCCAGTCCCGGTACTTCGATTATATATTCCGGGTACTCATGGTTATGGTAAGAAACCTCCCTACTGAGCTGCAACTATGCGAGTTATAATCTCATGTTCGCACGAGCAAGTTGACAATGTCGCGCGCGCTGTTCTGCTAATCCGTCGGCGGTTGGTGCACGTGAAACAGCCACCCGTATCCACCTGTGTTGGGTACGGGTGGCTGTATGCCTGCTCAGTGCTCTGCGCATTCATTCGTGCCGTGGTGTTACTCGCGTGAAAACTCGTGTGCCGGATAACTTTACACTTGTGTGCGGTGTGTCATTGTTTTGTGAGCATTTACCGATTGAGTTGTATAGCGAGTGATCATATCATACAAAGCTACAAATAATAATTAAAAAATTTAAGTACCAATGTGAATTCTGTAAATTGCATTGATTTCGTTACCGTATAATTTGTATAACTATAGTTCAAATTATCAAAATCGTTCAGAGATATAGGAGTCCCCGGCACCATCTTCAAGCAAAATGGGCAAATTAACCGACTATTAGGAATCGAATTCAAACCCTACTATGGAAACAATAGTTTCTTGCTTGGTGGCACTAGATGAAATATCATTTCATATGCTGTCAAATTAAGATGACCTTAGTTTATTTTTCCAAACAATTGGGAACAATCTGAGAATACTTTACGAGAACTTGCAGAGGTAAAAGATGAAAGAAAGAACTAAAAGATGAAATCGAAAGACTTTTATCTAAAGATGAATGTCATTGCTTATAGGTTGGTAATATTAGATGTTTTTTTATAAAAAATCTCCAAAGACAGGAGAGAGTGATGCGGAAGATCTATTACAAATTGACGAAGAAGACGACTCTTAAACTGGGACTTGCCTTGCTCATTAATCAATCCAATCAGAATCTTTGAGACAATAACCAATGACCTAATGAAGGTAAAGATAAAAAAAAGGCGATAAAGAAAATCGGTTTAAATGAAAAAAGTTAGGAAAGCAATAGCATTTTTTAAATACTCACCTACCAAATATGACTACATTCTACAAAAATATGTGCTGGCCGATTTCGGAAAAGAATATCCTTTATTACAGAGCAGCATTGCAGATATGTTTTGGGCTGATAAAACTCTAATTATGTGTCACCAAAGCACTCTTGGATTTGGATCTGAAATGCGATATTTCTTTTAGTCAAGAAGAGTGGGAGGATTTGCGGTAACTCCATGAGTCATTGTAAAAACCGTTGTTGAAACCTAGTGTCATTGGTATTCATCACTGGTCACAGCAGATGTTGCAGTGAAATATGCGCTGAGGAAATAGACAGACATGAATTCATATATGAGTCAGGAAATGGTGACATATTAAAAAAAAAAGTTATTCAGAAAGGCGACTTAAACAAGCAGCTAATCTGCGTTATTTAGCAAATCTAAGTGTCATCACTGACAAGGAAAAGGAAAATGAATATTTGTCTGTTTTTTCGCGTCCTGATTGCCTAGAAATGTCCAATGATATTGTTCACATTTGCAGTGGATACGCACATTATGTCAGAATATCCGAATGCGTGACGAATCTGTAGATCGACAAGATGGAGATCTGGAGGTGGAAATAGAGACTTTTTAACGTCCTAATACTCATAGTCTGACGTTGAATTGAATGAAGAAAACTAAAGTTACTACTTTACAAAGTAGAACTCGAACTGTTCAAAGTAGTGACAACATGATTACAATCTTTAGAACCGAAATGGCTCTTTTTGAGAATGGTTGTTATCGAGGGAATAATTTATTGCCATACCTACAAAAATCGTTGAGCGAGAAGGGATTTTTTTTCGGCAAGCTATATTTGTAATTATTTGCACAGATCATTGAGTGACCAAAGCTTCGATGCCATCAGTTTTCTACGTTCGTACTACCTTGAAAAAACTAAGATTATTTCACCGTTTAAATTCTGAAAAATAGCTTCTTTTTTATTTTGTTAATGTTATGATGTGATTTGTAATCGTTTCGAAGACTGATAATAATTATTAATGCCATTATAATACTACTTATACTTATGACCTTATTAACCTTGTTATATTGTCTAAGAATAGAGATTATTTGACTTAAAAATGATGATTGTATTGTATGTTTAAAATTTAAAGTTCTAACCCTTGTGTGAAGAAAAACTTATTAAAAAATTAATTATCTGGTTGTCTGCATATTTCAAATAGACATTTTGAATAATAAAACTTTATTTCTATTAGAGATTTGAATGACGTTTCTATTTATTATTTATGGTATTATTATTACGTAAATAATTAAATAGGTACGAAAAACCCGGAAAAAGCTTACTGGTTTTAGGCTTTTCAGGAAGGAATACCAAGAGTACCGGTACCGAGTTGAATCCAGCACCGGGAAGCAAAATTTTAGGAACCGGACCGGTTCTACAAGTTCTAGCCATGATTGATTCATGTTTGTTATTTACAGCTTAAAATAAAGAAATACAGACAAAGGACAGATAATACATATATGTATGTTATTTTGAATTTGTTGGTGTATTCCATTAATAGAAGGAAGTTATTCCAGATTTTGGTTAAAATTTCAAGTTTGTAGTTTTAAAATTATTACAATTATAATTTTTCAGTTAGAAATATTTCCACTAATGATATTGCGTAAGACAATGACGAAGTATAAGAATCGTTTTTTGGATTATAATTTGTGATTATAAAGTAATCTCCACGTACAGGGATTTTTAAATTACATTTTTATATATTTACTGAAAAAGGTTCAAGACAATCTTATAGTTTATGTTAGAACTTCTAGCACGATATACTTTATATTTTGATTTTAGTAACCGCGGCGAGATGAACAAAAAAAGCATCTCGGCTTAAATTTTCATAGTGACTACCTTTACAAATAACCCGCGATAAAAAAAATTCACGACAACTTATATCAAGTACCCCACGCATTTTTACAACAAAATTATTTTTTTATCGGAGGCATCTTTTCCCTCTTGACCAGTATCTATACATTTAAAAATTAATTTTTTTAAAATTAATATTGCTGAGAAAGCTTGTTTTTTAGTTTCTTTAATCTCTAATTTTATTTTGCCTGCTTCTAACATAAAGCGCGCGTCATTCATTTTCCCTTTGGTTACTTTCCTTGCAGAATATGCTTAAAGAATATTGTTGCTGAGACGAATATAAGCACGTTTGAACTCTTTACATCATGTGTATAAATTGAACTCTTTACGTAGTAGCGAGGGATGAGGCTTCATCACCAAATGCTGTTCGAAGTATATTGAAGTATTTTTGCTGAAGGGACGACAATGAAAATCACAAAAAATTGCAATTTGCAAGTCGATTATGTTTTTTTCACTATATTACGATTTCAAAAAAACTGACTGGTCAGTTCAAATAAGTTTATATTTATATAAAATTGTACAAAATCGTGCTACTAAATTTCAAATTGATTTTTGAATCTACAATGTCTTATAAATAAAGTTATTATAATAACAAAAACTAATTTAATTTTGTAAGGATTTTGTTATATCGTTTCCTATCGAATGAAGTTCGCCACATTAAGCCAATATATTTTATTGAATATATTTGGCGTTAATTTTGTAGAAATTCATTATTCACAATTAAATGAAACTACGTGATGTGGTATTATTTCTACTTTCTTTAATTTCTTTACCACGACCTAGGTTTCGTTGTATTACAACATCTTCAAGTCGGATATTAGCAAAGATATCTTTGCTAATATCCCACCTGACAAAAAATCACTGAAAATATTTGGGGTGATTCAGATTTCCTGATTTCACTTTAGTAAATACACTGGTACAAACTGATGTAGTATTATTTCTAGTTTCTTTAAGTTATTTACCAAAACCTAGGTTTCGTTGTGTTACAACATCTTCAGGTGGGCTATTAGCAAAGATTGTCTGATATCTTTGCTAATATCCCACCTGAAGATGTTGTAATACAACGAAACCTAGGTCCTGGTAAAAAAATTAAAGAAAGTAGAAATAATACTACATCCAATATATTTTGTTAATTGCTAGGATTGTATAATACAATCCACGTAACACGGGTTGTTTCCGTAATAAGAGAGCTCGCAATCAACTAAACTTATTTTTTAACTGTTAAAAAGCACAATTAAATGAAACTAAAGCAAATATTTTTGCTAATATCCCACCTGAAGGTGTTGTAATACAACGAAACCTAGATCGTGGTAAAGAACTTAAGTAGAAATAATACTACACCACGTAGTTTCATTTAATTGTGAATAAAGAATTTCTACAAAATTAACGCCAAATATATTCAATATTTGTTAAAAAGCATTATGAGACAAAATAAACGTATAACGATTCAGTAAATAAAAAAATACAGTAACGTATAACGATTCAGTAGTTCTCTTAAAGAACTTGTGTTCTTGTAACCTGTTGTTGCCGATCTCATGAAATATACACAAGTAAATTTACATATACGTTTATAATAGTTTACGGATGGAAAACAAATCGATATATCGTACATATGTAGTACGACATGCGTAAATATTTTAGAAGTGTAAGGCCACACAACTTTTTATGAAACATTTGCCTAGCAGCATCCAAACATTTAAATCGTTATGTCAATGAGTAAATTTTTAGGAAAAAAAATAAAATTGATGAATAACTTAAAAACTACGAGAAGTGAAAAACGATTGTGACATTAATACAATAATATTTTTAATCATGTATAAAGCTAATGCTTTAATTTATAAATATCATAAATAATAAAAAAATGAATAATGCAACATAATAAAATATTATACAAAAATTTACTTCATTGTTTTATCAAATAAAAATCTAAAAATATTAAAGTTCTTTATATGGAGTTAGAGATTACCGATATGCAAAAACGCGTAATATTACTACGGCTTTATTCTGTGAAGTTGGCGTTTTTATATTATGGTGTCTAAGCATCCGGTCAAAATCATCGTGTTTTTGGCCTTTTATCTATATGCGCATCCAGACGACTATGCATGATTTTATGAAATCTAATATTTTTAATTGGACAATTTAAATACGGTCTGTCGAAAATAAGGGTAATGGTTTCTATTAAGTTTTTGAAAAAAAAAGTTAGCATCTACTGGTATAGTGAGATACAAAGTTTGGGTACATAGGTGTGACAAGAAGTATTGTCAAGTGAAAGTGTGAAGGTAGAGGACTTCAAGACTCGAGAATTATGATTTTTTGACATTTTTATGGCTTTACTTCCAGTTTCATTAGTTCTTTTGTATGGAGGCACGGGCAACTGGTGATAAGGTCATTAAAGCTTGAATTTAGCAGGTTGTCCGGTTTGACGCAATAACATTTACTTCCGCATTTATCTTACGCATCGAAAAAATGAAATAAAAAAATAGAATAATTTTATTTTTCTATAACTATGATGACATTTTAAAAAAGTTCAGATTAAATAATTTTTTCTCAATTCAAAAATTTTCTAGTTATATCAGTTATTTATTCCATAAATTTAATGGGGTTACTTTCAAGGCTTCGTCCTAAAAAAATGGTTTGAAGTGAAGTCACCGCCAATTTTGAATTGCTAATACGCCAATTTTGAATTGCTTTATTATTAACGGTAATTTTGTATAATTGTTTTCAAATCAATTTTTTCATCGTCCATTTGCATTACACTTGCGGTTACGCGATGTTAATGTTTTATGTTTAATATCCTCTTACAATTTTTGAATTGTACAACGATCCTGATCAAAATTAGCAAACTTTAACTTGGCAAATTGAACAGACTATCGGACTGCTTAACGTTTCAGCTTGGTGTTGTTATTTAGCAATGATAATCATCACTGTCTTGTAAAGCTGATAATGGCTCTTTTAAAAAGAAATTCCGCAGACATTTTTGACTATTATAGTTACGCAAGGGGAAACGCTTCAGAAGTATTAAGATTGTACAGGTAACATGTTGAACGAGAGTTGTATGCGAGCAATTCCCTGATCACCCTATGTTATTAAGAGTTTATAATGCCTACTTGGACAGTCGCATACCGGGGATCAAACCTGGTCGTACATTTACAATGAGGTACAAATATGGTAAATACTCTTATCCGTAAAATTTAAAGAGACCCTTCGATAAGAGACAGAGTGAAACGTCGACACGGAATCTCAAAATTTGACGTATATCATACTGGAGATGTAGAGAGAAATTATGCGTATTATATCAAAAAAGACCAACAATTAAAATCAAAAGATTCTGGCAGAATAGTTTTGCTGGGAAATATTGAGAAGGCAAGATAAGAATCATTATTTTAAAATCTTGTTTTTAGACAAATGAATCCCATTTTGGACGAAATTATGTTTTGATGTATTAAATTACCACCTCATGAGAGAATTTAATTTTCAAGAATAATTCGATATTAATTTTCGTTTGGCTTTGCAAATGGTTTGTAAAAACAATTCAGTGGGCAACTGATCGCGAATGGCAAGATTTACTTCTAGTTTTTAAGAAGCAATTTATCTGAATTATTAGATTTTGATTTGGAAACGTGCAGAGTTATATGATTTTGCAGAACAATAGCGCAATATATCACTAGGTCCCAAAGGAATTGCTTAAACCAAAGTTTCTCCGAGAAATGGGTTGGTCGTTGTAGGTATGTAGCTTGGCTTCCAAGGTCTTCTGATCTAAACCCTATCGATTTTTATGTGTGTGGATCGTACAAGAAGTTAGTATAAACAGAATAATGTTGAAATTTAGAAGAATCGACTAGAAAATTTAGCGAATGCGTTATGCCGTATTTATATTGCACAAGACGATCGTCATTAAAAAAAAAATTAATTAAACAAAAATTTACTTTTAATAACAATCCAATTTTCAAGAAACTTTTACTTTTTTTTCTTTTCTTTTTTTATTTCGTTTTAATGGTTTTTTCACTTACATTTAAAAATTAGAATTTTGCATAAGAATATCCCAAGGAAGTTTTGAGAAGAAATTTTTTTCTGAATTAGATAAGAGTAAATTATTTGTCTATACTCTTTTGAAACGTCACCAAAAGTTTGGATAAAACCGAGCCTTTACATTTTTTGCCGCCGTAACATCCATGAAAGTAAATGTTATTGTACTGGATTGGGTAATCACTCATCTAATATGAAAAAAAAATAAGTGTCTATTCTAGTCGTTCGTGTCACCATAAAAAAAGAACTCATTTTCTTGAGAGTAAAGGAAAATAGAAAAAAAAATTCGAAACTACAAACAATCACTGAAAATATTTGGGGTGATTCAGATTTCCTGATTTCACTTTAGTAAATACACTGATACCAACTGATATAGTATTATTTCTAGTTTCTTTAAGTTATTTACCAAGACCTAGGTTTCGTTGTATTACGATATCTTCAGGTGGGCTATTAGCAAAGATTGTCTGATATCTTTGCTAATAGCCCACCTGAAGATGTTGTAATACAACGAAACCTAGGTCGTGGTAAAGAATTTAAAGAAAGTAGAAATAATACAACATCACGTAATCTCATTTAATTGTGAATAATGAATTTCTACAGAATTAACGCCAAATATATTCAATAATTAATAGTGTTAGTTATTACTCTCTTTGCTGCAATTTAATTACAATTAATAACGGTGTCAAGTGCAATGTGTGACGGGAATATAAAATTTTAAAGAGCAAGTGGTCTAGAAATTTATATCGTTATTTGTGATAAGTGCACTCCTTAAACAACACCTTCTCATTGACAGGAATACTTCTCGCAAGAATAGCCACATGATACAAAAATGATTACCAGAATCAACAGAAAAATCTAAGAGAATTACTTGTAAATGATGTAATAAAACATCATTACAAGAAACGTCATACTACGTCCAATAATACTTGCAAGTGGTGCCAAAAATGGAGACTGATAAATAAGGTCACTGTCTACCAGATTTCTACGGTACTTTTTACTATACTGCCAAATAATCATCTTAGCTTGCAATAATTGAAAGAAAGGCAAAGTTTATTTGGTGGCAACAACTTGATTTTTTTTGGTGATCTGATGTAATTACACCCGTTTCAAAGATTTCTTTTACCTCTTACTGTTTCTGTCGGTCTACAAATTTAACAGTAGTTCGGTTTTCATATATTACTACTATTTGTTTCTGTAAACATCTTCAAAGCTTAAGGCAAGTAGGCGACGTCGCCTCATAGCACAAAAGACAATCAACCAAGTGTTAGAGTCCGAATAGCGGCCTCTGCAATCGTATTTGATATACTTCAGGGAGGGAAAAAAATGAAAGCAACATGTTGCCTCTTATTTTGTTTTACGCTATAACTAACAAATGATTAAAGCTGATCAAATTATGAAACTTTTTTTAGTTAGGCTTATTTATCTACATATATATGTATATAGTTATATATAAACATTTTATGCGTATGCAATAGGTTTATAATAGGGAAAAAAGGGATGCACTAAATAGAAAAATATTTTGGTCACTTTCTTCAAAACCTAAGTTTTGAGATAAACGCAATTGAAACTTGGAAATAAAATTCCATTAAGAAAGAATGTTAATTTTTTAATTAACGTAGTGTTATCTATTTTTGCAAGAACTATTCCTGTTAATCAGCAGGTATCGTAGCTGCATTCGCCGTAAATTCCTCATTGGCTTATGGAATGAACCTTATAGCAGATATAAACAAAGAACATGTTTGTAAATGCGAGCGCTGAGCGCTAAAGATATCTCGAGCAATTTACCAGGATTTAGCGAAAGTGGATGTAATAATGGGAAAATTACGTATTTAATTCTTTATCCACTCCTCGTAAAAAAAGTCCACAAAGTCCTGAAAATCAAATATATTGTATTAGTTCATAGATTAATTACATAAAGTTGAACATTTCATCTTATAATCAATAACCGTCATCCCATGCCAGCATTACGTATAATAAAAGGAGATAGCACTAGCTGCTTGCGCACATCTTGAAGCGGTGCACACCACTAATATTTGGTTGTTACCACAAGTGTAGTTACAATTTTTTCCCAAAATCTAGTGTTTTCGTGAAAATAATAAGACTATCACATATTATAAGTGCTAAATATTAACGCGTACTGCTGGTGGTTGTTAAAGTTGAGTGAGTGTTTTGACGGAGAGAAATGTGAATATATCATTCCATCGGTAAATTAACTCAGCCTTATTGTAATTTTACATGATTGTATAGTAAATTTCAGTTTTATATTTACTAAAACTCAATCAATGGAAGCGCAGATATAGTTCTTCGTGTGAATTTGCAAATATGTTTCTGTATGTGTTTTCATTTATAAAAAACAAAAGCCACCGGTCGCTTTTTACACTTCATACAAATAACAATTCCCGTCCTTCATATAACAAGAACATGCTCATTGCATGTTGAAGATTCTTGTTATCGTGAGGGTGTGGATGCAGTATTCTACATTCGTATGCAGTGTCGGCAATATTTTAAAATCGACCATTATTATGTCAGTAAGTAATTTGAAATAAAAAAGTATAGTAATAAATAGTTAACCACATATATGTAACTCGTCCAGAACCTCATGAGAAATGCCAATAGTATGTTGCTTTTCAAATACTAATGTTGATATATACTTGTGTGCTTTTTTTCACTTTTTCGTGATACCTAGAGTTAATGTTGTCATCAAATAAAAAGTATAACGAAAAATATGGAAATGGAATGTTGGACTGTATTCATTTCCCTTTTTACTGCTATATAAAATTCCGGTTCCAGTATCCAGCTTCACAGTTCACTACCGAAAATAAATTACATAATACCGAAAAAAGCAAAAGATAATGAGGGAACTGCCGTTGACGCAAAAATTCGAAAACTGACCAAATTAGCAGACTAGTACAAAAAATTGCAGCAAGACATGGTAGAAAGCTGAAAAACGGAAATGTCGTTGACTGAAAAAGAAAAATGCCAATTTAGAAACAATTATCCAAGTACTTCACGAAAAAAATGGTAAAAGATATGATTCTGGGACACACTATGGGCATGGATAATTAGGTTGTATCTAGGTGCGTACTTGATGAAATCGCAAGAAGCTTCCTTGTCACAAGAATATCCGGGCGAAAATAAAAACTTTGCTTTAAAATTCCACTTTTTATCACCAAAAGCATATGACTTTATACGCGACTTCTTTAATACAGTGTTACCACATTCTATGACCCTATTAAGGTGGCACTAATCCGTTGGCTGCAAGCCTATATTTGCTAAATAATCATTTGACAATAATAAAAATACGTAGCATAATTTTCAATAAAACATTATGCTGTGAATTAACCATTCATGAAGTTGCTATGAGGAAACAATTGCAGTGGGCATGGTGCTTTTGGTAGCCTGAATGATTTCGGTACTGAGGTCGCCTGGGCGATCTTCCACTAGCATCGGAAGCTTGGATATTTTAAGTAATAGAAGATTGGATATTTTTTGATAAACGGTTTATTCGGTCACCAAAAAAAGAAATTCTTTCTTGTTGACGAACCCATTCGTTTATTGATTGAACATAGTGTAACAGTAATATCACTGCCACTTGACGATATTGCGGAGAATGCAGCTATGACAACACAACTATGAAATTTGAATTCAAATGATCTACTTTCACAGTAGATGACCATGAAATTGCGATACTGTTTCATCCCTGTTATGACATTAAATCAGTAAGATATACTTTAGGTCTAAAACTAAAATAGCCAAGTCACATCGCGGCATTATTTGGAATTGCTTCAAAATTTACCACTCGAAATGGGACTTCGTGTTGCAAATAAACTGTCAGTACCATATATCTAGTACGAAAAGCAAAAAATTAAAGTAAAACGTGCTATTCAACTATTCAAATGCCTTAGGGTTTTGTTGCGAAATGCTAATTTCGTAATATGAAAACTGTGATGTCACCATTATATTCATTAAACATTTTATCATTTGTTTGATATGCTAAATTCTAGGAATTTAACCGTTAAAGGTTATAGAAACATTAGGCGCATAATATTACAAAATAAAAGGAAAAATTACAAAAAATCTATAAATATACCGCTGGATCGAATTTGTCTGAAGGTATTTTAATCCCAAACTTCAGAAACAATACAGAATTTATGATCTTTAAAGTTTACGTACGACCCGTTTTGTTCACATTCGAGAATTATATTTCTTCCACAAACCAAATTTTAATTTTTCACCAGTATACAAGTTGTTACAGGACTACATTGAAGTGTCTTTTGTAGCAATTCGGTTCGACAAAAGCCTTTGTGACTACGTACAAGAAATTGTTAGTGTATGACGACTTCAAAATGTACGGAAATGCCAACTGTTTGTCTCTCGATAATATCGGGATCTTGTACACCAATAAAAAGCAATATATTCTAGTACTAAACCAAATAATAGAAAGTATTAATATGCTGGATAATTTCATTGATCATTAAATAACTCTCAATTTCGAAGAAGAAATGATCACAGATCACGATCTTATTCCAGATCCGAACAGCCTCACCAAATACAATGAATAGCAAGAAAGATAAAAAAACATATTATGTGAACATTGTGGCCAAGTTCTTACGGATGATGTAAATAAAAGTTATTTGATTCGAATAAAATATAAAGGTGGCCTGGCTAAACGTCAAACCTTTAGCCAGGCCACCTTTAAATACAGCTTTGCAAACACACAGAAAAAATTGTTCGTGAATATCTGAGAATCAACGGTAGAGACTAAATAGAGTCGGCCAACCTAATAAAATGCACAAGATAACAATGAATATTTTTGAATTGTGCATTAATACAGATGTGTTTTCATAGCTAACAACTCAAAGTTATTATATTTTTTTGTTCGGACGATTATCTGAAGTAAATAAAGAGGAAAGACTTCAGTCATTAAGCTGGTGCAACTTGCAAACGTAAGAAGTTTAAATGTTTAGAAACTCTCGACCAGGAAAAGAGAATTAGAATTTTGGAAAACTTTAATCTAATGCCAACTCGTGAAATGGAAAATATTTATTTATATGATCTGATAACAGATTTGAAAATAAAGAGAATAAGACCAACTGATTTCCTGAGACCGTCTCTAATTTCGGACGTTTATATACATTGGCATTATTACATGTGTGTATTTCTCTCTCTCTCTCTTGACAATTGTTAGTGTTATACATGATAGATAACAGTTACTAGGATATTGCTAAATGTAAATTTGTATATAGCAATGCAATATTTTTGGTTAAAACTATTAATATGTGCCATGTGACTGCTAGCATCAACTAGATTGGATTTTCAATGATGTCATGTATCTTAAGTCACTTGGGAAATTATGACAAACGATATTAACTATACTAACTAACTTATATTACATAAAATGTCACACGTGCATACAATTTTACCCACTCTAACTTGCGCAGTCATGTAATAAAACATTTGTGTAATATAGGAAATTTCTTTAATATTATACTGTAGAGAAGTAAATATTTGAAATAAGATTATACATATTTCATTATACAAAAATCAGGTTTGTAGCGCACTTGATTCAAGAAAGTAAATTTCTACTGTTGCAGCAGGTCTTCATCGTTACTCGACTATAGAAAGTCTTCGATTTTATCCTAAGTTTTGTTTTGGATTTGGAATTGATTTAATACTGGACCAGGAGCGAGAGGTGATTAGATGAAGCGATGCGGTGGAGGATAGATGGCGCTGGGCAGAGGCGCGTGCGAGGCGCGGTGCGTGCGCAGCTCGCCCGGCGTCGGGAACGACCGCGGGCAGCACTCGCACTTGTGCGGCTTTATCTAAGGGACGAATGCAAATAATTAAATATTGAATGCAAATAATTAAATATTGAAAATGACACAATCAGGCAAGATGTCACACCATCAGTATTCCTTCAAACATTAGCGCTAGTCTAACGGCAACGTTTAGAGACGGCCTATAGATGTCGCTAGTAGCAAAATCTTTTAGTATGGCAGTAAACACATTGTGATTTTTATATGAAAAAAAAAATTGATCACGTTTCTATTCAAGGTAGAAAACACGCGTAAGTATGGTAAGAATTATTCTGTTAAACTTATTTATAATATAATCTAGCGTTCTCAAATCGCTTAAATGTTGAAAACGTATACTCTGACCTCAAATTTTTTGTCACGAGAAATAAATTATTGGGTAAGATGACACACTGAACGTGTGTGTAAGGCAACACACTATGTTGTCTTACTCATATATTAAATTATTCAATATAACATCAGGTATAACATTGGTTTTTTGTTTTCTATACAGGATGCCTGGTAAATACAAACGCACCTCGATACGAAAGAGTGGCTATAGAAGCTGTAAAGGAGAATGGGATGGGTTTCCTTTCAATTTTTAAGTATTTTAATATGTCACAAGTAATGCTACGTTGCTATTGTCATAAAGTTCCAGAAAACCTTGGGCGCTTTAAACCGACCTTCAAAGCAGATATGAAAAATGTGCTTGAGCTTGAAAGGTGACTCTTTGACTTTAATATGACTGAAATAAGAAAATTAGTTTATGAAAATGCGGAAAAATTGGAGCTAGATCACAGATATGTTAGGAATGAACAAATTTCCGGTCGGGATTGACTGAAAGGGTTTAGACGACGCAATCCTAATATATCGCTAAGAGCTCCAGAGCCAACGTCGGCTGCGACACCTATGGCATTTAATAAGCTTTGAGGCTTATGATGTTTTTCTCTTTTAGATAATGATTTTTTTTCTCTTTGAGACAAGGTAGCGGTTGATAATAGGATTTAGGCACATGAAATTTACAATATGGATGAGCTGGGCTTAACATAATTAAGCCCAAACGCAGGCAAAAGTATTTGCATCCAAAGGCAAAAACACGTCGGTGCTGTAACTAAAGCTGAATTTCTCGAACACTTCACAGTTGTTGCCTGTGCAATGCCATTGGCTGAATACTTTAACGTTTCTTGACCAGGCACTCTGAGGCTGTAGTATTCTTCTGGGTATATGGTTGGTGAGCTACTTTTAATATAAATAAATAAATAGTTTATACTGCCCTAGGTCATTACCATTTGCGTGCGTTATTAAGGTATGTAATCCAATCCGCTACTCTTTACTAATTGATTCAGCCAATAGAGGTTAAGTTTAATATCAATAACAATTCTTAACGGACATTTACTCACTAAGTGGAAAATTTAAATTTAATTTAATTTGAAGTCGGTTTAAACTTATTTTCATTGATGCAATGCGCAATTGATGCAATGCGCAATGATGCAATGTGATTTAACGCTTAAGGTGTAAATATGAGTAATGGCAGAAGAGTAATGAGTCTTATTTTTGCAACAAATTTTATTTTATATTTATGTTTTAACCGTCATTTCAAAGTAAGTAAATTTATACATCGGAGGCCTTTTTTAATCTTCATAATATTGCTGTAGGCTTTAACTGGAATCGCCTTAAGCCCCTAGATCATACTTCTTCGATCTTATCAAGAGTGTCAAGATGACGTTTTTTCAAGTAGTTTTTGTACTTAGGAACAAAAAATCGCATGGGCTAAGATCAGGTCAATAAGGGACTGGGAAACCACAGAAATCAGTTTTTCGGACAAAATATCTTTGATGGAGATGTCAATGCGGTAGGGGGCGTAGTTAAGGTGAAGCGTTCAAATATCCGCAATGTCAGATCTTTAAAGTAATTCTTTGTAAAAAAATGATAGCTTCTCTTGGGGTCACAAATTCATTGTGAACGATTTCCTCGCTGTCAAAAAAAAAAAAAGAAATGAGCATGGACTTCATTTCTGATTTGCTCATTCGAAGTTTTTTCAGCTGAGGAATTTGTCAGTGTGCCACTTTTCACTTCATTTCTAGATCATATTTGAAAATCCATTATCTCTGACCGTTGATCATACGACTGAAGAAATCAAGAAGGTTAAGGCAAGGATATTTTTTGGAACCATCTTGGTAGACATTTTACCATGTTCCAATCTTGAGTCAAAATTGATGACTATTCTTCACGATAATGATGGTCCAAATTTAATTTATCGCTCATCAGTTTCAATGTAAGTTGGCAGCCTGACTTCAGGAGAACTCTCATTTGTACAAAATTTTCATAACTTTTCGATGTTGAACGACGTTTGTCTTCCACTACTACTCGATCCTTCAAAAATGCTGTAGCAATTTTTCGTAAGCCCAATTGCTTATTGACTAAACTTAAAAACAACATTTTATGGGACGCCATTTTCCAAAATTTCACCATTTGGCGTGGCGCACTTCACGAACACAATTTCACTTACTGCACTCTATTAGGTTGTGTAGTTATCGTAGCAAGTTGAAACTTTTACAATAGACAAGTCGTAAAAGTTTCAATTTGCTACGTACGATGAGATTAATGTATGAACTATGTGAAGGGGAAGTGCGAAGTATTATCAGATTGCTCACAGTTATGCTAGCCTCATTACTTTTCTGCCACATGTCGTACTTTCAACAAGTTACTAGAAAATTTTGGGCAACCCAAA
Organism: Druceiella hillmani; assembly: GCA_039881145.1. NCBI lineage: Eukaryota > Metazoa > Arthropoda > Insecta > Lepidoptera > Hepialidae > Druceiella > Druceiella hillmani. The sequence goes on from JAYKKI010000036.1 coordinate 21,256,172, forward strand.
ATTTAAGCAATCCTCATTAAAATCTAGATAGCATACATCTCAATAAGTGTTTCACAAAGATGGATTTTGTTTTTTATTGAGAAAACTTTTGAAGTCACTTTAGAGAACGTATTCTTCTGAATATTAAACGACTAAAACTATTTAATTTGAGATATCAGCTAAGATGGTGTGATTTGAATAGTGACAGGTTCGCCTGGTTTTTAATGGCTGCAGAATAAGAATAACAGTTTGGTTCTATTTCGGCCTTGGTAGGTTAAATATGCGAGTCTTGGAAAGAAGGCGATTCAGCAGGTGGCATCGTTTGTGCCGTGTTTTATTAATTGTATATCTATCTATTAGTAAAATTTATTTTTATGTAAATAAAAATCTTACTTTTGAATGTGTCATTCTGTGATAGTACAAATTGGAGCTAGCTGTGAATCTCTTTCCACATTCTGGGCATTTGTGTGGCTTTTCACCTGCAATGTAAACATATTTATGAAATGGTTTTTAGACAGAAATATTTCTCAAAGATAGATCAGATTTTAGATTGACGCAGTTAGAAAATATAATCATTCTAATTAATTGTGTCGACGTAGCATTTTTGAACCTATCTCTAATTTGTAATGCTTTATTAAACAGTAGAAGTATCCGGAATATTCCAGAATATATATATATATATATATATATATATATATATATATATATATATATATATATATATATATATATATATATATAATTTACACATTAGAAAACGACACGGCGACCAGACGTCCTCTATAATATAACGGTTTTTAAAATAATGGTATTAGTATTAATTCCCAAGCCTTAATTTCAATAAAATGGAATTCCTTCTGTCCCTATCTGCCATTTTTCGATTACTGGAGTAGTTATTATCACTACCGACATATAACCTTGTTGACTGGTGTTGTGTTTATGAACCAACAGCAGACGTTTTAGTGGTTATTATCATATGGTGTAGTGAAGGTTTATTGTGTTTCATATTTGATTTTCTTGTATTTATTGATTATTTAAAGTAACAAAAAAATGTTCTTGCCAGTTACAATACAACAAGTTTAATTGTTAATAAATTAAAATTATTAGGTAATTACTATAACAAATATAGTTATTTATTATTTATAAGGAAAATGTACTATTAGTAAATTGCAACCTGCCATTTTCTTTTTTGATTATAGGTCCACTGTTTGACTACTTTCGGTTTATTTGTTTAAGGCGCAATCTGTTCAGAAATCGAGAGGAGTATATTTTGAGTGTTATTCTAAATCTGTGATGCCTTCTTGGTCATCACAGATTTAAAATACCCAACAGTACAATAGAACACCCAACTTTAGAAATTCCAGCTAACACAAATAGTCATTATGTTAACAGATATATATTGTAAATCATTTACAAGAGCAGTTGTTTATAATTAAAGAAGAGACTCAACCATCTTCAAATATTAATTCTGAACTACCGACTGTTGTTGCACAAAGTAGCAGTTTCACTTTTTTGGAAATATTATATATGAATGACCCTATTCAGTAGATGGTAGCTTTGGTTATTAATACTCCTGCACGACCAACTGGAATAGCATAATAAATAAAACGGAGAAGAATTACAGCATGCCTTTATCTTAGTCCCAAGCATAAATATCGAAGAAAAATTAAGATTAGACCCACTAAATCCTCATTTAGCATTTTTGAAAAGGCGGTAATTTCCATTGATGAGGAAGATGAGTCGAAAAACTTATTTTTAGCGATTTTCCTTTCCAAAAGTAATACAACTTACAGTGGAACATTCTAAGTTATATTTAAAATTAACCAATTAAATTTATGCTGTAATAACAGAAAATAATATCTAGGGCTTTTTTGCCATCAAAATTCTTATAGGTAAAATTTAATTATTTGCTGATACCGATTATTGGACTTCAACATTTAACTTGGATAATATTTGAACCTAAAATAATATTAAGAAAGAAGGTAAACTAATTTTTCAAATTTTTCATCGCTGCTATCATATTTTCATTCATGCTGTAGAAGCTGCTATTTAAAATTCTTTGGCAAAACGATGTAAACTTTTAAAATAATTCAGTTAATCGACAGGCTTATGATGCTTTACAAAAGCAAGAAAACCAACGGTAGATTCGAATATTTCCCAAATTAATCAGTGATATGGAGTTATAAATTATTTGATATTATTAACGGAATCGGTTTATAGTATGATTTTATTTTGCATGAGGGTGATGAAACATATTTCACATTTGCCCTTACAAACGAGAACAAGAGTTTGAAAGCAAACCTAAAGTTGTAGGTTTGACCAAAAATAGGCTTCGATCATAATGTCTTTTACCTATTTCCTATTTTAAACAAATATTTAATGCAATAGGTGAAAGTTCCTAAATACAAAAAATGAAGAAAATCTCTGTGAATATAATCCAAAGACAGGCCGAAGAACTTGTCTAAAATAAAAAAAGGAAGTTCCAGCGAAATGGCTTGATAGCAAGTCAGTTCATGTGACCTCGATGTTCATTTTTGCTGATCTTATTGAAATGGTTCTACGTAGAGATAAGGAGCGAAAAGGTGCCATTGCAATGTCCTCACAAAATAAATGAATTTAGAATGCAGGTAGCGGAGAGGCCAGGTTGGCGTAAAAGAGCCACCAAAAGAAGAGCATCCGTTGAGGGTAGTCGGAAAAAAAGGATGTTGAGAAATGGAGTCAGCTGTTTACCATTAAGTAAAAAGGAAAGGATAAAAAATAATTGAAAGCTACTAGGTGTCAAAAGTACATTTGTCCATGAAAACAGTGAGAGTGAACTTAACGTGAGACACTTCTCGGTCTTTACTACGAAGGGAATATAAAAGGGAATATAAAAAATACGCATTTATGCGTTAAAAAAATTTACATTTTTTGTAATGCGCTTTTGAATTTTTTATTTAGTTTTATACTCTCTGCATGAAAAAGAATGTTACTCTCTTCATTCCATATTTAGTGGATAAATTTATAATTTACTATAATGTGTTTCTAATTATTTCTTTCATGTTCTTTACTGTGTAAAAAATTTTATCTTCGCTATAGTTATTCAAAATGCTATATTGTTTTTTACTATTGTACAAGTAATTTTGATAATTGTGTGGTAAAAACAAAATGTTTAAACATTTATTATATGATGAATATATTATAATATATTTAAAAATAATGTGTGTAAAAAATAATGTTTTATAAACTAAGGCTTTTAAATATATTTTTGAGTCACTCTTAGCGCATTAGACTGGCGGGTAAATAGTAAGTAAATATTTTTTTTTAAATTATGTATACAATACACTTGGTGGATAGGAACTAATTATACGTTATCGGGATTATAAGTAGAAACATTTATATAATTTACCGCAGGAATAAATGATAACACCCATATTTTTATCACCTTTCGTACTCCATTTTGGAAAGGGGAGGCGGGGTGGTGATATCTTAAGGGTTAAATCTATTTCGATGCTTTTTGGACTTTATTGGCCAATGCGTTGACCACATTTCTAGCAAGTTATCAGAATGACACCAATTCTTTTCAGTTACTGTGTTACGCTGTGTACATTGTGACGTTACAACGCTATTAACCGTCTTTTATGTATGAAAAAAAACAATTTTAATGCTAGAAGGCATCGAGAACCCTAATTGAAAAGTAGAAACTTCTAGTGTTGCCAACTAAAGGGTATATATAAAGACAGTTAATAATAGATTCCATAAACGAGTGCATGATAGCTGCTTTTTTTCTACAGGGCCCCAGTGATGGACACTCGTTGCGAGATAATCTATTAGATGAGAACCATACATATTGTAGTAGAGATGGTTATAAAAAACTATTAAACTGTATAGTTTGATAAATGTGTGGAAGTTATAACTATATTAAGCCATTTATATAATTATAACTCCACATAAATTATTAGCAATATATTTTGGTTATTATATTCAAGCAAAGAACGTATTGCTTTCGTAGATTTCCAAATAAATTTATTAACGAGACGTCAAAGTTTAGGTGGCTTGATTTAAAAAGTGACATTATTTTAATTATTGAAAGAGTTTTCCGGTATTAAAGAAACATACTGATTGAAGCACAGTCATTAGTATATCGACCTTTTTCAAATTAATGTATTCGTTATTAGATAACAAAATTCCAATAATGGCCAGAATGTCTATTTTTGGTTGTTACGTTTGTTGTACCGTTTTCTTTTAATTTTAATTCCTAACTGCATTCGATTTATATTATAATGACGCGCGTGTATGAGTAGTTGTAGTTATTTAATTGACTGATTATTTTTGGGTTTCCATGACTAAAAGAGTGACCATAACTATGTATGCCCATAACCGGAGCTATTACTTTAATTGTTATCATAATAATTTCGATCTTTACTTGAACTATAATTATTTATCTAACAATGTTTATATTATTAAAGGTTAGATACCATGAACAAGGGAAAATATATTAATCAAGTACTTGAATTTTTAGGTAAACAGTATATATAAAACTGATTGAAGTATAATTTTGACAAAACGTGATTATTTCATTTATAAGTATGTTTTATTGGATGATCTTTGTATTCGTCACTGGAGCGGTGCTCATCATTGAGTATTCTTTATAGGGTTTATCCTTTGCTAATCAATCAATCCTCTCCTTTATTTTTTATCAATACTATACTGATAAGTGGGTTGAGCATATTTACAGGTTATGTAAAAATTGTGCATAGTATTTTTCGAATCAGATCAATATAAGTTTCTTTGTGACCTTGACTATTACAGAAACACATTAAATAAAACTTTGATTTTGACAAAAAATATACACGAAATTAAATAGTGCCGTGCCCAACACATAATATACATTTATATTTTCGATTATAAAAAAAAATATTTTTGAGTTAATGCATATAGCACGTGACGAGATAAAAAGTAAAATTTAGTTACAGAAAGAAGCAGGTTTCTGATATTGGCACCTCAATCCGTTACTATTGATAATTACCATGGATTGACAGTTGCGTAAAAATAGCTAGAATTAACGTCTAGTGTTTCGGTAAAATTCCGCATATCGCATTTGACAATATATTACATTCGCATCTTTTCGACGTCACCTTTGAAGACAGAAATTTATTCTACTTTTTTCATACTTTTTGAGTAAGTAATTTAAAGAATATTTCTAAGTTCCATGAAAGAAATGATCCGATTTTCAGATGACGAAAACTACTTTTCCGGTTATAAGATAATGATAATAGTACAAAACCTGTGTGTATTCGCTTGTGTGTGTTGAGCGAGCTCGAAGTGCTGAATCCCTTCTTGCAGACAGGACACGTGTGTGGCTTCTCCCCTGCACAGGATTGATAAATATATTAATGAACATTAGGCAATATATATTCTACCGTAAATAAATAATAAACAAATAAATCAGGCTATGTAGCCCTACGAAGAAAAGTTTCCAGTTTCGGATTGTCAAAAATTGCCGTAAAGGTGTACCCTTTCAGTTGCTATTAAAGAAATCAATGCAGATCTCGTCTAATGGGTATATTAGTCAATCTCTACAAGCTTCAGGTTATTGTCATGGTCTTAGGCTTCTTTAAAAATCTCTATATCTGGTTTACCACAGTTGTTATTGAACGACACTGTATAATAGCCATATCCGTTAATGTCAAATATCTGAGCACACTGACCGATAAACAACTCAGTTGGTAGCCTAATATAAATGACGTTAATTGTACAATTTTCAGTAAAATATATTTATTAAACCGTCTTCAACATTTTATCTCAGTAAAAACTATAGTAGTAGAAGTATTCTATCTGAATCTTATTGAAGATCATTTAAATAAATTAGAACCACGTTCACTTTGTTTTCGGTTTCAAGAAATTTGACCACGTTTCTGACTATAGGGCGCAGCTTAACTGATTAGATATTTGCTATTTGTACATTCTATGCTCTCTCTTTAATCTCTTGAATACAAACATTATGTTATAATTATCTTTTCTATAATATATCAAAGAATATTCTCAGAACCCGGATTATCTTAGATCTATGTTCTCAGGCTTAGGTGTGCACGGTCTTAGACTTCGCTCTGAAAATCTCCTTACTTTACTTATTTCCAAACATAATACCTCCTTCTACGAATAGGAATATTCTTTTGCTGTTTATGACACCAAACTTTGAAATAAATTTTATCCGGAATGTGTCACCAATCCACGCATTCAAATGTAGTCTGAAAAAAAATCTTTGGTAAAACCCCGTCGTCCCTTCCTTCCTTTATTATTGTCAACTTATTTTGGTATTTGTAATGCGCTCTCAATTCACGTATTCAAATGTCGTCTGAAACATTTACATTCATAATTCCCCGTCGTCCCTTCCATGGTCTTTCCTCCTATTTCCTGGTTCTTTTTCTTTATTATTGTCACTAAGTTTTGCAACATATTTTGTCATTACTTGTCATCTCTTATTTTTATTATTAGCTGTCATTTGATTTATTATCGTTTCAACTTTTTTTTAAATTGTGTTTACAATCTATTGCAGTCTCCATAACATAGTTTTATTCGGTGCTTTTGGCAAATAGTTCGCTTTACCTATTTGTAATTAAAGATAAATAAATATGCAGTAATTATTTCTTGTTCAGTGATTTTTTCTTTGTTCGCGTTGCGCTGCGCGATTAAACACTCTTCTCCTTTCTCACTTTCTTTCTCAAGATCATTTTTTATATTAACAATAAAGGACGTTCATGTCTCACAAATAATTTTCGACTATCACGTTTCTACCCTTTTTACTTTTTAATATTCAATATTTACTGCGAAGAAGCGGGTTGCAGATCTGGGTTATATATATATATATATATATATATATATATATATATATATATATATATATAACCCAGATCATATATATATATATATATATATATATATATATATCCATAGTAATGTTTCAGTCCTTTTTCTCATCTGGGGACTTTCTCCATACTTTCTCCTTTGCTATCAAGATATTCAAATAGGACGAATGGATATATATGTAACACGCATTTAATGTAATTTTACGCTCAATGTTTAGAAGTAAATAAGAATAATAAGGTTTCTGCAAACAAATGCTTTAAATGAATTTCAAATAACACTATTTTAAGCCCATTGTCACTCTTCACAATCCAGCAGTTTCTCATATTTCACATTCTATCGGCATTTCACGAATCCTTTCTATGAGAGTCACCGATGGCTTATATAAGGTTTTCACTACATATTCACTCCTATAAACTTTAAAATCCAGGTGCATTTTGAAAATATAATCACAAGTTAATAAGACTGCAGGATATTAAATGCACTATAATGCAGCATATGAATAGCTGCTATTTTCATTTCATTCCATAACATATGAGTATATTTATTTATTTCCAACGACTATTGCAAACTTTCCCAGAGCTGATTTAAAGAAAGGCGTTATAAAAATAAAAATATTGATCTAAGTATTATCAATAATATAAATCAGGGACGTTACAATATATTCCTTAATAGCTTTTTGGCAAAACAAATGTCGGTAAATCGATTTTTTCTCCTAATTGTTGAAATCTCCTTAAATAATTTTAATACTTCAACTGAAAGAAAACTCATTTGGACCACAAAGCTATTAATTTGCAAGAACTATATAATACTTCAATAGTATTATTTACGTGTGCAAAATTTTACACATTTATGTATTTTAATACATTTAGTCACGCTGGTATACAGAAAGGATGCTACCGGAACAATCTCTCCCAGAGAACAGAAGAAATGTTAATTTTATACGTAGTTATCAATAAAAATCAAGTAAGCGGGAATCAGGAGAGGGACCAATATAGAGAGAAAAGAATGAGGCAGGACGAGTATATTTTGAGGATATTGATAAAAAAATTATAATTTAAAGACAAAAATAAATTACGAATTAAAAACTTGAATTCAGTACTTGTGATCCACATTGTATATAATATTCAGTAAGTGTAATTCACATTACGTATAATATTTAGTAAATATATATAATATTTGAGGATGAGGTTGAATATTGATTTTTTTGGAAAATTTGGCATTAAGAGCGCCTAGATGCGCTCTTGATGCCATCATGTATCGATGATCGAGTAGAAATAAAAACAACTTTTTAGAATTACAATAACTGCGCGCCTACCGTTACGGCAGCACGCAGAAACTACCGCACAGTCCAAATGAGATTTTCGCTGAGAAGGTACTTTGGGTTCATACTAAGTTCTAGGCTACAGTTTTTATATCGATCGAATATTCCCTATAGCACTTGTCATGTAATTTTTAACACTCACGCAATTGGTACTACGTGTACCTGGGCTCAATACCTAATAAACAGAAATAGCAGAGACTTTCATAGCGATTCACATTAAAATTATCATATATATTCATAGCGATTCACATTAAGATATAAGTTCCTTTAATCTCAGTCAAGATTACTTTATAATACAAACTTGATTACTGGAGAAAACACTTTCATTGTTAACCAAAAATATATGTGAGGTAAGCGACAAGAAGACTAGTTATGTAGTAAATTCAGATCACAAACTAACTTCTACAGAGTACTTATATTCGATTATTTGTCGAAATTCTTACAATATTCGTAACAAATATGATATCGACGAAGAAATATTTTGATCAAATGTTTTGATCGAATTTGATAGTTACATATGTTCATTACCAAATTAATGCGTGTTCTCAATCGTTTAATGGTCCCTAAACTTACCGGTGTGCGTACGAACGTGACGCTTAAGGAGCGAAGGTCTATCGAAGGACTTGAAGCAAACGTGGCAGGGGAGAGCCGGACGACAGCCGCTGCGTCGGGTGCCCGGGACGGAGCCCCCGGACGTCAGCCGCGCCAGCAGTGCGCCCAGCGGCTCGCAAGTTGTTTCCTCCGGCCTCAAGGCCTCCGCTCCCGCGCAATGTATTCGCACATAGAAGTCTTCCCGTTCATCTGGCTTCCTCGTCGACAAATCCAATGGTTCGACTTGATAATTTTCCACTGCCATAACCACTCAATCTTTATACATTTTTATACAATGAAACGACTATTTACATCAGAAATTTGCAACCTTTTCATGTTTTTCATAATGGCAAATGCATTTTATTTAGTGAATAAGTGACTAGAGTTTGACACTTAAAGCGTTGTTCCTGTTAATATCAATTTTGTCTATATAGTCATATGCATTGATAGTCTTAAAATTCCTTCATTTTTTTAATAGAAGATACACATAAACAAGTAGTTTCGAATTTTCGATTTAGGCGGAAGTTATTATTGTGAATAAATTTATTCATTAAATATTTTGAAAATTGCCTGTGTATCCTTATCTGTATGGCAATATACATATAGTAAAAGATGAAATATCGATCACTAGATGAGACCAAAACATTTAGATGCGGCGATATCTATGTGTCAGACAGTGAAGCGATACTGATCGGTTTTCTTGCATCATTTCCCTTTAAATAGGTAACAGTGATAAAAGAGCATGGAATCGTTGACAAGTACAAATTGTTGTTCAAATAATGCTCGAGGTGAGCTTTCAGCGGTATTGGCTGCGTCGAGCGCGACGATTAGGCGGGCGGCGGGGGCGGACGGCTCGTTCGCGGCCGCTTCCGGCGGACGCGGCTAACGCGCGGCGGCGTGACGCGGCCGTTCGCCGCCCATTCACCGCTATTGTGTCCGCGAATATTCAACGCGTAACGATCTCGTATTTACCGATATTTGACGCTATTATGTAATGGTCCCGCTGTTTGTTTGCGCCATGATTTATTCGTGGAGGCTCGCTTGCAATATTTTCAGCGCGTCTCAATGAGGTCGCCCCCCCTAGTCGATCGCTATTAACGATATTGGCGGAGATAATTGAATTGCTCGTCGCGAAACGCTCGCGTTGTAGAATTCAATTAATTTACCCTTCCTTTTCAGCTCATTCCTTTTACTGACGTCGATTTTTTCCACAGCGTATACGCGATAGGTCAATCGATGCTAATAGACTATGTAGCTCATTTATCAAACGTAATTGAAATTGTTATAATTTAGGAAAATAAAGTTGAAATTCCAACAATAGCACACTGTTATTTGAAGTAATTTTTTGTGCGCCTCTCTTCATTTATCGAAATAATTATATTACAGTTTTTAAGACGAGGAGATATTATATTTCAGGTAAGTATTTCTTGTGGATAAGTAAGTAGCTCTCAAAAATTGCGTTGAATGGGAAAGTTAGCAGTTTACTTTGCCTTAATGCTTTCTTTTCTATCGTCATGTGTGAAGGACTTTGTAAATACAGCGTTGCGAACTGTGTCATCATTTAACTATTTACTATTGTTTGATTATTTAGATATGACACTAAATAATATTAGGATTCTATTCTGTTAGAGCTTATCTACTAAAATTACATCAAGATGCATGGACATAGAGAGATTTTACATCAATTTAGAATGTTTGCTTCTGAAAGAACACAAGACTGAACTGACATAGAAGTTTTAGGAAATAATAAAATAACCATGTCGCAAGTTTTTTACGCTAAATAGTTTACAGCATACAAATTATTTGGTTTTACATAATTTAGTAAATTTGCCATAAGTATAATGTGTTGATTTCCTCTGAACAACTCACGTTTAGTTAAAGATTCTGGTGTAAGTTAAGTTCCATCTATTACGCCTAGAAAAATATTTCAACATTCTCACTACTAGTTATTTATATATATACATCTAATAAAATTAAATTTGACATATTATAATATTATGTAATAATGTGTAGCACGTTAGAATCGTAGTTAAATTACGAGACCCAATCTTTTTATTCTGAGAAACAAAAAGTGCTTATTGTCAAGTTCCCCTTAATCATTTCGTATTCGACATATTTTTCATACGAGTTGAAATAATATCAGTAACTATTCAGGTTCATTTTCTATCTCGTTATTTACTCATCACTCGATGGTGACAATGCGACAAGGCATTATATCAGCAATGGGCGAGCGACTGACGCGAGCGGCGCCGGTCACTTCAGCACGATGCACTGCGGGTCGTTCGCCTGGCCACCGCCTGTATCTATCCGACAGCTTATCAGATTACCCACTCGAGTACCAGTGACAAGAGTAAACAATACTACAAATATTACAATATATTACACCGAAACCCGCAGTCTATTTAAACGGGGTCGGGCCGGCTATCGGCCTATCGCCGGCGATCTTTTTACCCTATTCGCGGTCATATCTAAACCGTATGATATAAAACAATTGTGCAAACAAGAGTCTCGATTCCCTCTGTTGATTGATGATGAAATGGCGATTTGTGTTCGGCAAAAAAGTCGCGCGGTGCGAGCAAACGTGCGGGTGGCGACGGGCGCGCGCGTCGTAGCGGCTCGTAGCGGTCGCGTCGGCCCGCGCCTACGCCGCCTACGCACCGCCTGTACTGCGCCGTCGGTAAAGTATAGTGTATCGCAAATCGAATTTCGTCTTTTGTTTCTTTTCATTTTGTAGGCTTTTCAGTTCTTTCGATGAAACCATTAAAATTCGGTTAAAATAGTAATTTCCTTGTTTATTTATTTAATATTTTCTATTAATAATATCATCATTAATGCTAGTATAAGTGCTCTCGGAACCTTTAGCAACTGACAGCATAAATTTAAAGATTTATGAAAATTTATTTCCATACAAAGTATAAAAAATGTATTCTACCTTGTTTATGAGTTTCGTAAACTGTAATATGTTACACTTAAAGAATTAAACTTACTTTTTTATGTTATTATTTCATCGAAATATCAAAAAATTCACGGTGCACGAAATGAAAGTAATTCGCAATGGTCTGAATTTCACACAAATAGTAAACCACACTGAGAAGATTACAAGTCAATGGTTTATTCTATAGATGTATGCGTTCTTCCTTTCACCCAGCATCATTGCTGGGATTCGATGAATGTTCCTGTTTTGATCACTCATATATTTCCGTAACAATGCAAATCTACTACATGGATGTATACATTTTACCAGACGGTAAGGATATAAATAAATTGAACGTTTGTACAGGTGAATATCTAAAAAAGCTTAAAAAGCTAAACCAGACTAATATTAATTTTCGGGTTTTTTTTCTTAGTGTAATATTTACAAAAATACATTAAGCTAAATCGACGTTGGCGTACCGACATTTTTCAATACGGCAGGAAAATTTGACGTTATTTTTAATAGTCTTCATTTAGGATGATCAGCTGCTATTTGTACAGTTAAAATAAAGTAGCCTATATTTTGCAATAACTTGGTGAAAAAAAATTATTAACGAGATAACTAAGGTCCCAATCCAATGGAGAAACAAAACGCATTGAATGGGACGTTTGACGCAAGCAGCAGGGACGTGACGTTGCGTTAAGTGTGCCCTATGACTTTATAAATATAAACTTAAGTAAAATCGCAACTATACTACGTGTAGATATCAGCTGCGTTCGCAATAGTAAGTAAAAGTGACGATAAATGTGTTAATTAGTTCGATTTGTGATCGGATAAGCGGGTGGAGTGCATACACGCGCTGCTATCGGACGCGACGGCGGTTCCATTGGCGGGAGCTGCGCTTGTATTTATTTGCACAGGGCACCTTGCAATCGTTCTGATTCACGATCGTTTCAATTGGCCGTGAGAACCGCCACCTGTTCGACCGGTCGTCCGTTCCGATCTGCAATATAGCGCTTCATAAATTGTTTCCCGCTCACTTTAATACACTTAATTTAGTGATACGAGTCGTGTCATGTGTTATCAATAGTAATAAAAGAGTTTTAATAATTATATAAAATGCAGAGATTTGTACAGATACACACATACATTAATTCGAGGGAAAGATGAACCTATAATTTTTGAATTAGATGAAATGCGTACTGCTTTAAAGTCGATTTTTCCTTTACTGTTATTTGCAATTAAAATTGTTTCAAATAAAATAAATATAATTTATTGATAAACGATTATAGACGTGCTATTAATTGATAAAGGAGATTTGAAAAACTGGAGATATCGGAATACGACGAAACATTATGGAAGGATTGCCTGGTGGACGATATAATTACTGAGCACCTCGAATGATCGTTGATTAGGTGGAGACACGGTTATAACTAACAATTACTGTCAAAGAAACTCTTGAATTATTTTAAATAAAGTAATGTTTGTATGCATTGTGCGGATAATCTTTATAACATTCAAATATTTAGAGGGATGTTCGTAATCCGCCGAGTCGAGCGCAAACAGGGAACAATCGATGCGGCGAGTCGCGTCCGTCCGCGCCCGCCCTGTTTTGCCAAAAAAGGGGATCGTATATAATAATCGTTGTAAAGTAGCTCTTTCATCTTAAACATTTTAAAATCAAAGCGGAAGGTCGTATGCGGCGGCGCCGGCGAATTTAACCCTTCCGCCGCAGACGCAAGCGCGATCGTTTCGCGCGACACGCTTCAATTGTTAAAAATGCAACCCGCTCACAGCGTATAAATTGACGGCGTCACAATGCAACAGTTGAACCCTTCTGCAGGCGTCACGCGGGGCGGTCCGCGCGGCCGCGCGCCCGCTACCGCCGTCGAGTGCTGTTTATGGCGTGTTAGGGGGATTTGCTAATGTTGATTCTTTTTATTACAACACGAAGAGGCTGGTGCGTTTATGATTTTTTTAGTTTTGAATAATGCAGTCGCAAATGCGGAACGATATCACTACTTATCGCCTCGGTTTTATGCAATGCAACATACATTTCAGTATGACCTACGCTATCGAGAAATATATTTTACCATGAATAGTATGCAATTAGATTAACAATTAATAAGCTTTACTCATAAACCTTGAAGGGATTTTTTTAAAATTATAACGAAATTGGTACTTGTTGTGAAGATTGATGTACTCACATCCTCTTGTACTTATACTTGCGAGTTTTAAAATGAATTTCATGCGGAATTACGCTTATATCGCAGTTCTACGAACTAAATTACTTTTGACGTAGGTACTGGAGTAAAAGAATATATATACGGTTAATATAGTAATAAACAAAAAAACAATTTTACAACAAAATAACCAGTACCCTCAGTTTAACATACAGCTTTGTACCTATAAATATTGCTTAAGGATAGAAAATTGTCGCATCGATAATAACAAAAACCGAATTAATTCAATGTCAAACACATAATATGCTAAAGAATATTAATTTTATTTTTTAGACATTTCATCCAATATTCTTTCGTATGTAGATTGAGTTTAAATTTCATTGGGTTTATATTCCATTGGAACTAATTTGCATTTAGAATATATTTGGCGTTAATTTTGTAGAAATTCATTATTCACATTTAAATGAAACTACGCGATGTAGCATTATTTCAACTTTATTTGAATTCTTACCGTGCTAGTACGAAAAATTTAAATAAAGTAGAAATAATACTATATCATGTAGTTTCATTTGCAGATAATAGGCAGTGAAACTATTTCACTAGTCGATGTGTGCAGTCCACTTTACGCGTCATTAGTGATTCATCATCCTATATTTACCTAAAACACTGCATGAAATATAGTTTAAAAAGAATTAAAAAAAACATAGGTCCAGTATTAAATTCTAGGAGATTTCCCTTAACATTCTGTGTTCACAACCGAATATTTTAGGTAGATTACAACAAACATATTTCGTAAATTTACATCCATACAATTCAGATTATTATTGACTTGCAACTTTATGGTAATCGACAAAAGTTTAAGTTATAATATCAGTTTCTTTTGGAAATTTAACCGTAGACTTGAGATCATTTTGATATTATTACCTTCGTGACCAGTTTTTGTATTCAGGATGGTTGAAAGTTATTTTACAATTTTATGTAGTCATGCAATATACATTGATGAATAAAAGTAATAAATTATATTTAATAAGCCCAAATGCGGTCTAATTTGGAAATCAACCACAGATCAGAGATTCTTTATTAATATCTAATGATTCCCGACATCGAATTCGACAAACTATTCCCGACATCAATTTTTAGAAAGCGAAATAATTTATTTTGAAATTTAATATCGGTTGAGACACTTGGCAGAAATTGTTTCAGAAGGTGATATTTGACAGATTATTTCCTAAGCTGTATTTAAAAAAAAAAGTATTCAGCATGTTTATTTCACGAGTATTTTTTTAATTAATAATTTCGATAGGAATCGTACTAAATTATATTCTTTTCCTCAAGGATAAATAGACGTGAACTAAATTTACAATTTCTCCTACTGGCAGATGAAGGTAAGGTCGGAAGAATTCAACTATAGTTTCAAAATACGCTAGGTCATTTTTATTGTTACCTCAACCAATATTTCAGTATTATCATATTGAAATATTGCCTACATATGACATAAAAAATAAAACTAGCAATATTAAGGTAAAATTGAATTAACTATTCCAAATAATTAATAATTAAAACGAATTTACTACGTTAAAAAAATACGTGAATTCAGGTTATTATAAAAGATTGTAATAAAGTATTCATTAAAAATTTGTCCAACCTGTAATATAAATAAGTTATTTTATGACGTTTAAATATAATCTCTGCAGTCGCAAAGTAATGGAGAAGTACTTCGATAGCCGAACATCCTTTCGACAGAAGGCGCGATAGTCAGATGGTGTTAGAAAGAGGCAATAAAAATGGCAATTGAGCCATGAAACGAACTATAGAATATATTAACCGAAATTAGTTTAACGTGCAATTACCAGATGCTGATAATAATGATGATGATGAAATATTTTAGTTTGACCTAATAATATAACCGTCATTCGAACTGCATATGATGTAAATTTATTCAGTACCGTCAAAATATAAAACCATTTCATTTAGTATACTCGTATATATAATTGTCAGCACGTATCGCCTACTTCAGTTGTTCATTTGAAACATCGACAACATTGACCGTGTGTATTTTCATCTATAAAAGAAAGCGCAATCAAACTTTATTTGTAAAGGGCTTAAGTGGATAACATGAATCTAATTCATAGAGATAAGAAGTTATATTCATTACAAAAGCCTATTTTAATTCATTCAACGATAATATTAAGCGAAACACTTAGTTTAAAACTTGTGAACTTTTCGATTTTTATATCTTACAGACTTCTCGCTCGCCCTGAATCCTACCAGTCGTCACAAATCCCGCTCCAGAGAGTTGCGCGAAGGTCACGACTGATAATTCATGATATTCTGAGAGGCAATAAAACCAATAGAATTGGCGTCGATCGGCAATAGCATCGCATTCGTCGCGGCCCTGTTGCGCAGGTGAAGGGTTAGGTTAAATCAGGAGTTTTTTACTTCATAGAGCGGATTCGCCAAGTGCCACGCGCGCTAAGCTAATGTTATTTATTGGTTTGACTACGCTATGAAGGTTCAGTTAACGAATTTTCCAACTACAGTGTGTTCCGGTAGTCCAATAATTTATACGTATATTCGTTAAAGTTTTTATCTATTTTAAGATGATAGCTTTAGCCCGTGGTTTCGGGAATCGTTTCTTATCTGATCCAGTCACATCTTTTTAACCGACTTCAAAAAAAGAAGGATGTTCTGAATTAATCGGAATCTTTTTTTGCATATGTTCAGTAATAATTCTGTACCGAGTTGACCGATTTTGGTGACTCTTTTATTTCATTTGAGAGAGAATAGGTAGTTAAGGGGTGGTCCCATATAAATATGATGATGATCTGATGATGAGGTCGGAAATAAACGATGGTACTCCTTAACAAAAGGCGTATATCAAGTATGATTCAAGATATTTACTACGGGTACATGTTACTTTGGAAAATGACTACACCACTTACCAGGTCAGGTTCTGATGGTAGGCTCTGGAGATGAACAACGGAACTCCTTAACGGATGTTAGTAATTCAACCGTGATTAAAGATATTTGCTACTAGTAGTTACTTTACAAAATAACTAACTGCCGACCAGATCAGAGTCTGATGATGAGTTTTGGAGAAGAACAAATGAACTCCTTAACGGATAGTAGTAAATTAAATGTGATTCAAGATGGTAGTTGTTACTTTGCAAAATAACTGCACTATCAACCATGTCAGAGTCTGATGGTGTGTTCTGGAGATGAACAATGGAACTTCTTATCGTATGGTAGTAAATCAAGATATTTGCTACTGATATTTTGTACTTTTCAAAATAGCTGCGCCATCGACCAGATTATGGTCTGATGCTGAGTTCTGAAGATGAATAATGCAACTTCTTAATAGATGTAGTAAATCAATTTTGATTCAATATATTTGCTAATAGTTAGTTGTTACTTTAGTTATTACTTTGCAAAATCGGACATTGGATTTCGGATATGGAGAACAGAACTTATTTTCGAGTTGGTGCCAGCAACGCCGATTAACTTATTTATTGCGAATAAGTAGGTACCTATTTTGAGTTAATTATTTTATACTTTTTAGTACCTACTTTTTTGAAGTCGGTTTTTAAAATATATTTGATTACCTCTACTAATATAAGAAAGTGAGATGTCTGTTTGTTTGTTGGCCTTTCTTTCACACATACGCGACCCGAAGAGTTTCAGTTAAATTCCGCGTGTCCATAATATAGACGCTAGATTAAATGATAGACAATACGTAATTACGTTATCATATACAGGTGTAGAACAGCGAAAATAGGTGCTACACACTTATTACACTACACAGTGCTACAGTACAGTGCACAGGTGCTACACTACACAGTGAAATTATGCCCGCGCATGGAAAACGTTCGCGATGATAGGTGTCTATAGTCAATATGTAACAAACATAAGCGTTTCAGTTATATATAAAGGTATCATTGCCAAAAATTGTATTATTTCTGAACATCATATTCAAGGATGTTTATGAAAGTTATTAAAGAATGAATCATTATATAAATAAATTTGACTGTTGGCAGGTAAATATATTTAGTAATATTAGTAATTATCGTTTAGTAGTATTATTCGTAGTAGTTATAAATATAAACATTTATTCTACTGTATATTTACGAGGCACCTGTTTATTTCGACCGGGCGGGGAATTCTGTCGTACAGAACCTTTGCATATTCATCAGGTGAAGAGGGAGGGGAGAAGATATTTCTTGAAAAAAAAAGTTTTTTAAGCATTCATTTTAATTGTAGTTTCAGACGTTTTGCCGTAATCTCTCGAACATCTATTGATAAGTTTTAACACATAATTGTAATTATTCAGTAAAAAACACTGAATTTCATACTTATTGTTTGTACCTAACTAAAACAACAAGTTTCATCCTAAATCATCTTAACTTTCCAGAAAACTCTCTTTATGCAGCAGATGTCCAAATATCCAATGATTCAAACTATCGAAATCACGATATTTCACTGAGTTTTAAAACATCTTGTATATAATCACACACACAATGCATAATAGGAATCAATATTGCAGGGCGCGTTAAGATAAAGAATATTACTTACTTTTAAGACAATTTATATCGAGCTCCCCACTTTTTTTAAATCAAAGTTAATTTTTTTGTCAATCACTTCTTTCTTATTTTAAACTTATTAAAGAAAAAAAAATTAAGCCATACCGAGTTGTGAGATATCCTTTCGCTTTTAACCAAAATCTTTATATTTTAAGATTATTTTTCATTTTTTAATTCATATTGCTACAAAAGCGTGCCTTTTTAAACTCTATGTTTATTTAGGTAACTATAGGTTTTTTTCTCGAGATTTATTACGAAATATTAAATAACAATTTAAAGTTGAAAACTAGATTTTGAATCGAACATTTTCGAATAACCCACAGCCAAGTTCTAAGTGACGTAGTTGCAATATTTATTTATTTATACAACATGTAATATATTTACAACATATATATTGTACATATTGATAGAAGATATTACATATTTTTGAAATCTGCTCATCAAAATCTTTAGTTCTATATCCATATTCATGCTTTTTTTTCAAATTTTATTTGAACAAAATGGCTTCTCTCCGCCTCCATACTGCATGAATCGTTATATAACATGCCTAAGGATTCCCGGAAGGTTAAGATGATTCTGACAATACTTCTTTACCCTCAGTAGGATTATTGTGTAGATTCAAGAGAATAACATGTATACATACTTACGTACATATATATATATATATATATATATATATATATATATATACTTTTAAGCAAAATACTTTCCTTTGGATGCGGCAGTCGAGAAAAATGGTATACCTTTGTTGTCTTGCTACAATTGTCTCGATGGCATATATTGTTTTCGTTTAAACTTATCGTATAACAAGAATGAAAGTGACAGTAAATGTCTATTCAGCTAACAATTCATGGAAAGTGCGTTCAAATACTCTTCAAATTCATACCTATCATTCCATGGTTCTGGCATTTTGGGGGTGCCTTTTCAGTCTGGCCACTTTCGTGAATGGAAGTTATATGAATTACAATTTTCTATCATTTACACTCCTGCAGATAGGTGAATTAGAAGTAAACGTGATCCCAACTGAGTTACATCGTTTTACCCATAACACCTTTTAATGACCGAATGAAAAATCGAGCATCAATGTCAATATTAATCGGTGCTCACAAAATATTATTTTTGTTACATTCGTTTTAAAAGCACTGTAGTCAGTACAAAAAAGCACATGTTTTACGGAACGGCATTTATCAGACGTGTAAATGTGCTGTAATCGATTTGCGTGACAAAATTCTCGGAACAACCCTTTTTAGTTTCGTGAATGCAATCAATGCCACGCTCCATTAGCGCTCAAATTCAATCGGTTCCTACCGACTCTGCCTATCGACGCATTGATTTTAATTATTTTATTATCAAAACCTTTGAAAATTTTGTAATTTTAATTTCAAAATTTAACGTTAAAAGTCGTTTGAAAATTCCTCAGCCTAATTTTGAGCCATGTTATCTTTGTTGTCGTTACAAACAGAAAAAGAAAACGATAGGCGAGGGTCTGTCCTTTCTCTTAGTTATAGTTCATACCTATTTATTTTCATAAGCTGTTGTATTCTGTCATAAAATAAAACATGTTTAATTTTTAAGCACCAAAAAGATGAAAAATTATGGAAAAGTTTGTTAGTAGAAAATATGCCAAACTCGTATGTACACTAATTTAATAAACATAATCAAATTGTCAATAATTTCAACTAGTTAAATAGAAGGTACATATGCTCAAAAGTACATTAGACATCCCATTTAAAAAATACGATGTCTGCCAATATTAATTACTAAAAAAATTTAATTACAAAGAAAACTAAGCGATGTAACCATTTTCGATCTCAACAATATTTAAAAAGTCTTCTAGATTACTAAATGGATAGTAATTTCTCATTGTATAATCAATTACAACATGAAATTATTAATGACTGCTCACCGTCGTACCGTTTCTCTGTAAGTGTTAAATGTACATTATGAAATATTAAATAGCTATTTTAACTTGGCGTTAAATACAAAAAGCATCGACAATAGTTTACAACGCTGTAGAAATTGAAAGGCCGCATTCAATTTACAAACAAAAATATATTTTAATAGAAAATACGTATCGCTGAATGAGGGTTATGTTCCAGATAGATTCATCTTAGAGGCCGCCTTTCATTTATATTTATTTACCTTCTTCTTTAGCCATATTCTGCGGCAGAGGCTTTGCGCTTTTTCTACCCGTTTCACTCCAGCTGTCATTTGATGTCATCGTACCACTGTCTTCATTCCACGAGCGCTTTGTACCACGAGTCTTGTTTTCTGGCGACGTGACCAGCCAATTACCACTCAAGTCTTCGCAACACGTTTTCAGACGTTAACAATCCTGTTCTTCTCTCTGAGCACTCGTCCCTCTTCCGATCTCTCAGCACGACTCCTACCAGTTTCCTTTCAATCGCACTCTGAGCCACTCTGAGCTTGGTGAGGATTCCTTTTGTAAACACCCAGGTTTCAGCTCTACAGGTAAGTACTGATAGGATACACTAGTTAGGAATACGAGCTTTCCCTTCAATCGCAATTTTCATTTTGAAGGTGAATTCAATTTAGGAGTGGGCAACCTACTAGTTGATCTATTTCGTTTATTTGTTTTTTTTCCCCATAACAACATCATGATCAAAATATATGCATTTCTGTACTCTTTCCGTAACTGTTTGTTTTATATTAATGTTTACAATACCATTTGAACAGTCAGTTATAATCTTGGTTTTGTTCACGTTCATATACTCGTAAACATATATACTTATTCTAGTAGAGATATATCAGCATTTGGTTTTCGAAAATATTTTAGATGCACAAGACAAGCTTTCAATGTATTTATGCAAGTGGAACTTTCAAAATCATTTTTCACCTTTATTAGATACCTGTCGGTTATGAGAACTTACTTTTTCTCGCGTTTCTGCTTACATCGAAGTTGTGATGTTCGCGAGATTGACGATTAAATTTGAATATGTCTGATAAAATGACTTTATCCGCACTCCATTGTCGTCATCACTTCGCCCATGGCATTTCGTGCCCATAACTTTCAAGGATATGTCTCACAAATATTATTATTGTTATGTAATATGAGTACCTATAATAATATTCCATTCATAAAAACCTTTTTGAATAAATACTCTGCATGTTTTCATACTTTTTTTTCTCCACGTTTCTGTGCCGTTTCATTGTCACTTGACAATTAAATCTGCTTTATCTTCTGTTTATTCCGGTTATCTGAAGTTCTTTTTGAATATGAGTAGTATTTACAACTGTGAATTCTGACATCAGCTAGATTTTTCTTTATAGTCTAATTGAGGAATTGTGTTATAACAATAACAAATATACGATGATGATATGTTTTGCGTGCATTCTTTTTATATGGACTCATTCCTACGAAACTGATATCTATTGTTTATTATTATATTCGAACTTATAATATTTGCCGATTGTAGGAAAACTGTATTCAATTTTCTTATTAGATTGAACACAGACAACAGGTCTCTTTGTGAGGACAATTTTATTGTCATGTCTCAGGAAATTACAATAAATATTTTAAGTATTTAATTAATTATATTTTGGATAAAGACAATTACAGATTTATTTTTATTAAGCTAAGATTTACCATTTGCCATGTCCTTTATAAAATTGTTTATTTATTACATTGATAAATCTTCGTTATCCTATTTGACTTTGTTTCATAACTGTTGCTCTTAACAACATTTATCCGATAAATCTTCGTTATCCTATTTGACTTTGTTTCATAACTGTTGCTCTTAACAACATTTGCCATGTTCTTTATAAAATTGTGTATTAATTACATTGATAAATCTTCGTTATCCTATTTGACTTTGTTTCATAACTGTTGCTCTTAACAACATTTATCCGATAAATCTTCGTTATCCTATTTGACTTTGTTTCATAACTGTTGCTCTTAACAACATTTGCCATGTCCTTTATAAAATTGTGTATTAATTACATTGATAAATCTTCGTTATCCTATTTGACTTTGTTTCATAACTGTTGCTCTTAACAACATTTAGGGCGTTTTAAAAATGTTTCTTTTTTGTAAATTTGACAGAAGGAATGTTAGATATAAAGTCGTATAAATACATAGAGACATATCCAGCGCCGTGAAATAATATTCAGTATTAATAGAGTCGAATTCCAGTTTCGATTAAAAGTTACCAAAACTGAATACATACAAAAATCCAGTTGATTGATTCCACCTAAATGGAAAACTGCTTGCAAATTGTCTCTTCCTACTGTATGGAAATAATTCTCCACATATTTATAAAACGCAATAAAATGTGCATCGTGTAAATTTGAAAACCCTCTTTTAAGATTTAATATTATTAATCAAGACAAGAAGATATAATCCGCGTTAATAAAAAGATTGTACTCATCGCTAAGATGATGACGAAACTTTAGAAGTAATTATTATTCTGTTCGAATTAACGATTGTAGTGAGATTAGACTTAAACCAGGTGGTTATTTCAAACTAAATTAAGCAAAAATTTAATTTCAATAAATATAAGGTAGATGTCGAAACTTCAAATCTTTCCAGACCTAAATCTTTAGAAGCTAGTGTGGTTTTCAAAACGCTTTAATGCTAGGCCCGTATATAAATATAATGTTTGTGTTTAGCCAATAATAACAGACTGATATTTCATACGTATTTATCATGTTAAAAATACGAAAATTAAAAATATTTGTATGTATCCTGTGTAGGATAATATTCAGTATGTATCCTATTGTATTCAACTATGGTTGTGGCTACATCAATAAAAAATTATTACCAGGATAACAAATCCTAAGCCAAGCGGCTAATAACATCGATCTGCGCAATGAACAGGTTCATGTTGTTTTCTCTTGTCGTCGCTGCAACAACTGGCGTTGAAGAGTTTATAATTTCATGGCGCTGTGGAATTGAAGCACACTTGAGATGTTGCCGAATACATGTGCGCGAATAACAACAATACACGTTAAATAAATAGGGTAGTAGGGTGGGGGCGGGTAGATAGGGGGCGGGAGGGCGACGCGCACGCGTCAGTCCGCCCACAGTCGTTCGCCAGTACGGAGCTCCTGCGCAGGAGCACGCGAATGCGCGTAAACGAACATGTGCCCATAGAATTACCGCAACTGACTTCGCTTCGCATATGGATCTGAAAGAACATTTCACTTTGTGCATAATTCTTATGTGAGTAAATAAGTTTATTATTCACTTAGCTTTCGGTTAACACTTAAGTTAAATCAAAATTTATTGTCGCAACTGGCGAAAGTATTGTTTAAGGAAAAGTTTTTACCACAGTGAGGCTTTATTACAATACTTTTTACAGAATTCACCCTCATTTTTACTCTAGTGAGTACCTATTTACTTGCGTGTGACTTTTTCGTTTCACGTCAGTACAAAAATGTTTTCATTTACAATTTTTGAAAGGCAAAATTTGTGAAGAAATTGATGCATAGCTGATAAAGAAGACATTCAAAATGAAAAGTAGATTTTTGTCTAAGTAACATATAACACGTTGCCAAATTGTTTTGATTTTCAAAATAAAATGATTATTCAAGTATTTGAAAACCTGCATTTGAAGTAGAGAATTATTCTTTCATGCATGAGTTTACAACCTAGAAATTATTTTACCAGATTCTTCATTTCATTTTTTTGTTGCCTTGATATTTGGATTTTGGAATCCACTCCTTTCGTTTTGAATTATGTACAGTACATAACCAGATTTGCCAATCACTTTTCCAACTAAATGACTAACTTTCATTCAGATTTTCTTATTTTTATTGTTCATTAAATAAAAAATGTGAGAAGTCTATAACTTAAACAACACGTATCAAGTTAATAGTAGTTCATATTAAGAAGGATGTGCATTATTTAATTTAAAATATTTAAACGTATAGCCTGAAAAATATAGTTTGTCTTTTTTTAATTTTTAATCTTATGAATACGTGAATAGCGTGGAAAACCCACGCTAATTTTTGGTTGAGAGAATCGTGCGATACTTAGGTGTAAACACGGACACCTGTCTAGCGCCTAAGGAGATTGACGACGGGCGGGCGGAGGGCGGCGGTCGGCAGGTGCGCGGCAGTTGGCGTGGCCGGAAGTGCACAAGTCAACTGCGCAAATCACGCACGCGCCAGCGACACCCTCTGACTCCCGCTTGCCGTCGACGCCTCTGTCAGTTAACCGACTTACACTCGTATGATATGATTTATTTCATTAAACAGGAACCGAAGATGTCGTGCTTCAGCCCGCTGGAAGAACTGTGCTCAATGGACGGAATAGTGGGTCCCGAGCCGGCCTGTCGACGCAGGCTCTTCTCCGACTGTCCATCGGAGGTCGATCGTCCCAAGCCAAAACGGAAGTACGCCCAGGGCAAGAACAGGATGACGCGCTCGCGAAGTCCCTCTCAAGTAATGCGCATCAAACGAACGCGACGGATGAAAGCCAACGACCGCGAGCGCAACCGCATGCACATGCTGAACGAGGCGCTCGATCGGCTGCGCTGCGCGCTGCCCACTTTCCCCGAGGATACGAAGCTCACCAAGATTGAGACGCTTCGATTCGCTCACAATTATATCTTCGCGCTCACTCAGACGCTCGAGTCCCTCGATGCCATCGATCCATCGCGCGAGGGTTTCGAGCTAGAGTGCGAACGACTGCGAGGCTACTCACCGGCTCGTGACGCCTTCCGCGACACATTCCTAGGCGGCGCGCCGTGCGCCGGCGGCGCTGGCTTTCTGCGCACCGCCGAGAGCGTACTCGTGAGCGTCGGCAACGTCACTGTCGCCATCAACAACAGCGGTGGAAACTGCATCACTTCGACGGGCGGCGGCGGCGGCGGTGCGTTCGCGCCTCTGGTACCGCGCAGCCTCGACTCCTATTCGTGCGCTTTCTCATCGGAGGCGACTCGCTCTTCCGCCGGCGAGGAATGCGGCGAAGGTTACTTTTCGCACGCCAACTACGATCTCTTCAAGTCGGCGTTCGAGGACGCGCGAGGTGAGGCGTATTCGACGCGCACGCCGGCGCCGGTCGACTACGGTCGCGCCTACGGCGAGCAATACACTACTCCCACGCACTACGCCAGCGAGTACGAATACAGTCCTGGCAGTTGGAACTATCACAGCGACTATCGGCAGGGCGGGCAAGTTTTAAACGCGCACATATGACCCTCACTCCACCGGAGACATTTCACATACTAGTCTTAATTCGTATATGTAGACAATTGTTGAAAATTGTGATGTTAGAATGAAATACTGTCAATGTGTTCTTTAGTGACTCTCATTTAATTAAAACCAAAGACTTTTGGAAGGTTGTTCCTCGGATTTGTCTTTCGAGCTAGTGAACTTACGAATCTAGTCATTTATAGAACGATTTAAAAGTTTTTACAATTTTAAAATACAATATTTTGTACAATAAATATTTCTATTAATATATGTTTTCTGTATATTTCAATTTGTTTCCTTTCAATCGTTTAAAATGGAATTATTTTGTTAGACTTCTTATAAAATTACTCATAAGTTAATATATACAATAAAAACATATATGATTCCATGATGATCCAAGTAAATAGTATATCGTTATTTATTGTAAATTGAACAAATTATGGGCAAATAGTAATTAATTTTTCATTTCCTTTCCATACGCCGTGGAAAATATTTTATTACGATAGTTCCATCGTGTTAGTTATAATATTAATTTTCTTTTAGGATAATCTGAATAAGAGTAATATAATAATTCTAAAACTGAATCAGTAATTATAACAAATAATACCGCACGCGTGAGTTTTGACTCCTTTAGACATTGTCTACTCTTACGTATTACAACTTTTAATGCTCCAATTTTTCTACTGTTAAGTCAAAGGTAATTTTGTTAATAATACATTTTGTTTTAGTCTCCTTTGCATGTGGCTTATAGTATTGTAAACTAATATTGAATACGTTCTTAACTTAAAAAAACACTCGAGCATGCATTACACAGGTTTTCTATTAACTATTACTATATCTTGCCCAGATGTTAAAACGTGATGCTTATTTAAAAAAATTATAAGGTCTAGCATAGTCGCTATAGTTATACCTATAATCGTCTAGTCAGATTTTACCAATCTTGTTTTCATGATTTTTGGCTCAGTAATTTCGAAAGTAAGAGAGATCAGGTAATGCTCTATTTTAACATATTTTTTGGAATATCTTTTTAAATATGAACTGTAAAATTATGAAAGTACATAACGATCTCTTTCAAACGGCACTCCACATGATACATAAAATTTAAAAAAATAAGTCCTTTATATACTCGCGTCTTTAAATCTCAAGTAAATATTTTAAGAAAAATGGGTAATGAATAATACGTGGATTGATAAGATTTGTTACCACGCCAAATTTCAAGCTTCTATCTTACATGATTTCTGAGAAAATCGTCTGTGAATACAGTAAAACTTAAATAATTGCTTACCATATCTTGCAATGGGCATATTTAAAAGAAACGTATAAATTCCACAAAGAAATAGAAATGATTGATTTTTGAATTTTTCCCTTTGCTTGAGCCATAAAATATCCCGACTTTCAATATTGTGGGTCAACCGGAAGTACCCTACAGGTTTTGATAATCGTATAAATAACAAGAAAATACGCTTTAAGGGCCATATATTTTTGTTACACGATCAAAACACTTGAAATGTTTATATCAATGTAAGGCTATAGGCCTCATTATTTATATTAATTTCCGCTTGATTTCTCAAGCCCTTTCTGAGAAAAAAGGCTTTCACAGACAGACGGACACGTGGACGGAAAACAAAGTTATTCGATAAGGGTTCCACCTTTCATTTTGAGGGACCAAACCCTGGAAATATCGTTTTTATTTATTCTCTTAATTTAGAAAGATAGCTCTGTATAGCACAAATTCATATTATGTAAGCGCCAAAAACGAACTTCATCTTGCATCTTGTTTCATTACCCTCCTTAAGCAGTAAACTTCTTTGGATTATTCACTGTCATACACTCTGCTTTACTTGGCTTGTATCTAACATAGGAATCTTTACACATTATTTTTAGACATTTTTTTCCTTATCTTTCATTTTTCTTTCAAGTAAGACTATTAAAGTCTCTTTTGACATGTCACGATTTAACTTCTAATTATTGTGAGCAAATATTCATATACAAATAATCAATTAGTCCCTCTTAATGAGGGTCAGAATGTGAATTTTACCCTTTAATGACCTCCATACATTTTTATCTTCAACATCAGGAATTGATGTTATAATAAGCCTTTGAAAGAAGCACTTATTTAATAAGCGTTTAAAATTTCGCTATGGAAGGTTTATTATATCCTCAGTATCTTGTTAAAAAAGTAGACACCATTGCCCAAGAAAAACTTATTAGTAATTTGTAATCTAAATTTATGACTATGAATTTTATTTATATTTCTTGTATAAAGAGTATGGATACCAGACCTTTAGCAACGAAATTTAAATTCTTTTTAACATACAATAGGCTTTCATAGATATATAACGACGGATATATCAGAATATTTGCCTCTTAAATAGATCTTTTACTGATTCTCGGGATTTAATTCAGGGGAGAGCATTCCGAGCCATATGTAATATGGCTCGGAATGCTCTCTTTTGCGGAATAAAAATAATTTTAATATCCGCAGCACTGCCCCATGGCATAATACCATACGACATAATGCTGTGGAATAAGCAAAATAAACTAACCTGGCCGTCGCTGCATCGTTAGCTGCCTAATTTTTCTAACTGCAAAGGCAGCTGAGCTTAACCTACCAGCTAACAAATGTATATGACTATTTATTTTTTATAATTTTTGCAGTTTAATGGTTATACATTTTGTACTATAACTTGTTAATATTCTAAAGAAATATATGCTATATTATTTTTATTATGTAGATTTTATTGTACCTGCATACGGATATCTACGTACGGGTTGTCTCCTTTATATTGCGATTTAACTCTTGATTATTGCATTTCATTTTTTTCTTTTGAAATTTGATTTTGGAAATAAACACAATCGTAACGTCATTAGAAAAACATCGATTACTCGCCGATGTAAAGCGCGCGCACGACATAAATTTTGACCGCATTTAATGGAATCGGGGTAAATCGGGCACCACCCCCGTCGTTGTGATTGTCTTGCACCGCTCGCTGCATAGTTGCAGTGGCGCGGCGGAACCCCCGGCTGCGTTCGATGGTGAGCGAGTACACGGGGCGGCGCGGCGTGAATGCACCGCATTGTGCCGCTAACGAGCGGCGCATTGTGACCGCGACACCTGTCCCGAGCTCCGTCTTGACGCGCGCCTGCCCGCCGCAAAGCGTTCTAACCGTAAATGCGACAGTTTTTAACGATTAAGGGTATATCCGCTGCGAGTTAAATTCCATTATTTTATTCGCAATAACGGCTTGGATGCCATTTCCAGAAATAAAGAAAAGAGAACAATACAGAAAAGCTTCCAAATATTTTTACTACCCCGAAGCTGTCCATTTCCATATTTAGCCTACGGTTCTGATCGATTTACACAAAATTAATAGTTGGCTATTGTTATCTAGATAATGATTGTAAATGAAATGTTAAGAGAATTTTAAGACATTTTAATTTATTCATGAAATTATATTCGACTCGTGTTTTAACGGAACAGACCTATTACAAAACCTGAGGACTTCAATGTTATTGCATCAAGTTTCATTAGATTAATTTGGCTTTTAAAATAATTTCTATGTTCATTTCAAAATAAAAGGGTATTCGGAAATAAAATTTAACCAGGAAGGCTCTTCAAAGCTTGTGGTTATTTCTTTATCACAATAACTTTTTTCCTACAGACCTTATTGCAGCATACAATAAAAAAGATTTGATCAATACTTGAAGAAAATAACGTTTATGTATCGAATGGAATTATAAGAATTAGGTTCAATCACATTTTCGCTAACTCCAAATAAACCATATCCGCGGGTATAAAGTTTACAATATCACTGAAGTAAAACAACGGTGCTACCCCGATAGGCAATTTCATGACGGTATCGCGGCAAAACTGTATTCGCAAGCGTTATTCCACTTGTCTATGATAATAAATGCAGGTATAAAGAGATTAGGGGAACAAGTTTAAAAGTTTTCAATTTTATTGCCAATCTGAGATGATATTAACTTCTGAGGATTCATTGTTCAGCATAAAACGAGAACACAAGATGATGAGCAAAACAAGTAAATCCATTTAGAAATAACCATTCAAAATACCTAGGGTTAAAAATATATTATTGAAAGGATGTCGAAAAAAGGACGAACTATAGCGTATTTTGGACTTTGTACACTAACTTTGCACAGGGAAACGAATGATGAAAACTATTCAGAAAAGAAAGTGAATTAAAATAACAAAACATAAGAATTCGTCAATTAAAATATCGATATAATTTCAAATTATTGTCAATTAACATATCGACCAAAATATTTCAAACTAGCTGTCACTGCGACTTCGTACGCTTAGACCACTGAAAATATACCGATTGTGGTTTTTATACGTATGCTTCTAGCCTTTGACCGTGCTTAAAAAGATTCGTAAAAAAGCTCAGTCAGCTCCGACTGGAGTTTACTTTTTAAGTACGGATGTGTTGGTATGTATAAAGTAAGTAACACTGTATACAAATATAAATATATATAAATATATATATATATATATATATATATATATATATATATATATATGTGTGTGTGTGTGTAAGAGGAAAATTCTTTAATAAAAGCATGCAGAGAATGTAATTTTTTTCAAATAAAACACAAATGAACGAGATCAAATTTATGCAACAAAATTAAAAACTTTTAGTAACGTCAGACTAAGAAGTTAAAACTAAAAGGTACTTTAATTTTGTAGGATAGAAGGCACCAAATATTTATACATAATGACATTTAATGATTACGTCTTGATATAAGTAAACGATAGTAAACTATATGTGTCACACTCCGTCATTGCGAGAGTGGTCACCTAACGGTTACACCTTTTTTAACGCTCTGAACTTCATACAATCAGAACCTAACGGTTAACCTTTTTTACTACTCTAGATTTCGTACCCTCTGAAGTTTTGATTTTACTCCCCGTAAAACTTCATATCAGGCGCTATGTATGAAAATCGATTCTTAAGGAGTAAACGCCAAAAAAACCACAAAAAACTTAAATTAAATTTAACTTTGTTTCAGTAGTCAGTTAGTTATTAAACAGACTACTGAACGTTGCTACCAAGAATGACTTTAACATAATATATCTTATATTACGACCAATAACGACGTTTACCTCCATGCATCTGCCGTATTCAGATTGTTTACTCATCAAAAAATCATTTTTCAGTATACAGAGACGAATCTTTTACATGTACTGATGAGAGAGTATCGTTAAAAAGTTAAGTATTATATGACTTACAACCGTACAGATCGCCACACACGAACACAACAAAATTTATGATCTTTGTGGGGTATCAATAAAATATATATTTAACGCTCCGCTCTACATTTCTATCAACGATACTGATGGGAAGAGAAGCTTTTGATGGAGATTAGTATTATAAAAAACTGATTTGATATACGTCATGTTAAAGGCGATTTGACATACGTCATGATTTGACATACGTCATGTTAAAGGTGATAGTGGGAACGGCAGTCCGAAGTTCAATGTTAAAATGAATAAATATTTTCACCACATTGAAAATATTTTTGAAGTACGAATGCCTTTAGGAAACGAATAGGCGACTGCGCTAGTGATACCCGAAAATTAATTACAGTTTTTTAAATCTCACCTCAAAAGATTTTTGCGGTAGTGAATTAGTAAGGTAGTTTACTAACAAACGGTAGTTTACTATAGTTTATCTAAGGTAGTTTACTATAGTTTTTCTAAGGTAGTTTACTATGGTTTAGTACCAAACCATTACTTGATCCAGGTTGGATGAAGAATGTATAATGTACAAATATAAATATATATATATGTATATATATATATATATATATATATATATATATATATATATATATATATATACACATGTACATATAGTGGTTAAATGTGTGAGCTTATTGGTGTTGTGCAACATAAAATGGATTTGAGGTTAAAATCTGTATGTATTGAGACCAAATAAAAAATTGTTCCAGAGCAATATTTAATTAACGTGTTCTGACTTAGTTATTTATTTAATTTTCTTTAAACTAATTTCAAACAGCGACGATTTCGAATAAGTTGAATGCGCAAAGAGTACATGTAAAGTTCTGAAAATATTTATTATTGCGAATAAAGTGTAAAACAAACGTGAAGGGGTCGATTCGGTCGCCGCGTTACAATGCCACAAGCAAACATAACGAGCGGATCGAAGCCGTCGAATGCGACCGAGACGGATGGATTAGGACGGCCCCGCCCGGGGGTGAGCGCGGCGGCGGGCGCGCGGGGCTCGCGTCCATTATTCCATTCGCGTCGTTCCACTTTGTGTACGGTTCGCATTATTCATGGTTGCATTTAATACGAGATGAAATTCGGTACATTTTTTTTTCAATGGCTAATTATTTTTTTAGATGACTTTGAACCTGATATATTTTCAATATAAATTTTGAAAAGTACAGTCTCTCGTGATTAACTCTAAAGACTTTCTTTTATTACAGAATGAAACGCGTTGCAATAATCGTGAAATACTTTCTTATTAATAATCGGTAACCGGAACTACAATTAATATTTTTTATGGACAATTTTCAACGGGCTTTTACAAAATACGAAGCGAAGCGAGTTCCTTCATTTACTCATTCAATATTCTGCATAAACTGTAAATAGACAAAACAAAATGAATTGAAAATAAAATTCTGCGTGTCAGCTCAGACGCGCGGACTGGAGTTTACTTCTTAAGTACGATTGTCTTGGAATGTATAAAATAAGTAACACTGTATATAAATATATATATATATATATATATATATATATATATATATATATATATATATCAATATCATTGACTGTAAATGGAAAATTCTTTAATAAAAAAATGCTGACAATATAATTATTCTTAAGTAAAACACAAATGAACAAGATCAAATTTATACAACAAAATTAAAAATATTTAGTAACGTCAGACTAAAAAGTTGCAATTAAAAGATACTTTAATTTTGTAGGAAGACACCAAATATTCACACATAATGACATTTAATGATTCCATATAATAGCGATTACGCCATAAGAATATGGTAAAATAGCATATTGCTATCTCACTCTAAAGATGCGCAGAAATGTTGCGTGGAGTGGCCACATAACGGTTACAATTTTTTAACGCTCTGAACTTCGTACGCTCTGAATTTCTGATTTTGCTCCTCATAAAACTTCATACCGGGCGCTACATATGAAAAACGATTGTTAAAGAGTAATAACCAATAAAATTGACTCGAGCTCCAACACACATTAAGTTGTAAAAATAGTGACCACAATATCTGCTTGAAAAACCAGCTAATTAACAGCGATATTCATATATGTAAATTAAATCTCCACTCCAATTAAAGCACACAACAAATTTAGTAAGCAAATATTACAACTGCATTGCCTCAATGATGCGAACGTGTGGGGAGAAAACGTAATGAATACATAAGGACAGATGGGCGCCCGCGGCCGCTGCGCCGTGTCAACACTGCGCCGCGCCGACTCGCTCTGCTCTCACTTTATTATTTAGAAAAACAAATATTCGATGGACTGCCGACCGATCGTGGCTCACTATATGCGGCCCGAGGCTGTAGTCGCTTGTGTTTACTTTTTCGGATTCGAATGGATCGGATGCAAGCTGCTGGCACGCAATTCGACGCGTGATTTCTAGTAAATCAGACGAACACGCGGCACAATACTACTTAACCTTTATACGCATTTTATTTTATATCCATACGGTCGTTTTGAAATACGATAACAAGTAGTACACCCAACGCAGACGACCGACATTAATCGGTCCCATAATAATCGGGCAAAATGGAACATATATACGGTCCTACAAAAACAGTGGAACGTTTCTAGTTGACTTTCGCCAATCCGAATGTTGAGAGTTAAAATGCAGTAATGGAGAAAATGATAGAATATACGACTGTATACACCCTAACCGTGAGTAAACGTATAGTCAGTGACGTGCGCGTTTTGACTTGGGCGATTAATCGTGGAAAGTCGGTCACTACGTATAAAAGTCGTACGTCTGCGTTGCGAGTTAATTCAAAGGGTTGTGGTATATCAGTAGCACGCAACGTTTAAAGTAAAGTAGGAGAAATTTCTATCATTCATCTAAAATTATTAGACCTAAAAATTTTAGACATATGCGGTTTTTTATTCGAAAAATAATTATTTTAGAAGCTGCAGAATATAAACAGTTCTCATTTTAACTCTAATTATATGAATATTCATGATGTAAATTTATATTTTTTTAAACGTTATGCTTTAACTTGATCATTACGAAACTCTTTTTTGACGTGGTCCTTGATATTAGCATTTGACTAACCCACTTAACTTCATCATCTCAGCTATGTGAATATCAACTGAATGAAGCAAAAAAATCGATCAATGTAGTTTGTCAATGTGGATGAACGTAGAGATTGAAATAAATAATCTCCTCCGTGACAAACTGTGGACCACTGTATTATGACATTGGTCGGAGGCGATATCATTACTTGTTCAAACGAATGTTAACCTGGTTCTGGCAAACAAGGAGCGCGCGAGGGCGGGCGCAGACCTCGCGTGCGTTGAATTAGTAACGCGATCAATTGGATAGCTCGACTCCGGTTACACTGGGGCTATATCGTATTATATACCCTTTGATATGTTATATGGAATATTTTACATCCATTGTTATGTAAAATATTCATTTACAAAGTTTAAAACGATACGTGAGGAGTATTCTATATTTTTTATGGAAGGTTTCATTCAACAATTTCATCGTTCTAAACTATATCTATTTAAAAAAAGAGTTAACATAATGATCACAGTATTTATTGGGTTTTTGTTCTGTTTTCCATCATATATACTATACGAGGTAAAAATTAGTGTGAAAGTAAGTACAATAAGCGGAATTCTGTAAAGATAATGGATGTTACAGAATTCCTACAGGTGATGATATGGTTCATTTTCGTAAAGTAAACATTTTCTTTTTCACCGAAAAATGTTGATTTTTGTTTAAATCCAAATGTGAATTACTTCACTGTTCCCTAGAATGTAATCGTATACTCTAAATGTAGATGCCTAAATGTAGAAATATAATCTTTGTGCAAAAATATTTTGAAAAGGAAATTGGTTTTTTTTATTGACAGAACGAAAGTCAATATAGAAACTCATTCTTTCCTTGATTGGTGGTGTGGGTCACCATTTTTATTTGTGAAATTGTTATCTAAAAAATGTTTTGATGTTTAAATTAATGTTAAATATTTAAAAAAATGAACATGGGAACTTCTCAACGGCTAACAATCGTGTTTGGGCTCGTTTGACTTGTCTGAATGAATTATTTGGTTACGTATTGTAACTGGGAGAGTTTGATCATGAAGGAAGGAGGTGATCATAGCAATTTCTCAATGGTTACCCATAGAATTTGGGGCTCATTTCGCTTGTCTTAATGAGCTCTGTGATTAAAAAACGGTGTTCTTTATTTTTTTAACCAGAAATGTTTTGGTGTAAATATATAGCTTCGTATACATTGCAGAAGCATAAAACAAATATATTTTTAATTTATCAATATAATTCAAATGGGATAACGTCGTATTAAATTATTTACTAAATACCATTATCCTGATTATTTCCAGATGTTTCGCATAAGTGCCATTTTAGAAATTCATGTTTGATGAAGAGTAGGATGTTAAAATATTGAGTTTCGAAAAATATCTCTCATTTCGAGGTGTGCAGAAATTTACGATATTTTTTCATTATTTGTATGTCATCATGTGATTCAACTGCACTTTCCCGGAAAACTTTATCACAATCTGTCTTAAGCTGAAAGAGCTATGATGCTTTGATATACCTACGGACATATGTATGTATATATATATATATATATATATATATATATATATATATGTGTGTGTGTGTGTGTGTGTGTGTATATAAATATATTTATATATATACATATATATATATATCACAAACACACACACACACATATATATATATATATATATATACAGGTGTCCAGTGGCAGATATCGATGTTTGAAAAATTGTAAAAAGAAACTACACCTCTAATACAAAGTAGGTTTATTTTAACTTATAACAACAAATGCTGATTTCATTTTTTAAAAACCACGTTTTCCAAATGGCGGCCATCGAGTCTGACACACTCTTCTAGTCTAGCACGTATGTTTTCAAAAACGCGTTTGCAGAGCGACTGGGGTATTCTACTGACTTCGGCTCGAATATTTTCTTTAAGTTGTGTCACAGTGCTCGGATTTGTTTTGTAAATAACGGATTTTAAGTATCCCCATAAGAAAAAGTCACATGGGCTTAAATTGGGTGACCTAGGTGGCCACGCTACGGTACCGTTTCGGGATATGTTTTTTTCTGGAAATAACTGCCGCACTGCATTCAAGGACACATTAGCAGTGTGAGCTGTGGCTCCGTCCTGCTGGAACCATGTGTTTTGGTTGAAGGATGGACTATTCTGTAGTTCTACTCTGAAAAAGTCATTTAACATCTGGGCATATCTCTCCGAATTCACAGTTACAGTTTGGCCACGTTGATTTTAAAAGAAATAAAGCCCTATGATTGCAGATGCAGACATGGCACACCAGACTGTTACTTTAGGCTTATGTAAAGGCTCTTGATGCATTTGTCTTGGATTGTGGACATCCCAGTAACGAAAGTTCTGCTTATTCACATATCCTCCAATGTGAAAGTGAGCTTCGTCACTAAAGAATATGTTGCCCATCCGGGTAGCAGTACGCAATCTCAACAACATCACCTCCACGTAAGTTTTCTTAATTCAAAGTCAGAATCGTGTAAATCTTGAACAATTTGAATTATATATGGATGGAACTTGAGTATAGATACATAGATACATTGTAGCAAATAGAAAGTTTATGTGTTAACAACAATTTATTTTTGGTTTAAATGACAAACTACATTTCTTTCTCGACATGAAAATTTCATTTAATTTTGTGAATACGATCGTGGTTATGTATATATATATATATATATATATATATATATATATATATATATATATATATATTTACCGACGATTATTCACTGGGTAAAAAACCACATCTTTTTCATGGGATAAGGTATTACGGAAAGTGTAGATGTAGATGATTTATGAAATTTAATTGTATTTTTTTCATGGGCTATGAATAAAAAACGATGACCCAATAACAGTTATCTACATGCCACAGAAAAAAATACAAAATTTTGTTGTGGTATATAATGAAGTAAAATGTTATTATTGTAAGCGGATCAGATGGCCGCGGGCGCGTGTCGCTGTGGCGCTCGACGAGAAGCACAAGTGTCGGCTGCTGGCGCCGCGCGAGCGCCGACACGCGCCGCCCACGTGACCGCTTACACCTAATAAAGCTTCTTATTGCTAATACAATTTAATTATATTTACTTTATAATGCAGCCGAGAGTAGTAATATTTTTTAAATAGACATTATTTTTTATATCTACAAAACGGTTAATGAACATTGAATTCATGAAAATATGTAGACATGATATGCGCGGAAAAGAGTTGAATTAGTGAGAGTCTCTAGGAATTGAATAAATCATTAAAACATTATTAAAAAAAAGATTTACTTGTAATTAGGACTACAACTCTATGTATTAAAAGCTTTCCCACCGTCGAGTAAATTAACTCCATTACTACAATACGAAGTGAAATTGGAACCCGGAAGTGGATATATATATATATATATATATATATATATATATATATATATATATATATATATATATATATATATATTCTATAGTTCGGGATTTTACTAATATCAACACCTGAATGCCTAACGCTGTATCGGCTCCTTGTTAATTTATTAAAATGTTTATTTCCAAACCCCAAGCTGTCTTCGACCAAATCATTATTTCTATATTCTTGATATTAACTGGAAGTCCTCCGTTAATAACGACCCAACTACCGCCATCGATAAAATCTTTAATAGATCGTGCTTTTGTGCAAAATGAAATCCCTGCAAGCCTTTTGTTTTTATTATTGCTGGCACTTTTTTTAGATTTCAGTGATGAAAAAAATGGCAATGTTTTCATAATTTTATACATAGCAAATGCTGTGCTATGCGTATAGAAAACACTTCAAAAATGGCCATATTTCCAAGTCCAGATAATAACTCATTTAAGATAAAGACCCAACGCTATTTGAATACCCATATCTCTTTTTATCTAAGCTTACTTAAGTCCAGATTCTTAGCTAAGTCTTAGCTAATTATGCAAAACAATTTTATATTCTTTTTATTTTCTAACAAAATAACAGTATTCATAAATATTTCATCCCTGTTAATACTGATAAACTAAAAAAACGGACTGGTGTTTTGTTTATTTTTTTCTTTCTCACTCGCTTGTTATGATAGTTTTCTTTATAGTATGTATATTTCACAACGCTTTAGCTGATTGAAACATACATTTGCTCGCAATTGCGATTGCTAAAGATTGGCTCGTATAACATTTTCGATATAAACACTTATTTCTATTTATCAAAATTGCTTTAATGAAACCTCCGGTAAAATTATTTCGGTAGGCAAACATATACACAATATGAACAAAGCTAAAAAAGTTAAAAGAAAACTTTTTTTCCATAACAAAAAAGGAACAAAATTTACGTCTGACGCAATGCGACATCTATATCCAGAACTTTATCCATGTAGAGTTTTTAGTGTAACATTTCACACGTTACAAAATAAATACTCGTACCTCAAGTGCGAAAGTGTTCTTTAAATGTTTTACGAGAATGGGAGGCGCGGCACGCGACCAGCTAATCGGCGGTGGGGCTGACGCGTGGCCAATGTCGCGCGTCACGTGCCTGTCATGCGTCACGAGCATCCTCTCCATTACGTATCGTTTACGACATAATGACTCGATTCGCCTTTACATTAAATTGTATTAGATTTTATTAACAGCTTACAAAAAATCAGGCGTGCTTAAGACCACACGGTAGATGTGAAAACAATGCAGTTCACATTCAACTGACCATATTTTATTTACTTTGACACCAAACAATGTCATGATGAATATGATATGATGTCATATTTTAATGCATACAAATAAGCTCAATTGATTTATAAAGTTATACAATTACATAAGAAATACAGCACACAATAAATAAATACATTAATCTAAAGAGAAAATATGTCTTAATTTTAAACTTGGACTTTATGGTATATAAATATAATGTATTTATTAATTATTTATTAATATTGATAATGTATTTATTAATTAATTAATTGTATATACTAGGAGCGTGGAAGACGGGGAGGATCCCATTCTAGTTACTATTGTTGCTTTTCCCATAAAATATGATAGTGATTTATAAATTCACATTTCGCTAATATTAGTTCGAATAACTTTTTCTTTGCCATTGAACATTAAATATACTTTTGGATGACGGAGTGTTGTCATCGGTATACCATATTTCGGTATTCGCTGTCTGTATTTTGTATTTGGAACGTCGTTTAGTTTCCAAGTAAAACTAAGCTAGTTGCTTGGTATCATGAAAAGTTTTATCATAGCATGAAGACGTCAATAAAAGAGATAGCATGAAGCCGTCACTTATGATATCGTTGCAAAACTCTCGAATCGGATTCGAAACTATCTATTCGAAGCACATATGACGATTTTCTGAGCTTCTGAGCTTTCTGAGCTTATTGTACTCTTGTTTTATTCAGCAATCCCCTTGGAAAATTATATATTTACTTATACTTAGTTCTATACTATACTCGGTCGGGATTATGCATGATCGTAAATGTGAAATAACATATATTTCTGGAAAAAATAAAAAAATGTTTGTGTTTCCGTTTCAAAAATGTTTCATTACGTTTATATTTTATAAATGTACCATCAATTGAGCGAAGGTGTAGTCATTTAACATATAAAACTCATAGTAATTTTGTAGTGCATACATATTCTAGAAATTGGTTAAGTGAAGATCGCATTCTGGAAGTGATGAATCTGATAAGAGATAGAATGCAAACGCAAATATTTTTTTGTTGATGTGAATAAATTCAAAATTATTTCCTTTATTTCGAAGGATTCATTGTTCGTGGGCCAAAAACCAAAATATATTTCAATTCGAAGGTCAAAACCATTATATCTGATTCGTTTATTCAATATATTTATTGTAACTCTATTTTTACTCGACTACGGCAAAGTCCAAAAAAGGCTACGATTTTAGCACTCTAGGTATGTGGGTATATGGGTGTAGATATTCCATCCGAGGGACCAACCTACTGGAGCGATTTGAACAAATGAATCAGTGAATTCATTCTATTGTTAGGAGTGTCAAATGCCATACAAAAATGTAATTTAGGGCCCACTAGTCGCCATATTTTCTCGAATGACATAAACATTCCATTTAAACCAAATCAAAATAGGTGTCAAAGTATAGATCCCAATGAGAAAAATAATTATGATACCTATTACACTTCCATGAAAATGACCAGGTACCAATAAAGAGAAAGAGTAAAAAAATATCTACTTACTAGACGGGCTCACGTATGCTTTTCGCTAATCGTAACATAATTCCTAGTAATATTTTGTCTTATTACCCGACTACGACAAGGCCAAAAGGAAGGATAATGATTTTAAAAAGTCTCAGTCTAGTTTAGGAATTTTGCAACATATGTAATCAATTATTATTAAGTTAAAAGATATCAAATCATAAAATCAATTACTACAAAGTACAAAAAAATAAAACCCTGGTATGAAAAAATATGAAATCAGATTTAAGAGGTTTTGCGCGTAATAAACTACCTAGAACCCTTAAAATTAAAAAGAGTAAAATGACAAATATTTGTTCGATAATATTTTTTTGTCGTAATGAAAGACTGACTTGCGCCAGATGTCATAAATATATACCTTCAGCTAAGGAAAGAAATATGGTGAGAAATATTTTCCAATTTATTGTTTTTAACTTTAATCTATCCAGAAATTGTATGCAAAAGCTCTTAAAGCTTGTTTCGAATTGTTTCGTAGTCGGGTTTTAACTTTTTGGCAATTTTAAGGGAATCTATAATCTCACCTGAAGGTGTTGTCATACAACGAAACCTAGGTCGTGGTTAAAAATTTAAATAAAGTAGATATCATACTAGATCACGTGGTTCCATTTCGTTGTGAATAAAAATTAAGCATCTAGAATATTTTTTATAGGGTATCTAAAACTTCTGTTCAGTTTGCAATTAAGTAATCAGCGAGTAAAGAACAAATTAAAAATGGAAGTATTTAGAAGACTCTTTCTTCATGAATGTTTTTAGGGTGAAAAACCAGCGAAGCATCACGCAACATGTATACAACGATGGGGAAGTTATCTCCTCTCACGACGCAGCCGATCAGTGGTTCCAAAGAATCAAAGAAGGGAATTTTGACCTGCCCGATAAACCTCATCCAAAGCGACCTCCTACAATTGATTTAGAAAATATGCTCTTATACCGTAATGGAAAAACAACTTCATGCTTTGAGAAG
Organism: Druceiella hillmani; assembly: GCA_039881145.1. Classification (NCBI taxonomy): domain Eukaryota; kingdom Metazoa; phylum Arthropoda; class Insecta; order Lepidoptera; family Hepialidae; genus Druceiella; species Druceiella hillmani. Next base: position 21,297,227 of record JAYKKI010000036.1, read on the forward strand.
AAGTGGAAATATTCCGTTTGGCTACAACATTAGCTTATACCCTTTCAACTTCAGAGGAGAGCTAATGTATGCTTGGAGCTACTGAGTTCCCATTCTACTAACGAGAAGATAAAGTATCTGGTTACAGAAGATGAAAAGTGGGTGGCTTATGTTAATTTTTAGCAAAAACACTAGTGTCTAGGAGCTGGAAAAAAGGGTTCACCTAGGCCAAAATATAATATAGGTCAAAAGATACTTTTGAGTGCACGGTGGAGTATAAATGGAGTTATTCATTGGGAACTCTTCCAAACTAACAGTACAATTACAGCTAAGATTTAAATAAAATTGGGCAAACTCACCGCTAAATTTCCTTCAAATCAAAGGGAAGTTTATAAGGGAAGTTTATTTTTTAAATGACAAGGCTCGACCCCACATACCAAAAGTAATGCTTAGAAGTAGTGGAGTATGCTACGTTACCCACCGTACTTTCTAGATTTTTCACCGTCTAATTACCATCTGTTTGACACTGCCTAATAATTTACGAGATAGAAAATTTAAAGACGAAAGTCATAACAAAATCGAACATCACCGGTTTTTCAGTCAAATGCTCAAAGATTTTTGCAAGCATGGAACTTTAGCTCGACAAATCTAATACCTACTGTGCTTATATAATTAACGATTGATTTTATTGACGAAATATACAAAGTTGAAGTTTGTATTCAAAGATGGCGGGTTTATAAGTTGCCAAACTAATATTATAAATTATATTCGTACATTTAAATATAGATTCTAAAGTTTTGAACAAAATCCGCTACAATTTTTAGTGAGCGAATAATTAATTATGAGACATGAACTCGAGTCAAGGTTAGATAAACAAATTATAACTAGATCGGAATATAGAAATAAAATTTCTATATCATTATTAAAATAATATTTTTACATTATGTGAAATTGATGATAAATGACAAGAAAGGATGTTGTGAGAAAGTGAATGAACACAATGATAAATATTTCTATCTTCGATAATTTCTAGGTTATTTCGGTAAAAACATTTTTTATACAAGCAAGTGTTCAAGTTAATTATTTTCTATGGCAGCAGCATCAGCAGATGGCGGCCGATTGAGCGATAATTTCGGATGAATGGCGTCGGCGGAGAGCGCGGCCTGTGCCATTGTTGTTCGTCAATAACGTTTTTACCGCGTTTTTTTGTGAAAAACTCCTTTTGACGTAAAACGGGAGCTCCCCCGGCCGGCATTGTGCTTGCGGAGCGATTAACTCACTCGATCGGCGGTCCCGTGTCACCTTTTAATATTTATTGCCACCTCCCTCGTCCTTAACCGCCGACCTCAATTTGGAAAAGCGCTCAGTGTGGAGGTGCGACTTTATTTACATTTCTCGCACAACTTCCGATTTAACCTTATATGTAGCGAGCGTACGGCAAAACGTATAAATATTCGAATTCGTCCATGCAAATTCACATATTTGCACTGAAAAAAAACCCTTTTTACACTAATTAACTTCTAATTGAAATTTTTAGATTACAACTGTAAATCAAAAGTCAACAGATTACTGTGCCAGCTGTCATTCAAACCGTTGTAGGTCATCGAATCCACATTTACGTGGCAATCGATGCATTGAAATGCTAACCTTAGCGTTTATTTCGCTGGTCGCTAGGATAAATGAAAGGCACCGCTGTTGTTAGTAGAGGAATTTAAAATTTGATTATTTTTGGGTTACAATTGAATTATTTAAAAGCCAAGGTAAACCAGCATTCATAGCTGATAGAAACAGCACTATATAAATTACATTCGAATAATAAAACGTATAACCTTTTTCGAATACTCAAAATCTCAACTAGTAAATAATAGACTTATTGTCAATCTCTAACCGACAACCGTAGTTCAAAATGATCACAGTTGAAACGTATTTATTATCACAATGCGACAGTACACCAAGTATGTTCGGCTGCGGTCACATTGTAACGTATAATATCGAACAAACGTTCTTCACCTGAGAAAAAATCGAGACACACATCGCACAGAACAAACGTTTGCCGACACATTTGAAACGGGAGTAATTGCCGTTTGGATACGCACAAACGGCGTCGGCGGCTACGCGGGGTTGGGGTGACGCCGGTCGCACGCTATTTGCCGCTCGTTAGTTCTCCGCGACGCGTAACGCGCCGTCACGAATCGCCGTTAAGCGAAAGCTGCCCGCATTTGTTTGACTTTATTATTTAATATTTACGACGAAACGATTAAGAGAGGACAACTTTGAGCCGCAGGGTGGAGAATTTAACAGCAATTTGGATTAAAAGTTTTTAGGTTGAAAACGGAAACTGAACTTCATTATTAGTATTGTGTATCTGTTTTCATCTACCCTAAAATGGACAATTTTTTTTTCAAAGGCATGAGATCCCTGATAATTGAATAACAACAAGGAACCGACCAATTGGAGTATAAGAAATTGATCAATTTGTACCGAATAAATTCCAGGTTTTTCAAGCAAACCAATGAGTGTATACACTGATAAGCGATAATATATAATCAACATATTATCGATGGAACTTATAAACAAGTTGTGTGGTTTTAGGAAACCACGATGAAAGTGAAACTTTTTTTCAGATTGTAGGCATTTAATTGAGAATTTTTCGAAAGCTACTTGATTTAGGATTTTAAAAGTAATATTAACTTAAGACGTGAAAAAGGAAATGATAATAGTAAACAAGATATATAACTATGAATGTTTATTTTACTCTGCGTACTAAAGTACAGAATACATAAATAAATACAATGTTCGGTATGATATATATATATACATATTAAAAACGTAGATCAATATTTATATAAATCATTGAATTATTTTAAATTTCGATTATTTGATCACTAACTTCATCTTCGCTTTGAGTCTCACAGTTTATAAATGTAAATAATATTTTGTGGTAACTAAAATAAGTAAACATTGACATGCATTCTATTTTTTCAATGTGTCTGGTAAAAACTGCATCGATCGTAGTACCATACCAACGCTGCACAGCTGATGAGAGCTATAGGTACCGCCATATTGGTTTCTTTACCCCCACTCCGCGGCCGACTGTAATGCGACATGCGATAGGTAAACGAAATATTCTGAGGCGATACAATAAAAGTTTCACTTTAAAAAATTAAATAGCTATAACGATAATATCACATGCAACAATGCAAAAATAAAGGTTTGCAATTCATTTTTAAACGCACAAACGATACCTCTCTCGGATTTAGGTTGCAATTATTATTTTTTCCACTTTGCACCTTTATTTCACCTCACATAAAAAAACAATCAAATTTTAATATAACAGGTTATAAAGTTAGACACAAAAACACCTACTGTCTTTTTATCTTTAAACGTATGGATAGAACTGAATGAAAATGAAATAATAACTTTGTTCCGAATATGGTAAATAGTGAATCAGCAAAATAAAAATAGACAATTATTTTTTTATCAATAGAAAGTCACCAATAAAACTTAAACAAAAAAGAAATTTATTTTTTAAACATAAACACAAACTTAAGAGAAAAAGTTTTAAAAGAAAAAAATACATTTCTTTTTGAAAGCACAAAATACTGCTACGAATTCAACACGATACCAAATTCTGACATTAGTTAAATTTTTGGAATTATCAAAGTTTTAACAATAGAAAGTCAACAATAAAAAGATTTAAAGTATAAACTTCTCCAAGTTCTTTTTTGTATCAAGCATGCGATTAAAAATTATAAGTTCAAACTAAAACACGAGGTCTGAATTTGGATACTTTTCAAATTTAATAAGTATTTAATTGAGGTGTAAAAAATTGCAATTTTTAAATATCAACCAAGTATATAAAACTTGTCAAATCCTAACTGCTGTAAAATTAAAATATGGTTTAATTTGTCGTAATCAAATTTTTAAATACCTGCTAGATAGACAGTTCTAGTTAAAGAAAACTAACTATGCATAATTTAATATTCCAAATGTTTTTATTGTTTACTCAATAATTCGAAAACGATTTAGTTACATTCCTTCAGACGAGTATTTTGTATGGAATATGTATATACCGTAGATATTATGTGTTTTTCATTACCGAGTAAATGTTTATCAGAATTTACTAAACCAATTTCCCACCTATTCGAAAATGGCTATTGGAACACCAATACGTAATTACAGGGCCAAAGTAAAATATGTAAAACCACATATACTCGTGTAGCTATTTCCACCCTATCAGTCAGATAGTTTCAGAGAGGGTGATTACAAAGTGCAGTACGGGATCCAAAAGTTAATTTTTATATTACTGCAAGAGTTTCCCTCGAAATTAATCACCACTAGCTCATTACTCTACTTTCGATACCTGCTTCAATTATTAAATTCTGGATAATATGTCGATCTGATAAATAAACTAATTTTTAAAAAATCAAATGATTTTTTTTATTAATATAAAACACGCCTTCGTCGTTACTAGGGGTAATTTATGATGTATTTAATTTTGTGTTTATTCATATATTAAATTTTAGGAAACAAGCAACACGTTAATACATCTAATATATATAAATCATGAGGAAAAACCCAACAACACGCAGCGAATAAAATTGCGACATATGACATCGACTATTGGTGTGTGTGTGTGTGATGACAAAACTGTACAGTTACGTTTAAAAAAAAGTGTTTTAACACATTTTCTTAACAAATGTCATATTATGAAAGGATGTTGAAATTCTAACCTTATTGAAAAATAATTATTTCAATAAGGTTAGAATTTTTTAATTTTTCTTTAAAGGCAGTTTAGGCAAAGTTTATTTTTATCAAAAGGGATAAACACAACCTAAGAAAACACAAAAAATTTAAAAAATACAGATTTAATCATAACAAATAAATGAGTTAATTCATTGTCCAGGTAATTAGGTCTTAATGTCACATGTACTTAATATCAATGATAAACATGTAGCAACAAAGTAAAAAAAATAATTAAATGAAATGTATAAAACAACAATGGAGACTGCTCATTATTGACCGACATTAAAAAACTTAAAAATACGATAAAAAGTTTTGTCCATCAGAAAATACTTAACAGAATTTTCAAAGAAAATGTGTTTCAAACACTTCATAAAGTTGGGCAAATTATTACCAAATGTCACGACATTCTAGAAAAAACAGATTTTTAAGCAAACCTGCATAACTGTCTCCATGAGAAGTATTATTTGACGACTTTGTGGAATGCAAGGATCATTATGAATACTTTTGGAAGCATAGAGAATATCTTGGTAATTTAGGCACTGACCAAAGGGTTAATTTTTATTAGCGTGACATCAGAAGTGTCTTGATGTCGTGCCCTATAAGAGAATTGGACATGAAGGTTGGGCATAAATCTCATTGCCTTAAATAATCTAAATAAAAGAATATATCCATGCCGATTTCATTTTGGGCTGTTATAATGGGTTTGTGGTCTTATATATTTGTTAGAGTCCACATTAAAATGTGTGCTTCTAAATTCATGATAGGTCCTCATCTTTTATTCCAAGACAATAATTCAAGAACAAACATCGCCAGCTGTACGGCGTCTACAAAATAAGCGATGTTTTTCTTAAATCATCATTAGTCAAGCATGTATGGAATTTTAATTCTGTAAACAATTTCGTGTCTTAATTACGTTGAAAGTTCAGTTTAAAAATAATACAATAATTAATTAAGGTTTTCTATTATAGTTATATATTTTAAGAGCAAAGCTGTTTGTTCACTCGCCCAGTAAAATATGATTTTATCTAGTACGCATCCATTAAGCATTAGATTGGTCAAATGCAAATACCAGTTTGTAAAAATGTCATGTAAATATTATTCCAGTTGGGTTTTTTCTACACTTGTCGAAAGCCACTGTGACTAAGCACCGGAAATAGCCGAACTATGGTCTGGTCGGATAAACGAGCGGATTTAAAGGTAAACGTCTACATATGTCCAAATTTGGATACTAAAATATATCTATGAATGGATTTTTTTAAATAGCCGGTGCGCGCTAGAGATCGGTGATTAGCGGCTTTGCTCGCTGCGAACGCGATCCCATTAGGCGGACTTATTCCGCCCGCCACCTCACATCTATAGCACGAGCGTATCGACAATGCGCTTTACGAGTACAACGCCGCCCGCGATCCATACTCACCGGTCTGCAATTAATTCAAAATTACCGATGTACGTGTACACACTATCAAAGCTTTTAGAAAGACAAATAGTACGGAGACAAATATATTTCGAATATTGTGATATTTGTAACGTTCGTTAAACACATTTAATATTAAATTCAAACACTACGTATTTTTCCTCACAGTTTCCCTCGGACTGAGAAAAAAACATCGACGATGGACCCCCATCAACCACCGCTTATCAGACAAGCCACTTGCTTTCGCTGACTACTCGCACGTTGTCGACCGTTACCGGACATCTTGTCATTTACATATTTAACAACTCAACCGTACATTAGGGGCTCTTTAAAGAAATGTTTATCTCAAGTTATCATAATATAACAGTCGTTCGTTACTTTTGTTAGTCGTTAGTTTCTTTTAAAAAGTTTTAAATTGTTTCGTCGACTTATTGTTTACCTCATATTTTATTTTTGATCTTATTTCTAACTCTATCTTATAAAATTCTGCTATGTATTCCTCAATAATCGTATTTGAAATTTTAATTACCATTCGTTTCTGTACATTTCCTTCGTTACTTTTTCCTCAGCTAATGTAACAAAGAATAGTAAATGTAACAAAGGTTTCGTTCATCTTTTATAATATTGTACTACGTAACATTTCGTTGTTAATAATACGATATTTATCTTATAATTGATCATAATTCTTTGACATAGTAAAGTGGCTGTGTAGTTTTCGTGTGTGACAAAATTACAAAATTATTAATAGACGAGTGTGAAACTAATCAAACGCTACCGTCGATCATTTCCATTTTGGTTATAAAAATCGCTATAAGCGAGGGGAAATTGAAACATGAATTATTGAAAAGTATTATTTTGAATAGACTCGGTTCGTGTCTTGTTAATTTTCTGTCTTGTTAATTGACTGACGTTAATAATTTTCTTAGTGAAAAGGAAACATAAAAATATGTGTGCTGCATAAAAATGTGGCTGTCATTTTTTCTTCTGCATTTATAGGACTTCTTAAATGTTTATTTTGTCTCGAATAATAGAAATGTTAGATAATTCAACGGTATCTTAATGTAGGTACATGTATTGTTAAGAGCTTTGTTGCTTTTATATTCCAGTTTTTTTAATAAATTTTCTAATGAAACACAAAAAGCATTTAGTGTTGCTTCACAAGCAAAAAAATCAATTACCTCCATTTTAATTGACTATAAAGTATTGTATTATTTTGAAATGATGCAATACGGCAAAATTACTACAATTATAAAAAAAAATATTAAATCTTATCAAAAACCTTTGCCATATATCTGTGTACTATATATGGCAAAGGTTATGAAGCTATATACTCAATGTCGAGCAAATTAAAACCGTAGCTAACCGATGGTAGATAGATCTTTCGAGTGTTGTTGCCGAAGCCGTGACAACTTGAGAAACCAATAGTACATTTCTCGTAAAGCAAACACTGCGGAAATTGATGAGATAAACAGTGATGATTGCAAAAATATTATTGTTTGCACGAGTTAGTCTCGGTGTGTGGCGGAGTCAACTGGCTGACAATGCGGCGGCGGCGCAGGGCGGACGCCCGCGAGGGGAGCGCCCCACTAAACGCCGACACAATACAACAAAACGAGGCTCCCGGACCATTACGCCGCTCTCAATGAGCGACCGTTTTGTTCGACTTAAATCCGCTAAACTTTTTTTCTGTATTGCTGTCTCTGTCGCAGTCCAGCTCCCTCGCCCTCAGATTTACGATATGAAGTAATTTAATATAATAACCGAAGAGATATGAATCAATATTGTAAGTACCGGCTGTGCTGGTACGCGTTCGATGAGCGGAATCGCACGAATGTAAAGCGCTTCTTGCGATAGATCATCGACTAATTGCAAATATTGTACCCAGTATATCACACTAGTCGGTACTAATTATGCGCATTGCCAGGAAGGGCGACCCGATGATAATTCAACAAATAAACACTACTCACGATTCGTGTTTGACAATTTAAGCTCTCGTTTTTACCACCGCGACTGCAAGGGCATTGCAATACGTGTAATCTTGTGAGTTCACGCTACTTTTTGTCGAGATTGGCCATCGACTGATACATAATTGCCTTATACGCTGAGTTTTTCTCTACAGATGCGCCGTGTACAATAAACCTTCCTATATGGCAAACGCAATTTGAGCAAGGTACAAATTAACGTTCAGTTATATAACTAATCAATGGAAAAAAATATTTTTACATTAGAAAAAAATGTGTCAATCATTGGAAGACAACAAATGTGGTTTTAAACATGCCGATATTCATTCAACACTAAATATACTTCAGGGTTAAGTTCTTATATACCTTCTTATATGACGTTTTACATATCGACAGTAAGCAATGCGATCACTCCGATTTAATATTTAAAGTCATAGAAAAAATTAATTAGCTCGTCTTCTTAAGCACGTGGATTAGCCCTTTCAACAAAAAATATTCTCTGTTCATTTATTCATATTCACCATAGGTCAATATAACCGTTTCTTACATATAATAATTTTAATTCGGCTGACGGCGGGTGGTTAGTATCATATGTACGAATTAATTATATTAATATCATTTATGTTATTTTATAATCTAATTAGAATTTTAAGGTCTAATCAGAGTTTTTAAAGTAAAAGTGATCAATGCAGCTTTACGAAGGCGGCAGGATTGCTGAAGAAGCTAAACGTTATAACCGAGAATTTAAAATATACAGAAGAAAAATATATCTTTTTCAGTCGACAACGCACGTTTAACAGCGAATTTTGGCTTGCAAAATTTAAATAAATCGCTTATTTGTCTTTTATTAATAAAATAATTTTGAACATCTCGACGATCATTATTACTGAATAATGAAAATGTTAGAAAATCAAAATTATTGTACATTTTAAATAATAGTTTGTTTTTTAACTCGGTTTTTGTTATTTAATTCACTTGTATGTATGTACGAAAATGTATGAATGCAGGGGAATATTTTAACCAAATGTTCACCAACTTCCAGGCGTCCGAATTATTTAAAATTTTGAACATTTATCAAGAACCGATGACAATACGATTATTTTATAGTTGTGAGCTTGTATTCTCGCTAAAATCAACATAAAAATTCCTTTATTTTTATAGGTTGTATAAACTAGATTGACACTAAATATTAATCCCTGTCAGAAAATATAAATCTATAGATGATCTCCTTAGAGAAGAATTTGATTGCTCCAAGATAAAAGGTAGATTTCCACGTAATGGCTAATTTACTCGAACATGAATAAACTAAATTTCAGTTCACACATAAAATCTTAAGACTCAAGTGTTCTCATTACATGTAACTTTAATTTTGTTTTAGGACTAAAAAATAAAATTATAGTTTAAAAACAATTAAAAAGAAGACACGCTTTTGTAGCAATATGAATAAAAAATAAAAATAATCTTTAATTAAAAGATTTTGGTTAAGAGCCAAAGGATGTCTTTGATGACAAAAAATTAACTTAATGTAAAAAGAGGGGTTTGAAATTTTAACTTTGATGTTAATGGTCATATTTTGGGCGATTATGTAATCATGTGGTTTTAGTCGTACTTCTTGTGGGCATTTCTGGATGAACTAAGAAAATTTCTAGTTAAAACCTAGTATCTGGATAGTAGTTACCAATTTTTCAATAAATTACGAAACAAATAACAAGTGATAACAAATAAGTATACCTTTATTTCGTCGCTTCTCCAAGTGGCCAACGTATAATATTTGAATCTGAAGTCGCAAATACTGGGCTCGAATCTTGGAAATAATTTTTTTTTAATTGCAATAAAGACCACATTTCACATATAGCATCCGGCATGAAGTTTTATGAGGAGTAAATCAGAAGTTCAGAGCGTTAAAAAAGTGTAACCGTTAGGTGGCCTCTCCGCGCAACATTTCTACGCATCTTTAGAGTGAGATATCAATATATTTATTTAGCATTTTCTCATGACGTAATCGCAAAGATAGAGTGTGACACAGATATTGGCATTTTCTTATGGCATAATCGCAATGACTGAGTGTGACACACAGAGTTTACTATCATTCGCTTATATCAAGATGTAAGCATTGAATATCAGAAAATATAAGTCGAAAAATATGTCTTATATAACTGAACGTTAATTTGTATTGTGTGAATATTTGGTGTCTGCTATCCTACAAAATTAAAAAGTCTCTTTTAATTTTAACTTCTCAGTCTGATGTTACTAAATATTTCTAATTTTGTTGTATATATTTGATCATGTTCATTTACGTTTTACTTGAAAATAATTATATTGTTAGCATTTTTTTATTAAAGAATGACACGCACGATGGAAAAACATGAACGCTATTCCACCATTTTAAGATCAATCCAATTACTTTGAATCATGGATATCATTATCAGGCATATATTTTAATTTCATTTGGTTTTGTTAATATCAAAATCAAAAAAATAATGATTATCGAGTCCAAGGAGTACATAGATAAAAGAGACAGCAGCTAATAAAGATAGCACGATCTAAGGTTAACTTGATTAGCAATTAATTTAGTTGCATGACATTATTTATGTATCCAGCAGCTCTCTAGGAGATAGAATTATTTTTAATTATTTCTGTCTATGAAAACTTCAATTGCCAGGTAACTTTAAGTCAACGCCTGTCCGATACATATTTTCGCTCCATTCATCAAATCGCCATAAAAGGTCAGAGGAACCCGATTTCCAAATCGTGAATCTATGTTAAATAAGGCATTAAGGCATAGGGTATACGGTTAACAGAGTACTCATATTAGATATTTAAACATGCTATGCTGTAGCTAGACATTATCATATACTTTCTGCGCTGTCTCTACGCTGCAAGTTCGCTTTCAGTTTAGTTAAATAGGGCGGCAATAGTGCCACAGCCACACCATCCAACATTTGTATTTGGATCATAAAATATTACCGCTGGCTATTACTATTATAAAAAATCTTGCAAAGCCATAAACAGCGATTTTTGTTTTTACTTTGTAGCGAAAATGACTGTTATTGCAACAGTGCAGTATGTACATATATATAATTATATCTAGTTTTTAGAAATCCGATGAATAGTTTCCAAAATACTTTGTAATATCTATAATTATATTACGAATTACTCCGAGCATTGATAAAATAAAATTAAATAGCATGAGACGTTTTCTAAAAATAGTATTTCTATGAAAAATATATTTTAGAAAAATTACCAATACCGCTTTTGACAAGTTTTGCCACGACAGAGATGGACGTGAACAAATTATTTGTGCATGTAACTATAATGCGTTATACGGTAAAATAATGACAGGGTTGTTTTATTTTATATTCATAAAATCAGTTTATTTTTGGATTAGATTGTTCCAAATTTCAATGTCGTTGTTAATTAACATTAGAAATCGTATATGGACATATGATTAAGAATTAATTATTATTGACTGTGCCTACAAATTCGTTTGCGTGCAATTAAAAAAAAATTTGCTTTATTTTTTTCTCTTGTATGTTGTTTCTGGGTATAAAATATAACCATACTTAATTTCATCAAAATCCTTCAAGTAGATTTTGCCTGATACCCGTACAAATTAAAATACAAACAGACAAAGATCAAAAAAAGTTTTTCTGGCTTCTATTATCATTCTGTACGCTAAATTAATAACTTTTTTAAATATTTTAAAAAAAAGCATTGCACGTATTGTAACGATATATAGACGTATACAATTTTTTAAATGGATGAATGAAGAATGTTATAAATATTACTCTTTTTACAGATTTGATTTGCGATTTCTGTAACACTAACATAACATTAAAATACAAATCACATAATCTCTCTTAATATTCTGTAAAGACCGAGTTGACACTATTACGTAATCATGTGAAATAATACTGGATTTTGATTTTGACAGTTTGAGCTAAGAGTACACAGGCGCATGATGGGACATATATTCCCCAACCAAAGACTAAAGCAATACTGCTTTGTGAGCTCAAACAAGGATAGCAGCAAAAACAGAGTGTACTGGCATTGAACAGGGTACATTTGTATGCAAAGCAAGTGCTCATCAATAGATCTATTCTCTGTGTTGCATCTTAAAACTGACCTCATTTAAGTTTTTCTGATTAACATTTTTATAACCAACTATAATTAATTTCATGTGGTAGATTTACTTATATCTGGTATGATATTACTAGTAATGAAATTATAAAAAAATTGTTATTAATTTTTTCATCGTGTTCACTGCTACCCAAATATCTGCGCACACTATTCCTATATCGTCTAAAGTGTGCGCAATTGGAAACCAATGTATTTTTTGGTATTTAATATAAGACAAGTGTAATATTATTTGAATATGAAAATAATGTGCGAATAAATACTTTTAAATACATACAGAATTTTGTACCCATCTATTAATTGTACGATGCACTAGCGAACACTTATCACTTCGTCCAGCAGGAAATACTTTTTATGCGTTAGAGTAGTGAAGGTCTAATAACTAAAGGTGGAAATTAAAAAGCAAATTAAGTTTTAATTTATTTTTTCTTGCAAAAATTTCTTCGTGCATGATATTTGTTGCATTACGAACTCGCGAACACTCCACATCTAATTGGATATATGTAAAAGAGTCTTTAGTTAAATCCTTGCTAATTTCTTAAAGGACCTTAGGATTTATTGTGGTAGCGAAAGGAGCGGCAATAAGAAAATGTAGCCCTTTAAATAGAAATGGATATTTGTTGGGAAATATTAGAATTCAAGATATAAATACGGTGGCGTGTTTTCTGAAGCTTCAAGAAATCCTAGCTTCTGCAACAATTCTCTGTAATAAAATTACTCTGAGTATACCATTATCATCACATCAAATCAGTAAAAATATTGGAGTACTTAAATTTCCTAATATTATTTGAATTCCAATTTTAAGTTCAACTAGCTGACCCGTGCGAAGTCTTCGCACTATATCGCCATCTAGCGTGTTCCAAGTATACAATTTGGCTAAGATATTTGATGTGTCGCCCACAGATGGCGCTCATGCCAATTGTTATAAAAATTAATTTTTTTATTAACAAAAAGATTTTTTTCGAATTTTTTTATATTTTTCGCCCAAAGTAGAAAACAAAAGCTTTAAGTGGGTATTTTTTTTATTTTTTTTGGTGCAGTAGTTAAAGTGATCGAGCCGCTCGACCAAAAAACACCTTTTAGAAATAATATATTTAGATAATTATGTAAACAGGCCGATCAGGAATGATGGTCCTGTTCAAGAATTCAACTCTACCCTGCATTACTTCATCTTAATTGCACACTTAATTAATCGTGAGATAAATAGTGGAAACTTTTTCTTGCCAAAATAACTATGTGACATAACCACGTAATGTTTTCGTGGTCAAGTTGTGCAAATTATGATAAATATTATTCAATAAGTATATGTATCTATCACAGTTTAAGAAAGAGCCACCGGTATTTTTATATCCTGATTATTATTTACGTTTGTAAAGTTTATTGACCTCTCGTCAAAGTGCTTAACGTTTCAGCCATGCATAAATTTTATCAGTGTGAGTACCTTTCGCCACAATGGGTCAATATATATTTCTTTCTAGACTACGAACACACGGTTCTGTAACACTTAAATCTGTTTTTAGGTTCAGTACTTTAAACTGAAAAATAGAAACCTTATAAGATCACTCTCGTGACTATCTGCCTATCATTTGTCATAGCCAATTTTATCAAAAATCATGCGATGTAGAAACTTAAAATTTAGGCTAACTAGAAATATAGTAAAGTAATAACTACATCTTTTTAACCCACTTATTTTGCACTAGCTAACTTTTTTACAATATTCATATAAGAATTAAAGAGAATGTATAGAAAGCACTCAATTTTTTTCAAAAATTTTATATTTAAGGTTATTTGATAGGATTTTTTTATGACAAATACAATTTTTTTCCATCATTTTAAATTGCATTTTCTAAAAAAATTGCGAATATAGAGCATTTCTCCCTTTACTTCCGAAATTATTGAACCAAAAATCTTGAAAAAGATGAAATGTGATTAGAAGATTATAGGAAAACTATTGGGATTATCCTAGATCTTAAATTGTTTGAAATATACGCCATGTTGACATATGTTTATGAAAGATACAGTAGGTATAATATATGAATGTCGTGAAAAATTTGCATTTGTAAATAGTTTAATTGAAATACTCTTAAATGTTTAGGACTTAAATATATAGGGAACCCTCGTGATTCGAATTTTACAAGTACTTAACAGTATTTATGATAAACCATTGAATTTTGTATGGGTGTAGCTTCAGTCGGTATCATAAACATGGTATAAATAGATTAGCAAAACATTTTGTCATTATATACATATATTTAATGAGTTAAATAGTAAACTTGATCATCGGTTTTAAAGTTGGACATATATTTTTTCCCACGTATTTCTTTGCCTCAAAAGAATTAATCTGAAAAGCTGTATTATAAGGTTAGTATTTTATCCAAAAATTCTGTGCTGACCCATGACTATCTTCCAATAATTGTTTTAATGATTCTGGCTGTTTCAAAATTAAATTCAACTTTCCTAGGAGAAAAAATATTCCTTTTGATTCCCCTTTCCATGATAAATCTTTATAATTATTGCAAATTACACTCACGATCCCTGAAATTGATGCTGTAGCATAGTCCAAACGAGGATCGTATTACGTATAAGTATAATTACTATTATGTTGTTGCTCGCCATGTCACGTCTTCGTATTTATTCAGTATTCAATCTTGGTTGCCTATCTGAAATATTTCCGAAGCTTCTTTAGATTCTTTTCATACTGTCTGTACTTAATAAGAATTTAAATATTAGTAGAACTTGACTGATTTGTTCAATTAACGTTGTCACGACGTTCGCTTAATGCTATGTTCCTCTATTTCTGGGACTCATTGTGGACTCGTACAGTTTATTACGGACACGTAACAAACTGTAATATGAAAATCGTTTCTAATACAATTCGTTATGTTCAGTTTCGACGTCTCTTTTATTTTGATGAGGCTCGTGACATAATTGTAATTGTGTTTCACGCTTGTTTTTAGTTTCCAGAGATGAAGAATCTTTGTGCTTATACAATCATCCTGAAAACTTTGTGTTCTCCAGAATTCAAATATAAGATTTCTCGAGAGAGAATGTGTTCTACGATTATTTTTCAGATGTTGTGCTCTTAAGTCTTCCGTTTCTATATATCTAAAGACTTCATGCCTAATACGATCTAACTCTAGACGGTGTGCTTTAAAGTTCTCTGTTTCTAAAGACCTAAAAACTACGTGCTCTATGCGGTCATACTCCAAATGTTGCATTCTTAATCCCTCTATAAACTTTCTTCTTGCAGGTGCATCTATGTTACGTTGTTCTTCCAAACCTTGCTCTCGCAGGTCTACGGTTTCAAGACTTCTCGACAATGTATGCCCAGTACGATCATCCTATAAATGCTTTCAAGTCTTCACTTTAAAGGTTTTTTAATAAAATATAATTCTAATGATCTTTAGTCTCCTTCACGCAATCTTTCGCAAGTTAGTATACTATTGTGATCTTCTTTTGACTTATTACAGCGCTTCAACCTTTTTTTGTGCTTCTGAACTTCCGTATGAAAAGTTTGAATTTTTTCAGCCATTACTAAAATACGTATATCAGAGTAATGATTGATATAAATTTTTAAATTATTAATACAAATTATGTTTAACCGAATTAGGAACCACTGGATAGGGAACTACGTAATGCAATAGTTATGTTAATTATTTATTATTTATATGAGAAAATTTCATAATTTTACTTATATAGGTATTATTATAGTTACATTCTAATAAGTAATTATTAGTACTTAATGAACATAAGAATCATAAGAACAAAATTTTCGGAAATGACTTTATACGATAGATTTTTCCAAGAGGAAAACGAAAAGCTCAAAAATTTATAAAAAATTAGGTCTCCTTAATTACCGATTTATCAAAGAAAAGTAGATATACTCCACAATTATATACGAATAATTCGTGGTTATGTATCGTATAAATAACACAACTTATCAAAAAATGGGTGACAACTTTAAAACCGCAAACAGTAGATTCAAATTTATGTATACGTATAGGAGCCATTTTGAAAAAAATATTTCCTAATCTCTGCAAATATTTATTTTCTAAGCATATACTACTACACTACATTACACTACATTACTATACTACTACATTAAATTAGAAATCTAATCCACAACAGTTATTGGTAAATTTGCTCATTTTTTGTAAGCCCAACAATAATCCCCAATCAATAATATCCGATATCCGGCGGATATAGTTACTATCCATCCGAATATCGGATAATTAATTATGCAAATGAAATGGCATTTCAATAGCCAAATGTATTGATTTTTTCAAAATATATGCAAAATATATTTGTTTTTAATTTTCTTAGAAAAATTACAAATTTAGTAATTAAAGTCAATGAATGGTAAATTATGGTAAATGAAAATATGTTTTTCAGCATCCGTTAGCAGTGTAGGATTATGCTTTTCTTTATAGACGAGACCTGCTTCTGGGAATATCCTTTTACTCTGTACGCTGTTGCAAGGAATCGAAAAATAAACTTGAACAAATTTTGTTAGGATCAGATAATGTATGACTTTTGTGTTTGTGTGTAATTTTTTTTAAATGAAAGTATTTAACGTTTTTTCTGACTTTTAAGTTAACATTTAACCTTTTTAATCCGGTTTTCCTAGATTTAACAACAGTGATCAAAATATAATTATTTAAACAATTTCAAATATTTCTCACAGATGACAGCTCACACGTGTAAAAAGAAAAATTAAGGTATATCTAATTTAAAGACACAATAGCATTTACAAGTAAAAAAAATCAGGCTGATCGAAACAAAACCGACTTACTTTTATGATGAGGGCAGGTAATAAAAAATATACGTATCAGAATCGGTAATTAGTTTTCTTGTCACAAAATCTTGCTTGACCAGTGAAATGAATGACCGAAATTTAATACGCCTAAAGAATAATGCAGCTTAAATTTTAATCCGAGTACGCAAACATTGCTCACACCTTATTTCTTTCTCTAGCGCGCGACAGGCAGACAGCTGTCTGTTAGTATTTTATAGACTAAATAACGTTTCTATCTACAATGTGATCCTCGTATTATATCTGATCTCTAAACGTACCGAAACGAATATCAAGTTATCGAAAGGAATGAATATCGTATATCGAAACGTATGTCAACCTCTCTTGTCGCGTCCAGAGCTGCAGCCGCATGTTTTATTTGAAGTCTCTCTAATAGCTAATAGTAATACCTACATGTAATTTTCAGTGCTATGCAATTTTTAAATACTTTTGAAAATACGTACGTAGTGTGAAGAAAATCGCGCGTTGTGAGAAAATTGTTTGTCAGGTTTTGTGAACAGCAAACAACCGAGATTTGGATCCTGGTTCACTCGCGATCATAAAAAAACATACTTAAGCTTTATTTAAAAAAATCACTTGTACAAATTGATTTCTTTTCACGCAGTCCAAAAAAATTTAGAAAAACGTAAAAAAATGTAGAATATTGATCCAAAAAGGCGATTCAATAAGACATTGATACACTTTCGAAAACATCCTCGTAGTCGAGATACACAAAATCAGCTAGCTACCTTTCATCTTGAGAATTATTTCTCCCTTCTCGATCTCAATATCACACCTTTCCGGATTTTTTTAACGTGTTTAGCGACACGCTCCTGAATTTTCCACTATAACTTTATCCACTTGTATAAATTAAAAAGTCCTGGGATTCTTTCAAAATCAATGATTTTCCATAATTAAAGTCGTATCGACCAGTCATTAATATTCGTGAATGCCAAATAAGTTGACTGGCATGCAATATAGGAATTAAATTCAATCGATGATATGCTACTCGAATTCAAAAAATTTATCCTATATATTTATGATAAACATGCTTCTTTAATATGCATAAAACACATTTATCGAGATTATTTTTGGGATCAAGTTGATTTCAAAATTTCGCTGCTTGAACAGTGAAAGATTTTTCGTAAGAAGCGGTACCTCTACCTCTTACGAAAAAATCTGTTTGCGAAGAAACAGAGTGACGTTTAAAACCGCGAGAAAACAAATCTTTAAATCAGCCAATAAGATAATTAGGACTCTGTACATTGTTTTTAAATGTACTAAATAAAAGCAAAAATATGTGAAGTGTCGATCGCGAATAATCAATTACTTGAAAAGTGACCTGTATTCAGAAATTTGACCATATTTTGGTGGCAGCTGTACCGGTGCAGACATTTTTAAAGCATTATAACTTGTTTAAATATCCTTTATTAAGATCAGAATAGCACACAGCCCTAAAATAAATTAGAGGTAATAAAAATGTTTGAGAAAGGTAGATTTTTTATTTAGTCGATGGAAAATTTTGTCGTTAGAAAATTTTGTTTTGTAAACCTAAGTCTTTAACAGTTGACATATATGACATTACTGTACTATTTAGCACTAATTGAAGTAAATTAGTCAGATTTAAGTTTAAATTCAGTCTTTGATTACCAATAATGATAGGCTGAGACATGCATGGATCAACAGAAAGACCCATTTTGTGAGCCCACTGACAATTGAAGCAAAAATCCCGTTTAGGAATGTATATGATTTTTGTTAAAGAATAAAGTTCTAAATGCGCATAGTTTCGAAGATCATCAGCATACAGATGATTATTGTCACCAGTATTATTAACAACGTTATCAATAAATACTAATAAGAGGAGAGGATATAGAAATCCTCCTTGAGTCACACCAGCTGTGAGGTCGGTCCACACAGAATACGTATCTGACAATTTAAGAGATTGCTTGCACCCATGGAGACATCAGCTAGTTCACTCAAGTGGATTTGGGATAAATTAAAATATCTTAAGCGAGCTAGAGGAATAATGAAGTTAACGAAATTAAACTCATTGCTGAAATCAAGAACCACGATTATGAAGAATTGCATAATATTCATGACGAAGTGTATATCATCAGCAAACTTAATAAGGGCAGTCGAGATGTTATGACCAATTTTGCAGCCCGGTTGAAGTTAATTTAGAGACTTTTGAGAATTGTAAAAAGTAACGAGTTGACCATGAACAATAGCTTCTAAGACTTTGGATAGAAATGGGAGAATCGATATGGGTCGAATATCCTTAGGTTGTTTAGGCGATAAAATTTTAGATACAGGGACAAGATGGCTCGAAAATAAAAATAGCAACTATCAAAGAGGTGTTGAGAATGTTAGCAAAGAGTCAGCCGGAGCCACAATATCCCTAATTGATTTAGGAGCACTAATACTTAAGCTATCAATCCCTATGGATTTGATTGCAAGAAGGTTAGCTTTTACTTCGGATATTTACCAATTTACCTATTAGACTAAATTAGTGTTTAGTAGGTAGTAATAAAGACGAGATACTGTTCGTATTTGCAAACTTAACATCTGAAATGAAGAATATGTTCACCGTCGTCTTAATCCTTTTCAATCAGGTTTTAGATCTGGATGTATTACAATACACAAACTGCTTTAAACTTCTAGTAATTAATTTGATTGCATATTCTTCTTACCCTATTAAAACCATTCATTGTCTTACAAATATCTCTAGATTGGCTTTGTTCATACCTTACTGGCCGTAGGTAATCTGTTCAGGGTGAACTGATTAGGTGACTAATGACCCTCAGGATGAAGTTCTTTCACCACTACTTTTATCCGTTTTTATAGATAGAGTTATCAGAAATCTTCACTCTAAATATCACCTGTATGCATACAATTTGGAAATTTACATCCACTTAGACCCTTGTACTCTTTTAAATGTTATTAATAAAATCAATGCAGATCTCTATCTGCTGATGGATCAATGGATCGCAAAATGTATATCAATCAACCCCTACAAGTCTCAGACTATTTTCATTCGTAGTCAAGACCTTCTTTGAAATATTTTGATTTCTGATTAACCACAGTCATTATGAATGATACTGTAATGACCTACTCCACTACTATTAAAGACTTGGGCGTATTGTTGATAGCAGCAAATAATTGACGTTAGTCGCAACCTTCATTCTTTAAGCAAACTTCATTCTCTAAAGCATCTTCAGTATTTTATCTCAACAAAAACTAAAATTTATCTATGTTAAACACTCTTGTTAACTTTGCTCGACTACAGAGATTTATGATGTTTGGATCCCACCAAATATTGCTTAAATAAATTAGAAGGTCATTAAATTCCTACCTTTGCTACATCGTTGGCCTTAAAGGGCCCAGCCTAACTGTTAAATTCTCCGTCGACGCTATCTATACATTCTTTGCCTTCTCGTTAATGTAATGTAATCAAGTATTATCTTAGTCCGGATTACCATAAGTCTAGATTCTCGGCCTTAGGTACGCATGGCCTTAGACTTTTCTTTAAAATTCTCCTTACTTGACTTATCCCCAACCATGATACCCCCTTCTATGAATATTCCTTCTATATATGTATATGCTGCCAAACTATGGACCAAGTTGGATCCTAATATAAAAACCTCAAAGCTAGAAGATTTGAGTTTGGCCTTCTAAATCCTGTCCATTCCTTTTATTCGTGCGAAAATATATTCATGAATTATTTTTAACTGTTATTTTTTGGTTATTTTGCCATTTTACTTGCCATAGTTTTAACTGTTTTTAGAGCCCCGTATCTGAAAATGATAAAAGGAACCAATAATAGTATCATCAAGTTGAAATTAATATCAAATACTTAGGTCTATGGTACATTGGCACTGTAAATCAAGCTTTTAAGTCAACGCAACAAAAAACCTTAAAAATACGGCCACTTATGCCACATTTTTTGACACTCGCAAATAAATCAAAACCTATATGGTATTTCCCGTTGACCTGGAATCATGAAAATCTCACAGCACAAGTAATGGAAAAAATCTGGAAATTGTGGATTTGTAGTTATTTCACACATAAACAATTTTTTTTAAACGTACGCCTGTGAAAGATACAATTTGAAAATTTTAAAAATTAAAATTTTGTAAATAGTTTACTAGGAGCATTATGTGCCATTAAATGTTTATAAGTACCTAAATGTGTACATCATCTTCGTAGTGCGAGTTGGTTTGGTTGGAAGAGATTGCTACTGTAGAAATAATTTCGCTATCTTTAATATTTATATATATATATATATATATATATATATATATATATATATATGTATTAAAGAAAAACAAATAAATAAAATAAAATGCACAGCTACATTTTCAGCCAACAATTCATATATAATCTCATATGGAACCATGGAATTTCAAAATAATACCGCTTTACTACTTTAATGGCGCCGGTTCTAAAAGTTCAAATGAATATTGACGTTTTGAGAATGAATTTGAACTGTTTCAAACATAGAGCAAACATTTAATTAAAACGTTTGTAACTAGAAATTGACAGATCGATTTATTACATATTGTCCACTCGCAAACTAATTAACTATGAAAGAGAAAAAAAAAATTCAAATACATTTCGAATAAAAAACAATTTTCGAATTTTTGGTCAGTCGCCTATTCGATCCTCAGTTTTTTCCTCCAAAATTTCAGTCAGCTTCAAAATTATTTGTAGTTTTATTATTTTTTATATAATTGTTTATTTCATATTTATATTTATGATTTGAATTATATATTAAGCGATTTAAACCACATTTTGTATCCGTTTCGGCTTCTTCTAAATTTGGAGTGAAAAAATGGTAAGTTTACGATCCTACTTAAAATTATTTCTGCATTACAATATCTAGTTGAGGAAAAGAATTTATTTAACGTCTGTAGAAAGTAAAAGATATAGAATGAATGAAATATATCAATAATATCGTATTAAAAGTCTAGTTGAAAATGTCGGAAGATTTAACAATGGCGAATGCTAAAGACTATTTTGTACAAGTCAAATAAGGTATACTAGCGTGACCCGTGCGAAGTCTTCGCATTATTATTTATTCCATTATGAAGCTCAGATGACAGATCAAACAAATATTTTACTAAAATTGACATATAGAGGCGCAAGTATCAAAAGCATTGAGCTAAAGCGCCACTTTATTTATACGTGAGTGGATTTGAAATTAAACAAAAATTTTACCGACCGTCAATCATATTGACGTTGAGCCGTTAGATGGCAGCATTGCTGTTTTGTGTATATAATTTTAATAATTAATTAATTTGCAAAAACAATAGCAATAATACATTTTTTAGTTGTGGATGCCGGTAGAGCAAGCAATTATCTATAAAATGATATATAATTTATGTGGATTAGTTGTGAGGTTTTTTCTAAAAAGGGAGAGTAACATCTTAAAACCTTAGCGTATTAATATATATATGATGATGATGATGATGATGATATGAAATGTTCGCGCTCGTTCGATCAAAGGAAATGTAAGAAACTGAAATGTTAGTTATTCGGTATTAGATTAAATATATTTTGTTTATAATTACAAATATTAATAGCACTATTTTCCATTTCATGGAAAATCAACTTATAATTACTTGATTTAACGAAAACTTGTAGTATTGTTTTGGTTAGTTTCAGGTATTGCTCAATATTTATTTTTTTTAAAAATAATGAAAAATCACTGAAGACTTGATATGCAAATACAAACACAAATTGACAATGAAAAAAGCAAAACCGAAAAATTTAAATAAGTAAAAATTTAAAGAAACAAAAATTTGAGATTTTTGACAGCCGTTGTCAGTAGTAAAATTACTTTCCAAATAGATTTTTTTTTTGTTAAAATGATCATGAGTGACAATTTTTTGAAAATCTAAATTTTTTATTAATGTATTCTCCCATTAAAAAAAAATAAATAAAGAAATTTTGATTAGCTCTAAACTACATTTATATCCTATTTTATACATAGAACAAACTCGCTTTGTTTATTTTCAGCCTTGGGTTAAATAAATGTTACACAAAATGAAAAGAACTAATATTTTACACAAGTTGTATCTTATGGCATAAATACAATTGTAATTTAAACACAAAACTCATTTATTTTCAAAGACCGAATAATGGGTTTGAAAACAAAATTTGGTTTAAAATTTGTTATTCGCCATTATAATTTTTAGTTACTACGCAAATTTAATCAACATTTTAATCTTATGACAACATTAACTTTAACACTCGGTCATTGTGATTGGCTAAAACAATTCAAATTTAAGTCTATTTTTCAAACAAACTGTTCATTCATTTAAATTTGGTCAACCACGTAAGCTTAAGTTTAAAATAGTTGACTTTGACGTTTTAAGTATAAAAAATAAAATGGTGGAAAAAAAATTATATTTAAAAATTATTATTCAATAAATTCCTACCTGTTGATTAAACATTTCGTAGAATATTTTTTGTTACATTACTGAAGCAATTTTATACAAGATTCTTTTAGAGTGTTCAAACCTCTTTTTTATTTTTAAAATAGTATAAATGTAATATTTTTGTAAAGTTCACGTAAGGGTTGTGATCGTTCGTGGCTGGTTTCAGAGGGAGTGCATCTCCGTGCACGTGGGGCAGGCGGGCGTGCAGATGGGCGCGGCGTGCTGGCAGCTGTACTGCCTGGAGCACGGCGTGGCGCCCGACGGCTCGCTGCCGGCCGAGGGCGCCGCGCCCGATTCCTGCTGCGACACATTCTTCTCGGAGGCTGATCGCGGCAAGATGGTGCCGCGCGTCGTCATGGTCGACCTCGAGCCCACCGTCGTCGGTAAGGCGAACCTTGCTTTTATTCAAATTCATCTAACGCCGAAAAAATTAAAAGTACTCGTCTTATCGCCGAGAGGACAAGAATACCATAGACTTAATATATTACAAATAGACGAAAATACTGTATTTCCGTCTCACCGAAATTTAGTTGACATTGTGTGCGTAAATATATACATATATGTGTCCAACTTTAAGTGATGACTTTGCATATCGATACTGTGTCGAAAATATAAAAAAGAAAAGATAACTTATATGGCCAAAGTTTATTTGGGATTTATTCCCTAGGGTCCGTAATTATGAACTCGCCTACTATTTAACTAACTTGTTTATTTGAGGATGATTAAATTCCATGAGCGTAACTCGGAGTCTCCAAAATGAATTGTTGATTTATATATAATAGCTCGTATGTGAAATAGTTATCCATAATTCAAAAAATATATCTTATAATTTCTGCTTAAATATTTTGGATTTAGTATTTGTATTGTGAAAAAATATCAATCCTAGCGAGTATATAGGAGATAGAATGTAACGAGTAAGAATAATATTAAATAAAGTTTTATCTGAAAAATGTTTTTTACTATAAACAAATTATATTCGTTTTGAAAAAAATAACGAACCCGAGAAAAAACTAACAAACACGAAGAGTTCCTTATAGAGATTATGGGACCAAAAGTTAGAATTTCTACGATATTGAATAACCTTTTTGTTAGTTATTATAGAAATCACTAACCTTTAAATAGTTTCTTAAGTTTAAATAGTTTAAATTTTTGTTATATTTTACACTTTTTGTCAAAAAATGTTCAATAATACCTTTTATTACTAGATATATGTAGCTATTAAGAAGGTTTTGTTCGTGTGAATGGATAATAAACTATAAAAAAAAATTGGTAGCATGAATAAATTCTATAATTTCTAAAACTAAAGTTATCTTAAATTATCTTGTGAAAATTAAAGTTAGTTTTTTAACATTTTCTAAAATAATTTTCGCGTTTTAAATATACACCGAATACATGTTTTGATGAATAAGTCAAAAACCGGCACCGTGTTAGGCGAAATTTTTATGATTTAATACTCATTAGTTTCTAAAAAATTCTATGCACACTTTTATTTTTTGAAACACGAATTCGCCTATAAATGCGACAAGCGATTTAATAAATTGTTATAAATCCTCAGAAGGATTAGGTGTGGTGATTTAATGTTGTCTATAAATATTTAAGCCTTAGTACTTTGACAAAGAACCCAGCTACAATCAAGCGTCTCGCAGAGCTTATAGAAACGGTGCCATCTTCCAGTTTTACACTTCTAAATAATGAATTTCTTGATAATTATATAGAATACTTAAATTTAAAAGAAAGTTCTTTGACTAGCACAGTGTATTCCGAATTATCAAATTGTGATAAATTCAGAAAAGTACTCGCAACAGACCGCGAAAGTAACTGCGCTGCCTCTATCACTTTCGTTGTTTTGTTTGAAATAATGAATGTGCGCCTATGTATAATTTTGTCCCTCAATTTTACATCTTCTTTCATTTGAATGTTGTGTTAACATGTCGACGTGACTTGTCGATATCGAATTAGTGTCAATCCCTATACACGAATTGATACTTTCACATTTAATTGTATTTTACTCATTTATTTTAAGAACTTAAAAACAAACAGTTAAACGTAAAATATAATACATATAGCATCATATGACAAAGTGTGGCTGAATAATAGTCTAGCGGGAAATAAGAGATGAAGCATACTTAGTATGTAAATCATATTTACTCGTGAAACTACGCTTTATGTGTCCATACTACATGGTACTTTCTTCAACTGTATCTTGTTCTTTTCAAATTCAACAAAGAACAGGATACCATTGCTTATTCTAAAATATAGTATATACTACATAATATACTTTCTTTTTCATTATAATAAAATTGTAATTGAATAGTACAAAAATACAAAATTACGCCGGGACTTTGGGGGAACTTTTGTCGTAACAATTTTAGTGTTTCATTCATAATAATGTCAAAAATAATATGTTCTCGCTCACATGTGTTATTCGTCTATTTATAGAATATTCGTCTATTTATAGAATATTAGGTCTATGGCTTCACCGGTAATCTCGGTGCGATCAGCGTTTTGTCCTGTTGCCTCGGACTTACTCTGCTGTCAGTTTCCGCAAAGGAAGCCGGTATAATAAAAAAGGAAGCATAAAACCACAATCTAAAGAAATAATTTCTGAAACCATAATTTCTGTAGTGAAGACCTTGAAGAAATAATTTCTGTAGTGAAGACCTTATAACAATGTATTTAAAAAAATGAATGTATTCCAATTCGCGTTTCTTCAAAAATAAATACGTGCATAAAACTGAAATTTAGTAAGAAGCTGCGACTCGTTTTTTATTATTTAACTCAAAGCAAATGTATTTATTTTACCCTTAGGCACATTTGCAAGTTAGTTGTTTCGTGCGCATTTCGGAGGAGGCTTTAATTTTCTAAGTTTACGTAACTTATATACAGCAGATTATTAAAAATTTGTTGATATTTACATTATCGTTAAATATTCCACAAATTTGTACAGGTGTGACTTTAAATGCAATTAATGTAGATGTGGCAGCTATTGAAATATATGTAATTACCAATGTTTAGAAAATTCATCCTTCAAACAAAACAAATTACTTCATTTTTTCAAATATTGATGTACTTCTATGCGATATGACAGTAGTGAAGCGGTTAAAATGGTTTCGCTGCAGACGAGGTGCGGTCGGGAGACTACCGGCGGCTGTACCACCCCGAGCAGCTGATCTCGGGCAAGGAGGACGCGGCCAACAACTACGCTCGCGGGCACTACTCGACGGGGCGCGAGCTGCTGCCGGCCGTGCTGGAGCGCGTCCGCAAGCTGGCCGACCAGTGCACCGGTCTCCAGGGCTTCTTCGTCTTTCACTCTTTCGGCGGCGGCACAGGGTCCGGCTTCACCTCTCTCCTCATGGAGCGCTTTTCCGACGAGTACGGCAAGAAGAGCAAACTCGAGTTTGCTATTTATCCCGCCCCGCAGGTACGCACTGTCTTGTCACTTGTGTGAATGAAAATAATATTCTCCGTTTAACTCGTGAGTAAATTAGTAGCATAAAATTTACGGGATCGATATTCTTGAATCCAGTTAGTAATCAAAAATTTAATAATTAATTTTTAAATATCGAATATAATTAGCGTTAATTTTGTAGAAATTGATTATAATTTAATTTTTCACTATTAAATGGAACTGCGTGATGTTTCTTTTCTACCTTTCTATCTTATTTAAATTCTTCACCACAACCCAGGTTTCGTTGTGTGACAACATGTTCAGGTGGACAATTTATAAAGATTGTCTTGTCAGGTGGACAATTTGTCAAGATCCTTGCTAAGAGCCCACCTAAAGATGTTGTAATACAACGAAACCTAGGTCGCAGTAAAGAACTTAAAGAAAGTAAAAATAATACTACATCGCGTAGTGTCATTTAATTGTGGACCAGGTTTCACGTAAAAATTTACAATATAAATATTTTTCTCGTACACACTTTACCACCCGTTATCACCCCCTTCGGGGATGAATTTCGAGAATTCCCTTCTTAACTGATCCAACTAATCAACACTTTCCAAATTTAAAATTTTTATCTATAGCGGTTTGGGTTTGCTGTTGATATTTTAGTTAATCGGAATATCGCATTTTAGTATTCATCTTAACCGGGCATCATAGAGTTCGAGTCATAAATAATACTCGGAACATATGGAATTTCGATCGTTTTATTAACATTTATCGAATGTTGGTGAAATTTTCAGAAGCTTGATTAATACTCTTCTCTCGATTTCAAAACATTAAAAAAAAAACGTATATGAAATTTAATCGACACGAAAAAATATATTTTGCAGTGGTTGTGTAAATAAACATGACGAGTTTGATTACTGCATTCGGTGGTTAGATGATATGAAGTGGATTTGTAGTTTCAAAAATAATTAATAAAAATACCTCGTATCCGTTAACAATTTTATTTTTCGCGTTTTGATAAATGTTGAAAAGGCAAGTTCCTTTTCTAGATTTTATATTGTATTTAATTTTTAGAATACCACATAATAAAGTATTTTGAGTCATAAATATATCAAAGATTGGCTAAAGAAATACTATACAAATCGAAACCTTATTTTGTATTTTTTTACCTCAATGACGTCGGGCTCAATTATAAATGTTATTTTGCACCGTGTAAATGAATTATTTAGTATATTTTACAGGGGTAACAATATGATGATTATTTCAAAAACTAGGAAATTTAGAATGACCATTGTTTAAAATGACACTTGTTTTTCAATAAAATGTAATAAAATTTTTTCATAATTTTGATTTTAGTTATTTTGGAAATAAAGAAGAGAACATATTTTTGGGGATATTTTCAACATTTCTAGATATCGTACATAAAATTCTGGAATACTTTCAGAATTTCTGGGACACCAACATATGAAATTCAAAACTATTTTATTTCTATTATTTACCTCCATCAAAATATTTTGAGTATTCTAAAACATGCACGTAGGCCTTATTATTGGGCTAAATTTAAAGTTTCTCCGTCAATTTTTTTCTGGGGAAAACTGCTATGGCAGACGAACAGACGACGGTCACATGATCTTATAAGCATATCATTTTCTCTTTTTGAGGCACCGAACCCTAAAAACGGTAAAGTAGAAATAAAACAGGCGCAATATTGATTCTACGTATTCTATTCTTTTTATTGCACACGTCAGCAACTTTGTTAAGATGATAAAAAATAAGGAATCGTTCTGGAATATAGCGATTTTTTTTCAATATTACAGGTTTTTTTTTATCAAAAAAATAATTTTAATTTTTTTACCATTTCTCATGATTTTTTCCATTTCCACCCTGAGTTCCAGAATAATTTAGTTTCCTCCACTAATAACGCACATATGATACTTTGATAATTAGTAAAATCTACTGTTGATCCAAATTTAACACCTACATTAATTATTTTTAAAGGAGTTGCCGAAGCAGAGATTGTTTTGTAATTAGAGGAAATTTGAGAATTGTAAATTGTACTTCGTTCAGTTTCAGGAAACACAAATTAGTACCTTTTAGAACGATATTTTTAAATAATTCTCTAAAAATACGAAACTTGATGTAGATTTGGGTCGAATTAAATTGTTACGATGAAATGAGCGATTGTAAAAACTTATATTGAACATCATCGACATGGAAACAGGTATCGACAGCAGTGGTGGAACCGTACAATGCGGTGATGGCGACGCACGCGACGCTGGGGCACTCGGACTGCGCCTTCATGGTGGATAACCAAGCTATCTACGACATCTGCAGGCGGCGGCTGGCCATCGAGCGACCCTCGTACGCCAACCTCAACCGCCTCATTAGCCAGGTGGTGTCCTCTATAACGGCGTCGCTGCGTTTCGACGGGGCGCTCAACGTGGACTTGACCGAATTCCAGACTAACCTCGTCCCCTATCCGCGAATCCATTTCCCGCTGGCCGCGTATGCGCCCGTCGTCTCGGCCGACAAGGCCTACCACGAGGGCATGACCGTGGCCGAGATCACCGCCGAGCTCTTCGAGCCCCATAACCAGATGGTGGTATGCGAACCGCGCTCCGGCAAATATATGGCCTGCTGCCTGCTTTATCGCGGTGACGTCGTGCCCAAGGACGTAAACGCTGCCATCGCCGCCATGAAGGGGCGTGCCGGTGTGCGTTTTGTCGACTGGTGCCCCACAGGATTCAAGGTGGGCATCAACTACCAGCCGCCCTCGACGGTGGCGGGAGGTGACCTGGCGCGCGTCCGTCGCGCTGCCTGCATGCTCTCCAATACCACGGCCATCGCCGAGGCGTGGCGTAAACTCGATCACAAATTCGATCTCATGTACTCCAAGCGTGCCTTCGTTCACTGGTTAGTATATTTCTATTCAATTAGAATACGGCTGATGCGTATTCTGTTCGATATTTAACTTACAAGACGCTAACGGGTTAAACTATATTTGCGATTAAATTGAATTAGATTTTGGGATATACCTAATAATATATTCATTTACATACCGTACATGGATGGCAATTACAGTTATTTAACCAAAATTGCAGCTGATACAAACGCAAATAAACTGAATGGTAAGGAAAACATGAATAAAAAAAAAGGAAAATGTGAAAACTTTTCCTAACACTGAGAATTTGATACTTTGGGAATAATTTAAACTTAAAAAAATTAAAAAACAAAATTTGTTATGAATCACTGAAAAGTTAGAAAACTATTCATTCACCCTACGTACTATAATAAAAAAATTCAGCGATGTTAACATTTTCAGCGCACTAATATTACGTAGTCTTCATTTGATTAGCTTTTTTGTTTTCTTCATTTTCAACCCATATACAGTCAGACCCAGGTTCAGTTGGAACTCCGGGTTTAGCTGGAAACAAACACGTTCAATTACGTTTGATGTACCGTCATCCGTCAACGAGTTCCGTTGTCCACCCCCGGAGCATATCGACAGGCTTTAGTCAAAGTTATGTGGGACAACCATTGGTACATAACTCAATAAAAAATAGAAATTCCGAATAATTTTTAACTTCGTTTACCAAATAACACAAAACGTATAAATAATGTAGCAATGTAACTTGGACAGGTACGTCGGCGAGGGCATGGAGGAGGGCGAATTTGCGGAGGCGCGCGAAGACCTGGCGGCGCTGGAGCGGGACTACGAGGAGGTGGCGCTGGAGACGGCCGATCTCACCGACCAGCGCGACGATGAGGTGTGACCAGTTGTCCGCCTCGGCTACTCGCTTTGTTTCTTATGTGCTTCGACTTAATAAATTATGTACGCGTGCCTTTACACACCGACTTATCATTTGCGAACGAGCACCTCTCGCTGTTTGACCTAATGGGGAAACCTCACGATTTGATGTTACCTGTACGAAAATCTAGCCGGTCTGTTGCGTATAATTCAACTGATATAAACAGTTGTAAAGCAACTGTAGTTTTACTGATGGAGGGAGGAAGAAAGGCTGCCGAGTAACGATACGCACACGTTTGCAACTTACAAGGACCACTTGCAGAACTTAACCACCGATAGATTTTTGAGAAACATATGAACGAATACAGCAGTAAACTGGATGAAAGATTTTATTAGTCACTCGAAACATGGAATCTCTAAATTTAGATTAGTTCTTTAAAAAGAAATCGATGAGTAAACTTAATATCACAGTGGTTTCTCGCAGCGTCTGCAGTTTCAGACCTAAGTGCACGAAATTGTTTATGTACTTCCATAAATTTTAATTTGTAGTTAAAGTAAAAGAAATTTAGGGTATCCATCTTTGGATAGGTCGTTTAAACTGAAATCGAGGTTTTATCATTTTTCGTTTTTAAGTCTGTATAGCGAAATATTAGAAGTGTTAAAGGGAATGCATTTATCAAAGTAGGATTGAAAAATGCTTCTAGATTGATTAGGACTTTCAGTGAACCGTGAATTACCGCGTAAGGTTTCCGTGAACTTGTACTGGCAATGCAAAGAGATATATGTATATTCCGATGCCCATTTGGCTGGACTTTTATTAATCGACTTTCATTTGCAATTATCAGAAAAAACACCCCAATACATGACGAGTTTTCAAATTGTCGAGTGTCTTCTGGTTTTACACAGCCACATTCGTTTAGTATTTGAGAAATAATATCGAGTTATAATAATGAAAGACAATTGGATGATAGAAAGGACAGTCTAGCTCACGAAAGTGCAGCAAACCTAAACGGCGCGTTCCCAGCTCCGTTAGTCACTTTGTTGTAATTAGATCTCTTGCTGCTAGTCTCAATTCACCTGTATCAAACGCTACTTCTGCCTCTACTAGATGTGGAGCCGTGAGTTACCCTGATCTTCAGTACAATTGCTTAAATAAACTTCAATGCCTTCGGCATTTATATATTTATTACTTTTTCAACGGCGGGAAATTTGATACGATCTTTGAATTGTGAAGCGCCACTCTGATGGAGATTAGAAAGTGGTGCAATTTTTACATTCTTTCGCTGTTTTACAGGACTTTAAAAATCTTTAAATTCCCTCGCTTAGCCAGATATGCAGCTCGATTGGGCTGTTGCCGAGGTTCACGTTCAGAGAATCTTCCGACTCCTTATCCCCAAGCATAGTATTTTTTATTTATTATTAACTTATGTATAGTACATATGGCGGACTTATTGCTGCATGAGCAATCTCTTCCAGTCAACCATAACAATTTGTATTGAAATTTAGTTGGTAGACTAAGAGATTTTACAGTGAAAATTCTTAATAGCACATTAGACAAAAAAAATACAAAGTAAATTAAAAAAGAAAACAAAATATTGACATGCTTTGGAATGGGAAAGATAGGAAAGAGCGAGGACACAGAGGAAAAGTTTCAGGAGATGCAGGTCTTTTTCAATCGATCTTTGAAAATATTTATAGACCTGATTTTCCTGATGTCGGGATCCAGGTGATTCCAAATTTTTGCTGCTTGGACAGTGAAGGGTTTTTTGTAAGTGGTAGAGGTATGTAAACTTTCAGAATAATAGAGTGTGTGAAGTTTCAGATCGCAGCCCAAGGCTGTGAGCAGACAAATCTTTAAATTTGCCACTCAGATAATTTGGACTATGAGGATTTTTTAATATATTAAAAAGAAGTGTAACTATGTGAAGTTGGCGTCGATCACGGATCTTCAGCCATTTGAGAAGTGACCTGTATTCAGAAATGTGATCATATTTTCTGAGGCCAAAGATATATCGAATGCATAAATTTTGAAGACGTTCCAACTTGCACAAATATTCTTCATTAAGATCGGGATAGCACACGTCTCCATAATCGATTAATGGTAATAAAAGTGTTTGACAAAGGTAGATTTTCGTTTGTCTGTAGAAAATTTTGAAGACGTGTCGGAGTGTATCCTGTTGAAAACACGACGACTAACATCATTTACTTGAGGCCGCCAATTAAGATTTTGATCGATCAGTAGGCCCAGGTTTTTAACAGTTGACGTGTATGGTATTATTGTACTATTTAGCACTAATTTCGGTAAACTAAGTCTACTTTAGAAGTCGGTCTTTGACTACCGATTATGATAGCTTAGTACTTTTTTTATGAGCATTCATTCTCTACTTATGCTGTCAAGTTACGGAACAAAATCAACTCCGACATCAAACTTCACCATCCACTCAAGTGTTGAAAAATTCTTAGAAAACTATACCTCCCATTACTTTCCACATTCTATTTTCATTCGTTTCCTCCTTCAAAGCCTCTCCCGACATATTAATATTAAATAATTTTCTCTTTTTTGTTTTCTTTGTCAAAAATTTAATACATATTTTAGTACATTTTTTATCTACTTACGAGTATCTTAACATTGTAAAAAAACCGTAAATTTGTCTAGAAGAAATTTGACGATTGGAAGATATTGCTCCTGTAGCAATAAGTTCGTCAGATGCAGATAGTCGACGAAGTAAATAAATTCTTATTAAAACAAAGATATATTGCTATTACAAATAACAGTAACGATTACACAAATTTTCCGCACGTTTTAATGAGCTCGTAATTTGCAATTTGAAAATTGAAGAAGGTATTTATCACGTTTACCAGAGAGCGGTAATAGAGGGCACCGGTTGAACGTCTCTATATTAAGTAATGGGGGAAGCTCAGATGGGACACGGTATTTGTAAATCCTGCATGTAATATCAAAAAGTTACTCAAAATGGTTAAAATGTGAAGAAGGTAACGAGACGAAACGTTTCTTTCGCTAGTTGTGTAATTGCTTGAAATATATTTAAAACTGAGTAGCAATAAGTACTGGTACACTCACAATGCTTGTTTTGGTTTTTTGTTTTTTTTTTGCTAATAAACTCGAATATTTTTATTAGGTACGAAAAAATATTGACTGGATTTTCGATAGTTTTTACAATCATCGAAAACCCGGTCTATATTTTTAACATTCATTTTAATCGTAATTATCGATGTGCATACAGAGAGAAGCGAGCTTGGATAAGTTTTTTTTTTCTAAAATATATAACAATAACATATACTTCCTATATGCAAGAAAAGTTGGCCACTTGGCAAGACACAATGTATACAACGCCCTCCAACCTGCCTACTCGTACATAACCTATGTCACAAAACGGTTTTTCTGTTCACACCGTGGATATATTCGACGTGATAACTAGTGATTTGTTAATGTTTTTAACGTAAAAAAATATTAAACGAATAGTCGTTACGCGCTATTGGTGTGTAGTGTATTGGTGGCAATTAGGTACGCGCTATTGGTATTGGTTATTTTTTATTTAAATAACATAATAAAAAATAGGGTATTTAACTATTTTTTATTTATTCCCTAAATTATAATTTCGAGGTATCGACGAGGAGTGACAATTTTTATGATGAATTTTAAAAATTGACCGAGTTATGAATGTTTAAAGTTAACGTCTATACAAGGAGGACAATATTGAATTATGATCGGAAACTATTGCTGTACCGATTTAAATTAAAAATAATCAATGTATAAAACGTGGGCCTGAATAACATAATAGAAAATAGGGTACTTCACTAATTTTTTTATTTCCAAAAATATAATGTAGAGATCCTAAATTATATAGAATCCTAAATTATAATGACGAGGAGTGAGAATTTTTTTGACGAATCTTGTAAATTTGCAGAGATATAAATGTAATATTGAATTGTGGTAGTATTGATGTGATGCCTACTTCAATAATGCTCATTGAACTTCTATGGAAGCGAATAAAATGGAACGATATTCACACGCTATCTCTAATATTAAATATCAGAAACCCATAACTCGATTGTTGGTCATGACATTTTCCAAACAGGAAATTTAGGTAAGGCCATAATCATCCAAAATCTGTACAATGGTGCATATGTACATTGCGAGTATGAAAATTTGGAATGCCTAGTGAAAAACTATTTGACATTTGTGAGTTTTTTTAATGTAATAGTAAAACCGTCAAATATTTTTGAGTCGATATTTACGTTTTATCTCGCATAAAAACATGGCAGGAAATGTTTTTATGTGAGAAATGGTCATAAATGCAATTTTGGTATATTCATGTTTAGAATATTCTAGTACCGCTCATAGAGATCGGCGCGGAAATGTTGGCAATAAGTAAATATTCACTTTTGACAGACGCTACTGATACATTTCAAATGGCTTTCTTCACGTGGGCCTAAATTTCGCTTAGCCAAAAGAAGTTTTCCCACAAAATCGCTAATGATTTTTTTTAATTAATTTCACCTCATTGTAAATTGATTTCATGAAATATTTCATTCGTGCCTATAACATGAGCGTTGTCTTTTTTGGATGTGATCCATCCGGTTTGGCCCGTAATCCATCGTACGCGTTTTCTTGGAAAATATGACGGGGGAAATGTTTCTCATATATTCATAAAACCGGCATATCTTCAAATTATAATCACACAATGGCTTTTTTAAGTTAGTAATTTTATCAACTTTCCTTTGCCCTGAATTATTGCTCAAAGAAATTTTTCTGGTATCTGAAGCTGATTTAAGACATATAGTATTATTTATTAAATTTTTCTGCCGTTAAAATTAATTAGTTAAATGATCGTGCAACCCGGAAGGCTCAATTGCTTTCATAAGAAAATGCTCTTGACGGATAAGTATATCGATGATATTGAATAAAGCCCTATTTGAAATATTCAATACTGTATACTGTCGTTGTTTTGTTACATCCTGCTAAGATGAAATATTAATTATATTTCCTTTAAATTAATACGATCGATGTCCAAACATACACCCAGTCGTATTGCGTTAAATTTTAGATCAAAATTTTATTATCTAATAATGAATTATTTGATCACAAAAGCACCAATTGTAACTACATGTAACAGTGTTGCACAGCACATTTGCATCAGCTATGACAACATACTGTTCTGGAAATGTTACAATTGCCAACAGCGCAGAGGGTAGACTTGTGCACTCTTACAAAATGTAATATAACTCTTAAGATTGTGTGAGGAACAAGTAAATATGGATTTATTTAATATTAACTAGATAGGCGATGAGTTCAATTTTAAAGTAAGATTTTGGTTGAAGTATCGAATAAAAAACTTATATAACTGGAAAGATATACCGATTTTAGGGTCCTCTAACCAATTGGAATAGAACCATACCTAAATTATTTTGTCAAGTACGTTTGTCTGTCTATCCCTGGGTATACCATAGTAACTATTTCAGTTTAAGACCATGATATAATACAATTTTACAGGAACGGGTAGTAGAATTATTTAAATACAACGTCTATTGTCGGGAAAAACTTATTATTGTTTTGAAAATAAATTGATTCGAACATAACTTTAAAGTATATGAAACATATTTACGGGAACACATCATTACTTCTGTTTTAACCTATACCGGTTTCCTGGATAAGGTAATTCCTGGGATAGATCGAAAATTACGTCGAAAGAGTTTCGACCAAAGAAATTTCACAGGATTAATAAATAGCAAAAATAAAGCTTTTGTAATTACTTTGAATGAAAAGTAACTATCTTGTGCTTTTCCCTTATAGATAATTTTAAATTTGTTGCACTTTTATTAAAGAATTCGAAACGAGGTTTTATGTTTATTTACATATTTTCTACTTTGTTTTTGTATTCTCGAATGTATTTCTTTGGAACGAAGTTTCTCATAGCACGTTACACGCTTGGAGAATGAGAACTAGCCCGAAAAAAGTGTAAGATTTCGAATGCTACTTTTGTTCCAGTATAAAACAACAGTTTTGCTACAGTGTAAGCACGAGCGTTTGTTAATGTTTTTTTCTGCTGACCTTCTATTGTGAGCCAATCATTGGTCACATGCCAGACCGTTCCCAAATCGGTATGCATTTATTTTCATTATAAATTATAAAATTATTACTTTATCATTTATTAAATATTTAATAATATACTTATTGATAAATTACAATAAATTTTCTGTATATCTTTATTTTCACTACTAAACTTTAGTTAGACTGTTTTCGTAAATTTAACAATTCATATATATTCATTAAAATTTTTAAGAGAATTAAATTTAATTATAAATTTAATTCGATTTAATAACAAAAATTAAAATAATAATATAAAAAAATTAGTATAACAAAATTTAATATTAAAATTAATTTTAAATTTAATTTAATTTTTTTTTATTCCAAAGAAAAGAAAGTTTAATAAGGATCAAATTTTTTACTACTCTGTATGAGAAAATAATAAAGTTGAAACGCGATAATTATAAAACGGTCTGGCAGATGATTGGCTTAGAATGGAAAGCCATCAGAAAAATAGAATGGTGTACCTTATCATCTGTCAATAAAATTTTAAATTTTATTTTTTTAATTTAATTATTTTATTTAATTTAGATATGAACAATCGTATTCATTATTACGCTCAGCCATTTTATTTCCATTAATAATTTGTGTTATGCCCAAGAAGTATAACTACTAAGGCGCGTAAATAAATACATATGATCTTTTTTATCAATTAGGAATGAATTGCGTTGAGGATGAAATCAAATAAGTACCAGTGGTAAAGTGACAATAAGTGGATGATTTATTTTAAACTTAAATTTTGTATTATATTTTTTTGCATGGACGTTGGTACGGACGTTGGCTGGACGGTAGAAAGTTTACACATATATTAACTGATACCAAATTAAATCATGCAATACTATTCACGTGCTATACAAGTTTTATTTAACTAAAAGATGTTGCCCGGATTGCTTCATTATCATTATTATTTTTTCGTATCTTAAATTTAATAGTGTTTTATTATGCTGTAATTTTTTTTATTTAATACATAATATATAGCGAAATGAATTTCGTTCCAACCGGGTGAACCACGCCATCTCTCGTTCTTTTTTGGTATTATTTATATTGACGTTTGTGTATTTATATTGATGTTTTTGATATTTAAAAAAAGGAGAAAGAAATTATGAACCTATCTCAAACGCTGTTGTAAATGAAACATAAATTTATAGATACTTACGAAGTGATTCCTGACATACAAAAATCACACGATCAAACGACTTGAAAACAATTATAACTGTGCTGACAACGGTGATACGAAGCAACACGCAAATACGCAGAGCTTATTAAAATGTAGCGATCTGTAATGAAGGGCGTCATTAGATGCGCCTTGGTTAGGGTGCCAACCGTAAAAATTTTTGTCAGCAATTTATGTTAAATACGATGAAGTTAATAATAGAAACGTGTTTAATGCCGCGCTTAATTGTTGCTTGCCAAACCTGGCCACATACAAAGTGAACTCTTGACAAAATAAATAAACATACATTAATTCGTAAGGATAAGCCCATAGTAACTAAAAAAAGCCCTACTAAAAACGGTGCTAAATGAAGAAATTAGCATCGTTTCTTTTCAGTAGACATCTTGATTCTTGAGAAAGTTTATAATGGGAACTGTCAAAAAATGTCGGATTGCATAGTAAAAACGTGTTGAAATTACAGTTCGAGAATTTTAAAAAAGGATGAAGTGTCTTACCATCGGTTAATAATAATTTTTAATACATATTTTTAGTTACTTATTAAAAAATAGTTTTATTTTAAGGAACTACATATGTAAAATCTAATGTCGGAGTCTTGTAAGGACGTGTTTTTACACATTATTAATTTTTCTTCACTTTGGTTTTTGAAAAGTAAGGTGCCGGAAAAATAGGAAACATTAGAAGCAAAATGATTCACTATTTATCCGTCTGTTTGTCACTTCAATAACTTAAAAACTACCAAACCGATAAACTTAAAATTGTAAATGTAAATATAAAATGATCGTAGGTTTGAGTCGTTACTTGATTAGTTATAGTCAACGCATATACTTTTTGACATAACCTACAATGGATGAAAGACTCACATACACACACATTGTGTTTATAATTATCATTTTCGTCTTAATTGTTGTTTATTAATTATCGTTAGTAGTCTCATATACCGCCTCCTTGAAATATCGCCATAGAAAATAGTTCAATGGATTGAGATCTGATGAATGTGGTTCACCAGACCTCAATCATGTGATTGTACCGCCACCTCCTATCCATAGATTTGGATAAGTTGCATTTAAGTATTCAGTTACTTACGTACGTTAAATACGCGAAAAGTGGACCGATGCATCATCGTGCTGGTTGCCACATAGCGTTTATTCAACAGATTTCCAAGTTCGTCTCTTAAAAACCGTAGATAACGAACTTCATTTAGCCTCGGTGGGGGTTCAAGTGGAGCGATACTTTTGCCATCCAAGATTCCAACCAACAAATTGACTCCGAATCTTTGTTGAAATCTATCTTTCCTTACTATGCGGGGATTATCGATGGCCCATTGATGTAAATTGTGCATATTAAACACTCCCAATTTTTTAAAACATTATTCATCGCTCCATAAGATTGAATTAAATAAGCGGATCTTGCCTGCATCGACGCAGCATCTCCCGACAGAAATATATCCGTCGTTAATAGTCAGC
Source organism: Druceiella hillmani (assembly GCA_039881145.1). Lineage (NCBI taxonomy): Eukaryota > Metazoa > Arthropoda > Insecta > Lepidoptera > Hepialidae > Druceiella > Druceiella hillmani. The sequence continues at coordinate 21,336,581 of JAYKKI010000036.1, forward strand.
AGGTAGCATTGCTTGCACTCGTTGTACATGGTACGGGTACAAATTATTTCTCCTTAAAATGCGGTGTACTGAATTTCTTGCGACACTAGTACGTCAAGAAATGCGCCGAACACTTCGGCCAGCACTTGACGCCTGTGTCAGTAGCGAAACCAAATTGTTATAGACCATTTACAATAAAATAATAGAAAAGCTATCCTAAAATTGTTTTTCAAATGTTATACTCTTCACTGGCTTCACTGATATTGGTGTAAACCTAGAAGAACTTTATGTTCACTTTCGAAAGTGATGTAAATTTATTGCATTGAAAACACCAATATCAACAAGGGTATCAAATGTTAAGGCCAAATAAGCTGAAACGATATGGATGATGTAATTACCTAATAAATTTTACTAATAATCTCCACGGACCTTACGATGTTTTGATTCATTTAAAACGTGAAGTCTTTATTATTGTCCAAGCGTTTGTGGTGAAAAGAAAAAATTGTATTACATTTGTATTCATCGAGAAAAATTTTAACAGTTTGTGGTGAGGAGTTCAGTTTATTTCATTTTAACCATGAAAAATTCTCGTTCGAGTCTATTCAAAGCGCACTGAATGGCCGACCGCCACATATAACATACACACTCGTCCGGCGGAGAATTCGCGCACAACTCAACAACTCAAATAACAAAACTACATTGAAATTATAAACCTTCAATGTAGTTTTTTTACTTGAGTTAGATAGCAGTATGACCTTTCCCGTTAGTGCAAATACTTTCATCAGCATCTACGGAATCATCACCCAAACAAAAACTTACTAGCCGGGGGTATAAATGGTCCCACCACAAGACCAGCCAGCTCTGTTCAACATTCGAACGTAGTTTCCTGATCTACTCTCGCAATTTAACTCAAATTCGTTTTCAATTTATTATATAACGTACTTACTAGCTATAAGATATTAAATAGTATTTATTTAATACTTATTAAAGTAAATAAAGTACATTTTGGCTACCGAACTTCCCGGTGCAAAAATCAGGTTTTTAAAGAACCTCTAATTCCTTGGGTGTTCACCCTAGGGATTAGGGTAGATCACCATAATTCTTTAATATGAAGATAAATGCAACAACTAAGTATTTTTATATTTGTTGGATACATTTATTTTTTATGCATTTTAAGGTACAACACGCGGCGACTACAAAAGTAAAAATACAAGTCTCATATATTTCTCTCCGGAAAGCATTGAATTAGAAAAGATTTTATAAATTAAAGAAATCTCTGGTAGTAACATATAACATATACCATGCATAACATATAACATATAAGATTTGCAATATTGGATACTTATAAGAACCAATTTCAGTACGGGAGAGTTTAAAAAGAATCAAAGGAAATAGGTTAATTACAGCACAATATTTAACTAGTAATTTATACAAAAATAATTTATGTACAAATATTTCCAAATAAGTTTCTTTGCTAAAATTATAATTTATCTACCGCGTAATTTTGTTTCCAAATTGATTTGTACTAATTTGAGATTAATGAGATAGGATTCGTTTGTTCAGAACTTTCATTAAGAGCAATAAAATAAATTGAATATTTATTTCATAACTTTCACACGCAAAGAAACATTTGTTAAAAACAAAAGTTTTAATTTAGTTCATTATTAGTTAAAACAATAAAAAAACTTTGCAAATTAGCAATTGAAAATAATACTTATTTTAAATTTCAGATATCTATATATGGATGAAAACGCTAGTTCGCCATCTCGTTACATTTTACTTTTCATTGTTGACTCTCAAAAATGATCACCTAAGTGATTATTTCATAAATCTATAATCATGTATAAATGTTATAAGATTCCCGCCCTTATCCGTCCATTTTTCTCTATATCCATCTCTCAAATCTATCCGTCTGCGCCAGTTTGCCAGAAATTTTTTCACATAGGAAATCGAAATTCGGCACAGTGATAAATCCATAGACTTAATATATTACGAATATTAAGTCTTTGAGTAAATCACATTAGTCTGCGTATATTTTAAAACTTAATACTTAAAAATATTGATGTAAACATTTTAGAAGAAGCAATAAAGAGAAAACATTTTTTTTTATTTTCATAAATCGCTTGGAGTATCAATTGAAAGAAAAAGTTTTAGAGATATTGTTGAAGAAAATATCCCACTCTCGTCTTTCAGTTTCATGTACTAAAGCCAAAATTTAAAAAAAAATGCGTTACCAGAAGTTTAGCAAAGAATTGTATCAATTATTCTAAATTTCATAATTAAATTCATTAGATTCAAAATATTTTCTAAAATATATACTTGGCAAAATATTTGCATAGTTAAGAAAACTGTGTTGACGGTAGCATGGAAAAATAAAACTGTTTTGGAAAAAAATTGAACCAACTTCAAATAACCATTGAATGAAAAGTGCACTGAAAGTATAAAATAATGAAAATAAGAGCACTTACTTAGAAATTTTGCAATATAATATCGTTTCCGAACATAATACATAAAGTCATCAAAATAACATCTGAATTGAAAGCCATGATCGTTTATACTTTTGAATCGCACTTGAAATAATGGGCGAGCTGGTGACCAACTTCCATATAAAAAAGTTATTCTTCTTCTATCATCACCTCAAATGAGGACGAATACTCATCCTACAATCTTTCTTTCTTTCTGTCTTCTTTCATCCCTAGCTGATGAAGGCAGTTCCTTATCCAATGCCTTACTATGGGTACCGTGCGGTTCGGAGCCTCTTTAACGATGGCGAAGACTTCTTCTATAAATGATGATAGTTGACGACGGTTTTAGCTTCTTACAGAGTGGCGTCTAGAGTGGCATTCAACAACACCAAAGAAGACATGGACTGGGCCCTGTCTTCTTTGGTGCTGTTTGTTAAAATTTGCAAGCGATAGGTTATTTTCCACCACAGAAGCTTGAGTTATGAATTATTCAATAAACGCGACCCTACCGACATAATAGCCTCCTTTGAAATTAGTTCAGAGGTCGTCGGATGATTCTTACAATCTTCTTGAATCTTTTCGTTCGGAATGCAGTCGTGTTGTACGAGGATTTGTCGAAGGCATTTAAAAAAATTCAAGCTTCCAAATTCGACTTCAATTCAAAACCTAGACATAGGTTTCTGATCTATAAAGATGGTCGGTTAGGATAAGTGCTCGAAATAGACGGAGCTTGGTATTAAGGAAAGTGGTGCCTCGCTTCTGGATAGACAGCGAGACCAAGTTAATCCTGCAGCGGATTTAATTAATAGCCGACAATTTCTTTTCCTGCGCCAAAGGCCCGAGATATTTGATTTCTTGAATTTGCTCCAATAGGGTATTTTTAAAGTGAATGATTACTCGCGATCCATCTGTAGCTATTGCCTTGGTCTTATTTGTGTTTAAATTCAAAACTTATATTAGGACGATGCTGGCTATTAAATAGAAAATGTTCGTTGCTTGAGCATCGAAATCGATGACAATTGGCAAATATTAGATTGGTTATGGAATCCTTCATACCGTATTGTTCTCCTCCTTTACCGTCAAATACTTTCCGCTTGTTAATGAAGAGAGATGGCTCTACTGCATCTTGGTTAACACCGGTTTTAATTGGGAATTCCCTGAAAGTTTATCTCTGAAGCTATGTGTTGAAGCGTATTGCGTCGCCTGAATGAAGCTTCAGGGATTCAGCAGAAACAGGGTTTCAGCTTCTATGGTTCTCCGTAAAGGTTGCAAATGTAGGCAATCGAACGCTGATTTCGTTCTTAAAAAAAATTAAAATTCTTTCACCGATTCTTGTGGCCTCCACGACAATTTCGTTTATTCCTGGAGTCGATTCATCGCTGTCCCCTTTTAAACTGATCTTACCCCCCATTTGACTTATTGGAAAGTTGGTCCCTCTTCCAAGAATAACACTTCTAGCAAGGTATCGGTGGGGTTTCCGGCGATGGCACTAATAGTGAGTTGTGATATATATATATATATATATATATATATATATAATAATGCTTGGAAGAATCCTTTCCACTGTTGAAGGCATTGGTTGGATTACCGTACGAAATTTTCTTCTACATTCTTGATGTCGCCGTTGCTTCGTTTCTTCTTTCCACTGCGTTCTTGGATAGTTCGGTGTGATAACCTAAATCCCTTTTTATTTGTTGCCTCGTTAATATTTGCTGCCACGTTATTCAAATATGCTTCGGCGTCTGATTTCAGTTTCGCACGTACTTCCCTAGTGAGTTGGCAATACTGTTTAAAATCAACATTCTCGGCTTTGTTACATTCGTCTACCAATTCCAGGCGTTTTTCTGTAGTCCACGACTGCGTTCAATACGACGTGGAGGGCATAAACCGACGGCTTAGTCTAGTAAAGTTCCTGAGAATTGTCTTTTTTTCTTCCACATCGTGTGGAATATTAAAGGCGGTGAATTAGTTCAACGAAGTGAGTTGGAAATTACATATGGTTTTTGATCTCGTAAGTGTGTCTAATTTGACTTTTTTACTATTTTGGACGGTTCAAGTTTGATCTTGGCGCGAAATAGATAATGATCGGATTCACAATATTATTATATTATACTTTCATTAAACGCATATTGTTGGTGGAGAAACAAAACAAACTATTGTTAACCTATATAGCCTAACTTTAATTCCAAGATACATGACTTTAATACAGATTCGAACTGAAACATTGAATATGGTATTAAAAGTTACACCCACATCAGTATTTCCGTTAGAATTTTCTTTATTTGTTTTAGTTTTAAAAAATCCAATAAAACGTTTACAGTTCTATCATATATGCCTTTGTAAATAGACCGATTTCTTACTGAGTACCTTGTTTATCAGTATTGTCCATCATATGCAATTATTGTAATATACCAATTCAATATTCACAATTAAATGAAACTACGTGATGTAGTATTATTTCTACTTTCTTTAAGTTCTTTACCACGACCTAGGTTTCGTTGTATTACATCTTTAGGTGGGCTATTAGCAAAGATATCTTTGCTAATAGCCCACCTGAAGAATACCCGACCTGAAAAATTGTATCTAGTAAGAAGCACTTAGAACTTTTACAAAACAATATTGTTTCCGAACACAATAAATTTAGAAAGCACCGCTTCTCTTAGAGATTTTAGTACTCGGTTCCAAATCGACGCCTCTCTCTCTGTCACACTCACAAACAGACACATAAGGACCACATTCAACTCGACGAGTTTCTTCCTCATCACTAACGAGGTATAGTCACTAACTTCCAGCTCTATTATCAGACCCTGGCCACCACTTGTGACCTAAATACTCGCCAGACAAATCAAAGGAGCCCAAAGTTGATGAACGTAATTCTAAGCATTAATTAGTCCCCGTCATCATTTGCCAGCTCCATCATTAGACCCTGGCCACTACTTGTTATCATAGGACCTATGAAGACAAATCAAATATACCAAACTCGCTGAATCTACTCCTCTACTACTGTCACTAAAATCATTTCAAGATATGTCAAATGAGTTCAAACGCGGTATCTAATTTCACAAATTTAACTATAAATATTATTATGGTGTCCTACAACAGCCTATACTGCACAAAAATAAGGGACAACACACACACACACGCACGCACGCACGCACACACATAAAAAAGCCAACAAATTCAAGTATTTACATGTTTACTAGGCAGTTACTTTTGCATGGAAAAGTTTTAGAACTCACAATATGTTGATCCTAGATCAGTTACACAAAAATCGCACTGATTTGAAACTCAACCTGGACAGCGATCTTGAGTTGAGTAGATCGATCTCATCTTCATTTTTAATCGTAGGAAAAGGTATAGGCCAAATTTTACATTAATCACCATTGAAAAAAATTTTTTTTGTAATAATTCATTTTTATTTTTTAGGGCATTAACTTAATAGGTACTAGTAACTAACAGTATAATCATTTTTGTTCTTAGAGTGCATACTCGCATTTAGAAATTTAAAAAAGTAACGCAAAAAAATCTGTCAAGTTGTTAATGTTAACATAATTTAAAATTTTTTTCTGGAGACGTAAAGACATTTTGTAGATATTGCAATCCTTTATTAAGTTCCACAGCAATTATATTTTGTTCATTGTGAGTTTTGTCATGTAATATATTTTTATTTTCTGACATAATTCTAATTGTTCGTTTCAAGAATAATTTTTAAATCAATATTCCACAGAATTTTGAAATTATTAGAAAAAGTAGAAAGTATTTAAAATTGTTCATTCACTGTATTACACTGTTCATACATCTAAAGTATTAAAAAATCAACCCACTTTAAATTTTAAAATTTCATTGTGAATTGGTTCATTGCCACATTCACCTTTCAAGATTTTATAACTTGATTTCTAAATCTAAGCTAATTTTTAACTTTAATGACTTATTATTTCATTCTATAAAATCAAATAATAAATCATTAAAGCTTTATCTAACTAAGCAATAAGCTTTCAAAAATTTATTCAAATTATTTAAATGACTACAATGTTAACTTTGCTTTTTGAATAATTTTACTATAAAAAAATAGCAATATCCACTTCACTATTATACCACAAAATAAGCATCCGAGTGAGCTTATAATTTTGTAACAAACAACTTAAGCTAATAATGCAACTAAATTCTTTATTTTCAAAATGTCCTTTGCTTACTAAGAGCTTTTACTTACTTCATAAGAGCATTGAAAACCTATCCAAGTCACCATTAACCCTACATTGCATTCAGTGCCATATGTGTCACAACCAATATCATTGCCTATTGTGTTCAGGTCGCTAACATTTAGTTTTACTTATAGGAAAGTAAAATAATAGGCCAATATGTTAGTACAATAGAAAATGGCTAGTTAATAATCTTACTGCTTCGTGTGAGCAACTTGTTTCAAATCTGTTTCCAGTGTTCTTCACAAGCCAAAAGTGATGAGACTGTGAATTGAAGATATAAGTGGTTCAGAGATAGCCTTTATTCCTTCAGACTTCAAGGTTCATTAAAAGTTTACAAAATATTAGGATTTCATCCAAATCTCTATAATAAAGCTACTACAAAGTTGGCTCACTGTAAATTGTTGGTTCTTAAAAGGAAAAAATACATATAGGAAACGAAGCTTTTTCAGACAATGTATCTAAAGGTTTTTAGGAACATTTATTTTTTCCTATCACAGAGTTTTATATTCCCAAGTTCGATAATTCTACTTAAGTGATAATCCTACCAAAGCTGAAGGATTTTAAATATACAACGAATAGTATGGAGATTAAAATGCGCATGCTGCAAGTTACCTGAATGTAAAGAGCCTTCATTCGACACCCCTATTGAACAAAATGATAGGAAATGCTTTTCTATATTACTTTCTGTATTTTTTAAATTGACAAATATTATATGAATTAAAATTTGTTCTTGATGACTAGAGTCAGGAGTGCAGTATGATAATATTAAAAACTATTTTGCTCTTTTTGCTAACTCTATAATTTGGGATTTGATATTTTCAGTCAATTACCTCATTTTGTATTTCATCCCTGAGATAATTAATGTTATGATGTCGTATTTGGGATTGTCTTTTATGTTTTGACAAAATTGAGGTAAATTTGGCTATCATCTTAATGACTTCCATTTTAAAAAGTTACGATTATTTTTAAAAAAACCTTATTCTCCAAATAATGGTTGCTTTTTGTGTAAGTAGTAACTAGTACTTATGCAAAAAGCTAAATTCTGCTCGATTAAAAATAAAATCACAATGAAAACTCTTTAGTAACTTCTATAGCCAGTGTTTCATTTCTCTGTTCATGATAATTTAAATTGCAGAAACAATTACTTGACTCTTATCATAATGACTGAAAAAATCTACGACAACATTTCCATGAGAAACATACTCTTTTTATGAATGTTTAAATATTCGTTCAAATGCTGCCGTCGTCAAGTCATTATAACCCCCACTATTCATCACTAAGGCGATAAGATTTCGAATCACAGTCTTCAAAACTTAAATATTTTACTTTGTCCAGTAGAATTAGTATTGTAAAACTTAATATTACTTACACCATGAATTGCCAAAAGAACCAAGAAATTCATAATCGACCAACTCCACATTAAATCAAAATTATCAACTATGTGCTATCAACGAGTTAACGACTGTACGATTCTTTCTCAACCTAATAATACATCCCTACTATAGGAGCACAGGCTGACATTGACATTGTAATGTAGATATTGTGTCAAACATAAGTTATTACCCATCAAGAAAGCTTTGATTTGAAATATCATATTAATCACGTTAGAGTACTAAAATTGCACACAACTAAAACAATTTTTTTCAGAATATGTCTAAAGATATTGTTGAAAAGGTCCAAAAAATATGATCCCCTATTTCTGAAAGTATTAAACCAAAATAAGAAATAAACAGTGTTATTAGAAGTTTACCGTATACTACTCTATACTTGCACTTGCCAAGTTTTTTGTTTCAGATTTACCTGTACAGAGAAATCACATAAGCCAAGTAATGTCCAAAATTCAGAAGCATTCTTCAGCCCTTTTTTTAGAGATTCTTCTTATTTTTTTATTGCTTAATTTTAAAAAATATTTCTTTTTGATGCAAAACTACAAGTTATAGTGACTTAAAGTGTTCAAATATCTGTTTCCATTGCATTTTAACTTACTCAACCACTTCTAACACAAACGGCAAACTTTGCACAGCTAAAAAACTGGTCCATGTTAAATTCCACTGGAAACCAATGAATTTCAAACAAATCATGTGAACCCAAACTTTACCTAAATTAAAGTTGACAGAGTTCCATTGATTTACTAAACATTTTTAATATGCATATCATGCTTCATACCATTGTTAAGAACTAGACGCTGGAAGATTTCAAAATTGCAAGAAACAAATTTGCAACTTTGAAAACATCTGACCAATCATGATTATATGAAGAATTAGGAAAGTAACCATTTGAAGGCAAACACGAGGTGAAAGATTTTGCAGTCTGCTTGTTTATACATTCACGTTATCACACCTCAACTTACATAGTAAAGTTGGATATCTTTCATTGCACCTAATAGCGTGTGTTAAATTTTTTGTTAGTTTGGCTATTTATTGTTGGATGCAATGTAAGCTCAAACAAGGGATGTCATTTAGCCGACTAATATAGTAACTAATTGGTATGGCTACGTACATTTTGGGAAAATTAATTATTAGAAATGAAAATATTTATTATTTTCCTAACATTTTGTGAAAGCAGGGCAAACATAGCTGCCGTGAATTGATTGTGTTTCTAAAAGCATTAGCAATTTAATTATAAGATCCGAGGGAATAGAAAACCAATAAAAGAAAACTAAAACATTTCATATAATTTTAATAGAGAAACTTTTTAATATTATTCTAATATTAATTAAGTAATTAATATTCGAATTTAATATTAATAGAGAAACAAATATTCAAAAGTAGCTTATATCAAAGTTAATATGGATATCAATCACAGAGTGAAAATTTTTTTACTATCTTTTATGGGGTTTGACTATACTGAGTACTTGAATAATTAGAGAACACATTAAAGGCGTTTTCTTTATATGCAAGATAAATGAAAATATGTATTTATACGTTTTGTTCATTAAGAAAAGTATCCATCAAGTGCAGTCTGAATATTTTATTGTATATTTATAGGCATTGGCAACATATTCCGTAAGTTATTCTATTGGTTTTTTTTCAAATACCCCAATGTATTCTTTTAAAACATTATAGCAACAAAGACTTTCATTAAAAATAGTGTTTTACTTTGAAATTCAAATTTGTCTGTCTTTTATATACCATATCAAGTTTCAAAAGGTTTTATAAATATGTGCGAATTAAAAGTCCACTAGATGACTGATTAATAATTCTTACATTAAACATATGTGAAATCTAAAATTTTGTGAAGGAATTAATAACATAAGCCACTACCCACTAGCTCTCTATTAATTACGAAAGCATTACACAATACGAGCGAAATATGCTTTTGCTATCGTATTCAGCTCAGCTTTTATAATGTCAGAATATTTATTACAATATATTTGGTCCAATGCTAATACATTATTTACTCAAAGTTGACACTATACTTAAACTAAGTATTGCTATAAGTTTGACGTATAAGCTCAATCTCCTTTAAATGCCATATTTATTTCATAACAAAAACATATTTTAATAAAATTGCAAAGCTAGATACTGGCATAATCTAAACTCGATGACCATAGTAAATTTAAATAGAAAAAGTTATTTAAACCTCTGTAGGCATAGTCAAAGAATAGAAGTCGAATGCATTGAATATTTACAATGCATGCATTGTCTCTCAATTAATTATAATATCCAACGTATTCTATTTAAATAATATTTTCAAATGTTATCCCCTGATATTCATTTGAAAATTTAACAGGTAACTATCTGTTAAAGTCTTGGTCTGTTGAACTGTTGGTTCTAAAGTGGTTGTTTGATAAATTTTTTTAGGTGTAAAATTGTTTCGATAATATAATATAAACTCACGTGTTTTGTTTTCAGAAATAAATTTCATTACCTATATAATATAATTTTTGGTAAGTTAAAATTGTAATTCTTAGATGTACGTGTTCATCACTAGGTAAATTAAATAAATGCATTGATTATTTACTTAAAAACTAAATCTTGAAAACTTAGAATATAGAGTAATCCAGAAGGCGTATATGCACAGATCTTTTTGGGACCTTCTGAAGCCAACAATTTTCTCCCCCTCCACCGTGCTCCCTCTACTGGCTCCCCGTCATAAGCAGGCAGTGTTATCAGCAGAATAATTTTACCCACCAACTCTGGGAAATCGACGCATATAAATATATATGCTTGCGGCAGGACAATACACATTTGCGTCAATTTATGTGGTGCATTGTTTGGCTTATATGAAGTATTATTATGGCTGCCATGTTAAATTTCTTAAATGTTTATTCCGACCACAAGCAATAGCCGAAAAATTTAGGTTTAAATTAAAATGAGTATTAAAATACATTATCATTAAAAATGTGTGAATGTGTGCGTGTGTATGTGTGCGCATGTGTACATGTGTATGCGTGCACTTGCATGTTACATCTTGTGTGTTACATTAATCTACAAAATGATTTTGGTACTTTTGCCAATAATTTTTTGTTTTTTTTTCTTAATGCAAAAAGAAAACAATTAGAAAGTTATTAAGACACTAATGTCTTAAAGTAAAAAGAGAGGTTTAAAAGCCCGCTATAAAAATTTGAAAATAATCGATCTTGTGCTAAAGAAATTCAATTACTTATTTTAAACAAAATCAGTTCGCATTTTCAGGATATGGAAAATAGAGAAAATTAATAAATGTAAAATTTGTTTCTTTTGCACGTCTCCATAATCCTACGTACAACGATTATATATGCAATAGGTAAAATATTCTAAAATTAAATATGACAGTGGAAATTTCAAATGTTACACCAAATTCTCCGTTTCTCAAATCCCGATTTTTTAACAAATTAAATTTTACATTTTTCAGTATCAACCAATTAAGACGTTTTAATTTGGATAAACAATTTCTTAAGAGGTGACAACACTAACAAAAATATGGCACGACTTTCATATTTTAAGCTATGTGGTCACATACAAACCACACGGCCATTCCAAGCTGTGTTTCAGATTGCATTGACAGCCACGTTTTGATACTATGCATTTTATGCGTAGTTTTTGTGGAGACACCGTCGACCTATTCTCACCTTCTGGAGTACTCATTATCCTAAGCTTGAAAGTATAACGGAGCCAGCACCTAACCATTTGCAATCTACACGTATGAAAATTAAACTCAGAAAATTTATTTCTTTTTCTTAATAAAATATAAATAGATAATTATTAATTCACAAGATTATCAAATCATTTCTGAAAAACTCTATCAAAACCAGAGATCATGAAATAATACAATCCACTTTGAAGGAATGTCTATAGTTTCAAAAAGTTGGCACTATGAGCACTTATTACGAAGCAGTGCCGTTAAATGATGTTTTTATCTATATTTTAAATGAGAGAGAAAAATTGGAAGTTAAAATTACACGAGTAACTATTTCAATATATCAAAACATTGTTAAATCTGATTAATGGAAAGAGAGTTGATTAACTTTTCCATGATATTCTTTATGTCATCTGTGATATCATGGCGGCTTTCAGCAAATTTTTTGAGATACTCATCGATACTAGCCGATTGTAGTTCTTCCACAAGGCTATCTTTTTCTATAATTATCGCAAGGAACTTGAGGAGATTCTCTGCAACCTGTGGAGGCATTTTTCCACAATTTGTATCTATGAGAATGGATAAATGCTTGCCGAGTTCAGATTTTATTAGTTCACCAATAAAGCATTCTTCTGCTGCCTCCTCTTTTAATGTTTGTACTCTGGTTTCGAAACATTCATCAGGTGTAGCAATACTGCTGAGTGATAATGAGTTATGATCTGATGATGCTTCATCACTAGGTGACGGTTCAGAGGCCTGAGAAGCATCGGGAGCCGTAAATTGATTGAGAGAGTGAAGAGAAAGGTGTTGAAAAGAGGCAAGACTAAGTACAGTGAGGGCTATAATTGCTTCATTCTGCATCACGGAGTGAGACGATACCAACATGTGTACAAGGGATGCTACAGCTGGCATCATCTGCAAAATCAAAAATTACTATAATTAATTAAAATTTGACGATCATAAATAATATCAATGAAGTCATATATTGCAGTTTGTGTCAAACTGTTATTTCCAAAAATTTATTTTTTAAATAGATTAGCAAAATTTCAATGCTACTCATAAATAAAAACTTGACCTTAAAAAATGTATTGACATTAACACTTGAAAAATGTATTGACAATCAACAAATATTGATGTGATGCAGAGTTTCATTTTTTGATTGAAGTATTTTAAATGTATATTCTTTAATTCAAAATATATTGACCTGACATCCGTTAATGAACATTTCTTTTCTTTGCTATTTGTCGTATCGTGATTTAATAATTTTTTATAGCCAGTATTAAACATTCTAGATTAGTTATTTAGATTTTTTACACCAATTTGACACGTATCGAAATGAAAAATGTATCCTTTAAGTAACATACTGCACTATTGTGTCATAAAATAATATAAAAGAAATGTATAGAGATGAAAATCATTAAACGAGGTTATTTCACTACTTGTTTCTAGCAGATATATTCAACGGAATATTTTTATAACGAGGTGTGATCAAAAAGTACAGTGATCTAAAACTACAAGGAACTTGATACAATTTCTTTAAAAGTACTCTTCTTGGCTAGCGATACACTTATTATTTATTCTAGCCTTCTTTCGGAAGTGCCTTTAACTGCTCTGTTGGAAATCCGGATAGTAAAGTGAATGTGGACAGACTGGAATCTATTTCAGCCAAAAACTCTCATATCAGTTGTGAGCATCAGCTGTTGTCGTGATGAAGGAAGAAAACAATGACCCATTTTTCTGGTCTCTTTCTTCGTACATCGTTCTGTAAATGTTACCGTAGGCCCTTGTAATATTCGAAGTTTCCAGTTGTTCCCCTTTGAACGAACTCTGACCGTACAATGTCCACTAATAAAAAACAAGAATAAGCTTGACCTTCACGATCGACTTGCGACTGATGTGCTTTTTTAGGATGAGAACAACCACTCGCTTTCCATTGCGAACTTTCAATTTTCATCTCACGGTCATATCTATACACCCAATACATTCATTTCCAATTATAATTTTTTCATGTTCGTCTGTCAAAAATAAGTTTTGCAGTCACTCATCTCATTTGCAAATTATCAGTTAAAAAGGTTTGTACGGACCCGTATGAGATATTCAGATTTTCAGCAAACTCTCGAATAGTGAATCACCCTTTTGAACAAACCTTTTTTGCCACTTCTTGCACATTTTCGTACATTTGTGAGGTTGAGCTTGAACGGATTTCCACTTTTAAATCACTAATACCACTTGTAAACACTCTTCAGAAACATTATAGCCATACACTACTTTTAACATTTCATGAGCTTCTTTGACAGTCTTTTGCAACTTGAAAGAAAATTTAATATTTACACATTGTTCGAAATCAATGATACGCAACAGACATGGTAAACAAAACCTCACTCTCCAGGCTCTGGAAATCGACTGACTTGTTCCGACTACTCGCTGTCGATCTCAAAGAATCAGGATATTGGGCTTATTGCCTCAAATTGATGTAGCGTCTACAGTTGCTACATTGACCGTATTTTTTTATAGCACCTCGTAGTTATTATAACAGCTGACAAGCAATTTTTCAATAAATCTTTCAATTAATAAAATTGGCAAATAAAAAAATTACGGTATATAATGACCTGTACTAGTATATGTTTATGGGTGACAGAAGAGAGCTGTCGCACTGTCCATGCAAGCATTCGTGGAGCCTCACCGGCTGCACCAGCATGCTCTCCAACACCCCAGGCCGCTGCCGCACGTATTGCTGCCAAGTCTCCGCCTACTTGTACTGCTACGTCCACTGAAATATACATTGAAAACAGAAATCTTAAATTTTCCATTTTTTAAGGTTCGCATAAGACTATAATTTTTACCGTAGTTTGGAATGTATATAAAGTCCCATATTTCCATGTTTGTATAAATAAATTCTTCCCAATCACTACACAATCTTCCCAATCTATACACAAGAAATCCTATGCTTGGAAGAACCGAAAGTTGTCAACCTGGGTAAGAAAAAATTACAGAAGGTAGAGAAAATATTTTACGGTCATTTTTATCAAAAACATTTTCATAAAAATTACCAAGCTAAACGGAAACACTTCCAAGAATTAAAATCTATTATACCTTTAGATTGTCATCGTTTTTATTATATTTTACTTCTTTATGATCTCACACGACTGATATTCGGTTTAAGGTTAAGATTTTAAAACTTTTTCACACTGCTGATTTTTTTCGATTTGTGAAGTACCTTTCAAATTTTTAAAATTTTGTAACTATTAAGAATTGAATTATTGAGAATTATATTGTCAGAGATGAATAATTATAATACCTAAGTAATTTAATGTTCCTTGTTGTGATTTTAGGCCAAAAATGTTTAACTTGCTGCTAAGAAGCTGCACCAATGTGTAACATTGTTAAGAAAACTCTAATTGCCATGTTGCATTAGTTAATTTGAAGTTCATATAAATAAAATAAATGTTTACGTATCGTGTTTTTACCCTAAGATCCCTGTGTAAGTCCCTTAATGTTTTATCTAAACTATGATAACAATGGATTTTTCATAAACGAAAAGTATAAAATCAAATTTTGTAGAAAATATGACAAAAATCACAACATTTAACAATTTTAGAGTGTCCCAGATATCAACGTCAAGCCGGAAACGAGGGATAGGCTAGCTTGTGGCAGTTCAGAGTAAAATCAGAAAAAAAATCTAGATTATGTACTTTTAAAATTATAGGTATGTATAAAAAAAATTGCCATTCTGCGACCTTCTTTCAAGTACTGTGACTAGATATTTTCATTTTTTTTTATTCTAATTTTTGTTACTTAATTCTGAATAACCATTACATTAATCAGTCTAAAATAAAAATAAAATTGCCTTACTTTAAAAAAAAATTAACTCTACCGAACCATGCACTCAAAATATTCCGTCACCTAACTTTAAATGCTTGTACTGAAAAAAAAAAATGTACTACGCTATTTTGGCAAATTACTTTAAAAGTTGACGCATTTAGTCCAGATTACAAAATGGTATTACCCTTGCTATATTTTTTGTTATATAAGGTAACAAAAATCCTATTGAAACCAGATTTTATTCCAACTCATTTTATTTCATATTTTGCCAATTGTGCGCGAGATAGAGAATGTCGCCATGTTTACCCAGATGAGTGAGACGGTTTGACACGTCATTTCGATTAGTGTGAGTGAAACGGATAGAGACGCTATTCACACCAAATAGAGACGCGTAGGCACATGTGTGCAATACAACAGTACGTTACGCATCTTCGTTTACTGCGCATCTTTATGTATTCATGTTGATTTCGAGCTTACAACTTTGGCTTCGTATATTGGACTCGATTGTATTGTGAATTAGATTTGTTATCTGATCATTTACGACGAACGTGGCTTTTTTAGGACTAAAGTGATTATCGTTGATTTTGTATCTTGATACACTGTGAGAGAATACGCTAATATTCATCTTATTTATGGGGAATGCAGATGCAATGCTAGTGCTGCAGCCAAACTTTATCGTCAACCGAGTGTTTTCAAATGTGCATCGCTCACTCTCTGATGGTCGATTTCCAAATGAAATAAGTAGCGAGGGAAGACCCCTCATGCCCTACAAGAAGGAAGTTTTACAAGAAGTCGCACAAGACCCGAGTACTTCATTACGTAGAATTGAAGCAAGAACAGAGTGCCTAAAAAATATAGCTCATAGCTAGCTAGTATCAAAAATATAGCTAGCTAGTATCATGTACAACGAGTACAAAGTCTACTATCCCACGATTACTCAGAAAGAGTTGCGTTTTGTCACACGATGTTGCAAAGGTACAGGGAAGACTCGCGATTTTTGGAAAAAATTCTGTGGACAGATGAATCCTCATTTAAAAAAGACAGATACATGAACTTCCACAATTTAAATGAGTGGCATGTAAAAAACCCACATTTGAAGATAGATCACAATATCACTTTAAAATAAACATGTGGACCAGAATTCTGAATGGTAAAATTATTGGGCCATTCGAGCTCCCGGAGAACTTGAACGGAGTGAGATATTTAGATTTTTTGCGAAACCATTTACCCAATTTATAAGAAGACATGCCACTTCCTATTTATGGAAACATGTGGTTTCAACATGAAGGCTGTCCAGCGCATTATACTCGCCCAGTTAGAGTATTCCTTGATCGAGATTACCCCAACAGGTAGATAGGGAGATCTGGTACAATTTCGTGGCCAGCACATTCACCTGACTTAAATCCTCTAGATTTCTTTTATTGGGGAATGGTTAAAGAAAAAGTGTACTCCAAACCAATCCGAACTGTGCCAAAAAATTGCAGTAAAGCTGTTTAATAAGCCGATCTTTTTTACGAAGATGTAAGGCTTGCATTGTGGATGACGGAAAACTATTTGAATATTTGTTATAAATAAACTTTTGATTCCTTTTTTGTTTTAATTTTTTTTTGTGGACTAAATGAGCCAACTTTTAAAGTAACTTGCCAGAATGGCGCAGTACATTTTTTTTCAGTACAAGCATTTAAAGTTAGGCGATGGAACATTTTGAGTGCAAGGTTGAAAGTAAGGCAGTTTTGTTCTTATTTTAGATTGTGATTAATGTAATGGTTATTCAGGATTAAGTCACAAAAATTATTATCAAGAAAAAAGTAAATTCATAGTCAGACAGTACTTGAAAGAACATCGCAGGGTGGCAATTTTCTCAATTTTTTTAAAAATACCTATAATTTTAAAACTATATGACCTAGATCTTTTTTTGGTTCTGAGAACTGTCACAAGCTGGCCTATCCCCTGTTCCTGGCTTGACGTTGATTTCTGGGGCACATGTATATATATATATGTGTGTGTGTGTGTATATATATGTATAATATAAGGTAAACTAAATAAATATACAGTTCCATAATACAAAATAAGACAGTCTTTTCCGAAAACTTAACTTTTTTTGGTTACGCTATGTTCGAACTTAAGCGACAATATGTAGATAACATTGAGAGTTAATTTCTTAAATACATACGAATTAATATGGTTTTATCACTTGTATCAAAATTTACATCAAATCATTTTTGAAGAAGACTTGGGCAGATAGCCAAGCACATGAGTGATTTTACACAGATTCTCGTTTCTTTGTCCCTTTGAGGTTTGGAAGACCAAAAATGAAGCAATTGCTTTCTAAAGACAAAAACCAATCCATGATAACAAATTAGTTGTTAGGTGTTTTAAATGAAATTATACAATATAAATTTTCCAATTACTTGCAAAACAAAAACTGTTTTTTAAAGCCTTTGGATTTAAAAAACTGATTTAGTTTTTAAAATAAAATTGCTATTGCAATTATAAAAGATCATAAATGACATGAAAATTGATACACATAAAGAAAATCCTACATGTGTAACATATAATAAAACTACAGCAAATTTAAGAAAGAAGTCAGCGAAGAAGTTCATTTATTTATTCAATATTTTCAAAAGCACAGCTATTGTTACAATATACAAATCGAGCCATAGATGCCTATTATGTAACTTGAAAGTATGGTACAATATTACAAACTTTATCTTTACTTCTAGCTGAAAATTTCCAGATTTTTGAATTGGCATTGTAAACACTACATATTTTAAAGTTCTAGCTCACCTGGAAGTGATCTATATGTTTTGATGATTCAACGGTGAGTGAATGGATAAGCTACGAAATTGCCAATTTTTGATATCAGTATCTTGGAAACTACTATAGATATAAACTTTCGAATATCTTATAATCCAGAAGTCCGCATGCTGAAAATCAGACTTCCAGCATTTGTTGAAACTGAGTTATCATGCAATTTCTGGTAATGCAGCACGGAACATAGGACTGCACTAATCTGCTCTGATTTTTTTATATTGCATAAAACCCTTAATTTTAACACATTTATTGCAAGGGAGGATAAGCAACTCAATAAAATAATTGGCTACAATAACTAACTAAAGCAAATGAATGAACAAAACAATTATTGCGATACCGGATAATTTGTAGATAAACCTTATAATCACCAACAATATAAAGTGTCCTTTTCAGATCATGAAACAGATGATAGTCAGAGCGAGCCATGTCAGGACCGTAAAGCAGGTGATCGAATTGTTTTGAAGCCAAGACCCTTAATTATCACTTGTTGAATATCAGTTGTATGTACGGGTGCAATATCAAGTAGCAGATGCACACATTTCTTAAGCGGTCTTAGAAGGCTTTTCCCAGGAAATAGTTATACTAGCATAACAAATGGCATTCATAGTGATATGTCATTCTTTATAATCCAGCAACGATATTATCTGAAAAAATATCACCACTATCTATTATTGTTTTCTTTTTTTTTTTGATCTATTTACTAATGTTTTCCTTTGTTTTCCTTGTGGCTTCTCCATTTGATGTCTGACATTTAATCAACTTCATTTTCAAAAAAGATGATAATAGAAAACCATTGCGTCACCTGGTATTACAAAGATTCCAAAACTTCCTTATTGTCACAGCGTTAAAATCATTGTGTGCAACAATATGCTTTTATCACTAGATTTCTGAAAGAACTTTAGAAATACATTGCGCATTAACTATATTCATTCATTCCTAGATATTTTGGGAGAATTTATCGAATAGCTGTTTCCGATTAAAAGATTAAAAGAAGCATTACCATTTCCATCGAGCAGCATACGTAATGCAGCAAGCAATTTGTATGCGACATGGTGGTGTTGTGTGGCGGGGAGAGCATGTAATAAAAGACCGACTGCACGGCCATCTCGAGCAGCCACCTTGTTGGCACGAGCGACTGCTAGGTTACGCACTGCTGCCAGTGTTGCATGCTGCACACGCACGGCTTGCTCATCCTGAGTTTCCCAATCCGTTACAGATAGTATATCTAAAGAGAAATATGGGAGTTTAGTTAAACAATATATAAGTACTACAGAGTACAAAAGCAATGAGTAATATAACAGCATACAATGTACTTTCATTCACTTTACTTCTCTCATATTTAGATATGATTTTAAAGGAGACTGGTGAAAATGAGCCTATTTCTTAAAAAGCTGGTATTATTTAGATTTTAAAAAAGCAAAAAATTTACCAATTAATAATCAGAAAAAGACAAACAATAAAATAAAATTACTAACCACAATAAAAAACAAAAAACATGTACTTTTAATGTATCAAGAATCATTAACGAGAAATACAAATCTAAAAAAGTCTCTAATAGCTGTTTTGAAATGATAAAATAATCCAAATTGATTGCTTTTTTACACATATAGTGTAGCCATTGCCTAAATTAACAACCCTGATGATCTTGAGAGTTTCACGGTTTTGTATGTTACATCTGTGTATGGAGCACATTATATGTGTTTTTGTCAGAATCCTTTTCGTGATTTCTTAAATTGCTTTTTCAAACATTTTCTCTATCTTATCTACCACGTTGGTCTTGGTCTTCCCTACTTGTTTTACATAACAATTATTGCATGTTTTAACATCACATTAACATTGTATGTTCTGCAAATATAGCTCTTTCCACAAAACAAATTACTAGAGTTTTAACTCTGATTACTTTTTAATCATTTTGAACCTTACTTAAACTAAACTTTTCCTTACCAAGTAGCTTATCAAATACACCTCCTTGCATCATTTGTATGCAGTACTCATCAGAACGAGCAAAGTTCCCTAAAGCCAGAATGGCTGTAGGAAGAAGATCCTTGTCATCTGAAGAGAGCCAATTGATCATACACCTGTATATTTCTCCTTCTCCATTGTCATACAACAATTTCATTGAATCATCTAAAACAAGCAAGGAGAATATTTGAAACATCAAATATAGAAATTAGCCACTACCAACTGTATGAATGGAGAGTAAGAAGTTATATATTTGCTCTCCTATATGAGTGACGTCTGATAATTATGAAAATGACATTATACATTTCATATTTTTTCTTATAAATTATATAAAAATGACTACTATTCCACCAATAAGTCTCTAATCCTTCTTTTATTTGAGTCCCTTTACTGTGCAAACCACCCAAAAAAAAAAAAGATATATATATATATATATATATATATATACTTATAGATTCCCCTTTATAGCAAATTATGTATGGTATAGACAGATAAAATGTTACCTCCGGTTAGAATAAGTATAATCAGATCACAGGCTAGTTTACATAGTGCTTGCACGTCCTCATCCTGGCTATCAATGCTGGTCGTACTGTGGAGCAGCTCTAATCTTGAATGCAACAGTTGAACTGCACCTGCCTCCGCTAAATATGTCTTTACATTATCTGAAATAGGCCTCATATAATAAAACTTCAAGTTAAAATGGTGACTAAAACATTATCAAAAAAAGAACTTCCAAAAACAAAATTTCATACCATATCTCTTCTACTAACATCAAAATGTAAGTAAATTAATAAATGGACAGCTAACATGAAAAAACAGAATATATTTTCATGAAAAAAGACATGCTTACCAGATTCTGCCTGTATGTGTAGATGGTCAAGACATATCTCTGAAACTTCAATACTTTTTGTGTCCTTCAAGACAGATAATACTAACAGGTTCAAATCCTTGTGAAAAATAAAATCAGGCATATTCTCATTTATTACATTCAGAATGAGAATAGAATTCTCCACAACATCATCATTCATGTCCTCTTTTGCAACTTCTTCTGTCAACACGCGTTTTAGATGAGAGAAGATATTAGTTTCAATGATACATTTCACATAGTCCAATCCACCTAAGAGGAAATTGAGCAAGCATTTACAAACAAAGAGTAATGTGGCAGATAGGTCTTGTTGCTTTTCAGATTGTTCATCGAGTAGATAAGGTATTAATTCAACAATAAATTGTAAACCTCGTGCTGAACAGATTAGGTCGCGACCTTCGGTGCAATCGCAGCACAGGTTACCCAAGGCACGGCAAGTTTGCTTCCTCGCCTCCAAACTGTTATCTGCCAAGTCTCTTTTCAACACGGACAGAAGGCCGTCAACGACATTCTGTTTAGCAAAACTCACTCTTTTGTCTTTTGATTTGGAAAGTTCGGCGATGGCCTGTGCCGACAAGCTGACTATTTCGGGATCATCTGATCCCAAAAGAACTGCAATGGAATCGGTAATACAGACAGAATAATCGAAAGCGTTCTCAATAATTTTATTTAATCTTACTTTTATCTCATCATTCCGATGATCTCCAAACTGTTCACCTATCTCATATAGGTTCAAATCTATTTCTTTTCCTGTAACGAATAAGCAACGTTTAAAATATTTATTAATCCCTTATTTATGTATTTTAGTTCTCTTACATATAGAAAACCTTCAAACGCACCATCCATTTTATATATAAATTATTTTAATTTATCAATTACTTAACAACTACATTTTAGTCTTAAAGTTTAATTTCGATTTTAGTGCACGATCTGTGCTTCCGATTAAATATTAATGACAGATGAAACAAATTTTGACAGCTCTCGTTTCCGTCAATACGTGTCTATGCTTCTCGTCTCCTTACGTTTTTATAGGTTTAATATTTTTTTTAATTCATATGATCAAAATATTTTAAAACACCATTAAAAAAAAAATTTGTGTCCCACAATGTGCAAATGACAATATTGGAAGCGTGTATTGACTGAATGTGCGAGTATGCGGATTTTAAAAGTTTATACTTGTGACACAAATTAAAATACAAAGTAATAATTTATATTGACGGCTTGAATATAAACGAATGTTACGCATATAATCTTGATATGAAATTAATTAGACCTAACTTACGTTGTTTATGTTTTTTAAAAGCTTAGCATTAGTTTGTGTATGCTCATCGATATTTTTATTATTCTATGTATCCATTTTTATTCTAAATGAGACCCTGTTAGTCTATAAATGCACACTTCAGTGTAACCCCAGATCCATACTATTTGGCTGTTAATTTGTTAAGTAATATCGAAATTGTATCTAAACGTTATTTATTTGTTTATTTATTTACACACATAAATTTATTGGTACATTACAGATAACCTATTCGTAACGACAACAAAATTATTTGTTTAACAAAGTTTAAACTTTTAGATTAAACATGAAGCAAAATATATAAGAAATACAAAAGATAACATCGACACATTTCAACAAATTTACTTTCACTCATCATAAACATATACATCTTCGTGCGATCAGGAGGTTGAGCAGTTGATTATGGCAGGTGTAATGTTGTGCTCTTTTGTTAATATTACTAATATTAATACCATAATATAATATTAATACCATAATATAATAATAATACCAAAAGTAAGCGTGCGCGCCTTTATTACATTAAGACTGTTATTACAATCGTTATATATTTTTATGCCTTGTTGTGCCACCAGATGGCAGACCAGGGGTCTATATGTCACATTTCCCTTTGTAAATAAAATGAGAACATTGGTTCGTACATAGTTGACCCTTAAATTTGTACACTCAAATGGTATAATGAATTTTTACAAATCAAGTCTACTTATCGATAAACTGAGAACATTGGCTTCTACACAATTTACCCTTAAATTTGTACACTCAAACGGTCCAATGAATTTTATAAACCAAGTCTACTTATCGGTTTTATGACTCTTTCAAATCTTAATGATTGCTGGTTTGCGTGATTGCAGTAAAGTAAAGGACAGGAGTACAGGACTTTGAAGTACTCCTGTCGTCCTTAGGCTTTGATGATGTAGGTATGGATTCAGCAAGTGACTTAAGGGCAGCAGGCGATTGAAGTTATATGTGTTTCATGAACAATTGCTGCTAACTAGGTTTATTTGTGTCTTGTGCAGATGGCTAAATTTTCTTCTTTAAATTTGGCTTGATCTGTTCTAATGATTAATGATCTCGGCATAATTTCGGGCTTTTCTATAACCCTTCGAACATGTATTGCGTGCCGTTGTTTGTTTCCAGCTTCTGGTATGCGATCTACGGAGAACCATTTTATAACAGTTCAATCACTTCATCGGATGATTGGCTTTTTAGTTGCTGAAAGTCTTAAGTATCCTGAATAACTATCGCAGATCACCAAGTGGGTTTTTCCTTTCATTTCAAATAAATCTTTGCCAGGAAAGTGTGGGGATTCTCTTAACCAGCACCGTATCTTTGGTATTGTCTCTTTGTGTTTGTTCACAAACAGAACAGCCGCTGACTAGTTTTACAATGTAATCATATTGTGCTTTCCAGTAAAGTGATTTTCGAGCTCTCTTTAAGCAGCTTTGTATTCCTAGGTGTCCTTGGTGAATATTGTGTAGCATTCTGGTTGTTAGTGTTTTTGGTACTATAATTTTATCACCTTTGAAAATTATGCCTTTACGATGTGTCAATTACTCTCTGAAGTTGAAGTAATGTCGCAGTTCTGAAGGAAGTTTATCGGCTCTTTCTGGAAAACCGTGCATTATTGTTTTAAGTAGCAACTGTAAATGTGGATCCTCTTCTGTTGCTTAAATTAATTCCTCTTTAACTTTCAGTGACATTGGTCGCATGACTACTACTTTAAGATTCTCTTCTTGGTCATATTTTAACTTAGAGGTACCATAGTTACAACTCAAAAAATCTTCCAAACATATTTCTGGGCCTTTTTTAAACATAACGTTTGGTGAGTGTGGCGCAAGGTTAAGCATTATCCGTTGCAATCTTGCTGGAGCTGATTGTATATTTTTCTTGGAGATTGTTTCGGATGGTTTGGGATCCGATTCCATTGTTAGTTCTTTACCATACACATACTCATGAAACTTTTTGCCTCCGAATAATATGGCAAGGGCCTGTTCTCAATCTGAGGATAATTCTTGCTTTTGCGCCGTAAGCTACAGGTTGACCTTCTTAAAAAATTGCGACCCCAATGTTTTTGAACTTACGTCCACTGTTAAAGTTACGGGTTTGTTTACGTCATATAATCTTAATACTGGTTTTAATAGTACATGTTATATTTTTCGAAGTGCTTCTTTATGGTGGACTTCTAAGCTGAAACTTGTGTTCTTATGTCATAATTCTCTTTATAGATGTGTTAGGTTCGACATGTTTGGAATAAACTTATTTAAGTAAGTTATCATTCCTAAGAGTATTTGTAACACTTTTTTATTTGTCGGTGTTTTCATTACTTGTATGGCTTGAAAGTTTCCTGGGTTTGCTTCTAATCCTTTGGCTGAAACAATGTGTCCCAATAATTTTAATTGCTTTGCTTCAAAAACACACTTGGTTTTATTCAGTTTAAAGCCTGCTGTTTTCAACACTTCAATGACTTCGCTTACTGTTTCACGTAAGCCTTCTGTAGTTTTTGCGTGTATGAAGATGGCACCTATCGACACTCTTACATTTTTGAATTTAGAAGTAAATTTATTAAAATTTTTTGAAATATTTCAGATGCTGAGGTTAAGCCGAAAAGGGGTATGGCAAATGTTAATATCTTCCGAGTTCTTTTTGACAACTTAATTTGCCAGAATCCTTTTGTGCAATCTAATTATGCAAACATGTGTGATCCTTTTATGTCGGGTGATATCTGTTCTATTGTAGTAAGAGGATAGAGCGCCTCAAAATGTTTTTCAGGATATTCTTATTAGTTATAACAACCTTTGAAGTGCAAGGTTGTTTTTATATTATATATCGTCTGTAGATTGACTTTCTTTCAAGTTTTTACTCTTGCTTCAAGTCCCAGTTTTTCGCAGGTTTGTAGTCTTAGGATTAGAGTAACTTTTCTTTTACTACTTTAAATAAGATTGTCGCTTCTTCGTTTTTTAATTTACACTGTAGTTTTACCTTACCTAGAACTGCCATTTTATCGTCTGTATAACTTATTAAATTGTTTGTACGACTTGGTTTTAAACTACCTTTGATTTTATCCACTAATTGTCTAGGTAATACATTGCATTCTGCACCAGTATCAAGTTTGACAAAAAACTTTACTTTGCCAACTTGTATTTTTTCGGTTCAGTCATTTGTTTCACCAGCACTTATGGCACTTACATACACTTCATCTTCAGACTTTGACTGAATTCTAATATTTTAAATTTATTTTCGCGCTTGCTTTTTCGAATATATTTACTTTATTTTTGCGCTTGGAGTGACGATTATTCTTTGGGCGAAACATTTTGGCAAAGGGACGAGTCTCATAGCACTTAGCCCATTTTTTTTATTGAAAGCTGGCCAGTCTTTGTTTTTGTGGTTGGAACCACACCTTTTGCAATCAAAGCTCTGATTTTGGTCCTTGTTTTTGGTACATTTGCCTTTTACTACTAAGATTTTATCTGCTTTACACTTGTCTTCAAACTCGTTCAGTTGTTTGGAAGCTTTTTCACTAGTTTTGCAGATCTTTATTGCTTTTTTCAATTTGAATTTGTATTCAGTCAATAGTTTTTCTTTTATTTGACTGGATTTAATTCCAAATATTATATTGTCTTTTAACATTTCATCCAGTAACGTGTCAAACTCATATTTGCTTGCTTGTGTTTTTATTCTTGGTAAAAACTCATTGAACTGTTCATCTTCATTTCGTTTGATCTAAATATATATATATATATATATATATATATATATATATATATATATATATATATCTTTCAAATGAAGTGTTTGTTTTTGGTGCAAAATGGTGCAAATTATTTTTGTGGGCGTCACTAAGACTGAAGTTATTATAAACTCCGATTGGATCTGACCCTATAATTGCCATGAAACTTGCTGCCTGAATTTCCGCTGGCTTTTTATCTAGCTGGATGGTGACTGCCTACCATTCGAACGGCTGTAACCACTTTTTCCAACTTGTAGATTTATTGGGCCAAATCTATAGGTTATCTAGCCGTTTGATTCCAGTTACCGCTTCATTTGCGTTTGTTGTTGACATTTTGCAACTTTCTTACTTCTTTTCGATTAATTTTAACACTTCTGACAACATGTAACGTTGTGTTCTTTGGTTAGTAATATTAATTAATACCAAAAGTAAATGTGCCCGCCTTTATTACGAACAAACTTGAGAGTTCCGATATAATTCGATTCTCGACAGTTATATAGCAAAAGGCAATGATTGTGTGAGCGCAGGAAATTGTCACGTGCGAAGAATGAAAATTTACTCAATAATACAAGGCAGACAATTTTTCCTTTTGATAGCTGGAAGATAAATCTCAAAAGCGCAAGGTCTCTTCTGAGTTGCAAGGAATAGAAATCTAGTATAACCAAAAGGAAATAAATATAAAATATAAAAGGTAAGTAACCATACTCTATCATCTGCAATTATCGGAGGAATGTATTTTGCAAACGTTCAGTCACCAAGCTGTAATTGGCTTCGTGTGGGCTCTAAATAGTGGAGCTAGATTCTAATCGGCTCTATACTAATGAAGTGTACAGTAGGCGAATTTATGACATGGATTTAAAATCCTTTGAATTATTTAACACGAATCCAATTTTCCGAAACAAATTTTTACTACATCCACCATATGCCCACGAAACGCCAGACCCTAATCAAATCTGACTACCGAATCAATATCCTCATCCAGTCGATGCAGTAGTATGCCGCTGTTGTATCCTTGGCGACTGTAAAAGTTTCATGTCGTCCGCGAATAACATACAATGCGCAGTCTTCACCGCGTAATCATTTTTACGTAAATATGATAAATTAACACCATTCCACTTTAATGTATGAAAACACGGTCGTTCATTGCGTCTCTCTCACTGTCAGCGTACTTTAAACATAAATTATAAGCAAAACAAAAAAGTCAAATAAATATTAGATCCTGGCTCATTTGTTACTCATTTATAACAGTTCTCAGGTCAGCGAATTGAGAAAATAGAATTTTATTGGGAGGCTATACCTGTAAAAATATGCTTTTGTCATGTTTTTCTCTTTGGAAAGAATGATCACTACCGAATAAAAGAAAGAAAGAATGGCGACGCTAAGCTTCCTTTCGATAGAACATAGTTGTAAAAGCTTTCATAACCGTTTTAAAAAGTAACTTATTATATATATATATATATATATATATATATATATATATATATATATATATACACACACACACATATATATATATATATATATATACATATATAATATTTTCACTCATTCGCTGATTACTAGAAGTATGTGGATCAATATATGAAGTCTTATAAAACAAATCTATGTTAGTAGTTATGAGTAGTATCTAATTCAATACTAAGTAGTTGAAGGATAAAGATACCTACTGTATAAAAGTACTTTCGTTATAATGTCCTATTATAAATGGAGATAATAGCAACAAACTTATTACTAAATAAACGAATCAAACATATTGTAATAAATAAAAGTATAATTAACATTTTCAGTTAATGACATTCTCAGAATAATTTTTTATTATTTGAAAAGCCTTTCGTTCGATATTGTGTGGAAGCATATTTATTTTTGGACGTACCGACATTGTTTGTGATGGCAATAATTTCATTTATAATCTTTTGATACGTAGATCCCCTGAAAAGTATGTTTGTGTATGCATGTATCGATGACACGTACATTCTGCGTTAGAATCTTGTTGCGAGTGTAACAGAGAGGAAACGTGAAGTTGAAATCAGTATCAGGGTAGAGACTGAATGGTTACACAGGGACGATGGCGTAATTTTAATGCTATTAGCTCTATAATTTCTTTTAAATTATCTATTTCATGCATAGTCTCCATACATTGGTAATATTCAAAGTTTTAAATCTTGTTTTCAAGACAGTAATGTATGTAGTAACTTTATAAAGAATAAATATAACTCTAACAATTTTACAACCTGTAGATGTGTTTCATCTGCTTCGCAATTACTTCTCTCTAAAATATGTTAGATGAATTAACATTTCATTTCAGAGCTATACTTGGGAGCATCAGAATATTTATTTCTTCTTAGTTTGCTTTCCAAACTAGACTCATTTTCATTGTGAGACAATTCGTCATAATTTATATCTGAATAGGAAAATTTTTAAAATAATAAATATTTAAAATAACATTATTATCAAAAATAACATTATATTTTTAATTCCTAACAACCATGTCATAATAAAAGTTATTTTTTGTTTGTATATACAGCTGGTCCATTTACAGTGGTCCAAACATTTTAGGTAGCGAACATTGTGAGAAGTTATTTAAAAAAAACATTATTTACGCGAAAATCAATGGCCTAGAAACTATGATTTTTTTGTACTTTTTTGAAAAAGCCTTACTATAGTCACAAATAATTTTGTTCGAAAATTGTATATATATATATATATATGTGTGTATGAGAGCGCGTGCGCGCATGCGTGCGTGTGCGTGTGCGCGTGCGCATGCGCGTGCGCATGCGCGTGCGCGTGCGCGTGTGCGTGTGTGTGTGTGTGTGTATGTGTGTGTGTGTGTATGTGAATTCGAAATTTATTTATGTATGTACATTTATTTTATTTTCTTTCAGTAGGATTAAAGTCTCTTTTGACATGTCTTACGATTTAACTTATGATTATTATGAATATATATCCTTATTGTCTATACATGTATCTACAAATCCCTCTTAATGAGGGTCAGAATGTGCATTTTAAACTATACTGTACACTATAATGACCTCCACATATCATTATCTTCAGCATAGTCTAATACATTAGTATAATAAGCCAAATAAGCACGTTTTCTAACAAGATATTCTCAGTATCTTGTTAGAAAAGCGGACACCATTATCCAGGAAAAACTTATTAGTAATTTGTAATTTAAATTTAAAATAATGAATTTTATTTTTATTTCTTGTATAAAGAGTATGGATATCAAACCCTTTAACAAAGAAATTTAAATTTTTTTAGCATACAATAAGTTTTCATGAATAGACATATAAAGACGACAAGGTCATATATAGGAGGTAAATATTCTATTTACCTCTTTAAGTATATATTGTATTGATTCTCGAGATTTCATATTATCAGCAGTGTCCCTGCAGCCCTGCCCCACAACATAATACCATACGACATAATGCTGTGAAAATAAGCAAAATAAACTAACCTGGCCGTCGCTGCATCAGTTAGCTGCCTAATTTTTCTAACTGCAAAGGCAGCTGAGCTTAACCTTATACTAGTTACTGAATGCATATGAGCAGCCAATTGTAACTTATGATCTAGAGTTATACCCAGGAACGTGGCAGTGGTTACTATTTCTAGTACTTGGTTATTCAAAATTACACTGCTATGAATCTGGGGTACATTAGGCGGTGAAAACTTAATACATTTTGTGTTTATTTGGAGTTTCATTAATATTTGTTAGATCTGTTTCTTTCCCATCTACTTTGAAATCTAAGGACATGTCATCGACAAGAAGAACAATATCGCATATAGCTCTTACCGTGAATGGTAAGTCATTAATATAGACAAGGAACAAAAATGGACCCAGTATTTAGTAGTGTATTTGACTATTAGGACTTAATAAAATCAATTGCCATTCCTTCAATACCGTAATAGCTTAGCTTATTGCTAAATCTATTATGATCCACGCAATGAAAAGCTTTGGAGAGGTCACAGAATACTCCTATAGTATCCTGAGAATTCTCCCACGCTGTGTAGATAGTTTTAACGAGATGAAATCCAGCATTTTTTGTGAATTTTCCTCTGGTAAATCCAAACTGTAAATTTTATAAGATCCATGAGTTTTTCAAAAATGTTACTGAAAGCAGGTAACACTGCGATTGGACCATAATTCTTAAAGTCACTCGTACAACCCGCATTAAAAGTAGGAACAATTTTAATGTGTTTCATCAAATCGGGAAACTTGCCTTTGTCAATACATATATTAAATAACAGTGCTAGTGTTGGAGCTATTTTTAGGAAAACTAACCAATGGCTTTAACTGACAGCCCCATAACTCTTCAGACTTTTTTACATTTAGCGATTTAAAGGTTTTTATAATATATCTACATGTCACATGATTAAAATTAAATTTAGACACATTCAATTTGACATTCTGCTTTAAGCGAGACATCTTGTCGTTTAAATAGGAATTTTCGAGAAAAAGGTACCGAACTCAGTGGCTACCAACTTTTGATCAGATCAACTATCACGTAATTTATTTTTAAAGTTAATGTTTTCTCGATACTTTTGACTTTGCTAGTTTCAGAATGGATCATTTTCCATATGATTTTACTTTTGTTATGAGACAATTTAATTGTATTACTTATGTATAAAGATTTTGCCTGTAAACATATTTCTTTAAATATCTTTTAACGTAATTATGGAAAGTTTTGTCATTAGTAAATGATCGTTTATCATATAAATGATATGAAACGTCTCTACTTTTCCGTATTCCCTGTGACGTACAAACACTAAAACAAATTATTTAGTATAGTGATTTTCTTTTTTGTATACACTCGTCCGCTTTACTTGTTTGTTCCCATTGGAGGATAGTTTAATGAGAAAACATTTATGGTCAGATCTCACACCGCATAATACTTTTTTGCTTATAATTTTACAATTTGTCATTATATTGTCTATAAAGGTTGCGGATGTGGTAGTAACTCTGGTTGGTTCATTAAACACAAAATCCATCTTTAATATTTTTATAAAAATAATATATATCGTCGGGTTGTAAAATAATATATCGTCGGGTTGTTATCCTTTGATCGGAATATGTGTCCAAGATACCTTATTGATGAGTTTAACAATGTCCGGTTGTTTATATCGATTATAAATTTTGTGATTGTAAAGAATTCGCCAAACGTTATTTTCTTGGAGAGTACCGAAGATTTTGCGTAATATTTTTGTTTCAAAAGTTAGTAGTCTCTTTTGGATGTGCTTGCTCAATGACCAGCTTTCGCTGCCATAGAGGGCTACTGGTTGGATTAGTGTTTTATACATATTAGTTTTTGTTCTATTACTTTTGAAAAAATACCGAATTTAAATATCTTGGCACAACTATCACCAACAGAACTGAAATGAATGTTGAAATTGATTACCGCCTGATTATGGAAAATAGATGCTACTTTGGCTTAATAAACTAACTAAGATTAATTTCAGTTTTGTTGGGAATAGTTGTGCCAAGATATGTAAATTCGGTATTTTTTCTAAAGTGTGGCCGTTCACCACCAATGGTGCATTATCAGTCTCTTGCCTTGTTACGATTATAAATTTTGTTTTCTTTTTATTGATGGTTGTGCCCATTTTTTCAGCCTCAGTCTGCATTTCTAATGACTTTCACAGTGCAGTGTTAAACAGCAGGCATGAGAGGCATAAGACCTCTCAGTGAAAAAAGGCTCGGAGAACTCTTTCTGTATCTTGATGTTACATTGGACCCTTGAAAGTACATAGCTTGATGTACGTATTACATAGCTCGGCTTTTTTGTTTTAAAGCTTATTAGGTGCGCTTAGGGTAACGAGGAAAAAGGCACTCTGTTATATCCATATTTAGAGAGTAAAGGAGACCTTAGTGAACGAAGTTTTATAACTCAATTGCTACACGCTTTACAGCCAAATTGCCACAAGCCTTTCCTGAAAACTATTTTTTTATTAGTCTGATATTGCATACATCTGCGCTCTGAATTTTTCGTATTCGTTTGGTATACTTTTCAATTTCCCGCTGTGCACTCAGATTTCTTTCGTTTAACTATTAGGATATTTAATGATGTTAACGAAAAGTTTGCATTTCTTAGACTTTCCATTCGGAGCTGTGAATCCTTTTTGAACCATTGTTGCTTTGATATGTGTACACGCTTTAAAAATACGGAAACGTGCACATGTTTACAGCGAATGAAAATAGCGTGGATGTGCAGCTATCGATAAAGGTACCCGAAGATACGTCGCTGACGAGACCACCGTATTTTTATAAGAACGCGTAGCGCATGCTTTCATAGAACGATTTCTGACAAAGTCATAGACGGCACCGAGGAAGGAAGACCTCGTACAACACGTGTTGAAGAAATGCTCGACCAGATCGACATCCCGATATGCTTGGTGTACTGTTCTATGTATTCACTCACCAAACTTCCATTCACTAAGCTGAAATTAATATTTCTACTCAATATCACATGTGAACATTTATTTCAATGCAGTTTTCTAAGCCAGCAGTCATCGACGAAATATTCTTAATTTTTCAACTCCTGTTTTGATCTTTTACTCAAATACTGTGGACAATCTACTTCGTCAATAGCAGTCAAAAGACTATCACGTCATTTTATGTTGTTCAATTTAGCGATATAAAACTGGCTATACATATTTTTTGTTGCAAATAAAAACACTATTTTTTCAAACTGTGTCCGCACCATATCCCCCGATTTCACAAGAAAACCGTTATAAAGTTTTAGACTTTTGATAAACATGTGGAAAATTCCTTTTTGTTTGCGATCTGAACGTTTCTCACAGCAATTATTGCCTTTTCATGTTTATTATCAATCGGGTTATTTAAGATTCTTTTTATCCAGTCGATTATCTCGATCTTCTTACTAAGTTATTCAGTCCGTCTATCGTAGATCGTCTTTTTTATTATTTTCCTCAATTTCTGATATTTTTAAGAGTTAAAAGCTTAAGATTTCAATTTGTATTCTGCCAGCACTTTTAACATAGATAAAAGACGAAGTATAATTTTTCTAGAAATTTATTAGCATCATGTGTGTAATGATTGAAATTATTAAATAGGGCCGTTTCCCTTCTTAAATATTAACTAAATGTTATCTTGAATACCTGCGAGTAATTGGAGTGCGGAGGGGTGGTTATAATATTGAACCACTGAAAAAACGTAAAGATTCATAATAGTCAGCGAGTTGTCAGGATACGTATCCACCCAAGACTCACAGAAGTCTGACCATTGAATCGGGCTCCATTAGGTAAATTTATTTTTTAGACTTTACCTTCCGAATGCAACGTATGCACATGAAGCAATCTAATTTTGTTTAGAGACCGGTGCCATGGAGAGGTATAATACCTACTAAGCTGCCATGTACTCCAACACTCTCCCGCTATTTTTTAGATTTCGAAGTCCTCCATTGTAGAATCAACTTGCAATCGGTTTAGTCGAATATATTACCAAAGCATGTCTAATAATATTCTTCTCACCTTTCGTTATATATTTCGTAACGCAATAATTTAGAAAAACTGATTTTCCTCCATGTTACCATCCGAAGCAAGAAGCATCTTGGGATTGTAATCATTAATATATTGAAATTCATATTTGCTTGTATTATACGAGTCATATACTATTCCAAGCAAATATGTTGACGACAATCTTTTTCTAAAGGCAATATGTTCTGTGGTACTTTTAATAGTTAGCATCGGTAATCTACAAATCATAATAAAACCTGATTTATACTTTTCTTCTTTAAATAACACGTTTTATTTAAAGGTTTAGTATTTCATAACACGATTATGAAATATTAGATATACATTATTAGCAGGAAAAGTACAGGTCGCATATTAACCGATATGTAAAAATAGTAACAGTATTATCAAATGAAAGTGTTGTGATCGCTTAGATAAATATTTAGTATATGATCTGTGGATAAATAGTGATCTTGACCTTGTTAATAAGAAACAATGTTCTTGTTGGTGCCACAGCGCAAACCCGATGGGCTAGCCAATCGAGAATGAGAGAACTGATCAATCAGGGTGCACGGCGCAGCGACTCATTCATAATTAAAAATAATTCTAACTTACCCCATTCACCATCTTTATCTTGAACTTATTATAGCTTCCCAGCCGCGCACTTTATAACATTTATAACTTAAAAACTTTAAATATACTTATACACTTTTAATTATTTTTTTATTTGTTTGCTCTGAACTAACTTATAGAAATAGTTTTGAATTGGCGTAAAAAGTTCTATTATGCCTTATCTAACATCGATTTAAACTTAATGTAAATGAGTGTTGAATCTGCAACTGTATCCTAAGGTACCAAATCATTAGTTCATTCATTTTGGGCGCCATTATTTTTTTTAAACTCAGCATGGAGTAAAATATTCCTATTCTTCAGAAAGTGTAATTGTCAAAACTCATGTCGTTTTAACATAGAGTAAGGTTATATAAACGATGCGGACGTCGTTACTAAGTTTTTTTTACTTCTGTTCTGTATTCCACATTGCCATGACGTATTTTATTAGATATTGCCATGACGTCTTCTAGTTAATTTTTTTTTATCATTTCCGATATATTTTCGAGCTCTGAGTTTTTGGCGTTGGCTGGTCATATTTAAACTGACCGAAAAATAACTTTAATAGGCTATTTGACTCGTTTTTTTTAACTGTTTTAAATTGTTCTGTTTTGCATTATAAGCACACTATATTTACATTTCTAGAATATATGCTGTATTTTTCATATAAATCACGTTTAAAGTTTAAATTATCAAACTCGCGCTAAAAATGCAATTTTTGTAATGGCGGCTAACGCTACATCACATACGTGTAAATATAAACAGTCCTGCCCCCTGAAGGAGGATATTATTTATTTCCATATTAAAACGGTATGTAATGACGCAATAAACAAATATGTCTATAAAAAGTTCACACAAAACTGTTCGTTTCAGTGCCAACGAAACCTAAAAGAAGAAAAATGTGGCTACGATTTGCCTAAAGATATCCAAATAGAATTAAGCTCACTCAAATGTTTTTATTTGTGAAGATCATTTCGATGTAAGTAATATTTGCGTTTTAAATATTAATATCGATATCAATGCCCATAAAGCAAAAGAATAAGAAGATCAAATATTTGTATGAATGCGTTTTAGAACCAATGATATTTTGACAATTGTTAGTATTTATCTAATTTTAAATTTATGATATGAAAGAATGTACTTTAAAAAAGACATGTTTAAAAAAATTCTGCAGCAGGCGATTATTTATTATATAAAAATCAATTTTAAAATATCATACCTGATGATTTGTTTGCAAGGGAATATGTTTTAACCTTTTTTGTTCAATTAATTCACGTATTCTTTTATCTCTAAGCACGTATTACACAATTCAAAATATTCTTATAAATTATTAAGTATTTATATAACAATAAGAATATAAGTTTTAATTATCTAATTTGAATATTTATTTAACCTGTCAATTCCAATAACTACATTTTACTTATATGGTACCAACAACATTCAGGAAACCTTAAAGTCTATTTGTCTATGGTTTAAGTTTCGAATAATATGATTATAGTCATAGATAATATACTAAAATTATAGTGCTGATATACATTAACGAGTAGAGAGAAATTATTTATTGCGCATATGTTAAAAATGGTCATGGTGTGATAAAAATAACGTGCTGATAAAAAGGAATGACTAAACGTCATACACTATTATTTGAAAATAAAAATAAATTGTACAAGGGTATCCACTTGACTTTGCAGGTTTAGGATTTAGAACTGTCAACCTAGATTGAAATTAAACATTAAATAACGTCGTATTAAAAAAAAATTAATTAGAATTTTGAACCGACAGTGAAAAAGTGTTTACGCAAATATTTTTAGCAAACTAAACTATGCTTTATACAGCATGATCGGACTGTTTAGTATACTTTATACTAAACAGTCCGATCATTCTTTTTCTCTTTTATGCATAGTCAAAATATATACTCTTCTATCTATATGATTTAGTAAAATGAAAGCTCCCTCCTTAGCTAGTGATATACTGATACATTTTGATTTCATGTGGGTGAGTGATAGATATGATCATAATATATGAGCTAGATCTTTTATATACCTCATTCTTGAGTTACATAACTCTATTAATGAGTACATATGTGTTTGCCTGCTTTGTGTGGTGACATAACAATGTTAAGTAAAATATTAAATAGTTTTTACCTTGTTGGTTATTTTGTCATCCACCTTCATTTTGTTTTTTTTATCTATAACAAATCATTTTTATAGATTTTTACTATTTTATGTATTTGTATATATGTGTGTATATATTATTTTAGTTAAATATATAATTTATAATATATTTCTTTTTATATAATACACAGTATCTACATATGATATTATAAAACAATATACTAAATGCAGAGGGTGGTAGTTATAAATTTAAAAAAAAGAAAAAGGACCATAAATTAAAGATCTAAATACAGTGGCTACAATCGGTCTGTTTATACACTTGTGACCACAGAATAGAGTACAGAACGGACACTCCCATACTAACACATAACAAAAAAGTGGTCTACTTTTATATGGATAATTGGAAGCCGACTCACCAGGTGGCGCTTCAATTATTATCAAGACCAAAAGATGGCGCTTTCCATATAGAATTATCACCCATAGATGGCATTGTGATAAAACATTGAATTGGAATTTATTAAACAATATATTAAAAAACATTCTTATTTTCATAAATTTTTATTAAAACTTCAGAGTAACTAAAATTTTACAAAACATATATCAGAGATTTTACAATTATAGTATTCTAATAGGTAATTATTTCAAAAATATATTTGAATTCTCAAGTGATTTCAAAAAGTATGCTTCAAGGTTTCTCTGACTTTCACGCTCTTCAGGTAGATTATAATCTGAGAAGCTTGCAGCACTGTGTCCATAATAGTTTATGGATGTCCTCTACTGCAGAGCTAAAAGTAGAAAAATACACACGGACAATACATACATATATGGATGTTAATGCGTATTCTATAGTGTTTATTTCTTGGCATGTCTCAATGGAAGAAATTTATTTCCAAATTTCGTTAAAGCTTCGAATTCAAGTTGGTATTCTTACAATATTACAGTATATATTTTATTAAAAGTATTTCCTCCAGGGTTCGTCAAAATTTTTACATTAGAATGTTTGTCGTGAAAGGGTTATTCTTTTAATAAGTTCAAAATTCTTGGTTCAATCATAATGTTTTGTATTGAAATTGATGACCGGTTCCAATACTCTAATTATAACATCTTCGGTCTACATTGGTAAATTTAGACTCGGCTTTGCATTCACCTGTAACAATTGCCTAGGTGAAATAGTTTAAAATCATGAATTATAAAATGATTCTCGCAAATTCTGTAGCAGTGGTTTTTAAATCCGGCTGCCAACTCATCCCCTGCGAATAAAACAAAAATTTCGTATTAATTTATGGTTATAAACGTAGTTATTCAGGTGTAAATGTTCACGTTGACAGAATTTAAAAATACTTTCTTATATTATTTGATAATAATAAACAAACAAAAATTCCGACATAATTTGTGTTTATAAACATATTTATTCAGGTGTAAATGTTCACGTTGACGGAATTTAAAATACTTCCTTATATTATTTGATAATAATAAACAAACAAAAATTACGACATAATTTGTGGTTATAAAAATAATTATATACGTGTAAATGACTACGTTCACGGAATTTAAAAAATACTTTCTTATCTTATTTGGTAATACAAAATTAAACTACGAACGATACTTACAGAGTTTCACATTTTGGAAGCTTGAAAAATGAGAATCCTTTGGCAGTTTTTTGAGTGTTATGACAGCCGGTTACAATACACGTCATTACTATGAACTATAATACAATAAAAATAACTTATTGGTACGTAAATGAATAGGAAAATACTTATAAAAAACACTATCATAATTTAAAATTTTTCCGTAGAAAATATATGCGAGAGGCCACACAATAATTTTCAATATTGTACTTTTTCAACACAAAGTAATGCCATGCATGTGTTATACGCTAGACGGCGAGAAAAAGTATGGCTCCCAGCCGGAAACCCGCAAATTGAATACGTCTAAACGCCCTCTGCTGAGGAATCCGACATTAGCGTTTCAAATTTTCACTTCTGGTTCCGGTATTGGTTACTCTATGCTTGTGACGTCATCCGACTTTTAGTAACAGGGCGTTTGCGACGCTGATTGAATTTCAAATAATATTGTGATTTATTTACGATTTTTTACAAAATATAAACTTATTCTTTCGAAAATGAAAAGAAATACGTTTATTTACGTTATAATCACATAGGATGACCACGAACTGTACTACATTGTCAAATAACTTATTGTCTTAAATGGACATCACAAAAATAAAGAATGAATTCGGTTTATTTATTATCTAATTGACATACAACTTAGCAGATTGCTTTACGCTATATGTGACACGTTCGTTGTGTATGTGCATATATGTATTGTTTTTCAAATATAGTCAATATTGTTAAGGTACTTAAAGAAAAAGTCGCTAGTCTCGGCGCTATCGTGACGAACGCAGCTAAAACTGTCAATGATAAACTAAAAAGATCTAAAGAAAAATCTGAAACGTCATTTATATATTTTCTCTGCATAACACACGGTAACTGTTATAAGTTAAAAATGTGCGTGGGACAAACTTTAGGCCAATTCAATCCTCGTTAAAATAAAGGTCATAGTAATTTTGAGAGATTTTGACAAAAAAAAATTGACCATTAACTTTGCAGTTTGGATTAGTATTTTAAGAAAAGTAAGAAATTATTGAAAGCAAACAAAAGGAGAAATACGATTTGTTGTCTGCACAATTGATTAGCGCGCGCAGAATAAATGGAGAGAAGAACGGATACGCTTGACTCGGGAATGTCGCAAGTCCATCATTTCAAAGTAAATTATTATACTTTTATTATCTAAAATACAGCGCAGCACTACGTTCATGATAGGGAAAAACTTAAATTGAATAACTTAATATTACCCGTGCGAAATCGGGTAGTCGAAGTATCTAAAATATCATGTATATTTGAGAAGCATCTAAAATTATACTATACATACGTCGGGGTCACGATTACTTGACTTAAAGTATGAAGTAGAAATGCAAAGTAAGATTTATAAAGCCAGATAACTGAATGGAATTTGCACTGCACGACATGCCCTTTTATACAAATCGATACGACATCCTAGAGAGAGACGGCGATATACGAACGTCGAAAAATAGAGTTGCGACAAAGCCATAATGAACCAATTTGATTCTTGCCATTTTGGCGCTGATAAAGAACGTCCACTGTAGCAAGCGTCTATGCAACTGATGTTGATGAGACACTGTGACGAAATAAATCAATAAAAACTTCAATAGAATAAAGTTGCATATAGCTTTTATAATACGCCGATAACCAGTGTCGGTAATTGAAAGTTTTGTATAGGCAGGAATTAAATATAAGACACACACACATACACACACACACGCACGTATGCACACACATACACACACACACGCACGTATGCACACACACACACACATATAAAGTAAAATTAAATGATAGTTATGAATTAATTGTTTATAATCATTGGCGAGCACAAATTGTCTGTGTCAAAAAAATCCATATGTTAACAGCTATAATATACCACGAATATTTTTTATTGCTGTGTTGAGATGGATATATATGAATTTTGTTTTAATTTGTTTTAAAAATACATGAAAGTGATTGTTAAAATTGTCTAATTATATATACGTGCATACCAAAGCTTAATTAAATTGATCTTGTAAATAAAAAGACAATATTCTCGTTTTACAAATACAATTATCCTAAAAGAAAGTTTATATTTGATATATCAATACAAAAGAAAGTTTGATGTCTGTTGATAAAATATTTATTATTAAAATACACAGCTTAGGAATTTATTTCTTAAAAATAATGTCATCTAAATGTAAATCATCACCCTTATGGCACTCATTGAAACGAACAGAAAAATTGTCCATGATGACTCGGCAATACAGACTCCGTGGTGTATGCCATTTCGTAACGGATATTTTATTTCAACTGCGCCAGAGAACTCGGATTATTAACGCACACTTTTGATTTCAGATATCTCCATAAAAAAGTTCATAGGTCTCTCTCGGCAGAGACTTATTGGACGTGTCCGATCTAGCTCCGCCTTGCTGAAATCGTGTTCTTTGGTAGTAGTGATAGACCGGGAACGTTTTGCAGTTCAGATACCAAAAAGTCATCTAACATTTCCGCATTACGTTCTAAATTTACTGTAACTGTGCGTCCCTTTTCCTCTTTAAAAAAGTACGGGTCAATTATACCTCGTCCCGACATAGCAGCCCATACGGTCACTTTAGGCGAATTTAGGGGTTGCTAATGTTTGCGTTTCGGATTTGTCGTACTACAGTAACGGCAATTCTGCTTGTTCACATGCCCCTGAGGTGAAAATGAGCTTCATAAGAAAACGACATATTGTTAAATATTGAAAAAAGTTCAGTCACTAGGTTAATGAATCTAAGCATAAGACTGAGGCTTTAATTCTGACTATTCTGAATAATTGACTTCCTGCGCCTTTAATTCTTGCACCAATTAGATTTGGTAGGGGTGCAATTTTTAATCTTTGTGCAAAATACGATGTAGTGATGATCTATGTACATTTCAATTACTTGCGCGCTTACGAACGGAAACGTTCGGATCGTCACGAATAGATTGATTTGCATTATCCACGGATTCGTCCGTTTTTAATAATTTTGGCTGCCCGTATTTCGGTTTATCCAGTGTTGAACCGGCCTCAAACTATTCGACCAATTTCGAATGAGGGACATACTTGGCGTATCATTTAATTTACGGAAACTGTGGATACTGCAAAATTTTCTCTGTGCTATAGTTGCTGAATCAAAGTTTTTGTAAAATTCGCACACAGAGAATGCGCATTCTTGCTTGCATGTCCTGCCTTTACGAAGTAAGCTAAACAAATATAAAATTTCCTTTAAGATACGTCTATGTGGTCCTTAAGTATTATCGCAATTACGGGAAAGTTAAATTCCGAAATTTTATTTGAATAAAATCTTTCGATTCGCTCGAATGATAAATTTTACAATATATCCGACATTGTTTGGATATCTCGTTTACGTTAAAGTCCGATTTCGCCTAAAAGGAGTGTACTTTGCTGAATACATCTTATAGCAATGGTGATTTTATATCTCATAATGTTTTTAATTTACTTTCGAATAGCGATACCGAGAGGCAGTTTTTTTTAATACGAATTAGTCCTCCATTTTTAATACAAATTAATTCTTCTTTCAGAAAATTAAAATTAGACTTGGGTACTACGGATGCCGTTAGGAATGGAATATCATAATGTGTCGCATTAATGACATATAACGTATGTATAGAATACCGAGATCCTCAATATCGTTCAGGACGAATGACGCAATTATTAAAATAACTTTAGGTCCATCGCTTGTTTTAGA
The DNA here is from genome assembly GCA_039881145.1 of Druceiella hillmani. Taxonomy (NCBI): domain Eukaryota; kingdom Metazoa; phylum Arthropoda; class Insecta; order Lepidoptera; family Hepialidae; genus Druceiella; species Druceiella hillmani. Next base: position 21,378,303 of record JAYKKI010000036.1, read on the forward strand.
CCACTGTAGAGAAGACGATTTAGTAAGCCGAATAATTGAACCCATACAGAAAAACAAAATTAAATTTACAAAGTAGTCTCAAGTAGTCTTTGAGTCAAAATTGGCTAAGACATCTAACTCTAAAGATTTAAAAAGTAAAACATATATGTGGGGGTTAAATGAAATAGTATAATAGTTAATGTAACACTTTTTGCTCGGTATGAACTCCTGACGGTAGCCTCAATGTTATGAAGGGTCAAAAGGAAAGATCTCGTATTGACTCCTCTTAGGGGAATCAACGGTACAACATATTTGAAAACGAACTAAATCTGTGCAGTCTAAGTCTGATACTCCTGTTGTAAAAAATGATAAAGATGATAAAGAAGAAAGTGAGGTCCAATTTAAAATGTATTTTTTTTCCCAATTTTTTTAAATCTTTTGACATTTTGAATTTATAACCGATCTATAATTTCCTACTTTTTAAATTCGCAACAAAAAAATTATTTTTCAAAAAGATCATTGTCTAAAATAATTTTGTTTTTAGTAAAGATAACAAAATATTTATTTCGGACATAACTTTGGCCAGAATTTTTTTGTCAAATATTGTTAACGGCTATTATTTCTAAAGTTGTAGGGAGATAAAGAAAACATAGCATTTTCAAATTTGAATATTTCCGATTTCTTCAGAAATAATAGCGCTAGAAAAATTCCAAGCAGCGCCGCTTAAAGCTCAAAGTTTCTCATTAAGGTAATTTCTAATTAAGTAACTATTATTTCCAAAAAATAGAAATAACATTATTAAAATTTTTAAAACATCAAATCTTTAAATTTTTAAAACATCATCAAATATTTTAACAAATCTACTTTAAAATGGTCATGAACTCTGCATTTTTTTCCTTTTTTTCCCCACAATATGTGAAAATAATCAAACGGCCACGGTAGCTTAAGCTTTATACATTATGTTCTCTTTACAAGTTTTTATTTAACTGGACATCCACTGAAGGTTTTAGCCCGGCGCTCATTGCGCCTTTCACTACATTTTGCCCGCTTCACGTTATTCTATTGAACCGAATTGTTTCATATATACATAGATCCGATGATTGAGGTATCGAGGAGTAGATTTGATGATGGAACTGGGAGGTGGGGAACCAGGATTTCCGCTCAGGTGAACGTAAAGCCACAGAAGTTGGACTCGTAAAATTTGTCTCGATAAGTGTATAGGTCATAATCGATGACCAGGGTTTGATAATAAAGGCAAATGGCGACAATAGGTTATTCGCTCTGAGGAATAGATCTACTAAATTTGGACTTATTTCATTCATTTCAGTGAGTATGTGGGTTATAGATAGTAATAAGGGCATGATAATGAAGCCGGAAATTGGCCAGATTTTCTCCGCTCTGGCAGACGTAGAACAGGCGGATTTGGAGTTGTCATGTTAGTGAATGGTAGCACGCAGCAACAATTCATTGGTAAAAATAAATAGGGTGAGAAACTTAAATTAATCCTAACTAGTATACATAGTGACTAATACTGTAAATAATACATGTAGTTACGTGATATCTTGATATGTAAATAGCGTACGTATCATTCAAATTTTTTTTTATACGTGATTCCATCAACTGAAAGAAAATCATAATTTAGAAATAAACATATTTATGAACTAAAATTGAAAAGTAAAACAAATATAAAAAAATACGCGAGTCACAATGCATATGTTCTTATTTACTTGCAGCAATCTATTAAGTCACTTAGACATAATGAATACAAACGTTTATTTTAGAACGTTTCATTACGGTAGTCGGTGCATGTTTTGCTATTTCTACAAATATTGGAATTACATGATTATTTTCTTTTTTTTAGGGTCACAAAAGGAAAAAAGGAACTCTTATAGGATCACTTCGTTATCCGTCCGTCTGTCTGTTTGTATGTCGAGACCCTTTTACTCAGGAACGCGTATAGGTATCAAGTTGATATTAATATCAAATACTTAGGTCTATGGTCCCTTGGAGGTGTAAAAAAATCAAGTTTTCAAATCAACGCAATCAAAAAAACAGACATTTATGACGCATATTTTGACATTCGCAAGTAAATCAAAACCTGTAGGGTACTTCCCGTTAATCTAGAGTCATAATATTTGGCAAAAAGCAAGGTCTTACAGCACAAGTAAAAAAAATCCAAAAATGTTAAGTTATATTATATAAAAAATGATTTTTTTAAATTTTATGAAAGATATAGTAGGTAGTAAAACTTTGTGAATAGTTTTAGAGGAGTAGTAGATACCATTAATTTTTTATAAATGCCTAATTGTGTACGGAATCCTCATAGTGCGAGTTCCATTCGTGCTTGACGGGTTTTTTATTCATCCTAATAAAACAGATTTAATTATTTTATTTATGTTGAACATTTTTTTGTATCGACTTTCTAATATTTTTGGAATATAATAATATTGCAAAAAAAACTGTAAAAATATTTTGTTACGTTACTGTGCAAATAATTAAGTTACTTGTCTGTATTCATTGCTTCTTCAGTATCGCCGGTATTATCGTCACACAAAGCATATCACAAGGAGATTTTACGGTCGGATTTATGCTTCTTAGAGGGACGAATCTTCGCTGTTGTCACTCGCCCAATATTAGTGACTCCAAACTCTCATTCCTTTACCAAATTTCATGAAAGGCGTTCACCATTTCGTGCAAATTTGAATATTTCGATCAGGAATTGCGCCCAAAATATCTCAAACATTTGCAAATGGGTTTATATCGAGATTTAATGCTGAACGTTTAATATAAGTCACATAATTTTTGCTGTGATCGGATACCATTTTTGCTGTGTTGGAATAACGCAAAAGCGTTATTGCATCGACGCGTGGTTGAGCTTACATTTGAATATAGCGATTCCATACACACCGGCGGAGAGGAAGTATTACCCGTAAAATTTAATCAATATATCAAGTAGCAACGAACCCGTCACGATATTCATACGACACGAATATACTTTCATAGAGATATTTCTCCGAATCTGGGGCCCATCCGAATCGTACAGGATTTTTTTTAAGAACCGGGTGTTTTAAAAAAAGCTGTTTCTATTATTAATGCATTAATTTAATCCATGGACTAATAACAGAAATAAGCAATAATTAGGAACTGTATCTTAAGTTTTTAAGATTAAATATAAATTTACAATGACTTACCAGGAATTTTGAAACTTGTAGGAGTTCTACAATTTATTTTACTGTTTATTTCATTTTACCACGTTTTTATTAGCTCGCTTTCTTGTCTGTTTATTTCTTCGTATGTCCAGAACAAATTTTGCCAAAGGTTTTAAATTAACTTCCAGTCACGCTAGAGACTTGAAATTTCAAACACAGTTCAGAACTGAATGACAATGCAATATTAACTCGCTTTATTTGTCTGTTCAGCACGGAAATTAAATTACTTTAATAACTTTTCTGCGTTTTATTATAAAACTTTTTATTTTAAAATACGCACAAAAAGTTTTACAATAAAATGTTACTAACGCCAGTGATATAAGTACTTAATTTACTAACAATATATGAACTGTTAATGTATATAACGTATTATGTCTGAAATAAAGGACTTATTATTTTTATCACTATCAAGATATTTAAAATCGATCAACACTGAATAGCAGATAACAATTATTGACATTTTTTTTTAATTTACCACATTTTAAATGCTATTTCCGTTTATTCCTAAGAATAAATCATAAACTGGGACAAACACGATTGGACGTTGAAGAAGCGGTTATTACCTTCGAAAGTGCCACGGAAAAGACGTTCAAGGAAGGCGGGGAGGAGGGGAGGGACGACGGCTGCTTCTCTTAAGCCCATATGCATCACATACAATAAGGCACGGTCGGTAAAGTAGACTCTTGCTCCGACTCGACTGACAGTTAATGAGAAAGAGAAATACGTTTTCAACTGTCAATAAGTCTGACTGACAGTCTTGAGTGTGTGGTGTATACGGGCGTTAGCCGTTCCATCAAATGAAACAATGCACAGAGCGCCACTAAATCTATTTTGAAAACCAATCAATAAATTACAAACTTTTTAGTTGATTCCATTTTTATATTCTAAAAACTTTCAGTGTTAACTGTAGTATATGATCTCTTTTCTGTGTTTTAAGTGTTTTAAGCTCCCCAACATAGTGTTAGTGAATCTATAATAATTATATTAGTGTACATTACGAAAGTGCCTAGACCAGCTGCCCTTTCTCCGACTACTTTGACTTTATTAACTATACCTCAATAATTACACAACATATACGCTAAACGCGTATGGCAATTTGGAGATTATGTTATATTATACTGTGAAGGTTATGTGACAATCGGATTAGTACTTTTTGTGTGTATAATTAATAAAACTTTCCTTTGTAATATAAGGGGGATAAATTATGTATATAAGTAAATTAAACTATTTAAAAATACAGTTGAAAATTACTAATATAAAACACCGGCTGGTTCATTATTATCGTACGTCTCAAACGGTAACACATTATAAACAATAAAACAATATTCGATGAATAAATAAAGCTGTTGACATTACGGATAGCACTAGATAAATGATTCATTTCAGTGATGTTGAAGCGGCGTCTATCCGATGACAGTTCGTGCGACAGTTGCCGTCATGGCATAGTCACTGCCACCAACTGTCACCGTGTATACACGGACGAACATGCACATTATGAGGATAGAGCACCGTCACGACAACTGCCATGACGGCAGCTGTCGCACGAACTGTCATCCTGTAAACCACGCTTAACTCTGCGGCCACATTATCGCGCTAATGCGACAGGTATGGTAAAAGGATTCGTCTCCTATCACGAACATTCGTTGGGTTCGGGCAACAACGAATGCCGCATTCGAATTTAAATTTTTCAAAGGATTTCGTCGCGAAAACACACAAATGTTCATCCTATAGTATACTAGAAATACGAAGGCGAAAGCGAAGCTTTTATAGCGACAACACGTACATATATACGATAGATGCCCGTAGTTACATAAATCGACATGACCGCACTCTCCAAAATCTGTTGAGCCACTAAATTAACTAGTGGCTAATGGGCATATTAATTTTTCGGAATATATTTTTAATTTTTATTAAAATACTTTTAAACTTATAAAAGGTAAATCTGACGAAGCTATACCTTAGTTTTTTTAGCATGTTTTCATTTTTCGTGAATTGTAGAAAAATAGATTATGTCGAAACTTTCCATCTGAATGTTTGAAAAAAATATTTTCACAAAATTATTCTATTAAACTGTTACAAGTGGTTCTTTTATGTCATTTATAAACATAAAAGAACCACTAACTAATTTTATTAGAATTAAAAGCCAATTCCTACTGATCAGAAATTAGTTTTGCGAGGTTGGTGCATCGTCAATTGCATCGAAATACTTTTATGTAAATTGAAAATGCCATCTGTGAGCTTTCAATGAGAAGTGTAAATTTATTGTAAACTTAAAGATTTATAGTGAAACGTCTAAATTGGAAGAAAATTGTGTTCGAGCCCCTTCAAACACAAATCGAAATGCAAACAATACGGAGAGTTCAGACCCCGCAGCATTTAACGACTTCAAAGTTACTTCAAACAGTGTCTCTTCTAGACTTCGAATATCGGGTGGTACCTCTTCTGCAGCGACAATTCTACATTGCACAATTCTACATTGCACAATTCTACATAGTACAATTCTACATAGTAATGCACTAAATATTCCAAACATGTTCGATATTCCAAACGTTTACCTTTGCAAGAAGAATGTTTATGGGCATATTTTCCAGAAGTTGAAACTGGCTTCTTTTGATTTGACCTGACGTATGAGCTTTTACAATTTCAATAAATTCCATTTAGGTGTATTATAATGACTAGGTAAACCAATTTGAAATTGAAAATAAATATATCTCGATATTTTTCCTATTAATTCAACTTACATTTTTTAAAAGTAACTTTCAAAATGAATTCGAATGTCATTTTGGTTTGGTTAGTTTTCAAAACGCAATGAAATTTACAAATCTGTAAAAACTGACGGCGCGACCTTTCACTTGGCGCAAAATTCACAAAAATAAAACGTTTATTAAACAACTACTAAATATGTTTATTAGCAATATATTGAGAAATTGGTCTTAAACTATTGCCAAGAGAAAAAAGATATAACCTAAAAATATAATGACTTCAAATTGTGAAATTAGAAAAAAAAACATAATTGATCTTTAGGAAATTTCTTGACATTTAAATAAATTTATGACCTTACATCAATTAAACAAAACAGTGTGAGATTTAGGAATAATTATACAGATAGCTAGGAGTGATGTAGATGTTTTGGAAATTTGTGATTGTGAATTTTAAGATCTAAAACGAAAAACATGGGGCGCATTCAATAGATTAATAGTAAGAAATGTACAGAGTAGCTGTCGTGGAGAAAACTCACAACGGGTCATATCATTTCTGGTGCAATATAATGATTAGTAACTTAGGTATACTTGCGCCCCACACTAACGATATCTATGTGGTTATAAATCTGTATCGGATTATAAGTCTTTATGGAGCAAGGAGAAATTATTTTAAAATTTTCAGGAGCAAGGAGAAATTATTAGCAGCAAGGAGAAATTATTTTAAAATTTTCAGGAGCAAGGAGAAATTATTAGCAGCAAGGAGAAATTATTTTAAAATTTTCAGTCCGATTTAAAAACATTTTGTTTATATAAATAATAATTTAAAATTCATTACTGTGAATATTACCTATTAATTTCAGTTTCAGAGTTTAAATTAAGGATGTAAACAGGAATTGATTGTTTTTATTGTTTATGCAATAGATGAAATATTATAATTTTTTTATATGTTATCGCATGTATATTTTTTCTTTGTGGTCAATAAGTTAAATAATACTTGAATAAGACAAAATAATCTTGAACTAGTATTAAACTATTAATACTATTTCATTTTAATATAATATGGGCTTTTACTTTACTAACCTATGTGTCCGGGGTTACAAACAAAATGTCCGGGGTTTTTACTTCATAACTTCTAGTTTCATAAAAGTGATTATGGTAATCAAGATATGCGTACATACACTATATTTATATGATAGAGTTCCAACCCATACTATCACCAATCTTCCATTAAAAGCCATGACTGGCCTAAAAAAGCTTTAATCATGACGTTTACCGCAAGGATAATAGATATGTGATTAACCGTAAAAAGGAAGCTGTCTTAAAATCTACCCCAAGGGAAATACCCCAAGGGTAATATTTATATGAATAGATGTGATGTAGCCCAGAATTATGGAACTCGTATGAAGCTACCGCGAGTGCACACCAGCTTCCCACAAGTTCATCTGGCTGTCATGCTAGCTATCGGCTTTAGGGGTTGCCGGTTGCCGTTGGGGTAATAGTCGAGAAATGTAATGCGCCGCAGAAGAGGGTTCCTATCGAATAGCTCGAAGAAGTTCTTTATCGTCTTTGACGGTGGTTGTAAATCGATTTTATCCTGAACGTTACTCGTAGTCATATAACGTTACTCGTTGTCTCGTAGTAAAATATTCACAATAAATCGTTGACTACGAATTTCCTCCAAAAGAGTGACGAGACGCACGATTTCATATTGATTAAAATTTCATAGTGCCATTGTATCAATAGATAAAAAATATTCGAATATATTGTAGCTTTTCAAAATCGCCAATCATTTTTGAAGAAAACAGTTCTGAAGTGTCCATATCATTATTCCAAAATCTCAAACTGATTTGTTTAAAATTGATGTGAAGTACATGAACTTATTTAAATGTGCAGAAATTCCTTCAGCTGAATTAGGTTTTTTTTTAATTTAAGAAGTCGTTATATTTGTAGATCTGCATAGCATTTTCCAGTAGATTATATTAAGTTTTCCCCTGGCAATAGCTTAAGATCAATTTCTCAGTGTATTGTTAGTGTCATTTTCTATTAAGAAATTTTAAAAGCATGTAATTTAGGTCAAATTAAAAGAAGCCAGTTTCAACTTTTGGAAAATAAACCTATGAAAATTCTTCTTGAATCAGTTAACGTTTGGGACATCAAACTTGTTTGGAATATTTGGTGCATTATTATATAGAATGTCTGAGCAAGGTGATTCGCTGCAGAAGAGGTAACACAACCGATACTAGAAGTCTAGAAAATACACTGTTTGAAGTAACTTTGGAGTCGTTAAATGCTTCGGGGCCTCAGCTCCTCGCACTGTTTGCACATCGATTTGAGTTTGAAGGTACTAAAGGTTAATAGGTCGAACACAATTTTTTTTTTAAACTAACGATGCACCAACTTCTCAAAACTAGTTTCTAAACAGTACGAATTGCCTTTTAATTCTCATAAACTTAGTTTTATAATGACACAAAAGAACCACTTGTAACAGTTTAATAGAATAATTTCGTGAAACTTTTTTTTTAAATATTCATATAACGAATAAATCAACTAACGAGTAAAGCGAGTCAACATACCTAATCTATATTTTACAATTTACGCAAAATGAAACATGCTAAAAAACTGAGGTGTAACTTCGTTAGATTAATATTTCGAAATTTTAAAAACATTTTATTAAAAATTTGAAATATATTCCGAAAAATTAATATGCCTAATAGCTACCCCACTACCGTTAGTTAATTTAATGGCTCAACAGATTTTGGAGAGTGTGATTCTGTCGATTTGTGTCGCTCCAGAAACTTACTCAACAAATATTCGTGTCGTGTTGTCGCGATAAACACTTCGCTTTCGCCCCTCGTGCTACGGCTACACTATCGGACGAACATTCGTGTGTGATATCGCAATGAAATCTTTGATGCGGTGTAAAATCCGAAAGCTAAATTAGCGGCTTTCGTTGTTGCGTAATCGTAAGTATTTTAGTTTATTTTATATGTATTTGTACTGATCTAAAATTATATATTAAGAGCTTAACGCAAATAGGTAAATGTCTGCAAAAACGTGAAATATATTTCATTGACTCATTTCACACGTAGTGTTTACGTCTCTTTGGCGTAGAGAGAAATGGGGTATATTATTTCTTGAATGAGTTAGGTTTTTGTAGTTTTTATGATGTTATTGTTCATCCATATATACCTCAGATTGTCCATAGTAGAACTAGTAATAGTCATAGACCTTCTGATTTCGTCATTATTAGAAATTAATGCTGACAAATAGACGTATAATTGAACCATCACGCAATTCGCTAGTTATTTGACTTTGGACAAGTTAATGTCAGCACGGTCAACAATCTTATTACCTTATTATACTTGTAATTATGACCTATAGTTTAGGTTAAATTTTTTTCATAAATTGTTATTGTTTAGTTGTAAACGTTTTTAAATTATTAATTTATTGAGATTTCTATATTTCCGTCGGTTTCATTCCTACTTTCTCCAATGGTTTATTAAATAAATTTTAAAAATACAACAGATATATTATGCTTTGACGTATTAATTAATGTTTTGTTTCTTTTACACGCCATTGCTTAGAACAATACCTCAATTTTTAAACTAAATATATATTACAACCGTTATAATATATATTTAGTTTAAAATGTAAAGTGTGCACAGGTTCCGCTTTAATCGATATCTGAGATAATTTTTTTTGCATCATCTTTCATTTTTGTCAGGATTACTTAATAAAGTGTATAATAAATAACAATACATGTGAATACTTATATATGTATATATATATATATATATATATATATATATATATATATATATATATATATATATATATATATACAGGTGTCCAGTGGCAGATTTCAACGTTTAAACAATCATAGTCTGAACGCAACGCACAAGAGGGGCGTGGGGGGCGTCGTTAGAAGCGCAAGCGGTGCGGATGTTTTAGTAGCCATGGAACAGTGGAGTGGAGAGCACCGCGCTTTTGCCGTCGAGGCGTACATTTCGAGTGGATTTTCGCTGTCAGTAGCACGCCGTCGATTTAATAATCGTTACAGTATTCGTCGATTACGTGATGGACCATCGATCCACCTCATTCAGTCATGGGTAGCAAGGTTCAGAGCTACAGGCCAGGACCTACACCATTGGTAGCCACGGATGAAAATGTCGAGCGTGTTATGGTTTCTGTCGTTGAAAATCCCCGTTTATCACTGCGTACACGTTCATCGATATTGGGAATTCTGAAATCAACTTTACAGGTAATAATACGAAAAAAGCTCAAGTTCCATCCATATAAAATTCAAATTGTCCAAGATTTACACGATTCTGACTTTGAATTAAGAAAAACTTACGCGGAGGTGATGTTGTTGAGATTTCGTACTGCTACCCGGATGGGCTACATATTCTTTAGTGACGAAGCTCACTTTCACATTGGAGGATATGTGAATAAGCAGAACTTTCGTTACTAGGATGTCCACAACCCAGGACAAATGCATCAAGAGCCTTTACATAAGCCTAAAGTAACAGTCTGGTGTTCCATGTCTGCATCTGCAGTCATAGGGCCTTATTTCTTTGAAAATCAACGTGGCCAAACGGTAACTGTGAATTCGGAGAGATATGCCCAAATGTTAAATGACTTTTTGCAGAGTAGAACTACGGAATAGTCCATCCTTCAACCAAAACACATGGTTCCAGCAGGACGGGGCCACAGCTCACACTGCTAATGTGTCCATGAATGCAGTGCGGCAGTTATTTCCAGAAAAAAACATATCCCGAAACGGTACCGTACCGTGGCCACCTAGGTCACCCGATTTAAGCCCATGTGACTCTTTCTTATGGGGATACTTAAAATCCGTTGTTTACAAAACAAATCCGAGCACTGTGACACAACTTAAAGAAAATATTTGAGCCGAAGTCACTAGGATACCCCAGTCGCTCTGCAAACGCGTTTTTGAAAACATGCGTGCTAAACTCAAAGAGTGTGTCAGACTCGATGGCCGCCATTTGGAAAACGTGTGTATATATATATATATATATATATATATATATATATATATATATAAATATATATATATATATATATATATATATTTGCATTTCCGAATTTTGCTGAACAAATTCGGAAATGCATATCCACATACACGCAAGTTCCAGCTTCGACCTGGTACCGATTCCCATAATTTGTGACAATAGAAGTATTCTTCAAATTTATTTGTATTCGGAAACGATTTCATACCGTAAAAGTTGCCACTAATTACTCGCATTTTCGTTATATTTCGGTGCGTTTGCTATTCAGTGTTTATTTTAAATTGTAGTTTTTTATTTTAAGCGTTTCCCAACTCAAAAAGAGATAATGGAACCTTTATAAGATTATTCACGTCCGCTCGTCTGTCACAACTGTTTTATGCAGAAATGGTTTACAACAAACATTTTAAATTTGTCATTGTGATGAATCATATTACTCTGCATATATCTCAATAGATAAAATACAAAAATATTGCTCTTAATAAATTTAGGGAAGGAAAATATACTCGTTTTTTAAATGCCATGTACTCGTTTTAAATAGTACTCGTTTTTATAAATGCCATGTATCGTGTAGAATATTATTTAAACGAACAAGTTATAAGGATTCAAAAACTGTTCTTTTAGCAACTTTGTGTAACATATTATAGGGATATTTTTGAAACCAACTACAGAAATATGTTCTCCCCTTTATCCCTCAAACTATTAAAGCAAAAATTATAAAAACATATCTTTACTAGTACTTTATCTCCGATTTACCAGAAAACTATATGGACGATTCCAAATTTAAAAGTTTTTGGAATATTCCAAAAGTGTAACGATACTCGTAATTAACAGATTTATTAGTGTTCATGATATCCAACTGTCTAAATCACAAAGAATTAAATAATAACGTATTAATTGAAATCGAAATTGGCATCTGTGCATCTGGCAATGAACCAATTCCTTTTCATTTTCAATTTTTTTTCTTTCAAACACAAAATCGGTTAATGCATCTGCGAGTTGAAGTTACGGCTGTATATACACGAAAAAGTACATACAACCTCCAATTGACAACCTCATCCTTTTTATAGTCTGTTAAAAATGTGTCAAATTTATCTTTAAAATTAGTCATAAAAAGCAATTAGATAAAAGTAGGCAAATTTTTGCACGACTTTGCTAGAAATATATAGAGAACTAAGTTTGAGCTTTGCGTCTAGTTTTATAAAATTTTACTTCATTACAACAATGAACTAGACCGACATGAATTATTATCTTTCTATCGCATGCTACTATTCGCTGGTACCTATAAAACCTTGAGACACGTCTCTTTGTATAAATCTGGTTGTTAAAACGACAAATATCTGAAAACTACCCACTACAATCTAGTTCTATATTATAATGATGTGATAATATTCAACTAATCTAGAGAACAAAAGCAAACGTTGTTCTTAAATTTATTCAATTGCTGATAGGTCACCAACAAATAAGATCACTTTTAGAAGAGCTAAAACCTTGAAGTTTGGTGCATATGTCGTGTTTTGAAGAATAATGAAAGAAACATATTTAATTTTAGCTTTAGCAAATTTAAAAAAAGGTGCCAAGTCGACTCCTCTCGATCTCTATCCCTCTCTGTTTCTTTCAATGTTTGTGGATATGCATGATCACATAAGCACCACCAAGTCGAGAGGAAATGCGTATGGATCATGCACTTCTACACGCACATAAACACCACCGTCGACTTGGCACCGATCTTTAAAATCTGTGACCATTGGCAGTATTCTGCAAATTTATTTATATTTGAAAATAATTTCGTACTGCAAATGTCCCTACATAGTACTCGTATCTTTAGTCTAACTTAGTTGAACGAACCACACTTGTCTAGCAAAGCTCAGCAAGAACTTATTTGCTTTTTATGCTTTACTACTTTTTACACCGAACATTTTACAGACATGCTAGGTTCTTTTCGCAGGATTGTTTTGATGAAATTAGTTTTACTAAAAAAAGTACGTAAGACTAAATATCTCAAAAACGCTTATAGCGCCCCCACGGTCGGCTCTAAAGCCGACCGTGGGGGTTAACAAAGGACCATCCAAATTCCCTTTTTGGGTTTTGTTCTATAAGAACCTATTTTTAACTTTAGTAGTTTCGGAGATAGAGGGGAAGAACATATTTATGTGAATGTTTTAAATACTATTTCATATTTCCTATAAATATCATATAAAAAATTGCGAAAATAATTGTCGTATAAATTATATTCTACACTATACATGGTATTTATAACAAACGTGTATTTTATTTACCTCGTGTAAAAGTATTAATAGTTAATATATTCAGGTGATTATTCACAATTTAGTTAATATAAAAAATCCATTGCTCTTTTATACACTTATCCAGTGACGCCATCGTTGCGAGTCATAGTATTGTAAATGTGATTACTTTGATTGTAAATGTGATTATTAATGTGATTGATTGTAAATGTGATTACTTTAGCTTTATTCTCGTATTTATATTTCTAAAATGACATCGAATATTATAAAAACGCGAAAAAAGACTGAAATATGGTTAATTGGACAATCTCGTTCCAAATTGGTGCAAACAAAATTATCGTCAGTGAAATAAATTGTGTTTATTATTTAATTATAAAAACGTAATGAATGATACAAATAGAGAATCGGCGTCATTAACAGCAAGTGATGTGATAACACTATGGCAAAAAGCAACTATTCCTACCAAAGAAAAATAACATGTTATCACAAAATAATATTTCAAAGAATGGCAGAATTAAAAAAAAATAAAGAAAATAAAGCAAAACGCTCACCAGCAATAAAAGAAAAAGAAAACAAATGGCAATCAAATTTAAATGTTTTGTTTGAAATTGCTCACTAAAATGCCCTTAATTACTATTGAAGAAGATAAACAATTTCTTTTAAGACAAAGAGAAATGAGTTGTCCAGGAAAAATTGGTAATATCGATAGAAGCCATGCGAAAAAACTTAAAAAACATTTACAAAAAGAAGCTAAGTTGCAAAAGATGATAGAAAAGGAAAAAGAAGCAATGAAGAAATTAACTGAGAAATGTTGTTTACTATCTTCTTCAGTTTCTTCTGCAGGGAATGAAAGTGAGCGATATAAGTCAAAGTCATCCTAAATCTCCTCAGCCAGGGCCCTATTCAAGCTATGGTTTTACTACACCACAGAAACGAGGACAAAAAAAAATTTAGATTCTAGTTTAGCTACTATTCTTGATGTCGCTAAGTTGACTGACCGAAAAGCAACTGTTGTTTTGGCTTCTTCACTCAAACGTCTGGGCTGGACGTATCACAATATAATGATAACTATTCTTCTATACGTCGCCAAAGAATGGATATTAGAAAACAGATTGTTGAGTCTATCAAAGCTGATTTCCAACCACTAAGTACACTTACTATGCACTGGGATGGAAAGATGCTGGAGGACATAACCGGACATTAAAAAAGTAGATCGTCTACCAATCTTAGTAACTGAAAAAGGAGTCGACCAGTTCTCGGCTGTTCCCAAGCTTCCAGATGGAAAGGAAAAAACAATGGCTTCTCCTGTTTTCGAGACTATTTTATCGTGGAATTTATATGATAAAATAAAATGTATGTGTTTTGATACAACAGCATCTAATACAGGACGAATAAACGGAGTATGTGTTCTTCTAGAACAGAAAATGCAAAAGGAACTGATTTGGTTTGCATGCCGACATCACATACTAGAAATTTTACTCGAAAGTGTTGTTGTAACAGCTGTAGGGCCTTCCAGTGGTCCTGAAATTATGATTTTTAAAAGATTTAAGGCATCCTTGGAATATGATGCAATCGTAAACAAAAACATCAAAAATTTCATATCAACAAACACAATGAATTTTTTCAAAATTACTGGAATTTCTTGCAAGTTCATTCAGAAAGATCCTGAACTATGGGAAGAGAAAGAAAGCTTCAAATCGGCTAAATAAATTGTACAACATATGAGAGTCGTTAACGATGTAGCTGAGAGGGGTGATGCATTGATGGAAGAGTACAATAAATTACATACTAATGAGAAAGAGCAGAAGCAATACTTAATGTTGTTAGTTAAGAATTATAGGCAGAGAAACTCAAATTGTAATAAGGCAAATTTACTATATATTTTTTTCTTTTTACATAATTTAGAGGAACGATAGTTATTGTTATTTAATATAATATTTTCCCTAAAATCTATGTATAACACTCATTTCTGATAATAATAAACTCTTAAAAATAAATGCTTTTTTTTCGAATTTCAAAAGTGGGTAGCGACCCCTAAATGTAAATTTAAAAAAAAAATCCTGGTATGTTTTCTAGTGGAATAGATAAAATTAAGGGGTTGAGAGTGAAGAAAATGCAAAAAAAAAGTTTTCGGTCTTTTATGAATCACCCTAATGTATATATATATATTTATATATATATATATATATATATATATATATATTTATATATATATATATATATATATATTTATATATATATATATATATATATATATAATTTATATATATGTATGTGTATGTGGGAGTGCGCGTGCGCGTGTGTGTGTATACAGTGTTCCGTAAGTCATGAACCAACCGAAAAGGGGAATGGGTCAAGCTATGACTGGGTTACTGACAAAATTTGACCTTGCTAAAAATCTCCTAGTTTTTGAGATTAGACACTTTCTTAAAATTTTTGAATATCACAAATACTAAAAAATTCAAAATTATACTTTTTAAGATATCGTAATTTTCCTCACCAAAATTTGACTGTATATGCTAAAAAAAATGTACTACCCGGAATTGGCAAACCATTTTAAAAATTAGCACATGTAATTCAAAAGTTATAGTAAAAACATTTTACTGATATCAACTATAAAAAAAGTTATTTACACTTCAGCACAGAAGCATCCATTATGAGATAATTACGCTATGTTTGAATTTCGTGCGAACGTATTTTTCTTTAAATTTTCTTGGAAACTAAATTAAACTTTCATGAAAATTATTAAATACTCCAATAAAAGGATAAAAGAATTTTAACAATTTCTTCAAAAATGTTGAAACTATCTGTAATTGGCTCTAATGCATGTGCGACATAAAAGCAATAAAAGTAATTTAAGAATAGAAACAATTTTCATTATTGTTGAAAATATTCAAAAATTTAGTAAAAGTTGCCCTTTTTTATCATATTTTTTTTAACTGGCGCCACCTCAGAAAGAAATGTACGAGTAAAAAGACCGATACATTCGTGTTATTCGTTTATGCGTAGTTTAAAAAATATTTTAAATCCGCCAGGTTGACAACAGAGGAACCAGTCAAAATTCTCTTTTCAATTGAGACCTATCTTCCATATTTTTTGTAAAAGAAAAGAGAATAGGTTCATATTAAAAATTTACTATCGTTTGCGACATGTGCGGTGGAAATTTGTATGAGAAGCGACACTGAAATATCAGACAAAAATAGTCATAAACCCAGAAACTTTTGCTGGTATAACGTCAGTTGGTAATGGTTTTACACAGTTTTAGAATTTATGTTTTCAAAATAAAAAAAAGCTATTAATGGTTTCTTAGTTAACTAAACTGAGTATCTACTAAATTAACATTTTTGATTGTAATTAAAAAACGCTAAAATTAAAGAAAGCTTTTTGAAAATAATATTTCCACAAATAAACTTAATTTACTTTAGATCTGTCAGATTGTCACGCTTCTTCTGGCAAGTCTGATGGCTCACTAGTTGGAAATTAGACATAATATTGCACATGATGGTGCGAAAGGAAAAGAGTCACGATGAAACATAGTTCCTTTAATAATTAGTATGTTTCGTGACTTTTAATTATGATATTCTTATGTTTTTGTTCATGCTTTCATACTTCGATTTTTATTTGGCATTTTGTAAAAATGTTCTTAACATAATAAAATAAATTTTAATTTGTGATTAGGCTAAAATATATAAATATAAATTCACATTATTAAAAGAAACTGAAATTAATAAACGTTATCAAAGCAATAATATAATTTGAAGCAGGTCGCAATAGCAACAGCAATTCTTTTGAGAACTTAGTAATATTATTTAGTTGCTCATTTTACTTTTAATATTACATACAATGATCGTTTTTCTGGTGTTATTCGAAAAGTAAATTTTCTTAGGTATTTCTAAGCTTAGCACGTCTGTCTCTACTGTCTCTCTATTTCCTATCGGAAATCTAAGTCCTAGTAAATGAAAGCATTGCTGTTGCAACTTTCTTTATTCCTTAATAAATTTGGTTATTAATTTGTCAGTATTCATATGGTCGAAACAAAGATCCTAGTGGGTTTCGTACGAAACAACCTTCAAAATGATGAATATCCTATTTTATTGATAATTAAATGAAACTACGTGATGTAGTAATAGGTCGTGGTAAAGAACGTAAAGAAAGTCGAAATAATACTACAACACGTAGTTTCATTAAATTATCAATAATGAATTTCTACAAAATTAACGCCAAATATATTCAATATCCTATTTTATTGTTAAATAAACATTTGAAAAAGAAAATACTACCTTTACTTTTGAATCGTTGGATTTGTTTATTTTTCAAGGTGTTTAAACCAACGAATTTCCAACTTAGTATCGTGCCATTGTCAAGTCGTCCAAATTCGTTAACCGAAGTCAGATATTTGAGGTAACATGCACAAAAAATACAGTCGAATTGAAAACCGCCTTCTTTGAAGTCGGTCAAAGAAGCAGCGCAGCAGCGGTAAACATAAAATTAATTACGAGTGAAGTTATGCAATATACACAGATGTATTATTCCTTAAAGTATTTTCATACCATCATTCTGAATAATGGAAGAAAACATTACATTTTTGAAAAAAATATTTTTTTAATAAATTCATTGTTTTAAGTATTTCTATTTAGAACAATGTTTCGATTTTGGTATCCTGAAATCACACTTATAATGAAAGTTACGCGTAAAACGTCATATCAACAATGCGAGTCATATTATCTTATTAATGATATTTTATCCTGAAATTTTATTTTCGGACAGTTTTTGAAAGGTTTAACATAAAAAATGTATTGTATTTTTGATAAAAAATTAGAATGATATTTTTCAAATTTCGAATTTTAAAGTCTATTATTTCGGAAACGTTTTCGGAATCGTTAAAAATCTGTAAAAATCAATAAATCTAATAAAAATCTCAAAACTTTTCACTTTTACACGATACGTAAATCTTCAGCATCTAACTTTCACTGAAATAGCAAATAAATGCAGACGCATGTTCCATTGCCGTTGTAGCTGTTAAAAACCCTTCTGTACCTTTATCAATCACAATCAAGTGTACAAATATTAAATGTACCAACCGATGTTAATTCGGATCACATTTTAAAAATGATTGTTGGTTTTTTAATGATCATGGGTGTAAACACCTCGATAATACTTAATATAAGTTTTACAATATGACTTTTTTATGTCTTCTGAATTTAATTATTTAGATATATATATATATATATATATATATATATATATATATATATATATATATATATATATATATATATATATATATAGATATATATATATATACATATATATTTAAAAGCACAATTTCTTTCTGTAGAGAATAGATAAAATTATTAATGAATTAATGACCTATTTCTAGTGAAGCAAGTGTGCTTTTTTTATAACTCGATCAATAATTATTCATCGGCGTTGTGTGTGCGTTGACATGTATCGACTTTTATTATTTCTACTAATGCGATTCATAAAATTAATTCTATGATATTCTGCTTCTGTTAGACGATTGAAGCTTCGAACACAACAAAATTAGAACCGATACCTTTTATTGCATATTTTATGTAATATTAGGAATTTGAGCGATACCAAAATCGTAACGTTGCCATACGATTCAGTACATTATATTTTATTTTAAATCTAAAAATATATCGAGTCGGTACGAAAATACATCAGATGTAGTGAAACTAGAGCAAGCGTAGAATAGGACTATCCATTAGAGTGAGCAAGATGCAATCGCACGGACGCGCGCGGTGCGCGGGAACAGCGTGGACGACGGCGCGCCGACGCGTGAGCTTGTTGCGGTGCGCATGCGCGCGGTGCACTTGCGATCGATAAGATAAATGCGCGAACGGCATTGGTTGAATTAAATCAATACTCCGCGCCAATCCTATCGATTTTTCCTCGGCTAAACTCGGCTCCAAATTAAACTGCGTCCTCTCTAAGTGACGCCTGCGGCGTGTATAAATAAATTTCATATATTTTAAACGCAAACGCAACGTGATTTGAAAATATTTTGTCTCAAGTTTTTAATAAATGATTAATATTCTGTAAGGTGTTAGTGCGTGAAGTGGCAATTGGTTTTTATGTAAAATTCTGTTATCTGTGCCGCGCGCATGTAACACCAATATGAACATAAACAAATCATTATATATTGTATCATTCTAAAAAGTTATTTCTGTCAGTGTCTTAAATAAATTACATGCAAATGTTTCCGACAGTATAAAGGTAAAAAGTAATATTTTTTGACTATATGTAGTGTTTGAAGTATCCTTAAAATATATTTTGCCAATTTCATTATTTTTCTCGATAATGCGAGTTTATATTTAAACGATATGATACGAACATTGCAATTTCTGACAGTTTTATCGATTTTAAAATATACGCTCTATGGTTATACAATTAGATTCTATTACGAATTTAATATAGCATTATTTTAAAAACAATTTCGTTTACAAACAATCGTTTCATAATTATTCATTTTTACTTGTGATATGCTATTTCTATTGATCATTATGAACGTTTCACAATATCTGAAATAAAATTAATTATAAAACTGGATGTTACGATTGTCCGTAGAGATTGGAATTAATTCATAAATATATAGATCTAGAAAAATGGTTATCGCCGATTCGATATTGAATTAATCTACTATTGGTTTAATATGGATGTCCATTGATGGAATGTACTTTCGAAGGTTGAGGGACGGAGGCAATGACATCGACGGATACGTATCAGCTGAAATGGCACTCGCACAGCAGCCATCTGAACGGGTCGGTGGCGTCGCTCCTACGCTCGGAGCGGTTCACGGACGTGGTGCTGTGCACCATGGATGGCTCACAAATCCCGGCACATAAGTTCATCCTCAGTTCGTGCAGCATCTACCTTAGCAACTTGTTCGATGGCCAGCGCTCTGTCATGCGAATGGGCAACACAATGCTCTATGTGGTGCTTCCTTCCGAGATCTCCACACGGGCTTTACAAATTTTGGTCGAGTATATGTACAAAGGTACACATAATTAATTCTAACAGCCCTTCACAAAATCTAATATCCAATATAGTCTGGTCTTCAAATGATAATACATTCATTTAAATAAACAATTTTAAAACGCATTCATTTAAATCATTTTAATGATATTTTAGCTCCCTAAATGGTCTTTGGATTATAAAACATCAAATAATGCATTTATTTCAATAAATTAATTTTACTACCCTTTTAGGTCTATAAATGGTACGAAATAGTGTTGGTGATCGTCATTTTATGAGTGACGAGAAAAATAAAAGTTTTCCGATGTATATTTGATTATTTAATGTTCGACACAGTTTTGTTAGATACAAGTCTTGATGTTGTGTCGCTTAAAAGTAATATAAGGAAATATTGTTTTGCAATTATTTGTAGGAAAAAATTACAGAAAAATATAACACACATTATATAAAACCATTTTCTAAAAAAATGTAATTGTCAAAATAATACTATTGTAATAAAATGTGGCAAGTTACTAGTGACGTCAAAGTTACATTTAGTAGTGAATCTCTAATAATGAAAGAATACTTACAGTTTAATGTATAATTTATTGAATTAATGTACGAAACTCCATATTTGTACGATCTAAAAAAAAATTTTGAATATATAGAATCATTTTGATTCGGTACCATAAATCTTTCATTAAAACAACAGCGTCTTCACTTTTAAACTTCACTCTTCTGTATTGTGTGCAGAAATACCTGACACACTATGTAATAAAAGGTCTTAATTCCCACTAGATTATATTTTACCTGAAAATGGTGCGTGCCTGTCAAATCAGCACTGAGTGTCAGATAGTCATGTTATTTGTCCCGCTGTATGTCATTTGTTTGCTTATATTTAGACAAGAGCACACATTACCTTTGACACATGTAGTTTAGTGGAAATAAATTATTTCAGAAACATTATTGGATATGCTTTGGCTAATAGGATAGAAATGAAGATTTGGGTTTTAAAAATAATCATAGGCATTAAAAGAAAATGCGATATTAAAAATTAAAAACGTTTGTTCAGTTAGAATTAAAGTTACTGTAGTTTACGAGAAAATACATTTGGATATTGTAACAGGAAGAGAATGCATTAAAAATCATGTTAAGTAAAGTTCGAATATATTGAACAGTAATATCAGAAATCTTTATTTCAAGTCAATAGAGGAATTGAGAAAAAGTTTTTAGTAACATTCTATCTGAATGCTGTCGTTGTTATTTATTTCGCTGTAGCGGTTTAGATGGTGATGGGAAATCACATCGGATTTGTCATCTTTCGAATCATTCAAAATTGGCGTTTGCTAAATCTTTACTTTGAAAGTTGTAGGATATATTAAAAAACCAAACAGGGTTGGTATCCCCAAGAAACTGGGGGTATAAGTAAATGGTACTTGCCCTCTTTAGGTAATATAGATTATTGGCAAAGTTGGAAAAGGCATATTTGAGAATTCATCGTAAGCAGTGATCGTAAAAAACAAAGTTTCTAGTGCACGTACAAAGAAAATTGTTCCATTTTAAAATTTTTTGAGAATTTCAAAAATGTAACATTTTTTTTCCTAGAAGTCAAATCACTTCAAGTATGCATATTTGTGGTCATGGTGCTTTAATGAAATTACACATACTGATAATGCAGTTATTAAATCAAGTACTACGATTTTCATGAGACTTGTTTTGTATATGTAAAATTGTTCTTTCTAGTATCTACTTAAAATGTTTCCATATGTTAGTAAAAGAAGATTTTTTGGGGAAATATTATTTTAATTGAACATGTTATATTCTTTAAGGAGAAACAACAGTGTCAAATGAAGTTTTAGACACAGTCCTAAAAGCTGGTGAAGTGTTGAAGATTAGGGGGCTGTGGAGACAGACAGATGTCGACAATAATGGATCATCAGATGCCACAACTGTCGAGAAGACAATTTCGAGTCCGAACATATTGAACAAGCAAGCGGTCCCTCCTAAAAAATTAGACGCTGTTGAAGCAACCCCTAAGATCACCGTCAAAAAGGATGAAAAACTACTTAAGACTTTCACTCCCCTTCAGTCCCAGAACATTACAAGGCCCATGTTCATAGGGCCTCCTAAACTGGTTTTCATTAAGACCTCTGAAAGTAATACAGGGCTACGACCCATTGCTCCGAAGGCTGGTACTCAAACTATCATAGTGACACCTGAAATTAGCAAAGCATTAACTATGAGTGCCGAATCAGAAAAATCAAATGTGGTAACTATTGCTACACAGGTTGAAACTAAAACTTCTGAATCGGAAGTACCAACCAGGGTATTAAGAAAAATTGAAAAGAAATACGGCAAAAGATCCAAGTCTGATAAGTCCAATGATAATGATGACAGCAGCAACGAACGAGGAAATGAAGTAGAATCTGAAAAGCAAAATGATGAAGGAACAAAATTAGATGGAAAAGGTAAATTTTTGTAGTAGGTTTTATTACTTTAAAAATGTACTACCTAATATATATGGGTAATATAACTAAAAAAGATAATTTCATTATTCAACTTTTAAGTATTAACACAATTCAGTGCGTCTGAAGTGTACAAAACTTTTAATTATTATGTGGTTCTTAACAGAATCTGCATGTGCACCGACCTCATCATCCCCTAAGATCTTCATAAAGGATGAGCCAGAGTGGAGTGATCCAACTGAAGACGACACGCCCATTGCGGAAATGTTCCACACTGAGATGAACATTAAATCAGAAAATGAAGATGGTAATGACATTTCAGACGAACAGGTAAGTACCATTCATATGCACTCTGTGGTAGGACAATCTTCATCTTATAACCGACCTAGAAAGAGTTTTATTTATTATACTGCTAATTTTAAAGCTATACAGCACTTTTATTGACAAGGGGTTTTATAAATAATATTGAATTATAGCTAAAATCCCAATAAATAAAATTCGGAATTAAGTTTATATCATTTTAGGTTAGGTGTTTGAGGTACTGTAATTTTTCATGCAACAATAGTACTGCTACGGAATTTCTGAATTAAATGGCTCCAATTGTATGTGTAGTGTAAATAACAATTTATTTTAAATGTACAATATTTTATTTATTTTAAAAAATTATAATTTGGACTAAATTATTTAAAAGCAGAAAAATATATGAAATATACTTTGGGTTCCTACTGGAAATTTGAAATCATCTTTCCTGCCTTTGTATATAAATTGACTAAGTGATCACTATTTATTACATAGCATCATTAAATACTGAATATGAAAGTCATAAAATTCCTTAATAGCAATTTATTATATATTGATAAATTTATTTATTTGTGACTGGACAAAAAGTTCTTGACTAGCGCTTATTTCCAAGATTATTTTTCACTTGTCGCATACTAAAAACAGTTTCATCTACCTGGCTTTTTATAAATCATATTTTAAGGTGTAATTAACTTACTGTAAACCTTTTGTCTCATATGTCTGTTTTGTAAAATGTAATCGTACAATTGTAAGATACATATCAATATTTCATAATTTTAAAATTTTGTACATCTAGATGTGCTTAAATAACTGCTACCCTTCAGACAGATTTCTAGTTTCTATGTAAGAGGGTACTACTACTGTATGATATATAGCATTTTCTCAAATTTTACTTTAAAATAGTCCATAGCTCTTATTTTAGAAGTTTGTTAACAGTTTGCTTAGTTTTTTCTGCTCGAAAAAAATTAAACGTAATAAAATGTTGTATTGGTGAAAATTAATAAATGACACATAACAAAAATATTATATCTGTACAAATCTAATGATGCCTTAGAACAACAATAATACAAAATAAGTTAGTGGCATACTTCAAGCCATCAACATTCTTGGTTAATAGTAATTTGTATTGGGCATTTGATAAGAAGCGGGAGATTTATTATAATTAATTTTCCTCTGATAGGAAGTCATCAGTAACCATATACTCGTCTAGGCAAGTCTATAAGTAAACAAGTTATTGATTTACCAAAACCCGCATTTCCCATATTACAGATTAACTTAAAGTGTTTGACATCTGCAAGCATCATAAAAACAAATTTTTTTAAGACAGTACAAATAATGAAAGAAGAATAGAACACAGAGCAAGTCGAATTGACACAAACTCTAACTAATGAACAGTGGTGAACTATCAAATGAATCCTGTGGTGCACAATGGAAAAATAGGGATTTATCCTCTTAGAGACTAAAATTCTTTTTTTGGCTTTATAAGGCAATTTGAACTGGTTTTTGTTTATAAATGTGTTTTTAGTTTGCAGAATTTTATCAAAAAAATATTTTCTTGATTCTGTTGCCAAGTATTAAATTAATTTATTTGTCTTGAAGGGGACAGATTGGAACTTCGACGTTTAAGCATATCGAGTAATCTAAGTAATTACTCAATATGCTTAAACATTTTTTATTTTAAAATAAGAACAATAAACAAAAGTGAATATAACGTCTTTTGGTTAAACACACAAATTGTAACTTTCATATTGAATTATTGACACACAATTGTACTCTTGCTGTTGCCAACAATATAAACCTAAAAATTCATTTTGAGAATACACATTAATAGACATTCCCTAGATGTTCCAAATACCTCCATAATGCATCCACTTAAGAAGCTGTAACTTAAAAATACTTGGAAGTAGATTCCAAAATTTCAAGTGTATTTTGCAGTGGTATATTAAAGCAACTATCAATTAAAGAAACAAACAATTTTAATGTCCGATCCTCTAAACCAAGATTCTCCATAAATTATTTAGTTACTTTTTGTAAAGACTGGTACAATAACGGAAATATATATAATATTTTCTAGGATATCTAGATTATGCTTTCGTATTACATTGGATTATGCATGTAGTGGGTTGGCCGGAAACTAATTTAGTTGTTCACAAGTAGAGAGCGCTAAGTTTGTTTTGAAATACTTCTGTCAGTGTTTTGATTTTTCCTTTTGATGTTTGATAACTGTCACTTTTAGCTTACATTAGAAAAAAATTGTGCTCAGTTTTATTTGCAGCTGTTAGTTGCGGGTTATTTTTAATGTGAATTGCAAAAATGAACATTTTCAATTCAGATATTTATTCCTAATGAAGCTGGCAGAAGCAATCAAAGAAAACCGGCCAGAATTGACAAATCACAAATGAATCATGTATCACCATGACAGCGTCTCACCTATCTTTAATAAATTGCGAAAAGTTATTGGAGGGTGATTGGGAAGCCCCTGACCTTGTACTTGATTACCATTTATTTCGAAGTATACAAAACTTTTTGAACAGTAAAACTTTCACTTATAATGATGACCTGAAATTGTACTTAGTTAGAAGGATAAAAGTTCTATGACTGTGGAATCTTGATGTTGCCAGAAAGATAGCAAACGGTCATGGAACAAAATGGAAAATTTATTAAAATTCATCGTTTGCATCAAAAAGTTGAAGTTTTTTTCACACTGCCAAACTACAATTATTCACTTTAAAAATGATTACTTTAATATTAATTGTTTGTTTATGGTATTACTTAAAAAACAACAGTAGAGCAGAGGAGAGTAGCTACCCACCAGAACTGAGTCAGTCCCCAATATATTGTAAAGGTTTATGCCTATAAAGTAATAGGCATAAACAGTGATATTTTTTAGAAACAGAATATCGTATCTACCTATGGAACTGTGTACATAGTTCCATAGGTAGATACTATTTTTACATTTTTTTCATCTTTTTTTAATAAGCAACCCAACAAATAAAAAATGTTATTTTAATTAAACTTTAGAAATCAATACCTCCTCATAAAAATAAGTTAATTTTGGTGTAGTTACTTTTAACATTTCTTTGTTTGTTAACAGTAATATCTTAATTTGTACAGCCTTGAACATTGCAACTACATCCTGGATAGATTTTGATTGTGTCTATATTTCAATATAGGATTAGTCAAGACATATTAAAATACCTTGTAGGCTCATAAAGTGAGTTTTTCATCTGTCCTATGCTCATCAGCTGTTTTTTTATTTGTAGTGAATTCTTCATTCTGCTTGAATATCATAATAACAGCCAACATACCTATGGTTCAACATTACCTTTTGTTCAACAAATTTTCTTGACGATCACACAATTCTTAAACCAATTTTGCCGTAACTTTATCGGCATTTTTTGATACTACTTTACTGCAGGGTAATGGGCACTTCATCATGTTAATGAGTTTTTTATCGATGCACTATTGTCTCTCTTCCCGTTGGCTAATGAATGAAGAAAATAATGAGAAAGTTGTATGTAAAATTTGAACAATTTTTCGTCATTTATTTTCTGCAAAAGGGTAGTGGCGACATAAATTAACAAACATAAATTCTGTCAAAAAATGATATTTTTTACTTTCTGGTTACATTTCCATAGGCTTTAGATTGACACATCGTACATGATCATTACTTTCAAACTATTTAAGAATACATCATTAAAATTTGCAGTTTTTTTGTTCATTTGAGTACGAAATCATAAAAATACTACTTTTAGATCAACTTTTCTATTATCAGTTTTCACAAAACAAATAATACGGGGCCGTTAATTTGTACATAAAATGTAAGGTGTATTATCAAACATCTTGATTTGTCTCTTTTGTTTTGGTGTATTATCTAAGATCTTTGATTTATCCTTTGGTTCTCAATGTTTGTTTTCTAAAGATGTGCTGCTACTATCAGAGACATTCTCTGGATCCAGTAAAAACTGATCCTTTTCGATGAATTCTGATTACCATAAAGCGTATTTGAGCAAGAAATATACGTCTCAAATTAATTTCTTGGGAGTCATTAATACGTAGTATTAATTTCTAAATATTTATGACTAAAATGTTTAAATTATATATTTTGCTTAAGATATTTAGTATGCAAAAGTCATCAATTGTAAGTAATACCTCCGGACCCCTAGATCCTTATGAACTTGATAATCCTAATGATAGAAAGCAATAAAAAAATTAAAACAATGTTTTAAATTTGGAAAACAACTAAAGCGCTATGTTTAAAATTGTTTAAATTATAATTAGAGTTTAATTATTTGAATAATAAACTTCCATAATACTTTTTCCAAATGTTAGTATACCTCTAAATAACTTGTTTGCCACTTAATATATGCACTTAATTGGTATAAAATTGTAAAACAGGCTGTACAATATGGGAACTGATTGCTCTTGTAGCAATAAGATCTGTACGTGCAATTGTTGCATTGAATAATTTTAATAAATTCACAATTACTTTTTGTTATACTCGTTTATTGTGTAATCTATGACTTGGTCATAAATATCAAAATGGTTCATATAATAAAATTAACTTCATTGCGTCTGAATTTGACATTTTATTTCACCTTACTGCTGCTAAAATCTAATTCAATTAAACTTTTAGGGTTTTTTTCAAAATATACAGGTGTAGTATTTGAGAGGGTGTCACTGGAGATAAACTATCCTAATTTTAAAAGAATTTTCATTAACTTAATAGTTTAGGGCAGTGACGCACCGACCGTAACCAGCGCCTGTGTGCAAAACCAATGAAGCGTCTTTTTGATTTTGTATGACAAAAAGAAACTCGTATTACATTTTAATAATTGTTTATTAGGTACAAATTACCTATGTAAGGTACAAATTTAACTTAATCACAAATTATAAAAAAATCAAGATTATGTCCTTATGTAGAAATATCTAATTCTTGCTTAATTATAACATTAATTAATCATCCATCATCATCAGCCTTTAGTCATTCAGACTGTACAATGCTCACTGCTGAGCAGTCCTCTTTCTTGGATAGCAGCTTTTCTCCAAGCAGAATGTAAACACCCCACCACGCGTGCCAATACGGCTTGACGGGCAACATTTTTTTGTAAGACTTCTTGTCTTTAACAACCGCCTTCTAGCAATCAGAACTGACTTCTGTATGTGTCCTCCGAAACACAGAGAGGTTCTTGAAGTAGTGCCGCTTACCCATTTGATTATCGACTGTCGTAAGATGGTGCAAACTCCGCTGTCGCAACTGGGCTATGTACCTAGTTAATACCACTGGGCTATGTAACTAGTTAGTACCTAGTTAATAATAATAATAATAATAGTTATTAAAGAAAATAATAATTAAAAAAATGTTGTAAAACGATCTGTATATTAATATTAGTAGACTTCGATTTGAAGTATCACGTAGATAATCATGATTGGTGACTTCTTTAGGTGGGTTTTCCAATAAATATTGAAATAATGCAGAATTTAAAACTGCTGGTCAAAGTCCAGGATTATCTTTGGAAATACTTGATGTAGATGGAGACGGTGGTCTTGACGGTGGCGATTGTGTATAGATCACAGACTGCGTCGTCTTCTAATTTTTGACTCTCATCAGTTGCCAAGAAATCTGCAATATCAAAAAAACATATTTTATTTATACAGTATTACAAATACTTTATAAGTAGGGAACTTATAAAAATCGTTAACTTTCATATTATTTGTAACCACAGCCAGCACAGGTCAGTTCAAGTGGGTGCTAGGTTGGTACAAATAGATTATTAGAAAACACCACTGTGTGAAGTATTTTTTGAAGTTCTCAAAATATCTTGAATTGATTGATTGCCCTATAAACTTTGAGGTAATTGATTGCAAGTAGATGGTGGAGTCGTGAAATAATTACTCATTTTTGTTGAATTTCTATTTTCTTGTAAGGTTTTGGTAACCAGACAACTTCTTTTTTTATCTTCATCGCCCATTGTCAATAATAAAATACATTTAAAGTAGTTTATTAATTAATAAATAATGGGCCCAGTGACGGTATTTCAACGCAGGACATGTGGCACGTCCTCACTGTTTCACTATCTATTTATTAGTCTAGATTGATAATATTCATACTCTGTGAATGTTGAAAGTGACACCAGTGCCTGCAAACGTATTTGATGATCGCAAGTAATAAGCAATAACGCACGAGGATTTCTCATCTCTTGCTGACTCTTATTGCACGAAATGGGGAATTCCCGCATCACTCAATATCGTGCTCGTACCCTAGCTGGTTTGCAGTGTCTCTTGTTGCACTCTCTCATTTATGAAAACATAGCACCAATACGACTCCTTCGTTTGGTATAATAGACTACAAACCAAAATCCGAACAGTTACACTATAAACCAAAATCCGAACATTTACAAAAGCCACGGACTGAATTTTTCTTAACATCGCAACTTATATAAGCCCAATCAGGCATGGGCGCCCCTAGAGTATATGGCGTCTGTGTGCGGCGAACTCATCGCACACAGGGGCTGCTCGGCCCTGGTTTAGGGTAACAGTGAACACATTACATCACACTGTTAAAACAAAAGACTGTCTGTTTATATTCATGCCTCAATATAGTTAATTGCCAGTTTTTAATTCAAATTAATTCGGTGGCAGGGTTCAATTCTGAGTGATATACAGTAAACGACAAATATGTTTTAGGCTAGAAAGATGTTAAAAATTCATCTTTAGTGCTATGAAATAGTTTCAGTATTTTCTATTAGTTTAGAAGTAAAAAATTTTAATAATAGCTTAGAACTTCATAAAATAAATGAGATACACACATGCTATGCCATAATTTTAAAAGAGAGTGCAGAAGCTGAGTTGAATAAGTTTAACACGTATAATTGTCTCAGACAAGAGAGAAATAATTTATTGGTCAACTATCGTTCACTAAAAATATTTTTATTCTATCAATTTTTCAAACGTTATTATAAAATTAGGTCTACCTTTAGGATATCTTGTATAGAATCATATAATATGTGACAACCGTTTGCAACTGACACTTTATTGCTGATATGAAGATGAATTAATTTTGTGAAATAATATTTCTAAAACATATATTTTCTTTGTTGTACATCTTGCATATTATGGACAAAATAGCTATTTAATTATGGTTTCATTTTTTATTGAAATCAAACATTTTGTTTCAATCAGATATTTTACCCTTCGGTAATATAACGTTTTGAAAAAGATATAGTGAATATACAAGAATTTGCAATCAACTGTCAAAAAGGGACTAGCTGTCCATCCATGCTCTCTTGCAGACAGATATTATGCTGATAACTTTATTTCTGAACATATACATTTGGTGTCACAGATGTACAGTCCGCTGACATGTGAATTGTGCGCAGAAGTGTTTAGTGTGCCCGCAGAATGGGTGCGCCACATTCAGTCCCATGCTGGTGCCACCACACACACCCGTAAGAGAAAACATCGTTCAGCCGTAAGTATAATATAATTCTTTGTATTTTACAAATTTGTTTAAGATAAATTATATACTTGATTTACTGAAATAGATGTTTACGGGTAAAGTTGGGCCTTTCGCCTCTTTTTACGAAAATGAGGATTATAATTACCCTTTAGAATTAACACTTTGACAACATGTGACCAAAATTCTTTTGTTTCGATATTGGGAATACTGTCTTATATCCTGCTTCTTCTAGTAAAACATGAATATTTAAATAGTTTTTTCATGAGCTCTCATTATTTTTGGGAAATTTTGACGATATTTTTAAACATTTTTTTTTGGTTTTTTGGTATAAAATGATATCACCAGTATTTGTCCAATAGCTTTAATGTGACACAAATATGATGTCTTGTCATGTTCAAAAATGATAAACAATTTTTGAAGTAAAACTTCTTTACTTTGTGACGAGAACGTTACGAAAAGTGTGATCGGGTGAGGCAAACGGAAGTTGAGAGGGAGATATAAGTTAGTGATGACAGAAAGAGAGTTATGTTTTGTATATTATATTTGAGCAAGAGAGAGCAGTGCGCGTGCACGTTTTCTTTCTCTCTTCCTCTCATAGCCAGTGCATGAAATATATATATATATATATTTATATATATGCGAGTTTGCTAGCGTTACGCGAACGGTGATTTTTTTATTATTTTGTAATTTCATTTCGTTCTTGAACAATTTCATAAATTATTATTTTGTTGAATACATTAAATATTCTACGTTTAAAGTGAATAAAATTGTAAATTCATTTTAAAGTTCATATTTTGTGAATTTGAAATTTTACTTCAGTCGTGTGGTCTAAAGCATACTCGTTTTTTTAAATAATATTTATATTTATGAATTTCAATTGTACATGTCTAAATTATCCTTTCTGTGGAGATAATTAGTTGTTTTGAAATTTTTTTCAAGTTCCATATATAGTTCTCATCCAGAGTACCCTGCATATAATGTAGAAATCTACAGCAGTAGAAAAATAACATCATGCTTTTGGAAGAAGTAGAAATATTCTGTTTGGCTGCCGATGAGCTAAGAATAACGAACTCAGGTAGCAGATTTAGTAGCTGCCAACCTAATATGTAGAATTTCATTTACTGATGACGATCCAAGTTGTTTTAATATTTTATTTCGCTATAATTTGACTAAATTGTCAAATTTAAAAAAAAAATGTAGTCTTTGCAATAGTACAGTTAAATATGTATAATTTGTTTTATATTTAAAAGCAAATTATATTTTTTAAGTTGGATATTTGAGATGATTGAATCTGCCTAGAAATAAATTGAATTAATGATTAAAATTAACTAGTTTAGCTAGTTTACATGTTCCCATTCATCTACTAAAATATATCGCTTTTTCATTTGCAGAGTGACGATACTGAGGAGACAACAGCTCTATTACGCTGCGATCTTTGTCAGAAGCATTTCCCCAATCCAGCTGAGTGGGTGCGCCACATACAGAGCACGCACACAGAGAGCGGTCAGTACATTGCATTGTGTCTTATAAGCTTGATACGATAACATATATCTTAGCTACATTTTACTCCTTTTCGTACAAGTGCCAAAAATTGCAGAAAATGTTGTGCAAGATTTTTACAATTGAGGTTTAATAAAAATCATACATTTTTACAATTGAGGTTTAATAAATTTCATGTGCTAATAATTATTTGCATCTATCGTAACTCGATGTGTGCCACCTCTAATGCCACTCGTATTGTAAGTGTAGTGTTTGAACAGGTTACTTAACATGATAATGGTGTTTGTTATTACTATCCTTAAAGGAGCGACAGCCCCGTCTACAGGTAACATTGCTCACCAACTGATTGCTTTAGTGATAATGATATTCATAAGTGAGACGCGGAATGAGACGCCTCAACATGTAAGGTAACCTGATGTTGTTTACCACCACTATCAGTTCACTTCACCTGCATTAGCTTCATTTTTTCTTTGCTCTTTTCTATAAATTTATTCCCACCTCTTCCATACTTAAGCTGCGTCACTTTATTTGCTGTTGGGATTAAATTCAACTTGTAATCGAATTGCTACTTATATTTTTTAATACATTTTAATTCCAAATTACTAGTTTATTATATAATTAACATTATCAATATCTTACTTAATTATGAACAACTAAAGTTCTGAGTTTAAATCTCAGGATGAATCTTAAAGTTCTGAATCTTTAACTTTTCAGTTTTGATTAAAATAAAACAAAAAAATCCTTTACGTTAAATTCTGGTGTTAGCTGAGAAAATTTTTTTATTATTTTCTTTTAATGTTATACAAGAAATGAGTGCAATTTCATTTCAGCGCCATCTCTAACATTTCTAATGTTTATTATTGGTTTCAAGAATCAGAATTTGTACTTTCAAAATCTATAATGCACTTGCAAAATTATATAATTGAAACTAGATGGCGCTACTAGTACAAGTAAATGGCGAAAAGAAAACGTAAATATGTCAACATAATATCCACTGTGCGTGTCCATGTTATAATTTATATTTTACCATATTTATTTTTGATATATAGGGTCAAAAATAAATATGGTTATTGTATTCCACAGCATTATCACTTTCATTAATATGTAATCATCTTAATTTTTTATATATACCTATGACGTATAGTTACCTCAAATTATTAATTGGTAATTGAATGTCGGAAATAACATCTGTTTTATGAATCTGGCAAGAAGAAGGGTTAATTTACGTGAACCGTGTTGGTTTATCGGCAATGCCTTGTTTAACTGAGTGCGAGTTTCAAAATGATCTTTTTACAAAAAAATTGAACCCATTTCGAAAAACCTCCGAATAAGAAGTGTAGTGAAAATGATAAAATAATGAAAATACAAGTAATGAGTACTTAGAGCTTTTGTGGTGCAATATTGTTTTCAAACATAAATTAATTTGCAAATTAATGCTACTGCTAGAGATTTTTGGAACCGACCAAGTGCCAAGCCGACGATTTTCTTTCTCCATCACGTGCGTGCACATCTGCACACAATGATAAGAGCTACATTCCACTCGGCACAGACGGGGGAATATAACCTTCCAAATAAAAAAGAATCATCCAAATCAGTTGATAACTACTGAAGATATGAGGTAACAAAACACAAAAAAAACACAGTGGAATCGAGAACCTTCACGTTTTTTGAAGACTGTTAAAAATGCATTGTTGACTTAGCCTCATGGCACAACATGTCATGCAATCACTGGCACCGTCTACACTTATTTTGAGAATCATTTACATTTAAATACTTTAAACATATTGTAGTTAAATCCACTCAAAATATTGATCAACAATAGAAATAATGTCACAATCACCCGCTTATGTTTTTTTTGAAGTTTTGCTATATTTCTCTCAATATACCTTAAATGAAAATAAATATTTGTTTTATAATAGATATTATCAAACAAATGTTCATTTGGATTTTTGTACTTTTTATATAATATCACTTCCAAAATAAGGTATTTTATCTGTAGTGATTTTGCAGGTGGGGTGTGATTTATAATAATCTGTAGTATTGTTCTTTTACTTTCTTATGTAAGACTAAGTTTATTGAATAAAAACAATTTAGATAGATTTTGTTAACAAAGTCATTCTCTTTATATTTAAAAAATGTAGTGACGAATTGATGTAATCAGATTTATTGCTTATCACTAAATTTAATCTGATCGCATCAGTTTATCACTAAATAGCTTTTGCTATATGTACCTATTGAATATTTTGTACAGAATTATTGGGATAATACAATATATATATATATATATATATATATATATATATATATATATATATATATATATATATATATATATATATATATATATATATATATATATATATATACAGATACATATATATGTATATATATAAATTATTATTTGCTAATTCCGCAGCCATTGGTGGATGACGAAATGTTGAAATATGCTCAGTATAAATATGAAGAATGTAAAATAGATATTGGATACTGATTTACCCAGCCTATGTACACTACTCTTGACTAAAATCCGTGTTTTTTGAGCCTTATTTAAGTTGACAGGAAATATTGCATGACAATGACCTATTACTTGAATGTAATTAAAGGGACTGGAATAAATAATTTAATTTTAAAATAACCTCAAGGAACTCTATAAGGATCACTCACATGTCTATTTGGACAGCCATTTTTAACAAAAACGGTTTACACAGATGCTTGAAATTTGCCATAGCGATGAAACTTATCGACCTGGATATGCTTCTATATTTATCACTCAAAAATATTTGCATAAAAATTTTGAAAACATAATTTCATACATCGTGTTGGTGTATCATCAATTAATTGTAAAGGAAAGTTATAAGAATTCTAAAAGAATTCTTTTCTCACAATTTTTTGTAAGATAATTTTAGAAATATTGATTAAAATATCTACAGAAATATTGATTAAAATATCTACAGAAATATTGATTAAAATATCTACAGAAATATTGATTAAAATATCTACAGAAATATTGATTAAAATATCTACAGAAATATTGATTAAAATATCTACAGAAATATTGATTAAAATATCTACAGAAATATTGATTAAAATATCTACAGAAATATTGATTAAAATATCTACAAAAACACTGCTCCATCCAAACTTCTCAACTGCTAGTCAAAATTGTGTAAAAAACAGAGTTACCAGAAAACTATAGCAATGTTTCAATATTTCTTAATATATAAGAAATTTACATATTTTTGCACCTGTGAAAGATGCACAAGCAAATTTGTTTGACGTGGTTCAAAGTAATATTAATATTTTTAAGTAGTTCAATAGATATACTAGATACCATTAAATGGTTTATACAGGCCTATACTCCATTCCATTTCAAGAGAATTTTGTAAACAAACCAATTTGACAGTAAATATGATTGGCACAAATTTAAATTTAATTCTTTTCAAATAAATATTGGTATTATTTTGTGGTAGGTATAGAATACATATTTTATAGACACCATACGGCAGTGTCTTTTTATAACGGCTATGCTTTTACTCTTTTTTTACTATATATTTTCAACATTTCACATATTTATTTTCAAAAATAACATTAAAAACTAATGTTGATATTCAGCACACATACGCATTTCAGCATCATATGATATTCTGGCCAGTAGTGCAATGGCTAATATGCTAGCATCGATCTAACGGGCCTCAAATTCACCTCTCAGTAAATTGTATAAACATTCATAAATTATTTATCTACTTGTAAATGATTTATTAAACATTGTAATAAAAAAGCAACACCAATAAAATATTTATATTTTTTAATCACAAATTCCAAATTAATTATATTATATTCTAACTTGTATTCACATGGAAAAGGTTTACAATAGCTGAACTGTCAAATTGATTTGTTTACAAACATTCTCTTGTGGAATGGAATGAAGTATAAATGGGTATGGAATCTTGGTAATGCGAGTTCTACCAATCTAAGCAATAAGGTTGATAGTGCTACACTGCCCCAATTAATTTAAATTAGTGCTTATATTTTAAGCACATTTCACCCCTGTTTTAAATGGTGTTGGCCATTCAATAAGAAAAAAATTATAGATTACATAAAAAACATTTTAATAAGAAACAAATATCCAAGCGTGTGAGAGAATTTGAACTAAGAATGCAGAATGAAAAAGAACTAAGAATGAAGAGAGAAGGAACACAAAAGAATTTAGAGTACAGTTATTTGGTTTGCTTTTAAAAACAGTTTATTGAGAAAAATGTAAAATACAGAAACACATGTAGATAAATGATAACATAACTGAAAACTAATTACAGTTTTAGTATATTTTTAAAGGGGTACATTTACAATTCGAGTTAATATTTTATACATGGCATTTTTTGTTATAAAAATTATGGGATTTATTTGGGTAGAGATATATGTATATTCATAATTTTTAATCCACTGGGGATGGAACTGGTCAATAGCCTGGGCGCTGACTTTGTTGATTTCCGTGCCCGGTCTATTGACCGGACCAGACCTGTATGTACAGCCCATTCTCCGGTTCGGTGCCAGGCCAAATCACAGTCCCAATTAGAGTTACTGTCTTAATGGAAATCGATCAAGTCAGCTACCAGGATATTGAGTGGGTCCGTCTCTAACGTTTTAAGGGGCTAGTTTTAAGTTACTATAACCGTTATTTCAATCTTGGTTTGACAGTTTTCACCAAAACTTGGTTTTACATCCACGATTTGACTACTATCATAATGGCTTTAAGGGCCCATTGTCTAGTTAAAAAAGTTGGTAAGAATTTTTAGCTTATCAATAAATATTCACTTCTTCTGTAAAATGCCCAAATTCTAAACTCGCTTATGTTTAAATTGTTTAGCCTGTAATAAAGAACTCAATATCTCTATTCAATTTTCTGATGCAACACTTTATAATATTTGTGTTTGGAGGCTAAATTTAAATTCTCCTTCAAAATTTACAACAGTATTTAACTAGGCGGAGCCATTTATGATTGCAAATGGTAGTCAAATTCAAATAGTTTGCTCGATGATGAATGACGAAAAATAAAGTTAATATTAAGTTTCTAAGTAGTAGGCGTGGTTGGGTAACGCAAAGATTTGGCTTGGTGTCTAGAATTGGCCATATCAAACAACAGTGCCCCACCAAAACGTCACAATCGGTTCACAGAGGGCGTGCAGAACAAGACGTGTTCGCAATGCAGCAAGAGCTTCCCTTCACACGCCTCTATGGTCATCCACATGCGCACTCACACAGGTTAGTCTATTTTGGATTAATTCTTAGTTTGTATTTCAAGTATTTGATCAATTTATATTTCAAGTTGTAACAATAAGGTAAAAAGTGAAATTTTGAAAATTTGTACATAGATATTCACAATTCTTATGTTGTGTCATAGTTTATGTCAGTCATTAGTAGCTGAAATTAAAACAGTATAATACTCTCTAAACATGTTTGCCGATGTGACATTGACCCTAAAATAAAGCTGCAGAGGTTCAATTAACCCCAAAATAATTGGAAACTATTTAAATTGTACTTAGATGTCAAATATGGTAATATTACATGTTTAGGTTTCATTTGTGAAGTTTATAATCTCTTTTTCTACATTTGGCTGTATGTAGCGTAGACAAACATTTCGTACTTCCATATTTCCTGTATTAGGCATACTTTAAATGTTCTCTTGGGACACTAATTGTCCTGAATTTCTGCAGTTCATACTGAATAGAACCATGCATGACTAAAGCTACTTTGTGAAGTTGGTTTGTCAAAGAGAAGCAAACGAAGGCAGCAAGTAAATATCATCGTCGCTCCCAGCATGAACCTGACAAAAGCAATCTTTATTAAAATATATACAACAGTTGTAAAGTACATTATGTAACATAAGCAAAATATTTATTTACTTTTATAAGAATCTTGATTTATCCTTATTTTCTTTTTGTTTTGGAAATTGTATATTTATTAAATTTCTCACCGTCCCTCCCTTACAGAAGAAACAAAAATTTGGCAAACCGAAGTAATTATAGGGCAATTATTCATTTCAACACATTTTTTTTATTGTGACTTTGTGCCATTTTATATTGAAGAATTGTGTATGAACAATTTTATAAATTGAAATATCGATCATTTATGACATTTGATTTGCGATACTGCTGTTATAGTAAAATTCAATTATTTGTTTTTCTTTTCTACTACTAGCTATCTTTGTCCTTGAGTTACTATTTCATTTTCTAATTTTTTGGATTTGATATAAGTATTGTTTAAAGTAGTGATAGGGCGCATTAACAAGTGCCGTAACAAAGATTGTAGGGCAAGGCGTGGCTCAAAGTTTCACTTTTCACTATTCATGTAATATCTTCGGATGTTTAAGGGATAAAGGAAAATAAATGCTACAGACTGAAAACAGCGTTATTTTATCATAAATATTAATAATTTTTTAAGAATTAAGAATTTTTGTCTGTCGAGTACTTTGTCACTTTTCGCCCTACTTAAAAATCCGTCCACCCTATAAATAGGACCAACACTCGATAATAACATTTTTTGAAAATTGTTATTAAGATATAATACGAACCATATACATAAGTGACAATATTTACTGACAGAATATACTAAATGGTGTAACCATAGACATTTAATTTTATAATCATAGTTGACTAATCGGTATAAGAAATCTCGTTTGGCCAACCCCTATCCTGATTCTAAGAAAGTGATTCTACCCCCATCTGAAATTACAATAAAAACTCGTGTAGTTTAAAAATAAAACTATACTTATTGTATCTTATGCAAATTGTATTACAAAGTCGAAATTGTGGTCTGCATGATATCGTGGTGCATGTCGTGGGCCGACTGAAATTATTAAGTTGGAATTATTTTTTTTTAATAATTTTTATTATTAATTTAATTTTTGTTATTATCTAATTGATTTATTATTCTATTATAAACTTCAAATATTTGCTTCTAAATTGTATAAGCATCATTACAATACTAATAAAATTGGATTAATTTAAAAGTTAATCACATCCAATATACACTCTAAATATATTAACAATGATATATAATTATAAAATAAATGTTAATTTTAATTATACACGCACACACTACATAGTTTGAATTCATTAGTATCATGTAACAATGAGTAATGTTCTATATTACTTTTGTAGGAAAGCTTGGTTGGCCACAAAAAACATCAGACTGACACCTGGATGACCATGAAAATTATAAAGCGGAAGTTCTTACTTTTAATTCGGCATCGATGCGTGGAAAGTCCTCTGAGTTCTTACTAGCCTTTTTCGGTCGGCCTGAGACATCCACCAAGATATCATGCATACATTTTGCTTTGTAACTCGTTTTGACTGAGATAAGCATAGTTTTATTTTTTAACCATGTAGGGATTTAGTGCATTTCGGAGATGGAATCACTCCCTTATGTCATTAGCACTAGTATAGGAGTTAACCAACCAAGCTTTCTACCTATCATAATTATGGCTACAAAAGTCAAATTTTCATTGAATCGATGGATACATTATTTGGTACAGCCACCATCTGCTCTGGAAATATACTGCTCTCAAAACTTGAAACAAAGAATAAATCATAAAAATTGAGAAAACAAGATGACTAAAGGCAATTAAAACATAATAAAAAGAACTTATCAGCCTTTGCGATCATCACACTCAGTTCTACAATTCATCAGAACACTTACTGTACCTTTATCTGGTATTTGTTGTATATGCCTTCTTTGTTACTTTTTCCTTCTTATTCTCTTGTTCTTGTCACAAC
The DNA here is from genome assembly GCA_039881145.1 of Druceiella hillmani. Lineage (NCBI taxonomy): Eukaryota > Metazoa > Arthropoda > Insecta > Lepidoptera > Hepialidae > Druceiella > Druceiella hillmani. The sequence goes on from JAYKKI010000036.1 coordinate 21,417,940, forward strand.
TGTTTCTTTCAGTAGTATTATTTAAAATGGCATTTTCGTGGAGTTTATTTGTTTTTTTTGTTGAACCACTTGAGAAAAAACAACTTTATTTGTCGACTATTAATTAAAGGATGTAGAAGGTAGAGGTTTGTCGAACTGCTAAATATAAACAAGGTATATGATTTTTGAGAGTATTATTCGGTTGTACAGATGTCCGAGTTTCAAGAGCATTAGTTGGTACTGAATAACATAGCTGGATATTCATAATTTTTAAATTGGTCTTTATTAAAGGGAAAAATTCTAGTTTTTTGAAAGCACACACAATACCGGATATGTTATATAAAACCATCGTTTTGACAGCATTATTCCACATCTAGACTTTTTCAGCTGACAATACATAAGGTCACTGGCACATCTAGAGGTTGTAAATTCATGAAGGAAAGCATCATCACAGGTAAATGTTGTCTCATCAGTATGACAGGTGTATTCCTGGTAGGTTTGCCTTATTCGTTTAGAGTTGTTGGATGTATATATGAGTACACATTCAGTCTGCCTTCAAGCAAGTGACTTCTTGGCAATAATTTATTTGATTGGATATACACTAAGAAAAAATTTATTTCATAAAAGATAAAAAACAAACTACTTTATAGTAAATTCAATAATTATTTTTTCTTGCTGTAATTAGACACAATTAACAATTTAAACTCGTCAATGTGCCCTTTTTTCTTAAGACGTCATCACAAATCTTAGGCAATAGAGCAACTAATTTTTTTCAATGTTGTCGTGGTTATTTTTTGCCATTTGTCTTGCAAGTAATCTCCATAAGTGGTCCTGAGATGTTGAATAAGTTGTACGTGCCTGTCAACCTGATCTCACAATAGTTCTATTGGGTCCAAGTCAGGTAACTGTGGGGACTATGTCATAACTTTCAAAACCTTTTGATGTTCCTTTTCTTTTAAAGAGCTTGTGCATAGCTTTGATGTGTGTTTTGGGATTGTTATCGTGTTAAAATATAAATTATGGACCCATTAAGTGGGCACTAGAAGGCAGCATAATTTTCTAAAATATTTTTGTAACCTTTTTTTTAGAATTCTTAGTGTTCTTACAAAATCGCCCACCTTAGAACCTTCAAAGCGGCCCCAAACCATCACAGAGCCTCGACCATCCTTAATTGAAGCCACAGTGCATGTTTCCTTTATCCTTGTCTGTCGATGGATGAAGACTCTTAGACCCAAAAACTTCAAACTTTGATTAGTCGCTCCGGAGAACCTTTTCCCAGTCATCAGCTGTCCAATTCTCATGTTCTCTAGTCCAATTGAGTCTCTTTTTCTTATTTATAGGTTTAAGAAGTGGTTTTTAAACTGCATCCCTTAAGAACTATATAGAGAAGTCTTTTTTTGATTGTGGAAACACAGACAGGTTTACTGTGGCCAATGTTGAATTCTGCTGCTATTTCAGGTGCAGTTTAAACCCTATTACGTTTGCTCTTCACAACTATGTTTAAATCTTCAAAAGAAGTGGTCACTCTATGTTTACATAGCTAGACTTTTGTTGGAAATTATGCCTTGATTCACAAATTTCTTGACAACATAGTCGAGGATTTGCCTCGGTATCTTCTGTAATCTTTAAATCTCATGACTACTTTTACCACATTTATGGAGGCCGTTAATTATCACTCTTGTCTCTTTAGAATGTTCCTTGATTTTACCCATATTGTGCACATAAACAAAATGAAGATAAGACTTTTGATTGTAATTAGAACTAAACTTTTACAATAGTTCATTTCCTGGTCAAATGACTTCAAATAACTGATGCAAAATTATTTTTAAGGCCTCTTCAAGAGACTATTTAAGTTTACTGTCCAATAACTTTATTGAAACAATAGTCACACTTTAAAGTTTAATTTCAAAGAAATTCCTTTGATAATATATTTTGTTTTTATGAGCAGGAGTCGTTAAATAACAAGGTGTTGTATATCTTTTTGGCACAGATAGGGATTTCATACCGGTATTCAAACAAAAAAATGCAAGAAAATGATAATAGTTCCATTGTTTTGGTAATTTAAAGAAAAATACATATGGCCAAATACTTTTGAGCGGTAGTGTGTATATGTATGTATATATATATATATATATATATATATATATATATATATATATATATATATATATATATATATCAAATTCTCAATTGAAAAGTGAAGAGTCTAACTTCATTTCTGTATGCGCTTTTACCACATGTTACTGTCTAATTGTAACATATTTTTTTGATAGATGGAGGTGTTTGACAGAATTGCATAGCGATTCTGATATCCGCAACTGTTTCATCAGTTTCAACTTTTGATTCTACAGACAACTATTCCTGTTGTTTGACTGTAGCCGATACCTATGTGCATTCAATTTTGTTTTATAGTATAACAGAGTGGCATTTAGAAACGGTACAGACTTGACTGCTTGTAAATCTGAAGTGAATATAGATTCTTTTGTTCAGTGTCTCTTGTCATTTTGAGGGTTGGCATTCATCATCTGGTTTTGATTTTGTATTATTAGCTCTTTTTCTAGGTTTCAGAATTGATTTCTCGAAAGTTTTGTTTAAATATACCTTTCATTAGTCCCCCATTTTTGTTGCATTTTCTCGGTGTGTTTTATAATTGGTAAGAATTTACCTGTATGTTATATCGATAGTTTGACTGTCCAATATTTTATCAATTTCTGCTATCTCAATTATTTCCGAGGAATCAGTGTCATTACATAGCAATACAAGTCTCTTTAATAATTAACTTGTTGCCAAAATATTCAATAAAATGAAGGTGTTTGCATTTTTATAAAGCGAACAAGAAATACACAAATTATGGCTGTTTTCACTAATGATTTTTGTTTATCATTATAGTGTAATTCATACAAATAATAAGTCTGAAAATAAACAGGAAGAGATTAAATGCTTCGTTTTAATATTATTGCAAAAGTTATACTTCCCAATGCTCTTTACCATTATAATTTAGAAATGATACTGTTTATATGCAATCCACATTTACAACTATTTTAATTTTAAAGTATAAAAAAAATTTTACTTCATTATAACATAATAATAAAAATCAGTGGATATTCATGTTGAAAAACCAACAAAATTAATAATTTCTCTGTCATGTTACTCATCAGCACTGAAATGATGCAAATGGGCAGCATTGTTACTATGGGCACCTGAAAAGTGGTATTGTTATCACCACACCACAACCATATTTATTGTTTTTTATGAACTAACCCATCACGCTAAACACCTCTAAGAGATATCTGGTAGTATCTAAAAACTTTTACTTAAGCGGTGCGGTATTGGGGTATTAATTACGATAAGCAATTTATTAATTTCAACTCGGAAAACTGTATTAAGCTTCAATTTTAAGTTTTATTTCCATCGGTTTATTTGTATCATAATTAAAGTTTATGAATTACAGGTGAGCGACCTTTTATATGTGGGCTTTGTAATAAGGGTTTTAACGTGAAATCTAACCTTCTGAGACACCTTCGCACATTACACGACCAAATTATCAGCCCGGGCCAGGTGCTGGATCAAGAAGAAGTGAGCTCAGGAGATGAAGCTTCTACATCTGCACCATCAAATGTAAAGTTGGAATCCTGAGACGGGAAGGTGGGAGGGAGAGCGGTGAGACGCCGCACATATCGGTCTGCGTACAGTAACACCAACCGTCCCACTGGCGAGAAAGCAACAAAGAGTGCACCGCGTAAGAGTAATTATTCTCTCTTTTTAAAGCAGCGGGCATTGCTTTTCTCCGCCAAGAAGTGGAAATCTTGATTTCGTACGAACCGTATCCTTCCCACCTTTCCCTTTGCTTTAAGCTAGTCTTGAATTTTTTACTCTCGTAATTTTAATGAATACAGATATATTAGATTGTAAGTATTTATCTACGAATGTTGGGTGAAGCATGTGTCATACTTTATTTAACACAATTAGTCGAGAGCATACACTCTTATATTTACGTGGTTAGAGTATCCAATAAGAACATGGTAAATTATTTTATGTGATTTTCATATTTGATTCATTTTCTTTCCATCAGCATTTGCATTCATCATTCATTACATTAATCGATTAATTGGGTAACATCATTTTTTCACATTGTGAATTCTCCAGTGATTTCCTAATGTTTAAACTGGCAGTTCTCAAAGTGTGCTAAAGGTAGATTCGCTAACAAATATTTCAAAATTTCTAAGTATTGAGGACTAATAATAAACATGGTAATCATAATAAGAACATCGAATGGAAAAAGCACTGATATTTATATATCTATTATTGCATATTTTTGTTACATGAAGACAAATGTTGAGTATTTTGTGAATAGATAAAGCCAAAGAATCATCAGTTCAATCAATAGGAGAAAAAATTCACGCAGAAATATTTACAATATTCCTAATATTTTATAAATAATTACTTATTAATTTTGATTAGACGATAGCATCGAAACTGGTATCTTCTAGCTGAACAGCTTGAGGATACCAATTTCAATTATAGTTCTTATCAAAAATAAGTTATATCTAGTCAGTTACTCCATCTTATGTTAATGTATACAGTTAAGGTTTATGCATTTATGATTTACATTTTGTCAAATCTAGTCAAAGATTAATTTTCTTTTATTAACACAGTAGAAATAATACAGAATTAATTATAACCCCTCCAGGCGGGACTTTTTAAAAGAAAGATGTATTATTCAAATGCCAAGTCATCAGAAATAATCTATAGGGAACTTTGTTTTAGACAATTGGTTAGGTTTACTAATTTAATAGTCAAATTAAAAAAATTGTGTTACAAATTTTGTTATACAGAATAAATAGCCTTTCGTGCATTAATTATCTAGTCCATTCAAAATTATATAATTGTGTTGCATTTTATGATTTGAAATAAATATGATATTTATAAAACAAGTGTTGTAAATTCAATGAGTTGAAAAGAAAAGATGTTATTTAAAAATTGTATTATTTATTTTTAATTTTACACACAGTGTAAATACATACAAATTACTTAGAATGATTTTTTTGAAGAGTTGTTTAGCCATTTGGTAGGTATTCTGTACAATATATGAATCAGTAAGACCAAAACAAATGATGTAAAACAGCACTTTACTAATGACATGTATCTACAAACTGACAAGTTTAGGTTGAAAAATTAAGAGCCGCTGTTAGAAAATCGATGATTAAAAGTAGCGCTTATTTTATTTACCAATTCAGTTTAGTAATTACTTTTATTTTATTAAACTCTAGCAGAGGATAGTTTTACATTTCGATAAACATTTTCAAGGCACTTTGCCCCTGAAATTCCAGTTTGACTTTTTCCTATACCATTAGTGTTAGTTATCATCATCTTCAATCTTGGGTGCAAGGTAGTATCTAATATGCCCTATATCCTGGATTCGATATTCAACAACCAGTGGTACGTCTGCCGACATGGATAATTGAACCTGAAATAATTTGTAAAATCACCACATTAATCATGTTACAATATTAATATTGTTAATTCAGTCAATAAGAAATTTAAGGAGAATTGCGGCCAGGAATATGGAAAATAATCACGAAAATACTATTTTACAGCTTTAACTACCTCCAGGTAACTTTTTAGTTGCTATCCTGATGTTGTCAAAAATAAATTGATAGTATATTTCACATTTATTAATTTGATAACAAGGCTACCAAATTTATAAATTATCTATTTTAATTACTCTTATATTGTTAAGGGATGTTTAATTAGCAAGGATGTGGCTGAATCAGCAAGGTTTCCAGCTCGTTGTTGGGTTCGTGATTGAGATTTAAATTTTTTTTGTTGCAAATATTTATTTAATTAGACTGCACAATCACCTAATATAAATTATTCTTCGTTTGAGGGTAATATTTATTATAATTAACTATTTAAGAATGATTGAAACAGGTGATTCCCTAGTCAGAATCTATTGTTAAGAACAATAGCACATGAAATTTTTAAAATTGGGAGATCGTTTTATTTCGTATAATTTGACTTCTTTCAAAATTTCAACAGGTGATGTAATGTACAGCATGTTAAATATACTTCAAAATTAAATTGTGCTTAGTTTAGAAATTCTGTAACGAGTTTGCAACAAAAGAAGTGACGGGACAATGAAAAATATCAATACTTGAACTTGGTTTTAATCCGGCCTACACATCTTCCTTCAATGAGGCACTGTCTCACCATCATTAATTACCGTTTGAAACAGAAAGTATTGTTAATTATGCAAAAGGTACACACTCCCATCCCATTCCCTACCTCCAACGACTCTATGAAAGGAGCTGATTTGGTTTCACAATTTTTTTCTGAAATCTAATGGTTCTAATGGTTGTATTTAAACAGTAAAATTTTCTTATTTAATTTATAAAAAAGCTTTCTGTTCCTGTGCAAGTTATGAAAATGCTGAAGATTTGTGGTTCATAAATTATGTTGATAAGAACCCACCTGAGAGCTCAAAGATGTTGCCTTAGTGAAGTAGTTAAGATACTGACAAGCGAATGTAAGTATAACCGGCTCTTCCATCTCGATAATGACTGCTTCCTCTTCTTTGTCAACTGAAGCCGTTTGTGCCAACTTGATATTTGCTGAGCCTATGTCACCAAATGCAGAAAATTTGACTCCTAGAATGAAATATTTTTACATTAGAACTATGATACTGGCGTGTTATTTATCAAAAATAAAACAGTTTGTATCGACATCACTGGAATTTATGCAAGATAAATAAATGAGTAATGACAAACCTTCTTTAGTACAGGCAATCACCATAGAATCACCAAACTGTGACAAATCCCTGCAAATTCTTGCGAACTCACCACTTGGCATGCGAATTGTACAACTATATTCAGTCTCAGGTATTCCTGAAAAGTTTTAGTAAATTTAAATGAAATAAGCAGCGATTGACAAGGACAATATATGAAAGAAAAATACAATATATGGAAAATATACCGAGATGTTCCAAATCCAAATTCATAAGCTTCATTTCATAATCTGCTACCTTTTCTTGATTAGGGCTTTCAAATACAAATGTAACTGTATCTGCATTATCCTGCGCTTTCATTGTGAGAGTGTCCTTATCCCCCGCACACTTTAGGATTTTCGCCATACTGGAATGGATTACATGGAAAGAATGTTTAATTAAACAAATTAAGAATGTTAAATTAAATATACATTTATTTAATTTAACGTTCCTAATAAGAGTTTTTTTTATAAAAAAAACCATTCATGTTACATCCATATACAAATAACAATATATGGAAACGATCACAGAAAGATTTCTATAGGCCACTGGCCTGTATGTGTTTACAATCCAAATAAAACCATAAAAAAAGTCTCTTTAAGCTTTTATTTTTCTATGGGGCCTTGCTCTTGAGATGCCGGAGAAGAGAGGTATCTGCATATTGAATCCTAAAAATGCATTTATTTTTTATTAGTTAGTTATTTAAAAATGAAGATGGTGATGAGTCTTCATCACCATCTTCTAATGAATGATCATTTAAATTGAAAAAGTCATACATTAGGATCATACATAGGATAACTAATTAAAACGAAAAACTGTCTAAATAAAAATGTGCCCATAATGATACTATTCAATTGTGGTACTTGTTTAAAATAACATGTGAAGGTGAACATTTAGTTTTAAAGTTAATTTAAACAGATTATAAAAATAATATTTAAATTGAAATTCGTAAATAATATAATAAATCTACATATGACAAGAAATAGATGTAACTCAATTCAATGTCAATTTCAAAAGTGAATTTTTGTAAAGAAACAAATTTGACAGTTAATATATGCACAATTAAACGAAACTATGTGATGTAGTATTATTTTTACTTTCTTTAATTTCTTTACCACGACCTAGGTTTCGTTGTATTACAACATCTTCAGGTGGGATATTAGCAAAGATAGATCAGATTCTTTGCTAATATCCCACCTGAAGATGTTGTAATACAACGAAACCTAGGTCGTGGTAAAGAAATTAAAGAAAGTAGAAATAATACTACATCACATAGTTTCATTTAATTGTGAATAATGAATTTCTACAAAATTAACGCCAAATATATTCAATAGTTAAAATATGGTTGTCACAAATTTATATTCGATTAGCTGATGACTATTTATAAAACTTATATTATATTCAGAGTATTATTAAACTATATACATAATTAAAACGTTAATTTCAAGAAGTTTCACCATAAGTAATGTTATAAATACAAGTATTACACCATTATATTACTGATATGAATTCTCATATTTATATGGTAAAAATGGATAACCCTCAGGTTTTATTGTGATTTTACCATACATTTTACAAACATTCCATGAAAATAATCGAAATTTCGACACTGATAAAGCCTAGAGCATATATGCTATTCATTAATTTTTTAAGGCGTCAGAGTGAGATAGCTACAATATGTCGGCTTACACTACCTAAATTTCTAGATTTTATTGCATCATATATGAATATACTTGTGTTATATTTGGTGTAAAATAATGAAAAAAAAGTGTAATATTTTGAAGAGAAGACTACATAATTTATATGCACTTTAGGGTAGTGTTTTTTCACAACAGCTCAGCTTTTACTCTTATTTCGATTATTTTTATTATCAAAACATATTTATTTCAAAACGTTAGAAGTTTTAAAATATTATCCGGTATTATTATATACACTTTGCATTATGTATATAATGACCTGCAGCGCAGTGGTTAAGACTCTAGCGTCCGTCAGGTGTTTCAACATTCATAAATTATTTATCTGATTGTGAATTAATTGTCATATGCTGAGTTTGGCCGAGAGAAGTATAATTAAACAGACGCCTGCAACCCATCATGTTTAGTCTCAAAAACATGCACTCGTGAGGACAATTTCTTTTATAGTAGGGATTATATACGCTGATTATCCCGGATGTTGAGAGGTGGCCGGGGGCCAAAACACGTATTATTAGGTACTAAAAGTAGTGCATTCGCAGTGATTCCTGATGATACATTTTAATAGCCTTGCAAAAAGAAACGAAAATTTTGAGTGGCAGTGTATTAAGCGAAAAATAATAAAATAATTGATATATTACTCTGGAAAAAGAAACATATATCAACATTTGCAACTTAGTACGAGTAGTTTGAAAATATATGTATGTCAATGGCTGCGGAAAATGTAAAGTTAACGAAAATGTTCAAAAATGATTAAATACTTATTTAAAATTGACATACCTATATTAATTTTTATACTATTTGAATAATCTGAAAAACATCTGAATAGGTATTAGAAAAAGAAATGCAATGCCCATTTTTATGGTCAATACACCTTGAGACTTAGTTAATAATATTATTTTAAGTGTACTTTTCTCTGACTTCTATAAAATCATCAGTTTATCAGATAAAGATGCCGATTTGTGCTTATGAATTTTGCGGAACAATAAACTTTCATTCTCCTTTGGAATAACTGTTTGGTATAACTAAATTACTAGTTTTTGTTTTGAGGACAACCAATGTGGGTCCGTATGATCATCTGTCTCTGCCTGTTGCACAAACCTAATAATTGTATTGAAGAGGACATACATAAATGTGCGTAGGACTAACAAATCTGAATTAATCCGAGTGCACAGCTTGTATAATTATTTGCAATATGTTCACAAGGGTCACATTTCTTACATCAAAATGCATATATATTCAAGAGATCGATTATATTTTTCTTTTGCTGTATGCACACAAATACCAACTTAGCACTTTCAGCCGAGCAAAGACAGTGCGACGTCCGGCAAGTTGCCAACGCGACCGCTTGGACATTTAGTCCACACGGAGCGAATTCAACTTGCCATTCTCGATGATTGCTCTCTGAATTTTTGGTATTTTATAAAATTATTTCACTATTTTGTAGTATGTTAAGTTTATTATGATATTGTGCGTTTCATAGCGTTAAGTTAGGTGTGTAATTCAATTGTATATATTACTTGTAAAGCGTGTTTTCATTTTGTAATTAAAAAGGCGGATTCCTGGTAAGGAACGAGTGGAATTCTATAATTTTCATCGCCCTTGAAACAAACAATGATGTTGATAAATGATGTAATATATAGATTTATGAATATTGGAGAATTAGCATCGAGCTCTGCGACTTTAGATACATACATTTCTCAGTGATATAGGTGTGATAATCTAGTGTAGAGACGCAGTTTAGTAAATGTGGGTGCAGGTTCATTTGATGTATTTTTTCTGTGAAATATTGTATTTCATATTTTTTTTTTCATACATTAGTATATTGTATTTTACGTTTTAAAAAAAAATTAATGGTTATTAAAAAATTAAGTATTTGTGATTATTTTGTAATAAGTTCATTTTCTATATAATTAACATTCATTAAACTAGTACTTCTATCGAACTTCGTTGGTATTATTTTTAGATAATTTTTTTTATGTAAATGTACATTCATAAATTGTTCGAAACACTTAGTTATTTTAATTTCTCTTTAATGTAAAACATATTTATATAATTGTATGTATATAGTATTTACACTATATGCACACTAAACAAAGTATATTTTTTAATTTCAAATACTAAATAAATCCACATAAAATTACTAATATGAATGTAAGAATAAAGTTTACATATCTGATTTGTCAAATTGGTTTGTTTAGAAAGATTATCTTTTGAAATGGAATGGAGTGTAGTTACATCTATTTCTTATCATATTTAGATTATTATTTACGGACTTCAATTTACGTTTCATTTTTATAAACTATTGTTTAAATTAACTTACTCCAAATAGCTAAAAGTGACAACAGGGATATATGGTTGTGACAATATATCCATACCTACATACAATAATAAAAAAATACTTATGTGTTTATAACATTTTTGTTTATTATTTATTTATTTCTTTTTGTTATTTTATAAGAAGTTATAGATAACGAGAGCAATTGCTATAATTTTAAACCCCAATTGGGCTATTAAAAAAAATTAAACAATTTAAATTTTTTTCAACTGAGTAAATGAATGATCACAAACAGAAGGACTCATCATAACACTTTCTACCCTGTGAAAATTTTTTTATTCGCATTTGGTTTTGTAAAATATAGCACCATCTAACACACACCAACAGTAATAAAATATATTGAACCACATATATCTCGGTGTTAACACTTATATTTTAATGAAGGGAATTTAAGGATACAAAAAAAAATATTTGATTAAATTTAGATTGTGAGATATCATTTGAAAGGACTCAAAAAACATTTTTTAATATAACTTAATGATAAATGAAAATATCTCAATTCTCCAGGACTTGAGGACCACATCATCGTAATAAAAAATGAAGCTTGTTTGAAAATGTTTCATTTTTTGGTTTGCATACATTGGCAAGCCAATTTGACCATGATTCTTTATATTAGATGTAAGCAAGGTAAATGTAATGGAAAGGAAGACCATGTTTATGAAAAGACCTTAAACCATATAAAAAAAATGAGAAAAAAAGGCTAGAATAAGAAGGATATCATTCTAAAATTTAAGAGACCCTTGTAATGTTATCATTTGTATTAATATTATATATTATATGATCGTAGCATTGTATATTTGTTTTATCATTGTATGACTTACAAAATGAAAGATGTGATAGATAAGGGAATCATTGGACAGATGCCTATAGTGCGATATTAAGAAAGCAACATTAAATACAATAAAAACAAGTAAGTGAGCAAATTAGTGAAGTACATAATTGTTTGTAAATACCTTTTGTTATATATACTTTACCTATTGTAGGATATGGTAATGTAATATTGACATTTATTTTTAGTGTAGTTTTGAATTAAAACCATAAGAGATGACATGATGGAAGCCTATTATTAGTGTGGCTGCAGGTAATCGGTTGACATGGTGGTGAAAAAAATAGATTTGTCAAACTGTGGCATTCGAGATCTTATACTTATGGGCTCTTAAAGAAACTTGACACAATACTGTAGGACTTAGACCAAAAGGCAGGTAAGGCTGGTTGTGGTTACAAACATAATTACTGAAGGAATGACATCTCAAATGGCAGAAAGAACTAAGTCAAGTACCAGATATTGACTGCCTCTTTTTCGACGAATTCTTAGCCAACTGGCTACTTGTACTAACTACACCCTAACAATACAATTCCATATTGGTCATCCATACTATCATTAAGCTCTGGGTATACAATATTATCACAATTAGTTATTATAATTGAAATATATTTACCTATTTAGATTCATGCCCATGGAGATATTTCTATCGCAACGGTATTTATCGAAGCCATCGGACCGAAGTGTCATGGACACTAAGGAAACATGAGAGTTGTCCATTGCCTGAAATTACCGGCAATACATTTATTACAAGTATAAATATTTAAGTGTCACATATATATATATGTGAATAGTATTTAGTTTATTTTAACAAATAATATTTAAAGCTGCATATTATAACCTGTAATTGAATGCCATTGTCATCACAATCGAATGTCGCTTGAGTCAGAAGATCCTTGATGGCTTCCAGGACCTTCTTCAGCGTAGAACTCCTGAGTAAACGTGCCTCGAACATTTTATACGCGGTACGGTCTTCACTTACGAAATTCCTGTTACACAATGATTATTATTTTATTGTAATGTGCCTATGCGGTACAAACAAGTTTTATAATAGTAAAATTTTTATCTGGATAATATACCTTTACTAATTATTGAAAATATTTTCAAACGAAACAAAATAGTATTTTGTTTAAGATTAATATTTGTGATTATATCCACCAGCAATATAATTAGCGTAGCAAACAAGAGTCTACACGAATGACAATATTGGCGCGAAATGTTGGCTTGTAACTAGAGATTCTATAGGTTTATGGTAACTTCGGAACAGTGACAGACAATATAGAAGAAAGTCAAGATACACTATTATATATTTGTAATAAAAAAAAAACAATTATAAAATATGCCTTGTAAAAATAAAGTCGATTATCGTTGAAAACATTAAAATAAGATATATAAATTTAAATAAGTATATATTTTCTCTGATAAAATATCTTGCTTTAAGGTACTCATTACATGACTAATTAATTTTCATTATAAATTCTTGCAAAATTACAATACACAAACAATCAACTTGTATATTTTTACTGTACATTTACATTATTTTCTGAATTGTAGGCTTTACTTATTTAATTTACTAAGTGAATTCAATATATCGGTTGAAATTTTTTTTTTAGCATTTTTAAAACAGATTTTTTATTTTTTCTTTATTTACGTATATATTGTTATATAATACAATTATATTTCATATTTAACATTGTAATTGTTATCAAAACATGCGTTCATTATTAGTATATAAAAAGTAAAACTAGTATAAAATAATTTGAGATTTACTGATACAAATATGAATTTTTATTTAACTTTGATTAATGACAAGATTTCTAGGGGTATACGAAAGTTTTACATGATTTATTCAATGTTTTCTATTTTTCTTCGACCGTTGACTTTCTTTTATCTATAAAACCTTTATGAAGGTTAAGTTTGTTAAATTCCATGTTACATAGGTTCAATATTGCTCGTTAGGCGCCAACACTTAAGATGACGGAATATTTTTTATTTATATACCAAAACAAAGCGTTTGAAATATCACGTCTAACAAATCACGCGGTTTGAATTCAATAAGCCTCTGTTAAATTTATTGTTTTAAATTATAAACGATTTTATCTTTGCAACGGTACAGTTTCCCGAATCCTGAAATATATACGTGGGGATAACTGCTCTACCTATGAACAGTTTAATTTATAGTTCACTATGGATACTTAGCAAATCTCATGATGGGACATTCAGATACTCGCCCAGACAGGACGAGCACGATTATGTGAACAGTAGGGGCAAGGTGTACGAGATGATCCTTTGTGGTAAGATGATCTTTTGAACTTGCAGCGATACTATTAACGCCATCTAGATGTTTTTCTCGGCAAAAACGTAGCTTGCAATACCCCCTTGCTCAGACAATTCGTAATGGCGGTGTGAATGACGTGTAAATTTTTGTGAAAAAAAAAACAAATTTCTGTGACTTGGATCTAAGGTAAGGTTGATTCCAAACTTAGGTAATTTTTGTTCTGGGCAGTCAATGGCAATGACTGTTGTATTAGTGGCGATGGATAGTGCTATATTTAGTTTTTTGAACGCCATGTGACTGTAGAAAGCATATATGTTATGTTATCGAGCTTCGAATAAAAACATTGAAGTTGGAGCTAGACGATTATGTTGTTGATGTGCAAGATGATCTATGCGGATCATCTTGTATCTCATGGAGGATCATCTTATACAACACAAATTTCTAAGAATTATTTTTATATTTATAATGTATTTTAAGAAAATGTCTAACTTAAATAGTTTCAAACAAGGATCAAAATTAAATTGTTGTAGTAAAACTTGATTTTGATTACTTTTTCTCGTTTCAGACTATGCCGCGCAATTATAAAAGAAAAAGAAGTCGTGGTGGGCGGAAGATTCTATGATTAAAGCGCTAGACGCTTATATCGCCATACAGAACGGCCAGTAAACAGTTTACAGTCCCTGTCATGTCACTGAAAAGTCAGGCAAAAACAAAGAGGCTATAGGCGCAATCAAATATTTAGGTGGAAAAAAGCCAGTTTTTCAGCAGGTCAGGAAAACGAGCCCGTGAAACAAATCAAAGATATGGAGACAAGAATGTACGGGCTGACGCGACAAAATATTTTATCGTTGGCATACCAACTTGCCTTAAAAAAAATATCGGCCCTCCAACGAAAGATTGGCTGAGAGGATTTCACAAGCGGCACCCAGATGTATCCCTTCGTGCTCCAGAATCTACCTCAACTGCTTGAGCTCGTGATTTTAACAAACCTGTAATAGATAAGTTTTGTTCTATTTTGAAAGACATTCAATATGCGAAGAGCTTTCCACCTCATCGAATTTACAACGTCGATGAGACGAGTATTTCAACAGTACCAACGCAAATACAAAAGTTTTTACAGGAACTGGACGTAAACAGGTTGCAAGAGTTATATCAGCTGAAAGGAGAGAGACTACAACAGCTGTAGTTTGTATGTCAGCTGCAGGAACGTTTGTCCCTCCCATGTTTATCTTTCGTATGGTCCGTATGAAGATAGAGCTAACGGATGGTACACCACCAGGATTTACATGGGCGTGTAATTCAACAGGATGGATGAAACTTGATGTTTTTACTAAATGGTTTGACCACTTTTTAAGCCACGTGAAGCCTTCTACAGAAGACCTAGCGCTGTTAATTTTAGATGGACACCTTTCCCTTACGATAAATTTACGAGTAATTTTAAAAGCACGGGAGAACCATGTTACTATTGTCTATCTGCCACCACATTGCACTCATAAGTTGCAACCTTTGGACGTCAGTTTCACGTATCCCTTGAGCGTTTATCATAAACATTCACGGAAAAGTGGATGAACAACAAACCTGGAAAGCTAGTGACTGTATTTAAAATTTCAAAAATATTTGGAGAAGTTTACTTAAAAGCGACAATTCCATTAAATGCCATCCATGGGTTTGCCAAAATCGGCATATATCCACTAAACCCAGATATGTTCACCGAAGCTTATTTCATTGCTGCTGCAACAGCCGAAGTGGAATTCAATGAATATCTGGGCACATCACAAATAGAGAGGCTCACTCTTAGCTCAAACACAGACCAGCTGCCACAAAGGATCCCCCGCCATTATAAAACATTGAGGCTTTATAGAATAAATTACCATTGACATCACCAAATTCTACAAATGAAGAGTGTCTCTTAGTTCGTAGTCCTTTGTCGCCGATACCATCCACTAGCTACGCATTCAACCAAAGTGTGTCACCATCAATTCTTCATGATAGCCAACATGGTCATTTTCATATCTCGGTAGCTCAGATTCACCCATTACCAAAGATTTTAGGTAGACGAAGTCATTTGAAGAGAAAACGAGTGGATACCTCGATTCTAACTAGTTCACCACATAAAGATAGTTTACCATATAAACTTTTTATTCCTTTCTTCGCCATATTTGGAAGAAGAAAGCAATAAAAAGACTGATAAAGAAAACAAAATAACACAAAAAGAACACAGAGCCAAAAAGTCTCTTACTAAAGAGAAGCGAAAAGGGAAAGGTGTAGGCAAAGGGATGTAATGAATAGGAGGAAAAAAACTTCTTATATCCCTGAATCGGATACATCTACGCAAGATGAGGACGGAGAATGCCAAAAATGGTGTCATGAAGCTTGTGCTGGGATAGATAGTGAATATGATTACGAATATAATTACGAATTTATTTGTGATTTGTGTATAACAATACTTGGAAAAAAAAGTTTAAGTTTTTAGACGAAGTTATCATTTGTTTTTCTTTTTGAGTTTATAATATTCATTAGGTTTCTTTTGTGGAAAAATTTGTCTTATTTTTAATCAATTTAGAAGATTATTTAATTTTATTAAACTGATTAAGTATACGATATTTATATTTAACTTTGTTAAACTTATTAAGTATACTATAATTATATTTTGTAGAATTAAGACTAGCTTCATTTTGAGACTGATTAGTGAGAGAGATTATATTATTATTCGTCACAATATACCCAAGACAACACGAATAAATACATTGTTGATTCTAATAAATTGTTGTTTCAATTCTATTCTATTAAACATCCAGAACTTTTGTGAAATAAGGGCAAGATGATCCACGGGATCATCTTGCCCATACCATAAGGATCATCTTGGAGACCGGGGAGTTCAAGATGATTATTTATTAGAGTTTTAAAAATAGTAAAATATTATACTGAAAGATCTATAAATTAAATCTTTGGAATATGACAAAAAGTGGACAGATAAATTTGCCATCTTCAACGCTTTTATATATACATTAAGTTGAATATCGTTCAACTGTGAGCATTCTCCTTTAAGGGTATCATCTTGTACACCTTTCCTCTATATTCGTGCTCGGCCGCTTTCGTTTGAGTGTTCATCGAAGTCGGGTTATTGATTAGAGGTTTTCATTGTAATAATAATACTCATGAAAAACTATTTATTTGCCAAAACTATATATGGCGCAGTAACGTGTAACGTGTTGATATTGATATAAAAATCTATATCCACAGAACGGGGATAAACCTATACCGATATACTTGTATTGGACAGAACAAACATCCCATTTTCTGAATAATTCTCCAGAAGGTGTTTTTTTTTAATTCTAATCAATTCTAAAAATTTCCATTTAACAATGTAGATCTACAATTACCTCCTACTTTAGATACAATAACCGGTATAAACGTTTTTTTACAAATTGGGTTAATTAATTCCTAAGCGGGAAAATACTTAGTGAAGATTATCGTCGTCGTAATCAAGCAAAACTAACTGAGGGCTATTTATTAGGGTCAACGATTTAGCGGCGTAATATGTTTTATTATTTTAAGAAATTAGTTTTCTTGTGTTATTTTATCGATTTTTTTAAATTCCAGACAATGAACGGGTGTTCCCATAAAATATCAAGTTCGACATTTGTTCCTGGACACCGTGTATATATATATATATATATATATATATATATATATATATATATATATATATATATACACACATACACATATATATATATATAATATTTTATAGTACGTTAATATTAATACAATAATTATAGGTAATCCTATCAGACATTTTTTTATTAATTTACCTGCGCATTTTCCGGGTAAATTGCTTTAGATTGACTAGAGCTTTTCATGCCTTATTCATGTTTTTTAGTGCCTCGAAGTAAGGAAGGACGAAACAGGAAATGATATGCCCACAATCAATGCCCGAAGCAATTAAAGAGACACGAAAAGCTGTTGAATATTTAATATAAATAGTTATAAGTAAAACAAGGATATTAGTTCAGATTATCTGATGGTAAACGTTTTAAAAAACAATATAAAAAAGCATTTCCAAAGGAAGAAGAGTTTTCTTTGTGAATACTTAGGTCAGCTGTATATTTATATCTTGGTTTGAATACGCTATAAATTAGAAAAGCAGTCTTTCAGTTTGTTGTGCCTATTGGTAAAAAAATTTCAGCATGAGAGAAAATTACGGGTGAAAGTGATATCGCGAAATGTTTTAAGTCTTTTTTTTTTCGAAAAACAGTAACTACGACTCAAGCCAGTGCAACGGGTTTTAACCATTTAAATGTCTAATAACATAATTCAAAATAACAAAATTTATTGTGAATCTCAAAAAATGTATCGGCTGCGTACATTTGTAACCCAAAAGATATTTACAGTGTCGATGAAATAGGTATAAACACGGTTCGTAAGTCTCTTTAAAGTTCTAGCCGCAAAGTAAATGAGACAATACGGAAAATTAACATCTGGAGAGGGAGAAATCAACGAACCAACTGTGAGTTGCATTAATACAATTAGTAATACTGCACCACCGATGGTTATATTCCCCGGGGTTTTAAGATCGCGATTTTAAGATCACATGTTGAACTTATCTCCTCCATAACATACATTAGGTGAAGCACATTCTTCAGGTTACTCAACAGCTAATAAAAATAGCATTTTCTTCTAATCTTTCATCCTCATACTTTCATCACTTACCTCGGTGTTCGGTCCATTTAAAAATAATATGACAAATTTGCACACCAATTGATGTTTAACAATCCTGGAAAACTATTCACGATCATTGAAATTGCAGAAAGTGGGTCCAGCTTGTCATCAACATTTTTCTCTAAGCAACATTATAAAAGATTTTTGAAGTTGTAGGTATCCATTCTTTGAACGATACTGTATTTCAGGAGTTCCCACCAGGGGGGCGCGCCTCCAAAGGGGGATATAGGGAGATGTCAAGGGGGGCGGAAAGTGTTTGCATTTTAGAAAGAAAAAACAAAAAAATATACAAACAACATTAACAAATAACATTACAATGTAATGTTTAATTTACATGCATAAAATTAATGAAATTAAATATCATATTCGCTATTATTACCACAAACTTGCGAAAAATTTGACGTTTTGGTGTACATTTTTTGTTGAGAAATCAGTTTGAGTGCGTAAAATTATTGTGTCTCACTGTTAAAAGGTAAGTTTGTGTATTTACAAACTTCAGTTACCATTTTTATTTAATTTACTAAATCAAAGGGGGGGGGGGGGGCATGAAAAAGTAAAGGGTGGCATGAAAATATAATTTATAGTCCGGGGAGCGTCAACAAAAAAAAGGTTGGGAAACCCTGCTGTATTTGAACAAGGTTTATTATCCGCATATGATATAGGCTGGTCTAAGTAAAATCACGTTGAAGAAATAATTAATTTACTTTAGGAAACAGATAACATATCTAACTATATCATTGATTCTGTTACTAACAACCCTAAAAATATTCGGAATATAATCTTAATAAAAATAGAGCCAATACGCCTACTTTCTAAGGCCCAGTTAAGAACAAATGATAACAAAAAGGCGAAAATCCGAGAGGACTAGAACTTTGACTGACGCACCGGAAAAAAATGAGATAATGATAAAAACTGTTGAAAAGATTAGGGTCAACGATTTAGCGGCGTTAGTAATACAAACGAAGGAGATAAAAAAGCTTTCTAAGTTAGAAATATATTTGGCTATCATCAGTAGGTATTAGTGGCATGTCAAATGATTCTAATAGAGTTAACAGAATCATAAAAGCCTTGAAGGATATTATTTTAGTTATGTGTATAGTATATAGGCGTTTTTGAAACGAAATGAAAGTCTAAATGTGTAGTTTATTGAAAGCTTGATATAATAAAAAAGCTTATCTAAGACCCATAAGGAAAATATTCCAGAGTCAGATGAAGAGACCTATTTTATAGGTTAAAGTTGCTTCAAGACATCTGATGAAAATGATAATGATAATGTTGAGTCAAAAGTGCTATTTATATTTTGTGTAAAAGTCTTTCTAATAACAACTTGATCTTACTCAATTTATCGAAGTCTTTAAGTAATTAATATTTTGGTGATAAAATGTTTAATTGTACCTATTGACAGGTACATTGCTGTCACAGGTATATTGATGTATGTCTAAAGTTATAATAACATATACAGGGAAAGTATTCTCGTGGACAAAGCAATCATTTTGAAAAAGGGAATGTTGTGATTCGAAAACCATTTACCATAACTTTATTATTGTTAATAAATGTAATAGTGCAAATATGTATTCTTCCAATTATTAAGAAAGATATTTGAAATATGAGGCCGAAGAAATGAAAAATATTACATCATATGCACGATATAACAAAAAAATCGGAATACACAATTTGGCAGGCCTTTGGGCGTTCATGAAGAATACATATACGCATGCGTACATACCATATAAATATATGTACTCACACACGCTGACGTGGTTCACGTTTATCTACTACCATTTAGTTCTAAGACACCCCCTTCTCTAATTTTCGTGGATATTCTATTGGGTGTTAACGCAATTCTATATTTGTTTTGGTAAAAGTAAAAAGAAATGTGTGAAAGGTCACAGAAATGAAACGCTAGATAGAATTTTTTATCAATTCATTTAAATGCTAGATTTTTATATTTGAATGGACTAATTGGTTGATCTAAGTACCAAAGACAATCAGATATAACCTACTATATCATCTTTGGAGATGAGTGTAGTTTAGCACCGACAGAAATGTCCCTACCTTTTTCTAGTTAATGAAAGCGTGTATGTTAAAACGACATATCTAACAAAAATATTGGTTAAAAAGAATTCACTTGAAAAGCGTTCTTAGTATGAACAAAGTGTTGTCAAATAGCTGTCGTATAGCAAATTTATAACCTGTTTTTGGCAATGCTTTTTGTCTATTATTATTATTTTTCTATTTTGTGTTTGTGTTTTGATATTCAATATTTAGTTGAACTAACAATGATACTTAAGTTGAAAAAATTACAACTAGTAGCTCATTTTAAAAAAGTAGTTATGTGGAAGAGAGTTTTGAAATCAAATTTTTAATGTAAAATAATAGCAAATAGCTATATTTTTGGTAAATGTGTCAGCTATTCTTTAATTTAGATTTTGATTCATACAAAACAGAGAAATTTCTTCTTTTTTGCATGAAAATCTAATTATAATCTGTTGAACCCCTTTCTACATAATACCCTAATGTACAGGATTGTAGGAAAATAAATAGCTTAAATATTTAAAGCAGCCATCTTAACGAATAAATGACAGTAGCCGTGAGGAAGAAAGAAATTAAAAATAGACAAAATATGACAATTTTTTTAGGTTAATATATTTGAACAAAATGTTTTGGTGAAACATAATACATTATTAAATTTTGTACCCTATTTCATAATAACTAAAGTTTATAATCAATGAATACGAGTGGGTCATTAACATCAGTTTTGTTTGTTGTAGATCCGGTTGAAGTTCCTGCATCTCTACCTATAGGTACAACCTATATCAAGATCTGCTAATAAACATCGGAAGAAAAACCCTGCTCGTACTGTAAACGACATGACCTCAGACTTCGCAACGTGAATTTTTTCGTAGAGACGTATTTAAATAAATCAACGTGATCGTGGATGTGATATCTGATGCGGGTTTAACCTCGACGTATATGATAATAATGCTTAAAATGTTTATTGATTCTTCGTGATACTGTATTTTTACAAGTTGGATTGCATTAGCTGTATTTCGAAATAGTCAGACAGAACAAATCAATGGGCGTAGTTCAAGAAATGATATGAAAAGAATGAGAAAACTCATCACAGAAATAATAAAAGAAAAAGTCTGTATAAATCAAAGAAAAAAGGGCGAACGGGCTGAAGAAACAAAATTGGTGAATAAGTTGAAGAAAAGGTCGAGCAGGCCGAAGAAAAGAAAATTAAAATAAACTAAAAAAGGATAGAGAAGGAAACTGACGATGATTCCTAATTAAGCAAAAGTCATATTATTCTAATAGGATAGATGGAAGCTCAAAAAAATGTGGTGCCATTTTATCTTTTCAATATATTATACTATTTGTTTTTCTTTTCAATATATTATACGATTTTTTTTCCTTTCTTTGTCTTGGAAATAAGCTAAAATTGCAGACTTGACCACGGCTAATTTTTTTTTCACAAAACGCCTTGTTCACTTCTGGGAAGAAATAATTGTCACAAGGGCCAAGTCTAGGCTGTAAGACGGGTGTTTTAATATTTGAAAGTCGTACTTGTGAAGGATATCCATCGCAACATGGAGTTTGTGTGCAAGTAAATTATCGTACAAAAGTAGCACAACTTTCATTAACTTCTCCCGCCTTTTCTCTTTTAATATTTTTAAAGCTGTTCCAGAAACCCCATTATTGAAATCAATGAACATGATACCCTTTGTGTCCCAGAAAACCACCGCCATGACTCTCCCGTACTTAAAGGTCGGGGTATCCTTTTTATGGCACGACACTTGCTTGGATTAGGCTCGTAATGACGAAACCAAGTTTCATCACCCGGCTTAAAATTTAATACTTATCCTCCCTACAGAGGACCAAAAAGTAAAAGATACTCTAACCATTGTTTTTAACTTTGTTGGTAGAAATCCTTTGACTATTTATTGTTACATTCATACTTTCTTAAGTAAACTTCCTAAATATGCTTTTCGAGATGGCAGTAAATAATTTTGCCCAGAGTGGATTTTCCTGTTTCAGTCTGTACTCTATCGGAAATTCCGCACCTCACGACACTGGTTTTATCTTCATGTGTACTCTTTTTGTACAATTCTTTGTTAAGTTCCATATACTCAAAGTTTATTCATTTAAAGATTGCTAAATTGATTTTTCGGATATTGAGTCGAATGCCTTTAAGTAGTCGATAAAAACTAATAAAAAAACAAAAAAAATAGTAGTTATTAACCAATAATAAATGTAAAGTAATAATGTATTCTAGGTAATTGTCTATTATTACTACTAGTTTATGGATATGTTCGAATGTAGAAAAGTTTTTCATAATGCCAGCTTGTTCAATCGGTTGGTTTTCAATATTTATATTCCTTATTATATGTCTCAACAGAGTACAAGTGAATATTTTATAAACACAAAATTTGAGACTGATTGGTCGATAGTTTATTATTAAATTTACATCACGTTTCTTATATGGTAGTACCGTTTTCTAGCCCATTCATTATTTTGGCAATTATTTCATTAACAATATATAAGTTAAAGGAATATGATAATCGTAGGTCAGACAATTTTGGGCTCATTCAATCTTTCAAACCACGAGCCCTAAGCAAACCACAAACGACTGCAAACTGCCTTTTCGTGACTTATATAAAAATAGCTCTTAATCATACGTAACGCAAATTAAAAAGCGAAAAGAGACGTTATATGGATGCCTGAATAAAAAGACGACTTTCCTAATTATTTAAAATCACGAAAGATTCTGGTTACTTAATATGCCATCTTTCCTCGCGACTTTTTTCCTTTCACACCATAGCATATACGGTGTTATGTATAACTCTTAAACGAGTAGAAATTTAGATTTTCCATCAAATATTTACCTGATGAAGCTTGAATATTTGTTATTAAAATTAAATTTTTCTACGGAAACATTATTTTCAAAACGTGTGTTTTTATATTTGGGTTTGTTGCTACAACGTAAAGTTATTGTTTAGTGCTCATTTTAATTACCATTAATGGTTTTTTTTTCATTTCAGAAATGTAAATTCTAAGAAATGGCTATAAACTTTGGAGCTGTCGGTACCCTGACAAGACAAACTTTTATTCTAATCATTTTTAGTTGGAATCATAACAAGAGTTAATCTTAGACACATTGGTGGAATATTCATAGGCAAAAAAAACCATATTCAACTGTGTGAAACCACTACCAGTAGACACTATATATATGCTAGCGTAACTTTGATGTAAATATGTATGTTATGTAGGTGTTTATAAAACACACACTCGTATCTGAGGTAAAATCAACAGTCTGAAGTAAAATCTACCTAAAGACACACTACAATTAGTGCAGTAGAGAACAAACCCAAATTATATAAGGCTTGTATGATTTGGCGATAGGTTTTTATATGTGGACGTTCAATATCACGGAATGTGAATGTTGACGCTAATTTGGTATCCATATGAACAATGTAACTGACAGCCATAAAGTAATCGTATTTAAGATATAATTAACAGTCTTCTCAGTGAGACATAGTTAAACTTAAATTACACTATGTGCTCTAGGAAAACTCTAAACATAAAAAGTAACATGATTTTATTGACAGTTTAGTATTGTGCAACCCCAATGTTTTACGCTAATTTGGCATCCATATATGGGTAAAAATCAGAAAGGTGAGTATTTTAGGTTTTCAAATATCTGAGAAATTAAGTTTCCTTTTAAAGAAAACTAACGTGACGATTCTGTTGTGTCATTTCTCATGAAACTATTCTGTGAATAGGCACACACAAAAACACACGTTTTCTACCTGCTTATAAGAATAATGCCCACGTCGTAAGTCATTCCGGGAACTCTTTCAAATATTTTTTATAATAAATTATTAAACAACGTATTTAAGAATGACCATCAATAAATTGTAATAAATCTATTGCTTTATCGAAAAACATTGTTATTTTGAATCTTTTTTTAAATAAAAACAATTATTTTCAAATTTTGCTTCATAAATTTTCAATAGGCTTAATTTCTGCTCCGATACTTCAAGTTAATAAAAATATTCTTGCATTTTATTGTATAATAATAATATAAATACCAAAGTTAAAATATCATTTTATCTAATATCTGCAGGATTTAACTCTAAAATTACTTATTGGGTGAATATTTTCCGTTTTTGTGATGTTCCCGGAAATTACGGGAGTGTTCGCAAAATGATGGGTGTGTTCCCAAAATGACAATCAAGTTCCTTAAATGACGACAACCTTCCCTGAAAGCACATAATAACCGATTTTCGACCAACGTTGCTTATACATGAAAATAAAATATATTTACAGTATTATACCTTTATTAACTGTAAGGAATGAGAAACATGAGTATCAAAATTTAAACTTATAATCTAATGATAATAAACTTTAAAGTTTTAATCAACAAACATTAGGTAGGTATTAGGAACAAATGCTAATTGCACACTACTATTAAGATTTCTTGCATAGCAATTTTAAAAATCAAAATCTCAACTTATGGTTTCTAAAATAATCAAACTAATAATCAACTTTAATGCCTAGGCATTAAAATACCATAACAAAATGCAAAATCATATAACTAGTATCACAAAGTATTTTGAGTATCAAAGTTCGAACTAGAAAGTCTAACAATTACTTGTCGAATATGTCCATATTTTCATCAAAATAATAGAAACTACGACTACCTTTTTTCTGTATTTTCGTTGTAGGTAAAATTTTAACAATTTGTTCGTAGGAGACATATGAAACATCATTTTGTTAAATTTTAAATATTTTTGCTGAGTTGCGCTGACAACGAAGGAAAGTGATTTTAATTTCGCCGTCTTCATCAATTGAAGTGTCAGCGACTGCAACATATCTACAACAATTATTATTATTTTCCGTCGGTACATTAATAAGCTTAAATGTCTTTGGGCATATCATGTTGGGATAAAAGTTCTTTTTATCATTTCCGTAGGATATCGTAATTTTTTCCATGACAGCAGCACCAATATCGTAATTTTTTCCATGAAGTCCATCTGAAACTGTTTGGAGATTCTCATCATCTGAAGTGTCTGATCCATATACGGCGTCGTAAATACGTTCTCTATTGTTATGAAGAGAATTCAGGAACTCTTGATTTATTTCTATGTCTATATTTATCATTTCTGACGGCTCTTGAACAGCGTTTCCTTTATCTTGTACTGAAAATGATTGTAGTTTAATTTTTCGCAACAATTTTGAAAATTGATACAATAGTATGGAGACATCAGAAGCATTCTGCCATACAATCTTAGTGACATTCATAATTCCGGGATCGCAGCTATCTTTTCAGGTATTATGTTTTTGAATGCAATAATTTCATCGTCGTTGACTTCATGGAGTGCAACAGTCGAATTTTTCAGTAAATGAACAAAATCCTCTGCTGTATTGACGTCATTTCTTCGCAATACTTGGTCATCTGCAGTCTTTTTGAGCACCCCTCCTACACCGCCCCTTGCCATGACCCGGCTCACTAAATGTCCATGTTGAAGCAGTAATTTGCGGAAATAGTTCTATTAATATTTTTATCCATAAATAAATATTAGTTCGGTTTCGATATTGGGATGTGGGTCCATGTAAAAACACGTGAAGGGTATTTACGTGAGGCCCTGCACTCAATATTTTCTGTAACGATGATTTCAGATGACCCCATACAGCATGAGCCTGGTGGTCCAGATTATCACTCACAGTGGCAAATGGTACAGTTTACAAAGACGTATCACTTTTGGCATATAAAACACCTATGCGGATCGATAATTGACCTTTTGAAGCTCCAAATCTAATTGATTGAATCTCTTTCCCATATTTTGTCATATAATTTTCAGCGAAATCGATTTGGATCATTATCTCTGTTTCTTTTAAATTATCTTTTAGTTCCCTTTTGGCCTTTAAATTCTCGCTAATTCTAAAAACATGTTTTTTCATCAAAGAAATATCCGCACCTAAAGACATTTTCAAATCTTTCACCGTGCTTGTAACCGTAACTTTTTTAGTTAGTTTGACGGTTTTCTTTTCTCCTTTTATAATTCGTTCTTCTTTTGTTACTTGCCACTGAAAGTATTGAACAGTATCTTCATTACTTCCCGATTCTAGATTGATCGATTCGATTCCTTGCAATCACCACACAAACCAAACATACAATTATAAGAAGTAATGTCACAGCTATACTCTTTTACACATTGAGATGTAGAATTGTGCGTCAGCTCTTCTAGTCGGTTCAATTTATATTCGAAATGTTCGTGCCTAACACAAAGACAAGTATCACGATCTCTTTTTGTAGGATGCACTACCCAATAAGGTTTCGCTCTTAAACGTGTTGAATAAGACACTTGAATTCCAGTCTCAGAACAAGAGGAAGCAAGTAGCAAGTTTTTAACAGATTCTAGAAGCAACCGTTTTTGTTTGCCACCCTTGAGGCAATCTTTCTTACCAGAATGTGCCCACATTCTGCTAACATCATCCCGCTCAAAAAACTTATGAATCTCTTCACGAATTTCATTACTGATTAGCCATTTTGAAAAGCCTCTCGTTGCTTAGAATTTTTCGGTAATTTGTCAACAATCTCTTTTAGTTGGGTTGTTAAAACCTCGCCAAATAATAGTCGCTTACGAACTTCTGGAGTAACAGAACATCCTCTTGTTAACTCATTAACTTTACGAGTAGGTGTATCGGCGTTCTTTCTTCACGTCTTCTGTTTCTCTCTATTTTTTTTCGCAACTGATCTATTGTTTTTTTGCATTTTTTCTATTTTCCGTTTCTGCTTTTTAACGGTTCTGTAAGCCTGCGCTTTATCTCTTTTAACCTGTTTTCTTCCTGACTTTTTCCTCGACACGTGAATATTGTTTTCCTTCTCATTTTCAGAACAAGGAGGGCTGTCAGCTAAAATATTTGCCAGCATCTTTTGCGATTTTTTTCTCCACGCCTTTCTTCGTTTCCTCTTCTCTCTTTTAGTCATATCACTAACAGTCTTAACTTTATTTTCAGCTTTCTTTCTTTGGTAATATTTCCTATCATTCAGTCTTTTCATCTCTTTTTGTTCAGGTGTCACTTTATCTAAAAACTTGCGCTTCCTTACATTAGCCTTTTTGCGATGCTTTTTATAAGCTATACTGTCCTGTTTTGATCGTTTTTTCGACTTATTTTTTTCTTTATTTTTATCGTTCTCCATGTTACGTGTACTGAATGGATACCTAAAACTAAAATATCGCATGGTTAGGCTTTTTAAAAGCATTGCAGTATGATTCTGTTTACAGATTTTCATTTTGGGAACGCCTGCCTCATTTCGGGAACGTCCGCTTCATTTTGGGAACGTCGATCATATCCGAGAACGTTCCCGAAAGGACCGTTTCCGAAATGATTATTCTATAAATATTTTTTATTTACACTTGATGCCGCCATGTTTGACATTGGTTTTTGAGGTCATGAACAAGTAAGTTGAAATATTTATTAGAATTTTGTAAAAAGTACGCATTTTTTAAAAAAACTAATCGTCAAACAGCGTTCACTTAATGACAGGGTATTAAAGTACGCTTCATATATATTAAATTAAACGGTACTTATCAACAAAATCAATTATTGTTTTCCGTAAACAACACACAGCCGCTTGCTTTGACTAGCGAACTTCACACTGATGCTCCTTAGCGCCACCTAGTGTATGTTGTTTAAATTACATCGTCGTTTATCGTCCGCGTTCACGAAATGATTGGATAAACTTCAGACAGCATTACAGACAGTAAAATTTATTATAGGGATACATTCTCAATTTAATGTTTTTTAAAGCTCATAATAAAATATGACATTTTTTATTTGTAGTTTTAAATATTTTTGACGTCGCTGAACTATGAAACATATACCATGTTTCATATACCATGGACGCGTTCCCGGAATGATAATTTAGACCTGTTTTTGTTTATTATCAAGTAATTATTATCATAGAAAATTGAATATGTTATATACCTTGTAAACATGTACAGTACCTTTATTTTGAAATAGATATTGTAGTAATATCATTTTATTTTATTAAGAAAAACTTTGTCAGAAGCATAATGCTCACCTCTCTGATTTTGACCAATATGCACCCAATTGTGATAACGTGACCATACTGAAGATAAAGTTAATAATATTTGCATTAAGACACAATTTACCTTAAATTATACTCTGTGCACTAGGAAACTTAACATAAAAATTAAGATTGTATTGATTAGCGATAGATTCATATTGGATGGGTGCGTGACATCAGCGCCGTCTGGCGTCAGCAGCTTTACAGGTACTTAAATTTTATATAAAAATAACGGAAAATATCTAAATCAATCCATTCATTAACGAATAATAACAAGATTTTATTTGTTCATACCCAGAATATATAGCATTTGTTTTAAGCTCAACAAAATGAGTAAAATAATGAATGTATATATTACTCATATTATAATATTTCCACAACAAACAATGTCAGACGGAATGCATTTTATACCAGATATCTCTTTATTTTTTTTATCTAATTTCCAATTAAAAATTGGAAATCTGTACAATTAGAATTTGTTATTTCTTGCAGTATTTTTACAATTTAATACACACTAACTATTGTGCCATATTTAAAAAATTGCTTTTAATGCATAAACAATTAGATATGAGTTCAGTGCAAAAAATATTAATTTTAATGATTTTTTTTAAGTTAAAAGATTTACTTAAAAATGACGTATTTAAAAATAGGACTCAGTGTTGCAAAAATAGATTTTAAAACAAATTATTTACAATAAATATTTTTATTTTATTATTGCTGTAATATTTTGTACTATTTTCACTTTAAATTTGTAATTATATACTACACACTCAACAAACATCTAAACAGAAATGTTAATAATAACAATTTACGAAGTATTAAACAATTTTTAAATTATGTTTTCGTGGATCGTCTTTATTTATTTTAAATGTCTTATTTTTTGGGCTGGTAAACAGTGAAATTCTCTATGTTGCTAAAATGCATTTGTTCCCCATAATTAATTTACAAGTTAAAAAACCATAAAGTAAAGATTTAATAATAAATGTTTAAGTTTGGTAGAATTTAATGTTTTTGTTAATATTGAGATATACGTCATCTTGTTAAAATTTTATAAATTGTTATTAATCTCTTATTTAACTTTTTCTTTTATTATCAACCTTATTATAAATTGAAAGTGAAAATAGTGAAACAACATTTGCAGTATAAGAAATGGAGGTATTATTGTAATTTATTTCTCCAATCTATTTTCAAAAATAAAATAATGACTATCAAGACGTATTTTTTAAAGTACATCCTTTTTTATATATATCCTTTCATTAACACATCTAAGAAATTCGCATTTTTGCCAAACTGCACTGGCTCCAGACGTAAACATGACAATATACGTAAGTAAATTATATTATCTATGACAATATTTAACAGGCGCCTTTAGACATTTCCATTTCTGCTACAGCGAGCGCTGCAGTCGATTTCGTTACCCCCACTCAGTGGTTCGCACCCGGCCAATACGGATGTTCAGTATCGTGCAATATGAATGTTTATTAAATTTATTAAATCGGACATATATATATATATATATATATATATATATATATATATATATATATATATATGTATATTTATATGTATATGTATATATTTGTATATATATATATATATATATATATATATATATATATATATATATATATATATATATATATACATATACATGTGAAGAAGAGAGTAAGAAAGACAATTACAATGGAGGTTAAACCTAAGATTTTAAAACTCGCGGTTGTTCGAAGTCATCTATTGGACGAGAACTTAATTTATTACGCACGACCGTACAAACAATATTGAAAGATAAAGAAAAACTCCTAACAGCTCTACCTTCCGTCTCTTTAAACAGCACTATTATACGAAAAACGAATGCTTTAATTTGTGAAATGGAAAAACTCTTGTACACTTGGATTCAAAATCAAACTCAGCGACGGGTTCCTCTAAGTTTGGCTATTATTCAAAATAAGGCGCTGAGTATCATCAACACACTGCAAAATAAACGTGGCGAGAATAATAGTGATGAAACAAAATCTTTTTCTGCCAGTCGCGGATGGTTCATGCGCTTTAAAACGAGATATTAATTACATAACATTCGAGTGTAAGGAGAAGTTGCTAGTGCCGATCATGTGGCTGCTCAGAGTTTTCCTGGAATATTAAAGGAAATTATCTAAAGTGGAGACTATTCGCATTAACAAATTTTTAAAGTGGACGAAACTAGTTTATATTAGAAAAAAATGCCTTCTCGTACTTTTATATCGCAGGAAGAAAAGTCTATGCCTGGGTTTAAAGCGGCTGAAGATCGTTTGACGTTGTTATTGAGTTCGAATGTTGAAGGTGATCTTAAATTGAAACCCCTTTTGGTTTATAGGTCTGAAAATCCTCGAGCTCTTAAAAATTACGTCAAGAGTACTCTTCCAGTTATATGGAAGGCTAATACAAAGGCATGGGTTACATCAATACTTTTTGAAGAATGGTTTACTAAGCATTTTATACCTGAAGTGAAACAGTACTGTTTAAACAATAATTTGGCTTATAAAGCTTTACTTATTTTGGACAATGCTCCCGGTCATCCTGTGCGTATTGCCGATATCGATCCTCAAATCAAAGTTTTGTTCCTGCCTCCAAACACCACTTCGTTGTTAGAGCCGATGGATCAGGGAGTTATAGCGTCTTTTAAGGCCTATTATCTCAGGAGAACTTTTTCACAGACTGTAAAGGCTAATGAAAAAGATGACATGGAGCTGAGAGATTTTTGGAAAAGATATAATATCTTGCAATGCGTAAAAAATATTGCTGCTTCATGGGATGAGGTGACACCCAACAATTTAAAAAGAGTTTGGAAAAAGTTATGCTTACATTTTTTAAGCCATCTGAAAGTTCTTCATCTACAGATCAACCAAATATCGATGAGATCACAACTGACATTGTTCATTTGGCTAACCGTTTGCCTGACATTGCAGTTACTGCTGATGATATTGATGATCTGTTATGCTCACATTCGCACGAACTGACTGATGAAGATCTTATTGAATTGGAGGCACAAGTACAAGAGGACGCAATCGAGTCACAAGAAATAGCTTCTTCTATTAGTAACTCTGAAAAAGAACTTACACTAAAAAAACTTTCCGTAGCATTTGCGAATTTGGAGAATGCCATGAAAATTTTTGAAGAAAATGATCCTAATTTTGAGAGAAGTTTTAATGTTAATAACAAAATTTATGCAGCCTGTCAGTGTTACCAAGACCTGTATGAAGAAGAAAGAAGTGAAGCAATCTAGAATTGATAGTTTCTTTAAGCCAAAAGTTTAATTTATTATTTCTCATTACATATTTTGATTATTAAAGTTTTATCATTATTATTAAAATTAATAACACACAAATACCAAAAATAACTAGCAATTTCATAAGTACATATACAATTATTTTAAGAACTTACTTTTGATAATAAAGTATGTATATCCTTTGTTATAAATGCAGTTTTTTTAAAATTTTGATTCCATGTGGATCCTAACCCTTGAGTTTTACATGTAAACATATGAAAAAATATGTCTCGACTTACGTCGTTTCGATTTACGTTGCGTATTTCGAGAACCTAACATGCCGTAAGTACGAGGACTGCCTGTATATATATATATATATATATATATGTATATATGTATATATATATATATATATATATATATATATATATATATATGTATATATACATATATATATTCATTCTGTCCACTAGGAAACTAAACATAAAGTATTGTGTCGATTAGTGACAGGTTGATATACGGACGCGCAATACCGTACTATATAAATGTTTATGCTAATTTGACATCTATATTTGTTGCTATTTGTCAGAACGTAATCATATCTAGGATGAAATTAACATTATTCGCAGAAAGACATAGTTAAGCCTTGCACTTTGTGAACTAGAAAACAAAATATGAAACATGACAGCATTGTATCTATTAGCGATACATTTATTGTCATGCATTTACATGTTTTTTTATAAAATGGCTATTTAGTCATTGGTACCTTATTAATAATTAGAAAACAATTTAAACTTCAAAAACTTAAAATGTTCTTAAAAACATAACCTTACATACATTTTGATGTACGAGCTTAGCTACGAGTGCAATATTTGCATTGATCTTCGGTCAAATAAGCATACACAACAAATTCACAATAAGTGCACCAAAATAGACTGTACATAAGAAAAAGAGGGAAGACATTTCAACCACAGTATGGTGGTATGGTTCGTTGAAAACAACAAATTAAATAATTTCAGACCATTAAATGACTTTTTGTCTAAAATAATGTCAATATCTGAAAATAATATACCGGAATGAGATAGTCTCGATTAATATTTATATAACACAGTATGTAACAATGTTTACTATGCACCCATTAAGTTAGATAGTTCGTAGGGTAGAGATATAAGTATAGGTAAGATTATAGACTAAGATTGTAAGATAATTGAATCATAACTAATTAAACTAAAAAAATGTTTAACTAAATACAACACTACCTTATCTGATCTGAGAACTGGTGAATGTCTATGTGTATGGTGTCTGGTTCGATATTCTATGATCCAAATTAAGGTGATCATAAAAATGTTTAATAACTAAGGACCGGTTTTTCAGTCGCCAGACCAAAATAATATGATACAATCAAATTTAAAAAATCTGTGTCTACCAAAGTCAGCTGTTAGTTTTCAGCAATTACCAAGTAGTGGCAGAAAGTAAAGGATAACATTGAGATCATTTTCATTAGTTACGGTTACACTTTATCGTACCAATAACTTTTATCTAGCGATTAAAAAATGGCGATAAACTTAAAATCAGTTTTATTATACTTTGTTGAGATCATGCCTTAACGGTAATAAGCCGAAAACACAAAATAAATGTTGTTTACTTTAACGGTTTAGATTTCTGTAAGGTTGAAGACACTGCCATTGCACCATGAGATAAGATTGAATAGGTATCCAAGGAATAATATAATAATTATGGTAAATTGAAATACGTATTTTATAATTTTCCGTATAATGTTTATGCTTAGTGCCTTTTTCATTATTTGTGTATGTATTTTGGATGAAAACTTTTATCTTTAACCAATCTTTATTATGTAGAATGTGGAATGAAAAATTTTCTGTGAAGTTCTTCACATTATTGAGGTTTCGGTGGTCGCTTAGATTTTATGTTATCTGAAAAACTTAAAAACTATATTTTTTTGCCATGATGTCCAAGAAACAAGATTTCAGTAACAATTCCAAGATGACCTACATCTAGTGTATTAGTAGCAGTATCAGTAACAATAATTTCCCTGGGCTGCTCAGTTGGTATCGCAACATCGTACTTCACCAGATCATCATTATCATAGTTCTCATCTCCTATTTCTTGTAACAAATCTTGCTCTAAATCCAACTCAATTTCATGAAAGCTTGCCTAAGCTTTACCTGCCATAAACATCAGAAGCTTTGATATTTTAGCTGTCTTATAAACGTCATTAGGTAATCTGTAGATCTGTCTGTGTACAGACTATGTGTGCCTCATAAAGTTCGCTAATTGTTCAATATCCGAATCTTTCAAATTTATCATTTGCGTAAGTGTATCTAAGTACTTCCTGAGCTTACTAGTGGTTATGACTTTAGGAATTCTGGCTCCAAACGACTTAGAAAATTTCTTCAACATTTTATACACAGCGGAGTTTCATATCCAGGTTTGGCAGTCACGGTGGAGGTTCACATCCAGGTTTGGCAAATAAAAAATTATTTTCATCAGGTATGTAATCATGTCTAACTAAGATTAACAAATCAATATCGCTTTGGACGTCGTCAGTCAATAAAACCGGCATACATCGATGTCTTTTGCTTCTTATAATAATACGTTTAATAATAATACATTATACATTAACATCTTTTCAATATTAGAAATGGCACTGCCAAACTCTTCATAGGCATTACTCTCGTTATTATACTCTCGGTAAGTGCCAAGTAAGAGTCTTTGAAGTTCACCAGATCGTCGTCTGTTCAAAAGTAATACGCGGTAGTAAATTGTTTCAAGAAGTGAATTATAAGCTTCTACATCACTAGTTATGATTGAACTTATTTGGATGCTGCAGTTTTAGCTTTCTCCGAAAGATAATTTTTAAAAATTTTTATTTATTTCATTTTTTTAAGTCAACGTCTCATCAGTCAGACTCATCTTTCGCGAAGCAGGGTTTAATCAAATGTTTTTCTCGGTTGATACGAATTTACTGAGCACCATATGCACAGATTAATTGATCTTTTTTGGCTTCCAAGTATACGCGATCCGATCTGGTCTCATTCTAGGAAACCCTCCACTTTTAGCGTACTGTCTACATTAAGGTAATGTAACATGGCATTTTGTGCAGCAACTTGTGTATTTAAAGTTTCGGATGGATATATTACATGTCCTTTTATGTTTCCGCAATTGTCTCATTGAATAAAAACCTAAGCATTTTTCGCATGGAAAATAAGCGGTATGTGGATAAAGATTATTTTGTTTAATAGATTTTACGCTTTTCGTGACATTAACTATGCAATTGCTTTTTAATGTAAAGTAATAAATAGATTTTTGCAAATACCTTGGGATGAGACATAATTTTTTGTACCTTGGGCTCCATTGTGTGATTATGCATTACATATCGAGTAAAATTCAAAACATCAGTCTCACAAAAAAGGCAGAAATCCTTACTCCGTATCCTAGATGATTTTTGCCCGCCACCTAAATCAGCGGTATTAACTTTTTCTCCATCGTTTGTTGCTGAGTATGGAGTTCACTGTTTCCAAGAGTCAATAATAATCAGCTTAACCCTACGGCTAAAAATTGGTCTATTAATAGGGAAAATGTAAAAATAATTTTAATGAAAAAATAATATCAAGTCTTTCAGTACAAAATAATGATGGACAAAATTATCCAACTGGAGACTCTATAAAACTACATCAGACTATACCTGTAACTCTTCGAGGCTATGGCATGAGTACACTGTAGTGTCTCTGAATAGAGCATCTCTTTATATATAATTTCTTTGTTTTGGATTATTAAATATATTTTGGTAATATGCAGATCAGAACAAATTCCAGGTTCTGGTTCCGGTAAGTTTTGGGTGTAATTCGTTGTAACTTAACATGATTTGTACTCGAAGTAAATATATTGTTAGACAATATATAGGTGTTTTTGTCTATTTAATTTGTGCCATATGTTTCATTCAAAAAAATTGTTATATTCGATGAATACATGAAATAAATCGATGATGTCGCATTGTAGTCACCCGCGGATGATACATAACTATGATACATAAGCGGATGATACACCCGCGGATGATTCATACCGCTTCTTGTCATTAATAGTAGTATTTAATGAATCGTCTATACTGGTGTCGGTTGGTGAGTATGATTGGTTATCAAATATTGGTCTCTGTAAAACATTTCATTTGATTCACTTTAAATTATTCTATGCTTGGCATGAGAAAAAACAGTTAAGCTGGAACGCTATCAATCAAGCCCCATACAAAATGAATATAAATAAGAAAATTTTGAAAAGTACACAGAATTGATTTATTTTGTTTCCCTATCCTATTTTATTATACATTTTAATATCGTGAATTGGATATTATAAATTTTATAAAGATAAAAAACAAAATGTTTGTTTGGGGACCTTACCAATAAAATTAAAAATAGATATACAATTGAAAACATAAATATGTATAATTGATTGAGATAAAAATTATATATAAGGTGTATTTCTTAAAAATTAGTTATTTGCAATTTGTATGGGGCTTAATTGCTAGGTGTTTTATCTTCATTTCGTTTGTTAGGGTTGGAAATGTTAAGGTAAAATTTTAGCAACCGTTAACAGTTACCCATGATACGGTGCGCAAAACACTTACCAATGATATTGGACACCGTTATATGGAATAGGGAGATTTATTTTAGACCAAATTTTTCTAGGAGCGGCATCAGGTTCATCATTATCTGCAATTATTATAATTGATAATTAATAAGGGTGACTTAATAACTAACCAGCTATATTTATAGTTCAAGTCTGTGAAATATCTTTCTATTGGGTTAGCCTGGTGCTATCTTAAGGGCATGCATGCGGATCTCCATTCATCATCCCTTTTTTTATTAGTTAATATATGAAACTGTAACTGATATCGTTTCCCGTTTTATTAACTCTCCTTGTATAGCATTAAAAACATAAATTTCATTATATTTCCTGTTTCTATTTTCATTATATATTGATACCCTGATTTTTAAATGTTTCGTCGTAAAGATCTCTGATAGGTTCGGTAATAAAATTATCTTTTTTATCGTTCATTTAAACGAATATATTTGAAGGTCCGTACGTTACATGAAAGTACGTTTTGAGAGTACATGTGTACGTTAACATGAGAGTACATGTGTACGTTAACATGAGAGTACTCTTCATATACTGCTTCATATTTAGGTTGATTGATTGCATTCGGCGGTTTATAAGACATTAATGTAATAAAGACAGCTGGTTGATAACCCCTATTAATCTATTGGAATATCATTGTGAATCTTGAAATATTACCTTTATGAACGGTCATTATGTAAGAAATCAAATAAAATCACAACATAAGTTCGATATCGGATCGGACCAGAATGGCCGTTTTAACATGATATGCCATATAAAAGAATAAAAAGTTATATTTATACGGAAATAAATCTGACGTTTTAACATTTTATGCTTAATACATTTATTCTTTGCAATAATATTTATTATTCTCAATTTGCAAAATTTTGAAATTGATAAGATCTAATTGCAAAAAAAAAATTGATCGTCAAATGGCAGAGCAAGTAAAAATATTTTATGGCCCATATGAATCTTTTTTTACGTTTACACACAAAAGTAGTCGGTTACAAGGGTTGAAAGGTAAATATACACTTTTATAATAATTCTCTTACAGAAGTTCACGGCCTCTAGTTATTTAAGAAAGTTTGCCGTAGAACATCGATATGAATGAAGTTTGGCATCAATGACATTTTGACAATTTTTTGATATGCTGTGAAAGAATATACATAAAAACATTGATTTAAATATCAAGATACGGTCAAAGGAACATAAACCAATTCGAAAATGACAATATCAATTCATGTGCGCCATCTACTGCAATTAAAAGAAACTACTTCATCAGTCACATGGCCGACTGTGTACGACTGTAGATGTAATATTGTCATGGCGTTATCTCATTTTATTATTTTTTAACTAAATCTAAAAAAAATGGTTTTCAATTTATAGGCATGTATACTGATATGACAATGCTTAAATATTTTGGAATTTATGTAAGGTAATGAAAAAAGTTATTTTTATACAACAAAAAGTAATTTATATTAGGTAGTTACAATGGTACTATACCTACTACATAGATATATCAGGAATGATTCAAAATTAAGGTGACTATCTCAACTTCATTTTCTGTCAATAATTTTTAATTTCCTCCCTGTGTCGGGAGGTTGCGTACTTTCAGTTGGCGGCGTTGGTAAGACGATTATGCAAGAACCGATATATACTTCATCAGTGAGGAAAAGGTTAAAATTAAAAAAAAAAATTATCTTAAAGAAATTATAATGTTATAATACTCTCTGTCTACAAGCAGGCACATATCTACGGTATGTTTTCGGTAGTCATTCACCTTTTTCTCGTATTTTATATTATTTTAGTTTAAAATGTTTGTTTATTACTTTAGTGCAAAATTGGTAATGTGCAAGCTATATAGAAAGATACTAACTCTTCAAGAATTATATTTATATAAAAGGTTAAAATTAAAAAAAAAAAATTATCTTAAAGAAATTATAATGTTATAATACTCTCTGTCTGCAAGCAGGCACATATCTACGGTATGTTTTCGGTAGTCATTCACCTTTTTCTCGTATTTTATATTATTTTAGTTTAAAATGTTTGTTTATTACTTTAGTGCAAAATTGGTAATGTGCAAGCTATATAGAAAGATACTAACTCTTCAAGAATTATATTTATATAAAAGGTTAAAATTAAAAAAAAAAAATTATCTTAAAGAAATTATAATGTTATAATACTCTCTGTCTGCAAGCAGGCACATATCTACGGTATGTTTTCGGTAGTCATTCACCTTTTTCTCGTATTTTATATTATTTTACTTTAAAATGTTTGTTTATTACTTTAGTGCAAAATTGGTAATGTGCAAGCTATATAGAAAGATACTAACTCTTCAAGAATTATATTTAAATTCTATCTGACCACATAAGAAAACGCGAATTTTCGACAATTTTGTCATGATACAATTCCTAGGTTATACCGAATATTATTAGATCGTCTTCAATTACATTATACTTTCTGGTTTTATTTATTTTTACAATTTCTTGCTTTAAAAATTAATTAGACATGTAAAACAATCAATTTAAATAAATTTTAGAAAGAAATAAAACAAAGTCAAGTTGTTTGCAAATAATAAATGTTATTAAATTTTTCATATGTTGCTCCTGGGTATAAACTATTACCATACCAAATTTCATCAAAATCCGTTCAGTAGATTTTAAGTGATTGACCCACAAGGTAACAGACAGACAAAAATTCTAAAAAAAGTTTTTTTTGAGTCCTATTATCATTCTACAGGCTAAATTAATCACTACTTTTAAAATATTTTTCATATACAGAATTCACTCCGTTACAATATTATTATATGTATAGATCATTGTTATTTGGAAGGTTAACTATCTAGAAAATTTGTCGATTCTGTTTTCTAACGAAAACCAGTAGTTTCAAAAATTTGTTTTATTAGCGCTCTTCGGGCGCGCGCACACGAAACGAACACACGCACGCACACATGCATACACTCACACATGCACACACGCACACACATATATTTATGTATGTGTATGTATATATATATATATATATATATATATATATATATATATATATATACATACATACATACAATAGCATGCTTAAGGTATTCAACTGATAAGATACTGCTGTTTCCTTTACTCTGCGAAATCCCTTTTTGAACTACTTACGATGGTGCATTTTTTAGTTCGCGGAATTGATAATTAGGTCATTAGTGAGGGTATTTTAATGATCCGTAACGAGTTCAGTGACTCATTATTAAAATCAATAACAAGTTTTATCTTATTCGGACCATCGAACCATCGAATATTCGTCTTTCAACTATCGTCGACCAAAAAACATAATCGGGAAGAAAGTGAAAAATACGAAAAAAATCGAGTACCGTGTTGTTATAAAGTTCCTTACCGAGTAAGGAAATTCGGTTCAAACCATACTAAAAGAGATGCCATCCGTTCATGGGGATTCTTGTCCAGGTAAATCCCCAGGTAAAAGCCAGGTAAAACCATGATTATAAGTGGCACAGCATCTTTAAACAAAGCAAGGAATCACTTGAAAATGACCCACGGCCCGGACAATCGTATCAACCGGAAATCGTTCAAAGAGTGAAAAAAATAATATTGGAAGATACTAGACTAAAAAGGAAATAACTCACAGAAATGGTTGGAATGTTAAATACAACCATTTTTAAAATTATTCACAATCATCTTGAGGATGAGTAAGGAAGGTGCCGAGAATGTTTACTCCGCAAGGTGGGTGCCGAGAATGTTTACTCCGCAAGGTGGGTGCCGAGAATGTTTACTCCGCCTCATAAAACAACACCGGGCGAAGTGTTCTCGTGCGTTTTTGGACCTCTGTAGTGAAGATAAGGATAAACTATTGAGATGAATTGTTTCTGGGGACTAAATATGGGTTCATCATTATGAACCTGAGTTCAAACAAGACTATATGCAGTGGCACAATAAAGGCACACCACCACCCGAGAAGTTTAAGGTGCCATAGTCGGCTTGAAAAATTAAGGCGACAATCTTTTGAGACTCAGAAGGGATCCTCTTGATAGATTATAAAGGTAAAGGCGTCTCCATAATCTAAGAATATTAGGCTTCAATACTAGAGCAGTTGAAAGAAACCATCAAAGAAAAAAAGAAGGGGGAAATGTACCAAATGTATCCTCCTTCAGCACAACAATATCCTCTGCATATGGTGGACTTCGATATTTTGGATCACCTAACTTGGTATTCTTATTCCCCATTCCGCGAATTTAAAAACGCCCCCTCGTATACTTAACGAATTGGAAAATGATTTTAATAATTTACAACATAGTAGACATTGCTCTCGATAATTAAAAAACAACGTGTGTATAAGCATATGTACCTTTCATGTATAGGCTTTGTCAAAAAGTATGTGCGTTGGCTATATTTAATCACTAAATGACTCAAACCTATGAACATTTTATACCTACATTTCCAGTTTTAAATTTATCGGTTTAGAAGTTTTTGAGTTTCTCGAACTGTAATTTAAATATATTTTTAGTACACAATTGAGTATTTTTTTGACTGTCTTCGGTTGCAATAGGTCTGTCTTTATGAAGTAATATAAGTTTATGCATAAAAACGATATATTTAATAAAAATTGCCCCTCGCCATTATTTATTATACATATATAATCTATTTGACAAGTTTCATACCTGATGATTTTGTTTACGAGGGAATATGTTTTAACCTTTTTTTCACTTCACTTTTTCTTTCATCACTAAGCATTTATTACACAATTATAAGCACAATTTGTTATAAATTATTACGTATTTATAACAAAAATATAGGTAAATTTAATTGTTAAACAATAACTGTTTTTTTAACCTTTCAATTTCAACAATTATATTTTGCTTAAATGGCACCAACATCCAGAAAACAATAAGGTCTATTTATTTGTGATTTATGTTTCGAATAATATTAAGTGCTTATGTATATATATATATATATATATATATATATATATATATATATATATATTTCTTTTTTTTTAAATACACTTCGTATGGAATTTTTGTTAAATATGTATATCATTTTTAATGTTTATTCT
Organism: Druceiella hillmani; assembly: GCA_039881145.1. Lineage (NCBI taxonomy): Eukaryota > Metazoa > Arthropoda > Insecta > Lepidoptera > Hepialidae > Druceiella > Druceiella hillmani. The sequence continues at coordinate 21,459,558 of JAYKKI010000036.1, forward strand.
TTCATGTCTTCTCAAAAAAATATCAAAATATCATTGGTGCTAAATTGCATTTGTTCATAAAACATGTGTTGAATGTATATTGGACAAGATTTTCGTAACAAACCGCTAAATGTGAATCTAACTTACGCCAAGTGTTCCGAACTTACATCTTACACGTACATATAAAGTGCAAAGAATATTAATCGGTCGTTATTTCACTCGAAATAAACGGAATTCTTCTTTTAGTTTTAATTCATGCTTATACAATAATAATTGGGAATTAATAATTTAATTAGACATTTAAAAGATAGAGACAGTAAAACGGACTAGGAATCAAGCAAATCCAGGCATTGGATACGGAAAAGTAATTTTAAATTTGATTTATTAAAAAAATTATAATAATTAACATTCAAAAAATATAATTAATGAAATTTTAATTTTTAAGATAATTAAATAGAAACTTAAAATTAACTGTAAATTTGTTTGATTTAATGAATAAATTTTAAAATAATAAATTGAGAAAACATTAAATTTTTAGAATAATAACATTTAATGTTAAAATTAATCTTAACTTTAATTTATTTTTGAAGTAATTAAAATAAAAATAATTGAGTATAAACTTAAAATTGACTTGACATTTAATTTTATTGATTAAATAAAAAAAAATTAAACTAATAAAATAAGAAAAAAATGAATTGGTAGGGCAATAAAATTCAATTTTAAAATTAACTTTAAATTTAATTCAATTTTGAAATAATTAAAATAAAAATATTTTAATTTTAAAATACTTAAATTTAATTAAATTGAAAATTAATTTTGACATGGAATTTTATTATTCTAAAAATTAATTTTTTTTATTTCATCAAACAATCTAAATAAAGTTTAATTAACGATGAAAATAAATGAATATGCTGATAATTTATTGTAATTTATTAATTTTAAGTACTATTTAATAAATGATAAAGTAATAATGAAAATAAATTATTTATTCAATAATAGATGATGATAAAGGTATAATGGAAATAAATGAAGTATTCAATAATAGATAAAGTAATATTTTATAACGCAGATAAATACATACCGAACTGGAAACTGTCTGGCAGATGATAGGCTTACAATAGAAAGCCAGTAAAAAAAAATACATTGACATTTGACATCAATATGATCTGTGTTTCATATGAGAGATAAATCTCATTGCAAGATGATTTTTGTTGGGCATTTTCTCTGTTATAAATACCAATATAAATAAGTTTAAATAATATTTACATGTGTTTAGAATTGAGGTTATACAACTCACCGCGCCCAAATGTTTACTGCTCGAATGAATACTCACAACTGATACTCGCACGAACACATACATACACAACTGTATATATTAGAAAGAAACGGAGAGAAAGAGAGGGAAAGGTCACTTGGAGGGGGCATAACGCGTTTTCCTTACGTGACGGATTGCGAATTCGCTCTACTGTAAGCCGCGTAAAAGAACTTCGTTCCCAAAAACTTAGTAAAAAAGTTACAAACGCTTGTGGTTATACTGTAGCAAAAATGTCGTTTTATACGACAAAACTGTAGCAAAAATGTCGTTTTCTACGCAAAAGTAGCGTTCGAAATCTTACACTTTTTTCGGGCTAGCTCTCATTCGACAAGCATGTAACGCACCATAAGGAATTTCGTTCCAAAAATCTTTTTTCTATTGTACTTTTATAAATAGTATAGGATTCACTGAGGATAATACTGTTGTCTTTAAACAGCTGAAAGCGCCGCTTACAAATACAGAGATGGAAGGTCTAATAATTAATTAACATGAACTCTTTAAAGATCGCCTATTGAAACTGGGATATCGCGTGGAGATGCATCCTACGAACCATTTGGAACGGTGCTCCATAGAGATGATGGGCAGGGAGGTGTTTCGGTGTAACATCAAGTGGCTGAAGAGTTCACAGTCGTACCATAGCGACGCGGTGTGTATGCGAGCCCTCGACGCCGTGGAGAGCTGCGCGCGCCGCGTGCGTGCTGCCGATACGTACTGCTGGCTGCGTTCACTTCTTCACCAGCTACTTGAGCGTGATGTACGCGCACCGCGCTATTTACCCGTGCCTCACTTCATTCAGCCCCCCTGTCTGTGTCTACAGGACAATTAGACTATTGACAAATGAATTTTCCACGTTATCCAATTACAATCTTAAAAATCTAAAGCAATTATTGTTAATTTTAAGTTTTTTTATGCATTGGTTATTATAATACAGAAAATGATTTTTTAATTGATATTAACTTTATATAATGATGCTTTTTAAGTTTCATGGAAAATGTTAGGAAATCTTTTTTTGTTCTGATTTTTCTGACTAAAATCATAAAAATCCAGTGTTTTGCGACATAAACTTACTAATTTTAAATTGTCGTAACATTTTTACAGTTTAAATAATTAATTTATAACGAACTTATAAACATGAAGATGTGGAGAAATAAAAAAATAATTGAAAACAAAACAAAAATCCCGACGGCAAAGTAAAAGGCGAATTAATAATTACAAAAGCCAAAGTAAACTGTAACATTGTGGTTAAAGAATTTCTAAAAACTTATATTAAATGGTGATCACGTGCAATGGTAGAATATCAGACCTTTTCTTGGCCAATTTTTAAATGTTCTCATTGTTCAGGTTACGCAAACCTGCAGCTACTTCAAAATATTATGGATATATTTAAATCAGCAGACACCTCATCCGCTTCGACAAGAACGTTTTTGCAAGTCTGATAACTTTAAAATTGCATGTTATCACTATTTGCTTTGCATGAATTTAGGGAGCTGGGAAATATTTCCAACTGCGGCTTTGTAGTCTTAGACCTTAGCTTGTCCACAAATTTTTGATTGTTTTTTTCCTACGTAGTCGGGTTTATACTTTATTTTTGTGTGTTTATTTTGCAGCCATGAGTAATAATTCTCGTCTATTCGTAAACTTGCTCGTTAGGTGTTAAGTTACATCGATGATTTAGTTTATTCAAAGAATAAAAATCTCAGGGGGTTTAGAAATTTTCCGGGTTCAAGAATATTTATGGATAGGAAAATAAGTGTTCTTGCTCAACCAAGAATCACATGTGCTTAATATTTTGCAAAAATGTGTGGTTGTAAATCAACAGCTGGTTTCCCAAAGTTTGTACCAAGAATAACCCGACACAAACAAGAGGTGTCATCCTCCTTTTATTTTTTCCTTATCCCCAAATTGTATTGAACACTATCGTAAGGGACTCTATCCATACTCCTAAATTTGGTTAGTTTCTTTTTATGCATTCATCACTGAACTACATGAAAATCCTTAGTAGGAGTTCACTAAGGAATTATTTCATGTAAAGAGCAGGGCAACTCAAAAGATTGAAAGGCGTACATAACATCATTCAATAGAATTCCATCGTCGTGGACGTATTTTTGCGGGCACATACGTTAATTGACATCTTTCGCATTTATATCTCCAAGCTTTATTCTTAGTTTTTTGTCAGGGTCAAGTTGTAATCCACTTTTTATCTCGTGGTTGGAAAATTTTGTATAATTTCTCCATCTACTAAATAGACCTTTAGTAGGAGTCTGCTGCTCTCTGTAATCTCCAATTGTTTCTTTGTCAATTTTCCTAGCGAAGATAATTGAGGATACTAAAAAAGATAGTATAGTCTGCTTTTTGCGAAAGTTTACAAAAACTGTAATAAGATGCGATCCTCGAACAAAATTATATTGATGCCACCAAATAAACTTTAGCTTTGTTTCGACTATCGTAGTTGAAGGTTTCCTAGTAGCACATATAGGGTATTCATTTATTATTAACCAATCTACGGGTCTCATTCTTCTTATAAGTTTTACAAAGTGAACTATTTAAATGGTCGAGAAGTTCATTCGTATTAGAAATAATAGTGTCGATGGATTTTAATCAGTCTTTTATTTTCTTTTGGCATGTTTCCCTGTTGATTATTGAGCACTGATCAATGTGTTGTTTTCTAGTCTTATGATGATTTCTACTACTGAATGGATGAGACAGTGATCACTTCCTGTGTAAAAACTATTCGGGACAATAATATCTTTAACTATATATTTTGGCTGTCATATGTTTGATTGATATAGGTTTATTTTTGACTGCTATATGGTATGGGCTTTATGTTAGCCTATTTCGTTTTTATATCTTGAACCCACGTCCATTTTCTATCAGGTCATTTTTAAAGAATGAACTCATATGGAACAATTTTTCATGTTCTAGAAAGCATGGATCGCCTAGGGTTTCTACTGCCATAATAGTTGCGGTACTGATGGGAGCATATATCTGGATACTGCGGCTGCGGTACTAGTGGGACTCGATATTTGCAATAGTACATACAAAATTTTACCTGAGATCGAATTTATGGCTTGTACGTTTGAACGTTTATACACACACACACACACACACACACACACACACATATATATATATATATATATATATATATGTATATACATACATATATATATATATATATATATATATATATATATATATATATATATATTTATATACGGTGCCCGGCATTAAGTGTGGGACAACGAAAGACGATATACGTTGGCTATAAAGGAATAAATTGTCGTTGAAATAAAATGTAAAACATGCCCTTTTTCTAATCGAATGCAAAAAATTTATTACACATAACTTTTTTAACACACCCAATACTTGCCTGGAGTGCGGTTCTTACCCGGGCAGATGTGCGAAAAAGATCGTAAATAATTATGAACATTTTTTTTTCAAATTTTTTAATAAAAAAGTCATCTTTTATATTTTATTTAAACGACAATTAACTTTTCTTCATTCAACGAATAGCGTCTTTCTTTGTCCGACACTTATTCCCGGACACCGTGTATAAATATAAATTATAAGTTTGCTATAATCAGTTGTACAAGTTAGGTTTAACGTTAATAAATGTTTTTCCCCAACACCAACACGCGTAAAATCTCTTGGATATTGCTTCAATCGATACGAGTATTTTACGGAAGCTGTGGGAAAATTTGCAATTTAATATAAATTAGTTTCTTTATTACCCCAATTTTTCGTCAATTAAAAATTATAATAAACATTTCCATGAAATTTGCCCAATTGACTTTACACTTTTCCAAGTGAGGTAGAAATACGCTAAATAATCTTCCACAATAACATTTCCAATTTTGGAAATTTCATATGGTTTTGAAATTGAGAATTTTCATCTTGGTATTTTTTGTACTACTATTATTGGTTCTACTTTGCACGTTTTGAATATATTGTAAACTGTTGCGTAAAATTACGTGTAAACTATTACAAATTTCATTTTTAAAATTCATTCAAGCAAAAATAAATATTTATTCATATAATAAAACTAAAGGGTTGGTCTGTCTGTACACTGAAAACGTTTACGAGGAAATGATGTAGGAGCATATAATAACAGTAAGATAACACAAAAATATCATTTAAGGTATTTTTGTCTGTTCATCTGTTTGTATATATATATATATATATATATATATATATATATATATATATATATATATATACATATCCGTTAGGTATTCACGGAAAAGCTATTACAGATATACTATGTTCAGGAAGATCCGTAGTTAGTGTTTTTAAGTTTAAAAAGTGGTTACACAAAATTTTTGTCGTCAGTTAACATCGCACAGCACATGTAAGAAGTTTTTCTTCAAAATATAATATGTAAATAATATCAACTTAAAGGGAGAAAAAGTAGCTGGTCAGAAGACTGTCGTAACGAACGTAGGCAAAATGATAAGATATAGATAACAATGTTATGTATAAATTAATTATTTATATTGTAGAGATCTACGGAAAACGAGTAAACATAGTGTATCGAGGTCGCGTCGTACAACATTTTTACCCTCGATTTTCATCGTATAGCGCTATATAAACTCGATGAATTGTTAATGAGTACAACCTCCACGTTAGTACCGATTAATCGGTATTAACGTGGGGGTTGTGATTCTTGTCATGTTCAGTTGTGTGTGTGTGTATGTATTCAATGTATAGTTATTAGGTGCTGTGTGTGTGTGTGTGTATGTGTGCGTGTGCGTGTGCGTGTGCCTGCGGGTGCGCGTGCGCGTGCGTATGTTCAATGTATAGTCATTAGCTGCTGTTTACAAATACAGATATCAAATTATAGTTAAAAGCCGACTTAGAGTCTCTTGGAATATTTCATATATACCCTTTTACAGTTAAACATCCGTCACACTAAATCGTTGCTGGTAGGTAGTTGAAATAAAAGTAAAGAGAATTTATTTTTAGGCTGTCTACCTCAAAAGGAAAAAAGAAACGGAACGCTGATAAGTAGTTACTTATGTGTCCGTCCACAGTCGTTTTTTTCAGAAAAAGTTCGACGTAGAACCTTGAAATTTGGTATAGCAATAAACCAATAAAAAATACTATCTAAAAGTAACAGATTTTTTTTCAATTTTTGGTTGGGATATCAACTGGGCGGTTGGGGATATCAACTAAAAGAGAAAGTTATAAGGATATCATTATTATTTTTTTAGAATTTTACGTAAGGTAGTTCTAAAGATATTGTTGAAAATTTTCACAAAAACAAAATTTTACCTAAATTTTACCCGAAAACTATGGCAATATTTCTAAATCTAATAGTGTCTGAGATATTCCTGATATTTTTACGCCTTTAAACTATATCCATTGAAATTGTTCACGAGCGCAAGTCGATAGTACCTAATTCTATTTCGTAATACGTAAGTAGACCACACCTACCATCGTATTTAGATACAGGTTTAGGCGGCCATTTGTCTATTAACGTATAAAATCACATTTCATGGCTCATTAGATTAATGTAGGCAGATCGTACGTGAGTAACTATTATCAGTAAATATCAAATTAGTGAATATGGAAATGAATGTAGCAAGGGTATAAACATTTATTTTCATTATTAAATTATAGGTATAATAAATATATCTTCTAATAAATATATCTTATTTCTAGGTTCTTTAAGATATAATAAATGGTCGTAAGTCTAAAATAATGCTAACGGTTACAACAATATACAACAATTATCCTACGAACTAGAGGTTTAATTATTTGCGTGGGCGGGAGTGAGCGAGAGGCGGCGAACGTTGGGTCGGTCATACTCCTCCATGCTCATGGCGCGCGAGATGCGCCGCTCCACGCCCGGAGGTGGCAGCGATGTTAGCAATCCCTGCCCCTGGCAAAACAGCAACAGGCTCTGCGCCATCTTGCCCGGCTAGCAACAAAATACCAAACTTGAAATTCATGTTTTTATACTCTACCTTATGTTCTGAGGTTTATTCGATACAAAAAGTACCTACCGTGTGTGATATTGTTCTAAGTGTTCCGCTTTAAAAATATGTAAACTAACCATGAAATATTTAATGACAACAATTAAGACATAATAAAAATATTGAACTGAGATTAAATGGATTTGAAAACTTACTCCTTTATGTCTATAACTGAATGGAATTATTTTAATTCCGAATATTATTAATGATCAATTTAATGAGCAATTAAAAAAAAATAAGAGAAAAAAAAACGCATTACCGCCTCCGCTAATATGTCTACAACTTTTTCCATCTTGAGGAAAGTTGCCTTGTTCTTATCGAGGTCACGATAAAGTTTTTCGACGTCAGCAACATACGGGCTTAGTGCGCCGGTCAACAACAATACGTCCTGGCTGCAACCACGTAGCGATAGTTCCTTGCGGCTACAAAAATCCAAAGGAAAGTTGCATAATTACTAACGAAACCAACAACGGTTAGTTTTTGATATTAAATTCGGTGCACTCACGCAAGAAAAGCCTTCACATAGAGCTTAACGTTGTGCGGGTTGAAGGAGCCGCGTAGACGAGAGCGGTAATCCTGCAGTGCGCGGTCGCGGTTCAGATCGATGTCGCCTGTTGATGTACTCTGCAAATGGAAGTGAAGAAACGAAAGTGTCGTTAAATAACAAGACGTGCGGCATCACAGAATATTCCTCGAGCAAGACTGCTCACCGTTCCAAATTTGTGATACAGTAGGAAATCCTCTATGTCTTGTTGACGCCACCTCGACAGCTTGGCACGGAGTCCGTCAACGAAGCTGGCGCTAGCGGCGCCAGTGTTTAGCGCGACGAGCGCGAGAATTCGGCGCGGGTGAGCGAGAGCGGCGCGAGCCAATACTGCGCCGCCTGCTCCTTCGCCGAGCGCCACGGCGTACGGAACGCTCACCGCATCCAGTACCGTTACCAGGTCCTCACCGAGTGTGCAAAACGAAGGGAACTGGTATCTGAAACGGTCATTTAACGAATGGAATTCTATGAATGAATGGAATTCTGTAATTTCTTAACATTTTTGTCAGGAACCGGATTCTGAACACTGATTGTGTTAAAAATATCTGAGATCGGATAAGATTGAATTTTTGGAAAATGCTTTGATTAACTTGTTTTAGAATTAAAAGGTTCATAATAGAAATTCATATATTACATGACTTAGATACATGATTATTACTTTGAGGTAACAAAATAAAAAATGGCATCTCTAAGTATATAATGGTTTGAACATAACATATGCATATGTTATATTCCTAATCATTTTGAATCATGAGGATTTGAACATAGTGTATATTTATTCAAATATATATTGGCGCGTGTAGTGCGTAAGGATTAATCGATGGAAACGGGAAATTTACCTTCAAATTCCTAAAAAAAATTACAAATATAATATTTCTAATCAAGAGTAGTAATAAAGTTTAGTCTTAGTAGTATTCAAGCTTTGTACGAGAGAAATTACCAAAATTATCTTTAAATCAAATTCTCTACTCGGCGTTACGATGCAACGAGTAAACATAAAATATTTTTCAAAAATTTAATCAAAAATTCATTCAAGTCTTGGCTAAGATTATTAACATCGGAAAATAAAATAATAATTGGCTGTCAACGTACGAGTCCGAAAGGTCAGGGGCACCATCTTCGTGGCCTGGCACGTCCACATGGATGAAGCACGAACGCTCCTTAATCTCCAACATGGCCGGACTGTTTATAAATTCCACCATGGACATATCTGCAATGAAATAAAACATTTATTTCGGCGCACCAACAATACTATTAATGTCGACCTCATTATATTATTTTTAAGGTTCTATCAGCTGTTCCTCCGAATCCGTTTTAGGTAGAAACTTAAAATTTGGCATAATGATAAAAGATATATTTAAATAAATGTTAATACTGAAAAATATTATACAACACTTTATAATGTATTAAAATTTTAGATAGGGCAGATAAAGTAATCGATTCTTTTATTTCATATATTGCGTGAAGGTCAATTGAAAGAAAAGGTAATGAGCATTCTAAAATCATTGTTGAAAATGTCTACAAAAAATATGTATGCCTAATTTTTAAAAGTGCTAGAAGTCAAAATTATAAAAGACAGCCTTAGTAGAAGCTTACTTAAAATTGACCGGGAAAATTATAGCAATAATTTAGGATCATAGTTTTTGAGTAATTCACTCTATTTTTACGGCTGTAAAAGATCTGGTACACAATATAGACATAAGGTCGATGACAATGTTTGTAAATAGTTTAGTAGCAATATTATGTTCATCTGTGTCTAAGTGTGTGAATAAAACACTCGTAGGTAATGCGAGTTCTATTCGGATTTAATTAATTTTATATTTTAGATAAAACCAAATTATTACACGAGGTAAAACTGCATATAAGTTATATTCCATATAGGGAAAAAAAAATTTAAAATGTCTTGATTTTGTGATGAGACAATTTTGCTACTTATCATTTATTTCATTGTGACAAGTTTTAATCTTGGTAATATTCATATTCGTAAATTATGCAGGTGGTCCATATACAGAGGTACAAAATTTGTTTAGGTAAGGAACATCGTGACAAGCTATTTAAAAAAAAATATTTCCGAGAAAAGAATTTAGAAGTTGATTTTCTTTTCACTTTTTTTGAAAAATCTTTACTACAGTTACACTAATCATTTTTATTTCAAAACTATTCCACTAAATCACAGGAAATTCGGTATGGAATTAGAGTAGTCATATAGCAATGGACGGTTTTATTTTTAGCTTTCGCTATTGTTTGAAACTTTATGTCGATATTTTCTGTTCTCGAAAAAAATACATTTAAAAATCACTATCGTAAAACAATTAGAGACTTATTATTTTAAAAACTACCTTAGCATATGATAATTGCCAAGACAAAAAATCGTATCGATGTAGCTATTGCAACATATTCAAAAAATTAACATCATATCCACTAAATACTAAATTTAAAATTTCTGCCATAATGGTAATCTTAACAAAACTAAGAATGTTCCTTTTGAAAAAACATTGATTCAACTCAAATTAAAATTCATAAAAATAATCAAAACATAAAAATAACTAGTCACGCATGTGTAGATATAAGGGCTGAGGGTTGACAACAAAATCGCCAAAAAATGATTTAAATGCTTACTAAGAATTTAATGAAAATTCATAATTTTTTTTATAAGTATGTGCCTTGTTTTGCAATGTATATATGAGGTCGGCAATGTATATATGTCAGTATTGCTCATCAAAACGCCACCCGTCTTGGATATTTTTCTGGTTTAAAGGCTTACACTTTTTCATAATAGGTACGGATCATTAGCGAAAATAATCTTTTGAATTGACTAACTCGGAATACCAGGTAATACCAGGATCACGCCGCATTTCTTCTAAGAAGATCTCCTAGCAGCGACCTCAAATGTTTGTTTTCTGCCTATAAAATACATATAGATTCTATTTGATAGTTGTTATCGCCACTTGGATGTTTTAGCCCCAATATCGTTCAGTAGTGCTACACATGACGTAAACAATTTCTTTAAAATAACCCCAGATGAAAGAATCGTTAGGGTTTAGGTCTGAGGATCTTCGAACCCGAGTGATTATGTCTACCTCTTCGGATATAATGCATTAAGGTGCTCCCTCACTCTTAGTACAAAAAGATACGTAGCGTCATCGTGCTGCAACCGCATGCGCTCCTGTACGTTTGATAAGAAGTCGCAGTGGAGACTTTTTAGCAGCTTATTTTGTAAAAAGTTTAGGTAGACATCCATCCGCATTTAGGCGCGATGGCAGTTCGACGGACCCACGAACTTCTTGTTAATTATGTCACTCTATAAATAGAAGCTTTGGAGCGCTTCAAAGTTTAATTCTTTTGCCTATTGTCAGTTTACATTCAAAGCGGGTTTACAATTGTTTTGTTACCTTGATTTACGAATAATTTTGGTTTAAGTTGAATTAATGTTTTTTTTTAAAGAAATACACTTGGTTTTGTTAAAAATACGATTATGGCAGAAATTTCACATTTTATGTTAAGTGACTCCACATGATGCTAATTTCTGAAGATTTTGGTATTTTCATCTTTACCATCATTATATCCTAAGGTAGTTTTAAGACCATAAGCAATCTCTAGTGGTACAGACATAATGCCAGTGATTTTTTTTAAATGTACTTTTTTGGAGAATCGGAAGAAATTAACATAAAGTCTCAAACAATAGCAGAAGCTAAGAATAAACACAAAAGTCACTCTTAATTTTTGCTATATGATTACTTTATTACAATATCAAATTGCATGCTATTTTGTGGAATAGTTCTCGAACAAAAGTGATTTTTTGTGACTGGAGTAAAGATTTTTGAAAAAGGTACAAAAAACATAACTTCTAAATAACTAATTTTTGCGGAACTAATGTTTCTTTTTAAATAACTTGTCACGATGGCGTATATCTAAAAAAAATTCGGACCACTGTAAATGGACCATCTGTATTTAGAGTTATTATTATTAACGAAAAGTAGTAATTAGAGAAATTTATTATTATTATTTGCAATTTGTTTCAATTTTTTTACAAGAGGAAACATTGCTCTAAAAACAATATGTTAAAAACATAATTTCACATATTGTCGCGATTCTTGTTAAATAATTGTTTCTGCAATTAAATTATAGAGTTGACCATAATTCAAGAATTTTTAGACCATTACATTCTTTGTAACAGACGAGCATAATAAAATAATAATGGGTATCTATGTGTATTCACACCACACAAACTACAGCACAATGATGGGTCGTGGCGTGATTTTTAAACTTTATGTAGCCTTGTATCAACATGAAAATAAATTGACTTTTACCGTGTAAAATATCATTCGTTAACAGATTTGAGCTTCGGTCCAGTGCAATAAACGATAATACGCCATACATTGTCGTGGGAGAGAGGTGCGTTGTTACATTCTTCGTGGGAGAAAGGTGCGTTGTTACATTCCGTTTTTACAACATGTAATACATGTAAATATATACCAATACGTATTGAAATATTTTTTTAAGTTGTCAGATTATTGATACAGTGGTAAAATTAAATAGTAAAGAAGTTAATAGTAAGAATAACGAGAGCGAAGTAAAAACTGGCATTATGAAAAACAAATAAATATTAGGGGTGATAATTTCGATAGCGACTGTATTCGGCGTAGAGTGTATTCGTCGAATGAAATAAAATTAAATGTTATGGAGAGCGTACATATTTTTTAAACCGGCATTATTCTGTTTATGTGTTTACTATCATAAAAAGTTAATTCAAGCAACATGGTAATATTATTGATCAGCAACCGGCAATAAATGCTTGATAGATGCGTAATGGTACGAGAACTACTGAAAAACTCGATTGAGGTAACATTTTAAAATGAATGGAGCAAAAAGTATGTCATGAAACTATTATTATCCTCTTATTATACTGGCAAATATTAAGTGTCATATAACATATGATCATTATGGAGGTATATTTTTATTGTGAATTTAGCGAATGTTATGGATACAGAGGAGACGTTATCAACAGGCCTTTTTTAATCGAGCCCGATTTATCTATATATTAATACGTGAAGAAAAATCTGTGTACCCTTTTAAATCATATTACGTGCACGGAGTTGTGTGAGATTTGGTGTAGTTAACGTTCATATGGAGAAGGAAGGCAGAAAGCTAAAATTTACATAACGTTAAAACTTAAAAATTTAATGAATTACCGTCGAATTTCAACGAGTGGGCGACCACTAGTTTATTATCATATAAAACTATCATTATATGATATTAAATTAATTTTTTAAATTTATTATATGTTAATTACTTTATAAAATTGATCAAAGAGCAAATATTTTAAATCGAACTGCTTTAATTAAACAATAATGGCATAAGATTATGAAATTGAAAATATCAACATTTTGAGCTATGAACAGTCAAAAATACAAATATCTGGTATATATTTTGACGTGTTAAATCATAGTTATAAAGTGTCGAGAAATCGATAGTTTAGTAGTGATGAGAAATACAATGGATTTTGTAACGCATAATTGATATTAATTGAATACTACCAAATAGAGGAAATTTCGTTGATCCCTTTGTCTGAGTAACCTACAGATTTATAATATATATATATATATATATATATATATATATATATATATATATATATATATATATACTACCAGAAAACCTTTTTTCAAAAATAAACTATCATTATTAATGTCACTTGCCGATTGGCAGTGTTGACATGACATTTTTGAATTTTCGTTGTAGACTTGATTCTTCACATTATTCTGTACAAGAAAAAAAAAATAAAAATGAGTTTACAAACTTTTTTTAATATTTAAATTGTCCTTCTTCAGAATTATGGGCGGTATCACCGCTATGTAGGGATGTCATGTAAAGATATCCTACCATAGACCTGCACATTATCAAATTGGCTTGGCTTGTTTTGTGCTAATTACGCTAATATTTTTGTTTTATTTTATAGCCGTGGCAATATTTAAATAGTTAAAGTAATTAAGACCGAGCAGAAAAATATATTAAAAACGAAAAAAAATAATTTCTTTAGTATTTCCAATGATTGCAGAAAATCCTAACACATTTCTATATTAGGAGTTTGAAATAAAATATCAAATTAATTAAATGACCACTATTTTTTACCAACAGGCTTTGAAAGTGTCATCCTCCAACTAAATACACATTATTTATCTTCTTAAAAAATACGAAGCAGACGCATGAACGGTCGATCATTTTGGATATTATCCCTTTATAATAACTTCAAATAAAAAAAAAAACTATTGATTAAACTAGTGACGAAGGTTTATCAGTTTAATTATTAGTAAACAATAGGCTGGACAGCTAATAGGCATACCTCGGACAATCTATTTATTGGGAGTTTTCATTGAGATGTCCCCGTTCTCTGATGATATAATGGCATGGTGCGCTGTGGTTGATACCATATTGTCTGGCGGTTTCGGTGTCAGCGTAGTTTTGAAGCATATTCGTGGCTGACAGTTAATTTTGTAGAATATTTAAGTATAGATCTGCACTTAGATTTGATGTCAATTCGATGGAGGCGATAACTCCTCTACTCTGTACTCACAAGTTTTCCGAAAATTGATATTGAAAAAATTAGTTTGGGGCATGAGGATAAACAATATAGTAATAATGCGTGTTATGGGTATTTAAAAATTAAAAGAGAGTGGATTTAGACATGTCTCTTTAAATAATACTGTCGGAAAAGTTCTAATTTCCTTTCGAATTATTTCTTTTTTCAAATCTCACTCTGTTAACATAATTTTGTTATTAAAGTTTATACCCGCTGAACACGGTGCGTTTGTAATTGTGTTTTACGTAAAGTCCGATGGATAATACAACGTCGTATTCTAGTGCGTCCCTTAATTTGATTCAAACTCATGGTTGAATCCTCCTCCACTTTTGCAGAATTAATTGATCCGCCACCGAATTCACGTGACATCCTCCAGATTCAGACGGAGGCGGTCCAGATGTCGTTCCCTTCATCTAAGTATATGATTAATGTAACCTGATAAAGACTTGAAGGTCAGAAAATGGTCAGCGTGCATTATGTTAGTTGCCGTGATTGCGATGGATCTAGAAGCTTGCCAATAATAATATTGCATTAGCGGATAGCCATGTGGTGAATAAGGGGCTTGTTAAGGGGTTTGTGTTATGTCTTACATAAAATAATCCAAATCACATTTGTTCGAAGTTCACACACACGCCAAGTTATATACGAGTCAACAACCCTGTGCAACAAATGTAAGTGGCAAATAAATGAATAAATAAACTTAAACCTGATGAAATAAGTACATATTAGTGGCAAACAAATGAATAAATAAACTTAAACCTGATGAAATAAGTACATATTAGAGGCAAACAAATGAATAAATAAACTTAAACCTGATGAAATAAGTACATATTAGTATGGCTACATATTAGTATGACTATTTATTGAGTTCTCTTTATTGCGCAGACGGACGGAGTCATTTATCGTTCTCTTTCGGAACAGAATTGGTCGGGCCATTGTATCAGAGTCCGTTCCAGGTGGTACTCGAATGTCAGGGCGGTAAAATAGGAAACATTCGGAAACGTGCTGATAAATGAAATTTTCTTCCTTAGGGTCACGATTTATCATTTCTCAATATACGTATTTCATAATTTTGAGTAAATTCGCCGAGTTCTATCAGGAATATAAAATTATACACATGATATAGAATCCTTACTTACGTCTTTACATCGTTAATTTATATTTCTTCAAGATGAAAATCCAGGTCGATTAGTTTATCATTTTTCATTATTTTTTAAATAAACCTGTTAAGTACGAGCAGAACTCTCATTGCGAAGTTTCGTATACACTTAGGCATGTATAAAATATAATATTCTAAATTTTCCATAAGAATATTTTATGGAACATTTAAAGTATTCAATTGGGATATCATTTTCCTATGATTTAAGTATGCTTTATCGTTACGTTCAATTTAATGTTTCTACGTCAAACGGTTTCTGAGAAAAATGGCTGTCACCAACGGACGGACGGATGGACACGTGAGTGTTCTTATAAGGATTCTGTTTTATCCTTTTGAGGTAAGCGACTCTAAAAATAAAAAGATTATCGGATAAAACTACATATTTATAATTGAAACTAATGATAATGAAAATATTAAAATAGCAATGTGGGAGTAACGAGTTGGTTATAATAGTAGGTATCGCCAGTGTTTTGTGTACAAAGGAGTGTGTGGCCAAATACTTGCCCAACGCATCTGATAAATGGGAGAAGCGCTTCGTTTAGTTAATTAAGTACACTTACAGACCGCGCCGTCTAATTGAAGGAACCACGTCGTACGATATTGTTTGCGACTACAACAATGTGTGCAAGACGTTGTTTCCCCGTCTATTCTTGCAATGTTCCAATTGGAGATAAAGAATTTACGATAAGGCAAAATGTAACATTACGAACTACTCCATATAAAATATATAAAAAAGTTACTTACGATTACATCCTAGATCATGGACGGTCAAGAAAACACATCTTTTATCTTGCTGTGATAGATCTCCCTGGAACATTAATACATATAAATATGAAGAGCTGTGCGCTTAACGAATTTTATAAAATATAGCAACTCGAAGATATATTGCCTTTACTCCATTAAGCCATTTACTATTGTTATGCTACAATATTAATACCTTAACTTTATAATGCCGTGCGTTAAGTACTGAGAGATAATCGAATGACGTCTATTTACGCATAACAAAAGGACCATTGCGGCTCGCGGTGGCATAGCTGTTGTTACATTACCGTCGCACAATTCTATTTGAATGACTCAAATCCAGGAAAGGCTGATTGCCTTATGTCCAATTAATTTGTACAGCCCAAATATTCTAAATGTAATTAATTATCATCTACCTTCTTATCGCAATGAGTAAGAACATTCACTGGATGATAAAGGAATGATAATACCTATATGCGTTTCCCACTTTCCTATATTACAATAGTACCTTTAAAAATTCTTTGTCGAGTTGAAGGCAGTTCTGGTCATAGAATATAGAATAGAGCAATGACGAGTTCTTATGGGTTTTATCCTTTATCGGAAGTCAACTTTGTTTAACTATAATTAAAAATTGATATAATTAAAAATAGTGATATCGTTATTGATATTGATGTAATCAATAATTATTAAATCGAATTGATCGAATCTTGTTCACAAGAAAAAATGTATCTCGACTAAATCACTCAAACGCGAAATAGTGCGTCGCTAGTTTGTACTGCGTACGCGATTGCGATAAAAATATTTTGTTGTTCTCCGTGGAAAAATGTTCACGTCCAATTTGTCGATCTTTACCCTACAGAGCTTTGTTGAAAATGAAGTATTGCTGCGACTTCGACGTCTTTGTTATAATAATTTTTTTGTTTACCTAAGTAGATCTCTACCATTGTAAACAAAAATATACACTAAAATAAATTGAGAAATAATCAATAATCTAGTGGTCTAGTGATTAGAGAAGTCTACAATAATGTCGACTATTACCTGAACGTGGACATGAAGATCGCCGCTGTGGTCTGTGCTCACTATGAATTTCTGTAAAAGTAGATATATTGTATTAACATTTCACAAGTAGATATAAGTTTGAGGCGTATGAAAAGTATACGTGATAACGTATATAACGTGATAGTAAAAGACAAAATTTAACGTCCTTCTCTAAATCATTTACATGTTCGCACGTAATATTTTAACAGAAATGAAAACACCTAATATATGCAATGACCATTTCTGTATCGTTTCTATAAATCAATCAACAATTGTAATAATATAATCAATCAACACATGAATACGTTGAAGTTGTTTTTTCAAATATAAATTACAATGAGGTTTGCTTCGAGGGTAGAGGTTTAGATTTGTTGTTTACCCAACGAAAATAATTGCAGGATACCGTCGTTGAATACTCGTGATGGGCGTGTTGTTCCGACGTAAACAAATACTATGCCCGTTGCGTAAGTTTTGAGTAACGCGGTCGACGCTTATAAATAGGTCTGTAATGAGTGGCCATGTCGGCGGGTCGTCGCGCGTCCGCAGCGTCGCGACGTTGCGCTCGCCGCAAGGTCGAGCCACTGTACGACGCTTTGCATGCTGGTCTAGTACTGCGCAACGCTGTGGTTGTCACTTTGCTCCTGTCTACGCCTAAGGAATTATATCCATTCGTCGTTCGTCTTCCTCCCTGGAAGGGTGATAATCTAGCCACTTAGTCGCATTTAAAAAAACTTATCACAATAGAAAAAAACTACGTCTTAATTTTTTTTAAAAGGATGTAACATCTAGATATATTACGCTCCATTAGCGGCCTAAGCCAAAACTGCGTCGTACTATTTCAGTGGGATTTCAGCGTTCTCCATTTCCCCAGTCAACAGTGTGCTCCGATGTACCGCATCCTCGTAGAGAGGACTGACCTATCCGGCGATGTACGACTAGTGTTATAAATAGACTAATGTTTCACTGAGTTTGTAAACAGCATTTTATTCTCGCGTCACGGCCGCGCGCTATTTTTTCATTACTAATGGTATTGAGAATCATAACATGTTCAATTGGTGTTTTAATTTTAAATTGGTGTTTTGATTTCTGACCATGCTTTTTTATTTTTGTTGGGAGCATGTTTGGGAGATAAAGCCATGCGGTTCGGCTATCTAGAGTAAATTTTACTTCCTGTTACGCATGTTCGATTTTTCGTATTATTTTTTGAGGTTGACTTGGGCGGGAAATCGATTTTGAAACATTCTAGTATACGGCTAATTGTAACAGAATCATGTAATTTTTCTAGCTTAATTTTATTTGTGTTTCTTTAAATTGTTAAACCACATCCTTTTATTAAATATAGTATTTAGGCAGTAGAAAAATGCTGTAGTAAAAATTATTTTAAAATGCCTAGAATAGATAAATAGTTCTAGATATCTTTTCCATATGCCGAATAATGTTGATTTAATATTACTTAAAAATATTTTACTATGAAAACTATCAAAAATTTTCATATTAAAATTTAATCACAGCGACGTAGTATTGTGAAGTACGATCTAGAGCCAACAAAATCTAGTGCACACAGAATGCATTTGAGCAAGTACATGCGTGGATGTAAACAAAATAAGAATGATATATTCATACAGTGTCAAAGATCCATATTACGTTTTTAATTTCAAAATATATAAATAGCGAATCAGTTTAAAGTAGTGAACGTTGTTCGCACACAATTGACGCTCCAATATCGGCAATGAAATGCACCAACTGAATTTGATTATTCAATTTTAACCTCATTTATTCTCATGTTAGTTTAATTTTCAAGACAATGTGATATTTAGAAACAAGGATGTAGTGAAAAGGTGTATTGAGAATACATTCAAAAGGTAATTTGAGAATACATTACATGAAACGCTTCCATTAATTGAAAACACATTCTAACTTTTAACACTCATACATTATAAAAAACTTCGTATGAAACTCTGAATACTTCAAAAAATTGACAGTTTAGAACAAAAGGAACACACTGCAAATAAGTGGTTAAGCCAAGTAAGTGAACAATATTAAAGGGAGCTTTAACCAATTTCGCCGAAGTTCGCGGGCTAGTAAATGGAAGTAGCAAAAAAGATGTGTTAGCAAGTGAATATACTGTATTTAGTACGAGTGAGGACTCACTTGAAGGATGTCGAGCGAGGACCGAGACATGGTGCGCGCGCGCCGCCCACAACTGTACTGAGGCGATCCGCTCCAGCGCGTCTCGCTTGCACCGCCCGTTCACTCTTCCAAACGTTTATGTTTCTACGCCTTATCCGACATACCCGTAATAATTTCCTACTCGAGTTAAATGCCTAAATTCAGCAGTTGATGTATTTTTTAGGGTTCCGTACCTCGTAAGCGAAAAACTGAATCTGTACAAGACCACTAACACTTACATCCGTTAGTCTTAGCCGCTTCTGTAGTCAGTTTCTCAAAAACTGTTTGACGTACAAATTTAATTTGGTATAGCGGTAAAGCATGCTAATTGGCCTATTTTTCAAATAATGAACACTCGAAATTAGTAATTTGGTATTTGATGGGGAAATTATGCACTCATTTTTTTATATCTGTTGTTTCATGTGAATTTATGTTAGCTGAAAGACCAGTTTATAAGGATTATAATTTTTTTGAAATTAATCGATACTTCTAGGATACTTTTAGATACACTCCACTTGACAGGTTTATTTTACATATAAATAATTTTTTAAATATTATAATATAATGATAGAATTCGAAAGTGTTCATCTGTTTATATTTCTAATTGTAATTTTCATTCACGAAATAATTAATTATTAAATAAAATTAATATCAATTAAAGCCAGTTGTGGTGATAAAATATAACGTTAAAAAGGAAATCGCCTGTGTGGATTTTGTTTTGAAGAATTTAAAAGTGATTTAAGTAAAGTGGTAAAAAGGCAAACGACATGAGTATGACTACCCATATCAAGCATAATCATTTGATGGGTCAGTTGAGGTCTGCGATTAAAAGTACTTCAATCGATCCACCGCCAGGTTCTCTCTCTGTGTTGCAAGTGCCTCTCCGTTACGAACGCCAATGGTCGGTACTATCGGCCAGCGAGTCTCAACTTCAACAAAACATACAAGATTGTTTGGTCGTACATTGGTCACGTGAAGATTCCAGAGCAAGAGACATAAGAGACATAAAAAATGGTATTTCCGTTGTGGAGATGATTTTTTTTGAACCTTTGTCTTTGCTTGAAAACATCGGTCTTGTCAACTTAGTGAAAAAAAAGGGAAACCAAAATAAAATATGCTAAGTAAAAATATTTTATAGGAAACATCATTGCTTATATTTCTGAAATAAACTAAATCTGAGATTCAAAAGGGATGCTCAGCACAGCTGCGATTTCGGTGCCACTGACTTGTGGACAAATGATCGGCAGTTTGTTGAGATTTACTACCCGCTGGGCGGACGACAACTTCAAATTCCATCACGCAGTCGTAGCAATGAAACGTTTTCCCGAATCTCATATCGCTCAAAATATAAAAGAATTTTTAGAAGAAATGACGATCCTGTGGGACATAAACGCATACAAAATTGAAGCATTGTGCAAGATAACGGAAGTAATTTTGTAAAAGTAATTGACGACTCTACATTTATAGGAGTTCCATGTTTTATATACACATTCCAATTATCATTTAATGCCGTGATGAAGATGGACAACGTTGCAGAGATCCTTACAAAATCCAGACGTATTATCAGCCACTTCAAGTGTCAGGGCTCGCCCAAAGTAAACTTTGTACCTTATAGATAGAACTCGGTTTACCACAACAGTAGATCGTCCAAGATGTTACTACGAAACAACTGTCAATTATGAAAATCTCTCCATTAATGAGTGGAACATACACGAAAAGTACATTGCGCTACTAAAACTATTTGAAGAGGTTATAAAGATCATTAGTTCGAGCTTTTCTTTGGTATCAGAAGTTATGCTTAAATTAAAAATATTCCAAAAGTATCTGGGAAATTATATCGACGAAAACGATCAGATAATGCAAGTCAAAATGATGTTGGAATATCAGTTGATGATCAGATTTGAGAGGTTTGGCTTAAAGCAAAATAAATTATTCACACTTGCATCTTTACTTGATCCCAGCCATAAAATATTGTTCTTCGGGGTATAAAATATAGGCACCGTGAGGTCATGATAATAATATGAGGGATGACTATGGTGATAGCGACACGGATAAAAATAAATTAGATAATTCTCGAAGTGATAATAATAATAATAATGATGAATATGACCCAGAGTGAACAATTCATCGTAGTTTTTGGCAGCGTTATAAAGAACTAGTGACAAGGAGAATCGAAGATATTTATGACAGCAGATCTGGCGCGACTCACGAACTCTACTCCTACTGTACAATACCAGTTATAAAGCATGATGACGATTAGCTAGTTCTATTTACAGTGAACGGTTTTTTTAATTTATCCCAATTTACCCCAAACAAAATAAAAAAATACTATGATTTAATTTAAATTTAAGTGTTTTGTTGATACCTATTATAAAAATATATTTTGTACTTTCATTTCATAATTAAGCAAATTATTTTATTACGTCTGTTTAAAATTTATCGTAGTATAATTGATATACAAATATGTAAAATTACTTGTGTTTGTTTTATTTTTTTATGTTTTAGAAGAAATGTTAATTATTTTTGTTTATAATTTTAAAAGGTTTAAATTTAATTGCCTGATTACTAATTATAGTTTAATAGCACGTATTGTTCTTGTAAGACTGATTTTATTCTTAAAAATATACAACCCATTGTAAGATTAGTAAGCACTGGCGATTTCTTATATTTTCCCGTAACTCAATATGTGTCGGCTATTCTGCATTTTTTGTCATCTAATCGCCGATTATAAATGTGGTCATATAGTTGGATTTTCCGTCTAGTCGGTTCATTTTTGAAGTGAAAACTTTTTTAGCATCGTTGTGATTTGAAAGTCGATGAAACGAAAAAGCGACAGTAAAAAGAGACAGACACATAAATTCATAAGATTTAACGTGGGAGAAAATGAGATAGGAAGCATTATACAGTGTTTCTTATATTCGTGGTTCTCTTTGTGCTCTGCTTCGTACCCCCTCCACTCGTGTTTACCAAGGCATAGCGAGAGTTTGCTTGGGTTTCAGCGTTGTACGTGTGTTAATACGTCACAATACGTGTGTTAATACGTCACATGTTTTTAATTTTTTTTTTAAATTTGTTTAAGGATACTAATTTGTAATTTAGTGCTGCTGCATAGGTTGATGGGCTATGATATTTTAGTGATTTTTACACAAGAAAATGAATTAGTTCTGTATAGTATATAACTGGTATTCAATAAAATCTTGACAGCGATGCGTTCATTATAATTGTAGGAAATATTGTTAATTAATATTGGCAAGGAAAGTAATTTACAGTAAAAATACTGAGATTTACAATTTTTTGATGAGAACTCTTGTTATATTCAGTGACTATAAAGTTTCTTCTTCGATATTTTTATGAGTTATTCTTCTACGATCAAAAATTCGATAACTTAGTAGTCATCATATATTTACCAAGATACGTAAAAGCCACAGACAATTACCCAAGTGATGAAATATATTTATGGAAAGTTTTTTCTTCCTTACTTACAACCTAGATTGATCAAGTAAATTTAAAAAAACATAACAAAACATTGAAAGGAAGATCAAAGATACTACCGAAGAAACATTGATAAAACTGGAATAATATAGTGGAATATGCTGAATGAAGATTATAAGATTATCATAACTACTCTAGAAAAATGACATATTGACCCTCTGTTTTGAAATTTCAAAGATAAATAGTAAAGATATTTGTAATGCGGAAATGATACATAGGTTCATCACTATGGCCACAAAATAAGTAGGATAAAATGAAACGTAAACCTATCTTGACAGGCTTAGAGGGAGTCTGATTGTCGGATAGGATATGGTGACAATGTCATTAATTTGTTAAGGAATGTTATTTATTGACTGGTGTAAGAAAATTTCAGTCAAAACGTTTCTTACTGTCTAGAAGAAAATGGTTTTACTAGATGAAAGAAGAAATTAAAAACAGCGATATAAAAAATTGATCAAATGGATAACTGTTCATCGCGAAAGCTGCGCTGATTTTATGCTGCACGTATTTTTGCATATATAAGAGATAAATATCAAAGTTATGAACTCTATTTTTCTTTCGCAAATATTATTTTGTTTTATATTTTCTGCCGTAAATAGTTGTTCACAGTTAAATAGGATGTTGCAGCAGCTTTTCAAAAGATTAGCTACCATACAAGCACATACATGTTTCTGCTTTAATAAAATGTTCATTTAATTGTTATCATGTCGCATCTTTTTCTTCAGAATAGTTTGGTTCTGATTTTCATACCTAAAATCTGATAGTTAGGAACTTTGCAAACGACTTGTTTTTACAAGATTGTCAACGTCAAATATATCGAACCTTGTGATCGACCTATATTTCAATGGTTGATTGGCAAGGCATACTGAAAGTTATCAGCGGATTCAAGGTACGGAAATGAGATTTACCATGTGTTTAACAGTCACAAAAGCATAGTACTACACGGAACTATCTTAAACAGCTTTTACTTTTTGTCTCAGTCGTACCATAGTAAGTACAAACGCTAAACTCTATACGCATCGATTAAAGAAAAAAATATCAAAGTGGAGCGGGTGAATTTAATTGTAATCAAAGCCGTTTATCAGCAACAGCTGCTAAAATTACAAATATAAATTTGGCATGGATTTACTGCTCGAACATCTAAGCAATACCCTATGTACGTAGCAAAACGACTGCAATAAAAAAAACACGGGTTACTCGCAAAACCTCAAGACCAAAACAAAAGAGTTACTAGAAAAAGACAACTCATGTTAAAATAAGGGAAAGGCCACTCATACATACTAAGCAATATATGTAGAGAAATACGAAAGCAGGTTGAGGAAGACATCAAGGCGTATCGAGAAAAAGTGACATAAAACATTATTGATAAATACAAGGGTTCCCAAAGATTTCAGAAAAGCTCGGAAAACAAACCAAACTTAGTTACCAAACTTTTCGACAAGGAAGATAATCTAGTCACTGAATCAAACGAATAAAAAGTTGTGGGAGAATACTATTTCGAGATATATAGGTCTAGAAACCCTAAGCCAAGTAGTGAAGTAACAAGGACCATAACAAATGTTGGATCTGAAAATGTGATGAAGATAACAGAAACCAAGATAAAACTAGCCTTTAGTAAGATGTCTAATAGAAAAGCCCCTGGTGAAGATGACGTCATAATAGAAATGGCCAAAGAAGGAAGATACCCGGTCTTGCGGTTTCTTAAGGAAATATTTTATAGGGGTCTAGAGGAAAGCTGAATACCGAAAAAATGGGAGAGCGCCATAGTCATCTTGTTGTTCAAGAAAGAAAACAAGTCGGATCTGAACAATTACCGTCCTATTAGTTTGTTGTCCCAACTTTACCAACTATTAACTAAGATCATACTGATTAAAAACTGAACTTTTAGCAAGCAAAAGCTGAAAAGCCGAACAGGCAGGCTTTAGCAGTGGATTTAGTACCATAGATCATCTACTGGCTGTGAGAATTATCATAGAAAAGGCTAGAGTATAAAATGCCTATGTGGCTCGTATGTAGATTATAAAGAAGCCTTTGATAGCATCGAGCATTAGGCAGTGATTCAATCTTTACAAATTTTAAAGGGAACCTTTCACCAGAAAAAAATCAGTGAGAATAGTGATGGGAGTAATATAGAGAGATACCCTCTCTCCGTAACTGTTTATACTGGTGTTTGAGCACATCATTAGAATGCTGGATTGGGAAAATCGTGGTCTCAGTATAGCAGGAAACAACTAACTATCAATCTAAGATTCTAATTTCGACAATCTAAGATTCGCTGGCGACTTATTTTCAGATGGCCCAAGTCTTCAAATCCTTATATAAGAACTATGCTATGCTTCGGCGGGTTGGGGTGGAAATGAACTTGTATAAAACCAAGATTATGACTAATTGATTAATTAATTTATCGTGAGCATCAATATAAACTAAACCGTTACAGAAAGAGTGCAGAAATACGTATATTTTGGTGAAAAGGTTATTTATGGAGAAAGAAAACCAAAGCAACAAAATAGACCAGCGCATAGGACTAGCGTAGGCAGCCTACTCCAAAATGTATATCTATATATTATCTTCAAAATGAAAATAACGGTGGAAGAGAAAGCCCTTATTCATGAACAGTTTATCCTACTAGTATTTAGCTATGGAGCTAAAACCTGGATGTTTATAAAAGAAATCATCACCGAGCTTAGAGTGGCTCAGAGAGCGATTGAAAGGAAACTGGTAGGGATTATACCAAAAGATCGGATGAGGAAAGAGAGCAGAGCAGGGTCGCGAACGTCATAAAATATATTGCAAGGAAATAATAGCAATAGGTTGGTTACGTCGCCAGAAAGCAGGACTCGTGGTACAAAGCGCTCATGGAATGATGACCGTGGTACAAAAACGTTGAGACGACAAATTTTATACCTACTTTTAATGGTGATGAAGGCCAACTCAACTTATATTAGCGCAAATTGGAATATATGATTAGATTATAAAAAGTAAATTATATAGCGGGTTATATAGCCAATACACATCATTATATTACATAGCAAGTATATTAATAAGTAGAGAGAACAAGATTTTATTTATTTTCGGAGTGGGAAATTTAGAATCAGATTTGTTAAAAATTAAGTATAATGAAAATTATTTAAATTTTTGCAATAGGATGAAATCTACTTATAATATATTTATGAGCAAAGTAAATTCTATCTCGGATATAAGTTGTATATCTTTCACCTGAGTTTCCTAGTGTCTTAAATCACCGATCATTCTAGAAGGGGCATCAAATATAGAGAGATGAAGGAGGTTAATTTTGAGTCTTTGTGCATTGTATACTAAATATCCTTTATATATAAAGTTAAATATAATATTTCATCATTCAATAATTTCTCTCGGCCACAATGCCTCAATTTCTAAGACAACAATAGATTTTGATAAATTAGCAGAGCACCTCAAAAACACAATTTCAATTATAACAACAATAACTTTCATTGAAACAACTTTAAATTTTCGTTTCAAAACAGACCAACTATTTTTAATCCCCATCGGAAATCTTAGCAATAATCTCGGCTTACTGCACCATGCAATCCGCAGAGATATTCATCTCAGCAAAACTAAAGTACTACTTTAGTTTTGTTGAGAACGAAGTACTACTTTACAATCACTATCTAATTGAACAGGAGTATAGTTTGGAAATTCGACATCAAAATGATAAATAAAATATCATAAAATATGATTTAAGCTAAATTAAAGCAAACGGTTTAAACATAAAGAAATGCAATACATTTATTTGTGTGTTTATGATTATGAGGGAATACAACATAATTCGTAACTAATTGAAATACACTTCTGACTGTGATAATAATACTACGGCACCTTCTTTACCAAATAAGACAGCGATACCGAATATGCATGTAGTGATCGATGGTTTACTCCATGTGATATGCGTATTAGACATTAGAATCCATAAACAAAAAATATTATGTTTGATAACTGGAAAGGACAGCGAAAGTTTTGGTAAAGAGTTTTTAAGAGAACACAAGATGTGGCATAAAAGTATAAGCTGGCAAAAAAAAAGCATAGGCTGGCATTATTCAGAGTAACCTGGCAATACTGTGTACTTCCCATTATACTTTCAACCTGCTACGATAATTATGTAACTCGATAAAGCACGATAAGGGAAGTTGTGTTTGTAAAGTGAGTTACCAAAAATGTATTTCTTTCCATAAATATATTTCTGGCAGTGAAATTTGAAGCAACGGAGTGTTATAAAATTCTATTTTAAGCTTGGCTAAATTAAAAAGTGCCTACGAGTTTAAGGGAATATTCCTTATCGAGAGCATAAGTTTTTCCTTCCTTGTACATCGATAAGTGAGGAAAATGTGAAAGGGTGAAGACTATTGTGAGGTTAAAATAATATTGCAGCTGACGAGCAGTAAGTTAAATTCAAATCGTTTTACTCTCAATCGTATTTTCACTCAAAATTGAACAGAAAGGTAATTATAAAAATGAGAAGTAGCCTTAAGCTTCCCGACAGAACCATATTTTGAGAACGGTGAATAGTTGCACATTGACAAATCTCCTCAACCGACGGATATTTGAATGAGCAAACAACTATTATAGACTTGACTTTTCTTTTTTTGATAGCAGGGGAAAACGTTACATGTCCACTTAGAATTTGCACTTCAAGTAAAACTATCAACCAAGTATTTTACAAAGTTCTTGAAAGCACCAAAAAAGTTTTCTATGTTGTAGTTTTCTTCTTCTAGGTAAAAAACCGCTTGAAATGGCGTCATATTGGTACTATAGATAACGTAGAGAGGAGCGCAAACGTAGAGCTGAAGGTGATTTAAGCATTCTAGTACTACTATGAAGACTAGCATTGACGCTTTTATTGATATGTAACTAACTATCCAAGGGAAGTATTTTGAAGGTATTTTGAAGGGAAGTATTTTTTTTCATATATTAATATATGAAAGAAAATAAAATTAATGCAAGGAAAATCAAATATCGTCTATCAAACTTTGTACATCAATCATAATAACAAGTATTATATTTATATAGAAAAAAAGGAGATGGAAAAATATTCAGCCAGGTAACAACGTAATTGTTTAAGAAAAACACTGAAGAGATTGCTGAGTGCACCGAAATAGTTAAAGATGACAACAATTTATTTTAAAAAGGTATGAAGGTAAACCGTACTACAGGATTATAAGTGATATAATGTTTATAGGGTTAAAATGACACAATTTTAAAATAGGAAAAAGAAAGGTCACGAGTAAGTCACGGTTTAAATAGGAGAATCTAAAATGATAAGTTGAAAATAATACAACAGCCGTTTAAATAGACAAACGTGAAATAAGTGTTACGATTAAAAATGTTAAACGGCATCTGCGGGTAGTGTTTGGTGGTACTGAAAGCAGTGTGACTTGGACGAACTTTGGATATATTATTTATCATACTGAAGAATAGAACTGAATTTACCATGTAAGTAGAATAAATTTAATCAAAATTTAAATCAATATTATAGTTAAAGCTTACAGTAGAAATTAGCTCTGCGCAATTTGGTTTGGGTGAACCTTTAGAAAATATTATTAACGTGGCTTTAAAATTAGTATATGTAACGCCACCTATGATAATTATTACAAGAGTAAAGTTTTTAAACGAGTGTGCTTTGAATTGAAATTTTAAATAACTCGATATTCTTCTTAATTGGTTGATTGCGATATTGTTTGAGCCTGTAAGTTACGCCAGACCCAACAGAATCCGCTAGTGAAAACGTCTTCGAGATTCTTTTAGCTCATCTTACGTGATACGTGGACTAATAAACAGACTCACAGACAAACGGAAAAAATCCAAAAACAAGATATTTGAGTTCTATTACTTTTTTTATGTTCTCTTAAATCAAATTTTCTTAAATATCTTCATTATACAGAAAGACCAACGTCTACAGTTTTGTTATATGTACACTAAGATGTAGACAATAAAGCAAGTAACAACCAAATTTATACAGCTCAATGCTAAACATAATAAAGCAATTGAATTACAAGTATAGGCACTGATTCAATTCTTAAACAAATTGAGAAAACAAAGCAAACTTATGAATACGTAAAACAGCGAAAAAATCATGTGCGGAAGACGACCGATAATGCATTCGTGTTTGTTTATTTAAGTCCTACCAGTTCCGCACTACTCCAACGTTGACCGTACTCGTTTTAGCAATGTATGTCCGGGTGGAAAATTTAAAATACACGTAACTCCATCTACTGACATATAAAGATGTAGTATTTATTTGAGTAGCCTGGCACTTAGTTGTTCTCATTTATTTTAATGTAAATGAATTTTTGAAAATATTAAATTTGTATGTCTTCAGACTGAGTAAATTTACATATAAACTGAGTAAATATAATAAACTAAATGATATTTCAAGTTAGCCCCTATATTCTTTTGAAAATTCAGTCTGAATTAGGTTAATGGTTTTCAAGTGATATGTAAAAATACATACGTCAGTAACGTATGAAAAACAGACAATAAATTCAAAAAGTATATTTCTGTCTTTTATTATTTTTATTATGTGCTCCACGTTGATTTTATAGTTTTATTATATGTGTAAATAAACATATTATATTGGTATTAGATAGAAAAGTGCGTATGCTTATTATAAAATTGTCCAAGTACCTGTATATAATCCGAAATATAAGTAATCCGCATTAATATACAAAAATATCCTTATAGTTTGAACGGAATAAAATTTAAGTCTGCTACACACCGCAAGATATCATCAGTACATATTGCCAGGAATAACAGACACAATTTTTTTAGCAACCCTTTATCATAAAAACCAAATTAACTATTATTTTTTATCATATGGGAAAATATTAGAGTTTTTTTATGTGTACGCAACTATTAAGTCATTTAGATGAAATCGAAATTACGGAAAATAATTTGTATCACTTCCTTATTCCGTGGGCTCATGGTATTTATATAATAATATATACAAAAGTGGAATAAAATGTATCGATGTAAAAGGGTAACTTGACATTTTCGATAGGTAACAAACGTTCTAACAGTTAACAGCTGGATTATATATGAGATGGGAAAACATTTAGTGACGAGTTTCTTTGTACATTCCCAAAAAGTTGTATCGAGTCAAAATTCGTTCGATGTACAGATATTTATAGAAGTTCGTATATCTATAAAACACACAGATTTCATCTCAAAAACTGCTTGTAGCATTCACATGACACGAATCTGATTTTATCTCTAACTGTTTTTAGCAATATCAAACTTTCATGTTTACAAACAAAATATAATAAATTTCATGTTGTTTTTTGAATATACTTACAAATTTTCATTTTACTATAGAGAAAGGAGATATTCTGAAGCAATTGTGAATATAAATATAATATTTTAGTCTATTTCATTTATTATCACCGATTTTTAACTAAACTTTCTTTTTCGAAATAAGTATTTATTATTTTGTTAATCTTTTACAAAATGGTTGTTCTAAGGCACTAAAAGAATTTTTGGTTCGATATTTGAGAATTCCTTACCTAAAAAGGAAAAACTGTATACTTATAATATTAATCACGTGTTCGTTCGTCTGTCTGTCTATTCGTTTATCACAGATGTTTTTTTCAATATTATTTGATTCGGAAACTTAAAATTAGTGATGTCTATAAAACCAATCCACTCACATATACATATGAATAGTTCACCCTCAAATATATTGCTTTGAATATTTTTTAGAAACCCTTTTTTAG
This sequence comes from Druceiella hillmani, assembly GCA_039881145.1. Taxonomy (NCBI): domain Eukaryota; kingdom Metazoa; phylum Arthropoda; class Insecta; order Lepidoptera; family Hepialidae; genus Druceiella; species Druceiella hillmani. The sequence continues at coordinate 21,490,292 of JAYKKI010000036.1, forward strand.
ACACAATTTTTTTAGCAACCCTTTATCATAAAAACCAAATTAACTATATTAATGAGGCCACGGTTACCCCAGATGAAATTCTACTATTTATGTTATTTTTTATCAGTCGATTCAGCCACGATTAAGCCGAATGACTAGAATCGATATTAAATATTGTCTTTATGAATGGATATTAAATTGAATATATCACATTGCACATTAAAAATTAATAGCTCACTATGCAAGAAAAGGCTATTTTGAGATATAGAAGCTTTTATGATTTTTCGGTTTAATTTATACATTGCAAAAACACTTGTCGTTCTAGTTCTAGTAAAAGCACTGATACTTTAATATTATTGTGAGTTTTAGGAGAGACTGTCCTAAGTCTCATCGGCACAATGATATATTTTCTGAAGTGACGGGATAAAACGGACACATTGTAACCGACTACATAAACTGACGAAAAATGAAAGTTTAACGTATAAGTCATCTAAAATTTGGTCTTCATTATAAGAGTTAACTATCAAATAGCCATATTCTGATACTCATATTCAGAAGATGATACAAATAAAGCTTCAATAAAGTTTGCTGGCTGCAACAAGTACAGCGTTTTATGCACTTTCAGCAGAAACAATGAAGGAGTTTGTTTATTTTTAAATTTTTTGACAGATGTAAATGTTTGCTGTATTTCTTTTATGGTGTAGGTAGCTATTAAAAAAGGAATGACAGGTATCGACTCCAATCCTCCTCCGATGGGTTCGAAAAGAGGGTTGAATTTTTATAAAATTATCACATATTACGAAGACGGTATATTTTCTTAAATTAAAGGTTTGTTTACATCAGAAGAGTATGTATGTAGATAATACACGACAGCCTAAATCGTAAAGCATTATGGTGGCTAACCTAGGCCACGTTGATTTTTTTATAATGTCCACTATACTATACATCTGGAGAACCAAAACAAATCAAGTGATATCTCAGTTGTTAAAATCGGTTCTGGCGTTTGAGCTAAAAGCACATTTGAAATGTTTTTAGTTACCTTTGGCCTTTGGTTACCAATTTACTATTAGCTGACTATTGGTAAAATTTTCATTCCTTCAGAGTTAAGTTGCGACTAGTGTCGAATATTTGTTTATACAAGTACAGAAAATGCGCGTGAACAATTTTGACTTTCAAGAGTGATCAAGTAACTATATCAGTGCACAAGTCGTGCCAGAGTGATAGAATACAAATTTATAGACATAATAGTTAGCACAGATGAGGCGGTGAATCATCTCGCAAAGTTCATTAACACTCTGAAGCCACCAGGTCTTCAAACTATAGAAGTTTTATGAAAGTATGTGTTCAGTCATTTTGTTATGAAGTAGGTGCTTTAGTTATTTTCCTACCAAATCTCCCTACGCCCAAATCGTGCAATGGTACAAGGCTGCAAGGGAATCATTTATTGTCCACGTTATCGCAGCTATAATACTGGATTGATCGAGGCGAATCACTATTCCTAAATCACCATCTAGGTTAATTTGGGCCGTTTTAGGGACCCATACAGACCCCATAAGTACGCAGGGAACTTTGAAGGTCTCCAATAGTTTCTCGTATCAACCATCAAACACTTTCATCCAACATGATTAAAAATTGGCCCTACTTAATGAGTCTTTTAGCATATCTTTTTTTTAGAATGTATTTTGCGAGCCTCCAAATGTTTCAAAAATCACTTCCTCCCAACCGACAATATAAATGATGTAAACCCGTACGGAAGACGCTTTGTCCTGTGAAGAACTACAAAATGTAGTAGCCACTATTGAATCAGGTTTTATTCAACCGTTCAGACTCTTTAGAGAAAAATAATCCAGTAGGTCTTGCCTAAAAAAAGAGAGGGGTCCACCAGAATTGGCAATGAGCAGCGTTAAAATACGACTCTACCTAGTATCAAGGATTTTTTTACTGGAAAACTCATAGCATAATGGAATAGCGTCAAAACTCCTGCCTCCTGCCAAGACGAAATTGGCCGTGTGTCCTACAATTGTGGGACCGACAGGCAGAAGACCTATCAAAACTGGCAATACATTCGTTGAGTAAATTCTGTAAGTTTTAAGGTTTGGTTTAAATCATGCGGTGTTCGCCTGGGATCTATGGCGCATGGGAGCGACCTAAGTGCGACTCAGTTATCGAGGGTAATCAGTGTATATTCCATGCAGTCATTTAATACCATCACGTTTCTCTTCGAGTGTGAGAGGTTGCAGATCGTTCTTGGTCATTTTACCATAACCATAAACAAGATTCTAGAATAAACAATGAAGCTTACGGGAGTGGACTTGAAGGCAGACTACTTCTCCCATGGTCAGTTTCATATATTGCTTAAGGATCTATTAACTTAGATACAGCGCCCTGGTCTTATATGCCGCTCAAGCCTAAGTTTACCCAGCGCACTGGTCGTATATGTTGTTCAATGCTAAGTTAAACCAGCGCCCTGGTCTTATATGTTGCTAAAGGCTAAGGTTACCCAGCGCACTGGTTGTATATGTTGCTCAAGACTAAATTTGCCCAAGGAAATCAGAAATGTTTTGTATAAAGAGATCTTATAGTGACTTTTTGCTCAACTTAAACTTGTCAACCAAGCTAGTCTTAATTTACGTAGAATGTTTTTATAGATTATGTTTCCTGAAGTGGTAATTCTTTATTGTGCGTCCATTTTTGTGATTTCAAAGTTTGAGCGTATCAAAGAGAATGCAAAGTATATACCCCACATTTAAATAAACCAAAAGCCAGTCAGCCTACCTACTGTTTACCAAAAAGCATATTCATTTTTAAGAATTGGTTTTACCTGTGCATTTTTCAACGCGGAATAAGTCGTCGGCAAAAGCCAGTATTATATATATATATATATATATATATATATATATATATATATATTATTCATGCATTGTATATCACGCGGAGAAAGTCTATCGGCTTAAAAACAAGAAGAGGATTTTGCACTTTTTCAGCGATGCAACACTGGAAGTATGTCCTGGGAGTTTCGAAATAAAATCAACTGTGTCCATATTATAAAACGATATTGGGGGAATTGTGGAAAACTTTAAGGTTAAGAATTGGATGAATGGGAATACGAAGATTTGCATATCACGTACAACGTAATGAGTGGAGTACTGATTGCAACTTTTGAAAACTCAATACATCTAGAGTTTTCAAAAGTTCGTTATGGTGATTGTAATATAATAAATCAAACAGAAAATTGACTAGAGCGGGAGTCAATTTGTTTTTTGACATATTAGATATCACACAAAACAATGTAAACTTCATTAAAAATTCAAAGTTGTAAAAACTTAAACCAAATTATAAAGCAATGCTAATAAATTCACATAACAGAAACAAATAAGAATGTCAGTATAAATTCAAATAATACGAAGCAATGAAATCTTTAAAGTTAGTGCATTTGACACAAACATCAAAATAATGTAATAATGAAAACCTTATATTGTTTTCTATTCCAAAAAAATGCCTTTCACTCAACTGAAAAAACCAGAACAAACAATGAATCATCCGATTAATACAAACAACTTCAAAACAATGCCGTTAGTAGTAAAGTCCCTGTTATAGGTGAAGACTTCCTATTAAACACAAGATTTGAGTAATTTTATAAGATTTGTGTCGCATGTTGGTTTTATATATTTTATTATTATAAATATACTTAAATGTTAACTATCCAAATTTAAAAGCAAAAAAAAATACATGTATGATCGTCCCCGTTTCAATAATTATGTAAATTCATTAATTTTTTAAAGAATACAGTAAGATACCTTTATTTTAAGTAAAAGTAATAAAAAGAAAAGTAATCAAATGTCTTTATCCATTTGTCGGCAATAACATTTTATTTAAAAGTTATTAACATAAAATGTTGGGAAGTCATAACTAAAGGATTTATGTTTAAATAAAAGTATTCTTTCAAGTTTAATTTTGGATTTATTTAAAATAGCAATTGCATAAATATAAATTTGGATTACAACAAACTATTTTGAGGAGAGACATCTATTACGATATCATTAAATAACGAAGACCTAGCACTCGTTTTAAGCTTGACAGTAATAGTAGGCCATAAAAAACGTTCCATAAAGTCTTTCAAATGTTTACTTCCCCAACATCACAAGAAGAATATTCATTTTGAGACGATACACCGTTATTACATTGTCTTGCGCGAAGACCTAGCTCTTGAATGATAACTAGTTAACACTGATGTCTTAAAATATTTTCAGGTTTATATATATACTAAATGATTATTTTTGAAGAAATATTTAATAATCCAGCGTTAGTTGACCTTCTTTACTCGATACATAACGATAGTATTGTAATCTATTATTAGATGGTAAGAAAGTTTACTAATAAAATAATTTTAGTCTTACAGTGGCTAAAATGTAATTCGCAGCGTGTTTACAACATATATAATTAAATGCCTGTCATATTTTTTTAATTGTCAACTTACTTAAGTACAATGGAGTGCGGATACCAATTATTACATAAGACCACACGTCTTGAATATTGTGCGAGAAAGAGGAATGGAAAACACCTTGGGGGCCTATTTTGTCCTACGTAGAAATAATTTGAGCAATGAGCAAATAGATGATCATAGAAAAGCAAATAAAAGACGAAACATGAATATGGGTATGCATGATTATGAAAGATTTCTTGGAGATAATTTAATATCTAATTTAACCTCTTTTTGGAAATTTGCAGTTTTGCATGCATGCAAAAATAGATGTTAGGTATGGTATCCAAAATAGTATGTGGATGTGAATAATCACTGATCACACTATTCAGCATTAATTCGCAAATTACTCATGTAAGCTCGAGATGTTGTATGAGAATGCGTACGCATCTGTACACGTTTTTGCATCGATTCAGCTTTCGCATAAATGGAGCATAAAATGCGTACAATTGTTATATATTTAATAGAACAGGTAAGGATCCGGCGCATACATAAACATGCGATTACGTGTTAATGCGGCTGATGAGCTGCGTATGTGGCCTTATGTCTTAAAGGGGATGTCCCGCCTTACTTCTCTGTACCTACTAATGTGTAAAGACCAATATAGACTATGATACTAACTGCGACCCAAATGTCTAACACTAATATCTGGCTGTTCACACATAAGACCGTTTCGGCGCCGTGACACTAAACTAAGTGTCGCAATAAATGTCGCAAGCGCAGACAGTGGTGTTCACATACAGACACTCGATGTATTCACTGAGTGTATACACCAAAGTGTCGTAATCTAAACGTAATATTACACTGAATAGTCGACAGATCATTGCTAATCGAGTAAGGATGTTAATTTTGTTAAAAACGAACCAAGAACAAATAATTTTACTTGCGCAAAAATATCTATGACTATATACCGTTTCGGCATTATACAGCGATCAACATTAAAAGGGCAGTGCATGGTAAGAAATATTGTAGCAGTAATAATGTATTGCGATAGTAAAAATCTATTTATTTATTTTTACAACAATTAAAGTTATTGTGCCTTTATATTTATTTGCGTATAAGTGTTGATGTTGGCAGCAATATATATTTGTACGATTCATATTGTTACTTATATTCACAACTAAATGAAACTACGTGATTTAGTATTATTTCTACTTTCTTTAATTACTTTACCATGACCTATGTTTTGTTTTATTACATCTTCAGGTGGGCTATTAGCAATCTTTGTTAATAGCCCACCTAAAGATGTTGTAATACAACGAAATCTAGGTCGTGGTAAAGAAATTAAAGAAAGTAGAAATAATACTACATCACAAACATTTAGTTGTGAACAATGAATTTCTACAAAATTAACGCCGAATATAATCAATGTTACATATATTTATATTTATTTAATACATTAAATTAAATCTATAGAAGAATATATGCAAACATTAAATTACCATTGCTGTGTGTTACCATGTTTTACGTTTTGTGCACTATTTAATTAAACTGGCTCACTTGACCACGTGCCGTGAGTTTTTTTTTTAATTTCTCTCCAATATATTGGATCGATTACTTCTTGAGAAGCATGTAAATTTATAAACTCTGAAGTACTGATTGAGTTAGGTGAATTCATATCAGCGATATTATTTCTATAAGTGTTAGTATAATTGTGACGACATATTGTTGCCATAATTACTTTATTCAGTTGCTTGGGTTCCAAACGAATTTTGTTGTCAATATTCCAAATGGGTTCTCGACTGTTCTTCTGGCGCGACTTTGTCTGCAATTGTATATCTTTACTTCATCGTTGCTTTACATTCGTTTTTCTGGATATGGGCGCATAAGATACCGCTGGAGGAGGTTCGTCTTCAATAAACACACGAGGCATTGTTCCCGATATACCAGGAATATTCTCATTTTTTGGAATATTTAGTTTATTACTTAATAACCTTTTTAAAAAAATTACTGTTTAATAAAATTTTTCCATTCCTATTTTTTCTTACGACAGAATTGTGTTCGGCATCCACTACCGCAAATAAGAGGACACTAAATTTTTACAATTAAAATAAGGCTACTAGTCTTCCGAGAAACGATGCAAATGACCGTTTTCCATCGATTATTTCTATGCAAAGAGGAAAATCTCATTTATTTGAAAAACCACTTTCGAAGTTGACGAACGCATTATTTCATATTTGACAGCATGCGAAAATATGCTTAATTACGCTATCGAACATTGTTCCAGCTGATCGTACCCGTTCCCAGCTGAACGCAGCCGATAGGCATAAGTGTGAATAAAAACATACCCAAAATTGCGATTTGATGCTGACAAGTGTGATAAGTCTCTAACATGTTTAGTGCGGTAAATGATTATGGTTGTGCTACTACATGCTGACAGTAATGGGAAGGTACCTTTAGAATTGACCGTTTTTTTTTCTTTTAACTGTCTTATATATATATATATATATATATATATATATATATATATATATATAAAAGTTGAAAACGTGTCAACATCAGCCATCTAAAATAAGTCTGGTATGCAATTCCGCATAACATTTCATTAAAACTATTGCTAGGAGTAAGTATATTGGGAGGGGTGTGTAGAAACGGTAAACTCTTATTCATTGTCATATTTTATATAAATCGCACTTATTACAAAAATGCAAAGTTTTATTTTTATTTAAATTTTATATTAATTTTAAAATAGCCTGTTAAGTTTTTTAGATAACAATTTTAAAATAAATATTTTGTTAAATATTTTTTTAGAGTGTATCTTTGTCTTAACTAAATTTGGGAAGAAATAATAGGTAACTACTATTCCGGTTTATAATTATGAAATTTTGCAGAACAATATTTCATACAGAGATTAAGTGTAATTTTGCAGTCCAGGCAACAGCTGGTTATTTATTTACGTATTCCCAATTTACGTTTGTTGACATATATTTTTGGAATCTTCATCTTCTTATCATTTCAAGGCACTTCTCTGGAGAATAAAATAAGTATTTTGTTAAATATTTTTTTAGTGTATCTTTGTCTTAACTAAATTTGGGAAGAAATAATAGGTAACTACTATTCCGGTTTATAATTATGAAATTTTGCAGAACAATATTCCATACAGAGATTACGTGTAAATTTGCAGTCCAGGCAACAGCTGGTTATTTATTTACGTATTCCCAATTTACGTTTGCTGACATATGTTTTTGGAATCTTCATCTTCTTATCATTTCAAGGCACTTCTCTGGAGAATAAAATAAGTTCATCACGTATGCGTTTTTATCTTTAATACGATTGGTGCGATTCCTGTAAAATAATCTGTTTCCAAATTCTAGAAAGGATATTTCGAATATTCGTATGTAATATATGAATAAAAATCGATATTTAAAATGTACATTTTGTGATAAAACTTAGTTAATAATTAAAAATTAGCCATTATTAACAATATGATAAATAATACGAAAAATAAACATTTACGTACCTTTTGGATAAATGGGTCGCAAATAAATACAAAAATTAATAACTCATTTTATTAAACTGATTTAATAGTAAATAAATTTAGAAATAATCTTGATTTGATGACTGGTGGGTCTTTTAAAATGATGATAAGAAAGTTGATAAAGAGAGCACTTCCAATATTATTATTATTAGAAAATTAATCTGTTTCCATTTTTTAAGCAAATTTTTTAAACGTTGCATAAAACATAATTATGGATTACTTTACACTCCATAAAGTAATTGAATTACAACTAAAACATTATTATATATAAAACATACACACACACACACACACACTCATATATATAAATTTTTTCATCATCATCAAGTGGAGTTGCATCGTTTTTAAACACACAACTCTTAATTTAAAGTTTCACACCTCTTAAGTTAAAGTTTTGTTTGTAAATTCATTTATTCACACGTCAAATATTCATGTACCAGGTTTTTACATTATTATATATAAAACATACACACACACACACTCATATATATAAATTTTTTCATCATCATCAAGTGGAGTTGCATCGTTTTTAAACACACAACTCTTAATTTAAAGTTTCACACCTCTTAAGTTAAAGTTTTGTTTGTAAATTCATTTATTCACACGTCAAATATTCATGTACCAGGTTTTTACATTATTATATATAAAACATACACACACACACACTCATATATATAAATTTTTTCATCATCATCAAGTGGAGTTGCATCGTTTTTAAACACACAACTCTTAATTTAAAGTTTCACACCTCTTAAGTTAAAGTTTTGTTTGTAAATTCATTTATTCACACGTCAAATATTCACGTACCAGGTTATTTGTAACTCAATACAAAATTAAATGCAACGATGAAGTAAAGATATACAACATGATGTTGTAATACAACGAAACCTAGGTCGTGGTAAAGAAATTAAAGAAAATAGAAATAATACTACATCACGTAGTTTCATTTAGTTGTGAATAATGAATTTCTACAAAATTAAGGCCAAATATATTCAATAGCTCAATACAGTTGAAGATTTTTTTAAGATTCCAATAAATTAGCCAAGATTGTTATTTTAGATAACAATATTAGAATTATAATCGAATAATAACATTAAAATTATATTATGTGCACTGCAAAATGTGATTGATCCGTTTCATATATATAAAGCAGTTCAATAACATTTTGCAGTTTTTGCCGAGCATTTTGCGCGCTGACTCATTCGAAGGTGAACTTTTTTAGTCAAGAATAAGTTCCTTTCAAGCGTGAATCTGTAAGTATATTGCACTAGAAAAACATAACGGGAATTCGTTAAAATACGATAATCACGGAAACAGTAATATCTCATATTAACACACAGTATCGTAAAAGTAAGTATTGAGTATTTTGAGTTATATCGTATAAATATAGAAATATACTGCCTATTCTATTAACGGGGATAAGTTCTGTGACAACAGTTGGTAGTAATGAAACGTAATGAAAAAAAATTACTGTTAGAAATCGCCGAATGAATTCTCTACAATCTTTCGCATTTTGTTCCTCATTTATTTATTATCCTTGTTTTATAACTTTTATTTTTTCAACGAGTTAGTTGCAATTATGTTCTCACCAAATAATCCAGTTGTTTATCCTATAATATAATTATTTTCTGGCAAATATTTCATTCCGCTTATATATTTTTTAATTTTCATTATATCAGCTACATACACTTTATATTTAACATCGTCTTTTTTTACTTAAAAATAAATTCTCAGAAAAATAACTTGAATGTATACATTTTTATGATTATATTACCTTTGTAACAATTTATATAATAATATAGCCATAAATTTCGGGCGTTCTGCACGTGCTAGTTAATTTTATTAAAGCACCATAATAAGGTTGCTGAAATATTTACAATTTTCTATAACACTTGTGAGAAATAAAAAGCACCAGACATTTTTTTCTCTTTTCAGTCTTTCCTTTCTATTTGCAGGTCGCCGAACCGCCAATTTTTATAGACCTATAGCAGGTTACTGAATATATTTGCTATTTGTAACACATAAAATATACACATCCCTGTACGTTAGTACGAGTGTAAGACGTGATTAGATAGAAATGTTTGCTTTAATTATAGAAGGACCTCTTCGGATCCTATATATGGAAGAAATAAATTGAAAGGTTCAAGACCACGCGTTAAGTAAGTCATTTCTATGATAAGTTACAACCTGAATGGTCGGTCTGAAGAATTATCGTACAAATAATAACATTCGCAATTTAATTTTATTTTATTTTACACAACGAATTATAAAATGTTGCTGTAATATAATTATAGAGAGGAATATGAAATAAGTCATATATTAGATAATTTCGAATCTTATTAATTCCTTGAAACATAATCGGGGTAATTTGATTTACAGTGGAGACCGCTATAATGTATGACATGGCACAAAACTAGTCTACAAATACACTCAAAATAAAAAAAATTCAGTGTTTTATTTTCAATAATAAGAATGTGTTTACCGCAAACAATTCTAAATGAGATTTTTGTTCTTCTTGAAATAAACACCCCATTTCAGAAAAAGACTGAGGACAGATGAAGTTAAAATCACACCAGTATTATGCACCGTCCCACGGGACCGAGTTAGGTGCGTGCTTCGAGCCGAGCTGTCAAGGCAGGGTTAGTGGCGGTGCGCGTGCGCACGTATGTCAGTATCTGTAGGTACCTGATAACAGCATTGGTCTGAGCAGGACAACTTATGGTAAATGAGGCTCACCGCATCAGGCGGCGTCGTGCGGCTCATGCTGCGCTGTGACAGCCTCCTGCGCTCCATCCTGCGACAGTCACCGGCCAGCTACACTCACTGCACGCACTCCACGATACGTCACTTTTGCTCTTTGCGTTATATTAAATACGCAATTCGATAAATTGAATATGTACTTTTTGACGTTACTTTGAAGTCTTCACTCAGGATGTAAGACCAAATTTTTTTGTTGCGGATATCATAATTAATCAGAAAATTGTACACAATTAACAGCTTTCTAGAAATATAACCTTGTCCTTCTATATGCGTTGGCAAAACACAGTATATTTATTATCATATATAAATTTCATGACTTAAATTTTCACATGTTTTTAATCGAATTGACAAACCACATAATACACACAGAAATACAAACGATAGGCCAATTAATTCCAGGACAGAAACAAACGTGCGGTTATAGCACCAACATGTGTCCATGTCATGTTAGTAGTTATAGACATATCCTTTATAAAATTGTTAAATGTAAATTCCACGTATAAAGATAATGATGGTACCAAAAATAACCGATTAACGTTCGACAATTAAAAGAGTTGATAAAAATAAAGGAACCGTGTAAATACATCGAATTTAACACATAAAAGTTTTATGGGAGACCAGTGTTGGGGCTTCATTTTTTCAAAGAGTAATTTTGTCAGTTACATTTGTGACAGAGACATTGTACAAGTGCGTGTCGAAAGTCTGTTAAGTTTCCGTCTAAATAATCAAATAAACGAGACGAGAGTTTATTTGTATGCGGTACGATAATAAAAAGACTCCGCCAGTTTGCAGAGGGATTTTAAATAAATAGTACTACGCGAGCCAAATGTGCTTAGCGCCGCGTCGGACCCGCCTACGCGCCTCCTCTATTTACGATCGCTGCTGACTGTCCCTCAATGGACGTCGCGTTGCTTGTGATTTATTATACTTGCCATTTATCTAATTGACGATTGTTTAATAAACATTCGTATCTTAAACATGTATCACATTAACACACCTTTACATGCTAAAAGGTAAACTGACGTTAATTCCTACCTTTTAGTCCCGTTTTATGCGAATCGAATTGCATAGACTTCCTTTGGAATAATGTTATTGAATACGATATTATTTATTAAAATTATAAGAAAGTCATTCTCTTTATGTGACACAGTCACAAAATGACTTCAAATCTTATACAAAGGAGATTGAGGTAATGTGGTGGAAATAGACACAAAGGATATTCATTTTGTGAGAAAGTTGTCATTTTCCACTTTAAACTAAGAAACGTTTGTAAACATAAAGATATGCTTCATCGGCATTAATTGTTTTATAGTGAAACGTGAATTGTTAAAACAAATTTTCAAAATAGAAACAATGAAAACCACTCAACATGCGAGACATGCGACCGAAGCGTGAGAGTATCTTCTGTGGCGTTTTAATGCTCTCAATATTATTTATTAACAGCCAACGTCAGTGACAGAGAATGAAAAAAACGACGCCCCCACAACAAATTAGATGAAATATATTTAGGTATCACCTCTTTTTCTGCATGTCTTTTCGAAGCATTTGTTCATCAATTCTAATCTAGTCTACTTAAAGTAAACGCAGTCTCTCGGCGCGGGGCTGGCTGCTTCGGGACCAAGTGTTCTATCGTTTCTCATTAATTCAATCTAAGATTCCACGAGAAAGAAAAAAAAATATGAATTAAAAAATTCAAAAAGATAATAAGTTATCCGAATTTACATTAATATTTATACAATACGACAAATATTAATTAAAATAGCTTATTTATTGATTTTAGCAACTGATTTGACTTTCGTGATATTATTATTTTGTTATGTATATAACTTTGTCACAAATCATATATATATATGTACAGTAATTGTATTTAGAGTGTGTATGTTTACATGCACGGGTATGGCAACTTCTATATATATATATATATACATATACACATATATTAGCTGAAAGTTTCAAGTATCAACAAACAAACTGCAGTCACTTTAATTGTCTGTATTACTTTTATATGGGGATTGAGTATACAAATCTACAGTGCGCAATAAAAAGTTTGAACAAATTAATTAAACTTAAGTTTAAATAATTTGTCTGCGTGTGTATCGATGCATGGAATTTAATCAGTCATTGTAGGCTTACGGAGAAAAGTCCATGATAAATTATTACACGTCTTGGAATATTTAATTGCGATTTTGTATTTTCGTCGATTTAGGTGAGTTTAGATCTGTTTTTAATTATATTTTAAAATAGAAGTCTTCCTATATTCTATCAGAAGTACAGTAAATATTCGTAAATGAAATACAATTAATTATTTTGTGTGGTAGTTAGTTCACGATCTTTACGACAGCGAACAAAAATAAAAATCCTGTTTTCATTGAATACTTACAATCGTTAATCGATTAAGTTGCAATATATGTATATATATATATATATATATATATATATATATGTATATATATAGTTTATATAGCAATCAGCAGATGTATTTTAAGAATTAAGTTGTGTAAATATATACCTTTTGCATGATCATAGTAATTAATAAGTCACAACATTAAGTTATGTGTGGGGATAATTTACATCTATTATAGCTTTTATAAAAAAGCTCTTAACGTAATGAGAGCATATCGAGTATGGAAGCGAGAATATTTATTAAACGCACAATACTTTACGGTCACTAGGATTAACATTTTCCTGAGCATAGTTCGCAGCGTTTGGTTTCATAGTGGGGTCCACGAGTAATTTAATCAAATTTTGTTAACGCCACATCTTCTATGGATGATCCGAGAATTTATGTTTAATAGTTGGGTCAAAGAAAGAGATTTAGTGATCGAACACAATAGGTAAGTTATCTTGATAACCGACATGATCCCGTGAAAACATGCGACCGATGACTCTAGGAAAATGTGGCGATAGCGAAGAAGTCGCGGAGCGCGGCTGGTTACCTGGTGGGTTTGCGCGGTGCGGAGTGCGCCGACGTCGCGAGAACACTGTCCGCGGCCAGTTGCACTGCGAACAACGTGTCTCTCTGTGACACAAACACTCCTATTCATAGCTCGCGAACTAATTATAGGCCCTCAGCGCGCCGTCGCCGCCGCCCGCCCACCCTACTTTACCGCTCTTTCTGCGCCACTCCCCAAAAAGCTTATTTATTTATTTATTCTCACACTTTTAAAGCTGCATTACGGGTAACCTATTCGTAATGATAAAACATTAATGGTTTAAAATTTTTTTAACTTTTAGACTAAACTTTAATACAAAATAACATTTGAAATACAAAAGTTAGCGACGACACATTTCCACAAATGTACTTTCACTCATCACATACAAATCATACTGCACTGCGGCCGCGATCAAGTAACTGAGCAGTTGAACACCGCGGGAAACTGGGGAGTTTCGATATAATTCGGTTTTGGAAAGTGTTATAGCAAAAAGATCAAGGAATTGTCGGCTAGGAAGAATTATTAAAAAATACATGGCATAGGATTTTTCTGTTTAATAGCTGAAAGATAAATTTCATAAGTGCAACGTGTCTTTTGAGTTGCAAGAAATGGAAACCTAGTATCCTAGTATCCAAGAGGAAACCGGGAGAAGATAGAAAGGGTAAGTAACCATACAATTTTATTTATATAGATACTGAAGGAAGGTTTTAGCACACGGTCAATAATCATTAGCTATTCTTAGCTGCTATTCGTGGCTGCTTGTAGGCTCCAAGTAATGGAGCCAGTTTCTAATCGGCTTTGCACTAGACACGGATTGAAAATCCTTTGAATTGAGCAAGAGTAAATTGAAGTTTTCGAAACGATTTTTTGTTACATCTGCCATATGCCTAACGATGGATTCGAGTTATATCTCACTATTGCTAGGTCAATCGCCCCGATTGCATATGTTAAATATAATTTTGGCTATTCCATACTATTGCATACAGCCTGGTGCCGTGGTAATTAACTAACTAGATGTAACGACGTACATTAAAAGCGAAATATAAGGGAAATGGGAGGTAGTTGGAATCGATTGGAACATATTTACCATAAAAACTATTAGCCTAAGTCTCACCGGTTTTTTTATATCATTGTTTTTAACTGTTTTTCAAAAATTCCCAAAAATCAAGGGTGTTGACTACATAACTTTTTCTATGTGTTATTTCTTAAGTCCGAGGTAGATTTTTCTTAATCTGTTATATATTCTTAATCTGTGAACAAACCTATAAGGCTCACGTAACATCAAACAAAAAAGTAATGCTTTTTTAAAATTATGAAATCAGGTAAAAAAATCTAACACTTCAACTTAGGGATTTCTAATGCTTGAAAATACTGCGCCATTTAATCTTCTTTCCATCTGTGTATCACATATTACATAAACTTTACATTGTCTAATAAAATCGTCGATAAACTAAAAAAGTACTTGCACTAGTCTTTTGTTTGGTTGGTTAGTCGAGGCTTCGCTTTCTTTGCGTTTTGTCATGTTTCGAACGTATTATTGATCTTAATTTTGAAGTTTTACATCTCGTTATGATGTGAAAAGTAGTGATCGTATTTTTATCCTGACAAATATAGAAATAATTGCTGAATGGAACCAATATAGTAATGAAGAATACGCCGATATGGTATTGGTGTACGGCGGAGCCCATAATAATGGACGGAGGTTACAACGAATTTACCAAGAGCTGTATCCTATGAGAAGGTTACCCAGCCATGATACCTTTGCAAATACCTGTCGATGACTACGGGAAACCAGCAATTTGCAACACCGGAAACCAGGAATTCGCGGAAGACCACATAATATCGCTGTGGATGAAAGAATTTTAGCGGCGTTTAATAACAATCCCACCACCAGTTTAAAAAAAGTTGCTGCGAAACTAGGAGTTTTCGGGTAGAGAGTGTGGGCAGCCATTCACGCAGATGGCACGTATCCATACACCAGTGCAAGGTAATTATGAGATCTAGTCTTCTCTTATAAATCTAAAAGATAGTAGTTATTAGAGATAGAGCTTCATGTAGCACGGTTATTAAAGGTCAAACCTTATATAATGCCATATTTAATAGATGTAGTTGAATTTGTGGTTTCAAAATAATTTTGATTCCATACGTTAAAAAGAATTTAGATTTGTTATTGTGTTGCTTTATGAAATGTTTTTTACTAGGACTCATGAAGGTGATGAAGAACTGTGGAAGGAGATTGGTGTACGGCAGAGACCATAATAACAGCAGAGCGTCAAGAAGGACTATGGTCCTTCCATAGTCCTTCCATGAAAACTTCATCTACAATTTTGCTGCTTTTTGCTTCATGCGGATGTTGAAGATGGTTAGTTTCTTAAGAGCATTTTATGGACGGACGAGTCAAAATTCACACGTAAAGGAATTTTTAATCAACACAACATTTATTATTGGGAATACAGAGACCAGAATCCACACAAAATCAGACCAACTTCACATCAGAGGCGATTTAGTGTTAACGTTTGGACAGGTGTAATCAGTAGGCACTTGGTTGACCCACATTACTTGCCTGACAATCTTAAGGATGAACTATTTGGAATTTTCACAGAATGACCTTCCAGAACTTATGACTGATGTTCCTATTATGGTTTTCCTGCACACTACCGAACAATAGTTAGAGAACATCTCGATAACGTATTCGTTAATTCGTGGATAGGAAGACTTGGACCAATCGTATGGTCTGCGAGGTCCCCAGAATTCACACCTCTTGATTTTTTATGTCTGGGGACTAGCTAAAGAGTTTATGTATCAAAATAAGATTACAACCAAAGAACGTTTAATTGAAAAAGAAGAGATGCGGCTTCATAAAACAACGGTTGAAATACGAAGGAGATATCGGACGTGCATAAGAAATAGGGGTGTACATTTTGAACTTAGGCTAATAACGTATAGCTAACTACTTTTAACTTATTTTCTAATTTTACCTTATTTGTAATAAAAAAGGTTGGCAATTTGTAATTAGATACTTTTTTTACAATCACACACAGTCTTCTTCTTCACAGTTAAGTAGTGTGCTTGGTACTTAGAGAGGTGCTAAGATAAATTAGCATCAATACATATTACTGAACAAGTCATGCTTCACATAGAAAATTAATACTGAGTTATAAAAACATGAGAAACAATGAATCTAGTTAAGCCACTTTTTAGCATTTTTTATGCAAAATTAGCATTAAAACACGTCATGTTAATTTCCTTGCAATATTAACATCATGCCCTAACGACAGTTTATCGACGATTTTGTTAGACAATGTAAAGCTTTATGTTATATATGATACATTATTATAAAGAAAATTGAATGGCGCAATTTTTGTAATCATTAGAAATTTCTAAATGCTTTTTTTTAGTGCGCGTGGAAAGTTAAGGTGTTAGATTTTTTTACTTGATTTCATAATTCTAAAAAAGTATTACTTTTTTGTTTGATGTTTTTTGAGACATATAGGTTTGTTTTTAGATCAGAAATACATAATAGATTAACACATAATAGATTTAAGAAATAATACATAAAAAAAGTTACGAAGTCAAAAGAGTTGATTTTTGGAAATTTCTGAAAAAAGTTAAAAAAATGATATATGAAATTGGTGAGACTTAGACTAATAGTTTATATATATATATATATATATATATACATATATATATATATGTGTGTGTGTGTGTGTGTGTGTGTGAGTATATATATATATATATGAATTTTTGTGACATATATCATAAATATATAATGTATCATAATGTTTATGAGATTATTCAAAATTTGAATTATATTTATCGTTGCTGATTTCTCTGTTTGTTATAGGTTTTTGTTCTTTCCAAGTTTCCTAATGCAAAATACACGTGATTTTTTTCATTTAATTACCAGAATGAGGTACTATTTAAATATCAAATACTATCACAATACCACGACATAACTACATACATTATGGTTAGTTAGTTTGAGTGCAAGTAAAGAAAAAGTAATAAAAACAAGAAAAGACTATGTCAACAAGTGATCGAATACTTTTCTTAACTTTAATAGGAAAACTCCTTAATTTTAATTTCTTTGGGATAGAACATTGTTTATATGGAGTTCAACCTTAACTTCAAAACGATCTTTGATACAACGACCTCTCTAAAGTAACGATGGCGTAACTTAATTCTTCGCTCAATAGCAACTCCTGTAGCAGTTTTTCTTCTTTAAGTTTTTCCTTATACCCAAAAATATAAAATTAATTAAAGATACTAATCTTTTGAAAAATACGTAGTCTATTTAATATTTGAAAAATTTAATGGTTTTATTTTTCAATTAAAAACGCCCCATTATCCTTTTAAGTAAACATAACAATCTTTTTATTTTTTTAAACACAATTTTTATAAAACAATTGAAAGAAAATTTGCGCTTAGGTCGCTTAAAAACTTATTTCTATATACTTATTTATATTTTTACTCTTATATTTCCCAAAAGAGAGAGGGTTAGTGATGCCAGTATAACGTCACTGTTAAATGATGTCGTCACTGCTCTCCGCCATTGCTGCTATTTTATGAATCTAGTATTAGCTGTCGATGTGGAGAGGGGTCCATAAAATAGCTTTGGACGTAAGCTTCGTCCACGTCCTCTATCGTTGCCGGGCTCCAGCGTGGTGAATTATCTTTGTCGACTAGAAGTGCACGCACACCTGACACAGAAGAGATATTGCAATTAGTATTTTTGGAAGAGCTTCAAGAACAAGATAAAGATAAAGTTCGTGCTCCAGAATTGTGAAATGTGGTTCTAGTTAAGCAACATATTTATGCCGCCCCACCCCCTCCTTCCCATTATATCCAGAAGCATAGTGAATTTAATTATTGACGTAGAAGTCTAAGACGTTTTGCATTTTTAAATAATACTCGCCTTCTAGAAAGTCGACGTTGAGGCCGCTGACACACCTTACGATGATACCATACTCCATACGCAAACATTGTGTATACTCCATATCGGCACCACGCTGCATTGCGCGGAGACTCACCTTCATACTGGTCGGTGACAGAGAGGTCATCGTCTGCGCGGTTAAAGGATAGCTGCTATAGTCTAGTCAAATAAGGGCAACCATGTAAAATTGGTTACGTAATCGCTTGGGAACAGTTTCGAGTCTCGCGTTTTAATACTAGGAGAAAGCAGATCGCTTTGGAAATATGATCATATTTCCATCGACGATGATAAAAACTCAACAGGGCTTGACAAAACAATTTGATAGAATTTTACGATGTCATTGTAGTATCATATGCACCCACTGTGTACGCTATTTAATTATATTCTAACAAAGTTGAAAAATGATTATACAGACTGTACATAACTTCAATAAAAAGTGGTAATATGATAGCCGACCAATCAAAAAAGGTAGTGAAAGCAATTTCAGAAGCTTCATTTGTGGTCACATTTTAAAGACAATTAAAAAAAATGTTTCTTAAATGATTCGACCATTGCATTGAGCAAATTAAGACATTTTTGTTCACCTTTAAAACCTTCTTTGACCAGTTGTTGTTGGTCGCTTGCAATCGTTGAACAATCTCTTCGACCGTATCCGCTCCGAAGCAATGCTCCACGTGCGCTATGTCATCGCCCATAGGCGGGGCCGAGTCTACTCGTTCTGCGTGTTTCTTCAGCACCGAACTGATTTGCTCATCGCTGGTGCAGTCAACGAGAGCAGTTTCGAGCTCTGGAAGCTTACTACTCGACATGTAGTGGGTTGCTATGCCTGCCTTTAGAACGTGGACACCTGTCAGTGGTGCTCCTGGGAATATGATTTTATTTTTTACCATACTTTAGGCATTCTTGACAGCGCCGATGTTAATAAAACTTTCATTGTTTTTGGGTAAAGTGGTTCGTATATAAGACATCTAAATAATACAATCTTTTATTCTATATTGTCCAAAAGCAAATGAATTAACTCTAATGAAGAAATTAAAACGTATCAAATTGACATGTTTTTTTGTTACAGCTGGTAATTCATTTAAAGCACAACAATAACGAATATAGTAAATTAAATTGTTTCGCTTTTAATTTCAATGGTTTTGGTTTATAATTTGGTTAATTCAAAATTGTTGCAATCAGAGAAATTTGATCACATTAAAGTGATTCCATTTTTGAATAAAAAACTAAGTAATAAACAATATTGCCATTGAAATCAGGAGGAGTTTTGGAACAGATATAGAGGATGTGTTTTTACAAAGTCTAGATAATATAAAATCAAGAAGAATAATTTCTTTTTTCAGGTTTATAATGTATTAAAACAGTTTGTTAGTTATTTAAATAAAATAGTGACTTTTAAAAAAGTTGTAGGTAGTTCTTATATCACTACCGCAATATCTAATTAGACACATCATAAGTACATACTATTATAAATAAACAGTTCTCCAAACAAATACCTGTAACTCCCATGTATATTCCTATGTTTCGTGGTAATCGAGGTAAAAAGAAGGTAGAGCCAACATCAACGAAATATCCAACTTTATTCTCCGGCATGGCGACTACAGTGCGCTCGGTTGCGACCCTGTATTGGGCGTGGGCTGATATGCCTAAGCCAGCTCCCATAGTCAGTCCATCAATAAGCGCTACGTATGGAATCTTAGATGAATAAATCATATTCAGTATATTAATTTCTGGCTGTTTAAATTCGAGAACAGCATCTAGAGGGCCTTGATCGGGCTTCATATTTTCTAGAAATGATTTAAGATCGCCACCGCAACTGAAAACATTTCCATTTCCTTTAAGTATAATCAATTTCCTGCTTTTCTGAAAATCTTCTAATATACGACGTAATCGTTTTATCATTTCAGTATTGATGACATTCATAACGCGTGGACGATTGATGGTAATAATTCCGGCGGAGCCTTTCGACTTTATAACGAGATGGTCGTTCGACCGATCTGGTTGCGTGGTAGTTGTGGACATTACGCGCGCTAAGACGGGATAACAACGGTTAAGAGTAGAAATCACGCGAGGGGAAAGCATTTTATAAACCCTTTACTCTATTTGTCGTTTCAACTGAAAATAAAAAAAATATTTTTCATTAATTATATATTAAATTTCGATAATTCTTCTTAAAATTGCTCTTCTTGTAAGTTGGATAAAGTTACAAGAGGGGAATGGGTGTTACACAGAAGTAAGTTTCCAGTTAAAATTAATCCTAAAAATTAACCCTAAAAATAAAACTACAACGAAAGAAACTGTAATTTTTTTGTATTTGTTCTAATGTATTCCGGATACGATTTATTTTTGATACCTAAGCAGCGAATTAAGATTCATGTTCTTCATTGTCACAAATTTCGTTCATTATCATAATTAAATCAACCGTTCGTTATAATAATAAAATGTTAAGTTTTATAAATTATTCACTATACGACATAAGGATTAGATTAATTGAATGTGCGTCTGTTTGTTAGTAACGGGTCAATATTTCGGTATTCGCTGAATGGACATTAATTGAATGTAATAGAATTTGTATGCACACGGTGAAATGATTCTTTTAAGACGTGAAAGAGTGCGCTAAAATATGTGAGTGTTAATTGAGTGAAATATTACTTTCTCGGATTCAAGTATGACGAAATATTATTTACGTATAAAAAAAAACATGAAAATAAAGAAAGGTCAAGTACCTTTCTTTACCTACCACACGCAGTAGAAGTTTTACTTGTTTATATATTATTATTTTGAAGAATATATAATATATAAACAAGTAACGTTATATATTATAATTTGAAAATAAAATTAAGGGAATCGCTTCATAAAAATAAGAAAGTGTTATTGGCACTAAATATTCATTTTCATTTTGAACGTAGTTGTATTGACATTGATGAAAAATTTAGACATATTCACTCAATATGAATACATGTTTTATTACAAAGACTGGTATCGTAACGAAATCGAAACACGCCAGGCTCATTTTATTGGCAGATTGCTATTCACTGATGTATTAATTGAGAAGCGTCGGAAGAGAATGCTTTATCCATCGCTCGCTGAACACACTCTCAACGTTTTTTACTTTCCTTTACGATTTAATTTCTTGATAAGCAAATTTACGCTACAGTCATAAAACAAGTTGTGTTTCAAAAATTCACGTATGCAAAACTTAATTTAATCATGTTAAAACATAATAAATACTAAGAGTTTCGAAAAATAAATACTGTAGTCCTTGAAATGAACTTTTGCATGCAGGCATAGTATCTTTAATGCATCTATTCAAACGTCTCCAGTTCATAATTGGTATACGGAATTGTATCAGAACTAAACGTTACATGAATTAGAATAGTTAAATTTACCTTAAAAATCGATTTTACTTTTACTAATTATTCATTTAGATTTCAATTTTAATGCTTTCACACGTATATGATGAGTACGTCCAATGATAAAACCGACTCTCGTATTCGTTTTTCATTTGTCTGTGAAATAGAAAACGATGTAAACTGAAATTGATAAAGGTATTATCCTCATCAATTTGTATTGGCGCGTAACAAAAAGTGACTTGAAGTTAACAAATTTTCTCCAAGTTAATCCCAACCGAAATAATATTTTGATAATTTAAAGACAAATGTACGTAGAAATATGCTATGTTGCCTTGCAGGTAATATTAGCAGTACACAGATTGACAGAAGAAATATCATGTAGTCGTTTGACTTAAATAATTCAACGAGCAGTTGTATTTGTCTTTAGCGAAAATCAGCTTTCGAAACTGCCTGAGTACATTGTTCACTTAACCCTATGGGTATAAATAATACAGATAGGTCTCTGTTACAAAAACATCCTTTACTCGTCTCTTGTCTTGCTGTTTGTTATATTGAAAGAATTATTTTCATATAACTTTTTTCCTTTATCAATTTATATTTACCATTTTAATTCGTTTTAATTTTAATAAAAATAATTACAAAAGTATTTAGCATGATTCAAAACTATTGAAATGTGAGTAGATTTTCTAATAAATATTTTACAAATTTTGTATGCGTGAATTATTTATTTTCATGTTTGTTTAATTTTTCATGTTTCCATTTCGTAACATTTTAATTAAGCCCATTAGAATAATATTTCATATAATCAAGACTCGTATAATTTTGTACATTTTATATAATAAAAATAAAACAAAAATTGATTCAACTGTTTTAAAGATAAACATTTTTAATTCTTAACAGAATATTAAAAAAAAATTTAAAATATTAAAATTCGTATCACGGCTAAAGTTTAACTTAAGTTGCTTTTACAATCGTTTCAAAACAACATAGCCAGTTTTATTTGCTATTAGTTGTTAATAAATTCCTCATCTCTTTTAATTTATAAACCGATAGACAAATTATTTAAATGGTATTAATTAATTTGTCTACCGGTAAAGTATTTAAATAATACTTATTGATACTTTTTATTAAGTATTTTAATAAAAGTTTGCGGAATCTACATATAAAAATTTAATAAATGTTTGCGGAGAACGTGTTGCAATACTGGACGGCGTTAAAATGTGACACAATGCAATGATGGTCATGGTAAAAAAGGAAGAAGTAACGTCACCTTTTCAATTTATGTTATAAACACAAAATGATAACAATAAATACACTGATTGCAATAAGTTAATTCTGGATTTTACCGTCGATATATTATATTGTGCTCAGAAACTTGAAGACCGACTGAATTATTTGAAAATTCTATAGCAAACGACGTCTTTGGCGTTATCTAATCATACTGAAATGCTGATAGGCTTATCTGACACGTTGTTAACTCCGCCGGAATGATTCTACTTTTTGTTATGCCAC
This sequence comes from Druceiella hillmani, assembly GCA_039881145.1. Classification (NCBI taxonomy): domain Eukaryota; kingdom Metazoa; phylum Arthropoda; class Insecta; order Lepidoptera; family Hepialidae; genus Druceiella; species Druceiella hillmani. The sequence goes on from JAYKKI010000036.1 coordinate 21,513,720, forward strand.
GATATTCAAGTGGGCGTGGGAGACCCGACATTTTAATATTATCGTTTTCCTTCACACATTTAAAAATCACTGTTTTTAAGTAATTATTGTTATATTAATATATACGTTAAGTGCATATTTACTAACCCTGGTAGGGTAATCCTATATGAAACCACATTGCAGGTAACCGGAAGTAAAGATTTACACTATTGTAAGTAATAAAGAAAATTAAATTATTAAATGTTGTTTATTATGATCATTTAATATAGTGGAAAATCAATTATTCAGATTCAAACTACTAACATTATTAATTATTTTTAGTTATTATTGTACTTAAAACAATTTTAAATTATTTTTTGGTCTTACTTCTTGGTGGACAAATAGGAATTTTACATTGCAAAAAAATAGAAAATATTGGAGCTGCAAAGGTTGCGGTATTTTCTAGGTTCTATTTGGTTATTTGTCAATTTATTCATTGTAAACAGTAAAATAAGTGCAATATAAAAACCGTTTCACAAAAAAAATTAAATGTACGTTATTAATAAATAGAAGTAAAATTTAGTTACCTAGATTTCTTAATGTCTCTTTATTGGCACAATATGTGGTGCCCTTGTGCTGAACTGGCGTAGGAGATGTGCGATCGCTCGGATTAATTGCTTTTGATTTGAAAAAGGTTTACTCTTTGGTTTAGACTTTGGGAATAAAATTTACGTTGGTTATCGCTAATTTAATTTAATTTTTAATTACCTCCGGTGTAAATGTAATCAAATTAAAAATGTGCAGTATACGAAAGAATATATGTATTTGTGATCAGCACATTTGGTAAGATTCTCTAATCTACGGAAATATTTTTAACTTAAGGAATTAAAAAAAAAATGATGTGGTTCTAATCGAATTGTAGATAACTTTCATATATCATTTAAGAGCGTTATATAAATGTTACATTACAACTGAATAAAGTATATTTGTCAACAAGTCTGTGAAAAAAAATAGGTTCGTCTTCTTAATGCCTGATTTCTTTTGAATTCTTTCGATTATTTTTAAGCTGATAATTTATCAAATATCTAATATCGTGTTTTTGGTTATTTAAGCAAGTAAAAACAGCGATGCTCAATTTTACTAAATATTGTTTGTCACTGAGAGTAGTTCTCAGCGACATATTAAATTACAGTATACCATTGAAAGAAACTGTCATCAGGTATTGCCTCTTTATTTCGCAATTTACGTCATAAAATTTCTCGAGCGTATCGTACCCGGCTTTATTCATACAGGGTTAAACGTCAATATAATGAAATAGCAAATTAACACTCTGATAAAATAATATTTGTTGAACTATGTATTTACGTACCAAAGTATCACAAAGATCAATACATTATTCTTTAGAATAAACCGAAGTGAAAGCATATGTTTATTATTAATGTCGAATTTTCCACATTTGGTAAATAATAACCATATTCGATTGATTACATTCTTAGGGGGTATGTAAGCTCTTTCTATTTATCTGGGGCATACTTCTATACGGATGCGAGGTCTGGACTATTAAGGAAGATCTCAGGAAATGTATAGAATCATTCTAAATGTGGGCCTACAAATGCATGATGAAGTTCTATGACCGATTGGCCAGAAAAGCAAGCTTTTGCAAATCACCAAACAACGTAAATTTGCAAATTTGGGATATATGCTCAGACACGATAGATAAGAGCTCTTGCACCTAATAATGATGGGAAAATTTGCTGGAAGAAGGAAATCCGGTCATAGAAGAATGTTATGATTGCGGAACAACCGAGAACGGAAGGAGATTACGAGTGCCGTCGAACACTTTCGCTTGCCAAGGACAAGACCAAGTACGCAGAGCTGACTGCCAATCTTCACTGTGGGGAAGGCACCCTTAGACGAAGAAGAATTAATTTTTTTTTATTTATATTTAATATCAAATACCTATTTTTCCACAAGCAAGTTGAATAATAAGGTCGTTTAGATGATGTTGATACAAAGTGCATACTATTAAAGATGGTGGTTAATCTTGGTCTGAATCGTTTATATATAAATCATAATGTATTTCAAAATATACCAGTATTTAAGGTATTAATGATATAATATACTTAAGAATAAAAATGTAAATAATATCCGTTAATATCATAATTTTTAATCCAGTTTCAAATAAAATTATTTCAGGTATTAGGGATTGAATAATTATATCGATAGCATCATTGTCATTATTTTTCAAAAATTTCATCGTCCAAAATGATAACAGGTAATATAAATAAAAATTGCAATATATTTTGAGTAGAAGATATTAAATTGTAGTGAAATGAAATATTATTTATTAAATTAACATTAAAATAAGTTAAGGGCATTTCTGTCATGGAAAAGCATTTTCACTAAATATTTCAGTAAGTATATGTGTCATCTGCTTTAACTTTAGATCATCATGTTCATTAGTGATAGTTCATAATTCCATCATACCTTTTGAACGGCAATGACATCGAATATCGCAATATTATATATATTAATATTATATAATATATTATATAATATTAATATATTGTAATAACTTAATGAATCAGCTGACATTATCTAAAACTTTGATAGATAATGTCAGCTGATTTAATACTTTTGGTAGATATGGTCGAGTATTTGAGCGCTTATGCCATCATCAGTGAAAGCCATGCGAATTGTTATACATATGTTCGAAAACATGACTGCAATGTATACCCTTAATTTTATTGCAAACATATTTGTCAGTTTGATTACTATATAACATTCTAAAATATTTGTATTACCTTGTAATGCAAAAAGAAGAGAAGAGAAAGACAAAATTTTACAAGTATTCAATGAAACAAAGACTAAGGATATGTTCTAAATAGGCAAAACAAGCAGTGGTCAACATAGAAATTTGTGTGGATGCGCATTTGAGAACTATGACCTATACGCCCTTTCAATGAGGATTTAGAAAGTAGACGAATGGTTTAAAACAATATAGTTTTAGATCAAGATATATTACAAGCTTCGAGATATCACTGGCTTTACCGCTCACTAACGAATCGTGTCTAATTTATGATTGTAACACGAGACATGACCAGTCTGCAACGAAATATGCTGAAAAAAAATTTAGTTTATTTTATTGATAAGAAGGTATATGATTGACTATCTATAGGAAGATCTTCAGTATCAACGGCAATCAAGTTTGCTATTATTGCTGTCCCTGTGCTTACAAAAGCAAAAATATTAAGAAAATAAATACAATTAAACCAAACCATTTACGATACCTGGAAAAAGGTTTTTAACATGTTTTATTGGGTAGGTAATTTAGAAGATATTCAATAAGTAACATTTTCATATTTGATCGTTTATAATACATATATTTTATTCATGATTTGTCAGTCAGTGGCGTGCAGTGCGTTTTGGGAAAGGCAAACTGTGACGGGACAAATATTGAAAACTTATATAAATAAACACAAACGCGAACAAGTGTCCGCCGACCGCCCCGAAAACGCATTGAAGGTGTAATAGATTGAAAACGTGTTTCCATAATTGAATAGCAGGCACTCAAAATCTATAAACTCTCCACGTAATTCTCGGACTTATCGAACTACGACCTTAATCGTGACCATGAAAATATTCTTATATTATCTTGCTACCAAAAAATAAAATTTAATTTAACTTAAGATTTTATTTAAAATGCAACTTCTGATTAGCCACTAATACGTTTTTTTAATGAAAGAATATACATAAAAAAACGACGTATTGAAAAGAATTATTTAAAAAAAATTGATTTCAAAAATGCTTTTCTATGAGGAAACGGTTGTCAGTTGGCTGTCAAATATAAATTTTCTAACCTTACTTTATGCGATCTACTTTACGCAATTTCGTATTTTTATTTTGTTCTCTATTTCTTTTAAATATAAATTCGTCTTTGTATTTGCAAATTCTTTGTCTAGTGTTACTAAAATGGCAAATAAGTGGACAAACTTATAACTAAAACTTCTTTGACAAAGTGAAGTTTTGTATATTTGTATAATAGCGACCGAGTCCTACTTTCGGCTACTACTTCGTTCTTTAACCATTTTCTTTCATTTAAAACAAAAAATATGGAAATTCACATTTTTGCTAAAGTGAACTTGTTCCACCAATACTAATCATAAAAATTGCTATGGAAATGCCGTACACTAGGCTTATTAGGAACGTATAATTTAAAAATGGACTTCCATCTACCATTCTCAATCATACTATTTTGTCACTAAAAGAAAAATTGAAACGCACGTAATAAGGAGCAACATTTGATAGTCGCCATTGTTTACTTTCATGGCAAAAATGCATGTCAAAAAATAAACTAATAAAATATTAATTTAATGTACAAAGGAAACTTCACTGCCAAAATATATTTCACTGACAAAATATACGTGTTATACGTATATTTAAAAACCGGACAAATATTAAAATTATTAAATTATTTTCGAAAGAAGACGATAAACTGAGAGCGATCTCGTTATAACAACACAATGATTCATTATTTATATGTAAATGTCATAATTACGGCATTGTTTCGGTCTGAATACTTATCGCCGATAATCACACAAACACAGAATACATATACAGAGGGATCACCGGAAGTCGAAAATTTGAAACGCTAATGTCGGATTCCTCAGCAGAGGGCATTTAGACGTATTCAACTTTCAGGTTTCCGACTGGGCGCCATATTTTTTCTCGCTCTCTAGTGTATAACACACGCAAGCTATTACTCCGTGCTGAAAAAAGTATAATATTGAAAATGCTTGTGTGGCCTCTCTCTTATATCTTCTACGGAGAAATTTTATTTTTAATTCTGTTTTTTATAGGTATTTCATTTACGTACCAAGAAGTTATTTTATTGTCAATTACTCACAATTAAATGAAACTACGTGATGTAGTATTATTTCTACTTTCTTTAATTTCTTTACCACGACCTAGGTTTCGTTGTATTACAACATCTTTAGGTGGGATATTAGCAAAGATTCATATTCATCTTTGCTAATATCCCACCTGAAGTAGTAGTCTAATACAATCAGTAAAATTATACATAGTTTAGATGAGATTTGAATTTATGCACAAGGAATTGTATTGACCATGTAGCATCTTTAACATTAAGTATATATAAACTAGTGATACAATTGATTGCGATTTGATTGAATACTTAATATCAGGCTTATAGACAAATATCTTTACTTTATTTAATTCATTTTGATGCAAGATTTCATCACTGGGATACAGGTAAACGCTAACTACTTCACTAATTATACATAGTGTATCTTGTAGTATGTATTTTCCATTTCAATGATAACTGATACGACTAATGTGGGATAAATTATGTATATTTTGTATCAATCATCCAATGTCTAGAGTTGCCAGATTATGTGAAAACAGTAACACTTACCAATTTATATCCAAATATTATATATGTTTGTGAATTGTCTATGATTATAGGAGGACATACTTCCGGAACCAATTTCAACCAGAGTCAGCGTTTCAAAGGGAGGCAGCCAACAAAAACTCAGTAGTTCCAGACTTGTTAGAAATATACATGCACTGAAGAAAACCATCGAACTGCTGAAGCACAAATTAAGAAGATGCATGCTCCTTGCATTATAAAAAAAATAAAGTATACAAATTTATAAAATAAAACGAATGTTAAAACATATTTTACCAAAAGATTCTTACGCTTTATTTGATCATCAATTAACAAATTATTTTAGAAGAAAAAATGCAGCGGTATATGATTAAAAAATGAAAGAGATTTGTATGAGCTTATAATTCCCCAAAAAGTTATAAACACTTGGCTCACATTCTACAATTATCATCAGTTAGTATACGTCGTTCGGGTTATAAATTTCGGGTTAAAGTAGGGATAAATGATTTTATATTAGACGCCTTAAGCAAACATTTTTGTGATAAATCAGATGACAGTAAGTTTGCTATTTGACGCAATTAGTATTAAAGAAAGTTTTCAATATGATTTAAAAGATGGCAAGATATTAGGATTTGTAGATAATGGTCATATAAGAACAAATGTTAAAGCAATAATTTGTGATCAGGGACCGAAAAATCAGGGTTTGGCAAAAATATTAAACATTTATGTGAATAAGTCATATTTTTTACATAATAATATTAAGATTTTCTTTTTTTATGATCCGCCCCATTTATTAAAATCTCTTAGAAATCATTTAAATAAATATAATTTAATGTATAAAGATAATCTTGTAAAATGGTCCTATATTAAAGAGGTGGCACTAGATATTGATGATCCCCTAAAGTTAAAATTATTGCAAAAAATTAGCCATCATCATATATATCTAACTAATTTTAAGTCTATGAAGGTAAAGTATGCAGCACAAATTTTCAGTAATTCACTATGTACAGCAATGAGTGTTTTAATTGCTTTTCAGAAAATTGAGGCACAAGCTGTTTTATTTCAGATGTTAATAATTTTTTTGATACTTTTAATAGCAGTAAGTTAGGTAAGGATGATTATAATTTAAGATATGCCTTTTTGTAAATGAGGACATTTGTGTTTTCTAGAAAACATGATAAAAAATTTTAACGAATGAAGATTTATTAATGCAAAAAGACCTGCATGTGTCAATGCTGGATTATATCTATAAAATTTTTGATTGGTCTATTCAATGACCTTTCAACTTAGTATCATTTAACAAAATTACCAACTCGTAGATTAAACCAGGATTCTTTAGAAAATTTTTTTTCAATTGTTCGGCAATAAAATGGTTGGTGCCGAAATCCAACAGTCACACAATTTAAATATTCTCCCCGACAAACACTTATCAGTCATATTTTAAAAATATGTAAAAATAGTAACTGTGAAGATGACAATAATTACTTTTTTTATCTCCGCAGTCTTTAATAAATCATGAAGTCCAGCTATTGTACAGATATATCCATATTGATTTTAATTGCGAAGATTTTACCGAACATACCGTTATAGAAGATAATGCTGTTTATTATGTTGCAGGTTACGTGACGATGACTTTCTTCGATAGAATTCACAATTGTGATAGCTGTAAGAATTTGATTATTGATCAATCAAGAGCTCAAAATACTGATTATAAATTAATTACACCTTTTAAAATGTATGACAACTGATCTGATGAACAAGGTTTAATTTTTGTTAAAGATCGTAATTATTTTTTATTATAAAATCATGGGAAGCCGCATTTCAGTTAATTTTTAATGAAATACTATTTATTGATAATTTAAAAGAGAGTCTATTTCGATATTTAAAACGAGTTACTGCTGATTGACAGATATGTTGTACAGATGATTTTTTGAATTTATTTATGAAACATTATATTAAAATGAAAATAAACTGGTGTCTTAGAAACTTAAATAGAATTAAAGAAAATAAATCAGTAATCGAAACCTGTGCAATTTACAATTATTTTAAACTTTTACTTTCATCAGAGGTAAACTTTGATATTATGTTTTTAGATCTGTACTTGTGCTAACCTATTAATCTTCCAAGCTATTAATTGCAATCTTTTAAAGTGTAAACTTTGATTTTTCAGCTTCACCATGCTAAATATTAGGTTTGTATATGCCAATATTTATTTATTTATTTCTACACTAGATCATAGATTCATTAAATATTTTTCCAACTCCTTAATCTATCCACTTCCTTTTCTTTACCTTCCCGTGGTTTCCATCGAGCAATAGCACAAATTTGATACATTTAAGCAATAATGTAATTACATATGTGTTAGTGGCGAAGTGTGGGATACAATTTTAACTATTCAAGTTCTGTCAAATTGTTTTTAAGTTTGTTATAGAACAATCTACTGATTTTACCATAAACTTAACATTAATAATTATAATTCATACAATACGCAATCTGTACAAAAAATATTAGAAGATATTAGTAATAGCTCAAATGTTCAATATAGTAATTAGGTTAGTTATGAATGTAAAATGCTTAAGTTTTGAAGTTATTATTTGTAAATCTAATATTCAAGGATAAATTTTAAAAACTCCATCTAGGTCAATTTCAATACAAAACATTTTGATTGATCCAAGAATTTTGAACTTATTAAAAGAATAACCTTTTCACGACAAATATTCTAATGTAAAAATTTTGACGAACACTGGAGGAAATACTTTTAATAAAATATATACTCTAATATTGTAAGAATACCAACTTGAATTTAAAGCTTTACCAAAATTTGGAAATAAATTTCTTCCATTGAGACACGCTAAGAAATAAACACCATAGTATACGCATTAACACCCATATATGTATGTATTGTCCGTGTGTATTCTACTTTCTACTTTCAGCTCTACAGTAGAGGATATCCATTAACTATTAAGGACACAGCGCTACAAGCTTCCAGATTATAATCTACCTGAACAGCGTGAAAGTCAGAGAAACTTTGAAGCATGCTTTTTGAAGTCACTTGAGAATCCAAATATATTTTTGAAATAATTACCTATTAGAATACTATAATTGTAAAATCTCTGATATATGTTTTGTAAAATTTTAATTACTCTAAAGTTTTAATAAAAAATTATGAAAATAAGAATGTTTTTTAATATATTGTTTAATAAATTCCAGTTTAATGTTTTATCACAATGCCATCTATGGGTGATAATTCTATCTACAAAACGCCATCTCTTGGTCTTGGTAATAATCGAAGCGCCACCTGGTGAGTCGGCTTCCAATTATCCATATAAAAGTAATACCACTTTTTTGGTATGAATTAGTATGGGAGTGTCCGTTCTGTACTCTATTCTGTGCATACAACCTTCTGCGTGCCTTGATACTATGAACTGACGTTTTGAAGTTTGCGCGTTTTATCTAAAATGCCAGCAGCCGAAAACGTTCGCTTTGTGCGGACGAACTACAAATCATATATCGAAGCATGGGTTTCGCTTGAATAGCATAATTTAAATATGTTTTAATTTTCGTAAATATTTTAGTATATATGCTAAACGTTAGGGTAAGCAATGTGTAATTGCTTATAAGGCACTGCGCACCACTGATGACAGTAGTGTAACAAGTTTCCAATTGGTTATAAAACTCACTTAATATTAAAAATTAAAAAAGAATATTTTGTTTAACATCAACTAATATTGGGTTCTTATAAATTTCAATGTTATTTGCAATAGCGTTATTATAAATCTTTAAATTGGTTATCAAATTACAGACAATTATATTGGTTACCTTCAGGAATCTAAAAGCACCTCGATGGTATAACGACGTTATATTTTTATAATATTACTAGCGATATTACACTATGATCTGAAAGCCATCGTTGACAATTCTGGCTAACATGTAAAATGTAAAATTGAGGTTTGTTACATAAACATGCTTAAAAGATTGAATAGATTATGGAAAAATTTAGGGAAAAAACGTAGTTTATGATACACATTAGCATTATTATGGTTTACTTTCAACAATTCCATGCCAAATATACGTATCCAACAATTTTTTTTAATCCAAACTAGATAACCAAAGCGTATTAGGATCTATTAGTGTATTAGGAGGATAAACTGATATTATACAAGCTAAAGACATTTTAGAGAGTAGTGTAATAAATAATATCCTTATTAAGTAAAGAAACAGTTTTATCTTATAAAATTGTTTCTAAGTTCTATAAAACTGTTTGTAAGCATAAAATAAAAAACATTTTGGCACAAAAAATTGAAATGCAAATTAGCGTTGAATGATAACGAAATTTAAATTAAAAATAAATCGACAAACACGAGAAGAACTCTCGCTAGAGGGTTTAGGTAATTACAAATATTTAAGAATACATTTCTATTAGACTATTTACAAATATGAATTTTTCTCAACATAAATATATTTTGCCTACTATATCTTTCACAGACATAAAAACATGGTGCATATTTAAAAAAGTTATGCGATCTGGAATAATCGCAATAGTTTCATAGATTTTTGGCTCAAAAGTTCTATTGAATGCTTAATTTTCACACCTTTTTATAATTTCGTTTTGAATATGCAATTCAAAATTATGAAAAGAATATTTTTGTATTTCCTATAATATGCCAAATGATACATAACCCACACGATACAAAGTTTTTTGAGACCTTTGTTTACCTCCTCTTCAACATTTTAAAAAAGTTAGTGGAATATATATATATATATATATATATATATATATAGGTTAATAAGATGAATTACCATGTTAAATGTTAAGCTTCTACTTGGCATAGCTCTTGAGAGAGCCGGCTTTGAAAATAGAAAGGCGTAAATGTACACTATATGTTTCATAAGTGTAAGAACATGATGCACATTTAAAAAATGATTGCATCTGGAATCATTGCTACAGTTTTCTTGCAACATTTGCATGGTTTTCTAAAAACCCATGTTTTTTTATAATTTTAGGTGGAGTAGTTTTGGAAACAAAGGTGGAACATATTATGAAAGTAATATTTTTATATTCTTCGTAACTAGTCTTTTCAAACGGTAATCAACACTACACATGAAATTTAAAAAATCAGGCTTTTGAGTACTTAATTTCCAAATATTAAATTCGAAACTTTAGGGCTCGCCCTAAAATTTACAAATTATTATTTTTTAATTATAAAATGGAGATTCTACGTCAAGCGGTTTCTAAGAAAAACGGCGAACGGACGGACGTTTGTTGTTTTGATTTTCAAATAATTCCGCTTTTTTTTCTTTTGAGGTAAGGAACCCTAAAAAGTAATTAGAAAAAATTAATAATAAATTTTAATTTACTTTTGTAAGATGGAATTATGAATTGCGAAGTATTATTTTTTTGTTAAGTTTTATTTTGTTCACTGATAAGAATAAAAAATAAAGTCAACTATACCAGTTTAGAATAAATTTGGAATAACGGAAAAAATATGGTTCGGAAATATGCTAACATGTGATACATACATTTCTGTTCGTTTTATTTCCAAATATAATCCTCCTTTACGTAAAAACGTAGCTATTATCATATTGTTTTGAAAAGTGAATAATAGTCTATAAGTATCAAGATTATTTTATGGTTAGAACTAAAATTTTGTTACATTTTCTCAATGAACATTTCCTCATTAATCCATTGAACAGTTTTTGGTGCAGATGCATAAAATATATAACTTGTTATATTCTAATGGAATGTTTGGTAGCTATAGTTTTTAAGGAAATTTCATTATCTTGATTGACTTTCGCTTCTTGCAAACAAATTTTTGGTAAAACGTCGAATTCAATTCTGTAAACACAAAAACAAACAATTTCTTTATTGTTTAAATTAAACAGAATCGAGCTAGAAATTAACACATCCAAAGCTTTATTAAAAAAAATGAATAACGTTGCAAATTCGCAATTATGTTTTTGTAATATGTTACGCTTAAAAAAAGTTATTAAAACTTAAAAAATATTTAAAAAAAGACTATAGTCATTTATTTCAATGAAAACGCTAATAAGATTTCTTATGTCTTCTCTGCTGCTGTCTTTGTCCAGAATTAGTATCGTCTACAACTTTAGCTGGCAGATGCGATTCATCATAAGTAGCTTTCATTTTCTCAGCTAGCTTTTCAAGATTGTCAGCAGCTGTTTGTCTGACCTTGGAATGTAATTTTCAACTGCTAAACTTTCCTCATTTCGCCATTCACGGAATTTTTGATATTATTAGCTTTTATTTTTGTAAGTTCATCGTTTAATTACTGAATGGATAACTCTGTTTTACATAAATTATACCTATCTTAAGCTCTAAGACCATTTCCTTGATTTATTGTGTGTAAATAATAACCAATAATATGGCGGTCGAGAATGTCAAAAAGTTTATTCAAACGCATATCTGTTGATGAGTCGGCAAATCGCCACCGATTTTCATCCCTTATTTGTGGGTTTATTTTTGCATACGGCATAATATGAAAATTGTAAGTATGTTAGTATAAATTAGAGAAAGCATAATTTTAATCAGGAAAGAAAAACAAACTTCTAGATACCGAATTATTATTCTAAATTATTTAACTAAAATCAATCACTAACCTATTTTCATTTCAACTTATGTACGTGGGTTACGCACCTTTATTTTTTAAATACTGAAATTACGAAGCATTGGTTAACAGAAAGAATTGATATTTCTTAAAATAAAAGCTCATATTATTATATATTACAGTCAAATGTGCACATAATATCGATGCAAATGAATACTTGCAATTAAAGTTACTAAATTGGTACTCTTTATAGAGTTTTGCGGCTGATTGGCAAAAACAAAACTTATAATTTCGTAACGTCCGTCTGTGTATATAGACCATATGATAACATAAAAGCTCTCTGAGTTAAAATCCAATTGTCAAGAAATATTACAGGAGAACTTATTTGAATTACGTGATTACAAAGAAATATCTTTTAAAGTAAGTATATTCCTTTTATGATCAAATTTGGGAATGAAATTTGTTTTCCCCGCGCACTCCACTCAGAAAAATGTCACAGAAGAGGTTTTTCAAATCCCTTGCCTTTGCGACATATGAGTGCCAACATGATGTGTAGTTTGTCCTAACATTTTAACCTCGACGGCACATTCTGCCAAACCCTGATTTTAGCCTTATCTTTATTTCATATGCACAAACTTAAGGCCAAAGACTAATAAATTCAGTTGTCGCATTACAGAGAGCATGGCGTCAGTATGGTTAGAAATATGTCATATGTCATTTATGATCATTTGCCCAGTTCCGCTCTTGTAGATTCCAACGTATGGAGTAATACAAAATTTACCAGAACATTTTGGTAAACCGTAATAAATTTAAATTCTTCTACAAGTTTCGCCTGAAAATCGATCCATTTAGGTTCCGTAAAAATCACATACTGTAATTTTTCAGAATATAAAACCGGCTTTCAAACTAGTCCTCTCTTTTTGTTGACATGTTCCGTAAATAGCCAAATAGAGGTTTAACTTTTGCTTTGTGATATTACTATACTTTCTCGATGCCCCGACTAACATTTTATCATGCCCACCGCGTCCGAGTGTCGTGTGCCATTTAATCACATCATACAATGCATTAACTACAAAATAATGCCTAATGTTTAGTTCTCTCCGTGCAATGGGTTTACTTACACTGTCTAACAAGGTGTGCATTCATTTTTCTAGTGGTATCTAAGTAGTCTAGAATAAGTTCTGAAGACTTGCCTTTTATTAATACAATAAAATGTGTTTATTTTTGACATTTACTCTATAAAATATACGTTCAAAACTACTCTTTCTTTTACATTTAGCAGTTTATTCTCTACGCAAAGGATCATCCTTAATGGTAATGTAAATACAAAAACACAAAACTTTTAAGTTCAATTAAAATAAAAAAAAAACGCCAAAATGAATACTAAGTGCCAAACAACATGTGCGCACAAGCAACACCTACTACTACACAAGACCTCCCATGTGATTACGTGACGTCATCGCCCGTAGGTGCTCGCGCATACATATTTTGACAGCTACATATAACATTTTGTTTTCGATATATATTTAGATAGCATCAATAAATTTAATAAATTACCTAAAATATTTGTTAATTATCAATTTAATATACTTACTATAGAATAATTATATTTGTTGTACTCACCTATTTCTATGACCAAAATAATAACCAATTTTCAAGTTTTCAATTTCTTTATTCCAATACAATATATTTATAAAATTTAATTTACCACCGGTTCGGAAATACTTCTACTAAGAAAAACCGGCGAGAAACTCAGCAGAGATTTCACTTTTTTAAAAATATCTTAAAAAATATTACAAAAATTCAGCATATATCTTTAGATAAACTTAAAATATTCTAGTTCAAAATACAATTTTTTTATTTGAAATATTTTACATCTTTAAAATTTCATACAAGCTATTATCACAATGCAACATATTCCTTAAGAAAAATTAAAAACATTGTAGTACAAAACACAATAATTTGTTTCAAAGTAAACACAGATTGTAACTCTTTAAAATTTCTTGAAAACTATTATCATAACGCAACATAACCCTTTAGAAAAATTAAAAATACTGTAGTACAAAATACAATAATTTGTATCAAGATTCACAATAATTTGTTTCAAAGTAAACACAGATTTCACTTCTTTAAAATTTAAATGTTCTTTAGACAAATTAAAAATATTTAAGTATAAAATATATTAATTTATTTGAAGATCAGCAGATTTTACTTCTTTAAGATTTCTTAAAAGTTATTTTTACAAAGCAGCTTATACCTTTACATAAATTAAAAATATCGCAGTCCAGAATACGATCGAATTAATATAGTATTAGATGTATTAAACGTTACAGGAGGAAGTGTGCCCACTCAAAGAAACCTATAGTAAAAGGTTGTTGTATAAATACAATATTTCAGCACAATAATTTCACGGTTTATCTTATTTAGTCTTGTGAATCAAATTTAAATTTTACAAGTCACATGAAAAGTAAAAAATATTTAGAACTAAAGTAATGTATTTAGCTTTCTCTTTCTATTTTTAGGGCCGTTCAATTGATTGTTTTTGAATTTTACATAATTATTTAAAAATAAATTAGTTGAAGCTTTCAGTAAATAATAAATTATATTAGGTACTGAATGATCATTACTATTACATTCAAAATCACTAAAAGACATATTATTTTCTAATATAATTTTACATGAAGTATTTATGATCACTTGACTCTGATTTTTACTTTCAGGAAATTTTTCTTCATTAGTAATATCAATAATTTTATTAACTACTATATAATTTAATGAAACTATATTTATAACGTCTAATTGTGGATATAATAATCCTCCTCTATCTAAGTTTTTTAGGAATGTGTATTTTTCAGCGCTACATTCATACGTTATAATTTTATCTATCACTAAAAATTTATCGTGCACTACAATAACCTGATTCCAAAAAGAATCTTTGCTAATATCCCACCTGAAGATGTTGTAATACAACGAAACCTAGGTCGTGGTAAAGAAATTAAAGAAAGTAGAAATAATACTACATCACGTAGTTTCATTTAATTGCCAACTGTTTAAACATGAGCAATAATATATCGCAAATATTATTGAAATTCGATAACATGAAGAAAGAATAAATTAAAAATACATAGGTATGGTGGTTTTAATTCAAACTTACTGTTGAATGATGCGTCGGTTTAAATTCACGAGGAATAACTGCAATCCATTGACGACGCAAGTTTTCATTTTTAGGAAATGAAAATAATGTCGCCTTATTACTATTATTGTAATTGTTCCTGCAATCAGGTACACAGCAAATGTAAACCATCTTAAAATATTGTGAACGTTTTTCAAATTCAAGCAAATAGCGTTGTCGTTAAACAAACTGTCATAATGAGAGATGCACACTCTCGATTAGCGAAATTTATCAATATTTTGTCAGAGTATACCATGAATACCGTAATAAAATCTCAATAAACACCTACATAAAGTAACGAAATGTATCATCAGTGATGAAAAATTATTTTATAAAATATAATAATTTAATGCGGTTTACGCTATTTATTTAAATATTTGTCTACGAAATATTGACATATAATATCGACTACAAAGCCAGCATATCTATTTCACAAAAGTCCGCCAGAAAGCGCTGTCGTCTATGTGGATTTCGATTACTTAGCACTAGCTACTCTCGGGACATGACAGGCCTGTAATATCAGTAGGTGTTGGCATAAGTAACAACTTGTGACGAGTAAACAAAACAATAATCTCAAGTTACAGGCGCTTAGTAGGAGATTACCCATATTAACACGTTCCGACGTAATAAAATATTTTGTTTCTCAAGATATTCCAATTAATTTAATTGAATTTGATAATGTTGAGCATTCTATGGTCGAGTGTATATAAAGAGTGTGTCAGTTTTTCGACGTCAGCTCGACGAACGTTTACATTCTTTGACTGATTGTTGTTGAATTTTAATTATTCAAAATGAAATATTCTGGGACAAAAGACACATGCAGCTTATGAGAGTAGCAACTGATGCTGTCTTTGGGAGCTACTGCAAGATGATGGTTTAAGCGATTCCAGAGAGACTTTACGCGTTAAAGGGCCAATCAAAGTCTGTCCGACGGTTCGATTTTGATTTTAACAAATTAAAGTAATTAATTGAAGAAAATCTCAGTCTTTCAATGACGGCTTGGGCAACTCAACTTGAATGCTGTCGGGTAGATTAGACACATTAATATGCATTGGGCAAAGTCTACAAATACAATGAGTCAGGATCAATTCAATTGTCGCGCAGATATAGGATGTATACAACTCATATCATGTATGTTTAACATGCGTATGTTTAACTGGTTGAATTGCCTTATTAATGGAGATGAGATGTGGATTGTGTATGCGAATCATATGCGTAAACGCCAGTGGTTGATAAAAAAGAAATCGGGTAAACCGATATCGAAAATGAGTAACATCATACAAAGATAATATTGTTAGGTGGGATATTCATGGAAGCTTACATCGGGGAACGTTGTTTAGTAATGCAACTATTGCCGCTTGCACTGCAATCAACTTCAAAACTTGAGATTTGAACTCCGTCGAAAACGACAACAACGCGACAAAAATTTCTTTCGGTGTATTAAATAATACTAGATTAGAATTAGGGCGAATAGGATGGGAATTATCCACGTCCTCCTTAATATCAAATGCTTTTTTTTAAATTCGTGTAAAACATGAAGTGTTGCTTGAGAGGGCTAGTGAAAGGATCTCAAAAACGCTTTTTATTAATAATACAACGTTTTTTTGTACTTGTAAATTACGTATTTAAAAGGCATTCCAACAATAATCATGAAAAACAGGGCTGATAAAACCTGAATTGAAAACTATACAAAAAACTTACTTTTACCTTAGGTCTTATTATTTTTGAAATACACGCCATGTTTTACGCCTGTTTAAGTTATTGTAGGTAAATGTATTTACGTTATGATAAATTAATATTTAAATAATAATTTAACAGAAATACTGCGTACAATTAAATGTTTATAGGTGTCTATGTATATACGGAATTTTCGTAATGCGAGTTTAACCCAATATAATTAATTAAAGTAACACCACGGCGTAAGAGTGTGCACCTAAAATTTTTCTTCTGTCGAAAATCTCTGTTTCCAATTAAATCCATGGGAAAACAGAGATTTCTCGGCGAAGGAAAATTTTAGTTGCATTATATTTTAGTTGAGTATATATATTTTCGTCATTCAGATATGTTTTTAGTTGAGTATATATCATATTTCGTCGTTCGAATTCGTCATGTCTCAATTTTTTTACGTAAATCCAGTAAACGATTTATTTTGAAAACAAGACTTTAAATTCAAAAGAAACATAAAAGCGGGTCAAGTAAAACAACAATCAACATGCTAGTAGCTGCTTAATACCCATAAATACGCCGTCACTAGTTAATTATTATAAACACAGTAAGTTAGTAGAAGGAATCTTTATAAATTATAAATAAATATATAGAAAAAATTATAAATAATAATAATTTCTAACGGTTAATAAAACTAAAAATTACTAATTTTATTATTTATAAGCAGACTTACTTAAAAAACAAGTTAGGAAAATCATTCAAGATAAAATACAGATTTGGCTTTTAAATGTTTAATATAATAAATATGCATTAATATATATATTCGTAAATTTCAAATAATTTAAAAATTCACATATTGTGTTATTCTTAAAATCAACAAAAAACACGCAGAAAACTCTACAGGAACGGCATGGCCTCCAAGCGTCTATGAAATGAAGTTTCATTAGAACATTCATACAACAAGAATTAGGTTAATCGTGGAATAAAATAGGAAAGTTTTGACATAAAGTTTATATTACTTTTTTTATTTAATTTTACGCCAATTGTCAATATTATTAATATATGAAGCTGAATGTAACTATACAAAAAATATGAACGGTTTGGCTACCAAGCGTGTAAAAAGTGAAGTTTCATTATAATATAATGAAAGTCTTTATTTATAACTTTTAATTTCTACATGAATGTTTAAAAAAAATTAGCTGGTATAAAATATGGGGGTTGAGAAGATAAACGAATTTATTAGAAAATCTTATGTAATAAAACATTTCAAATACATAAATTTGTTTACTTTGGTTCGTATGGTCAATCCAATTATAGTTACATTAATAGTGTAGCTGAGATTAACAGTCTTTACAGTCACTATCGCGCGAGTGAATAACTTTAGGCCTGGATTTGTTATAAAAAATATATTTATTGAGTACAAAACAGATTTACTTATGGACGTACAATTCGTCCTAAAAATAAGAATGGAATGAGCATTTAGTTGGGCGCGCAGGCCGCTTCTATATTGTCTAAACAGGATGCAATAAAATATAACTTAATTACTTATAGATTATTCTGTCTGGTTCAGATATTGGGGGTGACGGGGTGAAGTCTGGTTCCTTATCAGGGCTGTGGTCGAGCGTTGAGTTTTTACATCCCCCACCCAGTCTTGAGTACATCTCGTTTCTCTCTGAGATGACGCAGAAGACGATTAATAAAGCAGCGAAGACCATCAGGGCGTATGTCATCACGTGAAGACTATCGATGCGTCCTTCCGTTAATAGATGCCTTCGAAGGAGTTGAATTTGTTCTTCGATTTGTTCAGGCTCCGCTGAGATGAGAATAGGATAATCGTTGTAATTTTTCACTTCTCCTTCTGATTGATATAGTTGTATATCTGTAGTTGTTTTCTTTGTACAATCTTTGTCGTTTGTTATGTACGATCTTTTGTATAGTATTTGTTTGTGCGCGCAGTGATCTCGCATGGGTTTTTCTTCATCTGTGTAATGGTAGTGTAAGCCGTCTTGAATTTTTAAAGAATATTCTTTGGGACAGAATATCAGTAATTCTTCGCAGGTATTGTTTTGTTTGAGCAGAGTGGTCTGTACACATACTGTAGTTGGTTCGATTGTGCATATCTTCTGTACGCATTCCTTTGCTTTATACACTTGATCGTTCTTTGTTAAATAGCGACCAGGGGTAAGGTTGGGGAGTATACAATGGGGGTCTATATGTTTTATTATGGGTACAAGGAATTCTAGATCATATACTTCGGTGGATAATATAGGAATAGGAAGCTGGAAAACAATCATGTCGGATTCTAAAGATACACGTGGGATGACGATCGTCTCAATGTCTAGAGGGTCCCTGAGTATATTGATTTCGTTAGGAATTCTTATTAGACTTTCCTTCAGTTGTAATTGATCAATTATTAAAGGATGATGAGAAATGTTATGCTGTGCGAAAACATAGGCTTCATTAATGCTAATACCCGTATCCCTTAGGCTTTCCTATGCAAATAATAATTCATCTAATAAGTTGGATATTTCCGTTCTTTGGTGTATTTTATTTACTATACTATTTATTTGATAGGATAAAGAATTTAATTTTTTGTTTAACCTTTCTGTAATATCTGCCGTTAAACTAAATTTATTTTCTATATTAATCAGGTCTGTATTATCAAGATTTCCAGTTATGGCTTTTACTATTGATCCTAATCCATCGATTAATCCTAAGCCGATAAATTTCGGTTTTTGTATGCGACTAATGCAAACTACTAGATGTTTTTCTATGTATTCTAGTCGGCGTCTTTTTAAAGAAGATTCATTAACAGCGTTATGATGGATAGTTTTTATTTTGTAGTATTCTTCATAGAGAGGACGTAGATTTATAGGGTGTGCAAGTGTCCATTCGTCTATCTTGATTTGTGCCGTTCCAAGCTTGACTGATGTTATGCGCCCGTCTAGCCGGGTGATACTTCTGTAACATCTGGAATACGCATTTTACTTAAATTAGTTGTCTGTAACAACTGTTTAAACCCTATGTATGATACTCTATTTCTAGGTTTTATTTCTACAATTGTATATAGTCCTTTGTAAGGATTCTTATGCTTACTAATATCGTGTTTTTTTATATAAAATCTTAAGCCTACTTTTAGTTCTTTATTGCTAATGCACGCATTTTGTTCGCTTATATATTTTGTTTATCTTTTTTATTTTGTATAATATTTTTAATTTTATTTAAATATTCACACGTAATAGTTTCTTGTAGGGGTAGATTTATTTCTCGCAAGAAGTGTAATTCATTTGGAGTTTTATTAGTTGTACTATGTATAGTCGAGTTATATCCAAACACTGCAAGTTGAACATGCAATTGATTTAATGTCTCTTGCTGCGCTCTCAAGCGTTCTATTATAGCGGAGTGAAATCTCTTTACATCTCCGTGCGATGTGTGATTATTAGGCGTAGTTATATGTAATTCTATTTCTACCATATTTATAAATTGTTTAAATAATTCACTCGTAAAAATAGTTTCGTTATCTATAGAAATTTGGTTAGGTTTTCCTACTATCATAAATATTTTTAATAGTTCTTCCGTTACCTTTTGGCTAGAGTTTTCTTCTAGAGGTGCTATGAAAGACCATTTAGAGAATAAATCTATGCCTGCCAGGTATCGTTTATTTGAGAAGCATAACGTATCTATTTGCCATTTTTCCATTGGTTTCTCTGGTGTAGGCGTTTTTTCAAAGGAGGTTTCATTGGATGTCTATCGTATTTTATTTGTTGACATACGTTACATTTCTTTAAAAAGTTAGCTACATGTTAAGCTTAAGATTTTCTACGTAATATTTTTTTGAAATTTCTTTTGTTAGTGCCGGTTCTCCTATATGTCTATTTAAGTACTCGTGAGTGAGTCTAATCATTTTTTGGATTTCTTCTTCGTTAGTTACTTCTAGCCTAAGTGATTTAAACCATATTATTTCTAAAGATTTTTTATTAAAGTTTTTCCTATATACTTCTGAGAGTTGGTCTCCCAATTTTTGTTCACATATTAATTCGATTATTACCACAATATTCTATTATAAATTGTTTAAAATCTAATGTTAGTAAATTAATTTTTAAATATTTGGTCGTGTATAATCGCAAAGGGAAGACCTTTTTCGCGCATTCTGTTAATGGCTTAACTATCTTTGAAAGATCCGGTATGAACTTTCTATAATATGAGACTAATCCAAGAAAAGATTTGATTTGTTTTAGATTTTTAGGTAATGGAAATCTTTGTATGGCTTCTATTTTTTCTGGGCACGGTTGAAGCCCGTCTTTCGTTAGAATATGTCCTAAGAATTTTACTGAAGATTTGAAAAATTGACACTTATCTCTGTTAACTCGAAGTTTATATTGTTTTTGTGTTTGAAAAATGATTTCAAGTCGTTTATGGTGTTCTTGTTCATTGGGTGCGAATATTATAACGTCGTCAAGATATACTAAACATATACCCTGTTCTAAGTGTGGACGTAGTATGTTGCCTCATTACTCGTTGAAATGTAGCTGGTGCGGTCTTAAGTCCGAATGGCATGCGAGTGTATTCGTAATGTCCGTCGGGTGTAGAGAATGCGGTTAATTCTATTGAATCGGGATGCATTTTTATTTGGTGATACCCTGCTGTTAGATCGAGGGTCGAAAAATATTTGGATCCATTCAATTCGGAGAAAATGTCTTCTATGTTAGGGAGTGGGAACTTGTCGTCTCTAGTTTGTTCGTTCAACTTCCTGTAATCTATTACTAGTCTCCATTTCTTTTTTTGTCCCGGGTCTGTATGTTTTTCTACTAAGTGCACAGGGCTTGACCAAGGGGAGTCCGAGGGTCTAATTATTTTATTCGCTAACATTTCTTTAATTTGTCGTTTTACTTCTTGTCGTGTTACTTCTTGTCGTTGTATTTCGGGAAGTCTATACGGTCTTTATATAATTGATATAAAGACCGTATAGACTTTCCGAAATACAACTGATAGATTGGTCCATTTTTTATTAACGTTATTTTATGTTGGATGATTTCAAAAGATGTTTCCGCTGCGGTTTCTGCGAATATATTTGAATATTTTTGAATTATTTCTTCCAGAGTTAAAGTGTCGAATTCTGTGTAAAATAGGGGTATTATTTTATGTGGGGTTTCTAGGATATTTTTTCCTGGTTCGATTTTAATATTTAGTTTTGTCATCGCGTCCCTTCCAAACAAATAATGATAATTAGGTGAGAAGTCAAATAAATAAAATTCGAGGGTGTCAGTTGTTTTTCCAAAAAAATTTGAAAAGGAGGGAGTATTATTTTTCATTTATGATGCGGTGTTGTATGAGAAGTCTGTACTGAGAAGTTTTCTGGGATAAATTGTGCTATTTTTTGAGTCTTTATAATCTTGTGCTATTTTTGGATTAATAAATGATCTAATACTGCCTGTATCAATTAACATTCGTTCATCGTATTCCGGTATTATAATATAAGGGAATTGAAAGGAGTTTTTATGATGAAATGTTATTTGGGTTGTGTTTCGAGACCCTGATGGGTAAAATCCTCTTCATAATTATCGTACGCTTCTTCGTGTGCATTATATTCAATATTATCTTGTTCGTATGGCGTTACCTAGGTTGATCTGTTTGTTCGGGGATTTTCCATTTGAAATAGGCTATCGCGAGCGCGTTTAAGTGGAGGTCTATCCGATACTGTCCTCATTGTAACGTCTTCGTTTGGTTTAGGCGGTTGTGGTCTATACGTTTGTTGCGGTCTATAAAAGTTCTGTTGCTGTCGCATTCTTTGAGAAAAAGGTGAAGGTGTTGTACGTTTTTGTTGTGGCATTAGGTACGTAGGCCGCATTTGTGGGGAGTTAAAATGCTGTTTAGGCATTGGATTAAATTGCCTTTGAGGTATTAAAGTCGGATTCCAATTTTGAATTGGTTTAGGGGTACTTTTATTTTTTATACGATATCCGTCGCTATCTAAACATCTAGCTCGATTACATACATCGCTATAGCTTTCCGTTCTACAAATATCATTGTAAATATCAGGTATTTTAAAAGTGTCAGACGAGCAAGTGGTTCTAAGGTAGCTTGTGCTCCTAGTGTTACCGTTGCTCCTTCTGCTATAATTTCATCTAATTCTAATATAAGTGCTACTATTCTATCCGAGGTAGGCTGATAATTAATTATTTCAGCAATTACATGGTCGATTCTAACTGCCCATCTCCCGTATCTTTGTTGTAATAACGTTTTAATGCCATACCAAGAAAAATCGTGCGTAGCGCGATAAACTAGGTTCGCCGCGTCGCCTGAAAGTCTTGATAATATCAAATTTATTTTTGTTACATTGTCTGCAGGGGTCATCGTAAGAAACCGTTCGGTAGCTTTAATGAAACCATTTAGATCGCGAGCATTTCCTGACCCGTTAAAATTAAGGATAGGTACGTGCCTTGATTCTATGACAGAATTTACAGGTGCCATTGCAGCAGTGGGAGGATTAAGACTCATTCTGGATGGTTGGATAGTAGGTTTTCTTAAGGGAGTAGTCGCCAGTTTACAAAGGTAAATCAAGTGTACTCACGTTTGAATGCTGAGAAGTATTATCGTAAGTCTAATCATCTGATCTCCTTGGAAGCGTTTGATGTCTATCCGCTGGAGCCTGATGAGCTTCTAACTGCTCGCACATAGGAATTTTCTGCTGGGAATTCTTCCGGTTGTCGTTCAGGAGAAGTTTTGGTTATTATCTTTTTTATATGGTTCGTAGGCTGAAGTGAATCTTTGATGCAGGAGTTAAGATCAGGTTTAGCCCCTCACTTTGGGCGCCAGTTAATAACTTTAGGCCTGGATTTGTTACAAAAAAATATATTTATTGAGTACAAAAAGATTTACTTATGGACGTACAATTCGTCCTAAAAATAAGAATGGAATGAGCATTTAGTTGGGCGCGCAGGCCGCTTCTATATTGTCTAAACAGGACGCAATAAAATATAACTTAATTACTTATAGATTATTCTGTCTGGTTCAGATATTGGGGGTGACGGGGTGAAGTCCGGTTCCTTATCAGGGCTGTGGTCGAGCGTTGGGTTTTTACACGCGTGAAACAGTAATCGTGCGCGAAAGAGCGCGCATATAACGGACGTTGGAAGAGAAAGGGAAAGACTATACGCCGCGCTAGTCAGTCGTGTGCGCAATCGCGTTTTTAAAGGATGCCTTATACGTAAAATTCTTTCGCGCACGTTTACAAGCTGCCTTTACACATAAATAATAAAATAAGATGGTGGACTTACGCACGTAGAGTAAAGAATTAATAGTGGAGTAATTACACTGTACAGGTCTTTTACTTGCTTCTGGAAAATCAAGTCCGAAGAATATAAAAACAATTATCTTAAATATGAAGGTTACAAAAAAAATTTGACTTTTATAAAGAAAAGGGATATCTCGACGCCAATTGTCATTTTGAGGTTAAGAAATTACAAAGTTCAAGGGGCTCGTTCCGCAAGGAACTCAAGATAGTTATAGACCGCCAGCGTAGTGGAAGAGGAACAGATGACGTGTAAAAATCTTCCCTCTGGTACTTTGAGAATATGCTCTTCAATAAGGACCAAGCCAACGACAAGATGTTATAAAAGTTTTTGTAATTACTGTAAATGGCTCCGGAATCCGGCAAAGGCACAATGCGAATATGTTTGCCATCCATGCTACCTTGATCCGTTTTTGCTTCGTAGACGGCATCTGAAGAAACGAATTGTAAAATAATTTTTTTAGACTGATGCTGTTCCGACTGCACCGGCCCTGGTACCTCAAAGGAATAAAAGGAAGGCTACATCCAACTACTAGAGAGGATTCTTTAAAGTTTGCACAGATACTATCAAAGCAACTAGCAAATGAGTTTTCGGAGTTTGACGTCGCTGGAATGAATATGGCCAAAAAATTAGCCAAAATGAATCCAGTGTAGGCCATTTATGCGAAACCAATAATAAATAATGTTCTACGCAAAGGGTTGCTGAAGAAACTGAAAGAAGATACTGATTTATATGATAGTTATTTTAACAAGAGCATTCAAACACCACATTCCGTTCACTCTTCACATTCGAGAAGTTCAGACGAATCACAGTCTTCGTTAATTCAATTACTTGCTTCCACCTCTAATGGACAAATGTACCAGAACCAGACAGAAGAAAATCTAAATTTAAATCAATTAAGAATTTATTATGAACATTCTAATTTAATGAATGAATAAAGATACTAAAACTATGTTATCACATAGATACCAAAAGTCATAACATTAGACTTTTATTTTAATACGAATAATTTATTTACCTTTAAATAATCCATAATAAGCTTTCATAAATAGCTCGACACCTTTCTGGTATTACTTTAGATGGAGACGATATACCGATACTTAATTTTAAGTCTTCGTATGAACGTTCTGCAGCGAGGTATCGAAGAGTTGCTGCTAAACGTTCTTCAGTTCTCTCTCATAGCAATGTCTTGCTTTGACATTTCATGTTTGATTTTGTTTAACAATATATTAAATAATTGATTATCCATATGCAGATAATTCTTGATATCCTCTGGATAGTTCCCTTTTAGTTCTTCAATCAAAGGCATTTGACAATTTTGTCATATTTTTTAATCCACACTGATGGTTTCTTCTTCTTTTTAAGTTGACTAACACCAGCGAATATGATAACTTGCGCCACATGATATCTTCTATCCATTTTTCACCACAACATCTGCGTTACTTCAGAACGACCGTGTGGACTGCACATTCCAATACGCGCTAGTTTCGCGCGGTCTACCCTGCGCGATTAGCCTTTAGACGGCCGCTCCTTCCGATGACAAAAAGACGAGTAATGGGGAGTGAAAGAACGTTCTCTTAAACAAATTTTAAAAAGATAATCGCGCACGATTGAGCCTGCAGGCTTTCCCGCATGCAATCCTGTACGCTCCTAAGAACGCACGATAGAGTAACTGTGTAAAGACCACTATTATACAAAACTTAGTTAAGTTAAATAAATAAATAAATAAATATATATATATATATATATATATATATATATATATATATATATATATGCGTGTGTTAAACATTTTTATTTATATTTTTTAATTAAAAAATAACATCGAAATATAATTGGCGCAGGGACTAATAAACCATTATTAGTTATCTGGTTCACCGTTATCAGTTATCTGGTTATTTCTCTAAAAACTAATTAGAATTGGGAGAAGCTGCGATGACCAAAGGACAAACGTATCCCGAGCTACTAATTAAGAAGGAAGGAACTGAGGATGCGCACAGGCAGTCACTGTAAGTAAGATCTTGTTATTTCACAGTCTCTTGCATTCCTTATAAACTTTTTAATGATTTTGATGTTAACTTTGTTAAATTTCATTTTTATTCTAAATTAATATATGTTATAATTATGTAAATTACGTAGTCTGATCCCATTTTCATCTCACTTATTTATTACACAGACTATTTGAATTCGTATATTTAATTAAATGGCGACTTGAATAAGCTGTAAATTTGAGAATGTGCGACGCTCTATTACTTAATATTACTCTTTTCACAACACCGAAGTTCTAAACGGATTGATAGTATATAATATAAGATAATATATACATATATATATATATATATATATATATATACATATATATATATATATATATATATATATATATATATATATATATATATAATCCATTTAGAACCGATAGAATATAAGATAAAAGGGAGCCGTGGGCTCTTATCAAACAAATTCTCATTGAGAATTTCTCGGATCAAATTGATGAAAAGTCTTTGAAACTTGATTTAGTCAATTTAAAACAAAATGATTCCGAAATCCCCGATCTTAACACAATTCTAAATTTTATACAATTATTATATATAATTTAATAAAATACAAACATGGCTTCTGACAACGCAAACATTAAAAACATTTATGGAGGGACTTAAAGAACTTTTAAGACCTTTTTAGGTTCAACCATTCGGGCAATGCGGTCTGATACGCCTACTGCTTTGCAATATATAAAAGAAGAAGAAAATATAATCTATATGCAAAATCGTAGTAACTCAACCCCGCAAACTAATACTATTATCGATTTTGAGAAGTCTAATAATAATCCCTTCTTTATAGAACAATCCCATCATAATAATTTTATACCCAACAATTTTATCAAACACAACAGTACTAACAAAACACACAATTTCAAAACTTTCAACAAACTAATTTTACACAAAATAGATACCTACATATAATATGGATCATTTCAAAAAAATAAAAACGTATTGACAAAAAATCAAAACAACCCAAACGTTTCCAAATCGAAACCAATGAGTGGTATTTCGTATGCCTCCGCAAACACGCTACCATATGGAAATAACATCC
This sequence comes from Druceiella hillmani, assembly GCA_039881145.1. Lineage (NCBI taxonomy): Eukaryota > Metazoa > Arthropoda > Insecta > Lepidoptera > Hepialidae > Druceiella > Druceiella hillmani. Next base: position 21,540,873 of record JAYKKI010000036.1, read on the forward strand.
GACCATACTATCACTTTCAAAATGTAGGACCGTCCTCCTACTACGCGTCTAAAGAATTAAATACCAATGAAACACAAGAAATGAACCCGAATTATTCAGATCACTCAAGCAACACTTTTTATGAACAAGATTTAAATGAAAGATCCTCAGACGAAGTCATAAGTTATGAAAACCCGTCGATTATCGCGAACGCAAACGAAATTCCTCAATCGACTGACCGAAATAATCTTTTAGATGATCGAGAAGAAATAAGCAACGAAACTATTCATACAAGCGTAGAAAACTCAATGCTAGAAATACCTATTTCCGAAAATTCTTAAATTTGTTTAATAACCATTTCAGCTTCGCCTTGTTTTCCATTTACCTAATATGTCAAAAATAAATACATGTTTAAAAAAATGGTTAATAGCCCAAATCAGAAAGAATACATAAAACTAAATATTGGTTATCTGATGAAAAATTGATTCCTGACATTTTAACCGTACTACAAAATAAATTTAAAAACTCATCGTATAAGTTAACTCTCTGTAAGTCACCACTCGACGACGTAATCGACACTGAACCACGACATAAGGTTTTCAATCCTTATCGAGACCGCTCACTATGTGCTATCGGTTTTTAAAACCCATAATTTTTAATAAATTTTTCTGACTTCATAAAAATAAATAGACTCTACGATTTAAAAAAATGTACAAATTAATCCGCTCTCATTAACATGTATAACAAAATATTATCGCCCTCTCGTTTACACACGTAGATCACCAATGAGGACTTCAGCACAGTAAGTGTGTCTTTTAATTAATTATTGCCAGAAAGCAATTTCTTTTATTAAATCCAATTCTTATTCTACTTGTACCACATTTAAAATCGTATTATTGATTGTCGAATTCTAGTTTGATCCAAAAAATAAATCTCAAGAAATAGACATATAAATATAGAAATACATAAAATACAAATAGATAAATAAATAAATTTTACTTAGTTTCGTCTCATCACGTAGTTTCATTTAATTGTGAATAACGAATTTCTTCAAAATTAACGCCAAATATTTTCAATAAATAAATTTTAGCAAAATGGAGGATATCGCGTTATACAATATAGCACTTAAAATTGTTCCCCATTTTGACGAGAAAATAAATTATATGGATATGTTAAAACTGGAGAAGCTATATGAAAACAATACTATAACCCCAAAGGACACAACTGTTTCCACAATACCATTCTTTTAAATGAAATTATTTGGAAATTGGAGGGCAAATGGGAGGAAATAATCAATATTAATGGTGCCGAAATACGGGCCGAAATTAAATTAACCCTAATTCAGAACTTTGCTGATCAGAGGGATGAAAATTCACAAAATAATGACTTAGTTAATATCAAATAAAAAGATGATGAATCACCTCAATTATACTATGAAAGATGTTTAAGCTTATTAAACACAATAACTAATTATGTAGACGTAAATTACGTAAATCTTAGAAACTGTAAACGAAACTTTTTCGCTAACCAAGCGTTTAGAACTTATTTAGACGGTTTAAAAGAATCCTGAGGCTCAAGCGTCGAACAATGAGACCTGATTCTTTACCCCTCGCGTTACAATACGTCAAAGACTAGGAAAATAAAAATTATTCGCAGAAAACATTACCAGAAATTAGTAAAAACCATTTTCTTTTAATTAAAAACAATTCCCAATTAAATGAAACTACGTGATGTAGTATTATTTCTACTTTCTCTAATTTCTTTACCACGACCTAGGTTTCTCTTGTGAATCAAATTTAAATTTTACAAGTCACATGAAAAGTAAAAAATATTTATGACTAAAGTAATGTACTTAGCTTTCTCTTTCTAATTTTAGGGCCGTTCAATTTATTGTTTTTGAATTTTACATAATTATTTAAAAATAAATTAGTTGAAGCTTTCAGTAAATAATAAATTATATTAGATACTGAATGATCATTACTATTACATTCAAAATCACTAAAAGACATATCATTTTCTAATATAATTTTACATGAAGAATCACTTGACTCTGATTTTTACTTTTAGGAAATGTTTCTTCATTAGTAATATCAATAATTTTATTAACTACTATATAATTTAATGAAACTATATTTACAACGTCTGATTGTGGATACAATAATCCTCCTCTATCTAAGTTTTTTAGGAATGTGTATTTTTCAGCGCTACATTCATACGTTATAATTTTATCTATCACTAAAAATTTATCGTGCACTACAATAACCTGATTCCAAAAAGAATCTTTGCTAATATCCCACCTGAAGATGTTGTAATACAACGAAACCTAGGTCGTGGTAAAGAAATTAAAGAAAGTAGAAATAATACTACATCACGTAGTTTCATTTAATTGTCAACTGTTTAAACATGAGCAATAATATAACGCAAATATTATTGAAATTCGATAACATGAAGAAAGAATACATTAAAAATACATAGGTATGGTGGTTTTAATTCAAACTTACTCTTGAATGATGCCTCGGTTTAAATTCACGAGGAATAACTGCAATCCATTGACGACGCAAGTTTTCATTTTTAGGAAATGAAAATAATGTCGTCTTATTACTATTATTGTAATTGCTCCTGCAATCAGGTACACAGCAAATGTAAACCATCTTAAAATATTGTGAACGTTTTTCAAATTCAAGCAAATAGCGTTGTCGTTAAACAAACTGTCATAATGAGAGATGCACACTGTCGATTAGCGAAATTTATCAATATTTTGTCAGAGTATACCATGAATACCGTAATAAAATCTCAATAAACACCTACATAAATTAACGAAATGTATCATCAGTGATGAAAAATTATTTTATAAAATATTATAATAATTTAATGCTGTTTACGCAATTTATTTAAATATTTGTCTACGAAATATCGACATATAATATCGACTACAAAGCCAGCATATGTATTTCACAAAAGTCCGCCAGAAAGCGCTGTCGTCTATGTGGATTTCGATTACTTAGCACTAGCTACTCTCGGGACATGACAGGCCTGTAATACCAGTAGGTGTTGGCATAAGTAACAACGTGTGACGAGTAAACAAAACAATAATCTCAAGTTACAGGCGCGTAGTAGGAGATTACCCATATTAACACGTTCCGACGTAATAAAATATTTTGTTTCTCAAGATATTCCAATTAATTTAGTTGAATTTGATAATGTTGAGCATTCTATGGTCGAGTGTATATAACGAGTGTGTCAGTTTTTCGACGTCAGCTCGACGAACGTTTACATTCTTTGACTGATTGTTGTTGAATTTTAATTATTCAAAATGAAATATTCTGGGACAAAAGACACATGCAGCTTATGAGAGTAGCAGCTGATGCTGTCTTTGGGAGCTACTGCAAGATGGTGATTTAAGCGATTCCAGTGAGACTTTACTCGTTAAAGGGCCAATCAAAGTCTGTCCGACGGTTCGATTTTGATTTTAACAAATTAAAGTAATTAATTGAAGAAAATCTCAGTCTTTCAATGACGGCTTGGGCAACTCAACTTGAATGCTGTCGGGTAGATTAGACACATTAATATGTATTGGGCAAAGTCTACAAATACAATGAGTCAGGATCAATTCAATTGTCGCGCAGATATAGGATGTATACAACTCATATCATGTATGTTTAACATGGGTATGTTTAACTGGTTGAATTACCTTATTAATGGAGATGAGATGTGTATGCGAATCATATGCGTAAACGCCAGTGGTTGATAAAAAAGAAATCGGGTAAACCGTTATCGAAAATGAGTAACATCATAAAAAGATAATGTTGTTAGGTGGGATATTCATGGAAGCTTACATCGGGGAACGTTGTTTAGTAATGCAACTATTGCCGCTTGCACTGCAATCAACTTCAAAACCTGAGATTTTAATTCCGTCGAAAACGACAACAACGCGATAAAAAATTCTTTCGGTGTATTAAATAATACTAGATTAGAGTTAAGGGGAATAGGATGGGAATTATCCACGTCCTCCTTAATATCAAATGTTTTTTTTTAAATTCGTGTAAAACATGAAGTGTTGCTTGAGAGGGCTAGTGAAAGGATCTCAAAAACGCTTTTTATTAATAATACAACGTTTTTTTGTACTTGTAAATTACGTATTTAAATGGCATTCCAACAATAATCATGAAAAACAGGGTTGATAAAACCTGAATTGAAAACTATACAAAAAACTATAGGGATTACCTTAGGTCTTATTATTTTTTAAATACACGCCATGTTTTACGCCTGTTTAAGTTATTGTAGGTAAATATATTTACGTTATGATAAATTAATATTTAAATAATAATTTAACAGAAATACTACGTACAATTAAATGTTTATAAGTGTCTAAGTATATACGGAATCTTCGTAATGCGAGTTTAACCCAATATAATTAATTAAAGTAACACCATGGCGTAAGAGTGTGCACCTAAAATTTTTCTTCTGTCGAAAATCTCTGTTTCCAATTAAATCCATGGGAAAACAGAGATTTCCCGGCGAAGGAAAAATTTTAGTTGCATTATATTTTAGTCGAGTATATATATTTTCGTCATTCAGATATGTTTTTAGTTGAGTATATATCATATTTCGTCGTTCGAATTCGTCATGTCTCAATTTTTTTACGTAAATCCAGTAAACGATTTATTTTGAAAACAAGACTTTAAATTCAAAAGAAACATAAAAGCGGGTCAAGTAAAACAACAATCAACATGCTAGTAGCTTCTTAATACCCATAAATACGCCGTCACTAGTTAATTATTATAAACACAGTAAGTTAGTAGAAGGAATCTTTATAAATTATAAATAAATATATAGAAAAAATTATAAATAATAATAATTTCTAACGGTTAATAAAACTAAAAATTACTAATTTTATTATTTATAAGTAGACTTACTTAAAAAACAAGTTAGGAAAATCATTCAAGATAAAAGACAGATTTGGCTTTTAAATGTTTAATATAATAAATATGCATTAATATAAATATTCGTAAATTTCAAATAATTTAAAAATTCACTTAATGTGTTATTCTTAAAATCAACAAAAAACACGCAGAAAACTCTACAGGAACGGCATGGCCTCCAAGCGTCTATGAAATGAAGTTTCATTAGAACATTCATACAACAAGAATTAGGTTAATCGTGGAATAAAATAGGAAAGTTTTGACAGAAAGTTTATATTACTTTTTTTATTTAATTTTACGCCAATTGTCCCAATATTATTAATATATGAAGCTGAATGTAACTATACAAAAAATATGAACGGTTTGAATCGATTGAATCGTGGAATCGATTGAACGATTTGAATCGTGGAATAAAATATGAACGGTTTGAATCGATTGAATCGTGGAATCGATTGAACGATTTGAATCGTGGAATAAAATAGGAAAGTTTTGACAGAAAGTTTATATTACTTTTTTTATTTAATTTTACGCCAATTGTCCCAATATTATTAATATATGAAGCTGAATGTAACTATACAAAAAATATGAACGGTTTGGCCACCAAGCGTATAAGAAGTGAAGTTTCATCATAATATAATGAAAGTCTTTATTTATCACTTAATTTCTACATGAATGTTTAAAAAAAATTAGCTGGTATAAAATATGGGGGTTGAGAAGATAAACGAATTTATTAGAAAATCTTATGTAATAAAACATTTCAAATACATAAATTTGTTTACTTTGGTTCGTATGGTCAATCCAATTATAGTTACATTAATAGTGTAGCTGAGATTAACAGTCTTTACAGTCACTCTATCACGCGAGTTAATAACTTTAGGCCTGGATTTGTTATAAAAAATATATTTATTGAGTACAAAAAGATTTACTTATGGACGTACAATTTGTCCTAAAAATAAGAATGGAATGAGCATTTAGTTGGGCGCGCAGGCGGCTTCTATATTGTCTAAACAGGATGCAATAAAATATAACTTAATTACTTATAGATTATTCTGTCTGGTTCAGATATTGGGGGAGACGGGGTGAAGTCCGGTTCCTTATCAGGGCTGTGGTCGAGCGTTGAGTTTTTACATCCCCCACCCAGTCTTGAGTACATTTCGTTTCTCTCTGAGATGACGCAGAAGACGATTAATAAAGCAGCGAAGACCATCAGGGCGTATGTCATCACGTGAAGACTGTCGATGCGTCCTTCCGTTAATAGATGCCTTCGAAGGAGTTGAATTTTTTCTTCGATTTGTTCAGGCTCCGCTGAGATGAGGATAGTATAATCGTTGTAATTTTTCACTTCTCCTTCTGATTGATATAGTTGTATATCTGTAGTTGTTTTCTTTGTACAATCTTTGTCGTTTGTTATGTACGATCTTTTGTATAGTATTTGTTTGTGCGCGCAGTGATCTCGCATGGGTTTTTCTTCATCTGTGTAATGGTAGTATAAGCCATCTTGAATTTTTAAAGAATATTCTTTGGGACAGAATATCAGTAATTCTTCGCAGGTATTGTTTTGTTTGAGCAGAGTGGTCTGTACACCTACTGTAGTTGGTACGATTGTGCATATCTTCTGTACGCATTCCTTTGCTTTATACACTTGATCGTTCTTTGTTAAATAGCGACCAGGGGTAAGGTTAGGAGTATACAATGGGGGTCTATATGTTTTATTATGGGTACAAGGAATTCTAGATCATATACTTCGGTGGATAATATAGGAATAGGAAGATGGAAAACAATCATGTCGGATTCTAAAGATACACGTGGGATGACGATCGTCTCAATGTCTAGAGGGTCCCTGAGTATATTGATTTCGTTAGGAATTCTTATTAGACTTTCCTTCAGTTGTAATTGATCAATTATTAAAGGATGTAAAATGTTATGCTGTGCGAAAACATAGGCTTCATTAATGCTAATACCCGTATCCCTTAGGCTTTCCTATGCAAATAATAATTCATCTAATAAGTTGGATATTTCCGTTCTTTGGTGTATTTTATTTACTATACTATTTATTTGATAGGATAAAGAATTTAATTTTTTGTTTAACCTTTCTGTAATATCTGCCGTTAAACTAAATTTATTTTCTATATTAATCAGGTCTGTATTATCAAGATTTCCAGTTATGGCTTTTACTATTGATCCTAATCCATCGATTAATCCTAAGCCGATAAATTTCGGTTTTTGTATGCGACTAATGCAATCTACTAGATGTTTTTCTATGTATTCTAGTCGGCGTCTTTTTAAAGAAGATTCATTAACAGCTTTATGATGGATAGTTTTTATTTTGTAGTATTCTTCATAGAGAGGACGTAGATTTATAGGGTGTGCAAGTGTCCATTCGTCTATCTTGATTTGTGCCGTTCCAAGCTTGACTGATGTTATGCGGCCGTCTAGCCGGGTGATACTTCTGTAACATCTGGAATACGCATTTTACTTAAATAAGATGTCTGTAACAACTGTTTAAACCCTATGTATGATACTCTATTTCTAGGTTTTATTTCTACAATTGTATATAGTCCTTTGTAAGGATTCTTATGCTTACTCCTATCGTGTTTTTTATATAAAATCTTAAGCCTACTTTTAGTTCTTTATTTCTAATGCACGCATTTTGTTCGCGTATATATTTTGTTTATCTTTTTTTATTTTGTATAATATTTTAAATTTTATTTAAATATTCACATGTAATAGTTTCTTGTAGGGGTAGATTTATTTCTCGCAAGAAGTGTACTTCATTTGGAGTTTTATTAGTTGTACTATGTATAGTCGAGTTATATCCAAACACTGCAAGTTGAACATGCAATTTATTTAATGTTACTTGCTGCGCTCTCAAGCGTTCTATTATAGCGGAGTGAAATCTCTTTACATCTCCGTGCGATGTGTGATTATTAGGCGTAGTTATATGTAATTCTATTTCTACCATATTTATAAATTGTTTAAATAATTCACTCGTAAAAATAGTTTCGTTATCCATAGAAATTTGGTTAGGTTTTCCTACTATCATAAATATTTTTAATAGTTCTTCCGTTACCTTTTGGCTAGAGTTTTCTTCTAGAGGTGCTATGAAAGACCATTTAGAGAATAAATCTATGCCTGCCAGGTATCGTTTATTTGAGAAGCATAACGTATCTATTTGCCATTTTTCCATTGGTTTATCTGGTGTAGGCGTTTTTTCAAAGGGGGTTTTATTGGATGTCTATCGTATTTTATTTGTTGACATACGTTACATTTCTTTAAAAAGTTAGCTACATGTTAAGCTTAAGATTTTCTACGTAATATTTTTTTGAAATTTCTTTTCTTAGTGCCGGTTCTCCTATATGTCTATTTAAGTACTCGTGAGTGAGTCTAATTATTTTTTGGATTTCTTCTTCGTTAGTTACTTCTAACCTAAGTGATTTAAACCATATTATTTCTAAAGATTTTTTATTAAAGTTTTTCCTATATATTTCTGAGAGTTGTTCTCCCAATTTTTGTTCACATATTAATTCGATTATTACCACAATATTCTATTATAAATTGTTTAAAATCTAATGTTAGTAAATGAATTTTTAAATATTTGGTCGTGTATAATCGCAAAGGGAAGACCTTTTTCGTACATTCTGTTAATGGCTTAACTATCTTTGAAATATCCGGTATGAACTTTCTATAATATGAGACTAATCCAAGAAAAGATTTGATTTGTTTTAGATTTTTAGATAATGAAAATCTTTGTATGGCTTCTATTTTTTCTGGGCACGGTTGAAGCCCGTCTTTCGTTAGAATATGTCCTAAGAATTTTACTGAAGATTTGAAAAATTGACACTTATCTCTGTTAACTCGAAGTTTATATTGTTTTAGTGTTTGAAAAATGATTTCAAGTCGTTTATGGTGTTCTTGTTCATTGGGTGCGAATATTATAACGTCGTCAAGATATACTAAATATATACCCTGTTCTAAGTGTGGACGTAGTATGTTGCCTCATTACTCGTTGAAATGTAGCTGGTGCGGTCTTAAGTCCGAATGGCATGCGAGTGTATTCGTAATGTCCGTCGAGTGTAGAGAATGCGGTTAATTCTATTGAATCGGGATGCATTTTTATTTGGTGATACCCTGCTGTTAGATCGAGGGTCGAAAAATATTTGGATCCATTCAATTTGGAGAAAACGTCTTCTATGTTAGGGAGTGGGAACTTGTCGTCTCTAGTTTGTTCGTTCAACTTACTGTAATCTATTACTAGTCTCCATTTCTTTTTTTGTCCCGGGTCTGTATGTTTTTCTACTAAGTACACAGGGGTTGACCAAGGGGAGTTCGAGGGTCTAATTATTTTATTCGCTAACATTTCTTTAATTTGTCGTGTTACTTCTTGTCGTTGTATTTCGGGAAGTCTATACGGTCTTTATATAATTGATATAAAGACCGTATAGACTTTCCGAAATACAACTGATAGATTGGTCCATTTTTATTAACGTTATTTTATGTTGGATGATTTCAAAAGATGTTTCCGCTGCGGTTTCTGCGAATATATTTGAATATTTTTGAATTATTTCTTCCAGAGTTAAAGTGTCGAATTCTGTGTAAAATAGGAGTATTATTTTATGTGGGGTTTCTAGGATATTTTTTCCTGGTTCGATTTTAATATTTAGTTTTTTCATCGCGTCCCTTCCAAACAAATAATGATAATTAAGTGAGAAGTCAAATAAATAAAATTCGAGGGTGTCAGTTGTTTTTCCAAAAAAATTTTGAAAAGGAGGGAGTATTATTTTTCATTTATGATGCGTTGTTGTATGAGAAGTCTGTATTGAAAAGTTTTCTGGGATAAATTGTGCTATTTTTTGAGTCTTTATAATCTATTTTGTGCTATTTTTGGATTAATAAATGACCTAATACTGCCTGTATCAATTAACATTCGTTCATCGTATTCCGGTATTATAATATAAGGGAGTTGAAAGGAGTTTTTATGATGAAATGTTATTTGGGTTGTGTTTCGAGACCCTGGTGGGTAAAATCCTCTTCATAATTATCGTACACTTCTTCGTGTGAATTATATTCAATATTATCTTGTTCGTATGGCGTTACCTCGGTTGATCTGTTTGTTCGGGGATTTTCCATTTGAAATAGGCTATTGCGAGCGCGTTTAAGTGGATGTCTATTCGATACTGTCCTCATTGTAACGTCTTCGTTTGGTTTAGGCGGTTGTGGTCTATACGTTTGTTGCGGTCTATAAAAGTTCTGTTGCTGTCGCATTCTTTGAGAAAAAGGTGAAGGTGGATACGTATGTTTTTGTTGTGGCATTGGGTACGTAGGTCGCATTTGTGGGGAGTTAAAATGCTGTTTAGGCATTGGATTAATTTGCCTTTGAGGTATTAAAGTCGGATTCCATTTTTGAATTGGTTTAGGGGTACTTTTATTTTTTATTCGATATCCGTCGCTATCTAAACATCTAGCTCGATTACATACATCGCTATAGCTTTCCGTTCTACAAATATCATTGTAAATATCAGGTATTTTAAAAGTGTCAGACGAGCAAGTGGTTCTAAGGTAGCTAGTGCTCCTAGTGTTACCGTTGCTCCTTCTGCTATAATTTCATCTAATTCTAATATAAGTGCTACTATTCTATCCGAGGTAGGCTGATAATTAATTATTTCAGCAATTACATGGTCGATTCTAACTGCCCATCTCCCGTATCTTTGTTGTAATAACGTTTTAATGCCATACCAAGAAAAATCGTGCGTAGCGCGATAAACTAGGTTCGCCGCGTCGCCTGAAAGTCTTGATAATATCAAATTTATTTTTGTTACATTGTCTGCAGGGGTCATCGTAAGAAACCGTTCGGTAGCTTTAATGAAACCATTTAGATCGCGAGCATTTCCTGACCCGTTAAAATTAAGGATAGGTACGTGCCTTGATTCTATGACAGAATTTACAGGTGCCATTGCAGCAGTGGGAGGATTAAGACTCATTCTGGATGGTTGGATAGTAGGTTTTCTTAAGGGAGTAGTCGCCAGTTTACAAAGGTAAATCAAGTGTACTCACGTTTGAACGCTGAGAAGTATTATCGTAGGTCTAAACATCTGATCTCTTTGGAAGCATTTAATGTCTGTCCGCTGGAGTCTGATGAGCTTATAACTGCTCGTACGTAGGAATTTTCTGCTGAGAATTCTTCCGGTCGTCGTTCAGGAGAAGTCTTGGTTATTATCTTTTTTATATGGTTCGCAGGCTGAAGTGAATCTTTGATGCAGGAGTCAAGATCACGTTTAGCCCCTCACTTTGGGTGCCAGTTAATAACTTTAGGCCTGGATTTGTTATAAAAAAATATATTTATTGAGTACAAAAAGATTTACTTATTGACGTACAATTCGTCCTAAAAATAAGAATGGAATGAGCATTTAGTTGGGCGCGCAGGCCGCTTCTATATTGTCTAAACAGGACGCAATAAAATATAACTTAATTACTTATAGATTATTCTGTCTGGTTCAGATTTTGGGGGTGACGGGGTGAAGTCCGGTTCCTTATCAGGGCTGTGGTCGAGCGTTGGGTTTTTACAAGCGTGAAACAGTAATCGTGCGCGAAAGAGCGCGCATATAACGGACGTTGGAAGAGAAAGGGAAAGACTATATATCTTAAATACGAAGGTTATAAAAAAAATTTGACTTTTATAAAGAAAAGGGATATCTCGGCGCCAATTGTGATTTCGTGGTTAAGAAATTACAAAGTTCAAGGGGCTCGTTCCGCAAGGAACTCAAGATAGTTATAGACCGCCAGCGTAGTGGAAGAGGAACAGATGACGTGTAAAAATCTTCCCTCTGGTACTTTGAGAATATGCTCTTCAATAAGGACCAAGGACTATCTATTAACAGTATATGTAACTTTGATGAAGATCCAGAGAATGAAAGCCTTGCTGATGACAATATTCATTAAAATGTTATTTCGACGAATGAAGAAGGTATAGCAGAGAGTGGAGCTGGTGAGACTGAGCAGCAAAGTAAAGTTGTAAGTGAATATTTTGTTTTTTTTGTTTATAGTATCACTAAAGATTACAGTGAAAACATTTTGAGTATATTTATTATCATACTTATGTACTATTTTAATTAGGTAAGCAATTTATCTACTCTGTAAGCTCTTACACTTGAGACCATACGATCTCGCCGCTCACTTCCATCTGTATTAAAATATATTTTATATTGGTCTCTGTTTCACGTAGCTTCCAAAGTCTTTTAAGCGTTGGGGCGTCTTTACAGATTATTAAAGGGTACAGAATTTTCAAATCTCTCTCCATGTTGCACTGTGTTTTTAGTAACTTCGTCCCTTGTGAGGATAGAAATGGAATATAAGTGTGATGGAATATAAGTGGGATGTGTAAATTGCAAATAGCAAGGACGACGTAACAGATTTTGTTGTGTTTTTTTTATATTTACAGCCGTAATAATCTAAACCTTGCTGAAATTATTCCAAAGGCATTTTCAACTACATTACGAGTCCTTGACAGTCTGTAATTATTAATCCTTTTTTTCATAATCAAGTTTTCTGTGGGAAAATCGCTTGAGAAAATATGGTTCTAGTCCAAACGCTTCATCACCCAAAACGACGAAGTTTAAGTTATTTACGGTTTCGTTGTTTTCGGGAAAATTGAAATCACTTAATTTCAGCTTACGATAAAATTCTGTGTCTTTTAATGCCGCACTATCGGACGCTCTTCCATTTTTACCCACGTCAACGTAAAGGAACTTTTAATTAGGATCAACCAAAGCCAACGACAAAATGTTATAAAAGTTTTTGTAATTACTGTAAATGGCTCCGGAATCCGGCAAAGGCACAATGCGAATATGTTTGCCATCCATGCTACCTTGATCCGTTTTTCCTTCGTAGAAGGCATCTGAAGAAACGAATTGTAAAATAATTTTTTTAGACTGATGCTGCTCCGACTGCACCGGCCCTGGTACCTCAAAGGAATAAAAGGAAGGCTACATCAAACTACTAGAGAGGATTCTTTAAAGTTTGCACAGATACTATCAAAGCAACTAGCAAATGAGTTTTCGGAGTTTGGCGTCGCTGGAATGAATATGGCCAAAAAATTAGCCAAAATGAATCCAGTGTAGGCCATTTATGCAAAACCTATAATAAATAATATTCTACGCAAAGGGTTGCTGAAGAAACTGAAAGAAGATACTGATTTATATGATAGTTATTTTAACAAGAGCATTCAAACACCACATTCCGTTCACTCTTCACATTCGAGAAGTTCAGACGAATCACAGTCTTCGTTAATTCAATTACTTGCTTCCACCTCTAATGGACAAATGTACCAGAACCAGACAGAAGAAAATCTAAATTTAAATCAATTAAGAATTTATTATGAACATTCTAATTTAATGAATGAATAAAGATACTAAAACTATGTTATCACATAGATACCAAAAGTCATAACATTAGACTTTTATTTTAATACGAATAATTTATTTACCTTTAAATAATCCATAATAAGCTTGCATAAATAGCTCGACACCTTTCTGGTATTACTTTAGATGGAGACGATATACCGATACTTAATTTTAAGTCTTCGTATGAACGTTCTGCAGCGAGGTATCGAAGAGTTGCTGCTAAACGTTCTTCAGTTCTCTCTCATAGCAATGTCTTGCTTTGACATTTCATGTTTGATTTTGTTTAACAATATATTAAATAATTGATTATCCATACGCAGATAATTCTTGATATCCTCTGGATAGTTCCCTTTTAGTTCTTCAATTAAAGGCATTTGACAATTTTGTCATATTTTTTAATCCACACTGATGGTTTCTTCTTCTTTTTAAGTTGACTAACACCAGCGAATATGATAACTTGCGCCACATGATATCTTCTATCCATTTTTCACCACAACATCTGCGTTACTTCAGAACGACCGTGTGGACTGCACATTCCAATACGCGCTAGTTTCGCGCGGTCTACCCTGCGCGATTAGCCTTTAGACGGCCGCTCCTTCCGATGACAAAAAGACGAGTAATGGGGAGTGAAAGAACGGTCTCTTAAACAAATTTTAAAAAGATAATCGCGCACGATTGAGCCTGCAGGTTTTCCCACATGCAATTCTGTACGCTCCTAAGAACGCACGATAGAGTAACTGTGTAAAGACCACTATTATACAAAACTTAGTTAAGTTAAATAAATAAATATATATATATATATATATATATATATATATATATATATGCGTGTGTTAAACATTTTTATTTATATTTCTTAATTAAAAAATAACATCGAAATATAATTGGCGCAGGGACTAATAAACCATTATTAGTTATCTGGTTCACCGTTATCAGTTATCTGGTTATTTCTCTAGAAACTAATTAGAATTGGGAGAAGCTGCGATGGCCAAAGGACAAACGTCTCCCGAGCTACTAATTAAGAAGGAAGGAACTGAGGATGCGCACAGGCAGTCACTGTAAGTAAGATCTTGTTATTTCACAGTCTCTTGCATTCCTTATACCTTGCTTATAAACTTTTTAATGATTTTGATATTAACTTTGTTAAATTTCATTTTTATTTTAAATTAATATATGTTAAAATTATGTAAATTACGTAGTCCGATCCCATTTTCATCTCACTTATTTATTACACAGACTATTTGAATTCGTATATTTAATTAAATGGCGACTTGAATAAGCTGTACAAATATTTGAGAATGTGCGACGCTCTATTGCTTAATATTACGACGATAAAACTCTTTTCACAACACCGAAGTTCTAAACGGATTGATAGTATATAATATAAGATAATATATATATATATATATATATATATATATATATATATATATATATATATATATATATATATAATCCATTTAGAACCGATAGAATATAAGATAAATATAAAAGGAGCCGTGGGCTCATATCAAACAAATTCTCATTGAGAATTTCTCGGATCAAATTGATGAAAACTCTTTGAAACTTGATTTAGTCAATTTAAAACAAAATGATTCCGAAATCCCCGATCTTAACACAATTCTAAATTTTATACAATTATTATATATAATTTAATAAAATACAAACGTGGCTTCTGACAACACAAACATTAAAAACATTTATGGCGGGACTTAAAGAACTTTTAAGACCTTTTTAGGTTCAACCATTCGGGCAATGAGGTCTGATACGCCTACTGCTTTGCAATATATAAAAGAAGAAGAAAATATCATCTATATGCAAAATCGTAGTAACCCAACCCCGCAAACTAATACTATTATCGATTTTGAGAAGTCTAATAATAATCCCTTCTTTATAGAACAATCCCATCATAATAATTTTATACCCAACAATTTTATCAAACACAACAGTACTAACAAAACACACAATTTCAAAACTTTCAACAAACTAATTTTACACAAAATAGATACCTACATATAATATGGATCATTTCAAAAAAATTAAAACGTATTGACAAAAAATGAAAACAACCCAAACGTTTCCAAATCGAAACCAATGAGTGGTATTTCGTATGCCTCCGCAAACACACTACCATATGGAAATAACATACGACCATACTATCACTTTCAAAATGTAGGACCGTCCTCCTACTACGCGTCTAAAGAATTAAATACCAATGAAACATAAGAAATGAACCCGAATTATTCAGATCACTCAAGCAACACTTTTTATGAACAAGATTTAAATGAAAGATCCTCAGACGAAGTCATAAGTTATGAAAACCCGTCGATTATCGCGAACGCAAACGAAATTCCTCAATCGACTGACCGAAATAATCTTTTAGATGATCGAGAAGAAATAAGCAACGAAACTATTCATACAAGCGTAGAAAACTCAATGCTAGAAATACCTATTTCCGAAAATTCTTAAATTTGTTTAATAACCATTTCAGCTTCGCCTTGTTTTCCATTTACCTAATATGCCAAAAATAAATACATGTTTAAAAAAAATGATTAATAGCCCAAATCAGAAAGAATACATAAAACTAAATATTGGTTATCTGATGAAAAATTGATTCCTGACATTTTAACCGTACTACAAAATAAATTTAAAAACTCATCGTATAAGTTAACTCTCTGTAAGTCACCACTCGACGACGTAATCGACACTGAACCACGACATAAGGTTTTCAATCCTTATAGAGACCGCTCACTACGTGCTATCGGTTTTTAAAACCCATAATTTTTAATAAATTTTTCTGACTTCATAAAAATAAATAGACTCTACGATTTAAAAAAATGTACAAATTAATCCGCTCTCATTAACATGTATAACAAAATATTATCGCCCTCTCGTTTACACACGTAGATCACCAATGAGGACTTCAGCACAGTAAGTGTGTCTTTTAATTAATTATTGCCAGAAAGCAATTTCTTTTATTAAATCCAATTCTTATTCTACTTGTACCACATTTAAAATCGTATTATTGATTGTCGAATTCTAGTTTGATCCAAAAAATAAATCTCAAGAAATAGACATATAAATATAGAAATACATAAAATACAAATAGATAAATAAATAAATTTTACTTAGTTTCGTCTCATCACGTAGTTTCATTTAATTGTGAATAATGAATTTCTACAAAATTAACGCCAAATATTTTCAATAAATAAATTTTAGCAAAATGGAGGATATCGCGTTATACAATATAGCACTTAAAATTGTTCCGCATTTTGACGAGAAAATAAATTATATGGATATGTTAAAACTGGAGAAGCTATATGAAAACAATACTATAACCCCAAAGGACACAACTGTTTCCACAATACCATTCTTTTAAATGAAATTATTTGGAAATTGGAGGGCAAATGGGAGGAAATAATCAATATTAATGGTGCCGAAATACGGGCCGAAATTAAATTAACCCTAATTCAGAACTTTGCTGATCAGAGGGATGAAAATTCACAAAATAATGACTTAGTTAATATCAAATAAAAAGATGATGAATCACCTCAATTATACTATGAAAGATGTTTAAGCTTATTAAACACAATAACTAATTATGTAGACGTAAATTACGTAAATCTTAGAAACTGTAAACGAAACTTTTTCGCTAACCAAGCGTTTAGAACTTATTTAGACGGTTTAAAAGAATCCTGAGGCTCAAGCGTCGAACAATGAGACCTGATTCTTTACCCCTCGCGTTACAATACGTCAAAGACTAGGAAAATAAAAATTATTCGCAGAAAACATTACCAGAAATTAGTAAAAACCATTTTCTTTTAATTAAAAACAATTCCCAATTAAATGAAACTACGTGATGTAGTATTATTTCTACTTTCTCTAATTTCTTTACCACGACCTAGGTTTCTCTTGTGAATCAAATTTAAATTTTACAAGTCACATGAAAAGTAAAAAATATTTATGACTAAAGTAATGTACTTAGCTTTCTCTTTCTAATTTTAGGGCCGTTCAATTTATTGTTTTTGAATTTTACATAATTATTTAAAAATAAATTAGTTGAAGCTTTCAGTAAATAATAAATTATATTAGATACTGAATGATCATTACTATTACATTCAAAATCACTAAAAGACATATCATTTTCTAATATAATTTTACATGAAGAATCACTTGACTCTGATTTTTACTTTTAGGAAATGTTTCTTCATTAGTAATATCAATAATTTTATTAACTACTATATAATTTAATGAAACTATATTTACAACGTCTGATTGTGGATACAATAATCCTCCTCTATCTAAGTTTTTTAGGAATGTGTATTTTTCAGCGCTACATTCATACGTTATAATTTTATCTATCACTAAAAATTTATCGTGCACTACAATAACCTGATTCCAAAAAGAATCTTTGCTAATATCCCACCTGAAGATGTTGTAATACAACGAAACCTAGGTCGTGGTAAAGAAATTAAAGAAAGTAGAAATAATACTACATCACGTAGTTTCATTTAATTGTCAACTGTTTAAACATGAGCAATAATATAACGCAAATATTATTGAAATTCGATAACATGAAGAAAGAATACATTAAAAATACATAGGTATGGTGGTTTTAATTCAAACTTACTCTTGAATGATGCGTCGGTTTAAATTCACGAGGAATAACTGCAATCCATTGACGACGCAAGTTTTCATTTTTAGGAAATGAAAATAATGTCGCCTTATTACTATTATTGTAATTGTTCCTGCAATCAGGTACACAGCAAATGTAAACCATCTTAAAATATTGTGAACGTTTTTCAAATTCAAGCAAATAGCGTTGTCGTTAAACAAACTGTCATAATGAGAGATGCACACTCTCGATTAGCGAAATTTATCAATATTTTGTCAGAGTATACCATGAATACCGTAATAAAATCTCAATAAACACCTACATAAAGTAACGAAATGTATCATCAGTGATGAAAAATTATTTTATAAAATATTATAATAATTTAATGCGGTTTACGCAATTTATTTAAATATTTGTCTACGAAATATCGACATATAATATCGACTACAAAGCCAGCATATGTATATATGATAAATTTCGGTTTTTGTATGCGACTAATGCAATCTACTAGATGTTTTTCTATGTATTCTAGTCGGCGTCTTTTTAAAGAAGATTCATTAACAGCTTTATGATGGATAGTTTTTATTTTGTAGTATTCTTCATAGAGAGGACGTAGATTTATAGGGTGTGCAAGTGTCCATTCGTCTATCTTGATTTGTGCCGTTCCAAGCTTGACTGATGTTATGCGGCCGTCTAGCCGGGTGATACTTCTGTAACATCTGGAATACGCATTTTACTTAAATTAGTTGTCTGTAACAACTGTTTAAACCCTATGTATGATACTCTATTTCTAGGTTTTATTTCTACAATTGTATATAGTCCTTTGTAAGGATTCTTATGCTTACTAATATCGTGTTTTTTTATATAAAATCTTAAGCCTACTTTTAGTTCTTTATTTCTAATGCACGCATTTTGTTCGCATATATATTTTGTTTATCTTTTTTATTTTGTATAATATTTTTAATTTTATTTAAATATTCACACGTAATAGTTTCTTGTAGGGGTAGATTTATTTCTCGCAAGAAGTGTAATTCATTTGGAGTTTTATTAGTTGTACTATGTATAGTCGAGTTATATCCAAACACTGCAAGTTGAACATGCAATTGATTTAATGTCTCTTGCTGCGCTCTCAAGCGTTCTATTATAGCGGAGTGAAATCTCTTTACATCTCCGTGCGATGTGTGATTATTAGGCGTAGTTATATGTAATTCTATTTCTACCATATTTATAAATTGTTTAAATAATTCACTCGTAAAAATAGTTTCGCTATCCATAGAACTTTGGTTAGGTTTTCCTACTATCATAAATATTTTTAATAGTTCTTCCGTTACCTTTTGGCTAGAGTTTTCTTCTAGAGGTGCTATGAAAGACCATTTAGAGAATAAATCTATGCCTGCCAGGTATCGTTTATTTGAGAAGCATAACGTATCTATTTGCCATTTTTCCATTGGTTTCTCTGGTATAGGCGTTTTTTCAAAGGAGGTTTCATTGGATGTCTATCGTATTTTATTTGTTGACATACGTTACATTTCTTTAAAAAGTTAGCTACATGTTAAGCTTAAGATTTTCTACGTAATATTTTTTTGAAATTTCTTTTGTTAGTGCCGGTTCTCCTATATGTCTATTTAAGTACTCGTGAGTGAGTCTAATTATTTTTTGGATTTCTTCTTCGTTAGTTACTTCTAACCTAAGTGATTTAAACCATATTATTTCTAAAGATTTTTTATTAAAGTTTTTCCTATATACTTCTGAGAGTTGTTCTCCCAATTTTTGTTCACATATTAATTCGATTATTACCACAAGATTCTATTATAAATTGTTTAAAATCTAATGTTAGTAAATGAATTTTTAAATATTTGGTCGTGTATAATCGCAAAGGGAAGACCTTTTTCGCGCATTCTGTTAATGGCTTAACTATCTTTGAAAGATCCGGTATGAACTTTCTATAATATGAGACTAATCCAAGAAAAGATTTGATTTGTTTTAGATTTTTAGGTAATGGAAATCTTTGTATGGCTTCTATTTTTTCTGGGCACGGTTGAAGCCCGTCTTTCGTTAGAACATGTCCTAAGAATTTTACTGAAGATTTGAAAAATTGACACTTATCTCTGTTAACTCGAAGTTTATATTGTTTTTGTGTTTGAAAAATGATTTCAAGTCGTTTATGGTGTTCTTGTTCATTGGGTGCGAATATTATAACGTCGTCAAGATATACTAAACATATACCCTGTTCTAAGTGTGGACGTAGTATGTTGCCTCATTACTCGTTGAAATGTAGCTGGTGCGGTCTTAAGTCCGAATGGCATGCGAGTGTATTCGTAATGTCCGTCGGGTGTAGAGAATGCGGTTAATTCTATTGAATCGGGATGCATTTTTATTTGGTGATACCCTGCTGTTAGATCGAGGGTCGAAAAATATTTGGATCCATTCAATTTGGAGAAAATGTCTTCTATTTTAGAGAGTGTTCGTTCAACTTCCTTCAAAGTCTCTAGTTTGTTCGTTCAACTTCCTGTAATCTATTACTAGTCTCCATTTCTTTTTTTGTCCCGGGTCTGTATGTTTTTCTACTAAGTGCACAGGGGTTGACCAAGGGGAGTCCGAGGGTCTAATTATTTTATTCGCTAACATTTCTTTAATTTGTCGTGTTACTTCTTGTCGTTGTATTTCGGGAAGTCTATACGGTCTTTGGTAGATTGGTTCATTTTTTATTAACGTTATTTTATGTTGGATGATTTTAAAAGATGTTTCCGCTGCGGTTTCCGCGAATATATTTGAATATTTTTGAATTATTTCTTCCAGAGTTAAAGTGTCGAATTCTGTGTAAAATAGGGGTATTATTTTATGTGGGGTTTCTAGGATATTTTTTCCTGGTTCGATTTTAATATTTAGTTTTGTCATCGCGTCCCACCCTAACAAATAATCATAATTAGGTGAGAAGTCAAATAAATAAAATTCGAGGGTGTCAGTTGTTTTTCCAAAAAAATTTGAAAAGGAGGGAGTATTATTTTTCATTTATAATGCGTTGTTGTATGAGAAGTCTGTACTGAGAAGTTTTCTGGGATAAATTGTGCTATTTTTTGAGTCTTTATAATCTTGTGCTATTTTTGGATTAATAAATGATCTAATACTGCCTGTATCAATTAACATTCGTTCATCGTATTCCGGTATTATAATATAAGGGAATTGAAAGGAGTTTTTATGATGAAATGTTATTTGGGTTGTGTTTCGAGACAAAATTGTGGGTAAAATCCTCTTCATAATTATCGTACACTTCTTCGTGTGAATTATATTCAATATTATCTTGTTCGTATGGCGTTACCTCGGTTGATCTGTTTGTTCGGGGATTTTCCATTTGAAATAGGCTATCGCGAGCGCATTTAAGTGGAGGTCTATCCGATACTGTTCTCATTGTAACGTCTTCGTTTGGTTTAGGCGGTTGTGGTCTATACGTTTGTTGCGGTCTATAAAAGTTCTGTTGCTGTCGCATTCTTGGAGAAAAAGGTGAAGGTGTTGTACGTTTTTGTTGTGGCATTGGGTACGTAGGCCGCATTTGTGGGGAGTTAAAATGCTGTTTAGGCATTGGATTAAATTGCCTTTGAGGTATTAAAGTCGGATTCCAATTTTGAATTGGTTTAGGGGTACTTTTATTTTTTATACGATATCCGTCGCTATCTAAACATCTAGCTCGATTACATACATCGCTATAGCTTTCCGTTCTACAAATATCATTGTAAATATCAGGTATTTTAAAAGTGTCAGACGAGCAAGTGGTTCTAAGGTAGCTAGTGCTCCTAGTGTTATCGTTGCTCCTTATGCTATAATTTCATCTAATTCTAATATAAGTGCTACTATTCTATCCGAGGTAGGCTGATAATTAATTATTTCAGCAATTACATGGTCGATTCTAACTGCCCATCTCCCGTATCTTTGTTGTAATAACGTTTTAATGCCATACCAAGAAAAATCGTGCGTAGCGCGATAAACTAGGTTCGCCGCGTCGCCTTTCAGTTAAAATTATTATACGTCATTAAACAAATTAAAAGAGAATTATGGTTTATTCAAAAATCTATATTTAATGATGCCTTAGACATCCATGTAGGATTTTTTTGCCTCCTCTTCTTTACATATTTAGGAGCACCTACTTGATATAATTACAAATATTGTTATTGGTTTTTAGCATAAGACCTACATATTACATGTGAATTTCCGATTTCAATTGAAACTGAGATTAAAAAAAAAACTTCTGGCCGACAGACTGGTAGACAGAATAATGACGTTGCCACAAATAGAAAATTTTATTCGTACTTTTTATATACGGAACCATAAAAATTTGAGTGGGTCTCTTATCATCCATTATAGTAAGGCTCCTTCTTTAGTCACAAAACGTACACATATGATATACTGATAGGAACGTTAGGTATTAACCTATTCGATATTTTTCAAGATTCACATATGTTGCATATACTTTTAAAAGTGTTTATTTTGTAAACCGAAAATATCTTTAAAATCAGTAAAAAATGTGGCAGGGGAAATAGGCCCGAACGAGCGATAGTTTCTCTAGAAGTAATTATACACCACAAAACTAGGCTGAAAACATATAAAGTCGCCATTTTGGTCTTGTTTTAAAGGGAAAGGATTTTCCAATTCCTTCCGATTTCGTAACACTACTGGAATTGCGAAGTGCGCAAGCGTAAGAAGAACTTTTTTTTTTTAAGACTTTCAGTCTTGATAATATCAAATTTATTTTTGTTACATTGTCTGCAGGGGTCATCGTAAGAAACCGTTCGGTAGCTTTAATGAAACCATTTAGATCGCGAGCATTTCCTGACCCGTTAAAATTAAGGATAGGTACGTGCCTTGATTCTATGACAGAATTTACAGGTGCCATTGCAGCAGTGGGAGGATTAAGACTTATTCTGGATGGTTGGATAGTAGGTTTTCTTAAGGGAGTAGTCGCCAGTTTACAAAGGTAAATCAAGTGTACTCACGTTTGAACGCTGAGAAGTATTATCGTAGGTCTAAACATCTGATCTCTTTGGAAGCGTTTGATGTCTGTCCGCTGGAGTCTGATGAGCTTATAACTGCTCGTACGTAGGAATTTTCTGCTGAGAATTCTTCCGGTCGTCGTTCAGGAGAAGTCTTGGTTATTATCTTTTTTATATGGTTCGCAGGCTGAAGTGAATCTTTGATGCAGGAGTCAAGATCACGTTTAGCCCCTCACTTTGGGTGCCAGTTAATAACTTTAGGCCTGGATTTGTTATAAAAAAAATATATTTATTGAGTACAAAAAGATTTACTTATGGACGTACAATTCGTCCTAAAAATAAGAATGGAATGAGCATTTAGTTGGGCGCGCAGGCCGCTTCTATATTGTCTAAACAGGATGCAATAAAATATAACTTAATTACTTATAGATTATTCTGTCTGGTTCAGATTTTGGGGGTGACGGGGTGAAGTCCGGTTCCTTATCAGGGCTGTGGTCGAGCGTTGGGTTTTTACACGCGTGAAACAGTAATCGTGCGCGAAAGAGCGCGCATATAACGGACGTTGGAAGAGAAAGGGAAAGACTATACGCCGCGCTAGTCAGTCGTGTGCGCAATCGCGTTTTTAAAGGATGCCTTATACGTAAAATTCTTTCGCGCACGTTTACAAGCTGCCTTTACACATAAATAATAAAATAAGATGGTGGACTTACGCACGTAGAGTAAAGAATTAATAGTGGAGTAATTACACTGTACAGTTCTTTTCCTTGCTTCTGGAAAATCAAGTCCGAAGAATATAAAAACAATTATCTTAAATACGAAGGTTATAAAAAAAATTTGACTTTTATAAAGAAAAGGGATATCTCGACGCCAATTGTGATTTCGTGGTTAAGAAATTACAAAGTTCAAGGGGCTCGTTCCGCAAGGAACTCAAGATAGTTATAGACCGCCAGCGTAGTGGAAGAGGAACAGATGACGTGTAAAAATCTTCCGGTACTTTGAGAATATGCTCTTCAATAAGGACCAAGGCAACGACAAGATGTTATAAAAGTTTTTGTAATTACTGTAAATGGCTCCGGAATCCGGCAAAGGCACAATGCGAATATGTTTGCCATCCATGCTACCTTGATCCGTTTTTGCTTCGTAGACGGCATCTGAAGAAACGAATTGTAAAATAATTTTTTTAGACTGATGCTGCTCCGACTGCACCGGCCCTGGTATCTCAAAGGAATAAAAGGAAGGCTACATCCAACTACTAGAGAGGATTCTTTAAAGTTTGCACAGATACTATCAAAGCAACTAGCAAATGAGTTTTCGGAGTTTGACGTCGCTGGAATGAATATGGCCAAAAAATTAGCCAAAATTAATCCAGGGTAGGCTATTTATGGGAAACCAATAATAAATAATGTTCTACGCAAAGGGTTGCTGAAGAAACTGAAAAAAGATACTGATTTATATGATAGTTATTTTAACAAGAGCATTCAAACACCACATTCCGTTCACTCTTCACATTCGAGAAGTTCAGACGAATCACAGTCTTCGTTAATTCAATTACTTGCTTCCACCTCTAATGGACAAATGTACCAGAACCAAACAAAAGAAAATCTAAATTTAAATCAATTAAGAATTTATTATGAACATTCTAATTTAATGAATGAATAAAGATACTAAAACTATGTTATCACATAGATACCAAAAGTCATAACATTAGACTTTTATTTTAATACGAATAGTTTATTTACCTTTAAATAATCCATAATAAGCTTTCATAAATAGCTCGACACCTTTCTGGTATTACTTTAGATGGAGACGATATACCGATACTTAATTTTAAGTCTTCGTATGAACGTTCTGCAGCGAGGTATCGAAGAGTTGCTGCTAAACGTTCTTCAGTTCTCTCTCATAGCAATGTCTTGCTTTGACATTTCATGTTTGATTTTGTTTAACAATATATTAAATAATTGATTATCCATACGCAGATAATTCTTGGTATCCTCTGGATAGTTCCCTTTTAATTCTTCAATCAAAGGCATTTGACAATTTTGTCATATTTTTTAATCCACACTGATGGTTTCTTCTTCTTTTTAAGTTGACTAACACCAGCGAATATGATAACTTGCGCCACATGATATCTTCTATCCATTTTTCACCACAACATCTGCGTTACTTCAGAACGACCGTGTGGACTGCACATTCCAATACGCGCTAGTTTCGCGCGGTCTACCCTGCCCGATTATCCTTTAGACGGCCGCTCCTTCCGATGACAAAAAGACGAGTAATGGGGAGTGAAAGAACGTTCTCTTAAACAAATTTTAAAAAGATAATCGCGCACGATTGAGCCTGCAGGCTTTCCCGCATGCAATCCTGTACGCTCCTAAGAACGCACGATAGAGTAACTGTGTAAAGACCACTATTATACAAAACTTAGTTAAGTTAAATAAATAAATAAATATATATATATATATATATATATATATATATATATATATATATATATATACATATATATATATATATATATATATATATATATATATATATATATATATATATATATATATGCGTGTGTTAAACATTTTTATTTATATTTTTTAATTAAAAAATAACATCGAAATATAATTGGCGCAGGGACTAATAAACCATTATTAGTTATCTGGTTCACCGTTATAAGTTATCTGGTTATTTCTCTAGAAACTAATTAGAATTGGGAGAAGCTGCGATGGCCAAAGGACAAACGTCTCCCGAGCTACTAATTAAGAAGGAAGGAACTGAGGATGCGCACAGGCAGTCACTGTAAGTAAGATCTTGTTATTTCACAGTCTCTTGCATTTCTTATACCTTGCTTATAAACTTTTTAATGATTTTGATGTTAACTTTGTTAAATTTCATTTTTATTCTAAATTAACATATGTTAAAATTATGTAAATTACGTAGTCTGATCCCATTTTCATCTCACTTATTTATTACACAGACTATTTGAATTCGTATATTTAATTAAATGGCGACTTGAATAAGCTGTACAAATATTTGAGAATGTGCGACAAAACTCTTTTCACAACACCGAAGTTCTAAACGGATTGATAGTATATAATATAAGATAATATATATATATATATATATATATATACATATATATATATATATATATATATATATATATATATATATATATATATATATATATATATAATCCATTTAAAACCGATAGAATATAAAATAAATATAAAGGGAGCCGTGGGCTCATATCAAACAAATTCTCATTGAGAATTTCTCGGATCAAATTGATGAAAACTCTTTGAAACTTGATATAGTCAATTTAAAACAAAATGATTCCGAAATCCCCGATCTTAACACAATTCTAAATTTTATACAATTATTATATATAATTTAATAAAATGCAAACGTGGCTTCTGACAAAACAAACATTAAAAACATTTATGGCGGGACTTAAAGAACTTTTAAGACCTTTAGGTTCAACCATTCGGGCAATGCGGTCTGATACGCCTACTGCTTTGCAATATATAAAAGAAGAAGAAAATATCATCTATATGCAAAATCGTAGTAACCCAACCCCGCAAACTAATACTATTATCGATTTTGAGAAGTCTAATAATAATCCCTTCTTTATAGAACAATCCCATGATAATAATTTTATACCCAACAATTTTATCAAACACAACAGTACTAACAAAACACACAGTTTCAAAACTTTCAACAAACTAATTTTACACAAAATAGATACCTACATATAATATGGATCATTTCAAAAAAATAAAAACGTATTGACAAAAAATCAGAACAACCCAAACGTTTCCAAATCGAAACCAATGAGTGGTATTTCGTATGCCTCCGCAAACACACTACCATATGGAAATAACATACGACCATACTATCACTTTCAAAATGTAGGACCGTCCTCCTACTACGCGTCTAAAGAATTAAATACCAATGAAACACAAGAAATGAACCCGAATTATTCAGATCACTCAAGCAACACTTTTTATGAACAAGATTTAAATGAAAGATCCTCAGACGAAGTCATAAGTTATGAAAACCCGTCGATTATCGCGAACTGACCGAAATAATCTTTTAGATGATCGAGAAGAAATAAGCAACGAAACTATTCATACAAGCGTAGAAAACTCAATGCTAGAAATACCTATTTCCGAAAATTCTTAAATTTGTTTAATAACCATTTCAGCTTCGCCTTGTTTTCCATTTACCTAATATGCCAAAAATAAATACATGTTTAAAAAAAATGATTAATAGCCCAAATCAGAAAGAATACATAAAACTAAATATTGGTTATCTGATGAAAAATTGATTCCTGACATTTTAACCTTACTACAAAATAAATTGAAAAACTCATCGTATAAGTTAACTCTCTGTAAGTCACCACTCGACGACGTAATCGACACTGAACCACGAGATGAGGTTTTCAATCCTTATCGAGACCGCTCACTATGTGCTATCGATTTTTAAAACCCATAATTTTTAATAAATTTTTCTGACTTCATAAGAATAAATAGACTCTACGATTTAAAAAAATGTACAAATTAATCCGCTCTCATTAACATGTATAACAAAATATTATCGCCCTCTCGTTTACACACGTAGATCACCAATGAGGACTTCAGCACAGTAAGTGTGTCTTTTAATTAATTATTGCCAGAAAGCAATTTCTTTTATTAAATTCAATTCTTATTCTACTTCTACCACATTTAAAATCGTGTTATTGATTGTCGAATTCTAGTTTGATCCAAAAAATAAATCTCAAGAAATAGACATATAAATATAGAAATACATAAAATACAAATAGATAAATAAATAAATTTTACTTAGTTTCGTCTCATCACGTAGTTTCATTTAATTGTGAATAATGAATTTCTACAAAATTAACGCCAAATATTTTCAATAAATAAATTTTAGCAAAATGGAGGATATCGCGTTATACAATACAGCACTTAAAATTGTTCCGCATTTTGACGAGAATCCAAATAAATTATATGGATATGTTAAAACTGGAGAAGCTATATGAAAACAATACTATAACCCCAAAGGACACAACTGTTTCCACAATACCATTCTTTTAAATGAAATTATTTGGAAATTGGAGGGCAAATGGGAGGAAATAATCCATATTAATGGTGCCGAAATACGGGCCGAAATTAAATTAACCCTAATTCAGAACTTTGCTGATCAGAGGGATGAAAATTCACAAAATAATGACTTAGTTAATATCAAATAAAAAGATGATGAATCACCTCAATTATACTATGAAAGATGTTTAAGCTTATTAAACACAATAACTAATTATGTAGACGTAAATTACGTAAATCTTAGAAACTGTAAACGAAACTTTTTCGCTAACCAAGCGTTTAGAACTTATTTAGACGGTTTAAAAGAACCCTGAGGCTCAAGCGTCGAACAATGTGACCTGATTCTTTACCCCTCGCGTTACAATACGTCAAAGACTAGGAAAATAAAAATTATTCGCAGAAAACATTACCAGAAATTAGTAAAAACCATTTTCTTTTAATTAAAAACAATTCCCAATTAAATGAAACTACGTGATGTAGTATTATTTCTACTTTCTCTAATTTCTTTACCACGACCTAGGTTTCGTTGTATTACAACATCTTCAGGTGGGATATTAGCAAAGATTAACTCTTGGGAACTACCAACAGTATTTATATGTTTCAAACACAATAGCGGAAGCCTGGTTTGTGCGGATTTTTCCATTGTTTATGTTAGTGAGTTTATTGCAGGGGCGCAGTGTAGGTTTTATTATATTACCGAGAGTTATACAATATACCAGTATTTTAGTGAGGGTAATAAATTCAATTGTTGTTATTATGTGAGGTTATGCAATGCAAATTTTACGGTGTATGTAATAAAATTAAATGGAAGTTATTATCGGTAATATATTTATACAAAAGCAAGGGTATTTGAAAGTAAGGACAAGGTAATACACTAATTATACATATCTCCGGTTTTGTGTATTCATATATTTATTTATTTATTTCTTTTAACTTTTTTGTTTTTATTATATATACTTATATTTATATGTGTATTAGTGCTGAAACAATTTCCAGGGTACTGTAGTAGGGGGAAGTCCCCCAGTGGCGGACCCTTAAGGTTTTTGATGAATAAAATAAAAAATATTTTAAGGAATGTTTATTTATTTATGACTTATAATAGATAACAAAGTTAGAAATAAAATTAAATAAAAAAAACACAACCTCTGCTTAAAAATAAGTTATACCTTCAATCAAACTTTGGTAACAAAAAATGTAATTTATAAAAGTGGCACTTAGTACCGGACGAATATGTGTGCCATACTCCTAGCACCGGACATTTCAGAATTGCCTGCATCGATCACATATGTAGCCATCTCCATATTCTGGAATGTCAGCACATGCTTCATGCACCCATCCAGTACAGGATGAGCACTGGATCCAGTCTTCGACAGAGTCTTCTAAGCAAACTTCGCAAATTGTTGTGTTTGTGTTAGATGTTTCAGTTAATGGTTCTACTTTATTTCCCTTTTTTCCTTTAGACTTCACGCTTTTTGCTTGTTTTCCCTTGTCTACGCTCTTTTCTTCGGTTTGCTTTCCTTTGCCTCCAATTGCTACTTTAAACTTAGATCTTATTTCCTTCTTCTCGTCTTTCATGTTCTTTTCATTTTCTTTTTCTTCCACCACTTTTTTGTATGGGGATGACGTTAAAATTTTACTACGTTCACATTTTCTTTTTCGAGCTACTGTTCGTTTTTTTGCGGTGTCAGGCAACGGTGATAAGTCAGGCAACGGTGACAATACATATATTGTCTGAATAAGATCTGGCGCAGAACTTGTCGACGGTTTTGGACTTGTGGTTATAGGCTCACTAGCAGATTGTCTAGATTCATCTTCAACTAGATTACTAGGCATTTGTGCATGACTGATGGAAGTTGATCCACCAGCAAGAGCTGATTGAGGCAGTACGATAGCTCCTCCAGTGTTTTGTGTGTTTAAGGAGTCTCCTGGCTATTCTACGACTGAGTTTGACAACACAACAGATTGTTCGTTGTTTAGTGGGTTTGACGAAGTTTCTGTTTGTTCTTGTGTTATATTGGTCATATCTGCAGCCAAATAATCTAATTCAGTAAATAAATGTCTGTCAAATGGATAAATGCCAGTGCATTTGAATCCAGACACTGCAATATCCAGTCGAGCTACTTTTGTAAATGCTTCTTTGACCAAACCAGCAATGTCGTAATCCGTTATCCGACATCCGGCATTTGATCTCATCCACACGTCGCATCGCTGGTTATATACATCTTTAAATGGTTTCATAAATGTCCTATCCAGAGGCTGGAGCTTATGGGTAGTGTGTGGTGGTGAGCTTATTGAGTGAATATTATTTTCTTTGCAAAAGGTGATTACCGCCAGTGTCTTGTGGCTGCAATGGCCATCTAGTAGAAGCAGCACAGGGTTCTCTTTGGTTGGTTGCGTGTGTTGGACGAACGTTCTTAGATATTGCAAAAAAAAGTCACTGTTCATCCACCCTTTTGGCTGGGCCACGCCAGTGCTCTCAGCTGGAGCATTCATCATAAGCCTTTCGTTCATTCTTTGCCTAGGAGAGACGAAAAATGGTGGTATGTAGTGACCGTTAGCACTCATACAGAACAAAACTGTGATGTTTTTGCCCCTCTCAGCAGAAGTCAGCTTTCCTACTTGACGGATAGCTTTCGGAGCGAGAACTTTTTGATGCTTTTGCACGCAACTGACACCAGTTTCATCACAGTTATAAATTCTTGAGGGTGGGAATTTGTACTGTGTCATCAGCCTTTCAACATTGTCGTAGAATAGATCCACTTGTGGTTTATTAAATCCAATGGCGCGCATCATGCTTGTCGATTCCAGTGTTCGCAGCGAAATGTCAGAATGCCTTTTCATGAAGTCGTAGTAAAAATGTTTACCAGCGCTACCTTTCTCTTTATTAAATCGATGAGGTATCTTCGTGACTTCAGCTAAGTCGTAGGCTAACTTCACAAACTCCTTTTTCATATGCGGCATACATCTATTAGATAAATCTTTAACGTGGTCCACCAAGACTTGTTCATACTCTGCTGAGAAGGTGCTAGTGAACCTAACCAACTTTGGTTTCATCATTACTTCTTCCCCTCGATTTAGCGCCTTTATTTTGTCATGCACAGTGCTTTTAGGAATATTGTATCTCATTGCAGCTTGTCTTATACTCAGTTCTTTGGACATAACCTTATCAAGAGCAGTTCGTAAGCTCTGTGGCTCTCACGATCCTTTCTTTTTCTTCTCTTCCATTTTAATTTCCTTTGATCTTCTTTACTCTAAAACAAAATTAAATAATTAGAATAAGTAACGTAAATTCTCAGAAGAAATATCAATATGTTTACTATCCGGCTCTAAGGGATGACTTAGTGTCTGGTGCTAAGGAACAGACAATTTCGTACATTAGGTGGTACCAACCAAAATTGTTTAAAAAATCTAATAAAATTCTACCAGTTTACGCATAATAATCAAGTACTAATTTTATTTTTGTACCATTCAAATGTAAATGCATAAAATGTGACAGAATAACTTACGTCGATTTTTACGTGACGTCGCGATTTCCCGCCAAAAACAGCAAACGTCCGCTCCCGCCGTGGTCTTGCACGTCACTGGCGAGCAGTGGTGCGTGATCCTGTAGCTGTGTGCCCCCCGCGCCCCTTTCACTTGTACTTTGAATCGAACAGGTTTATACTTGCTTAAATAGTACGAGTGTCCGGCGGTAGGTGCCGTCCGGCGTTACGGGACTTCCCCCTATCAATGTTGTATATTTATATTATATCTAGAAGATATTAAGAATGGGTGATGATATTATATTTAGTTGTTCATTTAATATATTGACCTTGATATATTTTTTATGTCTGTTTATTTCTAATGTTTCTAGGATATTAAGTTTATTACCTTTTGTATTTATTTGTAATATATAGGGGGCATTATCAGTATGGGGGTGATGGCTATTTTCAATGAGATGTTTAGCAAAGTGAGATGTGTCTGGTTTATTATTTCGCCAGCTGGCAATGTGTTCTTTATATCTTGTGGTAAAATCTCTTCCTGTTTGACCTATGTATACACTATTACAGTCGTTACATTTAAGTTTATAGATACCACTCTTTTTATGTTTATCTATTTTTCTTTATTATTAATAAGGGTTTTACCCAAGTTATTTAAGGTACTATACGTACATGTTATATTATTTATATTTTTATTATTAGTTAAGAGTTTTCCTAATTTGAGTGATACATTGCCTATGTATGGGATAGATTTATAGTAAATATTATTATTATTTGGTACGACCGGGTATATTTCTTGTATTAGTATTTTTCTTAATTTATTATGGTACAGTTTTGTGACAATTGATGGGTCATAATTATTATTTGTTGCGATTTGTTTTATAGTTTTTATTTCTTTACGTAGATTCAAGACAATTCCAATATCAAACACAATAACAAATACCCTTTTCTCAAAAGCCATTTCAAAAAAATATTTTTCACACAATGTTAGACTAACTCAAAAACCTTGGCATCAACAAAAACCTATCCCAATGAGTGGATTATCTCATAGTTAATTCAATAGAACATCTCAACCTAATTATTTTAAAAATGCCACATCTTCACCAAATTATATAGTTGAACAGCTTCATCAGAACAAATTAGATTCTGATTTAGATACCATTGATACAGATCTAAACCCCCTTGTAGACATAATTGAATATCTATATTGCCAACAAAATATTGAAATTAAATCTCAAAATATTGAAATTTTCCACCCGATTCAGACCCTGACAGGAACACTTAATAGAAATTAATACTCAAAAGCAACGAAGATTGCCTTATATACTAATTGCGAACGCACCATTAAACCTATTAATTGACTCTTAGAAAGAATCATTCCTTCTTAATAACTAACGTTCATTGTACGACAAGAAACAAATACTGCATTAAAATACCATGTTTTCAAGAATTTAACAACCGCGAAAATTTCAAATTTTATGTTTACACATTTCATTACCGTACTCAACGGTCTTATTGGATTAGATATTTTAGAAAAATTTGAATCTAAAGTGGATTTGCACAGTAAACTACTATACAACCCTCAGACTCACCTTTGTCATCTCCTGTGCGGATTGTCGATAAAAAGTTAGATTATTCAGGAAAAAATAAATGACGTTTAGTCATAGATTACTGAAAATTAATTGAAAAGACCATAAATAATAAATATCCTATTCCAAATATTTCCGATGTAATCGATAAATTTGGGAGATGTCAAAATTTTATTTCCTCAGATGTTGCTAGAGGTTTCCACTAGATGAAAACGTAGTAGAAAATTGCCACTACAAATTTCTCCGCATGCCATTTGGTTTAAAAACGCCCCATCAATTTTTCAAAGATTAATGGACAATGTCCTTAGAGGATTTCAAAACTCGATTTGTCTCGTTTATCTCGATGACAATAATTTTTCTACTTCATTACAAGAACACATTATTAATTTAGAAAGGTTTTCCAAATACTTTTAAAATACAATTAGACAAATCCAAATTTATGAAAAAAGAACCCCATATCTTGGTTATATTATTACCCCAGAAAGAATAAAACCTAACCCAGATAAAATTGATGCTATTAAAAATATCCTATCCCAAACATAACAAAAGAAATTAAATCTTTTCTAGGGCTTGTTGGATACTTCCGAAAGTCCATACCAAATTTTGCTCACCGATAAATACATTAAAAATTTCGAATCGTGTCGTGAAATATTGATGCACGATCCAATTCTCTAATATCCTGATTTCACTAAATATTTCTTAAAGTCCATACCAAATTTTGCTTACCGATAAATACATTAAAAATTTCGAATCGTATCGTGAAATATTGATGCACGATCCAATTCTCTAATATCCTGGTTTCACTAAATATTTCTTAAAGTCCATACCAAATTTTGCTCACCGATAAATATATTAAAAATTTCGAATCGTGTCGTGAAATATTGATGCACGATCCAATTCTCTAATATCCTGATTTCACTAAATATTTCTTATTAACTACTGATGCTTCGAATTTTGCAATCGGCGCAGTACTTTCACAAGGAACGATAGATTCTAACAAACCCATTGCGTACGCTTCTCGCACATTAAGCGAAACCGAAGATAAATACAGTATCATTGAGAAAGAACTCCTAGCCGTCATTTGGGCTGCAAAATATTTCAGACATTACTTATATGACATTGAATTTACCATAATAACAGACCATAAGCCTTTACAATGGCTCTACTCATTAAAACAACTGAATTCTTGTTTAGTTAAATGGCGACCAAAATTAGAAGAATTTGATTATAAAGTCATATATAAAAAAGGAAAACAAAATACAAATGCAGACGCTGTTTCTCGAAGTGAAATCAATAATAATAATAATTTCTCTTCAACTTATTTCGATCTGACGAAAATCGCGCACCTCAAATCTCAATATTACAAAAAAAATTCAAAAACTCTGCATGTAACCTAATACTCTGTATAACCTAAGCAAATTAAGTAAACTAATTGACCTGGATGAACATTACAAATTAATTCAAGGATATCGCGATGGTAGAATAATTGAATGAATAATTTCCGAGACACCGCGGTGTCTCGGAAATTATTCAACAATTAAAAAGCAACTATTATTGCCCGAACATGTACAGAAAAATAATAGATTTCATTAACAATTGTGAAACTTGTAAATGGAATAAATACGAACGAAATCCTAGTACACAAATAATACAACGCGTCCCGATTCCCACTAAATCATTTGAAATCATCCACATGGATACGTTTGGGAAAAAATAAATTTTAACAATTATAGATACATTTTCAAAATATGCGCAAACATATCATTTAGAATTCCCTACATTAGTAAATATAATAAACAGACTATTAACTTTTATGACGCATCATGGCGCCCCTTTTAGTAAAACAATGGATCAAGGACCTAAATTCAAAAACCTTCTTATAACCGAATTCACCGAAGTACTAATTATTTAATTCTTCATCATCTCCAATCTAATGGCATTCTTGAAAGATTCCACTTCACATTGTTAGAGCTCGCACGAATACTTTAACAAATTAAACCTAATTCCCTGATGAATGAACCCATGATGATGAACCCAGATGTTTAAGCTTATTAAACACAATAACTAATTATGTAGACGTAAATTACGTAAATCTTAGAAACTGTAAACGAAACTTTTTCGCTAACCAAGCGTTTAGAACTTATTTAGACGGTTTAAAAGAACCCTGAGGCTCAAGCGTCGAACAATGAGACCTGATTCTTCGCGTTACAATACGTCAAAGACTAGGAAAATAAAAATTATTCGCAGAAAACATTACCAGAAATTAGTAAAAACCATTTTCTTTTAATTAAAAACAATTCCCAATTAAATGAAACTACGTGATGTAGTATTATTTCTACTTTCTCTAATTTCTTTACCACGACCTAGGTTTCGTTGTATTACAACATCTTCAGGTGGGATATTAGCAAAGATTAACTCTTGGGAACGACCAACAGTATTTATATGTTTCAAACACAATAGCGGAAGCCTGGTTTGTGCGGATTTTTCCATTGTTTATGTTAGTGAGTTTATTGCAGGGGCGCAGTGTAAGTTTTATTATATTACCGAGAGTTATACAATATACCAGTATTTTAGTGAGGGTAATAAATTCAATTGTTGTTATTATGTGAGGTTATGCAATGCAAACTTTACGGTGTATGTAATAAAATTAAATGGAAGTTATTATCGGTAATATATTTATACAAAAGCAAGGGTATTTGAAAGTAAGGACAAGGTAATACACTAATTCTACATATCTCCGGTTTTGTGTATTCATATATTTATTTATTTATTTCTTTTAACTTTTTTGGTTTTATTATATATACTTATATTTATATGTGTATTAGTGCTGAAACAATTTCCAGGGTACTGTAGTAGGGAGAAGTCCCCCAGTGGCGGACCCTTAAGGTTTTTGATAAATAAAATAAAAAATATTTTAAGGAATGTTTATTTATTTATGACTTATAATAGATAACAAAGTTAGAAATCAAATTAAATAAAAAAAACACAACCTCTGCTTAAAAATAAGTTATACCTTCAATCAAACTTTGGTAACAAAAAATGTAATTTATAAAAGTGGCACTTAGTACCGGACGAATATTTGTGCCATACTCCTAGCACCGGACATTTCAGAATTGCCTGCATCGATTACATATGTAGCCATCTCCATATTCTGGAATGTCAGCACATGCTTCATGCACCCATCCAGTACAGGATGAGCACTGGATCCAGTCTTCGACAGAGTCTTCTAAGCAAACTTCGCAAATTGTTGTGTTTGTGTTAGATGTTTCAGTTAATGGTTCTACTTTATTTCCCTTACTAGGATACAACTTATTCTTCAATTCCTTATTAGGATACAACAGTTGAATTCACTCGACCACAGGCAAAAAACCCATTGGAGTAATTGATGCCCACATCGAAAACAGAAATCCCTTCAACTTAGATTTACAAAAACTATAGAATATTTGGAATAAATTCCTAATTATCTAAAGAGCCCCTTAGCTGCAAGACATAAGTTACAACTGAGATGTACCGCTCAAAAGGTAGTCCAAAATAGGAAATCAAACATGAAAAGGTACAGGAAATCCACAAAAGCAATATTCGAAACCCAATACTAAACAAAAGTCCTCGTTACAGGATTCTTCTTTTAACAACGTTGATAATGGTGGAGCAAATTAAACTTACACCCCTTAATAGCAACCTCGGAATACTAGCATTTAAACTTGGAAATTTAAAACTGAAACTGACAGATCATACCTTCTTACAGTATTATAATATAGAATTACTGAAAGAAAAAAATCATGGTAGTAGAGTTGCAAATTAATGCACTAACACGGACAAATAACCTCTATATATGGCTTATTCTAACCCTCTTAACTTGCACCTAGCTAATTAGTTGAACTTAATAAAAGATAAATATAACACGATTTGTAAAAATAGAATCCGTCCTTGATTAATAAATGGCCCAGGAATAATAATTAAAGACATTACTGGAAAATCAGACCAGGAAGTTGCAAAACTATATAACGAACAAATAAATATATTGCAAAGAAATCAAAATTTATTGTCCTATGAAATTAATAGAGGAATTAGTTTAAATAAAATTCTAATAGAAGAGTTCAATCAGACTATCAAAACTTTAGAAAACAATCAAATGGAAATAACATCAAAAAATAACGAACAAATAAGGAATATGAATTTCGCACTCTCTGAATTCGTTAATTTGAATAATCTCTATAGCTTAACCAGGATTAATATGCAAATATTATCAGAATCCTTAAACAATGTAGAAAATGCCATTGCGTTCTCAACCCTCCATATTGTACATCATAGTATATTGTCCGCAGCTAGCATACAATACAAATTAAAAACCTATAAAAGATACTTACTCAAACAACTGCTACTTGGCGATCACATCAACATTAGAGACGCTTACAACATTATAGAACTAGGATCCTACTATATGGATAACACGATAGTATTTGCGATCAAGTATCCTATAGTATACAAAAAAGAATACATCCTGTATCACCTATATCCCACACACAGTTCCAATAATACTGTAATAATTCCATCCTACGTGGATGATACGTGTGGACGAATCAAAGTTATATTCTATTGTGATAACGTCAATTATATGGAGAACCTTCAACACCCCGATTGCATCCACGTAATAATGACGCACCAAGAACTGTTAACTAGCTGTTAGCACAAATTATTAAACTTAACTTCAGAAAACATTGAAAAACTGGATGATGGAAATTATTTGCGATGTTCCCCAAAAAAACTAAAGAAGAATGATTATACTTTCATTCGAGGAACCTACTTGATGTATCTCCCCACCCGTTGCAGCATAATGACAGCAGGCAATAAAGTTTATAATCTACAAAACAAATTAGTAGGACAGCCCATTAAACTTTGGCATTTGAAATGAAATACAATAAAAAATCAATTCAAACCCTTAAGGTTGCAAAAGTTACCTATGAGCCGAATCCGCCAATTGAAACAATTATTGAATGAGAATCAACCACTGGAATCAAATTAAATAAATACTAATAAACACATATATTTATCTATACCTACCTCATGATTGGTTGCATCTTAATATATATAATATTTTTTAAAAAGATAAAGAATTATTTTAAGAAAAGCCCGCAGATGCAGCCTGAAAACGCCAAGGATCCCGTAAAGCCTCCCTTCACCGAAGGTAAAGAAGAGGCTTGCCGCTTGTGAGGGAAGTGTTACATGACGGCCTGCCTGACCACACGTAAAGATGGGAATAGAACACTAATTGCCCTATTAAGTATTATATCCAAGAAATATATTTAACAATAGAAATCGAGAACCGGAAGACGACACCATCCAACCATCATATAAAAGGAGCCCTCGCCATACGGAAGCAGCACTTGTAATAAATTGATGCTTAGCTACACTAGTCTTTCAACATTTATACATTTGTCTTTGTACAATTAGAATTAATAAAATTAAGTAAAGAATTAATAAATCAGTTTTAAAAATAAATTGAATTAATTAAATGATTTGTAGTCACCGACTTATCAAATAAATTTATTACGCATCGTTTTTAAAAACTCAACCGCTCGAACGACCGGCGTAATTCGCGCCGCATCTGTAGACATAATATACGATCCATAATGGCGACGCACTCCGCCCAAGTATAATAAATGTCTTTACGGTGACAGAATCACCGGTCATGTCGATCGTAATCGAATGACAGGGCGATGGCGTGAAAGTTGTGGTAAAAAAACATTGTCATTGGCTCGGCATCTCACCGATTAAATCAAATTAAATTTAATGTTCATTTAAAATAAAATAAAGAAAGTTGTCAATTACACAACTTTCTTTATTAACACACACATGCAAACAGTGACTAAATAATTTATAAAAAACTGTTTAAGAAGTAAAAAGAATGCGACGTGCAAACGAATCCTTCAGTGTTTTGAAAGATTCAAATTTAAAATGAAAGATAACTAAAAATAACGATTTAACCCTTTGACCGCCAACGAAGGATATATCCGTCCATTATTTTATAACTTCCAAATGCGGTCACGTTTTTATGAAATGAAGCCATTTGTACCATTTGAACCAAATATGAATAAATTAAACTAATCTGCGGCAAACATAGTAAAGTAAAACTAATATTCTTTTGAAAATTTGTTAAAAACAATGGCCTGCAAATATTGCATGATAGACTTTTAATCTATACACAGACGCCGGGTGACGGATATATCCATCACGTTAGTGATGGTCCCATGTCGACTTTATTGATCGACACCATTTGCGTTTGAGCAGTCTAAATGGTATTAGATGTAGTTAGCTCGCGGACGAATTTGTTTAAATTTTAATCAATTAGTTTTTTCTATTAATATAATACGTAAACGGGAAATAGACAGAAATAGTAATTTCGTCCAACATAATTACAATATAAGGTCTAGACGTAACGAAGCCTTATGTTCAATATTTGATAGATGAAACATTCCTAGATTATTTAATTATTTTGAATGATTTCTTACACTCCAGATTTCTGTATAAACATAAATCCTCGTGTGCGCCTACTTTACTCCTAACTACTAATATGCGCTCGTGAGCGTAATTCTTAACGGATATAAGCTAACTGGTCACGTTGAATACTGAGAAATAACCGAGTGCCTAAAAGATATATTGATATATTAATTGATTGATGTTAATTTTAAAATAATTCTAATTAATTTCTACAAAATATTATTGACTGTAAACACGACAATCGTAAACATAATATTTGCATATTGCATATTGCTTCAAAGAAAAATATATAACGTACTCAATTACTAACGTTATATAACTCTTATCGTTTATTAATAAAAATTCACTATTTAATAATTAAATTTTAATCTTTGAGTTTACATTTTATTTAATAACCTATTATTATTCAATTTAATATCAACTCCCATCGAATAACGAAAAATATATATAAATGTGTATGTTAACTTAATTGGTTTAGTATAAGTCTCTAAATAAGGTCATAAACTGAAACAAAAGATGTCGCCATGACGCCCGAAGCGGATAAATCCATCCGCTTAAAAACACGCACATGTTCATTCGTTGATAACTTTTCTGGACGTCGGTGACGGATAAATCCGTCCGCTTGTGTTTTTTGTGTTAGTATTGAGCTCTGCGCCGATTATAATATTAATTAAAAATGAACGGCAGCACCGATGACCTGTTGCGGCTTCTGCAAGTTGTCACGGCCGACCTGTTGAGGCTTCTGCTATTTGTGATCAAGACTCGGGAGACGAATTTGAATTAAGTACAAGCGTATTTTTTACATGAATGTTATATCTATGTTTTAATTTTACCATTACCCGGGGACAATGAATTTATGATTTTTGAATAGTAAAATTAGCAAAGATATAGAAAATTAGTGCATAACTGATTTCAAGTATAAAGGGCTTAATATCCGTTAGATTTCTATGCCTACTATATGGGTACGTAACATATTCGCGTGATTTTTTCTTCAGCGGCATATGATCAGATTTTATTGGATCGATTACAGGACGTCAAAATCTATACATATAATACAAATATAGGATTTGAATACATGTGCATTGAAGATATTTACGGAAAAGTGATTAAAAGGGGATATGACAAAAGTAATATACTTTTTGGCATTTTTGTCTGTGAGCATGTATATTTCTTCGCGCTATACGCAAGAAACACTAAAAGGATTTTAATGGAGTTTTTAAAGTGGCCTTTTATTGTACTGGGGTTAACATATAGGTTTTATTGTCATCAAAATTGACCTACTGAAAAAAATAAGATACGGTAATTTGATATTTCAACGCAAAGTGCACTTACATACATGAAAAAGTTTCCTCCGATAATTATTACAGACTGTCTTACGTATATTTTAACCTTCAATCTTATAATTTACACAAACTTAATCACACCAGCTCATATCAACTTTCTCTACAGCTTAGCACTTACCTTCTAGGAATTTTAACACTATTTTAGATTCAAAACCTTATTATGATCTTAACCAGTGTACTTGCGTTTCCTAACATAACGACCTTCCCCTTGGCCAGCAGAGGACCAGTGCTGCTTTTTTGCAGAGGTTATGCGGGATATGCTTGATTAAGGAATTCCAAAAAGGGATTATATTATGAACATAGTCATATGTTGAAGTTAAACTATAAACTTAGTTCTCGTCTTATTGTTAATGTCCACGGTCGCTAAATGCCAAAATCACATAAAAACGATTAAACGATTTTTATACCTATAGCGACTGGAAGCAATAAACTGTAAAAACTACTAAAATTTTTTGCTGTTACTGTACAAATATACCCTGGCCAATAAAACAAATTATAACTCTGAAGGCAGACCACAGAGTTTATGTGTACTCTCACTTTTAAGGTTTATACATACGCATAGTGGATTTAATGTTCATTCCAGTTAATTGGCCCGCCACTCTTGGTAATAACAACGTTTCATATTTAAAAGAGCAATTTCATCTTTACTAACATTGTGAATACACATGATATTACATTACAGAATATAATAAAACAGAAAAAGCTTCGACCAAAGTTTGTTACGTATAAGCACCGTCATATGACGACGACAATGGACTGTTGTTCTTATTTTCAGTCGTTATTGTAGTATACGTGTGTTCGCGTGCACGTGCCTGTGCGTGAATGCGTGTGAGTGTGTGCGTACGTGCGTGCATGCGTGCGTGCATGTTGTGTATAATATACACATATTACAATCTAGTATGGATTTGGTAGTGCAGTGTATATCTTTGATACGAATCGCGTTTTATCTTACCTATAAACTTTCTGGGAAGTAAATTGTCTTATTCCTCCGTTTAAATGTTAACGCTTATGTGTTATATCAATGGGGACGCGTAAACTATAGATATAGATTAATTAATTAACACAATTATCGGCGCCGTGGTTTCTTTTCGGCCGGAACTCAAGGTCAAATCAGCGTGGCGTACAGGGCAAGTTTAATTTATAATTTGTTGGCGGTCATAGAATTAACTCGGATTAGGAATATTTTGGGAGTCGTTCTGATGGAATCCTTCTTTTTGTGTTTATTCTTCTTGCGACGATTTACAGAAGTTGTTTGAACGGTGATGTTTCTGGTTCCCTGTAATTAAATACCTGATTTGTGTTCCCGATGTTTTCGAAATGGTTATTATACTGGAGTTATATTTGGAAATGTCTTCTAACAATACAATTGGTATTTGTATACGATGTCAGTTTCATAACGTACAGAGACATAATATTTAGTATTTTCATTCTGATCGACTTTGCATGTAATTTCAATTATTAATTGTTCTCCTGACTTAAATTCAGACGCAAAGAAATGAACGCTCCCCAAAACATTGCCAAGAAAGTGTTGGAAATCCATTCTCGTAAACGTTTCTTCACGTTTTAATGTCTCACACTGTATTACAACCTAGTGTAAAATCGATAATAACCGATTAAATTGCATTTTAGCAAATTTAAATCAATAAAACAATTGCAATGACAATTAGCGACGTGGTCCTGACGTAGAATATAGGTTTGTAGAAAAAATAACGGTGTATCGATAAATCGATATTATTTGGCGACATTTAATATTTCGATATATTGATACATCCTGCGTCTTCGGTTTCATCGGAGAGAGTAGCATCTTGCTAATGTCACTGTGCCCAATAACAGAAGTCGTCTTACAGCTGAGCACATCAAGCTAAGAGTTTTCGTTTCGCCTCCGTCAAAAAATATTGGTTGCCTGAGTGATTGTTTAGTTAATATTAATCATTACCTAAACTAAGTATTCGAATAAAAAATGTTATGTTCCTAGGCTTAGTACCTACTTGATTAATAAATAAGAAAATTATTCTTGTCCGTGTTTTTGATTTCAGATTTTATTAGAAGAAATGCTCATTGATTGGTATTTATTTAGTAATCTAAGTTTGTATTGAGCTAAACTAGACTAAATACACTAGATTTTTTTTAGAACGCCAATATTACCTTTAAAGTCGTTATGTCGTAAAGTCATAATGATATCGAAAACGATATCATTAATTTAAAAATATATCGATACGATATATACCGATACTTTTGACATTAAAGGGGTGATTCAATCAAACAACAGTTCTTACCGCTCTCTCTAGATAGGGCATAAGTAGGAAACCCAGCGTGTCACTTGAATGCACGCACACTAAGCAACATAAACATTACACCCGTTTTTAACCTACTCATACAAAGACCAAACCAATCAACATTAATGACTGACACATGGTCGTGTGCGTAAAATTCCCATGCATGTACACTCACACTTTCATAATTTCACACAGAACTAGGCACCAGTGAAGTCGGAATTATTAATTATTTTATCGATAGTTTAAAAACTTAAAAATTTTCGGTTTTATAAAGTTAATATTACGACTAGATTATATCTAATAGTTAAAATGTTGTTTGTTCATGTAATAATGCTCTAAATAAAGTAGGTATACAAAAATATAAAAGAAAAATTTATTGTAAAAACATAAATGTAAAAATAAAACAATTTACGAAGCTAAAATATGTAAAGCATAAAGAATATATTTGTACTACTATTATTTAATTATAAATATATTTAAAGTTCTATTAATCTTCTAATTAGTTCAGTCAAAATAGCCATGAATTTTGACA
Source organism: Druceiella hillmani (assembly GCA_039881145.1). Lineage (NCBI taxonomy): Eukaryota > Metazoa > Arthropoda > Insecta > Lepidoptera > Hepialidae > Druceiella > Druceiella hillmani. The sequence continues at coordinate 21,584,583 of JAYKKI010000036.1, forward strand.
TAGCCATAGTAGACGAAATGCAAAATGTCTTTTTATGGGTATTTACTGGCCGCTGAATAACAGGTGTTTATTAAAGAAATGGCGTTTCGAGAGCATAAAGTCTCTTGTTTTCGTAAGATAGTGCAAACGAATATCGATATATTTTTCCATAATTGCCTTTTTCAAATTTATTATGTTGTTATTTAAAGGCGCTTGATCAAATTGATGATCATCCATCGACTGAAATAAATCTTCACCCATACATAATTTCAAAGCCTTTGTCATTAAAAATTGTTTGTTGTCTTTAGATTGAATTATGGAATTGAACATATCGCAAATTTTAATGACGGTTTCAATTTTTTTACATACTTTTATTACACTAAGCGAAAGATAAACTATTCTGCCTTTGCCTTTTGCCCTCAAAAATCTATGATCTGATGTATGTTCGGTCGCAAAGAGTGCATTTAGACAATTTTCACATTTAATATTTTTTGATGTGTCCACTGAATTCTGAAAGAATTTCTATATTATAATCGTCGTCATATTTATCTACATTATAATTTTATCTTCGCTATTATCGTACAATAAATACTTTTCTGTTGCGTTATTAATATTTTGAAGTGAAGTACAATGTAAAATAGAAATATATTCTAGAGGTATACAATTTCCTTTTCCTATGTCCTTTAATTACACATGCGTTAGTATTTTTTTATATGTGCTCATAAATTGTCTCGCGGTTGGATTATTTTTCGAACCGCCGTGAGCGCGAATATTGCAGAAAAGAAGTTCCAGGTGGTCTTGGCTGAATTTATAAAACGATATATACTTCAAACTAGTCCGTTTTTCTACCATTTCTGTATAAATTGCCTGAGCACTCTCCACACAAGTAATGAATCCAAGAAAACCTACTTTTCTATTGCTTTTTACTAATTTCTGGCCGTCGACCAGTTTTAATGATTTTAAATAACTTTTTGTCTTTTCAAAAAATTGGAACGTTTCTACTTCGTTATATGGGTTCATAGGTTTTTTTAAGTCAAATTGGAGGATATTTTTTTAATTTAAAATACCAAATAAATTATTAATAATTTTTACAAAATTACTCGTACCGTGCGTGTTTGTGAAATAATCTAGATGTGATTTATATTCACAAAAACCTATTGCATCAGCTACGCTATTGCTAAAAAGTTGGCTGGCTAATTTTACTTTCATTTTTTTATTTTCAAAATTAATATGTTCTTTTCCTAAACAGTTTGCTAAATGTAAAAAATCTCGGCTCTAAAGTTCATGCAATTTGCTTAATAAATCCCACTTTATTAATTTATTGTTTTGATCGACAAAAATATTGTAAAATTTAAAACCATTACGGATCAACTTTAACATGCGGCAAGGGTCCAAGAAGGCGTAGATGTGTGATTTAGTAACTGGGTGGTTAAAATACGTTTTCATATTATTAATGTTAAACAAGCAACCTAACTTCTTCAACATAGTTAAATTTGTAGGACAACCATCACATGTAATAGATACAACTTCGACACCGGTTTCATAAATTAACTCTAAGCACTGACGGACTAAATTTGCGAGCTGTTCCCCAGTAATACTGCCAACCAGGAAATACCCTACTGGAACTTTCCATTCAGCGTTTATAGCAGTTATTAAAAATACTAACGCATCTTTTGCTTTTTTTAAACAGACAGAATTTAGGTCACTTCCGATATCAACGTAACCCTGAAATTTTGTGCCTTCCCATTCAACTCGTCTTCTAATAGCCATTTCATCAATTATGAGATTATAAAATAATTGATAATCAGATGCTTCTTGTTTAAGTTTAATAGCTTGTAAGGCCTCCACAGTAAATTCAGGGTTTCCGTCGATATTAGCATACCATTTCTTCAGCGTTCTGGGGTGAGGAAGACGGGTGCCAATTTTTTCGCTTACAAAGTTATACACTTTAGGTGAGTAATAATGTAATGTCAATGCGAAGGATCGAATTTCAGGGCAGTATTTTTTTCTTATGACTAACTGTCTGGATTTTAATTTAATGCTTTTTAATGCCGTTATGTTTTCTTCCGGTACATTGTACAATTGCCTCACATTTTTTTAAATATCATTTAGATGTGCAGATTTCGTTCACGAAGTCTTTTAATCAAAAGAGCCTGTCGTTTGATAACAGTTCGGGATACATTAAGATATTTTCTTAATTTTTTTTCTGGGTGTTTCCTGAAGCTCTTCATTTTGATTATAATTTATATTCTGAACAGGAAGATCTTGCAATAAAGTCTGAAACCGAAAAAATCGTTAACATATATTTGTTTATAAATAATAAAATTACAATATATATGCGTAATGTGCTAAATATGATATGTACTGGTTTTCATTTGCAAGGTATTTGAAATTATTAAAGACGCCTTCTTGCTCGCCTTAAACAAAAAAAATGAAATTTAAATATTTACTTGTAAATAAATTTATTGCGACTTATATTGATTCTTATAATCTTAAACCATAATTGTTATTGTCTGCTTAATAATACCTTTATTCGAGTTAAAAATTAATAAACAATGACGATAATGGATGGCCTTGTCGACGCAGAACATTTTATTGAATTCATGACTTGGTACATCAGCACGAAATGTTGTTATGAATATCAGCACGAAATGTTGCTGATATATATAATGGGTATATATAATAATAACTCCGAAACTAATTGAATTTTGTTGACAAAATTTAGGATTCTAAGTAATTGGGGTCTTAATCGACAAACAAAATTACAAGTCCGTGTATGAAATAGATTTGCAGGTCTGTATGTGAAATATATTTTGAATTATAGGCGGAGTCGAAAGTAGTTCGAAATAATTTGCAAGTTAGTTTCAAAAATAATAATTTTCGAACGATAATATTTCAGAAATTATTTAAACTCAATTTATAAAATTTAGGACTCTAGGTAATTAGGTCTCAATAGACAAACAAAAATACAATCTGTAATTTTATTTATCTATTGAAACCCCAATTACCTAGAGTTTAGTAAGTGTGTATGTCAAATAGATGTACAAATTTTTATGTTAAATAGATTTTGAATTATAGGAGGAACGAAAGTAGCTCGAAATGATTTACCGATCAGTGTCTACCCTTTTTTTCATTTCTGAACATGCCTCGTAGTGTTTCTGCACACACACATATTATATATATATATATATATATATATATATATATATATATATATATATATATATATGTATGTACATATGCTTCAAAAATAAAATATTAACTATAATTATAAAAGTATAAGAGGACTTGGCATATTTTAATAAATAGCCTCAATAAAGCAATTTGTTCCAATTAAACCCATTTTCAACGATTTTTGTATTTGTTTAAATTAAACTACTAACCGAATCCAGAGCTGGATGCAATTTTAAAGTAGGAATGGCGTTCTGGTTTCTTTCCGTTCTGGTAGGAAAATATCGTCTTCAAAATGCACCCAACAAATGGTATCGTGTTTTTGAGAAAACCAATCATATCTGCCAGCAACCCGCATCCATTACTCTTTATGCTCCGGTTGAGCAGGAAATCTAAATAATAGTATAGTATTCAACATTTTATCAAGCATTCAATAATATGTCATTAGTAATGCACAGTTTAAAAAATGTATAGGAAATACAACAATTGTTCATGTTTCGTGAATATTAAACTATCGACTCGGCTACATCACTACGTACGCTAATATCACCATTTTGAAGACGTTTTACATGACATGATTGAATTGTAAAATGAAAATAAAATATCTAAATTTATTGCTTAATTATGGTACGCCTGCATTTGATACGTTTTTAGTTGGCATGTTTTCGCTTTAAAAACAACAAAAATTGATGATATAACTAAAAGAGATAGTAACTGTACCACACGGTAACGCAAAGTGCAGAACGTCCACAGGCGGTGCTCGCTTGAACTGTGCATTTGAACAATATCGTTATACGATATTTGAAAGGACATGGCATATCTAGTAGAGAGCGGGCTGGCGCTCGCTTTACAACATCTTTGGTTCTTACCATTTGTCCTGGTAATAATTAATAAACAATAACATGGACGAGAGAGAGATAACTAAAACGTGCTATTCGCACGATCTGTGCCCGGGCATATTTTCTGAATAATAACGTAGCGTAAGACCTTTTAAAATTTATCAAAGTTCTTCATCGAAATATATTTTAAAAAAGGATAACAATGGAGCGGCCGTGAAAATATATTAAGCTTTAATTGTGTGCTGCGGTATATTTTCTAGAACTCCATACTGAATATCTTCATATCGACATATGAAGATATACATGATCGCAGACGTGGATAAGATAACCACTGGTTTGCGCATAGGAACATAGTTGTGTGAAACCCAAGCTAATCACTGCAAAAAGTATATACGGAGGGGCATAGGCGGATTTAGGGGGGGGGGCACGTGCCCCCCGCCCCAGAAGTCCCAGAATAATCTATTTTGCTTAGTTCTCGCAAGTTATTAAACAATATACGTAAAAATTTCGTACAAATATTGCTGTAATGATGAGAAGCGCGTTTGCCTGTGCGAAATTATAGAATAAATAATACCGGTACTAGTACCCATAGCTACTACGTATGTAGTCTACAGTTTTGAGTTGCACGCGTGTCTGCGAGAGAGCGATCGGTAAGAGTTTTTTCCTGCTAATTTACTTCAACTCGTTGCCAACTTGGTTATTGAATTGTTTATGATTATAGGAGGACATACTTCTGGAAAGAGCTTCTACTAGAGTCAGCGTTTCCAAGAGAGGCAGTAAAAAAACTGAGGAGTTCCAGACTTGTAAAAAAGATACATACACTTGAAGAAGACCATCGAACTGCCGGGGCGTAAATTAAGAAGGTTGCGGAAACATAAGCAGTATGGTGAATTGGAAAGTATAACAATTATTAAAATAAAACAAATTTTTAAACTTATTTTACCAAAAGACTCTTAAACTTTATTTGATCATCAATTAACAAATTATTTGAGAAGAAAGAACGCAGCGGTACATGATTGAAAAATGAAAGAGATTTGAATAAATTTGTATTATAATTTCCCAAAAGGTTATATAAGTTTAGCTAACATTTTACAATTACCATCAGTTAGAAGTGTACTTCGTTGGAGTTGTAATTTTCCAGTTAAAGTAGGGAAAAATGATTTTATATTGAACGCCTTAAGCAAACAATTAATAGGTTGTGGGTTATTATTTAATGGCTGGGGCAGATAATAACTTATATATGTATAAGGTAGTTATAGATAGTATCAGTAAAATTTTAGACGTATAATTAATAGTATATTTTGTATTATAAAATGAGGGAAGCCGCGTTTCAGTTAATTTCCAATGATATACTATTTATTGATAATTTAAAAGAGAGACTATTCCGATATTTAAAACGAGTTATTGCTGATTGTTAGATATTTTGTCTTTTTCTAATTTATTTATTAAACATTACATTAAAAGGGAAATAAACTGTTGTCTTAGAAATTTAAATAGAATTAAAGAAAATAAATCAATTACGAAACTTGTGTAATTTTTCATTATTTTAAACTTTTACGTTGATCCGAGGTAAACTTTAATATTATCTTTTTGTGCTAGCTTCTTCTTCTGTACTTGCGCTGACCTATTATTCTTCCAAACTATTAATTTTAATCTTTTAAATTTAAACTTTTCCTTTTTCAGATTCAACAGGATCACCTTTACCTGTGCATGGTCAGTATTGCCTATGTGATCAGTGTCGTAAGTTTATTTGTCCTGATTTTATTTTTACTGATAACATAATAATGCTTTCGTAAATTATTTTGATATTAATTTCTACCAGCCATAAGAGCTAAAGCAATTTGTTAGCCATATGTTTTGCCTCTAATTGATAATTACTTTATTCAAATTAACCAAGCAAACATCGTATAAAGGCATAGTCCCTCTGATGAAATTTCAGGCACAATAAAAGTACTTGGTGTGCTTACTTTTCTTTCAATTAATATGCTATATATAATACTGATCTAGTATACTAAATGATAGATTTCTATATGCCAATATTTATTTATTTATTTCTACACTAGTTAATGAATTCACTAAATATTTTTCCAACTCCTTAACCTATCCATCCTTTTCCTTTCCTATTTCCGATGGAAGATACTCCCACCATCTTCCCGTAGTTTCCATCGAGCAACGGCCTAAATTTGATATATTTAAGCAATAATGTAATCACACCAATAGCACATATTGGCGAAGTGTAGGATACAATTATATCTATTCAAGTTTTGTCAAATTTTTTTTAAGTTTGTTATAGAATAATCTACTGATTTTACCATAAACTTTACATTAATAGTTACGATTCATACAATAGGCCATCTGTAGAAAACTGTTGCTATAGCTGAGATTAGTAATAGCTTAAACTTTCGATATAGTGATTAGGTTAGTTATGAATGTAAAATACTTAAATTTTGAAGTTATTATTTGTAAATGTAAAATTCAAGGAGAAATTTTAAAAACTCCATCTAGGTCAATTTCAATACAAAACATCGTCATTGGGCCTACAATTTGGATTTGTTAAAAAAATAACCCTTTCATGATAAATATTCTAATGTAAAATTTTTTACGAACGCCGGAGGAAACACTTTTAATAAAATATATACTGTAATATTGTGAGAATACCAACTTAAATTTAAAGCTTTACCAAAATTTGGAAATAAATTTCTTCCATTGAGACACGCTAAGAAATATACAACACAGAATACGCATTAGCATCCCACATATGTATGTATTGTCAGTGTGTATTTTTCTATTTTCAGCTCTACAGTAGAGGACACCAATAAAATATTAAGGACACAGCGTTGCAAGCTTCTAGATTATAATCTACTTGAACAGCATGAAAGTCAGAGAAACCTTAACGCATGCTTTTTGCAATCACTTGAGAATCCAAATATATTTTTGAAATAATTACCTATTATAATACTATAATTGTAAAATCTCAGATATATGTTGTGTCAAATTTTAGTTATTCTAAAATTTTAATAAAAATCTATGAAAATAAAACTTTTTTTTAATATATTTTAATGGGTTTTAATTTTAATAAATTCCAGTTCCATGTTTTGTCATAATGCCATCTATGAGTGATTATTCTACCTAGACAGCGCTATTTCTTGTCGTTAGTAATAATCGGCTTCCAATTGTCCATACAAAATTATGACCACTTTCTTGGCATCGGTTCGAAAGGGAGTGCCCATTCTGTACTATACGTTCTGTGAGCCACTGTTCATTAGGGCAAACGTACCACGTGACACCATGAACCAATCAGTGCTTTGTCCCTCGGGATAGCATAGAGATGTACTTTGATTGATAATTACCCACTGTCGATAATATATTTGAAAGTAAGAGTTTGGACGAATTGAAAACATCATTATATACAAACAAGGTTTCGATTATATTACAATAACTTAATAAACTATTATTAAGTTATTATAATATAATAAAAACCATGTTTGGATATAAATAATGTTATAAATGTAAATATTACACTGTTATTTTACTAATGTGAATTGTGAAATTTACACGAGAAAAATGGACAACACTTCTTGTTGATTACACAAAACTCACACAATAGATGTAAAATATTCACAATTAAATGAAACTACGTGATGTAGTATTATTTCTACTTTATTTAATTTCTTTACCACGACCTAGGTTTCGTTGTATTACAACATCTTCAGGTGGGATATCAGCAAAGATATTTGCTAATACAACGAAACCTAGGTCGTGGTAAAGAAATTAAATAAAGTAGAAATAATACTACATCACGTAGTTTCATTTAATTGTTAATAATGAATTTCTACAAAATTAACGCCAAATATATTCAATATGTAAAATATTGTAAAAATATTCAATAAACCACCGGATACAAACTTTAAATCCATATATGTAACTTAAAATCCTTATAAACTTAATATATAAACTTTAAATCCATATATATATATATATATATATATATATATATATTATATATATATATATATATATATTTATATATATATATATAAGTTCTATAGCTTTAAGTTCTTATTATGTGTTAATATTTTAATATTCTGTGATATAACAAGCATTTAATTAAACTATTATTAGTATATTTAGAAAGTAACGTGTTGTTTGTAGCATTCTCGAGTATATAGGTACTGTTTGGTAGATTGATGATAGTTGATGAGAGTTACCCATCTACCTGTATCAATTTTTCTTTTCGATATGGACAGTTCGGGAAACTGTAAAATATAATATTACATACTCAGAAATCTATGAACTAATTTATTTCATAAATAAATATCTTTGTGTTAGTATTTTTTTGGATTGTTATGTAGCAACCGCGTATTGATTTTGGCATATTTTCTTCTTATCTAGCATATGTTTTTGCCGTTTAACATATAGCATATTTTTATAAGACAAAGTTCTAGTATGCTAAATAATAGATTTCTTTATGCCAATATTCATGTATTTCTTTCAACACTAGATCATAGAGTTCACTAGATATTTTTCCAATTATTTAACCTATCCACTTCCTTTTCCTTTCCTATTTCCTATTTAATATTCTCCCACTATTTTCCCCGTGGTTTCCTCGAGCAATAGTATAAATTTGATACATTTAAGCAATAATGGAATCACATGTGTGTGTTTTTAGCCAAGTATGGGATACAATTTTAACTATTCAAGTTCTGTCACTTTTTAACTACTGATTTTACCACAAACTTAACATTAATTATTACAATTCATACAATAGGCAATCTGTACAAAAAGTGTTCAAATAGCTACGATTAGTAATAGCTTAAACTTTCAATATAGTGGTAAAGCTAGTTATAAATGTAAAATGCTTAGTGTCAATTACAACCAAACCAAACATTTCAATTGGACCAAAAATTTCAAACTTAATCATCGGCTCTGCAGTTGTCAGAGGACATCATTAACTATTAAAGAGCCATCACTGGAAGTTACCACATTATAATCTACCTGAACAGCGTTAAAGTCAGAAAAACTTTGAAAAATGCTTTTGAAGTCACTTGAGAATCCAAATATTTTTTTTGAAATAATTACTTTTTAGAATTGTAAAACGTCAGATATATGTTTTGTAAAATTTTATTTATGTTAAAGTTATAATAAAAATTTATGAAAATGAAAATATGTTTTAATTTATTTTAATTAGGCTTTTAAATTTAATCAATTTGAATTTAGGGTATCAGTGCCATCTATGGGTAATAATTCTTCCTAGTAGCGCCATCTACCTTGGCGTTAGTTATAATCGGAGCGCCACCTGGTGAGTCGGCTTCCTGTTGTCCATACATAATTACGATCACTTTTTAGTACGGGACTTAGACCTGTGTCGATCGCGATCGAATCGCTGTGATTCGATCGCGACCCGCCTGCGAATGATCGGATCACGAGGATAAAAATGATTCGATCACTTAGCACCCGTGACCCGCGAAACGACCCGCGACCCGCCACACGACCCGCGATTCACGGCTCACCGGAACCCGATCGATCGCAAGCGATCGACTTGACAACCCGTAACCCGCGACACAATCTCTGTCCTGTCGATCAGTTAACCCGTGGCCCGCGATCTATATTCACGCTTGAATTTTGAATGGAGTGTCGATTTCACATATCGTTTACTAAATTTGACAATGTTTTTATTAAGTTAGTAAATTAATTTGGTGGCGGTGTTTTTAAATTGATTTTGAACTTGTATGCATAGTTTTGGTGACGGTAGTAATTCTATTAAAGTTATTAATTTATGTAAACCTTTTGAACTGAATTTTATTACTTATTGATGACCGTATCTTTTTGTGGTTTAGATTTATTTTTATACGTTGTTAGTTAACATTATTATTTTATCACGTTCGTAAGTAGTTTTTGTGACAGTAATAATTATATTAAATTAGTTAATTTTTGTAAACTCTTGGAACTGAGTTTTATTGCCCTTTGAAGACCGTGTCCTTTTGTGATCTAGATTCATTTTATATGTTGTTAGTTAATATTGTTGTTTGAATTTTATTAAATACATAAGTACTTTTAGTGATGGTGTTTTTTTAGTTTTTCTTGAGTGGTTTTAGTGACGTTTTTTTTAAATTTAATTTTATCACTTATCGAGGATTGTGTATTTTTGTTATTTAGACTTATTTTTAAAATAAAAGAAGTTAGAATGTCTACTCTAGCGAAAAAGAAAAGTCAAATATGGAAACATTTTTCCATATTAAATAACGATAAAGCCAAATGTGAGTACTGCTCTTAGGTCATAAGCTACAGTGGCGGCGGAACTGGTAATTTAACTCGGCATATGAAAAAGTTGCATGGTATCGTGGCACGCCCGCAAATTATTCCTGAGGCTATCCCAAGCAAGACACAGTATATTGCCGAAGCTGTTCCTTCAACATCAGGCTTATCCGTTACCATAACTGAAAGCGAATCCACCATCCCCAGGCTCACAGGGCAAGTTCAGTCAAGAATAGACCACTTTACCAAATCTACAAAGCCACTGCCTATAAGCAAGTCAAAACAGCTTGATGAACAAATAGTAAAATTTATAGTAAAGGGATATCATCCATTTTCCATAGTAGACGAAAAAGAATTTTAAAAAATGTATGAAATGATATTGCCAACGTACACCTTACCTACAAGAAAAACGATCTCTTCAAGTTTGATACCGAAACGTTACCAATGTGTTAAAGAAAAGGTATCGGTGTCAATCTCTGATGCTGAAGCGATATGCCCAACTACCGACGGTTGACATTAATTAATAATGAAAGTTTTTTAGCGATCACTGCACATTATATAAATAGAAATGACGAACTTGCCTCTGTGCTCTTAGGGTGTACGAAATTTGACCAACGACACACTGCATATAATTTATCTAACTTTTTATTAAATGAAGTATCGACCTGAGGTATACAAAACAAAATAACTGCGATAATAACTGATAATGCAGCCAATGTTGTAGCTGGAGTACGATTGACAAATTGGGGACATTTTCCTTGTTTCGCTCATACCATCAACATGGTAGTACAAAATAGCTTAAATAATATTAAATCGTCGGTAGACCAATTGAAGGCAATAGTAGAATACTTCAAACACAGCTCTTCTGCATTAACCAAACTTCAGTCTATACAAGCGCAAATGGGGTTGCCTCCTTTAAAGCTCAAACAGTGTGTTGTTACTAGGTGGAATTCCACGTACGACATGCTAGAACGTATCCTAAAAATAAAAGATGCAGTGATCAGTACCTTGGCTATAGAACAATCTAGATTAAATACCTTAACGTCTGCCGATTGGATTCTGATTGAAAAAGCTGTGGAAGTCTTGGAAATATTTCATGAAGTTACCGTGGAAATTAGTTCTGAAGAGGCAGTTTCAATTTCAAAAGTTATTATATTTGTAAGGATGTTAAAGACGAGCGTGGTAAAATATTTGACTGAAGATGGTCCTGACAATTTTATAAACGGCGTGCATTTGGAAATCATGAAAAATATGAGCAATGTTTAAAATCAATTAAGATTAAACTTCAAAATTTGTCCACATTAGAAACCAGCGAAATATTACAGAGTGAACCTTCAGTCATGAGAATCAGAGAGCATCCAACTTCCGGCTTATGGGCTGTATTTGATCGAGAAGTGGAAGGCGAGGTTATGAGGAATCCATCGGCAGCTAGTATTATTGAACTAGATAAATATGTGAGCGAGCCACTGATAAGACGATCAGAAGACCCATTAAAATGGTGGAACGAGCGTCGTCTTATTTACCCTCGTTTATATAAATTATTGAAACGCAGATTGTGCATCACTGCCACTTCAGTGTCATGCGAACGAATTTTTTCAAAACCTGGTATGACAATTAGAGATAGACGAAGCTCATTGAAATCTGAGAAAGTCTCACAAGTTTTATTTTTAAATCATAATCTATAACGTATCTCATTATACATATTATAACATGATGATAGTCCACCGCGTTGCACCGATAACCTATACAAATTAAAAGATTTTAAACTGTTATCTGACTAGACTGGAAGTGTGCGATATAGTGTTAAGACAATGACTTGAAAATCACAGCGACAAATTCGCCGGCTGTTATTTACGAGTATGTATATATTTGTTAAGTTTTTAATAACATTTGTACCTGTAATTTAAAAATGTAATTGTTTCTATTTTCTAGCGTTTTAATACTGTTTCACGTACATTCATTATACATCTTGCATTTGAGAAAATTCTTTTATCAGCACTGATCTTGCTAAAGTACAAAATTTTATTTTTTCTATTTCACTGATGGCTAAGCTTAAGTATATGATTAAGTCTTTCCACGAATAAACTCAAACTTAATAAATTGTTTAATATTAAAATTTTAAATAATAATTTTGAACAATGTGTTAATGACACTAACCTTGTTAATGTAACTGCTACTAATAAATTCCTGTACCGCTAGTCCTCACGTTAAAATAACCGACATATGAACATTGAAAAACATAAACAAAACCCTAACCGCTTATTAAAAGTTAAGTTCTTTGTCACCATTGTAACACGTTTTAAAAACAATAAAAAAAAAGGTCAGATACGACCGCATGTCCATAAGACTAATATTTACACAATTTTAATTTTGTCAAGGATATAGACTCATTTGAAACAATAAAAAAGGGGGCGAAGTCATTGAAACTCAATACATTCTACTCTTGCTCACGTCCACTTATGCTTGGTTTTTTGAAATACGGGGAACTTCGTAGGTGAAAAAAATACCGCGCACCTTTAAGTGGTTCATAATCGCAACGCACTTGACGAATATGTAAATATCATTCACCGCCTATATCGATCGGTGTCGCCAGACCTTTATATTCTAATGGTAATGTATCAAAATACCGCATAGCTTATATGTTATTAAATATAAAATGACCGACCAATCAAAACAAAGCTTCAATATTGCAAATAAGTTGTCTCCATGATCGATCGATCGCGATCGACTCACGAGATATTCGATCGATCGCGATCGACCCACGAGACTGCGGTTGTTTTGACCTAGTGATCGATCGATGCGGAGTGTCCATTCTGTACTTATGTTCAGTGACTGAAGGCACATAATCTCTTCGTCCAGGGCGGTGACACATATTGCGCCAATGCGCGACTAGAGAATTTGTCTTGATGTGTTATTAAGTGGTTATCTTATCCGTGAACGCAGAAGAAAGTATAACGTCACACGCTCTATATAGTGGAATATTTTCAAAATACGCTGCGATAATTCTAGATGTCATAACTTTTGAAATATACACCATGTTTTACGCCTATGAAAGATATAGTAGGCAGCATATTTACGTTTTTTTCTGTTCATTGTCGATTATGTTGGAAACCCCGCGACTTAGAAAGTTGAAATGTTAAATAACAACATATCTTATTAATGAACATATCTCGCATTTGCTAGCTTTTTAAAATATTCGTATAGGAATGAAAGGGGAGGCAAATAAAAGTTATAATTTTTATTAATAAAAAATGTGAAGGTCGTTTTTCAGGTATCAGACGAAAAGATTTTTGGAGATGCAATCGAATGAACTCAAATACATATAGGGTATTTAAATTGACTTTATTTATTTATATTGCTCACAGTCACTTATTATTATTTGTAATTATTACTTATAAATACTGACAATAATACTATATATTTTAATATCAACAGACGAACAGTAATATAACTAAAATAATTGTTATTTAAAATTTCATTCCACGTGCTTTTATTTTCTAAATTTTCTGACATTTTATCTATTTGATCCAATTTATAACTCGCTGATTTTAAATTTTCTCTATCTAAACTGTACGAACCTAAATGAATAAATAAATGCTGGAATAGTAATGTTTATGTATTTTTTATCTTTACATCATTCGTCTGCAATTGTGTTAGTGTTAGGTATAATATTTTTATATTTACTTTCATTAATTATTATGTCGACTAGTCAATATAGCATTTGCTGTATATAAGGTTCATAGGTTTATACCTATGGAGTAATGATTTTTACAGATAACGGTTGCTTCTATGGGTCTAGGCATAAAAAAGATCCATTTGTTTAAATTATGAAGTTTATGCCATATCTCAGTCAGTGAAGTCACCCTAGTCTCACTCAGTAGCTTGGTTTATTAATAATTCGGTTTCAAATATTTATTAACCATAAACTGAGTACCATAAATGTTTACTTTTTAAATATATCTAAATTTTTATTGCATATGTTTTCATTCCTCACCAAATTAGTTATTGTATTATTAAATTTAGAAATTGTTGTTTTCACTATTTGTGTTTGTGATTTTAATAATTTAACTACAGATTTTTCATCTAGAGTCAGCAAGTTAATAGCGATATTATAATATTCAGGGTTAGCTTCGTCTAAGGTTCCGACAATGGTTTTTAATTTTTATTTTTTAATAATTTATTTTTCTTGGCTACTTTAATTGTAGCGTTAACGTTAGAAGTAATATCTGTTATTACATATGGACCTAAATAGTTGGGTGTTAGTTTTTTTTATTTATTTATTTTTTGTTTGCTCATTATGTAGGAATATTTTATCCTCTATTTTATAGTTATACGGTTTTATTTGTTTTTTCATAAAATTATTTATTCTTATTTTTTGATTCTATTAAATTATTTTTAACTATTTGATGGCTCTTTTTAAATTGTAAAGTTAGTTCACTTAAACAGTCGTCGTATATATATTTAAACACAGGTTTAGATCTTAATGTAGTCGGTAATTCTGGTTTACAACCAAAAAATAATGCACGGGGTGAACATTTGATAGATGAATGTACAGTTGTGTTGTACGAAAACAGCAAAATCAATCCATGCATCCCAATTAGTCTGATCTTGATTGATATAATGTTTTCGATAGTCTGCCAAAGTAGTATGACTTCTTTCAAGAGCGCCATTTGACTGTGAACGATAAGCACTACAGTTAATTTGTTTTAATAGATCAGAGGTGAAATCCTTTCCTTGATCTTTTAAAATACTATTAGGTATTCCAAATTTACACATAAAGTCATTACCTAATTTTGATGCTATTATTTCAGCGGTATGACAGGGAATTGCGTATGCTTGTGAATACTTAGTTAAATCGTCTTGTAATGTCAATATGTACTTATTACCATTTTCAGTTAGCGTAAGTGGTCCTACTATGTCTAAACTTATTTTTTCAAAGGGTTTATTTTAAGTTGTAGTAATTTCCATAGGTTACTAACTTATTTTGTTGACACGAAGTACAATTTTTTGTAAAATTTTTTATATCCTTTTTCATATTATTCCATTTATAATATTGTTTTATATTTTATAGGTTCTATGGAATCCGGCATGTCCATCGGTAGGCTTGGAATGGAATGCCTCGGGTATATTCTTCATTTTATTCGGTTTTGTGTCTATAATAGTTTCGCGAAAAACGTTTACTTTTATTTTCGTATTTCTAAAAATGTATCTAATATTTGATCTTATTTCATGCCATTTAAGTTTACAGTTTCGCAATATTTATTTTTTCAATATCATTTAATTATTTGACTAAAATATGTTTAAATATGAGTATACATTTAAAAATATCTTCATATGTAGAATCGTCCCAGTAATAATTTTTCGAAAATAAATAAAATATCGAATCATTATCGTGTTTATGTACCCTTATTTCGTATTGTTTCGGGTTTGGCTCTTTTAATAACGATACGTCCTTGTATTTATCATTGAATATTTTTAATAAGCTATCATTATCGATATCTAGGTCACGCGAGCTAAATATGGCTTTATTTCCGTTCGCGGTAATGACTTTATCATTGTATTCGTTTACATTATTATTGACGATAACATTATGTTCCAAGATTTTTAGACATGTTGAATATTTTTTTTGATTATTTAAGGGTATGGACTTTTGTTTTAATATTTTTATACGTTTGATATTATTTTCGTGAATATTTATTCGACTAAGTGCATTTGCATTACTATTCAATTTTCGTTCTTTATATATTATTTCATAATCATGTATTTCCAGTAATAAGCGTCATCTCACTAATCTTGATTCGAGGTCTTTTACATTGAATAGCCACGTCAATGGACGATGATCTGTGATAATTTTAAATTTCCTACCATATAAATATGGTCGAAAATGTCTAACTGGCCAAATTATCGCTAGAAGCTTTTTTTCGGTTGTTTAATAGTTTACTTCTGCTTTATTTAGAGTTCTACTCGCGTATGCTATCGGCAGATCTTTAGATAAAGGGCCTTGTGAAAGCACTCTACGAAACGCAAAATTGCATGCATCTGTGGTTAAGTTGAATGGTTGCGAAAAATCTGGATATTGCAGTATAGGCTCTCTAGAAAGAAGCTCCCTTAACTGTTTAAAGGATTTTTGTTTAAGACTGGTCCAATTGAACGATTCGTCATTCCTTAGAAGTCTAGTTAGGGGTTGTGTTATTTTAGAGAATTCAGATATAAACCTTCTATAATATCCGCATAATCCTAAAAAACTTGTAATTTCGCGAATGTTAATCGGAAATTTCTTTACAACGATTAATTTATTATAATCGAGTCTTACACCATTTTATGTAATTAAATATCCTAAATCCATTTTCAAAAATTGGCATTTTTCCGGTTGTAATTTGAGGTTGGGTTTTGATAGGGGTTCAAATTGAAATTAAAATTTCAGTTAATTTTTTTGTATGATTTTCCAAATGATCATAGTAAATTACTATGCCATCGAGGTATACAAAACATTTAATTCCTTGGAGACCGATTAAAACTGTATTCATCAGTCTTTGGAACGTGGCGGGTGCATTTTTTAATCCAAATGGCATACGTGTATATTGATAGTGTCCAAATGTTACAGTAAATGCTGTTTTTTTCCGCATCTTTCGGGTGCTTGTTTATTTGATAGAATCCCGAAACTAAATCTAGGGTGGTAAAATATTTAGAATGTCCTAATTGATCTAGTATTTCTTCAATAGTTGGTAAGGGGTAAGTATCTGAGATGCTAATTTGCGGTAATCGACTACCATGCGCTGTTTCTTTTCCTCGTAGTCGTTATTTTTTTAGGTACAATCCACACGGGAGCGATCCACGAAGTGATCCACTTGTGAGGTGTTTTATTATATTATTTTTAACATATCTGAATTTTTTTTTTCTACTTCGGACTTTAAAGATTCCGTATAACGATAGGTTTTTGTATGTATATTAGAGGTAGTCGGAATTTCATGCGTTACGGCATTGGTTGATTTTAGGATATCGCCTTGTAAATGAAAAATAGGATGATCCTCGGTACATAAATTTATAGTTGTTTGTCTTTCTTCTTCAATTCAATTTGCAGTTCGTAAAGAGTTAATTAGTTTATTCAGGCGACTTGAGTTATTATTATTGCTCAAAGAAGTATTTATAACTTTAATATTCGTATGATAATTAGCTTTGAGTTGCAAGGGTTCCAAACAAATTGTTTATCTGTAGTATTTAAAACTGGTGTCAGAGCTATTGTTCCTTGAACATTAACTATACTCGGACAAAGGTAAAGACCATCTTTAATGATTATTTTATAGACAATTTCTACTTTTATATCAGGGTTGAGAATATGAACGGGTATTATCTTGTCGCATCGCGGTTCAATTATTATCGAAAACATATTAGAACTATTATGTTTATTCTACCATGGTTTATTTAATTGATTAAGCTGATGATTTTTAAGCATGAAATTTATTTTGATATTAAAATGATTTAAATGCAATTGATTCGTTTCGTAATTTATTATACAATCATGACCGTTTAAGATGTCTTTTAAGAAGGCCTAATATACTGTCGAATTCGATTGGGAAGTCATCTCGCACTGCGTGTACTATATGAGTGACTGTTTTGTTACCGATCTATAGTCCATTCAAATTGAAGATGGAATGTTTGTAAACAATCACTTTTGACAGTTCAGGTATTGCAAACCTTTTTCTTACATTCACGTTAGTAATTTAATGTGGATTTATTTGTGATTAAAAAATATTTTTTATTAGTGTACACGTTTACACTGTATACATACGTAACTTATATTATATAGGTTATATTTTATATTTAAGAGAAATTCAGATAAGTAAGATGCGTTTCGAATAATTTATAAATATTACTGTTACATAAAAAATATATAATAATACCAACAAAATTCCTCTCATACTTAATCCAGGCTTGAGACTGGCAGTCTTAAAGACTGGCGTATTTAAAAAGTTGTTGGTAGCCAAATCTCTACTAGTAATTCACCCTTGTCAAACCTTCATCAACTATCTGTCTGTCTAATAAATAATATTCTATCATACTAACAAATAATACTTTATTTTTTAAGTATATTAGTAATAGTAGTTTAACGAAATGTTAGAACACAGAAAATGAAATTATTACAAAATAAAACAAGTATTACTTAATTTTCAAGAAATGACTAAAACAACTTTTAAAAACATAAAATACACTGATGTGTAAAAATAAACCAAATACGTTAACATTCTAAAGAAAAAAATACAACAATTATATCACAAAGAACTCAAAATATATATTATAAATACACAAACTACACTAATATTTCACATTGCTATATATAAATACACTAATATTTCATAGAAAAATTACACTATAGTGTTACAATCAAATCATAATGAACTTAATACACAAAATACATATTTATGTTTAAAAAAAATCACAAATACTTTATTATTTCAGAAAACAATTACCCACAGTGCACATGAACATGAATCACATCACAATGAACTTAAAACGTGAAATCACTAAAATATTTAATATAAATACACTACATACATAATAACAATTACAGATAATCACACCTTATATCACAGAAATATCAGATTCTGCGCTTTTTCTATTGCGTTTCTGGTATGTGAATTTCAATTTCTTTAAAATATTGTAGAACGTCGTCCTTTTGAAATTAGGTAATTTTATCAATTTTGGCGGGTGCGGCAAAGGCGAGCGGATGCGTCCTTCTATATTCCCGAACTGTATTGTACACTGTGCTTAGACCAACACCGGTAATTTCAGCCATTTGCTTTGCTACGTATTTTTTGTAAATGTGTTTTTCCTTGGGCGTAATCTTTTCTACGTATTTATATACGTTTATTAAAGTGGTTTTTTCTTTCGAGCTTAATCATTCTTCTTAGAGCGTTTCTTCATGGGCGATGAAAATGTTAGAATCCCGCCGCTAGTACTTGGTACATACGCCATTTTATTTACACATTAAAAATACACTTTAACAATAACTCATATTATAATATAACAAACCGAACTTAACGCTATGAAACAAACAATATTATAATAAACTTAATGTCATACAAAGTAATGAAAACAATTTACAAAACGCCAAAAAATCAGCGAGCAATAATTGCAAACGTCAAAATCGTTCAAAATTCCAATGGGAAAACACGTTCGCTAGTGCGGACTGGAACACCGATGCTTCGCCGTCATGTTGTTCTCGTTGCTAGCGGTGCGCGCCAAAAGTTGGCATACATGCGAATACACAGCTAACAAAAAAATATAATTGATCTCCTGAATCTATAAGCAATTTGACATAAAAATTGTGATAATATAAATAATGAGTATTGCAAATAATTATACTAGTTGTGCACTCGGATTAATTCAAATTTATTTAGTTCTATGTACATTTCTATATGGCTTCTTCAATACCATTATGAAGTTTCGTGTTTGTGGAACAGATAAGACTGACGGATGATTATATGGATTCGCATTGGTTGTCCTCAAAGCAAAAATTAATAATTTAATTTTACTAAACATACATATAATAAAAGTTAATGACATAATGTCCAGTAAACATTGTCATAACGTTTCGACTTGTAGTGTAATCCTATATATTACATTTTCTTTTGGCGGTACCGTTCCGACGTAGTTTTTATCGATAATAAAAAAATTTGAACATAACATATATCTGTCTCGCTCGAACAGTGCATACAGATCGTATTGTGTCACTAGTGCATATGTATTCAAATCGCACTTAATAAATTACAGCCATCCGCTAACTCTGTCTGGGCGAAAAAATAAAATCAATTATTTTTTTTTCACAAATTGTCCCGCAAAATTCCTAAGCAAAAACCAGGTATTTTTATTTGATATGAAGCAGGTATCTTTATCTGATAAACTGAGGATTTTATGAAATTCCAACGAAAGTACGGTTTTAAAATAGTAGGGTAATTCACATGAAATGGCCAATTGAAAAATTTCACTGTTTTTACTCTAGATGGCGTAGCTAAATCTAGTGAGCGGCTGCTATCCGAACATGTACTTTGCCGTATAAGTTGTGGCATTGAAAACAATTAAAAAGCATTTTTATCTTCAAAATTTAAATTTACTTCAGATTTTTTAGTATATTGATATTTGATGTTGTAGTGTTAATATTTATAAAATTTATTATGCTTTTACTATTTTTTCGTTGAATACAATAACCCATTGATAACATAACCTCAAATCGAATAACAAATTCATAAATGGCGCTAAATTTAGATTCCAGATTATACTTTCCAGATTATGCTTACATGATAATAATAAAAATGACAGAGTTATTGAAGACATTTCAATGATACTTGAGGATCCTACGTCTGAACGGGTTCAAGAAGAACTTCCGGCAACAGTGCCTTTAACATAAAGATCTAATGAGGATGCTCACAAAAGGATACGCCTTCAAAGTACCTGACTGATATTTACCCAGTTGTAGAACTGCTTAATAGCATCCGGAAACATGTGCAAGCAAGTAGCAAAGAGAAAAAAAAGAGAAGAAGAAGAAAGAGTACATTAGAGAAAAAAAAGAGAAAGTAAAAATAAAAATATTATGAAGAAAAATCTTAATATTGATAAGCAAAAAATTAAATTATATTCAAGTTCTGAGGAAGAAACGATAGAATTAGCCGGTGAAAATTGCGGTCCCGAAAATAATATATATGATACGTGGAATACGGTGAAAATTACTAGGAAACTGAAAAAATAAAAGATTAGCTGCTATGAATTGTTTGTAAATTATGGCCGCATATAAATTGCACTCCATTCAAAAATTATTGTAATTCTTGTGGCAAAAAAATTAAGAAACAAGAAACGGAATAGAAAAACTTGTACGAGAAAAAAGTAAAGAAAGGCAAAGGGAGAGGAAAAATGAGTCGGAAATTAAATGGCCATCTTATCCTTAAATGGGCGGCCAATTTCTAACAGATTTTAAGATTAAAGCTTTTAAAAAAACATTATCCTAAATTGCATATATAATTTGTAGACTACATTGAAATATAGTTTAGTACCAACATTTATTTGAAAAGAAAATAACATGTCACAATGTTTGTTTAATTATCTATACGCCAAATATACCATAACTATATCTACGTATAAGGTAATCAAATCTAGAAATATAGCAGCGTAAGCTGACATATTGTAGCTATCTCACTCTAACGCCTTATAAAATTAGTGAATAGCATATATGATCTAGATTTTTTTAGCGTCGAGATTTTGATTATCTTCACAAATTGTTTGAAACGCCTGACTATTTTGCAAAAAAAGTGGAGGGTTGCCAATTTTCCGTGTAAAATTTTAGAATTCGTATCAATAAAATAATGGTATAATACTTGTATTTATAACATTTTTTATAGTGAGACTTTCTGAAGTTAATATTTTGATTATGTATATATTTTAATAATACTCCGGGAATAATGCAATGAATTTTATAAATAATCGTCAGCTGATCGAATATTATATTTGTGCCAACCATATTTTAACTGTCAAATTCGATTGTTTACAAACATTCCATCTTCAATTAGAATGGACTATAAGTACATGTAAGCTAATGTTTCTAAAGGTGTTTATCCTTTTATTTTTCCAATTTTAATTAGAAAAACAACTGCACCAGCATCTAATAAATTATGTTGGAATAATTTTTTGACTGGTCAATTTGCACATTAATATAAGGGGTACTATTTTTTGTTATTAGATTTATTCGGTCTGTATGGTATTCGCTGTCCGTGACGGGCCCGAAGTTGACGGCGCAGGACCTTTCGCGTTTAAAGGTTCTTGCATTTTTAATTGGAATTTATTGGGGTAATTAGGTTTAGGAAAAAAATTACTTTTTAAATTATGGTTAATATTGTCGCGATAAGGAAGGTTACATTTGAGTTTTGGTTTAGAACGACATTCTTGAATAATGTGTCCCTGTTTTTTACAATAATTGCAAAATTTTGTCGGTATTATGTGACGTATGTGTTGTTTATATTTAAATTTTGGAATTGAGACATTTCATATTTTGATTTCTGATCTTGCTTTTCCGCAATGGCAATAGAGACAGCCTCTTCTAAGGAGTCGAATCTCTGTGATTTTACTAAAATGTTAAGCTCTTTCTCTAGTCCATCTATAAAAATATTCATTTTCATCAAATAGTGTTTTAAAAGATCAATATTGGGAATTCTGGCTTCTACAGTATCGCTAAGTGATTTAATCAGTTTGACAAACCAATTTTCTATTTTATTGGAAGAGCTTATTACAGATTCAGAAAATAATTGTTTACATTTCGAGTGGATTTTCGCTGTCTGTAGCACGCCGTCGATTTAATAATCGTTACAGTATTCGTCGATTACGTGATGGACCATCGATCAACCTCATTCAGTCATGGGTAGCAAGGTTCAGAGCTACCGGATCAACATTAAATAGGCCCAGGCCAGGACCTACACCATTGGTAGCCACGGATGAAAATGTCGAGCGTGTTATGGTTTCTGTCGTTGAAAATCCACGTTTATCACTGCGTACACGTTCATCGATATTGGGAATTTTGAAATCAACTTTACAGGTAATAATGCAAAAAAAGCTCAAGTTAAATCCATATAAAATTCAAATTGTTCAAGATTTACACGATTCTGACTTTGAATTAAGAAAAACTTACGCGGAGGTGATGTTGTTGAGATTTCGTACTGCTACGCGGATGGCAACATATTCTTTTGTGACGATGCTCACTTTCACATTGGAGGATATGTGAATAAGCAGAACTTTCATTACGGTGATACCCACAACCCAAGACAAATGCATCAAGAGCCTTTACATAAGCCTAAAGTAACAATCTGGTGTGCCATGTCTGCATCTGCAGTCATAGGGCCTTATTTCTTTGAAAATCAACGTGGTCAAACTGTAACTGTGAATTCGGAGAGATATACCCAGATGTTAAATGACTTTTTCAGAGTAGAACTACAGAATAGTCCATCCTTCAACCAAAACATATGGTTCCAGCAGGACGGGGCCACAGCTCACACTGCTAATGAGTCCATGCATGCAGTGCGGCAGTTATTTCCAGAAAAAAACATATCCCGAAACGGTACCGTACCGTGGCCACCTAGGACACCCGATTTAAGCCCATGTGACTTTTTCTTATGGGGATACTTAAAATCCGTTGTTTATAAAACAAATCCGAGCACTGTGACACAACTTAAAGAAAATATTCGAGCCGAAGTCAGTAGGATACCCCAGTCGCTCTGCAAACGCGTTTTTGAAAACATGCGGGTTAGACTCGAAGAGTGTGTCAGACTCGATGGCCGCCATTTGGAAAACGTGGTTTTTAAAAAATGAAATCCGCATTTGTTGTTATAAAGTTAAAATAAACCTACTTTGTATTAGAGGTGTAGTTTTTTTTTTACAATTTTTCAAGCATTGAAATCTGCCACTGGACACCCTGTACTTAATTCTAATTGACATTGGCCAAAGGTTCTCCCTTCGTAATATGATTCCAAAAGGTATGTTTTTAGGTCTGACCATGTCTTGAAAACTCTGTTAATGTTATTTTTGTAAATATTATTTATAGAAAAATAGGTTTATGGCTATTTTTTATAAATTATATGAATTATCACAGTTATTTGTAAAAATGTGCTAATCGGATTTTTTTCCATCAAATTTAGTAAGCATTTTTCTGCTAGTTATAAGCTAATATATTCCATTTTACTTATATATATATATATATATATATATATATATATATATATATATACATATATATATATATAAATATATATATATATATATATATATATAAATATATATATATATATATATATATGTATATATATATATATATATATATATATATATATATATATGAGTCCTGAAAAAATGCGTTTCCGAGCTGAAGTCTGCTTAAATCACTAATTATTTGTAATAATATTAATCTTAATTTAAAAAATAAATTTCTAGAGAGATCGAATTCGCATTTTTATGATGAGTTGTTTAGAAAAACAACTTAAATTGATGTGCTTCCATCTTTGAGCAGGTACAGCAAACTAAAGTGTCCAATATCAAAGAGACTTGGTCAGTTCTGCATTCTTTATACATTTACGTGGAAATAAAAGATAACAGTTTGATACGATAATCGTAAAATTTATAAAATTAATTACATAATTACATTAATTAATAGAAAAAAAAACGTTTACCCATTTACACTGAATTTCTATTTACGACGACATGCCGTTTCCAAGTGTAACTTCTTTAGCCTTTTGTAATGTAATTTTTTATATTCAAACAACACATTTCATTTTAAATGAAATAGGTTGCAAGTATACTTCGTAAACATGAAGCTAGTTGGCGGTAAAGGCATGAATCTTGGTAGAGCGGCAAGATACCGAAATAATCGCAATTAGGAAATATAGAAATAAGGAAAAAATGTTTTTAGAGATTATTTCTTCAATAAAGTGACGTTAACGTCGAAGAATTTCTTTTTTATCGTCCAAGAATTTCTTTTGTGGTGAATTCGTTTAAAAACTATGCATTAATTTTACGTACATGGATAGCATGTTTCGAGTAAAACAATTAAAGAACACGAAAAACTGGCTATAAAATGACGGATATTAGGTAAACTGTTTTCAATTTTATTCAAAATTATAATTTGTGACAAATGTTCCTGTCACGAGCATCACAAATATGTTAAAGTAAATACAACTTTTAACTTTCAAGTTTCAAACTTTGTTTTATCATTTTTCGCTAAATGGCTGTATTTATTTCGTTTTTAATTCCGTATCATATTCATATTGTAATTTACACATTAGCTTAGAATAAATAATATACAACTTATAACATAGGATTAATGCCCTTATTGAAAAGTTTCTTGCGTAAATCGTGCAAGTACGGCAGCGATGGAGAGTAATGATACTAAGTAAATATTTCGTTATGTTTGTTTCTCGACGATAAGACTAGATGGCTTTATTTCGGCACGGCGACGCCGCGAGGCAAATCTTATTTCTTCGTCTATCTCAAATGTGCCCATAATAATTAGGTAGCTAAATACCTTCTCTCGAGCTCACAAAAATAAATTAACGAGGAGTGAGTTTAGAGAAAAACGTGAGCGTCCTTTGTTGGAATCAAATATTGTACTTTACAGAATTGAGTCCAATATCACAGTATTCACTTTGAGATAGTACTTGGTATGTATTTATATTTTCTATATAAAATAAAGCAACGCAACTGTTTGTGTGGTCAGACCTATTATATTATTTACTTTGGGGTCCAGTAGCAATAGTTTAACATTGAGCTGGCCCCATTTGTATAAAGTTTGAGTTGAAGCGTTGGTCAGTTTACATTGGTAGAATTGTAGTAGTATAGTACATACACTCTGAGCTGGTGTATTGCATTACAATTGACGTAACATTGACTGCATGTTAGGTTTATTATAATAACATTACAGATTTTAATTATTTCTTAAAGCTTTATTTTTTGAAGATATCGGTCCATATTTCTTTCAAAAGTTTTACAATGAACATAAATTTTCACTGTATTTAATTTTTGCGAAATAAAAAGTAGGTGTTCCTTACAGATAGTTACATTAATAGATATGGAACAATACTTCAAAAGTTAGCAACGTATATGGTATATGTACAAAATGTCTACTGTACAGGCACTACACGGGCGAAAAATAATGGAGCATATTTAATAAATTACGATACCGCTATAGTTTTCTTGTAATCTTCTAGTCATATTTTATAAATCCTTATTCATGATTTTTAAAGTAGTTGGAAGTTAGTTGTAAGTTTATCTTCGCTATTTTTTTGGAATATATTGTTAAACAATATCTCTTAAAAATTGTATAAACGCAATTTAAAATTAGGGAAAAATATTTTTTTTGTAACGTACCAATCCAAACTAATCAACTATTAGTTATCTGTATAAACTATCTAATTGAAACGTTCTCGAACTCAATAGCAAAATCATTGAATATTTGCATTATAAAACAAATTGGTGTATAAAGTAATTTGGAACCATTTGGTGAGATGTTCTTGCCCTAAAATAATAATCTGCTTACTAACGGAATACTACCAGATTTCATTTACTCGTATTATCAACAACAAATATTCGATTCTTTTGTGATTTTTCTATATGATAAAACACAATATATAAACCGGGCTACAGGTCATCAAATCAGATCATTTCTCAATTCTTTCATTCACTCTGTTACGTTCTGCTCACGACAGCAATAACGACTTAGTTATATTATAGTCGCTTACCTTTGTTTGTTGATATTAAAATATAAAGCGTTATTGTCAGTATTTATAAGTAATAATTATAAATAATAATAAGTAACTGTGAGCAACATAAATAAATAAAGACAATTCGCATCTCCAAACATCTTTTCGTCTGATGCCTGAAGAAGGATCTTCAAAACTGGTGTAAGAAGTAGGATACTGATCATCTATCTGTTGCAAAGAGAAAACAAAAAGAAACAAAGAAACACATTTCAAGAAAGACAAAAGGAAGTTGAACCGCTATGTACAAAATAATTATCTACAGTCTGATGTAAGTGACATACACACACACAGATATATATATATATATATATATATATATATATATATATATATATATATATATATGTTCTAAAACCTTGTCATCTGAATACTTAACTGAAAACAGTAAAAATCCGATTAGCACATTTTTACAAATAACTGTGATAATTCATATAATTTATAAGAAATAGCCATAAACCTATTTTTCTATAAATAATATTTACAAAAATAACATTAACAGAGTTTTCAAGACATGGTCAGACCTAAAAACATACCTTTTGGAATCATATTACGAAGGGAGAACCTTTGGCCAATGTCAATTAGAATTAAGTACAGGGTGTCCAGTGGCAGATTTCAATGCTTGAAAAATTGTAAAAAAAAAACTACACCTCTAATACAAAGTAGGTTTATTTTAACTTTATAACAACAAATGCGGATTTCATTTTTTAAAAACCACGTTTTCCAAATGGCGGCCATCGAGTCTGACACACTCTTCGAGTCTAACCCGCATGTTTTCAAAAACGCGTTTGCAGAGCGACTGGGGTATCCTACTGACTTCGGCTCGAATATTTTCTTTAAGTTGTGTCACAGTGCTCGGATTTGTTTTATAAACAACGGATTTTAAGTATCCCCATAAGAAAAAGTCACATGGGTTTAAATCGGGTGTCCTAGGTGGCCACGGTACGGTACCGTTTCGGGATATGTTTTTTTCTGGAAATAACTGCCGCACTGCATGCATGGACTCATTAGCAGTGTGAGCTGTGGCCCCGTCCTGCTGGAACCATATGTTTTGGTTGAAGGATGGACTATTCTGTAGTTCTACTCTGAAAAAGTCATTTAACATCTGGGCATATCTCTCCGAATTCACAGTTACAGTTTGACCACGTTGATTTTTAAAGAAATAAGGCCCTATGACTGCAGATGCAGACATGGCACACCAGATTGTTACTTTAGGCTTATGTAAAGGCTCTTGATGCATTTGTCTTGGGTTGTGGGCATCACCGTAATGAAAGTTCTGCTTATTCACATATCCTCCAATGTGAAAGTGAGCATCGTCACAAAAGAATATGTTGCCATCCGGGTAGCAGTACGAAATCTCAACAACATCACCTCCGCGTAAGTTTTTCTTAATTCAAAGTCAGAATCGTGTAAATCTTGAACAATTTGAATTTTATATGGATTTAACTTGAGCTTTTTTTGCATTATTACCTGTAAAGTTGATTTCAAAATTCCCAATATCGATGAACGTGTACGCAGTGATAAACGTGGATTTTCAACGACAGAAACCATAACACGCTCGACATTTTCATCCGTGGCTACCAATGGTGTAGGTCCTGGCCTGGGCCTATTTAATGTTGATCCGGTAGCTCTGAACCTTGCTACCCATCACTGAATGAGGTTGATCGATGGTCCATCACGTAATAGACGAATACTGTAACGATTATTAAATCGACGGCGTGCTACAGACAGCGAAAATCCACTCGAAATGTAAACAATTATTTTCTGAATCTGTAATAAGCTCTTCCAATAAAATAGAAAGTTGGTTTGTCAAACTGATTAAATCACTTAGCGATACTGTAGAAGCCAGAATTCCCAATATTGATCTTTTAAAAGACTATTTGATGAAAATGACTATTTTTATAGATGGATTAGAGAAAGAGCTTAACATTTTAGTAAAATCACAGAGATTCGACTCCTTAGAAGAGGCTGTCTCTATTGCCATTGCGGAAAAGCAAGATCAGAAATCAAAATATGAAATGTCTCAATTCCAAAATTTAAATATAAACAACACATACGTCACATAATACCGACAAAATTTTGCAATTATTGTAAAAAACAGGGACACATTATTCAAGAATGTCGTTCTAAACCAAAACTCAAATGTAACCTTCCTTATCGCGACAATATTAACCATAATTTAAAAAGTAATTTGTTTCCTAAACCTAATTACCCCAATAAATTCCAATTAAAAATGCAAGAACCTTTAAACGCGAAAGGTCCTGCGCCGTCAACTTCGGCCCCGTCACGGACAGCGAATACCATACAGACCGAATAAATCTAATAACAAAAAATAATACCCCTTATATTAATGTGCAAATTGACCAGTCAAAAAATTATTCCAACATAATTTATTAGATGCTGGTGCAGTTGTTTTTCTAATTAAAATTGGAAAAATAAAAGGATAAACACCTTTAGAAACATTAGCTTACATGTACTTATAGTCCATTCTAATTGAAGATGGAATGTTTGTAAACAATCGAATTTGACAGTTAAAATATGGTTGGCACAAATATAATATTCGATCAGCTGACGATTATTTATAAAATTCATTGCATTATTCCCGGAGTATTATTAAAATATATACATAATCAAAATATTAACTTCAGAAAGTCTCACTATAAAAAATGTTATAAATACAAGTATTATACCAATATTTTATTGATACGAATTCTAAAATTTTACACGGAAAAATTGGCAACCCTCCACTTTTTTTGCAAAATAGTCAGGCGTTTCAAACAATTTGTGAAAATAATCAAAATCTCGACGCTAAAAAAATCTAGATCATATATGCTATTCACTAATTTTATAAGGCGTTAGAGTGAGATAGCTACAATATGTCAGCTTACGCTGCTATATTTCTAGATTTGATTACCTTATACGTAGATATAGTTATGGTATATTTGGCGTATAGATAATTAAACAAACATTGTGACATGTTATTTTCTTTTCAAATAAATGTTGGTACTAAACTATATTTCAATGTAGTCTACAAATTATATATGCAATTTAGGATAACGTTTTTTTAAAAGCTTTAATCTTAAAATCTATTAGAAATTGGCCGCCCATTTAAGGATAAGATGGCCATTTAATTTCCGACTCATTTTTCCTCTCCCTTTGCCTTTTCCGTTACTTTTTTCTCGTACAAGTTTTTCTTTTCCGTTTCTTGCTTCTTAATTTTTTTGCCACAAGAATTACAATAATTTTTGAATGGAGTGCAATTTATATGCGGCCATAATTTACAAACAATTCATAGCAGCTAATCTTTTATTTTTTCAGTTTCCTAGTAATTTTCACCGTATTCCACGTATCATATATATTATTTTCGGGACTGCAATTTTCACCGGCTAATTCTATCGTTTCTTCCTCAGAACTTGAATATAATTTCATTTTTTGCTTATCAATATTAAGATTTTTCTTCATAATATTTTTATTTTTACTTTCTCTTTTTTTTCTCTAATGTACTCTTTCTTCTTCTTCTCTTTTTTTTTCTCTTTGCTACTTGCTTGCACATGTTTCCGGATGCTATTAAGCAGTTCTACAACTGGGTAAATATCAGTCAGGTACTTTGAAGGCGTATCCTTTTGTGAGCATCCTCATTAGATCTTTATGTTAAAGGCACTGTTGCCGGAAGTTCTTCTTGAACCCGTTCAGACGTAGGATCCTCAAGTATCATTGAAATGTCTTCAATAACTCTGTCATTTTTATTATTATCATGTAAGCATAATCTGGAAAGTATAATCTGGAATCTAAATTTAGCGCCATTTATGAATTTGTTATTCGATTTGAGGTTATGTTATCAATGGGTTATTGTATTCAACGAAAAAATAGTAAAAGCATAATAAATTTTATAAATATTAACACTACAACATCAAATATCAATATACTAAAAAATCTGAAGTAAATTTAAATTTTGAAGATAAAAATGCTTTTTAATTGTTTTCAATGCCACAACTTATACGGCAAAGTACATGTTCGGATAGCAGCCGCTCACTAGATTTAGCTACGCCATCTAGAGTAAAAACAGTGAAATTTTTCAATTGGCCATTTCATGTGAATTACCCTACTATTTTAAAACCGTACTTTCGTTGGAATTTCATAAAATCCTCAGTTTATCAGATAAATATACCTGCTTCATATCAAATAAAAATACCTGGTTTTTGCTTAGGAATTTTGCGGGACAATTTGTGAAAAAAAAATAATTGATTTTATTTTTTCGCCCAGACAGAGTTAGCGGATGGCTGTAATTTATTAAGTGCGATTTGAATACATATGCACTAGTGACACAATACGATCTGTATGCACTGTTCGAGCGAGACAGATATATGTTATGTTCAAATTTTTTTATTATCGATAAAAACTACGTCGGAACGGTACCGCCAAAAGAAAATGTAATATATAGGATTACACTACAAGTCGAAACGTTATGACAATGTTTACTGGACATTATGTCATTAACTTTTATTATATGTATGTTTAGTAAAATTAAATTATTAATTTTTGCTTTGAGGACAACCAATGCGAATCCATATAATCATCCGTCAGTCTTATCTGTTCCACAAACACGAAACTTCATAATGGTATTGAAGAAGCCATATAGAAATGTACATAGAACTAAATAAATTTGAATTAATCCGAGTGCACAACTAGTATAATTATTTGCAATACTCATTATTTATATTATCACAATTTTTATGTCAAATTGCTTATAGATTCAGGAGATCAATAATATTTTTTTAGTTAACTGTGTATTCGCATGTATGCCAACTTTTGGCGCGCACCGCTAGCAAAGAGAACAACATGACGGCGAAGCATCGGTGTTCCAGTCCGCACTAGCGAACGTGTTTTCCCATTGGAATTTTGAACGATTTTGACGTTTGCAATTATTGCTCGCTGATTTTTTGGCGTTTTGTAAATTGTTTTCATTACTTTGTATGACATTAAGTTTATTATAATATTGTTTGTTTCATAGCGTTAAGTTCGGTTTGTTATATTATAATATGAGTTATTGTTAAAGTGTATTTTTAATGTGTAAATAAAATGGCGTATGTACCAAGTACTACTAGCGGCGGGATTCTAACATTTTCATCGCCCATGAAGAAACGCTCTAAGAAGAATGATTAAGCTCGAAAGAAAAAACCACTTTAATAAACGTATATAAATACGTAGAAAAGATTACGCCCAAGGAAAAACACATTTACAAAAAATACGTAGTAAAGCAAATGGCTGAAATTACCGGTGTTGGTCTAAGCACAGTGTACAATACAGTTCGGGAATATAGAAGGACGCATCCGCTCGCCTTTGCCGCACCCGCCAAAATTGATAAAATTACCTAATTTCAAAAGGACGACGTTCTACAATATTTTAAAGAAATTGAAATTCACATACCAGAAACGCAATAGAAAAAGCGCAGAATCTGATATTTCTGTGATATAAGGTGTGATTATCTGTAATTGTTATTATGTATGTAGTGTATTTATATTAAATATTTTAGTGATTTCACGTTTTAAGTTCATTGTGATGTGATTCATGTTCATGTGCACTGTGGGTAATTGTTTTCTGAAATAATAAAGTATTTGTGATTTTTTTTAAACATAAATATGTATTTTGTGTATTAAGTTCATTATGATTTGATTGTAACACTATAGTGTAATTTTTCTATGAAATATTAGTGTATTTCTATATAGCAATGTGAAATATTAGTGTAGTTTGTGTATTTATAATATATATTTTGAGTTCTTTGTGATATAATTGATGTATTTTTTTCTTTAGAATGTTAACGTATTTGGTTTATTTTTACACATCAGTGTATTTTATGTTTTTAAAAGTTGTTTTAGTCATTTCTTGAAAATTAAGTAATACTTGTTTTATTTTGTAATAATTTCATTTTCTGTGTTCTAACATTTCGTTAAACTACTATTACTAATATACTTAAAAAATAAAGTATTATTTGTTAGTATGATATTATATTATTTATTAGATAGACAGATAGTTGATGAAGGTTTGACAAGGGTGAATTACTAGTAGAGATTTGGCTACCAACAACTTTTTAAATACGCCAGTCTTTAAGACTGCCAGTCTCAAGCCTGGATTAAGTATGAGAGGAATTTTGTTGGTATTATTATATATTTTTTATGTAACAGTAATATTTCTAAATTATTCGAAACGCATCTTACTTATCTGAATTTCTCTTAAATATAAAATATAACCTATATAATATAAGTTACGTATGTATACAGTGTAAACGTGTACACACAATCACAAATAAATCCACATTAAATTACTAACGCGAATGTAAGAAAAAATTTTGTAATACCTGAACTGTCAAAAGTGATTGTTTACAAACATTCCATCTTCAATTTGAATGGACTATAGATCGGTAACAAAACAGTCACTCATATAGTACACGCAGTGCGAGATGACTTCCCAATCGAATTCGACAGTATATTAGGCCTTCTTAAAAGACATCTTAAACGGTCATGACTGTATAATAAATTACGAAACGAATCAATTGCATTTAAATCATTTTAATATCAAAATAAATTTCATGCTTAAAAATCATCAGCTTAATCAATTAAATAAACCATGGTAGAATAAACATAATAGTTCTAATATGTTTTCGATAATAATTGAACCGCGATGCGAAAAGATAATACCCGTTCATATTCTATTGTCTATAAAATAATCATTAAAGATGGTCTTTACCTTTGTCCGAGTATAGTTAATGTTCAAGGAACAATAGCTCTGACACCAGTTTTAAATACTACAGATAAACAATTTATTTGGAACCCTTACAACTCAAAGCTAATTATCATACGAATATTAAAGTTATAAATACTTCTTTGAGCAATAATAATAACTCAAACCGCCTGAATAAACTAATTAACTCTTTACGAACTGCAAATTGAATTGAAGAAGAAAGACAAACAACTATAAATTTATGTACCGAGGATCATCCTATTTTTCATTTACAAGGCGATATCCTAAAATCAACCAATGCCGTAACGCATGAAATTCCGACTACCTATAATATACATACAAAAACCTATCGTTATACGGAATCTTTAAAGTCCGAAGTAGAAAAAAAAATTCGGATATGTTAAAAATAATATAATAAAACACCTCACAAGTGGATCACTTCGTGGATCGCTCCCGTGTGGATTGTACCTAAAAAAATAACGCCTACGAGGAAAAGAAACAGCGCATGGTAGTCGATTACCGCAAATTAGCATCTCAGATACTTACCCCTTACCAACTATTGAAGAAATACTAGATCAATTAGGACATTCTAAATATTTTACCACCCTAGATTTAGTTTCGGGATTCTATCAAATAAACATGCACCCGAAAGATGCGGAAAAAAACAGCATTTACTGTAACATTTGGACACTATCAATATACACGTATGCCATTTGGATTAAAAAATGCACCCGCCACGTTCCAAAGACTGATGAATACAGTTTTAATCGGTCTCCAAGGAATTAAATGTTTTGTATACCTCGATGGCATAGTAATTTACTATGATAATTTGGAAAATCATACAAAAAAATTAACTGAAATTTTAATTTCAATTTGAACCCCTATCAAAACCCAACCTCAAATTACAACCGGAGAAATGCCAATTTTTGAAAATGGATTTAGGATATTTAATTACATAAAATGGTGTAAGACTCGATTATAATAAATTAATCGTTGTAAAGAAATTTCCGATTAACATTCGCGAAATTACAAGTTTTTTAGGATTATGCGGATATTATAGAAGGTTTATATCTGAATTCTCTAAAATAACACAACCCCTAACTAGACTTCTAAGGAATGACGAATCGTTCAATTGGACCAGTCTTAAACAAAAATCCTTTAAACAGTTAAGGGAGCTTCTTTCTAGAGAGCCTATACTGCAATATCCAGATTTTTCGCAACCATTCAACTTAACCACAGATGCATGCAATTTTGCGTTTGGTAGAGTGTTTTCACAAGGCCCTTTATCTAAAGATCTGCCGATAGCATACGCGAGTAGAACTCTAAATAAAGCAGAAGTAAACTATTAAACAACCGAAAAAAAGCTTCTAGCGATAATTTGGCCAGTTAGACATTTTCGACCATATTTATATGGTAGGAAATTTAAAATTATCACAGATCATCGTCCATTGACGTGGCTATTCAATGTAAAAGACCTCGAATCAAGATTAGTGAGATGACGCTTATTACTGGAAATATATGATTATGAAATAATATATAAAGAACGAAAATTGAATAGTATTGCAAATGCACTTAGTCGAATAAATATTCACGAAAATAATATCAAACGTATAAAAATATTAAAACAAAAGTCCATACCCTTAAATAATCAAAAAAAATATTCAACATGTCTAAAAATCTTGGAACATAATGTTATCGTCAATAATAATGTAAACGAATACAATGATAAAGTCATTACCGCGAACGGAAATAAAGCCATATTTAGCTCGTGTGACCTAGATATCGATAATGATAGCTTATTAAAAATATTCAATGATAAATACAAAGACGTATCGTTATTAAAAGAGCCAAACCCGAAACAATACGAAATAAGTGTACATAAACACGATAATGATTCGATATTTTATTTATTTTCGAAAAATTATTACTGGGACGATTCTACATATGAAGATATTTTTAAATGTATACTCATATTTAAACATATTTTAGTCAAATAATTAAATGATATTGAAAAAATAAATATTGCGAAACTGTAAACTTAAATGGCATGAAATAAGATCAATTATTAGATACATTTTTAGAAATACGAAAATGAAAGTAGACGTTTTTCGCGAAACTATTACAGACACAAAACCGAATAAAATGAAGAATATACCCGAGGCATTCCATTCCAAGCCTACCGATGGACATGCCGGATTCCATAGAACCTATAAAATATAAAACAATATTATAAATGGAATAATATGAAAAAGGATATAAAAATTTTTACAAAAAATTGTACTTCGTGTCAACAAAATAAGTTAGTAACCAATGGAAATTACTACAACTTAAAATAAACCCTTTGAAAAAATAAGTTTAGACATAGTAGGACCACTTACGCTAACTGAAAATGGTAATAAGTACATATTGACATTACAAGACGATTTAACTAAGTATTCACAAGCATACGCAATTCCCTGTCATACCGCTGAAATAATAGCATCAAAATTAGGTAATGACTTTATGTGTAAATTTGGAATACCTAATAGTATTTTAAAAGATCAAGGAAAGGATTTCACCTCTGATCTATTAAAACAAATTAACTGTAGTGCTTATCGTTCACAGTCAAATGGCGCTCTTGAAAGAAGTCATACTACTTTGGCAGACTATCGAAAACATTATATCAATCAAGATCAGACTAATTGGGATGCATGGATTGATTTTGCTGTTTTCGTACAACACAACTGTACATTCATCTATCAAATGTTCACCCCGTGCATTATTATTTGGTTGTAAACCAGAATTACCGACTACATTAAGATCTAAACCTGTGTTTAAATATATATACGACGACTGTTTAAGTGAACTAACTTTACAATTTAAAAAGAGCCATCAAATAGTTAAAAATAATTTAATAGAATCAAAAAATAAGAATAAATAATTTTATGAAAAAACAAATAAAACCGTATAACTATAAAATAGAGGATAAAATATTCCTACATAATGAGCAAACAAAAAATAAATAAATAAAAAAAACTAACACCCAACTATTTAGGTCCATATGTAATAACAGATATTACTTCTAACGTTAACGTTACAATTAAAGTAGCCAAGAAAAATATTAAAGTTCAAATATGAAACAAATTATTGGTAAACAAGAAATACCAAACCGATCAGGGTTTAACGCTATAGGATCAATTTTAAAAACCATTGTCGGAACCTTAGACGAAGCTGACCCTGAATATTATAATATCGCTATTAACTTGCTGACTCTAGATGAAAAATCTGTAGTTAAATTATTAAAATCACAAACACAAATAGTGAAAACAACAATTTCTAAATTTAATAATACAATAACTAATTTGGTGAGGAATGAAATCATGTGCAATAAAAATTTAGATATATTTAAAAAGTAAACATTTATGGTACTCAGTTTATGGTTAATAAATATTTGAAACCGAATTATTAATAAACCAAGCTACTGAGTGAGACTAGGGTGACTTCACTGACTGAGATATGGCATAAACTTCATAATTTAAACAAATGGATCTTTTTTATGCCTAGACCCATAGAAGCAACCGTTATCTGTAAAAATCATTACTCCATAGGTATAAACCTATGAACCTTATATACAGCAAATGCTATATTGACTAGTCGACATAATAATTAATGAAAGTAAATATAAAAATATTATACCTAACACTAACACAATTGCAGACGAATGATGTAAAGATAAAAAATATATAAACATTACTATTCCAGCATTTATTTATTCATTTACGTTCGTACAGTTTAGATAGAGAAAATTTAAATAACAATTATTTTAGTTATATTACTGTTCGTCTGTTGATATTAAAATATATAGTATTATTGTCATTATTTATAAGTAATAATTACAAATAATAATAAGTAACTGTGAGCAATATAAATAAATAAAGTCAATTTAAATACCCTATATGTATTTGAGTTCATTCGATTGCATCTCCAAAAATCTTTTCGTCTGATACCTGAAAAACGACCTTCACATTTTTTACTAATAAAAATGATAACTTTTATTTGCCTCCTCTTTAATTCCTATACGAATATTTTAAAAAGCTAGCAAATGCGAGATATGTTGATTAATAAGATGTATTGTTATTTAACATTTCAACTTTCTAAGTCGCGGGGTTTCCAACATAATCGACAATGAACAGAAAAAAACGTAAATATGCTGCCTACTATATCTTTCATAGGCGTAAAACATGGTGTATATTTCAAAAGTTATGACATCTAGAATTATCACAGCGTATTTTGAAAATATTCCACTATATAGAGCGTGTGACGTTATACTTTCTTCTCCGTTCACGGATAAGATAACCACTTAATAACACATCAAGACAAATTCTCTAGTCGCGCATTGGCGCAATATGTGTCACCGCCCTGGACGAAGAGATTATGTGCCTTCAGTCACTGAACATAAGTACAGAATGGACACTCCGCATCGATCGATCACTAGGTCAAAACACCCGCAGTCTCGTGAGTCGATCGCGATCGATCGAATATCTCGTGAGTCGATCGCGATCGATCGATCATGGAGACAACTTATTTGGAATATTGAAGGTTTGTTTTGATTGGTCGGTCATTTTATATTTAATAACATATAAGCTATGCGGTATTTTGATACATTACCATTAGAATATAAAGGTCTGGCGACACCGATCGATATAGGCGGTGAATGATATTTACATATTCGTCAAGTGCGTTGCGATTATGAACCACTTAAAGGGCGCGCGGTATTTTTTTCACCTACGAAGTTCCCCGTATTTCAAAAAACCAAGCATAAGTGGACGTGAGCAAGAGTAGAATGTATTGAATTTCAATGACTTCGCCCCCTTTTTTATTGTTTCAAATGAGTCTATATCCTTGACAAAATTAAAATTGTGTAAATATTAGTCTTATGGACATGCGGTCGTATCTGACCTTTTTTTTATTGTTTTTAAAACGTGTTACAATGGTGACAAAGAACTTAACTTTCAATAAGCGGTTAGAGTTTTGTTTATATTTTTCAATGTTCATATGTCGGTTATTTTAACGTGAGGACTAGCGGTCCAGGAATTTATTAGTAGCAGTTACATTAACAAGGTTAGTGTCATTAACACATTGTTCAAAATTATTATTTAAAATTTTAATATTAAACAATTTATTAAGTTTGAGTTTATTCGTGGAAAGACTTAATCATATACTTAAGCTTAGCCATCAGTGAAATAGAAAAAATAAAATTTTGTACTTTAGCAAGATCAGTGCTGATAAAAGAATTTTCTCAAATGCAAGATGTATAATGAATGTACGTGAAACAGTATTAAAACGCTAGAAAATAGAAACAATTACATTTTTAAATTACAGGTACAAATGTTATTAAAAACTTAACAAATATATACATACTCGTAAATAACAGCCGGCGAATTTGTCGCTGTGATTTTCAAGTCATTGTCTTAACACTATATCGCACACTTC
The DNA here is from genome assembly GCA_039881145.1 of Druceiella hillmani. NCBI lineage: Eukaryota > Metazoa > Arthropoda > Insecta > Lepidoptera > Hepialidae > Druceiella > Druceiella hillmani. The sequence goes on from JAYKKI010000036.1 coordinate 21,623,320, forward strand.
TAGTCTAGTCAGATAACAGTTTAAAATCTTTTAATTTGTATAGGTTATCGGTGCAACGCGGTGGACTATCATCATGTTATAATATGTATAATGAGTATACATTATAGATTATGATTTAAAAATAAAATTTGTGAGACTTTCTCAGATTTCAATAAGCTTCGTCTATCTCTGATTGTCATACCAGCTTTTGAAAAAAATCATTCGCATGGCACTGAAGTGGCAGTGATGCACAATCTGCGCTTCATTAATTTATATAAACGAGGGTAAACAAGACGACGCTCATTCCACCATTTTAATGGGTCTTCTGATCATCTTATGAGTGGCTCGCTCACATATTTATCTAGTTCAATAATACTAGCTGCCAATGGATTCCTCATAACCTCGTCTTCCTCTTCTCGATCAAATACAGCCCATAAACCGGAAGTTGGATGCTCTCTGGTACTCATGACTGAAGGTTCACTCTGTAATATTTCGCCTGTTTCTAATGTGGACAAATTTTGAAGTTTAACCTTAATTGATTTTAAATATTGCTCATATTTTTCATGATTTCCAAATGCACGCCGTTTAAACCGTGGATCCAAAAATGATGCCTCTGCCGCTAGTATATTTCCTTCTATGTCATGGAATCGTTCATTTAATTGGTTCCATAGCGACTGTACTAAATTTATAAAATTGTCAGGACCATCTTCAGTCAAATATTTTACCACGCTCGTCTTTAACATCCTTACAAATATAATAAGTTTTGAAATTGAAACTGCCTCTTCAGAACTTATTTCCACGGTAAGTTCATGAAATATTTCCAAGACTTCCACAGCTTTTTCAATCAGAATCCAATCGGCAGACGTTAAGGTATTTAATCTAGGTTGTTCTATAGCCAAGGTACTGATCACTGCATCTTTTATTTTTAGGATACGTTCTAGCATGTCGTACGTGGAATTCCACCTAGTAACAACACACTGTTTGAGTTTTAAACAAGGCAACTCCATTTGCGCTAGTATAGACTCAACTTTGGTTAATGCAGAAGAGCTGAGTTTGAAGTATTCTACTATTGCCTTCACTTGATGTATCGAAGATTTAATATTATTTAAGCTATTTTGTACTACCAGATTGATGGTATGAGCGAAACAAGGAAAATGTCCCAAATTTGTCAATCGTACTCCAACTACAACATTGGCTGCATTATCAGTTATTATCGCAGTTATTTTGTTTTGTATACCCTAAGTCTAAATAACAAAAATACACAATCCTCAATAAGTAATAAAATTAAATTTAAAAAAAAGTCACTAAAACCACTCAAGAAAAACTAAAAAAACACCGTCACCAAAAGTACTTATGTATTTAATAAAATTCAAAAAACAATATTAACTAACAACATATAAAAATGAATCTAAATCACAAAAGGACACGGTCCTCAAAGGGCAATAAAACTCAGTTCCAAGAGTTTACAAAAATTAACTAATTTAATATAATTGTTACTGTCACAAAAACTACTTACGAACTTGATAAAATAATAATATTAACTAACAACGTATAAAAATAAATCTAAACCACAAAAAGATACGGTCATCAATAAGTAATAAAATTCAGTTCAAAAGGTTTACATAAATTAATAGCTTTAATAGAATTAATACCGTCACCAAAATTATGCATACAAGTTCAAAATCAATTTAAAAACACCGCCACCAAATTAATTTACTAACTTAATAAAAACATTGTCAAATTTAGTAAACGATATGTGAAATCGACACTCCATTCAAAATTCAAGCGTGAATATAGATCGCGGGCCACGGGTTAACTGATCGACAGGACAGAGATTGGGTCGCGGGTTACGGGTTGTCAAGTCGATCGCTTGCGATCGATCGGGTTCCGGTGAGCCGTGAGTCGCGGGTCGTGTGGCGGGTCGCGGGTCGTTTCGCGGATCGCGGGTGCTAAGTGATCGAATCATTTTTATCCTCGTGATCCGATCACTCGCAGGCGGGTCGCGATCGAATCACAGCGATTCGATCAATCGCGATCGACACAGGTCTAATTAAAATTGAAGATGGAATGTTTGTAAACAATCACTTTTGACAGTTCAGGTATTACAAAACTTTTTCTTACATTCGCGTTAGTAATTTAATGTGGATTTATTTGTGATTAAAAAATATTTTTTATTAGTGTACACGTTTACACTGTATACATACGTAACTTATATCTATAACGTAACTTATATTATATTTCTCTTAAATATAAAATATAACCTATATAAGGTTATATTTAAGAGAAATTCAGATAAGTAAGATGCGTTTCGAATAATTTATAAATATTACTGTTACATAAAAAATATATAATAATACCAACAAAATTCCTCTCATACTTAATCCAGGCTTGAGACTGGCAGTCTTAAAGACTGGCGTATTTAAAAAGTTGTTGGTAGCCAAATCTCTACTAGTAATTCACCCTTGTCAAACCTTCATCAACTATCTGTCTATCTAATAATTAATATTCTATCATACTAACAAATAATACTTTATTTTTTAAGTATATTAGTAATAGTAGTTTAACGAAATGTTAGAACACAGAAAATGAAATTATTACAAAATAAAACAAGTATTACTTAATTTTCAAGAAATGACTAAAACAACTTTTAAAAACATAAAATATACTGATGTGTAAAAATAAACCAAATACGTTAACATTCTAAAGAAAAAAATACAACAATTATATCACAAAGAACTCAAAATATATATTATAAATACACAAACTACACTAATATTTCACATTGCTATATAGAAATACACTAATATTTCATAGAAAAATTACACTATAGTGTTACAATCAAATCATAATGAACCTAATACACAAAATACATATTTACGTTTAAAAAAAATCACATATACTTTATTATTTCAGAAAACAATTACCCACAGTGCACATGAACATGAATCACATCACAATGAACTTAAAACGTGAAATCACTAAAATATTTAATATAAATACACTACATACATAATAACAATTACAGATAATCACACCTTATATCACCGAAATATCAGATTCTGCGCTTTTTCTATTGCGTTTCTGGTATGTGAATTTCAATTTCTTTAAAATATTGTAGAACGTCGTCCTTTTGAAATTAGGTAATTTTATCAATTTTGGCGGGTGCGGCAAAGGCGAGCGGATGCGTCCTTCTATATTCCCGAACTGTATTGTACACTGTGCTTAGACCAACACCGGTAATTTCAGCCATTTGCTTTGCTACGTATTTTTTGTAAATGTGTTTTTCCTTGGGCGTAATCTTTTCTACGTATTTATATACGTTTATTAAAGTGGTTTTTTCTTTCGAGCTTAATCATTCTTCTTAGAGCGTTTCTTCATGGGCGATGAAAATGTTAGAATCCCGCCGCTAGTACTTGGTACATACGCCATTTTATTTACACATTAAAAATACACTTTAACAATAACACATATTATTATATAACAAACCGAACTTAACGCTACGAAACAAACAATAATATAATAAACTTAATGTAATAAAAGTTGGCATACATGCGAATACACAGTGAACAAAAAAATAAAATTGATCTCCTGAATCTATAAGCAATTTGACATAGAATTTTGATAATATAAATAATGAGTATTGCAAATAATTATACTAGTTGTGCGCTCGGATGAATTCAAATTTATTTAGTTCTATGTACATTTCTATATGGCTTCTTCAATACCATTATGAAGTTTCGTGTTTGTGGAGCAGATAAGACTGACGGATGAATATACGGATCCGCATTGGTTGTCCTCAAAGCAAAAATTAATAATTTAATTTTACTAAACATACATATAATAAAAGTTAATGACATAATGTCCAGTAAACATTGTCATAACGTTTCGACTTGTAGTGTAATCCTATATATTACATTTTCTTTTGGCGGTACCGTTCCGACGTAGTTTTTATCGATAATAAAAAAAATTGAACATAACATATATCTGTCTCGCTCGAACAGTGCATACAAATCGTATTGTGTCACTAGTGCATATGTATTCAAATTGCATTTAATCAATTACAGCCATCCGCTAAGAATTGGGCGAAAAAATAAAATAAATTTTTTTTTTCACAAATTGTCCCGCAAAATTCCTAAGTAAAAACCAAGTATTTTTATTTGATATGAAGCAGGTATCCTTATCTGATAAACTGAGGATTTTATGAAATTCCAACGAAAGTACGGTTTTAAAATAGTAGGGTAATTCAAATGAAATGGCCAATTGAAAAATTTCACTGTTTTTACTCTAGATGTCGTAGCTAAATCTAGTGAGCGGCTGCTACCCGAACATGTACTTTGCCGTATACGTTGTGGTATTGAAAACAATTAAAAAGCATTTTTATCTTCAAAATTTAAATTTACTTCAGATTTTTTAGTATATTGATATTTGATGTTGTAGTGTTAATATTTATAAAATTTATTATGTTTTTACTATTTTTTCGTTGAATACAATAACCCATAGATAACATAATCTCAAATCGAATAACAAATTCATAAATGGCGCTAAATTTAGATTCCAGATTATATTTTCCAGATTATGCTTACATGATAATAATAAAAATGACAGAGTTATTGAAGAGATTTCAATGATACTTGAGGATCCTACGTCTGAACGGGTTCAAGAAGAACTTCCGCCAATAGTGCCTTTAACATAAAGATCTAATGAGGATGCTCACAAAAGGATGCGCCTTCAAACTACCTAAGTGATATGTATCCAGTTGTAGAACTGCTTAATAGCGTCCGGAAACATGTGCAAGCAAGTAGCAAAGGTACTCGCATCCCAAGATTACATTAGAGAGAAAAAAGAGAAAGTAAACATAAAAAGATTATGAAGAAAAATCTTAATATTAAAAAGCACAAAATGAAATTACATTCAAGTTCTGAGGAAGAAACGATAGAAATAGCCGGTGAAAATTCCGGTTCCGAAGAGAATATACATGATGCGTGGAATGCGGTGAAAATTACTACGAAACTGAAAAAATAAAAGATTAGCTGCAGTGAATTGTTTGTAAATTATGGCCGCATGTAAACTGCACTCCATTCAACAATTCTTGCAATCCTTGTGGCAAGAAAATGAAGAAACAAGAAACGGAAAAGAAAAACTCGCACGAGAAAAAAGCAAAAAGTAACGGAAAAGGCAAAGGGAGAGGAAAAATGAGTCGGAAATTAAATGGCCATCTTATCCTTAAATGGGTGGCCAATTTCTAACAGATTTTAACATTAAAGCTTTTAAAAAAAACATTATCCTAAATTGGATATATAATTTGTAGACTACATTGAAAAATAGTTTAGTACCAACATTTATTTGAAAAGAAAATAACATGTCACAATGTTTTTTTAATTGTCTATACACCAAATATACCATAACTATATCTGTATATAAGGTAATCAAATCTAGAAATATAGCAGCGTAAGCTGACACATGTAGCTATCTCACTCTAACGCCTTATAAAATTAATGAATAGCATATATGGTCTAGATTTTTTTTGTGTCGAGGTTTTGATTATTTTCACAAAATGTTTGAAACGCCTGACTATTTCGCAAAAAAAGTGGAAGGTTGCCAATTTTTCCGTGTAAAATTTTAGAATTCGTATCAATAAAATAATGGTATAATACTTGTATTTATAACATTTTTCATAGTGAAACTTTCTGAAGTTGATATTTTGATTATGTATATACTTTAATAATACTCCGGGAATAATGCAATGGATTGTATAAATAGTTGTCAGTTGATCGAATATTATATTTGTGCCAACCATATTTTAACTGTCAAATTCGATTGTTTACAAACATTCCATCTTCAATTTGAATGGACTATAGATGTCCCTAAGACTTCATTCGTGTGTAATTAGGAAAAAATGTTTTCTTTTATGTGTTGTTCCTGAATATTACCACAGAAATTCTAAAAAAAGTTTTTCTGGGATCTATTGTCATTTTATTAATCACCCTCTTAAAACATTTTCAATGTATAAAATTTGCTCAGTTATTACTTGTATCAATATGTTTTATGTTGTTTTATGTCTACAATATACAAGCAGAAATCAGTCAATAAATACTTGAAAAAATGGATTAGTTTTAGTTTTTTCATACTTATTATCTAAATATTATCATTTACAATGAAAATAAGAATTTTAAATATTTTTCTAACATAAATAATACAATTATTTTATAATTGCCAAATTATAATTATATATTTAATAACAAAGAAATTAAGCTACGTGTTTCAAGGATCGTACAAAATTTCTTTAGAGATTTAAGTCTTTGCTTGCCATATTAATATAGAAAAAGACTACACATAAAAAATAGTAATAGGTGTAACATTTTTCGTTTTGTAATTCCCCAAATTCAGTTACGTTATGCGTTTCACGTCAAAAAACCAACCTAAACCATATCCAAGGTTAAATTGTATCCCGTATCAAGAGATTTACAGACATTATAACAGAGAAATCATGCTAGAATTCACTTTAAATCAAAATAATTTAAAAAGTGTCCCAATCTATCCCATTGTGCCGGGTATGTTCCTGTAAACGGTCACTACTGAGAGTCACACAGCACCGCCAGGGCTGGCACGCACACATATGTATTATTGAGAAACCAGATATTTCATCACATATATCCTACTCTTAAGAAGCTTTCGTGAGGTGATAAAACTATAGAATATTAACTCAAATAACACTTAATTACTAAATAAGTATCACCTTGCTGTCGCAAAGCACAATTAAATATTCAAAAATACAAATTAACATTTTACAAGAACCGATATGAGCAAGAAATCAAACGAAACTATCCTTTGGAAAATTTTAATGTATCAGCGATGTGTTTGTGGTGTGTAAAAAAATTGTGAACAGAGTTCCCACTAATTTATGTGAATACTTTAGTTTATTCATATTCTGGATTTATTGTTGATGGATGTAACTTCTGACAAAAATGCATTTACAGAATTTATTCAAGAAAATAGAAAATAATTTCAATTATGAATCTTTCAAATTATCTTTTCAAATCATGAAAGAAATTTCTTCGAGATATTACATGTTAATACCTTGTATTTATTTGCCTTCTTATCTTCATTCATATTCTTCATGCTACTTTTGGTCTTACGGTGTAATATAATATGGTCTCTACGTTTACATTCTTATTAAGTTCAATATTATTGGTGCCATTATTTTTTATTTAGTAATAATATTGTTCTGTTTGATATTATTTAGTAAAACAAAATAGAAGTTTGAAATATTGGCTTCAATTTTAAAATTTAACGAAATACGGTCTCGTCTGTTGTTGTTATATTTGGGAGTTCATTTCACAATCACTTTACATTTATACTGCCTCTAAATGTCAATTCTATTAATAATTTAGCCTCATTCTACATTCAGTTGTTAGCCTCTTGTTATTTAATAAAAATATAAAAGTAAGTCTTTAATAAGAATATTTATAAGATGCATTTAACTAAGATTTTTTTAATATTATTTTTATCACCATTCAGACATTTCATACCAATGGGCAAGACATTGTAATATTTAATAGCAGTATAACTCGATCTCTTGTTAATAATTGAGCTATTATTTTTTGGTAATGAAATTGCCCTATTTCTAGTATTAACAGTTATTTCTTCATACTTTTTTTTACAATTAGTATAATTCAATAATATATAGTTAACAATAAAACATTTAGTAATATTAAATGTAGCCTGAACATCAATATTACGACAGATTTTTTGAAGAGTTTTATTTTATAGAGACTAAAGGTGCTAACGTGTTTTCATATACATCATCCCAAAAGATTATTCCATAGTTTATTATATTCTCAATTAGAGCATTATTTATAATTTTCAAATTCTTTTTATTCATTACATAATTCAACTTATATAACACAAAAACAAAAACCCTTCATTTATTAATCATTTCCTTAATATGATTCATATCAATTCATACAGCTATCTATATATATATACCATATGTATTAACAATATTTTACTCTTTTGACTATATATATATATATATATATATATATATTTATATAGAATAGCTTTATAACACTATGTTTGTAAAAATCAAAAGTAATAAATGGAGTTTTATCTATACTAAGAGTTAACTGGTTAGCATCAAGTCTAGTACTTAAAGAATTTTACTGTTTTGGTATTCTACTCTGTATTTCAAACCAAGTTTTTCCTCTCATGCTCTCCTGTCCAAACCTTTGCACTACCTTTGTAACCCTTCCCCCTTGATTTACTTAAACCTTTGACAAATAGACCTGATAATAGTAGTTTTATCGCTTAAAAATACTAATGTAAACTTTTTTAGTTTTAAAAGAGGCTGAACCCAGCCGTAAATTAGTTAATAAGCATTGAGTATGTATGGCGGCGATATTCGATACTGAAAAGTTTTAGATGTATGTGAGATGCAAATGCCCCAACAGATACCTTTCTATGGCTATAACCCACTCAGTTACATGCACGGGTAAAGCTGTTGCAAATGAATTGGCTAAATATTTTGAATGATTTTTTTTGTACAATGAATTTATGCTCAACTTTGCAAAAGCAACACGGGTCCGCTCATTGTGACGGTCCCTCTCTGTTTCATATCATGAAAGTAGACTGTACTGATTTTTAGTTCACATTGAGACAGGTCCATACAAAACTGACGCATTATTCTGATATGTTGATAGCTAGGTTTGGTAACAATTTAAGCTTCTGGCTGTTATATGAAAGGAAGAAATTATATTTTATTCCATCTTCCTAGACTGTGCACGAATACCCTGCAGCACTCACTTGTTTTCCATGCACTTACATTGATCAACACATTATCGCAAGAGATGCCAAAACTTCTTTCTCTTTTTTCACTAAGAATTCTATTACGACAACAACTGTAAATTTTTTCTGACTGGTAGTAATAAAAAATTTTTTCATTGAAACTTTCACACCTCTGCTGGCACTGGGATTTTTAGGTTGGAAAGCAGTAATGGATTTGACAGAAGAATCATCTGAAGACCGCGAAAACCCAGCACCTCCCATATACTACGCAGTTTTTGGACTCCTCAGCCTGATCAAGATTTTAATCAACGTTAGAAATCTTGGTACATTTCTGGAAATGTGCCGACATTCTTTTCACAAGTTGTTCTTGATTAGTAGTTCTTGATTACATTTTCTGCAGCGCCCCTATTGGTCTTCAGTGCAGTATTTTAATGATTAATTGATAAGAATTGTTCCCAAATTTGATGCTTTTTGCGCCCTGGTGTTGATATTTTTATTTTTATAACAACATCTCCCGAAATTTCCAAAATTAATACACACTTTCAAAATGGAATATCAGAAAGAAAGTCCGACCTATATATAATCTATTGTTAGTACCCCGCCAGTAAAGTCCCGTTCCGTCACCTGCTGAGTTGAAACAGGAAGGAGAAAGTAATTACCCCCAATTACTGTGGGTATTTATTACTGTTAATTTGAATAAACTATCAGATATTTCCCCTATTATAGACAAACATTGGAACGTACAGGTGTATGGGGTTCAGTATCGATAAATATTAGAGAAAAAATAAAATATATAATTCTGACCAAATTTTGTAAATGTTTTCTCAGGCGAGTTTTAAAATAGTCTAGAAATGAATTATGTTGGATCTGTTCATGAAGCAAATTGATTATTTTATAAAATTTAAAAAAAGTGTTTTTTCCAACCTGTACATTACAGATTTAGTTAATTAAACTAAAGTCTAAACAATACCAAAATATAATATTCAACAATACCCTTTGGCCTATAGAGAGCATTCATTTTTGGTGAATTTATAAACTTCAGAAATATTTCAAGTTTCCACTAAATACTTAATATATATGCACTTTATGGGTACACACTTTGGTGTGAAAAAAAATATTTTTATTATATTTTTAAAGTATTTAATCTTAAAGTGATCTCCAATTTTTATATTGGAATTTGGCAAAAAGGACTTGTTTACAGTTTTCCAAGAAATATAAGCAAAGAAACCGACATTAAACACAATTGTGTGATAGATGTTAGCTGCTCTAGCTGAGTTTTCATTAATTATCATGATTCTGGGATTCATCATTATGTTGCGTCATTCTTTCATCTTATGACGGGATGAAAGTACTAAGAAGTTTATCTTTGAGGAACCATATTGGACTATCTATATTTGAGAATCATGAAAAAAATAGTACAGTGATCTAGGGACCAAATTTTAATTTTCGTTTCAATGTTCACAGTCTTAATCAATGACATTTGTCATAGCATCATGTCTTGGTGATATAATTATTTCTATATATAACCTATTTGGATCAGTATTTATATTTAATGTAAAGTGTGCAAAATGTGAAACCAGTATAATTCAGTCATCTGTTTAGTAAACTTCATTCTAAAATAAATAAATAATTTGTTTTCACATACCATTACTTGTGGTAAAATAGAAAATAAATAGACGGTAAGAAATATATATGTAGCCAGAATCATCACACAATGTTTCCTATACTAATTATATAGTTCATCATGATAATAAAATGAATGAAAATATATTTAGAACCAAGCCATATACTGATGTTGTTGTAATAAAGTGCATTAATCATGCTTAAAAAAGAATAGACAATCATTTCAGGATATTAAAAAGCGTAAAAGGCTTTGATGGAAACGGTTGATTGTCTGAAAAGTTAATGAATTCACAAATTGCTTCATGTTGTAATGCAGGTAATATTGATGAAATATGTAAAGCTTCGTGAGTGGCATTATATTTTAAATATTCTACCTATATCAAATTTTTTTCTTTTCTAAAAAATATCTTCATTTTGCAGCTTTTATCATTAAGCACTAATATTACTTCATCAGCTCCTTACAACAGACATGAGACTGAAGTATTTTCCAGTCCTGTACCACATGTAACAACAACCAAATCATTTACTCAACCATCCATTCGTGGATATATCAAACAGTGATGAGTATATGCAGTAACATTTATTGGGTTAAATGTGTGTATATGTTAATGGTCACAAGAAATGATTCAGTCTCTCTGTACAGGTAATGAAATGAAGTCATAGTGTTAGAAGAATCGTAAGTTGTAAGTACGAATGGTTATTTCCCCAAAACGAGTGACTGTGGTTTTGGGACCAAAATCTTGAAAATATTGTAATGTAAATATTAAACAAAATCTTTATAATAATTTTACACATTTAGTTTTACACCTGAATAAGATTACGTAGGAAAAAGTCACTGTCAATGGAAGAAAATATTAAGAATGAAAATTTTTCATTATAAGTTAGAAAAAAATACCTATATTTTTGGTTCGATAATAAATATATACAGTCTTGTAAAGAACTCAATAGACACCATTTTTAAAAGGCGTTTCTTCCAAACTTGTTTTTAGAACTCATTATGTAGCTTGTTGTTGCTTATTTATATTGTTAGTTACGATTTAAAATAATAAATCTGCTTTGCAAACACAAAAAAATTTACAGTCCTACTATAGTCCACTGGTTACTGGTGTCCATATTTGTAATTGTTGTATTATCTTAAAAGTAGTAACATAAATGGTAATGTGATAAGTAGCTTTTTTCATAGATTAGTGCATAAAGAGCTCAACTTATTGCTAGAGAAAATAGACTCTTGGAAATTCAATTATTATATAAATAAGGCACATTTCAAGTTCAACCTGTTGGATATTGATGTTCTGCTATACAATAGGAGATCCAAAATTCTGCAGAACAGAAGAGTTGCAAGTTAAATAAAATAATGGAACTGTTTTTTTTTTCAATATAATCTTCCATAAGCTAAATTCATTTATTGGATCTTGAAATTAATTTTTCGAGACCAAAAAAACATTTTTTGTTTTGCCTTTTTCCCTTCTGAAAATGAGCTGAAATTGCCTCCTAGACCTCCTTCACACTTAAATTTTCTTCCTCGAAGCTCTTTTCTCATGTTTGGGAACAACTAAAAATCACTGGGAGCAAGGTCAGGGCTGTAGGTTGGATGAATCCGTGATTCCAAGCCGGGTTTGTGAACAGCATCCATTGAAACTTTGCTTTTGTGATTTGGCACGTTGTCTTGCAAAAGCGATACACTCCTAGCCAGTTTTTCGCATTTCTTTTCCTTAATAGAGAAATTATTAGTATAGTACTCTCCAGTGTTAGTGAACCTTTTTCTTTTTAGTCAATCAATAAAATTCCATCACAATTCCAAAAAATGGTTGCCATTAAGTTAGCAGCCAATTTCAAGACCTTAAACTTCGAAAGGACATCTTTTTGTGCAATTGCATCGACTCTTGCTCGGATTCAGGCTCTAAGTGATGAACCCAAATTTTATATCCAGTTACAATTTCCTCTGTAGATTCATCAGAACACAGATTTAAAACTTCCTTAGATGCCTCGACTCGTTGTTGCTTTTGTGGTGGCATAAACATTCTCAGGATACATCTTGCACTGACACTAGTCATGCCATCTTGTTCATGCAGAATTCTTAAAATTGTTACATCTAATACACTTAATAACACAGAAAACTGTTTATTCTTCAGGTGAGCATCTTCCAATACAATTGGCCTCAATCAGTCATCCCGGGTGGGGATCGGGGCTCATGGCCGGAGTAGTCTCAACATTCTTTAAACCGACCATGCCACTTGTAAACCATGATTTTACCATCTCCGTAAACAACTCCCATCTCACTCATGATGGTTTCAGGCGTTTTTCCTTGCTCAGTTAGAAATTAAATCATAGTGCGTAGTTTTATTTGCTCCATTTATAATTGTATATAAATCAAATGTCAAGACCATAATGTAATGAATGACGTTAGGGACTTGACGTTTGATTTATTTCCTCTAATGAGTTTCTAATTAGTGAAGTACCAAGAAAAACTCTGTGCCACCCTCCCTTCTTCTTCATTCCACGGACTTTTGGACCTCCCCTTGTACAATACATATGGAAGTGTTTGAGTAAGATGGGTTTAATTAAGAATGGACCAAGGACTGACCAAAAAAACCAATTTGTAAAAACAAGCTATAAAACTAATTACACGTATGTAGTAAAGACGTTGTAAATGATGTTCAATATTTTAAGGGATCTTTTAACAATTTATGTCATTGATGTTAATTAATTATTTAGAACCAAATTAGTGTGAATGATACATTACATTTTGTCTTGAATACTCCAAAATAGCTGTATGAAATACAAAATTTGACGATGTGTTCCAATCAAGGTTATTAAATTTTTTTTTCGTAGCTTTTATCTAAAAAATTGTGTTTTGAGTACCTTTTTTGAAATTGGTGATTTGTATTTCAGCATGGTTTAATATTTTGAAAAGGGTTTTCACATTAAACTCTAAATTTAAATAGACAAGATTAACAAATTTCATTCCTTAAAATATCCTCATATTATTTCAATTAAATCAGTAAGTACAGACAGCAAATTTTCAGATCTAATCAATTATAATTTTAACCTTACTATTTTACCCAATATTTTGGATTTAACTTAAAGATTTAAGTTGGCTGATAAGTACAATATAACAGCATCTTAATTCATTTAGATTTAGACTTACCAAATTTGAGTCCATTTGTACTTTTTACTGAGACAAATCTCAAAAAATAAAATTTTTTTTAGATTCCAAGATAGGAAAAATACCATTAATGCAATATCATGTATCATGTGACCATCAGCTCGTCCATCCATCTGTCAAAGCACACATGCTTATCTCTTATAGATATTTTTCTCAGAAATTGTTTGATAGAGAAAATTTAAATTTGACGTAATAATAAATCCACCATATTACCACACCGAAAAAATCATAAAAAGTTTTTTTATTCTGAACACTCTTTGTAAAATATTATGCTCTTAAGTGAAGTGCCCTATGTTATCATTGTTGTCATCCCACTAATTTTTCAACTACGAATTGAAAACATTTCAAAAATTCTAAGTACCAGTATTTTATCGATTATGTTTTATAAATTTTAAATTAAAATTGTTTTGATTAATTTATGTAAACAATTTCAAGAGGTAAAGATATTATAAGATTTTTAATGCAAACCTTATCCGTTGACAGTGCATGTCACTTTTATCAAGGCATGCGTTGAGAGTCAAATCAGGACGTTTTTCTAATGATGTTAAATGTGGAAGAAATAAAATTAGTTTCAATGAAACAAATTGATAATTTAGAAATGTATTTATCTCACTGTAATTGTTTCATTTTATATGAGATTATGCAATTGAATATATACAATAATGTATTGTGTTAATAAACCTGCAAAACTTAACAACAATGACGCCCTGATATTGAACAAATTGCAAGCAGAGAAATCACCACCGGCATCCAGTATTCTCAGGTTGTGGGTTATTTGACGTTGCAGATCTTTGAAAGAGTAAATATTTATAAATGAGTAAATGTAATTATGATTCTTTATAATTTTAATTTGCATACAATTGCACTGCACTGGAAGAGTGGAGGTACTATTTATTAGCTTTGGATCTACTTCTTAAAGATTCACACCTTTACAGCTAACATAGGTGATCTGTCCATTATCAGTTGACATTTATTTAGGAAAATTACAATTTTTACCCATAAAAATTAAAGAAAGTCCACATGACAAGCTAACTTTCCATTTGAGTTTAACAAGAAACTAGTTCAATAATTTCATTTTTTCGCTATTGAAAATATTAACATTTCTTTTAATTCTCAACCAGGTGATAATATTTACTAAAATTAATTATTAATAGCTTAGACTAATTGGTTTTCCAATTGATAGATCATTTTAGTACCTATTGCAGTTACTTCAGCAAACCTGTTCTTTTCTTGACGAGATGTTAAACAGTAAAAGCAAGAACTAAAAATTCTTTCACATTTACAAGATTAATAGGAACTATTTGATATAATCTTTTTATTCAGTTTATACTGTCTCAAGTTTATAATTAAACTGTCATGCCATTATACTATATGGTAGAGAATAATCTTTAATTGTTCAATATTTTAAAATGCAATATTTCTTTGAGTAATATACAATATAATCATAAAAATGACTTACCCTCGCAGGCCACAAATTTCATTTTAACCATTAAAGATTTGGCATTCTGAAATTCGTTCTTAGTTTTTTCACTAAGCATGCAGACTGGCGTTAATGGAACGAGGTAACAAAAACCCCAAATTATTAAATAGGTCTGAGAAATGTATGAATATTCCTGTAAAAACATAAAGAAATGAAATTGTATTAAACTATTTAAGACTAAATATGTATGAATAATTTAACTCTGCTGACAGAGTTATTGAAACGGTAACAATAATAAAGAAAAAGTGTCTGTCTTGCATTAAAAATTAACTAAAAATTATTTTGTTATGGAAGACTTCTCACATATTTTCTAAAATATAACATTATCAATCACCGATGTGTGAGCAAAGCTGAATTCAACCACTACTTGTTCTACATTGAAACTAAGAAAGACTAAAAGCAGCCATTGTCCTCATTATTTACACCCTCCAACGTCATGTCAAACAAGAACTTCATGTTCTCCAATTACTGTTCCAAATCTTTGGTAAATATTTATGAGTTCACAATACATTAAATGCAAGTAATTTGTCTGAATCAATCAAAAACCTCCAAAGCATGAGTATAAAAGTATGTCGAGTCGGTCACTTTTTGTAAGCATATTCGCTTTCTTACAAAAAGTAACTGACTGGAAGTTGTAAGAAAGGATTAGGTGATTATTATCAAAGCTGGAGAACAATTTAAATTTTTCATTTTTTGTAGAATATCTGTAAAACAATGGGAAGTATTTTTATTTTACAACAAGTATTTTGTTTATTCGTCACCATTTGCTTTTTTTTGTTTTTTACTTTATATCTCAAGCTCTTTTTTGCACTTTTTTGTTAATATGTCTTTTATTGATACATTGTTCATTATATTCTCAAAAAATTCTACATTATCAGCTATTTTGTATGATTCTTTCCGGATATATTTTTAACATTTAGTTTTCAGAGTATATTGATGATTCTTTCAATTCAAAATCTATGAGTCTCCATTTTGATACTCTCCATACTTTGCTGAATAGAGGGAAGGGGATAATCGACAATAACAATGCATACATCACTTAGGATTATGTGTAATAAGTTGAGACACTTTTATAAATTTTTTTCTTCTAAGAAATTAAATCAGAAATCTGTCTTTGATTACCATGAGTTGGAAATATATTTTGGAGGAGGTTTTGATTTGTAAGCCGGCAGTTTCTTTCTCTGCAATAACAACTAGTCAAATGACTTAATGTCTAGTGAATTATTTTTGAAACTGTCTTCCTTAATCATTAAGTTAATAGTATAAACATATTTTATTTTCAGCTTGTTTTGTTCACACCTTACCTGCATTAATTTTTTTTTGTTTCCTGGAAAACTGACAAATGTGCCTTTTAAACACTTTCAATCTCTTAATCCATAGGTCTAATTTAGAATAATGATGAGAACATTAAATATAAATATTAATGTAGTTTAATCACCGTCTTTTATTCTTTTCATGGAGATCAAGTTGAATATAAAATATTTGGGACAATGTTATAGTATTATTATAATTTCCTCTTTTTTCTTTCCACAGAAGAGTTTTTAGCAGTTCCCATAACCCCCAATGCCCACAATGCCCATCACAATTATTCCATCCACAATTATTTAAAAGATGTTCACCTAACTAATTCACAATTTCTTGACGAGTTTTACTTTTTTTGCTAAAGAAATAGTTTATGTAATATTAAAAACCGCCCTTGTAGGAGAACAAAACATTTTTCATCCACTTGAACATACAAATTTATAAGAAAGTTCCCATACGTAATTTCCTGGAGGTGTGTATTTTTGGATTGTTTTCCATATACTGGATTTGTTGGTTGTACTCTTTTTATATTTCAATCCCTTACGCCATTGTTAAATTGTAGTTGTCAATATTTATTGCCGTGTAACAAAGAGTACCGCTTAAGCCTTTCAATACCTCTCATCTTGAGAAAAAGTTGACCATTAATTTTAAACGTGTACACATTAGTCTAAAACTTTTTTATTTGAAAGATCTCCATTCACACCTCCTCCTGCTCTTTATGTGATTTATAATCATTTTATATTCCGAGATTTGCCAGTACACATTTTTGAACTCTGTTTTAATTGTCAACAGCACTAGGCAGTAATGATAGAAAACAATTCTTTGAAATCTGTGAGTTGCTTCCATTAACATCAATTTCAAAAATCAACTTCAAATCTACAACGAATACACTTGAAGAGTTTTATAATCATTATCATAAATTTGTCTTTTGCATATCTCATCTACAAGCATACACCCTGCATTCTAATTTTGGACAAGTCTTTTCATATGTCACTTCCCCGTTCCCTTTTTTTTTGTGACACATGGACATAGCAGTAGCATTGGTTGCTAAAGTGATTCTCTTGAATTCTGAATTGACTTGTGGATTCTGGTAGCTTTCTTCACCTTTTACTACTTTTATTGTCTCTCTTCAATAACTTTTTAATGGAGCTTTGTGCCAAAACCTTTTCTTCATATAAAATTAATTCACTAGAATGATAACGCATATCTGATTATTGTTGTAATCCATATTAAAAAGTACATTTTACTTACATTACATTAAACTACTATTTAGATTTTATACTCTAATACATGCACACATGCTGCTGAGCTTGTCTTCCTTTCCACAGTTTACCAAAAACTGTTTGACATTTTACATGGCAGCTTAATTATAAATATTGCTTCAAGAATTAGGCTATAGCTTGTAGAGTACATGAATGAAACTACTTTTCTTGTCTATAAGGATCTTTGTCACTCTAGTTCAATTTTGTCTATTCAATTTATTTTTGTTGTCAACATTTATTAATTATTTATTAAAAATTCTCAACTTAGCTCTGAAGTTTTATTTGTTTCAAACTCTGGATATCCATTTACTTTATTCTCCTTATTATCTAACTATTCAGTTACAATATATAAAATAACTTCAATGTAAACAAAAATTAAGGTATATAACCAACAGTATTTGTTAAGAGCACAAAGTTACTATTTCAAATGGAATACAAAATGTTTAACTTTTTAAAGTGAATTTGGTTTATTTAAATGTCTGAGTTCTGTTCATAATTTTTGCATGAAAGAAATGCTTTCCCATTTTTCAATAAAATTAGTAGATTGAAATCTTGTTATTATTATTTCATGCAATATTTTTTGTCAGCCCGTGTTAATGGTGCTTAATTATCCAATAACTAAATCAATCCGTATAAACTTTTTAATGAAAGTTTTTGTCAATTTATATTTTTGTCAATATTTTATAATAAAATATTTTTGTCAATTTCTAACAACATTTGAAAA
Organism: Druceiella hillmani; assembly: GCA_039881145.1. Taxonomy (NCBI): domain Eukaryota; kingdom Metazoa; phylum Arthropoda; class Insecta; order Lepidoptera; family Hepialidae; genus Druceiella; species Druceiella hillmani. The sequence goes on from JAYKKI010000036.1 coordinate 21,641,640, forward strand.
GTTATTTTAAAATGTTGTTTCGTTTGTTTGTTTTATATAACATTGAACCACATATGTATTAGCGTCGTCTACGTTTTAAAATTAAAAATGATTATGTAATTTAAATAAAAAATTATGTTGGGAGAAGAAGCCATCTTTCCACTTTATAGCACTGATGCTATATGCCAACTCATTAACTTCCTCTTATTAGCTAATGCATCCAATGATCACTGCGAAATAGCGGTAGTTTAATACCTTTATTTTGCAGTGAAAAATAACCTAGCCATGAGATAACAATGTAATTCCATGTGGCTAATATGTCTAATGTGTAAAGAGAAAGGATTGAAAACTATACACACAAAATAGTGAAAAGTTACACATTATAAATTTTTCACAAAAAAGTGATTTTCATTTCTTTCGAGTCAATACAATGTAATTAAGCTTAATCGCTAATTGATAGTTGGCAAGAGTAGCAGCTACATCCTAAAGAAAATATGCACTTCTTCTTAGAAATGATGTCTTTCTCCTCTTTTTTTGAATTGTACTTTTCAAACTTATGGAGGGTTACTCTGAGACCAAATGCAGGAAAATTGTTTGCATAAAATGAGAGTATATCAGTGACGAATGAGATTCTCTAACGACATCAAATTATTAAAAAAATTTGAATTATTAAAAATATTCTAAACTTACATCTTTCCTTAAGGCTTCAAAAATATCATCCAGTGATGCTAATACAGTGCAAGAAAAAACAGACAAAGAGCAAAACCCTGTGAAAGAAGAATATAAATGTTAATTAGATCATTTCTCAAATAAATCAAGTGAGCCTTTGTTCAAATAAAAATAATTTGACGTAGAAAGATACTGACATGAAATTTTATGATATTAAAATTAAAAAAATTAATTGCACAAATCACAAAACAGTCATAATACTGTTCTTTGTACGAGCAACACCAATGTAGATAAAAAAGTCTGCATTGTAAGGAATTTTATTTAACATGTACGTGGCTACAGCTTAAAATTGAGAAATGATTTTAAATGTTTTTTCATCAGTTTTATTTATTTTATTTTATTATTGACTTCAAAGCAAATATATTATATACCAATCATCATATACATTATCAGGCAACCTTATTGTAACAGAAGCAATGTCTTTTAGTCAAACAAAATATTACATATTGGCTTATTAGTATTGAGAAAGACCACATTACCCTATTGGTAAAGATTATAAATTAGACAAATTAAGTGTTAACAAAAATAGAGGGAAGAATACAATAAAATAGTGCAGAGCAATAAATACTGCAGTAACTTTTTTCAGAGACTTGAAAATATAAATCGGTTTAAAAGTTTCAGTTGTCAGATTCAAAGTTTATCAGCGCACACTAAAAAGGGGTTTCATAGAAGCTGCTACTACATTTAATAATAACGAAAGTGAGATCTTTCATATTAAAAATATAATTAAAACTCGTGTATATCTAATCCTTTAAATCAGGAAATCTCCAAAATATATCAAAACGAAAGCTGAAACTATGCAAATTCTTCTTGTCATGTATTTTGTAAATCAAATAACATTTAATCGGTCAATAAGCTTTAAATTTCACATAATGGAAACAAAAGGATCATATGGTTTATTATTAATTGTGGTAGATCTGACCAGTACATTTCTATTGCAAGTCACTAATTCCCAACCTAATAACCTGATACTTACTTGAATTAATTAGGAGACCCATTTTTCAACTCTACTGACTGGTTTTTGAATCCATAATCTATCAGAAAGAGATCCCCATTAATATCATGGACAATGCTTAATTAGTGTGCAGTCTCAGTGGACATACGTTTGTAGGTAGTTTATTTACAAATATTCATTAGAATATTGAAAAAAAGCAGCCAGGAAGGAACTCTCTGTTGAGCTACATCAGCTACCAGAATAATGGTTCCACAATGAGTTTTAGAACTTTTCTTCTTTATTTTGTTAATAACCTCTCACAACGTCCACTGTATTTGTGAACAGAGGTAAGAAAAATTAAAAAGTAATAGAATTTTAAGTGATTGATCATTGGTTACTGTTTAGGTAATAAAAAATAGCAAAATATAATCAAAATTATCTGACATAAAAATACATTATGTATAGTTTGGGGTTGGGGGAAAAGACAATATTATTTTCAATTTGAAAACTATTGATTACTAGTAGAAATTGGATTTTGAAGTTATATTTCTTTAGATGCATTATGAAAAAATGTTGAGAATGAAATTTTACGATCTAACACATGATGTAACAAAAATCGACAGGATGAAGTTGCTCACTAAACATATATTAATATGTGTGTAGTGACTCTTCATAATACTTATTGAAGTATTGGTAAATACACATGTATTATATTCATGCAAATCTAGGTTATATATGTGCTTTTAAATAATATTTTATAACAATTGTAATGTAACATTGATCCATATAATAAAAGACATTTATTTATTCGTGATAGAAATAGTGCTTATAAACGTTTTAAAATATATTGTAAGTGTATTTCTAAGTGTATTTCTCTGTAAGTGAAGTTAAGTTTCGTCATGTAATTATTTATATTATAAATTATAAAATAATACTTTATGATTTATTAAATATTTACATTTAATAAATTACACTAAATTTTCAGCGAATTCATTTATTATCATTATTAATTAAACTTTATTTATATTGTTTTAGTCAATTCAACAATCCATTATATAGATGTGTTTATATTAAAATGAATACTGAGGATTTATTGAAATTTTGAAAAAATTTAATTTGATTTAAAATTAATTTATTAAAAAAATTTAAAATAAAATAGAATAATAATATTCATAATATTGTATAAATAATAATAATTTTTGTTAATAATAATAAATATTATCATTATTTCAAAATTTCATTATTTGATTGAATTTATATTTTACAAATGTATTTATAATCATGCTCCAGTCTTTTTATTGATTTATTTCCATTAAGTGTTTGTGTGCTAAATCGAGTTACTCTTGTATTATGTCAAGGAAGTATAACTTCTAATGTGCGTATATAAGTGCAGGTATAATTGTTTTTATTCATACGTTTTAGTTAGTTAGTTTGTAATGAATAAATATATTTGAAAATGCCAAATCACATTTTCTTAGGCCTACTCACGACATGTATTTATTTTATTTCTAAAAAATATTGTGATGTTCATCTTGAACTCATTATTTTTGCATTAAAATAAATAATTTATTGAATTAAAAATGTAGGGAAACAACGCACCTGGATGTCGAAGGACCAATTTATAAATTGATATACTCTTAATATTTGTTTGTAAAACTCAAAGAGTTTTATATTCTCTCCTCCATCATCAAATGTTAAATCACTTTCCTTCATTTTAACTATTACATGTCTTCTCGACGATTCATTAAAATTCTTGAAAATTACCTCCAAGTGCTGATTCATCAATTCTAATCTCATTCCAACATTATATAATAATGAACCCAAATAAAAAAATTCAAGATCAAGTAGAAACAAACAAATGGTAACATGGAAATATTTCACAACCATATCTAAACCCATGGTGTAGATATCGATAACCATAAAAAGTAAATTTAAGGATGTTGCTAAAATAGAGGACAACTTTCACATAAAATTTAGATTTTTTAAAATGTAATTTCCGAGCTTTGTTCCCGAACTCACAATCTATAATATGGAAGGTCTTAAAAATTGTTAACTGCAAATCTTTGTTCCAAAAAATGTCTATTAGTAAAAGATATGATGAACTAAATATTCTGACTAAATGGTTCATGGTATATATAAATTGTCGTATTACGCCCGTTCTGAGGTGATTAGATGTTAAAATAGGATGTAATTCCATTAAATCAATATATACCATAAGAATGATACTTATGATTTTACGAATCCACATTCCAGAAAATTTCTTAACAGTCTTCGTATCAGATCGACAGAGTCCTAAACTGGTTTCTAATAAAATAATTGGTTTAAATGCATCTTCTGCATCTGGTATTACTTCTTCCATCTCCATTGTTAATAATACACTCGTAAAATACTTCGAAGGGACCCAGTCGACTGTTGAAATGAAATAATAAATGATAAATTGCTTGTTCAATGCCACGTCAAATAAAGACAAATTATAAAGTGACATTACCTACTAATGCCACCATCAGTGAATCCATTCAATCAATATTACATAAACTGAAACCATTAATTTCTGTCTGTACAATATTCAATTTAATCTACAAAAAATTACGTCTCATCTGTCATCAGAAGACATTTTGAAATACAGGGTTACAAATTCTTACAACAGCAATGACCACCTACTCGTTTTACAATTTTTTCCATTTTATGATACTTTTCTGTTTGACCACCTATTAAACAATTCAAAATGAAAGTGAATTTTGCTGCAAAACAAAATGTGAACAAGGTTCATATGGTAAAATGGTCAAATTTTATTTTCACAGGATATCACGTGGAATATCATTTGATGATTTTAGACATGCAAATTTTTCTCTTCTGCTACATAGCATGAATCATCACGTGTCACTTCTCCAATCAGCTCTGTAACTATCTTGTCTAAAGTTCTGAAAACTATTAGGTAAATGCAAGAATATGCGGCTATTAATTATTTACCTTTGAGGTAGATTCACCCCATCACAGTGTATGTCATTATGTCATACATTCAGAAGCAAAACGGATATAGTTAAAAAACCACAAATTAATAATTATGAAAAAAGATGCTGTGTGAAAGTGGTCTACGAAATAAAAGACATGTTGTGTTGAAGGAACAATTATTTTTTGTTACGGCATTATCAAAATCAGACCCAACAGTTTAGAGATATTTCAAACTGGATGTATTGAATATTATATTATTTCACTTGACAACATTTTTATAATATTTCATTAAGAATAAGGTGAGGTTGTATATTTATGTATTTTATATTTATATTTATTCACTGATCATGCAACAAACTGCATTTATAATCCTTCGATCTCCTATTGCCTATATTTTATCTGACCTTAATGAACAATTTGTTTTTATACAAAGGCTACAGTGGGAAAAGGAATATATTCCTTTCATCATATGGAGAGATGAAAATATATGAAAGCGAGAGTGATATAGCCAATATTATTGTCTCTGTTGCACTTATGTTCAATGTTAATAACTTTTCTGTGGCATTGATGCTGGCAGCATCAAAGAAAGATTTCAGCTCGACAACAAAATATACCTTCAGAACCTGTGGTACCTCGAGTGTATGCTGCATCTGTTATAACTCTGATATCTTCACCATTTGTGGAACTTTCAGTACCTACTATATCTCTCACGTACGGTGCTTGAAACCTAAGGATAATATGGAGTCATGATTATTTAATATATTTAGTCCTCACAATTAAATGAAACTACGGGATGTAGTATTATTTCTACTTTCTTTAAGTTCTTTACCACAACCTAGGTTTCGTTGTATTACAACATCTTCAGGTGTTGACAAAGATTGGCAAAGAACGCTTTGGAATATTCAACAGCATTTACATGTTTCAAACACAATAGCGGAAGCCGGGTTTGTGTGGAAGGGGAAGGGGACGGGGAAGGGGGAGGGGAAGGGGAAGGGGAAGGGGAAGGGGAAGGGGAAGGGGAAGGGGAAGGGGAAGGGGAAGGGGAAGGGGAAGGGGAAGGGGAAGGGGAAGGGGAAGGGGAAGGGGAAGGGGAAGGGGAAGGGGAAGGGGAAGGGGAAGGGGAAGGGGAAGGGGAAGGGGAAGGGGAAGGGGAAGGGGAAGGGGAAGGGGAAGGGGAAGGGGAAGGGGAAGGGGAAGGGGAAGGGGAAGGGGAAGGGGAAGGGGAAGGGGAAGGGGAAGGGGAAGGGGAAGGGGAAGGGGAAGGGGAAGGGGAAGGGGAAGGGGAAGGGGAAGGGGAAGGGGAAGGGGAAGGGGAAGGGGAAGGGGAAGGGGAAGGGGAAGGGGAAGGGGAAGGGGAAGGGGAAGGGGAAGGGGAAGGGGAAGGGGAAGGGGAAGCAAAAACGAACGTGAACGCAAAGGCAAATATCTGATGGTGAACGCAAAGGCAAAAATCCGATGGTGAACGCGAGAGGGAAGATGAGACCGAGAGCCGATGGCGAAAGCAAAGGCAAAGGAGAAGGTTAAGGGACGGGGAAGGGAAAAGAAAAAGAAAACCTAATACTAAATCTAATTCCATGAAACAAACAATTTCACTTTCCTATGGGAAACTCGAAGTACACCGAGCATGACTCGGTCACCCGGTACTATTAATAAAAAGCCCAGTATATCGACTTCTCTTCTCGTTCTTTGTTACGACCATTTAGTCATGAAATGGTCCAGAATAAAATCCCAGTGGGATGTGAACTATTTTATCTAATGGTCTTATTAAAACTCATTACGCTGATCACAACAGCAGAATATAAATTTCACAATCACATGATTGCTCTTTATGATGAGACCATCAAATTAGATTGAGTCGCAATAATTTTTTGGTATTTTTTTATAAAAGACGAATGTGTTACCATGGAGGGAATTTTTATTATTAAAGTATATCTCAAGGCCACAACATACAGGCTATAAAAATAATTCAGTAGGATAATGTGTCGAAGGTAAATTTTAATTTCATGAATAAAAATACTTATCACAAAGATAATTTGTCAATATCATTGACATATATGGAAAATAAATTAAAATGCCCTCACAAACAATGTAGTCAGGAGAGCTTTATTATTGAGGTCACTTTGTAAATGTGTGAGAAGTCTGTTGTCAAGTGCTCAAATTAATTAGGTAGCGACATTTTGTTTGATAATAAGGCAACTCTATCTGTATACCAACATGAAAGTGCAGCGATGACAACCAGATGAGGAGAAAGGAAAAAGATTTAGAGATAGAATTATTGCTTTATGTTTATTTTAAGCTTATGTTATTTTCCAGAAACATTATTATTAAGAGTTTGAATTAATAAGGACTTTCATTCGCTTAAAATTCTCTCAAGACAATAGCATGTTTAATTTAGGTTATTTCTAGTTAACATGTGAGCTCCTAATTTTATTCATCTTGTCAAATAACAACCATAACTAAACATTATCTAAATGAATATAATTGAAGATGAAATCTAATTAGAAAGTGCAATAAGAATATGTGGAACAAAACCATCACGCACTTAATAAATAATCTGTCATAATTGTATGTTTTCTCATATAAGGTGATTGTCAATAAAATTTTAAATGATCATTGTTAATTCTATTAGACTAGAGTCACAAAGGTACTAATTGAAAAATAAATCATTATGTCGAAAGGCGCTGAAAATAGAAGTTGTTACAATCTAATAATAGCCATTTAATTGATGTAAAGGCTTTGTCTTTCATATATTTATACAAGGGCACTACATTTGTTTGTAAACTGGTTGCTAAGGACGTACTATTATAATTAATTTCATATATATTAGTCGGTTGCTGCCCAGACTTGTATATTCTTACCTTAACTCTCATTTAATAACTGCATTATAAAAATTAGCAATGCGTTCAAACAGAGTAATCGATTTAAAAACTAAAAATGTTAATTTCAAAGAGACCCTCTGGCATGTTTCCTTTTGCAATTTTTTCTTCCATACTGGGAAACATTTTCAAATTTCATTAAGAGCCAAAATATACTGTTATTTTAGAATTTGTATTGCTTTACAATTTCATTGTTTTTTAACATAACATCCTCTAATAACCGGAAGTTACTATTGATATTCAATATTACTAAAAGTGGTTTTGCAATATACTTGATAGGTTAAGATATATTGTGGAATACGAACATGTACAGAAATATAACACATTGAATTAACGAAGTAGATGAACAATTTGATATGCCTCATCTACATAATTTGTTCAAATATGATAAACTGAGAAATATCATTATAATAATTACAATTTTTCTATATTATGTCTTATGTAGTATTTATCATTTTTGTTATTTTAAGCAGAGCACAGAAGCAATACCCAATATATATTTTTTCCAAAATCTTGTGAATATTATGCATATTGATTTTGAGATATTTTTATTTTGTACCCTCATTTACAATGACCATACTTATTTTACGAACTCTAATTCACAACATAATATAAGTTATGATTTTTGTATTTTGCCTCTTAAAGAGAAAACAATCTTCCATTTATCCGATTTATTTGTGAAAATAATGGATTTAGGCCAGTTTCTGAATCACATGTTTGAATTTTAAGTAATTCACATGACATTTTGAATTTTGTATATAAAAACATTATATTTATTTACACTTTGTAACTAAATAATTAAGTATTTTTTCAGATATTTACGTATTTGTCATTAATTTTTGTTAAAACATTGATATGTATTCAATGGGTCCTTGAACGTATAAAATATTAAGTAAGTGAAAATATTTTCTAAAATATACAAATAAGCCCGGAAGGAAAGCCATTTAATTTTGGCTTCATTAGTATACTAAGATTTTAATATTAAATTAATATTGTTTGATTTCAGGTCTGTAAAAATTTAGAAATGCATAATGAAATATTGTGGTCATTTCACTTCTTAGTGTTGTTAATTGCCATATGCGCTGTATGCTAGAAGCTGTATGTGTGATAACTGATGATCGGTATGGCAAGTTCTTAAAACAAATATCAATAATTATTAAATGTATTCAAGCGGATATTTAGTGAAATCCATCACCAATTATCTGATATTTCTCCTGAAATTTATACTTTTTTAAGCTGATAAATAGTTAATGGATAACATTTATTACAAAACCAAGGAATGCACTATCTTTAACCCTAGACTAGTTGCCCCTTTCCGTGTAACATGATTGGTCGTGCGTGGAGCATTTTACCACACATACTTTTGATTATTTTTAGGATAAGGAAAGGGTAGAACAAAACATAAACTGTAAATTGCTGATTCTGAATCAACAAGATTATATATTTCCATGCCATATTTTGCAGATTTATTTGGTATGTATAAACCTCTAAATGACTCTCGTCAATTGTACCACTTACTCCAATCTGGTAATGTGTCTGACAATTGGTGACAAAATTCAAATGTATTCCTCATTGCTGCAATATAATCAGTTTTGCGCGTTATGCTCTGGTTCGTACATTGTCAAAAGAAATCAATCGTACATTCTCAAAAAAAACAGAATCTTGTCTTTGACATGGTTGCTCTAAATATATCAGGCGTAGTCCCATCATAAACCCACATTTCATGAATGTTTAGGTGATGCATTTTTTTCACCCCAGCCATAAGTAAAAGCAAAACTAGCGCTTCCATCTCAGTCAAGTCGGTTTCTTCAGTATCTCATTCCCCCGAGAACCTATCGTTATGTGCATGTATGTTTATATTCGTGAACAGCACAATGTCTCAGACTGGTGTTTCAGAATTTTTAGCATCTTCGCTTTGCACTTCAGGGGAATTTATGACAATATTTTCTTGCCTAGCTCGTATATTAAATCTTAAGGAAGATGTACGAGCTACTTAGTTCCATCTTTCCTTCATGTATAGAAACTCTTGTAGGTTGTCGCTTTGAACTTGATTCAATTGTAGCAGCTGCAGTGGTTCTTTGTGAGTCAATTAATCGAGCCAGAGGTTCATCACTAGATGATCATGTACGAAATCTAGTCGGTGACCGTGATCGATGGCGAGACAGTCTTTGAAATACTGTGGCTCCATCCACGTCAAGATGCCGGCAACCACGTCGAAATGTTTGCAACCACATCGAGATGACTTCTGGGAAGGTGCAGTGGCTATCATAGACGATACTCGAGAGGTTAATGGCATATCTTAGTCAGATTCTGCCACTGATTGTTCTATGTCAGTATTATGATCAATATGTTTACTTTTCCCATCGCTTAAATATATGTACCTTGTTTATTCATTCTGTATAGTTCATGCATTGCTAGCCGATGTAAAATAAAGTAAGCAAAACAAAAATTTTAAAAAATTAATGGAAACAAACTAAATATCAATATTATTATTATATTTACTTCAAAATAACATCATACACGGCGGAAACTAATTATATTTCAACTAGAGTAAAAAATCAGGCACATTAATTTTACTTACGTGAGCAGTCACACAGTGAGTAATTTGCAGCCAAATGTAACACACCGACAACAAAGTGAGATACGGGGGAGGCAGCAACTAGAATGGTTGACCTTCACAAATGCATTATTTACAAAATAACATGAATATTTTGCCACGGATGGCAAAATACTCATAGTGCGAGCACTCAAGGTTTAATGCAATTGTCATAAAACTGTATTCATTATTTATCAACAGCTAGCTGCCCGTCGAGGTTTATCCCGGGCAAAAACGGACCATGACTATATTTTGTTTTATTTGTTTTTTTTATATGTCACAATCTACTTGAAAGTCATCACAAATTTTCACGACTTTAGTTGTTTCGAATTTCGCCTGAGTGAAATGATAGTGTCACTCCCATTTCCCCATCTACATGAGTTAAATTTCGAAAAATGCTTTCTTAACAAGCACCTATAAGCTAGGTGACAAATTTAAAATTACAATGCTTTATGATGCTGGAAATATTGTGATGAGACAGTCAGTCAGTGAGTGAATAAGTATGCTTAGGTTTATAAATACTCTGTAATCTTTGCAGCAGCTGAAAGTAAGAGACAGCTAGAGATCGCGCAGAGTCTTCTCCAGTGGATCAAGATTGGTCAACTGACAGTGTTCCATTTGTATGATTTACATGTATCTTTACTACTCAGCTTCTTAGGATTAACAACGACGTACATTATCGTTATGATTCATTTTGTCAATTTTGCATAAATTTCTAGTAAATTATTTAGCACGTAGTTATATGTACATGTACCACCAAATGAAATGTTATATGTTATATGTGCCACCAAAAGAAATTTTTTTTTGGGTTAAAAAATTTTTCGTTTTTATAAAAGTTATTTTAATATTTATTTGCTAAGCGTATCACCTCTAATTTGAATTAAATTTTTTACTAAATGTACATAAATTAAGTATTATTTTGCCACACCAACTTTTTTATGCACTTTATACCATTTTCCTCAATATTTTGGCTTTTGGCTCTCATACCACACATCTATCAAAATTTTTATGAGCCTACTTTTTCGCAATATTTTTTATTGAACAGTTTTCAGAGGTTTTCTATAGAATTATGATCAGAAGAATTCCTGATCAGTCCAGGACTCTCACTTGATTATCACCCAGATACATTGCAACTCTTTTCACCCTATGGCAAACAGTTGAGTCATGCATAAATATGTATATCTACATATATGCATGTATATACATACATATATATATATATATATATATATATATATAAATATATATATATATATATATATATATATACATATATATATATATATACATATATATATATACATATATACATATATATATACATATATATATATATATATATATATATATATATATATATATATATATATATATATATAAATCTCCTTCCGGAAATCACTCATTTATTTGTGTAAGTACTTTTGTTTCCAGAATTTTTATGTATTGGTCCTGCCTTATAATTTTTTTCAACAATATAAAGGCACCGCATTCATTTCTTACCGATAATTGACCACACCATTGTGCATAAAAGTGATTCATCTTCTTCACTATGCTGTTCTCATTATACTCTATTAGTTTTCAATGGATGAAAGTCGTCTTATTGTCCAAAATATGTATCGGCAATTTATCCGAAAAACAGACCTGTGATAAGAAAAAAATAGATAATACGAATTAAAAATATTAAATATGCACAAATGGAACTTATATACAAAATACACACTGCTTCATATATTTCAAAGCACAATTATTTTATTACATTTAATGAAATTAATAAGATGTTATGTGCTACGAAATTGATAAAGTAACAGCGAGCAGCTGATTATTAGAAGTTATTAGGAAAATTTCTCTTATTATCTAGTATTAAACTTTGCTTTTGGATTTGACTATCACATGACAACTACCTTAAGTTACAATTTTCAACTGAATGTACCTATTTTTTTAACACTAACTATTCCATAAATTATAACACTTTATCTGAACACAAAATATTGAGGGCAGATAGTTTAATGCTTAACTCAAAACTTAATCTTAACCAGCATATAGTTTAGCAAATCATGTTGGATGTATAATATTATTACTATAATAATTGTGTTTAAAGCGTGCAGAAGTTACAAATGTGCACTAAATGGTTTTAAGTTTTACATAATTACATGTAAATGTGTAGGAGGAGCACTGGCAAATGAAAACTGCATTTGAAAATATATGCCATTATAAAGACGCCTTCATGAAGCATTAGAATTTCATTTTGTTAAATTGTTCTTGAAGAAATGACATATTTGAAATTATATTTTAGTGCATTCATTGAACAAAATGACACTTATCAATTAACATTTATTTTTTCTCGTTTGGCAAAGTTAGATTTTTGCAAGTATAGATGGCTTGTCCTAATTCTTCTTTTTTACTTTTTTCCTTTATTCCTCGATAATGTAAAACAAAATTAACTGCTAATTAGGTGTCGTTACATTAAGAAATGACGCTGTGTTAATTGCACAGTAGAATGAAAATTAAATTTTGTTGGAAACACAATTAAATTTCCACTAGAAGCCAACTAAATGATGCCTGGTTATTTCAATAAGGAAATAATTTTCATGAAATTTTCTTCACAAATCAAAGTGCAATTCAAAAGGAGGAGGAGGCCTATACCCGAAAGGGGCCATGACAGGTTATAGTCAACTTGTTAAAATATAGTATATTTCTCTAATACACATTATAGTTGTTTTTTCATAGTCTAAGTTATATAATTTAATTGCAAAAGTATGTCATGAAAAATAAAAGAGGCTTATTATTATTATTATTATTATTATTATATAGACGATACAGATAATCAAAGACTACAAAATTTATCTCTTCGACTGGCGGCCTTCAGTTTTATTTTCTTCATTCATCAACTATATAGGAACTCTTGTCGAAGTATTTGATTTATTCATACCAATAGATACCTCAAATGCAATTGTCAAGTTGATCAACCAGTAGACCAAGTGGCAGTATTTTGATTCATATGTCTTCAATATAGCTATTATTACCACAAGACACTAGTCTACGAGTAAAAAATTTCTGGTTATTTATAAATTGTACATAGCTGATTTACCCCAGCTGGTTTACAATGGTTTAATGGTTCTATTTTTATCTATAGGGAAATATTATGTATATACCTTATTAATTAAGCAACATTTCACTTAATGGAATTGTGACCTGAAATAGTCGCACCTGTGTAGGATAAATTATGCAATCAAGTGGTTAATGTTTCTTTTGTAAATATTTCAATAATACCTCCCAATTCAATGCCAAACGCATATTCATCATACTCTGGAACACTGTAAAACCTACACTTTTTATTGAAAATGCTTCTCAATGATGAGTCTCAGGAAGTATATTTCCGCCACCATATTGCTGCTCCATGGCTACATCTTCTCGCATTTTCATTTAACCTTATTATTGTATCGTGCTTTTAATAATTGTTCATTTCTTCTAAAAACAGTTACTAACACATGACTTTTATTTGTTTTCCAAATACTATAATATCCTCCCGATGTCTCAACATGCAATATAATTCAATGATAAATCTCTCAGTGTGCATGCAATTAGATTAGGAATGAAATCAATTCATGTATACATACTGCATTCAATGATTAGTGTAATTATTTAAATAACTGTTGATATACTTAGTTCAATATTATCTCCGATAATATTGAAATAAATATGCTAACGGATTTATTGAACAAGTAAACCATTAGGTAAATCTTTATAATCAATTGCTATTTGGAGAAATGAAGTAGCTTGACCTTAAAATATGATATCTAAATTTAATATGTTAAAAGCAAAAAAGAAGATCTAGAACGTCACAATACTCATTAATTACAAGGTTACATACGGCCTAAAAAATATTTTTAAAAATACTTTCAGACGAAACGGATTAAATCAGTAATCAATAACTACTTTAATAAAGGAGGACAAATTGTTTTGTTTATATTGTTAAAGTAGACCGAGCCATTTCATTTAATTAAATATGTTAAAATAAAGAAGAGGGTTTTCATTTTCTGTTCGGATTAAGTAGAAGAAACAATCGATTCAGTTAAACATGTTGTGTTATAGTTTAAAGAACTCGATTAATTTTCTAGTTACATTACAGTCAATTTAAGGTGTCAACCGAATTTCGCATCAATTACAACAAGCAACATCAATAAAAATGATTTACAAGAAAATTTACAGTTTGACATTAATTTCTCTCATCATTTTGGGTATCAGTACGAGCATACAGCATCACCAAATCTCTTTGTATGCTGAAAGAAATATAGTAAAATTTCTTTCTGCAAATATGCAATGTTATCAATTTCATATTTGTTTCATCATTTGGCACATGTTGGCACAAGAAGTTATTTGCCGATTGTTCACGGCGATTTGATAACATTTCAGTTTATTATAGTATTTTGTTTAACACGAAACACTTTAAAAAACTGAAAATCGTGATGCTATTGAGCACATTTATTACATTTACAAGTAAATTAGTACCTTTGGTCGTTGTCAGTCATGAAAATCTGGGTCTCTCCTTCATAATTATTTATTACGGTATTTTTACTAACAGGTTGGAACTGCTTCTAATGTGTCTATTTATATATACTATTACTCAAATATTAAAAGCAATAAACGATTACTTGAGACGTACGAATCAAGAAATATTTCGTAACAATACAAATAAATTAGTATTACCTAGAGTGATAGACTGGAATTAATTATATGGGAATAGCCATTTTGATGTTTCGAGTAATCGTATATTCATATCAATTTTGACAAACTTTTTAATTATAGTAAATGAAATGTGCAGTACACTCAATAATATGTTTAAATTTCAGGTACATTGGAATAAATTGAAGTAAATAGCATATTTAACAATATTTATTTTTTATTATTTTAATCTAAATTATTTCTGCTTCAGACACTTTTGCTTGTAGTGTGGAATTTTCTTTTGTCCATTAACTTTATTCAAACAGTATTGGAATTATATATGCGTAAGGTAAGTTTGTGTTAATAGTGATATTATAGATACTGTTATAATTTTGAAAGTGTCTATAACAGTAATTAAATTAACCTCTCTGCTTCTTTACAATTCTATATTTACTTAAATGTTAAATATTTCGAAACGATGAAAACGTAGACCTTGTATTAGACGCTGAAACTAATCAAACGTTTTAGCGACTATGGTCACAAGAAATGATTGGCTTTATTCTTTGGCTGACAATTTCCATTGCTGACTTAATGATTGTCTGTACTTTCAACCAGATGTTGGTTCTGGAATTTCGTAAACTGAGAATAATCATCACAAAACTAAGATTTTCGCCTCAAATGTGTAATTATTTGATTACCTAGTATTATTTGAATGCAAATAGTGCATAATAAAGTATATAGGTTTGAATTTTCAAATTAATCATACCGAACCAAATTTTTTACTAATTTAGCTGTTTTTCCCAGTGTTAGTCTAATATTTTGTGTTATATCTAAAATTTAAAAAGTGAGTCACGTATCTACTTGCTTATTGAGCATCACTCCTATTTATTACTATGTATTCATTATTTGAATAAATTCTTGTGATCATGCCCGTTTAAAAATTAATGAAAAAACCAGATATTTAGTTTATGTCCAACTATACCTGGAAAGAAAAGTAGAGTAATATGTTTTGCAACAAATGCACTGTATTCTGGCTTCTCAATGTGGCTTTGTTCATATATATTTGTTGTGGAGATTTTCTCCGGTAATAACATTTTCATCCCAAATTTACTTGCATAATAAAAACAGTTTATATCTTAGCTTTAATTATGTCTGCACCTCAAAACTATCCTTCACCTGGATAAATGTATCTTATACTTTAGCTTGAACATTAGACTGAATGTCTATAATAGTCTCAACGATTTCTATTTATCAGTTCTAAGCCTGTGCTGATATTTGAGCTTTAAATTTTTTTTAAACTTTCAATTACGTTAGGATACATTAGAAAACAGCACTTTAAATATTAATGTGCATCTTTATCATTGTCTCATTGAACAATTAATTTAAATTGATTTGGTTGTTTTATGTAGTACTCAAACAAATAGAGACACGAAACCTTCGTTAGGATATATTTTATAGGAACAATGGTGTCTTCAATTTCCATTTTTGGACTGCTAGGATTCTTCTGACAAAAATTTTATTTAAATTAATCCAGTGGTTTTTGTGTGATACTCAAATTGGATGTTTAAAAATCAAATTAGTTGCAGAAATCAAGTTTTTGAAATGAGAATAACTACTTAAATCACATTTTCTGATTTCACGTAAGTGAATAGCTTCCCTGTAACAATCGTAGACAATTGTTTGTTTGATTGTTTGACACACGAGTCATTCACATTTGATGCCTTTCAAATATTTTTTTACACTATTCTTACATTTCTCCTTTTATAAACCTTAAATGACAGACAAATCACTGCTCCACACAATATTAACAAAAGATCATACTGATTATTTATGATTAAAGCATATACATTTTTAATAAACTAACTGTAGTCTACTTAAATACAAATATCCCCTAATGAAATCTAAATGATTCAATCTATATACATAAATAAGCCAAAAAACGTTTTTTTTTTAGTTTAACAGAACATCATGTATCAAACATAAATTTAAAATCAAGTATAGATAAATTTAAAATCAATATAAAAAAATAAAACTAATAAAATATCTATTTGCAAAAATGTAGCTTAGTATGTAGTGAATGTAGCTTAGTATGGAAGAGAAAATAATTGCTACATTCGCCTAACTGCTCTTTAATAAGATTGATGCATTCAATGTTGTTTATTTTTGAACTTTTTTGTTAATACTGTTCTAATGGTGATTGCTTCATGCCAAGAATTATATATCTCTAGCAAAGTAATTGCAGTTACCTTTTATACGTTGGAAAATAATATTGGCTTTTAGATTCTGTTTATAATTATTTCAAATTATATTTTACTTTGGCCGACAAGGAAGTCAGCTTCACTTTTAGGAAATTCCTTTATATGTACCTACATGAACACATATCCCTGCATTACCCATAACTTGACATTGTAATGTTTATATAATTAAACATGAGACTCATTTCACAATCAACCAAAGGGTCTGCTCATCTCTTTTTCTTTCGAGTTGAATTCTTCACCCGCCTCTGACCTGAGCACACTCGACAGTAAATAAATAATATTAATTAAATGATGTGTAACTTTTTGAAAAGACAAGCAGATTCTTTTAACAAAAATCTATTAACAATTTGTGATCAAAAACTTCACTGTATTTAATAGATTTTAATTAATTACTTAATTAATTGAATAATTTTATAAAATTAGATGGAGCTTTTTAAAAAAAATATTGTTTTTACATGATCGAGGAGAAATCAAATTAAACAAACTGATAATTTTTTATAATTAAATTAGTAGATAGCTTTTGTCAATGTATCAGAATGATCACTGATCATTTTTGCTTCAAGTTAGTTCATAAAACCGGTTATACTGTTTGAAAATTAATGAAAACCACATTGTAGGGTTTATAAACTAGAAATCATTAACATATAACCGATATGAAATTATTTTTCATATTTTTTTAAAATGAATCAACAATTGTATCTTTAGTCTGCTTACATAAACCATTGTCATTATAATTATAATGTCAACTCAGGGAACACAATAACTGCCATACGAACAAAACTTTGCCTTTAGACAATCTAAATTCTAATTGTTGAATTAGAAAATCGTCTGTTCTGACTTCTAGCATTATTGTTCCCCCTAAAGAATAAGCTGTGTAATAAAGTGTTCACTGAAATAGGTCAAATTTATCATTCTTATGTATACATATATCTACACATATATACACAAATCTTGTAAATTTACGTATTAATATGGATATTTTTTGACAGCACATAATTCAACTATACTTTTCAACTTTGTACAAATCATTATTCTATTCCATTTTTTTGTATGATTAACATATTTCTATTATTTCAGTTTGTTCTCTTGATAAAAAACTAGAAAATCTTGAAGAAATCATACATCGAAGTAACCATGGAACTTTCGCAGTCTTTCAGCTCTTTGAACTACAAATATCATTGCTACCTAGTTTTTTCAATCTTGTTGTTACATTTATTATTGTAATTGTTCAATTAATGGGCTTGCTTTCAAAGGAATAAGTAGAATTGCATAATTATATTATTGATGATATTGTGAACTTAACTTCTATGAAAATAACTTCATTTCATTTAAGCAAGCATGTCAGCAGTTTCAGACAGTATTAAAGAAGTCACTTCTTGTATTTAAATTTTTATTCATATAAAAATTTTACATACTGTGGTTATATTTTTAAGCAGTTTTTTTTAAATTGACATATAAACCAATTAGACCGACCAAACTGCATGTCAAAAGGCAAAAGAATAGTACACACTAATCATCCATAAAGTTGTATGTGGAAGATGAAATAATTTTAAATAACCATTCTGGTTAGCTGGCCTGGGGAATGGATAAATTCCAAATAAAAACTGGAATAATACTATTATTTATTATTATTATATCGCTGTAATTTTAATATAACAAAATAAACGAAACCTTTATTTTAAGTTTTAATTACAATATAACGTAAGTATTCAAGTTACTGTGTATGGATTTTAAACTTGTTGCATATCATCAAGCAGCGTCACTACGCATATATTAGTGAATTTGAAACTAGTTTTTGAGTTGTGCTATTTTGTCAATATGCCCTTAAAGCAACTGCTTATCTGAATAAATATTTTTTATTTTTCACAACGTATTTCTTCTTGTTTTCATTTCATAATTCACAAAATAAAAAACATTTATTTGATATAAGTTTTATGCTTTAATTAAATACATTGGTGACCACATTGAACAATAAATGTTGATATAAAAATTGGTAATTCATTTTGCATAACGTGTTCCATGAATTTATTTAAACTAGACCTCTAAACAAAGTTACGGGAGAATTACATTGAAATCTGTAACTGCTCAGAGTAAATCTTTCATATTTGCAACCTAACAATTTTTTCTGCCAACATTCTAGATGAAGTACTAAAGAGTTTAAGTTGTCTTATGTCTAGATAGAGACCAATGAAAATGTCCAAATTAGTTGAATGCAAATCCATTCTGTACTTTTACGAAGCTTCATCGAAATTCACACATGGGCACAATACATATTCCTAAAAACCTAACATATGTTTCTTTTTACCTAAAGGAAGTATGAAAACGACTACACTATGATAACTTCAGTTGTGTTTACACTATTGAAGTTAAACAGGGTAGATTTACGCAAGTTGAACAGATTGAACAATGTTAATTTATGAATGGCTCCTACCAATGGATTACATTGTCTAACAACTTTTACCATTAAGCTGAAAAGAAAAAGTGTTAAAGATTTCTGCTTTTTCTTTAATTGTTATTTACATGTTTATAAAAAATTAGGGTAAATATTTATTATTATAATATCTTTTAGCTTAAAATATTTAAATTTACATAAAAATATTTACATATTTTTAGGTAAAGGGCGGCACAATTTAAGGTACAGAGTGGCCATGATGGGGCTGAGCTGAGTATAAAATACCTAATAACTGTAAATTTTATACACCCTGATCATCATTACCTTTGGTAAAGACGAAGGTAATTAAATGTATCTATGACATATGAAGGGTTCTAGTTTTTAAGTTCGTTAGAGATGAAATAATATAAACAAAATCTTAAAAAATTAATTCTTGTAATACAACCATACTTTTTATGTTACAGTACAGACATTTCTATTTAGAAATTTTTATAAATGCATGTGTGAAGATTGAAGTATTTTGCTTAAACATATTGATGAAATGACAAACTTATCTTTGTCGCACTTATGTTCCTTTACTGATCTTTACACGTACACTTGTATATTATTTCTTTAAATATCTGGAATCATTAGCAGTAACTGTAATTGAACTATTGTTAAAAGGTTCATATGTCACAAATCCCAAGTGATGTAATCATTTACAATTCCAATAAGATAAAATTAAATATACTTACAGTAAGGACATGGTTGTGATGTTTGAATTCGGCAATGACTGGTAGATTCCAAATGTCCTTGTTTACTACCAATCAGACTATGAAGGGGGAATTATTATAGACACTTTTTAAACTAATAACAATCATAAAAAACAAATTGGGCAAAACAAATTTGTAAATAATTTGCAATGTCAATACACATGTACTCAAACTTATAGCCAATCGCTTATGTTACTCCTTGGTAACGCCAAATAAATTGTTTCTATCCCATTTACAATTAAAAATGAATAATGGTGAACAATTAATGTTTTAATTAGTTTTAAATTTATCAAACTTAGTTATTGAATTTACATATAATTTGCATTACAGTAAATTAATTTGTTTTATAATATTACCTTAGATTTACTATCTTAAAAATACAGAACACACAAATAAATAATGCATAGACACACAACAAATACTTGCATTTGGTTAAAAAAACCGACTTCATTATGTGAATCAATTCATACTCGTGTCCGAAATTGAAAACTCTGTGAATTCAATGTGTAACACGAATGAAAGTATAATAACATAATTTAGTTCTAATAAATATTTTAAATTTTCATTTAAATTATGTGTGTAATACAAAATGCGAATAAACCTTTCAGAAATATTAGGTTTGAACTGAAAATTGTTATTTCTATGCCTATTTCTCCTGACATCTTTACAACACAAAAATTTTACGACAAAAATATGAAAAAAACTTTACGACAAAATTATGTGTTAACAGCGAAAAGACACATTAGAAGAAGAAGCTAGCATTGTACACTAAAATTATATTAACTTCGACACAAAAATTATAATCCTTATTTATAATGCTTTGGCTCTCAAAGCAAAAAAAAATTATTTTTACTGGGTATTTTCTAACTACCAGATTATAGTAAATTTTCAAACTGCAATAAAACTATTACATACGTTATGGTGAGACTAGCCAAACTCAATATCAATGAGGCATTCAGCCTGAAGAGACCGAATGCCGTAAATTTGTCTACTTGACTTTCTTCCAATAGATTATAAATATCTGTTAACTTCTGGCGATTTTCTAAGGAGGAAAACAAAATCTTATTTCAGTTATTGGTAGTGAAGTTTTAAAATTAATTCAATGTAATTAAACGTTTATTTGACACTTTTTTAATTTCTCTTTAACATTAAAAAAATATGTTCAATAATTTACTTACCAACAGAGTTAGAAAACTGTATTTTGGCCAAAGTAAATTTAGCTCTTTGTATTTCAACAATTATTTTCTCGGTAACAATGCAAATGAAAATAATAGGAATGCAAGAAGGAACTGGGTACATTAGTTCGATAAACCATTTAGTCGGATCATCAACCTATAAATAAATATTATACACTCGTAAGGAACTAGCAGCCAATGAGATAAGTCAATTGAAATGATAATTAGCTACTTCATATTCAATAACAATAGTGATTACAAATACTTACATTATACTTTATGTAAGTCAGTATACAGTGAATTGAATTTAAAATTTTCATGAAAGTACCCGTGAAGTACAATAATATCTGAAATGAATTAAGTCAAATATAAAAAGTCCAAATTATAAAATAGGTCACAGTGGGACGAGATTGTTACCTGAATACTGAATCCTTGATTCAAGCAGTGACACAAGTCGATCAATATATTATAGAAATTCGATAATTTTTCAAAGTCAACTGAATGTATTTCTTCCATAGATTCCATTGGCATTATGACTGATAAGGTTTGTCTTAATTCTATACTCGCTAATGACTGACAATGGTTTACATTGCACTGATGGAGAACTTTGTTTAAATAATTATTAATGATTTTCAATCTCTTCGAGACACCTTGTGTAATTATAACAATGTAAACAATTTCCAAATCAATTAGCACATAAAAAATTATTTTAAATATCATGCCAAATAATTCAATATTTTCATGGTAATAATGAAGGCAAGGGCTTGCAACGTTTATTATTAAACAGGCTCCGAAAGCAATGAAGCTGTATATTTTTGTTTCATACAGAATGGCTTTTGTTTGTCCAATGTCAAAATTATTGTCAATACTATTAAAGTAATTCATAATTTTAAAATGATATTCTTTCTTCCATAAAACATCTATCATTTGGATATACAAAGAAAATGTAATCGCCAGACATTTTTCTATGGTTATATATAGCGTTTTAGGTTCATTTGATTTCCACGTTCCATAAATTAAGAATATTGAACAACATATGCTGTAAATCCTTTTGAGCCAGTCACACAATGGAGGTTTTTGCAGTCGTTTTGAATTTATTCTACATACACCCAAAGCAGATTGAAAGGAATGAAGAAATTGCAAAGAATCATTCAGAGATTCGTTGGTCTCCATCACATTGTTCACCATGTTTGACTTATACTGAACAGCAAATAATTGCATCTGCCTTCTTTCAGTAGCAAAATATTTATTGATCGGTTTGTATCTATTAAATAGGCGTGTACTTCTATTAATAAGTTACATGACATTCATTATTAATTTCGCTGTTGGGAAGTACATTAATGAAGGAATTTAATAATTTTACTATTCAATTTGTTTTTACATATTTTTTCATCTCCACTTCAGTTTACTGAAGATAATTATAAAAAAAACCGATTCAATGATTTCAATGAATCTTTTGTTGTTGCAAGTTGCAGGTTTTCTAGTTTAAATACATGCAGGAGTCAAAAAGTTTATAGGAATGGAGGGGGTACTTGCTTGTGTAGGTTCTAATTAAGGACTTATTACGAATATATATATATATATATATATATATGTATATATATATATATATATATATATATAAATTAAGTTTCAGAATAATTACATTCTTAAATTGGAAGACGTCATCAATCAAGTTATTAAATCCAGAAGAAGGCATTAAATATCCATCAAGTTTCTCACGAAGCAAGAAACTTCAAATTATTTGTCATCAGTTTACAACGGATCTTGTCTTAGTATAACTATAATTTTCAAGTGGTATAATCTCTTTAAGGCAGAAAATTCATTGAAGATGACTTACCATCAACACCTTCAAGGTGAACATGCTCAGACATTGTTGAAAAATTTGGTGTAATTATATCAGAAGAGGTCCTTTTAAAAGAAAACCAGCTTAGAAAATTGGTTAGAGTCTATTTTGAACTGGTTATAGTCTTTTAAAACTATTCTGTATATATTCTGAACCATGACTATTTTGGCATGTTAAAAATTAGCATAAGAGAGATGCACAAACCCAGAACACAACCCAATAAAAACAACAGCGTGTAGAGTATTCAAGTGAGTTTTTGGACCTTTGCAGAGATGTCAAGGATAAACTTTTCAATCAAATTGTAACAGGGAATGGGTTCATAATTACGAGCCTGAATTAAAGCAGGAATCTACGTAGCGGGATGAAAAGTAATCTGCCTCTTAAAACGTTCAAGTTGTCACAAGCAGAGAGCAAAACAACTGTTTTTTTATAAATATAGGGTATCTGGAAAATTTAATAAAATGTGAGAGGGTTTAAATAAAGGGGAAGTACTACGATGGTCTGTTGGAGTGATCAAGAGAAATTGTGAAAGAGAAAAGTGAGGAAAATTGGTGAAAGGTGTGCTGCTTCCGCATCATAACACTTCTGTACAAAAGAGCCATGTTGCAATAACTGCTCTTCCCAATTGTGGCTTCCAAATGTTGAAATTCCCGCTCTATTTATTTCCTTAAGTGAATAAATAGAGCGGGAATTTCAACATTTCAAGGAGCTTTGTGGGAAGAAATTTATTGACAGTGAAGATTCTTATTTGTAATTTCAACCTATTTTGAAGGGAAAGATAAAACATTCTTTTCCGAGGTTATAAGCTAGTTAATTGAAAGATTTAAAAAATGTATTAGAGTTAGGGAGGAATATATTTAAAAAAAATTACACTGTTCTTTACACTCCTTCCATTATATTACGCATACTTTTTGACTTCTCCCCGTAAGTTTTGTAGCATGTAATAGCGAGTGCAGCAACAAAAAAAATCAGGCAGCTGACTAAGATGAAATACAACACAGTAATGAGAAATGATCCATATAAAGTATCATCTAAATTTTAGATAAACATCTAGAAATGACACCAGAATCAGACAAAACTATTTCCTGTAAATTTTCTTGTTTCATATTCCATTACTGTTCCCTTTTATTTGCTTTCATACCATAAAGAGTAATTAGTTTTTTGAACTGGACGTTAATAACCTCAATAATGTATTTAAAATTGCACTAACCCTTGCGTAGTCTGTATTTGTGCTGTGTTTCAGCTACTATTAATTATTTAGTTCAACTTCAACACTTGAGAAACTTATAAAACGGCTAAACTAGTAATCATTCAATGCATTTTATGTTACGAATTACCATTCCAACTCAAGTCCCTTACAGTACTGTTTTTTACCAACTTTAGTCTGTAACGTTTGAAGGTGAACGCTATTTATTTTGTATTACAAATAATCACTTTCCCAATATCATACAACAATGAATCCATACGATTCTCAGATACGATTTTCACATACAATTCTCAAGATACATAATTCATTAAATTTCGTAAAATAATTAATAACTTGTGAATAGTTCGTCCGATAATTTTTATCATGCTGGAAATTATCGCACTGTGGCCTATTTCTGTTTGCCTAGTAAGTCATCATGTTTTGCGACTCTTGAAAAACATTGCCTTGACTGCATTACCAAGCATGTTAGCATTTGTATGCAATTTTATATGAAGAAAGTCAGTTAGGACTTTCAATAAATCAGTAACTACTTATTTTACGCTGTATATAAAGAATCTAAGTTTATATGATACAAAAACTTTATACGTTGAAAAAAAATTAATATCGTGTGAAACGGTTGAAAAATACATTTTATTATGTAAGTCATTAAATATCAACTCCACTGAATTTTACTCTCAGAATGTAAAAGAAATACTTTTTACGATGGAAGTATTTGGTGCGGTTATGGGATGCCTCATTGCGCTTTGGGTTTTATTTATGGGGAAGTTCATTAGTAGGTAAAATATCATTGATTGATTTTATCCTTCATTACAGATATTTAGACACCTCTGATTCATTTATGATGTTTTCTAAACAAATATAAAATATGGTCGTATCAAAGTAAGCATTAGAAATGAATCTCTTTGGACTGCTTTTTATTTGAACAGCACTTATGTAATTATTTATATTTTTATTTAAAAAAGTAGTAAAGTGAAAAAGTAAGTAGTAATTTCAAAATTAATTTTGATTTGACATTTTGATTGAAATTTAAGATTCGTAGGATAACATAAAAACATTAAGGGTTGTTTTAAGAATATGAATTTATGGTAAAGGTTGAGTATATTGGTACATTGGCATCATTGAGTACATTACTGAGTATTCAGTAAATTGTTTGGACTATGTTATAAGCAGTATAATCTAAACCATTTAATAGAAATACTCTGTACCCTTATATATAGATTTGTAGCTGTGTCTCATTTGTAAGTGTAAATTATGAGGGTTCTGCACAGTATGCTTTTCTATAATTATTTAACTGGATTTATTTTTGTTGACACCAACTAAACGAGCCTAGAAATATTCTTTAATCTGTTGCCTTATTCAGTTTGTTTCAAGAACTTACCAATTTGTCTGTACCAACCAAAGACTTAATATTCCACGAATATATAACCGTGCTCGATATGAATTGCATCACCGAAATTGTATTGCGCTTATGTACGTAATTTTTATTTATTTATTTTATACGGGAAGAAACAAATACTAGTCATTATATTATTATCATATATGAGGTTTATACTATGTAGACTTATATACTAACATTTCCACATTCAGACACTAATCTACCTAGAGTTTTGATACATATAAAGGTTGATTAAAAGTCATGTTTATAATAATTTTATTCAAAATAATAATGGTAATTTAAGAATAGCGTAGTTAGATAAAAGATTTAAAAAAAAATTATTGAATAATATGAAATAGCGACAATAGTTGAATAACACAAAAAACAATTTACATATTAATTACAAAAGAAAATTAAAAATTAACATTGATGACTTTTGCGCGTGATAATAAAAATAATAATTATAATAACAATAATGGTATATATAATAATAGAATTATTTTAAGAGTAAAAACTTAAAAAAATTAAAAATATTATGTTAAGAATGACGTAATACAAATTATAATCATCTAAATAACAATCATCAACGGAATTATGGATATTCACAGCTAATTAATTGACTTTTTATTAACAGATTGACCCTTAAATAATAATACAATACTCTAGAAATGAACACCTTGTATTGTAAAAATATCAACGGAATGGAATAGCTTGTTGCAATCATAACAAAGTCGTAGTTGCGCGTGGATGTCGTCATTAGTATGAGCTGTGGGAACAATTGTAACATGACAGATATTATACATACTGTTGCACCCATTTGAACGCACTTTTTGTGTAGTGTGCTGTATTTAAACAGCAAATGTTGTCTTTGCACAGTTGATTTTTTGCTTATTAAAACGGTATTGCAATGTGCATGTATATCGCCTTTGTACTCACTCAATCACATCAGAATAAGTAGCATAATAAGGATTCCAGATTGCAACAGCATACTCAAGTTGAGATCGAACAAGAGTTGTATAAAGTATACAATACATTCTCATCTCCCTGAAGGGTTTGGCAGTCGTCAACAAGAAGTCTAGCAATGCATAGGCCTGCTCACAATTTCCTCAACGTGAGTGTTAAAGTGTAATTTAGAATTAAAACTAACCCAAAGATCATGCATACCATGAAAAATCTCCAATGAAATACCATCAATATTATAGAAAAGGGAACGGATCATCTTATTTTTGGAGAAAGTACTCGATATTCACTTACTGTTACTTAAGTGTATTTTGTTGGTACCGGAGTACGTATTAAGCATATTAAGATATTCGTATAAGTGAATGCAATTGGTATTTATAAAAATAACAAATAAAAATGGGCCAAGTAAGTTTGTTAATGTATATATGTGACTATTAAGAGGGTTCTGCTGATATGAATAATTAAACTATCAAAAAAATTGTTAGTTTAAATAAATTATATAATTTCTAAAACTATTTTATTAAAAGTCGTCTTATTAAAATTAAAAGTAATTTTTAAATATTCCCTGAATTAACATTTGCATTTTAAGAATATACAAAATACATTTTTGATGGATAATTCGAAAAACTTTTATCATGTTTGGTGAAATCTTTATGACTTTTAAATGACTCATTAGTCCATGATTGCACTAAGGAATTTATACAAACTTCAATATGTATAATTTTTTTTCTTTTTGACCACAAATCCACCTATATATTCGACAACCAACTTAATAAATTGTGATAAGTCTCAGAAGTGTTAGGCAATCTGTCTAATAATACTGAGGATGCATCTTCAATATTACCTGGATTGTCATTTAGAAAATTCTCCCTTAATCGAAATTTCTCTAAGATTTTATTATATAATATTTCAGTATTAATGTATCTTGCATTGCAAACTATACCGGAAAGAATAGTAAATTTTTAAATTTCCAAGTAGCTCCCACTTTCACTCAATTTTAAATCTGAATGATAAAGTAACCTTTTGATATAAATGGTCTGATAATTAGTTATTATTAAAACCATCTGTACAATGTACAACTCTAAAAAATGTTTCCAAACGGTCTTGTGGTAATTTATAAAAAGTTGAAAATTGAAAGTTGCCTTTTTGAATGCAGTCTACTTATAAATATTTTACACTTATTAGGAATTTAGCTAAACCTAAATGTTTCGTAGAGGTCATGATGGCAGTACCATCAACAAATTTTAAATTTCTAAAACATTTGTTTGTTTCATCAATTTTGTCGAGATTTCGCATTCATTAGTTGAGCACAAAGTTTAAGTAAACCCAGAAGAAAGAAAGTTCCTGGAACTAAAAATATCAAATATGTCATTAACGAGGGTAATATATAGGCACGGTGGCTTCCAAATTCTCAAATTATGATAAATTCACCAACCCATGGCAATACTGAATGGCTATCGGAATAGACTTTGAAAGTACTTGCGCTGCTAGCATCACTTTCATTGTTTGTTTGAAATAATTAATAGCTTAAATTTAATTTCGTTCGTCAATTGCGTAATAGAGATAAATTAAATTTTTCTACAATTTTCAACCATTAAAACTTTTTCGTCACCGAACATATTTCTCACAAGTTTTAACAAATGACACAGATCAAGCAAAATATAATCTTTTTTGGCTTTGTATGTGAAATATAAAGTACTTTTTTCTCTATTTAATTTTGCACCAAGTAAACTGGACATGTTAAGATTTGAAAAAATTCCGTAAAATGTAATTGAAATTACTACATTCATTCATTAAGCAAACCAAGTCAAATTTTCAATAAATTTGCCTTTTGTGAAACTGCAAAACATCTTCCTGGAAAGAAACAAGTAACTCGCAGCCACAACCTAATACTAGAACTTAATTATTATTATAGCCAAAATATGTTTTAACGAGAAATTCAGTATATATCCTATAGCTCATTTCATGAAAAGTGATACTAACAACTAATTCTTTTTTTTTATTTATTTCCTTTATTGTTTCGAATGACTCGGCTGTAAAAAATGGTTTGCAATTTACTCTCTGATATAATTTCCTAAGAATGGTAACACGAGGTAAACAAAGATCAAACGTTTCCTGGATATAATTACAACACCTTGGTTTATGGAAATGGAGAGTTCGTGCAAATTTTCTAATCTCTTCAATGTATTCAACAGGATGGACTATTTTTCCAACTTTTTTTTCATTTACTCTAATAAAAATTGCAACGCGTCATTACTGCAGTTCGTTTAAGTTATGCTGAAAACCCAGACATTTTTAAAATGTTTAAAACATTTTTGTGGCGTTAACATTTTTGTCTTCATTTTCTTCGATTTAGCAACTAAGTTCCTGATGTTCTGCTGCTTATATTTCAATTCTCCTTTTAACTTATTACATTTAAAAATAATCTTCTTTCACAACAATAGTATATATATATATATATATATACATACAATATATGTATACACACACACACACACACATATATATATATATATATATATATATATACATATATATATATACACATGTGTATATCATATGGCACTGGTTTTTTTAGCATTAACTTTACCTCAAAACAAAAATTATGTTATGTGAAAGACAGACTAAGACAACTAAAAATGTTATTATAACTTCTTCATTATTATATCATGTAGAAAAGGTATATACTTACAATAATGTTTTAAACTTAATTTAAAGAAAATTTCTGAAAAAAAATGCTGTAACACATGGACAGACAGACAAAGAATGAATTTATAATCTTAAATTATATTCATTCTGATTATTTTGCGGCATGGGGCTATAAAAAATATAATCATGAACTATAAAATACTTTCGATGAAAAAAAATTGTTGAACAAGTTTTGCTGATACTTGATTACTTCATAACAATGACATTACACTTCAAATTATAAATTTGTTAAAATGTACTTATATAGACAAAACCATATGCCTATAATATTACCAACCTGTAACAGAGGTGTATCTGTACACTAAATGGTAATACACAGTTGTTTTACTGAATAAATAATGAAATAAAGACTTACATACTGATAACATCTAATGTGCCCTTTGTCCCTTATAGGCCTTTCACCATACACAAGTAACAAGTAGGTTAATAACATTATATGAAGTTTCAAAGTTCAACAATGCATTAATAGCGCAATAGACTCGACAGCAGGATGTTCACAGGATAAAATACAATAATTCGAAATAAATTATAAACGTGTAATCAAATAAACGAAATAAAATCATAGTTACTATATATGCACAGTAACTATGATTTTATGTCACAGTTTTGTCAGCAAAAATCATCTCCCGCTTTTAGATTCACTCAAAGAGCTTTTCAGTTTAATGGATAGGAAGGATCAATTAATTTAATGACATCTTTTTCCAAAATATGGCAATGCATGTCAGATATAACATATATTAAGAAAAACAGATAGATAAAATATGTTATGTCCATGGACATAATTGTTTCTTTATCACAAATGTAGGAACCTTTAGAGGACTATATACGAAATTTAATTTTTCATCATAAAGATAGCAATAGAAAGTTAGTACAGTAAGCATTTCATCCTGGTCTATTTCTGGCTAGACCACGAAGGGCATCTCTCAGCTTCAGGGCAGAAGCTAACATCCCACGTCAGACCAATAGCTTACAGAACTCAAACACAATGTGCATGGACCTGGATAAAGAAGTTGTCAATCCTCCCACATGGCAGAGAGCACCCAAACCTAGAAACACCAAAAGGAAGAAACCGTCCTCACCATCTCCGGATAGAATTTTAGTTACACACCAATTTAGCGAGCTTCCTGTCGATAAGGAAGATGATAAAGAAAAAGATGCGCCTAAATTGATTTCTAAACCACCACTTATAATCCTCTACGTCACCTCATGAAGAAGACTTCACGAAGCTTACCAAGCTATTGGAAAGTATCATCAACTGAAGTGAATTTACATATAAAATTATAAATAAAAACTGACGTTAACTGTGCCAATATAGACTACAAAACGGCAATAGAAGCCATTAGGGGAAAATGATTAATTGGTCACACATTTAATAGAAAGTACAAAGGACCATATCGAGTTGTAATAAAAAACCTTCACCACTCAATACCTATTAGCGCAACACAAGAAGCAATAGAAGAGACAGGAAACACAGTGATTGGAGAAATAATAAACACCAAGTGTGGACCTCAAAAGAAACAAACTTCTACTTTCTTTGTGACAATTCAATTAAGTGCTAATAATAGAGAGTTGAAGAACATAAAACATATAAATCAACAAACGGTCACTATAGAAGAACCGCGAAAATGTAAAACTATAGTCCAATGCCAAAGATGTCAGCAATATGGCAACTCAAAAAATTACTCCATGAGACCCTATCACTGTGTGAAATGTGCTGAAGCACACAAAACATCAGAATACCCAAAAGGTTGATAGAAATACTCCTGCAAAATGTGCCGTCTGCTTTGATGTTCACCTTGTCAACTTTAGGGGATGCGAAGTTTACAGAGAAATACTGTCACCAAAAATTAAGCAACAGTCACACCTTAAAACCAGGGACACTATCAATCAGGTGATAAATCTTAGGAGTAACCAAATACTAGAAAAATATAAACCTACAGTTGGCTCCAATACACAACCATTGTTACAACCGCAACACCCACCTATTAATTATACAAAACCTAACCCAGATACCAAAAGGAAACCAAGATATGCCAATGTTTTAAATACCAACCAAAAAACCAGTAATATAGATAGAGGAGAGATGCTACTCAAACAAGCATAAAAGTTTGAACTTATATTATAATAAATGAGCACATTAATCAACCTCATAACAACATTAGTAGCCAAAATGTCTTAATGGCGTTCCTCAAGATACGACGATAGACAGGATTACCCAAACTTGGGGAGGTAGAAGTCCTATTGCATACACACAACATTGACATCTTATTGGTGTCTGAGTCTCACCTTGCTGAGAGTAATAGAATAAGAATATGTAATTACAATATTTGTTGCGACCAACCGTCTTGAGGGTACCGCACATGCTGGAGTAGCTATAGTAGTAAAATCTAGTATTACACACCATGAACAGCCATAATTCAGAAAAGCCCATATACAAGCTGCAACTATCTCAGTAGAAAATCGAAATGGAACATTTAAAGTATCTGCCATATACTGCCCTCCAAAGCATAGTATGAAAGCAAATCGGTATGACGAACTGTTTAGCACATTTAGACCGTGCTTTATTGCCGGAGGCGATTGGAATGCCAAGTATGTCCACTGGGCCTCTAGACTTATTAATACAAGAGCAAGAGAGCTCAAGAAAAGTATTCTGAGAATTGGATATTTTCCAGATCTATGGAAAGTATCACAAGTAATCATGATACATAAATCTATGCACGATGTTACATCATATAGACCAATCAGCCTCTTGCCAGTTATGTCGAAATTACTTGAAAAATCCCTATTGCACAGAATGCTAAATGTCATCAGAGACAAGGCCATAAACCCAGATCATCAATTAGGTTTTCGGAAAGAGCACAGAACAATAGAACAAGTTCACAGAATGTGCAAGACAAATAGAAAATCAATGGAAAAAAATAATACTGTCCATCAGCCTTCCTTGATATACAACAAGCCTTTGACAGAGTCTGACATAAGGGCTTGTTGTATAAACTAAAATCCGTGTTGCCACATGTATTCTATGGAGTCTTAAAATCTTACATCTCCAATAGAATATTCCAGGTTAGAGAAAATTACAGTACTTCAGATTTTTATAATGTATGCGTAGGCGTGCTGCAGGGTTCTGTATTCGGTCCTGTTACTATACATGTTGCTTACGTATGACCTACCACAAACTTGAAAAGTAACAATTGCGACCTTCGCTGATGACACGGCCTTGCTCGCAACCAATTAATATCCCAAACAAGCTTCTATAAATCAGCCTAAACGAAGTAGAAAATTGGTTGGTCAAATATAGAATGCAGCCACTGTATCTAAATCATTGCATTTACACTACGAAAAGAAGACTGCGCCCTTATCAACCTGAATGGCACTCAGCTCCCACACCACAACAACGTGAAGTACGTAAGTATGCATCTGGACCGCAGACTTACCTGAAGAAACCACATTAACACAAAATAGAAGGAAGTCATCCTTAAATACGAAAGGTTCTATTGGTTGCTGGGCAGAAACTCTAAACTATCACTGGACAATAAGCTGCTCATAAACATATCAGTCTTTAAACAAATTTGGACATATGGCCTACAGCTCTAGGGTTCTGCCAGCACCTCAAATACATTGATAATGCAGGGGGTACAATATCATATACTGAAACAAATATCGTGCCATGGTTTACTAGAATTATAGATATTCATGAAATTCTAAACATGGCTACAATAACGAAAGAAATCGCTACTCAAGCAGCCAAATATAAAATATGTCTATAAAACCACCATAATCAGCTTCCAGGACTACTCACCATCCCTACGCTGACTAAAAAAAGCGACGGGATTTTTTTGACCTTCACAAATAGAGAGTATAAAGCTCGCTATAAAAATTTTGAAACAATTGTAGTCTTCCTGAACACATAAAAAATATAAATTTTTTATATGTGACTAATTTCCTTGACCAAAATATATTCCCCAGTTCAACCCAAGAAATTAAAAAAAAAATCTAATTAAATATTTTAACGATTTCATTCAAAATATTTGGGCATCAGATCATATCAAGTCTCTTTCAAACTAGTCTTTAAGCATAAAATCATGCCAAGTCTTTTCCAAGTTAGTCTTAGAAAATTATTCAATTATGGAGAGTTATGCTATCTTAAACTTTATCAATTATTGCTGAATGAGATGAAACACCCTCAAAGTATGTATGTAAGCCAAGTTTATGTCTCAGAAAATATGATCACATTTCTGTCTGGATTATAACAATTTGTAATTGATGCCAAATATATATAGTTTCCTACTTTTGAATACCTTAAATAATCCATTAAATTCTTTTTCTTCTTGCTTCTAGTTTCCGCATCCTCTGTCTGCTTACAACTTGGCTCTAAGCTCAAATTAATTACTTAGAAAAAAAAAGTTATTCAAGTTCATTTATAGATAAGAAAATTCCTTGAAAGTTTTTGAGTAGGGTTTTTGTTTCGCAATGTTTCAAATAAAATAAACATAATTGATTTATAATGAAAAGATACTTTAATCATTTAACTATACAATAAAATATTACATATAGCAAAACAATTTCTCACACGCCATAAACAATTTAAATATGAAATAATTACAAGTATTAGATATTATATTAAAACTAGTAACTAAGTGCAAAGTTAATTAACAAAAATTTATGCAAAATTGATAAACTGAATCATAACGATAATGTACGTTGTTGTTACTCCTAAGAAGCTAAGTAGTAGAGATATGCGTAGATCATACATGTGGAACACAGTAAGTCGGCCCATTTTGTTCCACTGCAGGAGATTCTAGTGTCAGCAGCTGTGAGAATTTTAAACTTATTATATATCTGTGCATATTTATACATACAAAAGTCAATTACCAATTACTCCTTTAAGAATTGACTCGTCACAAAATTTTAAGAAATATGAAACCTACAAAGTTGAAATTCTTTAGGTTTCTAGGCACGTGCTAAAAAAAATTTTCAAAATTCAACCCGAAAAGTTGCGAAAATGGGAATAGAAGATTATGTGGGATTTTTAAAACTATTAAAGTTAGAGACATCATCATTTTTTATTGACTGCAAATAGATTGTTTTTTAAGAAAATAAATGAAACAAAATGCAGCCACGATCTATTTTTGCCCAGATTAAACCTGGACACTAGTTGTTAGTGAATAATGAATACGTTTACATGTTAATTACTTTAAAGAAAGTGTATTTCTGTATTACCCAACAATTTTTAATGATTTGTTATTGAGTTAAAACAATTTTAAATTTTTGTAGGAAAATTAAATTATTGATAATGGATAAAATTTATCAAATAAATGCCTGAACATATTTAGTAATTGCACAATATTTGTAATTAAATTATAAACACTTACTATTATATATTAATTGTTATAAGCACTTACGATATTGATCATCGGTTATAATTTCGACAAAATGCGACCGTTTTTTCTAGCTGCACATACAGCTTCTCGCATACAGCACATATAGCAATTAATGACACCAAAAATTTAAATGACGACAATATTTCATAATGCATTTGTAAACTTCCACAGACCTGAAGTACATTGTTTTTATATTGTAATCCTAAAGTATGAGTGAAACCAAATTTGAATGGCCCTTCTAACTTATTTGTTTATTTAAGAAAATATTTTCACTTACTTTATGTTTTACACATTCGGGGATCCATTGAATACATATCAATGTTTTAATAAAAACTAGAAACAAATGCGCAAATATCTGAAAAAACATTTAATTGTTTAATTACGAATTATAAATAATAATAAAAGAGATAAAAATCATACAGATATATTGGAAAGTGTCATGTGCCTTACTTGGGATTTGAACGTTTCATTCAGAAACTGGCATAAGTCCATTAACTTTACAAATATATTGGATAAATGGAAGATTGTTTTCTCTTTAAGAGGCAAAATATAAAAATCATAACTCATATTATATAACTCTAATTATATAATTCATTAGAATTCGTAAAATTAGTATGATCAAAAAATGAATTAATAAGTTGAATGCGTTTCATTACATTGTAAATGAGGGTACAAAATAAAAATATCTCAAAATGAAAATGCATAATATTCACAAGATTTTGGAAAAAATATAAAGTGGTTATTGCTTCTGTGCTGTGCTCAAAATAACAAAAATGATGAATACTACATAAGACATAATATGGAAAAATTGTAATTATTATAATGATATTTCTAAGTTTTATAATATTTGAAAAATTACATAGATGAGGCATATCAAATTGTTCATCTACGTTGTTAATTCGATGTGTTATATTTCTGTACATGTTCTTATTCCATAATACATCTGAACTTATCAAGTATATTGCATAACCAGTCTTATAATATTGAATATTAATTATAACTTCTGATTCTTAAGTAATATTACGTCGAAAATCAGTGCGATTGTAAAGGCAATGCAAATTGTGACATAACAGTATATTTTGGCACTTAATGAAACCTGAAAGTTTTTTCCAGTAGGGAAGAAAAAATTGCAAAACGAAATATGCCAGAGAGTCTCTTTGAAATGAATATCTTTAGTTTTTAAATCAGTAACTTTGTTTGAACGCATTGCTAATTTTTAGAACTGAGTTGCGATCACAAGAGAGTTGAGCTAATAATCTACGAATCTAAGCAGCAACTGATTAATTTATATGAATGGGATTATCGTTAAATTAATTAAAATAGTACAACCTTAGCAACGAGTTTACAAACAAATGAGTGCCCTTGTACTAATACACGAAGGGCGACGCTTTTACTTAAATTAAATGGCTATTATTAAATTGTAACTTCTATTTTTAGAATCTTTCAACAAAATTATTTATTTGTCTAGTAAGCCCGTTTAGAATAGTTGTGACTCTAGTCTAATAGAAATAAGATTGGTCATTTATAATTTTAACAATGATCACCTTATATGAGAAAGTATACAATTATGACAGGTTATTTAACAAGGGCGCGATGGTTTAACACATCTTATTGAACTCTCTGGTTCGATTTCATCTTCATATATATTTATCTAGATATACATATAATTACATAAAAGTTTATTTTTATTAATAATAATTTATCCCTAAATTCTCTTCTCACCTTGCCATGTCCATGTCGTCATTTCATCCACATGTTGCTTTACAGATAGAATTAATATCATACGAAATTTTGCTGTCTAATTAATTTGAGCACTTGTCAACAGACTTCTAGATTTAGGTATAAAATTATTATCATTAAAAAGTTACATTTGGCTGCTTTGTATGTAAGAGCATTTTAATTTATTATCCATACGTGTCAAGAAAATAATAAATTATCTTTATGACATAGTTTTTACTTTTACAAAAATGTAATGTTACTTTAACACATTATCATATTGATTTTTTTCTAACAAACGTTTAAAAGCCTTGAAATATATTTTCAGAATTAAACATTTCTAGCAAAATAACTCTTTCATCTTTCATATAGGAACACATGAAAAACAATTAGGACTAAATACAATGTTAAGGTGTTCTTTTAGAGAGCAATTATGCAATCTTTAATTTTATCCTCTGTAATAACCACAAGCATAGTAAGTTTTAACAAAACCTTTAGGTATATCATTCACAGCCAGTTGGGAATGATATTTTCGATTGGGACAACAAGTAATTTATATTTAATTCTGAACCCTAATGATTATGTCAGTCGAAGATTAATTAAGTGATATATTCAGTAGTTTTTTTATGATGCATGTACAAACAGAGAGACATATATATGGATAACCAACGTTAAACAAATTTGGCTTCTACTGGGTCCTTTTATTATATGTAAGATACTGTAAAACGTAATCCACTGAAAAATTTGTGCTATAGTTTTCAATTTAAAAGTACTTCACTTTTTGTAATGAAATGTGGAATGAAACGCAATGTTCACTGGAAATTTTCATAACAACATTTACAAATGGCCATAATGAACAATGAGATTTTTAAAAAAAGAATAGAATGGGATTTTCTAGTTAATCCCTATGTCAATATCCAGTGATTACGTTATTCAATAGCCAGGATACCCGAATACTCATATGGTACATTCAATCAGCAAAAGGAATTCATCATTGCGAAATTACCTTTTTTACCTTCAATTTTTTATCTCAGGAGTCACAGTGAGGAAACTCATTACCTCAGAAACATTTATTCTATAGAATTATGAAGGGAAAGGGAGAAGCGGAATAGCAATATCTCAGTTGCAGCTATCCGTATGCACCATTCATTATTGTCAGTTTCAAACAACTCTTGACTTGTGGTGGATGCTTAAATATTTTGTGAATGCTGTTTTGTATTTAGGGTCCTACATTTCCTTTTTATAGTAAAAAAGTGTTATAAACAATTGACAATTTATTAGCAGCTGAATTTTCAAGGTATATAAATGTTGACAGTTATATTAGTAATGCTTATAATGTTTCTTGTAATTGATATTTGAGGGATAGCCAGATATTTGAATAAACTATCGGAATTATATTCTGCTGCCAAAAATTATGCCCCTGATAGTAACGATGAGGGTTATATACCCAGAAGTATCACACCATGAAGATCTGGTAAATACTATTATTTTTTTCATTATGATGATTCCAATATTAAACATAATTGAAAATATAATATTTATATATTTAGAAGATCGTAAGAGTGAAGCTGAGTTAGACGAGGATATTGATGAACCGACTGATAGTGATGCAGCTAGTAATGACCCATCACATTCAACCACAACATTTACAGCCGAAGTTGTTTATCTGAAACACACTGTTTGGTCTAAAACACCACCATTTAGTGTGTTTCAGACCAAACTACAACTCAAAATATTCTTCAGCATAAATTAAACCACTTGGAAATACAGAGGCTTAATTAATCAGTGAAACATTGAAGATTTTACACTGCTGAAATAGTCTATCTGACTATTAATCAAACCAACAAGAATG
This sequence comes from Druceiella hillmani, assembly GCA_039881145.1. Lineage (NCBI taxonomy): Eukaryota > Metazoa > Arthropoda > Insecta > Lepidoptera > Hepialidae > Druceiella > Druceiella hillmani. The sequence continues at coordinate 21,679,991 of JAYKKI010000036.1, forward strand.
AGAACTGTCCGTAAAGCACACAATGAGTTAAATCTTACGAAAAGCAATTGATGTGGAAAAATTAAACTCTTCAAGAATTCTACACATACTTGACAATTCTTATGTTGTCAGATGCAAATAATTCTAACACTGACCATTCATCAAATATATTGTATCATATTTGATGAATGGTCAGTGTAGCACCAATAAATTTTGGAGTATATTAAGATTTATTTGGTTTGAGGATTCAAATACATATTAAGTTCGTATCAAAGAAGATAAAGCAGCGCCTGTCTATGATATATGGACAATTGAATGCCAACTTATCAACGCTTTACAAATCAACAGAGTATTTAACAGTCGACAAACAACTTTGTCCATAGAGAGGGTGGACTAGAATCACTCAAAGAGTAATAAATCATTTAGTCACACAATATAAAGGATTGCATTTTTATAGCTATTATTTCAGTTTTACAATTGCTAAATTAACAAACAGCAAGGTAAATTAAAGTACTACAACTTTTGCAGTATAAAACTCGTATTTTTATCTATGGCGGTAATATTGAATATTATTCAAAAAAATGTTGTTATATTTGTTGGTCCCTATGGTGGTGACCAAAAAATATAACAAAATTCCTTTAAATAATTTTCAATATTTTGGAAAGATTTAAATAATTTTGTTTATAACTTAGAAGTTACATGGAAAATTATGGTGACTTACAAAGATTTAATTGATTTATTTTATTCCAAAATTAATATTAAATGTTTTTTATTATTAATAATATAAGGGCTAAAAATAATTAATAATGTTTATCATTTTAGACTGCATAAATTGTTTAGTACTATAATTAATGTTTTTATAATAAACAACATGTGACCATTTTTTTCCTTTATCATAAGTCAAAACAAATTTCCCATTCTAGTGTTAAATATTGACTTTTACATCATCTAATTGCAACCTGAATTTTATATTAATTCAAAGCCATATATATATGTATTTATACATATATATATATTTTTTAAATTGTTTATATTGTGTATTAGAACAGTTATTATATATTATATTATATTGTGAATTAATAATGTAAATGTTAATGATACGTTTCTGAGTAACAATGCAATAATTTTTAAAAAATGTAAAAGGTACTGTGAAAATAAACACTTAGTATCAATAATAAGATACAATAAAATATTTTCAGCAACACATTCATGCTTTTTGGATAAAGTTAAGGAAATAAACATAAACAATACTGGAGGGACTGATTTCAGGTGTACTCATGAAGAAGCTGATACGCAAAGTATTTTTCACCTATGAAATATCGACTCAGAATGTGATGTGTTAATTTAAGCCTTAGGCAGAAATATTCTGCTTATATATTAGGAAATATGTACGGAAAATATGCAAATATGCAATATTTAATTGCACCGATTATTTTGAAAATTTTGAGTTCAGGTCTTTGCACAACCCTATCTTTTTTATAAGCATTGACTGCATTTGACCCCAAAACTTCCTTTGGAGGGGAAGGAAAAATTTTTAAATCTGACGAAGAATATCAAATGACTTTTCCATAATTAATTAACTCAAATGACATAAATGAGACTTAAAAAATTAAGCTGAGACAAAAAGATGCAAACAAGATGTACACAATGAAATCCAGTGGCGTAAACACTGTCAGAGTTATATTATTTAATACAACTATAAATCACACACTGAGTTTCAAGATAATTCATGGCTTTATTTCGGCAATAAATTTCAAGAGCAATTCACAACAATTCCGTATGGCTGGCGGCCATTGAATATAACTGCCTGAACTTGTGCTACATTATTTAACTCAGACTATGATTTACAGCTGAATAAACTTCAAGGCGGTCCTACGCCCCCTCAATGCAACAGACATAATATTGTAAAAAGAAACAAGAGACATGTGATTTGCGTGTCGGTGGAGACATTGGGTTTGAATATATTCTGAAATTGATAATGGATGGCTCATGTAGACTCAACAAGCATAATTAATACCTACAATACTACATTGATATTAAAATAATTTGCCAATTCACTCATTTTCTATTTTGAAACATTTTTTTTATTAAATTCGTCTACTCGTCTTTGTTATATTCTTATATTCTTTCGATAAACAGTCCAGATGTATTTAATAATTATTTTTTGAGTAATTAAAATATAATTAACGTTGTACATATTATTAACAAAAAAAGTTATTAAGTTGTATTCATCTGCAACTTATAACTATGAAATAAAAGTGACGTAACTTTAGAAGTATCAGTGCAATGCGATTTGATTGTATATATTTTAGAAATTTTGACAAGACAAATCTAGAATAATTAGTTTAACTCAAAACCTTGAGGTTGGCCTCCATCTGCGGCCCATAATAACCGAAATAGATTATTTTTTATTTTTTATTGGGAGTGATATTTGCACACTGACGTATAATTTTAGATAGAGTTCAGTCTGTATCTATTTACTTTATGCAAATATAGCATTGACATTTCAAAGGAAAATCATTTGTAAATGTGTAAAGAAAAATTCCATACTGACCGGCTTTGCCGTGACATAATATTTTACCATCCCTAACTATAAGTACATCTTCTCGTGCACAAGAAACAATACTATCATAGACACAGTGTGGTGTAATGGTCATAATATGTTACTGATGGAAAGAGATACAGCTGAAATATTGTCTTTATGAATGAATGTTTAAAAATAAGAACATGTAATTCACAAGTTTTTTTTCAAAAGGATTTTCTTTTTGGAGAATTTATTTTAAGTCTATTGCAGCTTACTATTAAACATAGAGTAGAGTTTTTATGCTTCCATTTTTATTTTTACAAAACTAGTATTTATTGAAAAATTCAAAGCAATTACGTTATGTAAATTGAATTCAGTTGAGTCCCTGTATATTTGAGAATAATAAAATCGGATCATTTGTAACTTTCATTAGTGGAATTTAACATTTCTAGGGAAGGACGTGAATATTATAACTATACAATGTTATAAAGTAGAATGCAGAAATCAAAACACAGAGCGAGTTGCAAAATAATCACAAACCGTCTAAAACTGATTAGTTTTGCTGTTATGGAAGTATTTAAATGATGCAATAAAATTTGAACATATTTAGTCCTTTTATAAAAAATTTTGTATCAATGTTAGCCATAATTTTATTTTATATTAGTACTGATGCATATGATGTACCAGTTAGGTCAGGGCAAAAATATTTAAAAAAATGTTTAAGAAAAAGTAAAAATTGAAAGAAAAAGTAAAAATTGAAAGAAATATATCATAAACTATATATACATCACAATGACCTGAACAACAAAACAGGTAGAACTTCTCAACCAGATGGCTGATCAACCCATCTACAGAGACCAAGTCAAATAATAATTGTGTTATATAAAATAAAAAGTAGGTCTTTCATGGTACTGCCACGCTTGTTTATCCTGGGTTTCATTCCTTCATAAACAAGTCTAAATGTTTTGAAATGAATAATTATTTATTGGAATAAAAAAAACCTACAATTATAAATGCTTCATCGACTGTGTTATAAATTTTCATTATAAGCATATTCTTTATTGTTGGCAGAATTTGTAAGTTTATTAAAAAACGTTACAGTGCACATGTTTTTTAAAATTGTATTATTGTTTTTTATTTACAACTTTATAATATATTTAACTTATAATTGTAAGTTTATGTAATCTAAGTATAACTAACTTAGTTACTATATGTGTTCATAATACTTAGATCATATTTTAATTGGTCATGAAAACTATGTGTTAAGGAGTAAACCAGAAAATATAAGAGTGAGTGATGTCATCATCATCAGTAGCTCGACAATCCAGGGTGGGCCAAGGCTTTCCTTTGAAGCAACTTCCGTACAGCCCTCTGTATGGCAACTGATCTCCAGCTACGGAACACCAGTGCCCCAAAATCTTCTCCAACACATATTCCCGTCTTATCTTAGTTCTTTCTCTTCTTCTCTGTCCATGTGGCTTAGCCATAAAGATCCTTTCGAGGGGGATTGAATCCTCCATTCAAACAACATAAGGAGCCAAATTTAATCTACTAAAGTTAATCAATTTTATGATGTCTTGTAAACTTTATATATTATTGAGTTGTATCTCTTCCTTCAAACATCATTTTCCTATATGCCTCCCAGAATTGATCTTAAAATGTTTCATTCAAATATATCAAAATGGGCCTCATCTGATTTTGTCAATGTCTCTGTTTCAGAGCCATAGATGAAAACAGGTCTAATAAGGGATTTGTATTCCAGGAATTTTGTTTTCTGAAAAATAAATTGTGACCTGAGAATATTTTTCAGTCCATAGAAAGCTCTATTAGCAGCAACAATTCTGTTTATAATTTCTGACAATAATATATTTTGACTATTATTTTCAAGTTCCAAGTATTTAAAACCCAGAACCGTATCAAAAGTGTATGTGCCTAAAATAATCTTGGTTGGAAGTTTTTTAAGGAAAATATGTATCTTGTTTTCTCCTGGTTTATAATTATATTTATGGGGTTGAATGAGCAAATTTTTTAATCTTATCTAAAGCCTTTAAATCTAAATAAACCAACAGCGATGCAGACGAAGGGATTTTTATTGCTGCACGTTACTCAACCTGCAATATTCGTGCCCATTTGGTAAACGACACTATAGGCATGCTGTGCTGTTTGAGGAAACATTTAATAAAGATGACTTTGCTAAGACTTAAACACATAACATTGAATTTTTTTTTATTATTAAACAGTCAAATTATAAAGATCTGTAATTGTACATAGACTTTTATTTCAACTGTTCAATCAAATCAAATACTGCCACAATATTTATAAATAAATAAAGATCCAATCAAACGGTTCAGCCCTTTATATAAATTATGTATGTGATATCACCAATGTGGCATCAAAATTGTGTACACCAAAAGATTGAGAGCGAAGATATTGCAAAACTGGCTGCAAAACTGAAATATCTAGATTCGATTCCATCTCAAAGATCAAATATTGTAAGACTGAATGAAATGGCCGTATTAGCCCTAACAGCTAAATGATATTGAGTGCACTTGTCTAAAATCAACTTAATTTCCAAAATTGCATTAAAATAATTATTATATTGGATTTTTGTTGATTTTTGGTGAACGCATTCAAATGATACAAGTCTGTGAGGAGTGGTCAATGTCACAGTTGCACGAGAGTTTATATGCAATACTTTTATTATTTTAAACTTTTGAATATATTTGGCGTTAATTTTGTAGAAATTCATTATTCACACTTAAATGAAACTACGTGATGTAGTATTATTTCTGCTTTCTTTAATTTCTTTACCACGACCTAGGTTTCATTGTATTACAACATCTTCAGGTGGGATATTAGCAAAGATCGAAGATTACTCTTGTTTCCCAATCAGCATAGATAGACTTAGATAGACTCTCAGACTTTCCCAGCACTCATTTCCTTTTACAATGTTACATTTACGCTAATTTTATCAGCAAGACATAATTTAACCATTAAAGTGTAGACTTTTCGAACCACTCAATTTAACTTTAATAAGTAACGATCAATAAATAACAAGTCTAGAATCGCAATTAAATGAAACTACGTGATGTAGTATTATTTCTACTATCTTTAATTTCTTTACCACGACCTAGGTTTCATTGTATTACAACATCTTCAGGTGGGATATTAGCAAAGATTAACTCTTAGGAACAACCAACAGCATTTATATGTTTCAAACACAATAGCGGAAGACTACTTTGTGCGGATTTTTCCATTGTTTATGTTAGTGAGTTTATTGCAGGGGCGCAGACTAGGTTTTATTATATTACAGAGAGTTATACAATATACCAGTATTCTAGTTGGGGTAATAAATTCAATTGTTGTTATTATGTGAAATTATACAATGCAAACTTTAGGGTGTATGTAATAAAATTAAATGGATGTTATTGTCGGTAATATATTGCAAAGGCAAGAGTATTTGAAAGTAAGGCCAAGGTAATATACTAATTCTACATATCTTATTATCGGTAATATATTTATACAAAAGCAAGGGTATTTGAAAGTAAGGACAAGGTAATACACTAATTCTACATATCTCCGGTTTTGTGTATTCATATATTTATTTATTTATTTCTTTTAATTTTTTTTTTTTTTTTTTTGTTTTTATTATATATACGTATATTTATATGTGTATTAATGCTGAAACAATTTCCAGGGTACTGTAGTGTCAATGTTTTATATTTATATTATATCTAGAAGATATTAAGAATGGGTGATGATATTATATTTAGTTGTTCATTTAATATATTGACCTTGATATCTTTTTTATGTCTGTTTATTTCTAATGTTTCTAGGATATTAAGTTTATTGCCTTTTGTATTTATTTGTAATATATATGGGGCATTATCAGTATGGGGGTGATGGTTATTTTCAATGAGATGTTTAGCAAAGTGAGATGTCTCTGGTTTATTATTACGCCAGCTGGCGATGTGTTCTTTATATCTTGTATTAAAATCTCTTCCTGTTTGACCTATGTATACACTATTACAATCGTTACATTTAAGTTTATAGATACCACTCTTTTTAAGTTTATCTATTTTTTCTTTATTATTAATAAGGGTTTTACCCAAGTTATTTAAGGTACTATACGTACATGTTATATTATTTATATTTTTATTATTAGTTAAGAGTTTTCCTAATTTGAGTGATACATTACCTATGTATGGGATAGATTTATAGTAAATATTATTCTTATTTGGTGCGACCGGGTATATTTCTTGTATTAGTATTTTTCTTAATTTATTATGGTACAGTTTTGTGACAATTGATGGGTCATAATTATTATTTGTGGCGATTAGTTTCATAGTTTTTATTTCTTTACGTAGGTTAGGTTTTTCAAGAGGGATGGTTAAAGCTCTGTGAATCATGGAATGAAATGCTGCTAACTTATGGGACCAAGGGTGTTGAGATTGACCATTAATTATGGAGTCTGTAAATGTGTCTTTTCTAAATATACTAAATTTATGTTCATTATTTTTGCGTTCTATTGTTATATCTAAAAAATTAAGTTTATTATCAGACTCTACTTCTAAAGTGAATTTGATATTATTGTGTAGGGAGTTAGCAAAGTTAACAAACTGGTCTAACTGTCGCTGTGTACCTTTCCAGCAGATAAGGATGTCGTCAACGTATCTATAATAGTATAATATATTGGTCGCTAATTTACTGTTTAAGAGGCTGGTTTCTAGATGATTCATAAATAACTCGGCTAAAAGGGGACTGAGGGGGGAGCCCATTGCAAGGCCATTAACTTGTTGAAAAAAATTGTTATCGAATAGAAAATAATTTTGGTCTGTGCATAGTTTAAAGAGATCTCTAATTTCCGATGCTTCAATGGGACTTAATTTTTTCCTTTCTAGGATATCTGAAATGATATTTAGGCAATCTTTTGGTGGTATATTAGAAAATAAGTTTACTACGTCGAGTGATACTAGTTTACAATTGGGTGTTAGATGTATATTTTTAATTTTATTACAGAGATCAACAGAGTTTTTAATGGTATGTTTAGGTGCAAATCCGGTTTTATTACGGAAGATCTTATTCAGGTGAAAAGCTAATTTTTTTGTGGGTGCGTTTGTGTATGAGACAACAGGTCGTATGGGTATATTAGGTTTATGAATTTTAGGTTGTCCATATAGTATTGGGGGTCTAGGGTTCATTTCTATAACTTTATGTTTCGCGAATTCGTTAGGAAATATGATGTTACAGGTTTTAATTAATTGTTTTACGTTATCTGCAAATGTCGTGGTGGGGTCCCTTTGTAGTTTTGTGAAGTCATCTGGTTTAAGGAAATCGTACACTTTATTTTTATATTCATTTTGGTCTAGAATAACTATAGTGTTGCCTTTATCTGCTTTAGATATGGTGAGTTTATCTTCATTAATTTTAATTTGTAGATTACGTTGAGTCAAAATTTCGTCATTAATGTGTGTCTTGGTTTTAGAGTATTCTTTACATATTATATTAGCAGCTTTGTGTTTAGTAAGTGCGTCCTGGTTACTGAATGCAATGATGGTATCTACTACTAGTGATTCTATGTTTTTTCTTGATGGTGCGGTAGGAATATTATATTTAAATCCTTTATTTAAAAGTTCTAGCTCTTTATTATTAAATGTTGATTGTGAAAGGTTTACTATTCTGGGATAAAACGTTTGTTTGGGTGTGACTTTTGGTTTCTGGGTTTTGGCTTTCAGTTTTTTAATTTTGTTAATTTGTTTTTGTGTTATGTTTTTTATTATGGCACTGACATCATTTCTAATTTTATAGTCTAAAGTATCAAATTCTATAGGGTGAAGGAGATATGTTAGAGAAGAGTGTATTACCTTTAGACAGAGGTTTATGTTGTCTCGTTTGATGGTAGATTCCCGAATTTCTTCCTTCAGCCAGGTGGTGACGGCTTTAGTTGTTGCTTTCTGGGCTGCTCGAGTTGTTCCACTAATCTTTACGTTCACGTGACTGGGTGTTAGATTACACTTTATACACGTTTTGTTAACTTTGCTAACTCCCTACACAATAATATCAAATTCACTTTAGAAGTAGAGTCTGATAATAAACTTAATTTTTTAGATATAACAATAGAACGCAAAAATAATGAACATAAATTTAGTATATTTAGAAAAGACACATTTACAGACTCCATAATTAATGGTCAATCTCAACACCCTTGGTCCCATAAGTTAGCAGCATTTCATTCCATGATTCACAGAGCTTTAACCATCCCTCTTGAAAAACCTAACCTACGTAAAGAAATAAAAACTATGAAACTAATCGCCACAAATAATAATTATGACCCATCAATTGTCACAAAACTGTACCATAATAAATTAAGAAAAATACTAATACAAGAAATATACCCGGTCGCACCAAATAAGAATAATATTTACTATAAATCTATCCCATACATAGGTAATGTATCACTCAAATTAGGAAAACTCTTAACTAATAATAAAAATATAAATAATATAACATGTACGTATAGTACCTTAAATAACTTGGGTAAAACCCTTATTAATAATAAAGAAAAAATAGATAAACTTAAAAAGAGTGGTATCTATAAACTTAAATGTAACGATTGTAATAGTGTATACATAGGTCAAACAGGAAGAGATTTTAATACAAGATATAAAGAACACATCGCCAGCTGGCGTAATAATAAACCAGAGACATCTCACTTTGCTAAACATCTCATTGAAAATAACCATCACCCCCATACTGATAATGCCCCATATATATTACAAATAAATACAAAAGGCAATAAACTTAATATCCTAGAAACATTAGAAATAAACAGACATAAAAAAGATATCAAGGTCAATATATTAAATGAACAACTAAATATAATATCATCACCCATTCTTAATATCTTCTAGATATAATATAAATATAAAACATTGACACTATATAAATATACGTATATATAATAAAAACAAAAAAAAAAAAAAAAAAATTAAAAGAAATAAATAAATAAATATATGAATACACAAAACCGGAGATATGTAGAATTAGTGTATTACCTTGTCCTTACTTTCAAATACCCTTGCTTTTGTATAAATATATTACCGATAATAAGATATGTAGAATTAGTATATTACCTTGGCCTTACTTTCAAATACTCTTGCCTTTGCAATATATTACCGACAATAACATCCATTTAATTTTATTACATACACCCTAAAGTTTGCATTGTATAATTTCACATAATAACAACAATTGAATTTATTACCCCAACTAGAATACTGGTATATTGTATAACTCTCTGTAATATAATAAAACCTAGTCTGCGCCCCTGCAATAAACTCACTAACATAAACAATGGAAAAATCCGCACAAAGTAGTCTTCCGCTATTGTGTTTGAAACATATAAATGCTGTTGGTTGTTCCTAAGAGTTAATCTTTGCTAATATCCCACCTGAAGATGTTGTAATACAACGAAACCTAGGTCGTGGTAAAGAAATTAAAGATAGTAGAAATAATACTACATCACGTAGTTTCATTTAATTGCGAATAATGAATTTCTACAAAATTAACGCCAAATATATTCAAAAGTCTAGAATCGTTAGCTTCTTATATTGAGATATTTGTCTCACAAAATATTTATAAGATCCTCTGCTGGCTGAACAGCTGTTCGGTAAACTTCTCCTTAACTGGAATAGATGATTTATACTGTGCATGGAGAAAACTTCTTATTCTGAAATAAAATATGTCACCAGAGGTCTGATGTTTTAACCCTTAACAGGCCGGGTGCGGTCACCATGACCCCAGTAGGTGCAACACTGTCAATTTTATACTCTTCCAATATTCGATGGTATTTGCCCCTCCTGGTACCTTCGCAACTCAGGCGATTGGTACGAGGCCCGGCTTAGTAATAGTCGCACGCGTCTTTTGTTTTGAGTTTTTATTGTTTAAAAGTTTGCAGCGGTCACAGTGACCGCACCCGGCCTATTGTGTGATTTTAGAAAGTGAATTCCTTTCTCGGTGTAGTCTTCATTTTACTAACAAAATGGAACGTTTTGACCAACAAATACAAGAGTGGCTTACACAAGAGGATAATGATGACACTGCCTCTGATGGCGATGGTGAATGCAGTGATATTGATCAGGATATCGAACCAAATCACGTGATTTATGAGTCACACCACTCAGAATCTGAAGAAGAAGTTACCTCATCTAACTATGAAGATGATCAACCTTTGTCAAGTCTTCAACCGAGTCGTAAGCGCAAGGCAAGTAAAAGTATTTCCGATAGCGAGGAAGTTCAACTAAGGGATAAAAACTATTTCGGCAAAAATAAGTTTCGCTGGTCTTCTGTTCCATCTGCCGCCCGAAGTAGAACAAGAAGTCATAACATAGTAGATGTACAACAAGGAATACGTCAAAGTCTTCAACACAGCCTTACAGCAGAATCGACAGTAGAAGATGTATGGAATTATTTTTTTTCGTGAGGGTACTCTTGAAAAAATTATAACACATACCAACAGTCACTTAGAGAAGATGCGAGACAAGTATGACGACAATAGTTACGTTTATAATTTAGATATGATTGAACTAAAAGCATTATTAGGCATATTGTATTATTCAGCAGTGTTCAAAGAAAATCACGCAGATTTTTCAAGTTGGTATAGCTCGGATGGAACTGGCCGATGTATTTATCAATGTATTATGGCGAAAAATAGACTGAAAATACTTCTACTAGCATTACGCTTTGATGAATCTTCAACTCGGCTAGAACGACGTGAAAATGATCCCGCAGCGCCAATTTCTGAAATTTTTAATGATTTTATTGGCAATTGTCAAGACGTATGCGAAATTGGAACTGAAGCTTGTGTTGATGAGATGCTGGTTGCATTTCGCGGCAGATGCAAATTTAAAATGTATATGCCAAAAAAACCGGCAAAATATGGCTTGAAAATTCAATGTATCACGGATGCAAAAACGGGTTATTTACACAACGCCTACATTTATGTGGGTAAAGATTCTGATGGAAAAGATTTACCAGAACAGTACAAACACTTAAAAAAACCGACCCAATCTGTTTTGAGACTTGTAGAAAAAATAGAGGGCTCAAATCGTAATATTACAGCCGATAATTGGTTTACTTCAATACAGTTAGTACAAGAGTTGAAGAAAAAAGGTCTAACATTTGTTGGCACAATGAAGAAAAACCAAAGAGTCTCGTAAAGTAGAAAGTTCCTTGTTTGGATTCACAAATGAATTTACATTAGTATCTTATGTCCCAAAAAAAAATAGGTCGGTTATACTCGTATCAAGCATGCATCAAGATTTAGCAGTAGATAATGTCAAGAAAAAACCTACAGTAATAATGTATTATAATGAGACTAAATATGGGGTTGACTTATTAGATCAAAGATGTTCAAACTATAGCACTGCCCGACGTACTCGTAGATGGCCGATGACAATTTTTTATCGTTTGCTGGATATTGCGAGCTCTAATGCATTTATAGTTTATAACTCAGTGCGAGAGGATAAGATTAAAAGGCTTCAGTTTATGAAAGATCTCGCATTATGTCTTGTCAAACCGCATTTACATAGGCGAGCAAGTAATCAACATCTGACTCGACAGCTTCGCTTAGCTATAAGAAGAGTACTAAACATAGAAGAACCTATACCCGAGGTAGAAAAAAAGCTGGAAACTAGAAAAACATGCTATACTTGTGATCCCAAAAAAAAACGAAAGACCTATCATGTATGTTTTTGTTGTAGAAAGCCGATATGTATCGAATGTAGCCAAAAGATGTGCAGCGATTGTCGCGAAACAAGACCATGATTGACGGTTGTCAATTTGTCATTAACAATATCTTTTAAGTTAATTTTTTATTTTCTCTATATTATATGATCTCTTAAGACAACAAAACCAAATTTTTTTTCCAAAAATTAGTTAAGATTTTTTTTTAAGGAATTTATACAGAAGTTTAGAGATTTTGTTTCGTTTTGGCGTTTGAGTAATGTTTTTTTTTTTATTTAGCATTAATAGAAGTTATATTTTGTTAATTTTTCTTTCCTTATTAAAAGTAAACACTATCAGTAACACTGAGTATTTTTATTTATTTATTATTAGGATAATATCATAAAAATATTATACTTTAAGTACATGCGGTCACGGTGACCTCGCCCGGCCCGTTATGTTACAAAAAAACCACCCGGCCAGTTGAGGGTTAATATACCCCTCCTTAATTTTTAGTGACCTCAATATTTTATATCAAAATGGTCGGAATACAATAAGTGCAACCATGTGTGACATACAGACATCCATTAACTTACTTAACTACAATGATCAAATTTAATCCTAAATAGTTCCTTCCTTCACCCGAATGGCTTGTTAGGGTTTATCTCCTTATAAGCTAGTTTAGATTTTACTTAAATGAATTCCTAAAGTTAATGGAATGTCACAAGTTCTATTTATTAGATTGCGAACTCTGATTGGAATAACTTTGATTAAATGACGTCTACTTTCAACATTGTAGTGGTTAATCATTTAAAGCAAATGAAGAAGTAGAATGCGCTTTTTGGCTTAGTGAATTCGTTCAATGCTTTATGGGAAAATGAAGGGAAATATCAAATTTAAACTATTCATTACTCTGGAAATCAAGTATAATAATAAGAGGAAAAATATCATAAAAAGTATTACATTTAAAGATTCCAGGTAGCTTGGGGACTGTTAAATCAAATAAGGTCAATCATTTCTATACTTTAATTGCTGTACTACCATTGATTATAGTAAATACTGAAAAAATACTAAAAAATTTATGCTTCGTCAATAAAGTGGAGAGCATTTACAGATGGCAAAAGTTTATTTATATAAATTGTAGTAACCGCAGGTGCTAGCAATACTGACATATTCAATACTTTTAGGACAACATTCACATTACTCTTTAAACGAAAACTGGTATACGCTATTTCATAATCCGATGCCTTCTTCCTTAACCAGATCAAATATTTCAACCTGTACAAATATGCCCACTATCAAGTTTTTGGAGCAATAGCATTTCTTTTAATTAATTTACGCCTCCATGGGTGTGCAGTGAATAAATAATAAAAATCATACAAAATTATTTAAAGTTAATAAAGTTTGTAGGTACGGTACCTCTAAATAATGTTTCTTTCTGTTATTTTTATGTGAATTTTCTGGAAATATACCTTGTGAAAGTTTCACCTGAAGAGTTTGTATATATATATATATATATATATATATATATATATATATATATATATATATATATATACGTAAGCACATATTTTAAATATAAGAAAATTATTTTCATGAAATTATCTTACAAAATAAAATGCCAATTTAAAAGTGGATGTTTAAAGAACTTAAATGAAATTGCTGATATATTTGCCCCACGTATGCTGTTTTTAATTATTATATTTTCATTAAAAAAGCATTCAATATCGATAATTATCAGAAATTGATGCTGAACATCAGTGTTATTTTGTTAATTTGCCTACTATGTGGCAACTTTTATCACGTTATTTGATCTATTAATATCAATAGATTCAGATATTAAATTGATCGACCAGTAGATCAAAAAGCAGCACTTTGGTTAATATAGTTCACGAATATTATCACAAATTACTAATCTACGAGAAAACAATTTATAGCTATTCACAAATTTTACACAGGTTAATCAATCCAGCTAGTCGGCAATGGCTTGGTGATCCTATTTTCATTTGTATTGAAATACATTAACTTTTTCATCAATCAACATCTGACTTGAAATGATTCATGCAATTACACCTTAGTTGCATCCATTACACTGCGAGTAATGTCATCAATTAATTGATTCAATACTGCTGTGATTACTTCAAAATTTCTCTTAATTTGAATCAAAACTTACATTCGCAAAATTTTGCTTCAACATACTTCTTATATATGGACAATTTCGCAACATATGGCAATGACTCATAAAGAACATACGAGAATGATGAGCCTAAGGAAATATTTTTCTGCCTCACTGTCTATATTTTTAATTTTTTTTTATTTCAGCTTAATGTGCTCTCATTCCATCGTAGCTTTGATACTGAATTAAACATTAATCAGCACATGGCTTTGTAGCGTTTTTCAAAGACCAAAATATCCACCCAATATGTAAACCTAGAAAATAAATGTGCGGTGAATCTTTCAATGTCTATGCAAATAAACTTTAAAATCGAGATGACTTAATTAAAGGTACTGAGCCCAGCTATAAGTGTAATTACTTATAAAGCTATAATATGGATATAATTGCTTCAGCATTATCTTGGATAATACTGAAATAAATAGATGGAAATAAAGGGATTTATCAAATATATAATTCAGCCTGTGAATCTTCATGTATGATCAGTTGCTATTTATAAGATTAACTACACTAATATACTTTGGCTTTAGAATGTATTGTCCAAATTCCATCTTGATAAAAAAAGGCTATTTTTGTCATAATACTCACAAAGTAAAAGGCCATTACTTTCATATATGACCTAGAGCAAAAATAAAAATACTTTCAGACGAGACAGATAACATCAATAACTAGTAATTTTATTATGGGAAGACAAATTATCTTGCTTACTTTCCAAAGTAGACCAAGTCATTTCATTTACCTCAATAGGTTACATTATCGAAAGGGGGGTCTCCATTTTCTGTTGGTAAAGAGTAGGAAAAAGAGCCGATTCTGTTAAAAATGACACATCATAGTTTAGAGGAATCGATCCAATTACTAGTTTTATTACAGTCAATTTTAGGCGTCAACCGATTTTTAAAACATGCTAAATTAATTAAAATAATTTTTAAGAAAACATACAGTTTGACGATAATTTTTCTCGTTATTTTGTGCACTGCTACAAGCATATGGTCCCACAGTATCTCTTTGCATGCTGAAAAAAGTATAACAGAATGGATTTACCAAATATGTGTTGTTGTGAATTTCATATTTGTTCTATCAATTGAAGTAATTTGGCAAAAAAACTTATTTGCTGGTTGTTTACAACAATTTGGTGACATTTTCAGTTGTTATAGTATTTTGTTCAGAAGGGACTGTTTTAAAAAATTCAAAATCATGACACCATTGGGCATATTTATTATATTTGCAAGCCAGTTAACATCTTTCATCATTAGAAGTTTTGAAAATGTAGATCTTTTCTCCATAATAATACATTTCAGTGTATTTGCTAACAGATTGGAACTGTTTCTGATGTGTCTACTTACAAATACCATTATTCAAATATTAAAAGCGATAAATGATTATCTGGGTCGTATGAATAAGGAAGTATTTCATAGTAATACAAACCTTATTGTGTTACCCAGAGTGACAGATGGGAATGAAGTATATGGGAATAGCCATTTTGATGTTTCAAATAATCCTATGTTCATACCAATTTTACCAAATATGTTGACTACAGCAACTGAAATATGCAGTACAATCAATCAAATGTTTAAATTTCAGGTACACTGGAACAAGATGAAATAAGAAGGATAATTAAGAATATTTATTTTTTGTATTAATGCTGTCAATTAATTTCAGGTACTACTGCTTGTAGTATGCACTTTTGTTCGGTCTGTTAACGCTATTGCGTTGGTGTTGGACTTGTATATGCGTGACGTAAGTAATAATGATATTATAGATATTGTTGTAATTTCAGAAGGATCCACAACATTGATTTATTTAAACTCTTTTTACAAATATATATTTAATTAAGCATTACAATTTTAATACAAAGAAAATGTAGAATATGTACAATATGTTACTATTAATCAAACAACATTTTAGCAATTAAGGTCAATAGAAATAATTAGGATTTTTCAATGGCTAGCAATTAATGATGCTGACTTCATGATTGTCTGCATCTTCAGTGAGATGTTGGTTATGGAATTTCGTAAATTGAGAGTGATCATCACAAAACTGAGACTTTCGCCTCAAATGTGTAAGTATTTTTATTATATGTCATAAAATTATAGTATAATATATAACACTAGTGTTATATATTATACTATAATTTTATATTATACTAATAGCATCAAATCATTAATTTAACTATTATTTTAATCCAAATGGTGTTATCTGAGTTTGAATCAGGAAATCATTCATACCAAACATAATTTCTTTTACAATTTAACAATTTTTACTAAAATATAAATATGAAATATGCATGTTTTTCCTCGGGTAATCATTTGCATTTCCAACAACTAAATTATTTTGTCCTAGATTTTTCAAAGAAGTTGTCTTTCATTTTTTAATATTGGTCAGTCTTGTGAAGCCTGAGTCTTGTGATATTCCATAAAATACAATACAAATATTTTTTTTAAATTTCTTTTCGAAAATTATAACATTAGAACGTGCAAGACTTTGTTCACATGATAAGAGTCAAATATGATAGTCTAACAGATTTAACGTAATTTTTAATGTATCAGCCACGAGACCATCTTTAACTATTTTTGTTTTCGTGTCGTATTTTGTTTTCGAATTTGTTTTTAATTAACCAGGTATAACCCAATAGCAGCTAAGCTTATTCTGATTGGTACTAAAATAATAATAATTATTAAATTTCTTATTATTGTGAACAAATCAAACTGACATTTTTGCAAAAGTAATCCTGCAATTTTCAACAATTGAACATAAATATATTTATTTCCGCATTTAGTGATGCATTTTCATTGTACCAATTTAACTATATAGAAAGCGAGTAAAATAGCTACTTGCTTATGAAGCACCAGTCATTTTTATTACCACACCTATTTATATCATTAAATGAGAAAACTCTCGAGATTCTATAGTCCATTTAAAAATAAGCCAAAAACCAAGTATTGACAATTGAATTGACCAAATATTACAAGTATTAAATTTATGCCCGACTACAATGAAAACTCAAGGAGAGCGATATGTGTTGCAATAAATATACTGTTACACCTTGTCACCGTGGATTCATTTCCATATATTTCCTTTTTTCGCAGTACATAACATAATGGTCAAACAAATAGACACACAGACAAAACATTTCTTAGGAAATTTTTTAGAAGTGCAAAGGTAGCCTAAATTTAATTTAAATTGCAACAATTATTTCAGTAAAAGTATCTTGTGAGGTAAAAACTCAACAACTCAAATTTTTCTTAGGTGATTCTTTTTTGTCCATGTGTGAATATTGTTTATACTTTTTTATTGTAATAACAAAAATTGAATCACATCTGGAAATATTTTAGATTAAAAAGGTCTTTTTTCTTACGGTAATAGCGAATTTTTTTCGTCTGGTTCATTATTTTTTTCACTCATAACTACATATATAACATATAAATATTTCAAATGTTTTGTAACTGCATTTCTTTTGTGTCTATGTAAAAAATTTCATTATAATGAAAGTGATACTTTTGGAGTTATAAATAATATTATTAAGATGGTGCTGATCACTATTACACGAAATAGCCTGTGCTTTCGTGGCGTTAATAGTAATTGGGCGCAAAATCATTACTACATTTAACCGATTTTGAATCGTTATTGAATCAAATAATATATTATTAACATAACGAGATTAATCTTTTTTATACGAAAAATTATAAAAATATAATCAAGGAACAAACAAGTTAAACGAACCAATTTTTTCATTTTGTCCAAATTACATTGCTCAATATACTAGTTATTAAAGTTAATTTGTGAAAACCTCACTGCAATTTCAGGGAATTATATATTGGTTATTATAATAATTTAAATTGTTCAAATATTGTTACAAGAAATAACTATTACACAATTATTTCAAAATCAATAAATATTTATTCATCTTTAATGTGCTAACACAAACCCCGGTTAGGATAAAAGGATGCATTATTGACATATATTTTCCCATTGTCAGATTTTCGTACACAAACACTTTTGCACGAATGAAACGTTAAGTTTAGAGGAAGTAAATGCTATTTTACAGAAAGTGAACCATTTTATACACCAGGAACTCCAGAAAGCATACTCATAAGTCTTATGCATACTGCTCCCTTATTCAAATTGAAAGAGTGAACTGTGTAACAATAACGGCTCCATTGAATTCGGTCAAATGCACAACTCAAATTTATTGTGCTTGTTAATATGTATTTTTACATAAACCCACAATTTGTAGATTTATATAATAATATGGATATTTATTAATAATCTGTATGTACTTTTCGACTCCGACTTTTTTTTTTGTTTGATTAACCTTTTCCTATTATTTAAGGGTCTTCAATTGATATTAAATTGGCCAATCTTGAGGAAATCATACATCGAAGAAATGGTGGAACTTTCACAGTGTGTCATCTCTTCGACCTGCGAATATCGTTACTGCCTAATTTCTTCAATCTTGTTCTAACATATATTATTGTAGTTTTTCAGTTAAAAGGCATGCGTGAGTGAATAAATTGAATTTTGTAATTGTATATCATAATATAAATTAAATTTTTTATTAATGCAGCTTTATTTTATATCATCATTTATTAGATTTTTTTCAAAATATAAATATTTTCTCGGAGTTACTCATTTTCACGTTTTAGGAACAAATTAAAATAAATATATTATGCATCAGTGCTGTATTATGTTATTTAGTTTTTATATTGGCTTTGTTTCTAAAGTTTACTTATTTATAATTTAAAGAATTATCATTTTGTATATTTAAAAATAAAATTAATTATAAATTAAAATGGTTTCTTAACTTTAGCAATAGGAGATAAAGGAAAGGCTTACTTTCAAGGTTTTGTAAGGATATTATATGTGTTTAGAATCTATAATAGCAATATAAATGAGTTTTGGTTTTCACACAATGTTTATATTTTGTGTTGCAATCTTCAAAAATGGTTCATTACATGTGCATAATTATAAAAATAAAATGTTTTCAAATTTATGTTTCGAAAGAAATAAGCAAGTAAGTAAAATTAGTAGGCTGATTGTATTTTAAATACTTTAAAAATAGAATAGACAAAAGTACTAACATCAATTGCTACAAGAATACTTGTTCATTTTTGATGTATAGAAACCTGAAATATATAAAAATAAAAAAGTAAACTTCAGCAAAATAAATCACATCCAATGTAAAGCTTTGTTACCTTTAGCTAAAAATACAACAAACTTGTTTAATGAGCTAACCTGACTTTCTTAAAAGATAAGCTTCCTTATATCATAGAATTATATGTTTAAAGTAAATAGTGAATATTCAATGAATTTCATACAGAGATTACGACTTTAACGCTGTGTTAAGCATACATCCTCCGATAATGGGTATACAAATTGTATATTGAATACTGCGCAGTAGTCTTAATAAATTTAAATAATTCTTTTTGTTGCAAAATATGGTCACGTTTAAAGTTGGACACTAATTTTATTCCAAAAATACGTCACGTAAGTTGTGTAATTCATATCACTTATTATTGAATAAAAGCTAGTTCAAGGGAATTGAATCTTGAATTTTTAAGTTGCTTGTCAATATTTTTAGCAAACTTCGGAAAAATTATGGTATATGGATCTCACACATCGTAATTGTTTTCATTTTTGTCTGCTGTTTAGTTGAAATTAACAGTTATGGTCACGTAGCCCTTAATTGATTAATTGTCGGAAAATTTTTATAACTAGGTCAATGACAAAACAACCATATTATTTACTTCTGTTGTGAGATATTCTTTCTGTTTTCCAATTATTTTATGTTTAAATTATTCAAAATAATCAAAATAGGGTTCTGTGGCTTCACCATATTATTAAATATTGCAAAAGTGCTACATTAGGGTAAGCCAAATTTAAAATAAATGTAAGTATTTCTGCTTAGAAGTTTTTCGAAAATATTTCAGTATGAATTATTGGTGTGAACTCTAGTGTTATTGATATCATTCTAAATTGAAAGATTGTCAGTGTTGATATTTATAAAACTGTGTGAAAATTTTAGTCTTATCAATTTAATTGATTATTTTACTTTCAAGGCCTCTATGTAAGAGTCAAAATGTCTTTTGAAATGTTTCATAAAAAAAAGAACATATGAACCAGATGTAAATTAAATTGTAGATTTATATATATGATAGATCCTCTATATTTAAATGAGTACAAGTATTTCTTAAATCACTTTGATATGATTAATAAATAATATATAATGTGTGGGTTTCAGTAAATGTCTTAATTTATCCTTAAACAAAATTAGTTCGAAAAAAAAGTAGTTCGACTATATCCTAAACTTTGGTCTTGGCTGCTTACTTGTATACCAAATGTTTAAAAAAAATAAAAAATCTGAGTATTTGAATTGAACCTGATACAATCCACGAAATGTTAATCTTACCAAAATATTTGTAATTTTTATATTTAGCTAATATTTTTATCTATCTCTTAAGATATTGTCTATGTTAATATATAATTTAATTTGATGTGGGATTTCTTATTAAATAATAATTATTAGCTTATAAAGTATTTGTAGTTCCAGTTAATTGTGAACTGGTGATTTGTGAAACTTATTTTTATACATTGTAGTTAAAGCTAAATAAAGAAACAATTTGAAAAACATGAAATGTGTTTTAGTTTATTAACCCTCAACTGGCCGGGTGGTTTTTTTGTAACATAACGGGCCGGGCGCGGTCACCGTGACCGCATGTACTTAAAGTATAATATTTTTGTGATATTATCCTAATAATAAATAAATAAAAATACTCAGTGTTACTGATAGTGTTTACTTTTAATAAGGAAAGAAAAATTAACAAAATATAACTTCTATTAATGCTAAATAAAAAAAAAACATTACTCAAACGCCAAAACGAAACAAAATCTCTAAACTTCTGTATAAATTCCTTAAAAAAAAAATCTTAACTAATTTTTGGAAAAAAAATTTGGTTTTGTTGTCTTAAGAGATCATATAATATAGAGAAAATAAAAAATTAACTTAAAAGATATTGTTAATGACAAATTGACAACCGTCAATCATGGTCTTGTTTCGCGACAATCGCTGCACATCTTTTGGCTACATTCGATACATATCGGCTTTCTACAACAAAAACATACATGATAGGTCTTTCGTTTTTTTTTGGGATCACAAGTATAGCATGTTTTTCTAGTTTCCAGCTTTTTTTCTACCTCGGGTATAGGTTCTTCTATGTTTAGTACTCTTCTTATAGCTAAGCGAAGCTGTCGAGTCAGATGTTGATTACTTGCTCGCCTATGTAAATGCGGTTTGACAAGACATAATGCGAGATCTTTCATAAACTGAAGCCTTTTAATCTTATCCTCTCGCACTGAGTTATAAACTATAAATGCATTAGAGCTCGCAATATCCAGCAAACGATAAAAAATTGTCATCGGCCATCTACGAGTACGTCGGGCAGTGCTATAGTTTGAACATCTTTGATCTAATAAGTCAACCCCATATTTAGTCTCATTATAATACATTATTACTGTAGGTTTTTTCTTGACATTATCTACTGCTAAATCTTGATGCATGCTTGATACGAGTATAACCGACCTATTTTTTTTTGGGACATAAGATACTAATGTAAATTCATTTGTGAATCCAAACAAGGAACTTTCTACTTTACGAGACTCTTTGGTTTTTCTTCATTGTGCCAACAAATGTTAGACCTTTTTTCTTCAACTCTTGTACTAACTGTATTGAAGTAAACCAATTATCGGCTGTAATATTACGATTTGAGCCCTCTATTTTTTCTACAAGTCTCAAAACAGATTGGGTCGGTTTTTTTAAGTGTTTGTACTGTTCTGGTAAATCTTTTCCATCAGAATCTTTACCCTCATAAATGTAGGCGTTGTGTAAATAACCCGTTTTTGCATCCGTGATACATTGAATTTTCAAGCCATATTTTGCCGGTTTTTTTGGCATATACATTTTAAATTTGCATCTGCCGCGAAATGCAACCAGCATCTCATCAACACAAGCTTCAGTTCCAATTTCGCATACGTCTTGACAATTGCCAATAAAATCATTAAAAATTTCAGAAATTGGCGCTGCGGGATCATTTTCACGTCGTTCTAGCCGAGTTGAAGATTCATCAAAGCGTAATGCTAGTAGAAGTATTTTCAGTCTATTTTTCACCATAATACATTGATAAATACATCGGCCAGTTCCATCCGAGCTATACCAACTTGAAAAATCTGCGTGATTTTCTTTGAACACCGCTGAATAATACAATATGCCTAATAATGCTTTTAGTTCAATCATATCTAAATTATAAACGTAACTATTGTCGTCATACTTGTCTCGCATCTTTTCTAAGTGACTGTTGGTATGTGTTATAATTTTTTCAACGAAAAAAATTATTCCATACATCTTCTACTGTCGATTCTGCTGTAAGGCTGTGTCGAAGAATTTGACGTATTCCTGGTTGTACCTACTATGTTATGACTTCTTGTTCTACTTCGGGCGGCAGATGGAACAGAAGACCAGCGAAACTTATTTTTGCTGAAATAGTTTTTATCCCTTAGTTGAACTTCCTCGCTATCGGAAATACTTTTACTTGCCTTGCGCTTACGACTCGGTTGAAGACTTGACAAAGGTTGATCATCTTCATCGTTAGATGAGGTAACTTCTTCTTCAGATTCTGAGTGGTGTGACTCATAAATCACGTGATTTGGTTCGATATCCTGATCAATATCACTGCATTCACTATCGCCATCAGAGGCAGGGTCATCATTATCCTCTTGTGTAAGCCACTCTTGTATTTGTTGGTCAAAACGTTCCATTTTGTTAGTAAAATGAAGACTACACCGAGACTACACAATAGGCCGGGTGCGGTCACTGTGACCGCTGCAAACTTTTAAACAATAAAAACTCAAAACAAAAGACGCGTGCGACTATTACTAAGCCGGGCCTCGTACTAATCGCCTGAGTTGCGAAGGTACCAGGAGGGGCAAATACCATCGAATATTGGAAGAGTATAAAATTGACAGTGTTGCACCTACTGGGGTCATGGTGACCGCACCCAGCCTGTTAAGCGTTAAAAAGAAAAATTTCATGATTACCGCTTCAGGATGACTTCCAAAAAAATGAAATATGGAAGAGTTTTTGTGCGTGAAGGGAAGTTGATGGTTGATTTGATGATGTCAAATGTACACTGAGGATTAAAAAGTAGGAGAGGAATTAACTTTAAATAACGCATCCCATCTCAGTTGCTGATGAGTGAAAATAGAATAGAGACATATAATTTTGTAAAATGGTTATTATTTTTTTCAACTGACAAATATTTTTAAACATGGTGTTGATAAGAAGAATGTTTAAAAAAAAGACAGTTTAAGAAAACATTTTTTCAACTCATTATAATTAAATTGTTTATTTTGTAATTAATATTTCCTAAGATTTAATTGTAAGTGAAAAACAGGTTTTCATTTAAATTAAATAATTTTACTCCTTAGCAACATTTAATAATGCATGCTCATAACATAAATAAATAATATTAGTTTAAATATGTGTATGATATGATGAAATATTCCTTGCAGAAAATTCGCAACAACCCTATGCTATTGTGAGTGCTGATTTCCAAGAGATAAGTTAGGAGTAATAAAATTTAATGTCAAAAACATGAAAGGGCTTGAACTCACCAATTGTATTTCATTGAAGTGTTTTGCAGATGTCACAATGAGCGGTTGTTGATTTGTAAATTTTATTGGAAAATTATGTCAGATTAAAAAAAAATTAATAAACAGTTTTATTAATTTAACAAAATAGTAATATTTGCTATGTTGCAGAATATTGACAAATAATTTAAATAAAAAATACACTACTACTAATTGTTGCTATCTATTCATTACCTTAGTGTCAGACTATACACTGCAACACTTCCAGTAGAGTGAAAAGTCTGACAGTCTGAAGAAAAGTCTGAAGTTAGTTATTGTTTTATATTACAATTGTAGGATAATTATATACTTCGTGTCCATTAACAGATTAAATGCCGATTAAAACTTGGGGAGTATTGCGGGATCAAGTGCAGGAAACCAATCATTATTTTAGTTTAACCCTTTTACAGTGGTCATCAACTATAGTTGACAAAGCTTTGAAATGACACAAGTACATTCATCAACTTAACACCAAGTCACATTTCCACTACATTTCTCATCACAAACTTAATACTGGAATCTGCCTGGCGTGCTACTCCATCTAGCCAGAATGTTCCTACAAAATGTAACATACTTTTAAAACTATGTAAAAAGCAAGAGGAAAAAAGAAAACTAAGACGTCAATGGCAACTGAGTAGACTAAAGGATGATAGAATGTTATGGAACAAGGCAGCAAGAGAACTAAGAGAAATGTTGGTCAAACAAAAAATAAATCATATACAAAGACTGTCAATAATACAAAGACTGTCAAAATTATCAGCAACCTAACATGAGAAATACACTCTTTGGAAAATCACTAAGGAATTCAAAAGACCACAACCACAAGTTCCTCCATTAAGAAAATCCTCTGGTATCTGGGTTAAAACGCCTAGCGGAAAAGCTGAACTGTTCACTGAGTATCTTAAAGATGTGTTCAGCCCAAATGAGGCTAGTTATGATGAATTTGATAGTGAGATTGAAAGAGTAATGAGCAGTAATCAACAGTTGTCTCCACCATTAAAGCTAACTACTCCAAAAGTAGTAGCCAAAATAATAAGGAAAATACCAAACAAGAAAGCACCTGGGTTTGATCTCATTACAGCAGAAATTTTGAAACATCTACCACAAAAGGGAATAGTTTTCCTCACTATGCTCTTCAATGCAATCAAGAGACTCTAATACTATCCAAAACTATGGAAGATATCTGTCATACGTATGTTAGCAAAACCTGGCAAGCCACTAACTGAACCTAACTCATACAGACCAATTAGTCTGTTACCTATCATCTCCAAAGTTTTTGAGAAAATACTTCTGACTAGACTAAAGCCAGTTCTTAACACTGAACATGTAATCTCCGACCATCAGTTCAGATTTAGGTTGCAGCATTCAACCATAGAACAGGTGCACTGGGACAATCTTTAGAGAGAGGAGAATATTGCTCTGCTGTGTTCCTAGATATCCAGCAGGCGGTTGACAAAGTTTGGCATAAAGGGCTCCTGTACAAACTAAGGATTCTTCTCCCTAACTCGTTGTACATGGTGTTGAAGTCATATTTACAGAACCGCAAGCTTATGGTAAAATTTGATGAAGAATTTTCTAAAATATATAATATCCGAGCATCTGTACCACAAGGATCTGAACTCGGTCCAATTCTTTACTCAATATATACATCTGATTTACCAGTGACCCAGGAAGTAATGACTGCAACATATGCAGATGACACAGCTTGTCTCTCCTGTGATAAAGATCCCAACAAAGCATCAGCTAAATTACAAATATAGTTTGACAGTGTCAATCAATGGTTAAAGAGATGGAGAATCAAATGCAATGCCATTAAATCAACTCAAATGACATTTACTTTGCGTAAAGGACATTGCAATCCTGTTACTATGGATAATCAAGAGTTACTATGTAGAGCCAGTGCTAAATATCTAGGCTTCCATTTAAATAGGAGACTAACATGGGCAAACCACATAAAAGTAAAGAGACAAGAAGTAAATATACACAGTCAAAAACTGTACTGGCTCATAGGTCGACAATCTATGCTCTCACTAACTAATAAACTGCTTATTTACAAATGCATTATAAAGCCCATCTGGACTTATGACTTGGAATTGTGGGGCTCGGCTAGCAACTCAAACCTAGAGATTTTACAACGGTTTCAAAATAATATCTTAAGAATGCTGTTTAGTGCACCATGGTATGCTCGTAATACTGAGATACATGAATATGTAGGTATACCAACCATCAAGGAGGAAATCAATAACCGTTGCATAAAATGCAAAGAAAGACTTCGATGCCACGCAATTAATCTGGCCCAAGATTTGTTAAAGACAAATGAACAAATTGCACATCTTAAAAGATGGCAGATATTAAATCTTGACAAAAGGCACTAAAGTGTAATGTGTAAATTTAAAAATGGCTTTGAATATCGATGGAGAATCAGCCATCCAAACATCAAATATTGAAAAACATCTGATTATGGTTATTCAGCTTATTAAATTCGAAAAAAAAAGAAAGAAAACACATTTCCACGTTTTAAACTTAACATGTTAGAGAGAGAAAACTGCATAGCTATCAGTATAAACAATTTCATTATTTCATTGTCTAAACAAAAGTGAACTGTTTTATGCACCAAAGTTCCTTATGGTCACCATGTTAGGTTGATCACCAATCTCTCGATGTTTTCAGTGCCAATATCAAATAGGAATGATTCAGCAGTGCAGTGAAATGATCATAAGTGTCATACTGATGTGAGCTTTGTATGCAAATGATGTTTGTTTGTATCACAGGGTTGACATAGGTTTGGGTTCAATTGTTAATAGTGGCATTGTGTTAAATATTTATGTAATATCTAAGTATGTTTTAAAGGAAAATTGGTGACACTCTCAGGATATAGTTAATGTTTTGTGGTTTATTCAAGCTAAATAATCAAAATTAAACAATAAAAGCAATCAAGTTAGTGTCAAGAAGTGTACTACGTGGCAAGACGTGCAAAACAAGTTGTATCTCTGGTTCAATAGGTTATAATAACTGAGGGGATAATCAGAAAAACTTGTAACTATGTTGATAGGAACATGTCGACTAGTAGATTATTATACTTTGTGTAGCCTTTTTTATCAAACCTCTATAGATAAACAACTTTAAATATGTCAAGCGGATTATAGAATTTTGATCTTCGCCTTACATCCACTCGCTGGGCAAAAAGTGTGTAATGGGTACAGAATATGATGTACTACAGAATGTGATGCTCATAATGTAGAAAGATACTGGTCTACAACAAACTGAAATTTTACTTGAATGACAATAGTATTTTTGCCGGTGTTACGATTCAGACAATGTTCGCAGTTGAACATTCCTTATACTGTATGTGTATTTATCCATTTAATTTATACATTATATTAAGTTACAAGAAGCCTCAAAGATGTAATTCTGGCAACATCAATATCTTCTTCTAGATTAACATTTTTATGTAATTTAACCAAAATCTCTGTTTCTTGCTTCATAGCATTATATTTTCTTTTCAAAACCCTTTCCTTATGATTAATTTCAAACAGCCATTATTATAAAATCTATAAACCTGAAAAAAACCTAATTTTGTTTAAAGTCATGTAAAAGGGCAAAGTGAAAAAAATAATTTTTTATTTTTATTGAAAAATTTTTAAATCACTTATTCAGGTTTTTATACAATTTTTCTCACAATTGATTTAAAAACTTATTTCCGTGTTTAAAATTACCAATTAATACTTTATTAATTACTCTTGTTAATTTTCCTGGTTTTTAAACCATTTTGGGGTACAGATTTTTCAAATGAACTTTTCCCTCTGACTCAGTTGTGACTTCTATCTAATAATTTTTGTTTGTTGAGCTCCATGAAACGACGAACCGATAAACAACAAAAAAACTCAAAATAACGAATCGATAAAATAAAGATTTTTGTGAAACGGTTGCTTAATCAACTAAGTGGGAATTGAAAAATTAACTGCAATGTGGGTGTTGCTTTATTGAATTGAGACAGAAATGAAGGCATTCTCATTTTAATTGTAAGCTTGAGAAGAAATGTACACATTGTACGATTATCATAAACTTATTCATAATTGTTGAAGTCAGTCTTACGAGTAAAGTATTGTCCAAATATAGATCAGTTGAAAGAAATTCTTCGATATGGTCTGGTATTTTTGCCACATTATATAAAATATAGTTTGATCTATAAATGATATGTCATGCAAATTATGTCAGATTTTAATACTTTTCAAACTATGCTAGATTTAATGATTTTAAATGAAAAAAAATAATGCATTAAGTTCTAAAATATTTTAATTAACTTGCAATGTGATTCCTGTCATAAAAATAGGTTAAAAAAATGTTGAGATTAAATTAAACATAGTACTTATATAAGCCTAGGTCATCTTGCCATAGTAACTAAACTTCGATAATATACCTAAAGAAATTAACTCACACTAAAAACCATTTACCATTCTGTTGCCCCGCATACAGAATTTAAACTATAAAAGAATTTATATATGAGTAAGATCCAAGATTAGGACAATCTGTTTCAGGAATCTATAATATAGATAGTGAAGGGAGATATGCCATAAGAAGCCACTTCAAATTTATTTGCCCTCAAATTTCACATATTTTCAACAAATTTTAAATAAGTCGAAGAAGAATTTAAGAATGATGATTTTTTTTGTTGAAATATTTTGATCAGCTACAACCAATAAATTAAAAGATAGTCGGGAAAGAAATCTCGTGACTAAATACTCATTAAATCAAACTATCCCAATGACTGCACAGTTGATAGGAGACATTGAGCACCAAGAATAAATTGTGGTATTTTGTCAATTGCAGGTAAATGTTATTTCCATAAATATTTATTTTAATGAAAGAGAGTTCATTGTGTAATGTTTAGATACAGTTAAATATTGCCCATATCTTCCTTTTTATATTTCATCAGGTTTTATAAACTTGTTTTAACAATCAGGTGATAAACTATAAAGAAATTAAATGGAGAACTCCTTTAATTTTCAACATTAATGGGTTTTTTATTGATTATGCAAATGGTATTAACACCTTTTGCATATGACTAACATATATAAAATGGTGTTATTATTAGTGCTGGGATAGAAAACAAAATGTAATAGGGTACAAAAATAAATCAAAAACCAAATTTTATTTTATTTGCTTTAGTCTAATGAAGTATATTTTGTCTATACTACCTTAGAGTATTTTTTTTTTAATTTATCGTAAGAGCTTACCAATATTAATTTTTTATTCAAAAGTTGTTAGTTGCTTATTAAAATATTTTTCAAAAAGAAGACAAAATAGCTTAAGAATGTTTTTGATTTTTATTATTGATTATTTCAAGTCGCAATGCATTTTACAACATATATTTAATTGATTACGAAATGGATTTAAAATGCATAATGATTCCTAATAGTTTTGCAATAAAGATTCAAGTGCGGTTAAGTGAAAAATGTACAATTACATGTTTGGTTTGACAATATAACCCACAAAATTGATAGGTTATTTGTTTTCATAAGTCCCCGCTAAAATTTATATAATTAACATACAATAAAATGTTTTTCACTTTAAAATAAAGGATAGCGTATAAATTGCACCAGCGATTTGCAGCTTCTTCAAATTTTGTTCACTTAGATTATGCTCGTTTCTGTAATACCGTCTATTTGTAAATCAATGTGTGCATACTACACCTGAACTGGACTAGGATACACAGATTACATTTGTTTGATTTGTTTTGTAGGTTATTAATTAGGGTATAATATATCAACTTTAAGTTAGTATTTAAAATGTTAGGTGTGACCGTATTGTTATTCTTCCCATTCATTAGAGTATTATTAGCATTTTCATAGTTGATCTGTTGTATTTGTTTTTTCTTTGCTACATATAAAAATCCTTGCAAATAACAGTAACAATAAAGGTTACAACATGATGATGTGTCTATGAATGTGCAATGCTTGGGTCAGCAAGTGACTCGATGCTTTTGTAATGCAGCTCGTCTTGTCTTTTGTTGTAATGTGGCTCACACTTGATCAGATAAAAACACAAATAACCTGGGAAGAGCGTAGGTGAGCCGAAAGTTATGAGAACATACAGTTTGGAAATGAAAGGATCTCACATAGAACAGTATTTTAAGTGGTGCAGTGCCAATTTCTTAAACCATAAATGTTAAATTGACATATTTTATTATTTTTTTTATAAAGATGAAGTCTGCAAATAACATAAAAGAAGAAGAGAACAATGGATAATAAGTTGTGAGTAAATGCAAACTGACATATAATTACATGTTATTTTTATCATATTTATAATTCTACTTATATGTAGCACTCAGCAAAATGTATTGCATGCTAGGTGAATGGTTGTGTACAGCATATGCATTACCACTAGTTGGCAGGTAATGTACTGGCATTCAAAGTCTGACCCTTTAGTTGGTGTTAATATAGTGTCTTTAGAAAAGGGGATGAGATGTAAAAAAAATTATTGATTTTATTTGTCTTAATTTGGTTTCAGAAATCCATAGAATTTGGCTTGCTATACAAAATTTCACAACACTACGTAAAATTATGTTTGACAACATTTAATCAGAATAGAGGAAAAGTTTATTTCATCGGTACTTGAAATTAATCATCACCGCAATAAAAAAGTGCCAGTTTCAAAACTCAAATGAATCTCGAAATGGCTTTTTCTTTTTTATAGACAAAAATAAAACAGTTCTTTAGCCTAAATACTGATGTAAAACTATGATGAGGGGAATAAAAATGTACGTAACATTTTGGTCAAAGTTGGTCATGTGCGAATGCTAATGTGTATATGTGGCACTGTGTGTGGGATACACTATCTTTTCTAATTTAAATCCTATTATATTTTTAATATTGCACATTTCAACCCAAAGAAGGATGAGCAGAAATGTATGGACCCCAGCTTAGAAACCGATAACAATGGGTAATGTCTCATCGGAAACATTTTTAAATTCTACAACGTCTTCTGTGATGAAAAATCTCTAATCATTGTGGGAGAAAAATTTTTAAAAATAATGCTTTTTAAACATATTAATACATTATTACACTTAAGTAAACAACCAAATCTTGGCACATTTGTTAAAACACAACATACAACTCCTTTTCAAATGGAAAAACTCAAAATAACGACTGTGAAGCAGGTGACTAGCAATGGCTCGTCTGCAAACACTTCCCCGGTCCTTTAACTCATGCTGCTTTTAAGTAGTGATGACTTTTTCCCACAATGATTTGGGACTTCCAGCCATAATAAAAGTTTTAGGACATGGAAAAACCTATCTGATGACATATGCTTGTTCTTATTGGTCACATAGACTGAGATGCCCATCCTCTTTTAAAAGTTTGTTTACATTATTTGTTTTTTTTGTGCTTTCTCTATTCAAGCTGAGGAAAAATAAATTTCTTTTTAGATGATTATGAGTTTTTGAAATTTGACATAAAATCACATTCAATACACACATTAGAAACGTAGCATGTGACAATAATGTCTTAATTTTATTTTATTTGTTATAAAACTTGTAAATGTAACACTATAAGTTATATTATTTTGGGGAGCTATAAACCTCTACAAGTTAATTATAATTGTTGTCAACATAATCAATATCTTTCCATTATAACATTACAGAATTTGAATGTAGTATTTTTTATGTGTGCGTATATCAGAAGATATTTGGTCAATGCAAGGTGTAACATTTTTTAGTGGTGATAGATAAAAATAAAAATTTCAAAATTTTCCTTAAATAATACAGAGTTAAATTTTAATACGGATGAAATATGGATTGGAACTGCAAAATATTAATACTTCCTTTATATTATACTTTAACCTTTGAGACGCATTAGAACTTATGTACCGTTTATTACCAGAAATAGTTTAAGGTTCTAGGAATATAAAACTGCTACATAAGCTAACCAGTGCTACCGGCTTAGCTTCTCGGTGCTAATTACAAAGTGATTTTGTTTTCAGCACGGGTGGCAAATTATAACAAGAAGGTAAATATTTTCCCATCTTGAGTTAAATCCATTACAATGTCTAGGTTTGTTACTGTCACCTTTCCAAGAACATTTTAGATAGTTTCTGTATGGTAAATTGCTTGTGTTGCACTTTGTTATATTCCGTGTACCTGATTATAATGACTTATCTAAACTTAAATTTCTGGACACTACCTGGTCTATTTTTGAATTCAACCCAACCATATTCATTTGATTTTGAGTGAGCACTCTAGACTAAAAATGTATGAAATTAATCTACTATGCATTTATAGCAGATGAAGTTTAAAGCTGGTTGTGTCGTGTACACAGATCATATTTTTATTGAAAGTATTTTTTTTATTGACAGTTACAGGAGTTCCATACTATACAGAATCTTCAAAAGGTTAGATTACCTAATTAATGGTCACCAGGATTAGTTTGAAAGAGTACTCCACAATATATCTCAATCACTCCCGATAAGGCTAACATAACACTTTGTTTACCATTTATCACGCCTAACTGGAAAATAATATTGCTCTCTAATCCTTTTCAGAAAATCTGTTTATAGTAAAATTTACCACTTGATTCAGATATTCAGATACTATAGCTAGAGCTTATTTTGAATGTCATTCAAGTAATGTCACAAAACAAATTTTATACACCAATTTGTTTTGCTGGGTATGGTCAATAAAAAGCATGCAATCTTAAATTTTAATGTTTTATAGTACAACTTGTATTTAATACAAGGCAAGTGATCAAAACAAACATAATAAATTGTCAATCTGTTACAAATTCACAATAATTAACATAAAACAATTAGTTAATGCACAAACTAATACACAGATTCCTTAAGTAGTTACAGTATAGGTTAAATGCAAAAAAAATGCTAAAATGTGTAATTTGAGTCAAATACAAAGGTAACACTTAAACTTTAATTTATTCTGAGAATACCACTTGTATGTTACTCTTATATTCTTACACCCCATTCCTAGGCTCAGATGATTATCTCGGAGAAATATTGTATGAGGGTTTCATGCACACATATGAACATGAACATGAAATCATATGCTCAGTGATCATGTGATTTAATGTTTGTGACCTATCTGATAGAATGCAGACATTCTTATGCTTGTGTTTTGCTAGTTTCGGTGAGTGTATGAATGTGTCTTCATATTTTATTAAAAAAATTTTCGCAACAATGTCTACATAATTAATCAATTATTGAAGGTTTATGAATTATTGAAATAAGATTGACCAAAATCTACTTAATATATCATTTTATTAAATCATTTATGACTCGTCTTTTGTTGAATACAATAAAGTGTACCTATCTTAATTTTTTTTTTAAATTATGAATTTTAGAGGGTTATAGATACTTTTAATGTGTGACTAGAAACAGGTCAGTGAACATGTTTTACTTTCTATTTAGAAAGTTTATGCAAATATGTCTTAATTTATATTTATTCTCATATGTATTTACAGAAATAGATTTTATACTGCTTACGGTTTTATATGTTTTTATTTCCCATTTGTATTCTACGTAATTTAGATATCATTTAACATAATCTATGCTTGACAAGTGATAAAAATTGTTAGACTTTACAACCTAAAATGTGAAAATTAACCAAACATTACAATGTGAAAAATTTACAATGAATTGAATTATAATTTTCAACCTAAGACCGGTCACCAACATTGATGAATTGAATTAGAACAACAGAGTAACCCATGATCAGTCCTAGAAATTGGAGCAGCAATGAAGCTCGCAAGTTGAAGGCTTGGAAAATCGTGAACTGACCTAGTTCACCTGCCTCCATTATATTTTTAATAAGCTTCATATAATGTCGTACAGTGGATGCTGAAAAAGAAAATAATGCAAGCTCATAGTAAGGTATTGTTAATAAATCTAAGAAACAGATCACAGAGTCTCTCAAATATCGTAATACATTTACTATTTAAGTGTTGACAAGAGGGAAACTTGTATATATTCATTACAAACTAGCAATGTTAAGCAGTTTTGTCAGGAATCAATAACAGTGGTTGTGACAATATCAAGCTTTCACCAAAGTTTTACTAAAATAGATCCTGTAATTTATGACATGACAGCCTACTTACATACAAATTTCCATTTTCAAAAATATATAATGTATACTGTGTGCATAAAAATAGATATAAATAAATGTAATATAAATTATATTCTTATGTACTATTTTTATATTTCCTGTTACACACTGCCTGACTTCCTTATATCCAATCATTGAAGACAACATGTGAGTCACAGTTTCATAAACATAATGTATTAACCCTTAACTACTTACCACATATTCTTCACACACAACCACCTGTCATATGTCTGTAGAACCCCAGGTTAAAATAATTCACGATTATAAGAATTAGTAAAGAAAAGTTTTTTGTTAATTAAAAATCTGTTTCGAAAAATACTAAACACTTCATTAGAAAAAAATTGCACATAAAAATCAACATTCTTTTTTGTTTAATTGCTAATAATTGCAAAACCTTATAAACTAACATATTTGGAAAATAAGATTCATAAAAATTATCATACAGAATAAGACCGTTTTTACATATTTTTCAAAAATTTCAGTATAAAATTAATGTGGAAAACAAATAAAATTCTCATTAAAATCACAAATTAAAGGAAGTTGCGGGCTCTCAATTTACAGTTTTTCATGACAGCAAAACACAGGTTGTTTGATCATTCAAGGCAAATTAGTACTTTACATTTGAAACACATGTATTGTGTTTTGCGTTTCTTTGTGTATGTACAAGTTGAACAGTTTTTACAAACTGCTAAACTTTCTTCAGCACTGCTGCTACATGGAAGTGCTGCTAGAGTGGTTTCGTTTCTATGGAGGATGCATTGAATACCGATTCATATATCACATTGCAATTTTATATTGGTTTCACAACATTCTATATGCGGCCTCGTCAGCTGTTCAGCTAGTTTTTCCATAAATTTGAACCAGCTTTCAATCTCTTATCCTTGGGGCTGGACAGATAGGCTTACGACGTAGCAACTTAAGGCAGAAAGCTCAACTAGTAGGTAGAATATTGCCAAGGGCCAGCTACGAATACGATGATCTTTGGTCAAGTAGAACCACTCCAATTTTGTTTTGGTTATAAAACAATATTAGTTTCATGTTAATTTCATTGACATTTGGCATGTGATGCTTAGCTATACTGTGATGACTGCTTTATTCTGTTTTGGCATATTTGATGATTTAGTGAAATCTTTATTTAATCCAAAAACCAGTAAATCAATCTTTTTCGATGACGAGCTGGCATGAATTCTTGGGGAATTTCTTTTTGATTTTTTCTCAAGGTTCCCACACTGTCAGCTGTTTCTTTGTTAATGTCTCTAGTAACTCAAGAGAAGTATACAAGTTGTCAGTTGTTTTGATTTTGTTAGATCCTTCAATTGAAGGGTGAGACACATTATAGCTTGAGTAGGTTTCTTGAACCGCTGAAGATAAAGATTTTAGCTTAGTCCAACATATCCGATTTATACCTTTTCTTTCCTACATTATATTATCATGAAAAGTTCTCAGTTGTAAAAACGGTGAGGCAGATGACCAATGAAAGCAATTCTTTCCAAAATAATTCTTATTTCTCAGTTTCGATCTAATTTCAGATAAAGGCACATCAGACGAACACTCTTGATCTCCACTTACAATAGAAGAAAAATCATTGTGGGAGGAAGAATTTTGTTCATTGCACACTGCAGTTGGCTATTTATGTTTGGAATCAGAGGCACAACTTTCTTCCAATACATGATCTATCCCAACATCAGACTCCACATCGCTGCACTCGCCATTCAGTATGTTTTTGTCGTCTGACAGATCTTGTTCCAACCACCACTCGATATTGGAATCATTAAGAGCTATTTTTAATTATAACAATAAAAAATACGCAATTTAAAAAAACAGTGGCCTGTCAGACCTACGGCGGTAGTTTTTTACTTACCTGAAGCAAACACGAGTGGTAGCACAGTTCTGAAGGACGTGCAAACGAGTTGATACAAAACTCGAATGAAAAAATATTCACGATTATTAATTCGACAGGATATGTGAGATATATTGATTAAAGGTTAAATGTGTAATCAAAAATAAGTATGTCATCTAGATTTGAGATAAATTACATTTGTACACATAGTTCATTATGAGTATGAGAAAGAAACCATAGTCGGCTGATGGACATCTTGGTTAGTCAAATGTAGGGATGAATTTCAGGTGCTCGTTAGAGCTACACACTAATGTGATTGGGGTTAAAGCTTATCTTTTATTATGCAGATCTCGATAAGTATAATGCAAATAATTTAGTCAACTGTACATATATAATATTTTTGCAGATGATACAGTTTGAGCAGAAAAGGGGATAGATTAGAAGACTTTACAATTGTATGTAAATATGAAACCGCAACTACGCACTTTTCAAATATTTTTTCAGCCAACCTTGTAACCTGGTACCTTCGGCAATCTAACTGATACATAAAAGACTGATTTATACAAGTAAAAGTGCATTTTTATTTTTATGTAGTATTTAAATGATTTTGTTGTTGAATTTTAATGAATTTTGTTGCTGCAATAATCCAATGTTTTTTTTAAATACAGAATAAATGACAGAGTAATTGCTAAGGAGCCACTGGCAAAATATACATTTTATATGAATGATAGGAGACAAAAAGACATTTTGAATAACAGGTGATTCATTCTTTTTAGAGTTTTTAGTAAGCAAACGTAACTACTGCCAAAGATATTGGTTTTAGGTATATTTATGGAGAAGCTGATAAATGATCCATTTTTCGTATTAACAAAAGCTGTTGAAAATGTAACATGTTCTGATTACATTTTTGAGAGATATGTATGTATTGGGAGTAATGACGTAGGGAACGGTGAAAAATGTGTAGGAGGCATTTAGCTGCACCAATTTATTTAATAATTTGTCTTTGGCTCTTTGTCTTTTTCTTTTTCACAAGTATGTTCCGAATTTCAATACAAAATTTACTTTAAAAGGAAGCGACAAAGTAGAAATTAATTGAAAAACCTGAATTATTTCATGTTTTTTCATAACTAATTTCCTCCGATGACATAGATGTTTTCCCAGGTGACACAAAAGTAAAGCATAGATAAAAATATGCACATATACACAATGAATGGAATCAAAAGCAATGGCATAAAGGCAGGAAATTTTTTATAAAAAATATAGAAAATTCGCAGGAAGACAGAGAAAAGCAATAGCAACACAGTCTTCAGAGAAAAGTAACAGCAATACAGTCAGGAAATTTTTAAAAAAAAATGTAGAATATTCTGAGAAAGACAGAGAAAAACAATAGCAATACAGTCTTTAGAGAAAAGACTGCATTTTAAGAAAATTCATGGCTTTCATTCAAGAGACTTTGTGTCATCTTGGAATCACCTTCTGCAACAAATTTTATAAGCAATATATATATATATATATATATATATATATATATATCAATTCAATATATTAGGGATTCCTGAATATAACTGCCAACAGTTCAAACTAGAGACTTGTTATTGGTTATTAAACTGCATTAAAGGAATACAGCTACACTGCTTTCAAGATGATCCTACATCTTAATGCAAAAAGAATCATTATACTTGTGATTTGTCAGTTCACTCAGTGGGAGTGGTCAAATATTTTCACAACCCATAGCACAAAATTTCTCATTATTCAGATTATGCCAAGCTACAGCTGCTTCATATTACTAGACACCTCATTGTCATCACATGAAGTTGGTAACTAATAAACCCACCACTTTTTAGTGACTTCTGGAATCTTATAGAAACTTCTGAGACTTCCTGGTAGGGTACATAAAGAGAATGGCATTCGAAATTCTGTTCACTTTGCGACTGAGTTTCAATGAAAGAGGAAAAAATAAAATATAAAAATTTTATGAAGAGAACTTAAAGGCTCTTGCCTCATGAATTCCATTTAGAGTGGAAAGCTAGTAAACGCAATACAAGCACAACAAAGGATGAAAGTTCAATAATACAGCAAACGTGTTTTCAAATATTCAAACAAGGAAATTTTGATATCTTCGGTAATGCCCATCTAGGACAAACTCTCTCATTAAATTAAGAATAATTAAAAAACCTTATTGAAACAGATCCCAATTTCAATGTGAGTTATCTGGTAAAGCTACTCCTGTGCTCTTATTTCATAAATTTTTTTATTAGTAAATGAAGCTAGTCATTGCACAGCTGAGGATTTTTTTAATTTATAACACATAACGAATTTAACAATCTTGTGAACTGGGATGGCTGATTTATTAGTTGCCAATCTGAGACTTTTATTAGTTTTATAACTGCAAAATAACTAATGACGACAATATCTTTGTGAACAAGTGATTAAGTGATAGTAAACCATGGAGGTAAGAATCTAAGGAGTGGGTGTATATCCATACTTTGTGTGTACACACTGTCAGTATTTGACAAAATTTTGTAAGTTAACACACGTCATATCTAGTTACATTTTGACATCAGTCAAGCTCCTCCACTGTGAATTATATTTATTTTTGTGGCAAAATAGTCACAGTTCTATCAAAAAGTGAAAAAACCATAGAGAAAAGTGAACTTAGAAAAATGTTATAAATAAATCTACTTTTATTTCGTTTTGAAGTATATATATATAGTTTTTATTTAGTGATTACCGTTGTAAATATATATTTAGTTATTACCATTTAAAATTAATGATATATTAAATGACATCCACCACATTGATAATTTTAAACTAAAATATAAGATATAGTTTAATATTCCATATTGAGTATTTCAATACTGATAATTGTTTATTACATTAATTCCCGTATCATTTATCTTTATATAAAATCACATGACAATTACAATCTTAAACGTCACAACTTATTCACAGGACTGAATAATTTTTTATAGCAATATTTAGATAACTGAAAACTACACAGTTCAATGTTAATATAAAATTTTGCCTGGCATTATTATACATGAGTGAATTAAATTTTCAATGGAAATATACCTCAAGGACAATGTTTTGGTATTTAATGATATGTAAATTATTTCATACACAAAATATTAATTGAATATCTAATAATACCTACGATGCTATAAATGCTTTTATTTTTTCGTAATCGTGAATTTTTAAATTTCTTTTTTACTCCGCTGAAGTAAACACTCCATTGGAGTTAATCATTTTTCTATTGTATTGATTACATTGATACTTCCATATTTTTCAAGTTTCTTTATAACATTACATTTTCTTAGCACTTTTATTTGCGTGATTGTTATAATAATTTGTATGGTTGTTATATTAATATTACAATGCTTATATTTAATAGCATCTGTATGACTTATTAATTTCAAGAGAGTTATTAACTCCATGTAATATGGGTAAAGCTGGTACCTAAACATTAGAACTCTGCAAATGGCTTTGAAAACATTGGATATTTTTTTTGAATTATCAATTATTTGAAAAGCTGTAGGGAGAAATTTTAATTACACTAAAGACTTAACCCAATGTAATACCTATGGAAATGATATCTTTCAAACCATCTAAAAATAAATTTCTTTGAAAAGAATAATTTTTCCGAGAGTTCAGTAACAAAAAGAGAATGTTTGAATAATAATATTGATAGTATCAATGCCCTAAGAAAGGGTGCAATAAAATTCTTTTCAAAAATTAGTCTGTTCACAAATATATTTTATTCATTGGTTTAACAGATGGGGAAGTTTAACAGACTAGTAGGCAGAAGGGAGATATTTGAATCAACGACTATTATAATAATATTACTTTATCATAGTGGAGTTTAAATAAATCCTCTTCATCTGACACTGAGATATTTTTTAATCCACTTAATTAAGTAGCTCTAAAGTGCTCGTGTGTAAAAAATGTAATTGTAATAAGCGTCTATCCTTCTTTAAGACATTAAAACGTCCAAATGAAACAAAATGCAGGTTATTCTTCTGTAATATTTAAATCAATAATTAAAATTTAAATCAGTTCATTGTTTCAATAGTTAGGGTGGCTGATTGGATATTTCCCCAATGAAATTATATACTTACACGTTTACTTCTCATACTTGAATGAGAGCTTATTTATTGACGAAAGCCAATAAAACTATTACCCTATCAAGTTACATCACTAAATGATATAGAATACCTGAGATCACAAAGAATTAAATTGTATGTAAAATTTTATGATAAGTTTTTGGCAAAGGAAACAATTTTTAATGGACAAAACAAGATATAATTATGTAAGAAAAATCGTGACAATTTTAGCAAGTCACGTAATATTTGAAACTACGTAAACATTTTGAATTCAAAAAGAGCGTGACTGCTTTTGTTCATAAGATAGGTACTGTAGATAAGAAGTATTTATAATAAGTAAATATTTGATTTTTTTACAATTTGTTATGATAAA
Source organism: Druceiella hillmani (assembly GCA_039881145.1). Lineage (NCBI taxonomy): Eukaryota > Metazoa > Arthropoda > Insecta > Lepidoptera > Hepialidae > Druceiella > Druceiella hillmani. The sequence goes on from JAYKKI010000036.1 coordinate 21,720,489, forward strand.
GTATTAAAAAAACATGGAATTGAAATAAAAAACAGAATATAGTACAAGTAGCCCAAATTATTGTATTGACCCCCTTTCTTATTCAACTTGACACTATATGTTTAAATTCTGATATTATAAATTCTTTCACACGACTTGGTATTTACCCTGTCCCCGTCATACGTCGTAGCGATGAGTTAGGTTTCCATGTGAAATGTGTTTGGATACCCTCTCTGTAGATTTCTTCCTCCATATAGTAAACTTATTTGAAAATAATTGAGCATCACTTTACAACTATGCAAATGTTTGTTCTGTATGAAATATACACCCTTAAACTGCAACTAATTACAATGGAAATAAAATATACATTTTCAGGGAAGAAAACTAATCCAAATTGTTTCCAGAAAAGAAAGTTTTCAGAAATAATTAAGCAAAGGTTGAGTAGGCTAAATCCCTTGATAGGCTAAATAGCTGGATCTTTGTCAAAATACCTGGTTGAAAGAGAACAACCTAGTTGAAATCAAAAAAATAACAGGAATAAAGTAAAGTAATGTAAATTTCATCAGCATTTTTTAATTTTTGTACAAGTTTGTTCGGGGAGGGGATTAATCTTTGATAGCATTGGAAAGTATGGAATTGGTATTTGTTCATTTAATCATAAAAAAATTTCAAAAAATTTGAATCAATTTGTACAATATTATATATGTAAATCCAATGTAGATATCTTTAAGCATTCCGTTGTTGCACCATTGTTGATAATGATAGCAGATTATATAAAATAGATAGCAGATAGGCTTCTGGTAACTTGTTTCTGTGTATATTTCTACGTATATATGCATATGCACATGCATATATATATATATATATATATATATATGTATATATATGTATACACATCCATATATATATATATATATATATATATATAATGTGTAATTAAATTGGTTACTAATGGTTATAAAATTACAATTGTACACTTTAATATATTAACAGTTTCTAACCAATGAAGAGGAGTAATACAATGTAAAAATCATTAAAATATTTATGTTGAAGTAAATTAAAGACCCAACCTGGGAGGGGTTGAGTACTTAGTTCATTTGCTGGGGCGAATTAAGGAGACATTAGTAATTTCTAATTAGACAAAAGTCATTTGGAAATGTGTAAATAAAAATTGTTCACTTACATAATTCTTCATTGACATGCATTAACGTTAAATGAGACTTTGTAGTCTCTATCTGCAAGTACATTTTCTCACATACAAGGCACACGACCACCAACGACACAATGAAATGTAATGGCCATAAGACGTGAACGATGGAAAGAGATACATCCAATTTCTGAAATATTGTTTGTCTTTATGAATAAATGTCAGAAAAAGAAAACAATGTGATTCTTTGAGGCGTGGGTTTATATTTGCATAAAATTGAATTCATAACAATTATTTACTTAAAGGCAAAGTTTATGTTTGGACGAACATCTTTCTAATCTACTGCAGCTAATTGATACATAGGTTCATGCCTCTCTTTCTATGATTGCAACACAATTTTTAATTGTAAATTGCAAGCAAATACATTATGTAAATTAAATTTGCATGCAACAGTTGATGAAAATAAAGAACAACTCACAGAAATATTAGAAACTGCCTGTAACTTGTTCACTCTAATTTACTTATTATAAAAGTATTTAAATGAAATACAAATACTGAATTGATTCTGTAATTAATTTCTCCTGTAAACATTTTTAGATCAAGTTTAGCCATAGTGTACTTAATAACAATACTAGTGCACAAGGCACACCCATTACTGGGTGTGCCAACTACTGGGTGTATTTCTAGTCATGATGATGTTTTGGTCGTTTATCGTGTTCTTTCATTTACAAAAAGTTTATATAAGTTGAAATCAATAATTAGATAATTGAAGGAACCTGCAAAATTGTTTTTAAATGCTTCATTAACTGTGTCATAAGTTTTTCTCATGAACTTATTCTTCATTGCTTGAAGAATTTGCAAGTTCAGAAAAAGGTTTAAGTCTGTAATCCTGGATTCTTTATGATTGTGTTATCATTTTATGTTTATGGCTTTGTATTTTATTCAGCTTGTGGTTGAAAATTAAGTTAGTTAATATGTTATACATCAATAGTACTTACATTATATTTTAAATCTTCAAGGAAAACATATGTGTTGAGAAGTATGCTAGAAAATATCAGAATTAGTGACATAAGTAGCTGAAAAATAAAGTTAAAGTTTAATTCACAAATATAATTTTATTAACGTTCTTGATAGTGTTAATTTATAGTTTGAATGCTATTATTAATTAAAATGTTCTATACAAACCTGAAATTCAAACATCTTGTTCAAATAGTGACACAGGTCTAACAAATTAATGTAGAATTTGGAAAAATGATAAATGGAATTTTCATTTAGCGGCAATACAAATGTAAAATTATTGTTGGAGTTGGAATTATGTTCAGGACTCCCAAATATGGCGTCAACGGATGTAACAGTGTTTCCTCTATTTTTAAAGTCAAAGGAAACGTTTAACATTTCCACACGTTTTATTATGCTAATTAATATCAAACAAAACAGTATTATTTCCAAATCAAAAATAATGGTAGCAATGATATTGAACACAGAAAAAATAGAAACGTAGAGACCATGTTTTATTTCTCCAGCAATAAGATCAAAAGCAGCATAAACAATATGAAAGGTTACAAGAAGGCAGAGAACTATGAGGTTTCGACATTTATCTTGTTTTAAAATATTTCTTCTGTGCTCTGGTTTGATGAGATAATCTAATTCTTGAATTCTTATAATAAATTCTTCAAATACATTTTTGTCCCAAGTTATTTCAATCAACAATATATACAGTACGTGAATTGTGTAAAGTGTCTTGAACTCTATCACCCTATAGACGTGGCTGAAGACCAAAATGCTAGAAACAATGTGCAGCACAAGTAATATTCCCACTATTAACAAACTGTATAACTTTCGACGCCACGATGTAAATATGGTGAGAACTTGGTTAGCACTTTTTCTGCATACACCAAACAAGTGCTGATACACTAAAATTGGCCGAAGTGCATCTTCAATTGATTCGTTACTCATAGTGATTCTTGTAAAATATTTGTGTCGAAAGCAAATTCCAGCACGAGTGTTATATTGTCCACTTCTAAAACAAGTGAAGTTCACTTTACTGATTAATTTAGCTTATCGCCTTTGGAAATCTATTGAGTGCTTAATGCAAGCAACAAGCAACGTAGCAACGTATGCAAGCAACGTAATATTAGTCTTTTTGATGTGGGGAATAAATTAAATTCTTATGAATAATTGTTGCTAATGTAAAGTAAACATCAATTAAATTATCCAGGTGTCCACCATCACTATATAATTTGAACATCGATTTAAAGATTTGTATATTGAAGTTTGCTATAACATTAAGATTTTAAAATTTCTTTATTGCAAATTTTTTAGCAAAATAAAGCTTTTTTTTTTAATATCGCAGAATAGTATAGTTTCTTTAAAATCTTTTTAGTTAAGCAGATTGAACCAAAGTAAGTTGCAATGTATATAAATCTGACGTGGCACGCTTCATTGCTTCAAATACCATTCCATCTCAAGTTGTACAATTATCTTGATGCAAGCTGGGGAAAAAAGGTTCTTAAGTAAAATATAATTCCTATTAAAATATTTGTATATAATTGACACGAAGGGTAACAATGAACATATTTAACACTCATAAGGGCGATTTTGTGCATCAAACTCTATAGAAACTGTCAAGGAATTGTATAAAAATGTTCACTTCATTTTGAATAAATCACTACTGAAATTGTAGGAAGAAAGGAATTTACAAGTTTTTCAACAAAAGTTCATTTTGGATGGCGGGGCGTTTAAAGCCGTCACCACCTGGCTGAAGGAAGAAATTCGGGAATCTGCCATCAAACGAGACAACATAAACCTCTGTCTAAAGGTAATACACTCTTCTCTAACATATCTCCTTCACCCTATAGAATTTGATACTTTAGACTATAAAATTAGAAATGATGTCAGTGCCATAATAAAAAACATAACACAAAAACAAATTAACAAAATTAAAAAACTGAAAGCCAAAACCCAGAAACCAAAAGTCACACCCAAACAAACGTTTTATCCCAGAATAGTAAACCTTTCACAATCAACATTTAATAATAAAGAGCTTGAACTTTTAAATAAAGGATTTAAATATAATATTCCTACCGCACCATCAAGAAAAAACATAGAATCACTAGTAGTAGATACCATCATTGCATTCAGTAACCAGGACGCACTTACTAAACACAAAGCTGCTAATATAATATGTAAAGAATACTCTAAAACCAAGACACACATTAATGACGAAATTTTGACTCAACGTAATCTACAAATTAAAATTAATGAAGATAAACTCACCATATCTAAAGCAGATAAAGGCAACACTATAGTTATTCTAGACCAAAATGAATATAAAAATAAAGTGTACGATTTCCTTAAACCAGATGACTTCACAAAACTACAAAGGGACCCCACCACGACATTTGCAGATAACGTAAAACAATTAATTAAAACCTGTAACATCATATTTCCTAACGAATTCGCGAAACATAAAGTTATAGAAATGAACCCTAGACCCCCAATACTATATGGACAACCTAAAATTCATAAACCAAATATACCCATACGACCTGTTGTCTCATACACAAACGCACCCACACAAAAAAACAAAATAAATTAGCTTTTCATCTGAATAAGATCTTCCGTAATAAAACCGGATTTGCACCTAAACATACCATTAAAAACTCTGTTGATCTCTGTAATAAAATTAAAAATATACATCTAACACCCAATTGTAAACTAGTATCACTCGACGTAGTAAACTTATTTTCTAATATACCACCAAAAGATTGCCTAAATATCATTTCAGATATCCTAGAAAGGAAAAAATTAAATCCCATTGAAGCATCGGAAATTAGAGATCTCTTTAAACTATGCACAGACCAAAATTATTTTCTATTCGATAACAATTTTTTTCAACAAGTTAATGGCCTTGCAATGGGCTCCCCCCTCAGTCCCCTTTTAGCCGAGTTATTTATGAATCATCTAGAAACCAGCCTCTTAAACAGTAAATTAGCGACCAATATATTATACTATTATAGATACGTTGACGACATCCTTATCTGCTGGAAAGGTACACAGCGACAGTTAGACCAGTTTGTTAACTTTGCTAACTCCCTACACAATAATATCAAATTCACTTTAGAAGTAGAGTCTGATAATAAACTTAATTTTTTAGATATAACAATAGAACGCAAAAATAATGAACATAAATTTAGTATATTTAGAAAAGACACATTTACAGACTCCATAATTAATGGTCAATCTCAACACCCTTGGTCCCATAAGTTAGCAGCATTTCATTCCATGATTCACAGAGCTTTAACCATCCCTCTTGAAAAACCTAACCTACGTAAAGAAATAAAAACTATGAAACTAATCGCAACAAATAATAATTATGACCCATCAATTGTCACAAAACTGTACCATAATAAATTAAGAAAAATACTAATACAAGAAATATACCCGGTCGCACCAAATAAGAATAATATTTACTATAAATCTATCCCATACATAGGTAATGTATCACTCAAATTAGGAAAACTCTTAACTAATAATAAAAATATAAATAATATAACATGTACGTATAGTAACTTAAATAACTTGGGTAAAACCCTTATTAATAATAAAGAAAAAATAGATAAACTTAAAAAGAGTGGTATCTATAAACTTAAATGTAACGATTGTAATAGTGTATACATAGGTCAAACAGGAAGAGATTTTAATACAAGATATAAAGAACACATCGCCAGCTGGCGTAATAATAAACCAGACACATCTCACTTTGCTAAACATCTCATTGAAAATAACCATCACCCCCATACTGATAATGCCCCATATATATTACAAATAAATACAAAAGGCAATAAACTTAATATCCTAGAAACATTAGAAATAAACAGACATAAAAAAGATATCAAGGTCAATATATTAAATGAACAACTAAATATAATATCATCACCCATTCTTAATATCTTCTAGATATAATATAAATATAAAACATTGACACTACAGTACCCTGGAAATTGTTTCAGCATTAATACACATATAAATATACGTATATATAATAAAAACAAAAAAAAAAAAAAAAATTAAAAGAAATAAATAAATAAATATATGAATACACAAAACCGGAGATATGTAGAATTAGTACATTACTTTCAAATACCCTTGCTTTTGTATAAATATATTACCGATAATAAGATATGTAGAATTAGTATATTACCTTGGCCTTACTTTCAAATACTCTTGCCTTTGCAATATATTACCGACAATAACTTCCATTTAATTTTATTACATACACCCTAAAGTTTGCATTGTATAATTTCACATAATAACAACAATTGAATTTATTACCCCAACTAGAATACTGGTATATTGTATAAGTCTCTGTAATATAATAAAACCTAGTCTGCGCCCCTGCAATAAACTCACTAACATAAACAATGGAAAAATCCGCACAAAGTAGTCTTCCGCTATTGTGTTTGAAACATATAAATGCTGTTGGTTGTTCCTAAGAGTTAATCTTTGCTAATATCCCACCTGAAGATGTTGTAATACAACGAAACCTAGGTCGTGGTAAAGAAATTAAAGATAGTAGAAATAATACTACATCACGTAGTTTCATTTAATTGCGAATAATGAATTTCTACAAAATTAACGCCAAATATATTCAACCATAGATGCTTTCAAGGCAGATACAAATTTCATATGTACATACCCAGTAAGTCTGCAAAGTATGGGACTTAACTTGAAATTATATATTTTATAGATGCCATACCTTACGGTGGAGGAGGGATATGTGCTGGAGGATTACTTGTATACAAGTTAATGTAAAATGTAAATAGCCAAACACAATAAACATAATTTCTACTTAGTATGCATTTTCGTAATGTATGTGAAGCAATAAATCAAACGTTAATATGTCCCATAGCCCTATTGTGTATTTTCTGTAAACATGTTAAATATTATTAAATAACCTTGGAAACTAATGCCTATTAGCACCTGGTAACAGACTTCTGTACGCAGATATAAATTTTATACTATTACTATATGAAAGCAATAAATAAAACTCCTTGGCTATTTTGTGTAAGGACATTTCTATTCATTTTCCACAAATATTGAGGAAAATGATAAATTATCTTTATGTCGGCTATTAAAAGGAGATTTGGATCTAATACATTAGAGCATTGATTTTTTTATGTGTATGCTACAGCTTTGAGAAAAATGTTTATGATGGCAATCCACTCAATAATTATAATGAAACCCATGAAAATTTATTAGTACTCCATATATATATATATATATATATATATATATATATACAAATATACCCAACATTTCATTCCATTTACATACTTTGAATTTCCACATACCCAAATAGGCCAATAAAGATGATAAGTTATAAATAAAATGATAATGAAAAAGAATTTGACTTTTAATTCACAAAAAATGCACCACAGACAGACCTGTAGTTTATAATTACTTTAATAATATCTTCTTATTCTGTATATATTTCAGAGGTTATATATGTACAAATGGAAGATACAATTTGTAAAATAAATATTAGTGCTTCCAGTTTATAGAGAGTACTGTGGTAATGAGTAACAAAATAATCATTTTCCTTACGTATCTTTTAAATCTCTTCGCAATTTTATACCAAATTCAACAAAGTATATTGCAAAATTAAAACAGAATTAGTTTCATTGTAACAATTTCTTTCCATGTATTTATTTCGTGTACCTAAAAGTTATTTAGATTTCAATAACATCTCTTTTGTAAATTTATGAGACATATTTATTAAATTAAAAATTAGTTTAAACTGCCATAGTTTATGAAATATTTTCAAAAAGTGAAGAGAGAAATTAGTCTTTATATGAAGCAACTTCTTGCAAAGTTTAACAAAGGTTGGACAAAGGGACATGATGAAATTATAAGGGTTTCATAAACCATAAACATAAAGGGAAATCATAAACCACCATAATTTTCAAATGCAGATATCGCAATAAAGTTTTTTATCCAAGTGCAATCATCTAGCTGTAAGGTAAGTGCACCAGTTATGAACCGTGACGCAGGTAATTTATTAACACTGGTAACACTTTTCATAAACAGCAAAACACTTTATCTTGCAATGTGGTTGACATTTGAGCTTTTGACCATAGTGTTTTCAATAAAAATTCAGTGAATTTGGTCATTTTTAAATTTGTTGAAAATGTAATTTTAATATAGTACCAAAATTAACATAAGATTGACTCTACCGTGTAACACGAGTACTTGTCAAATATACAACTTTGTCGTTCATTGCTGTCAACCATGCTTATATTGTTAGGTTAAGGGCTCAATCCCAAATTAATTGAGTAAATAGCAAAAGTTACTGATTTTTTTGTGTAATAATAACAACGCAGATTATATACCCAGTGTTCCAAAGTTAAAAGGACATGAAACTTATGAAGATTGGTGTTTTGTGACACAACACATATTGGTGTTGGTGGCTAACATTGAATATCAACTAGAGGCAATGGCTTTGAAAATGGCGTAGCTGTACTTAACCCAAAGTTAAATATCAGGATTTGATTGTTCACATTATCAAAGTGTTTTTTTATAAAATTTTCTAAAAAAAAAATTTTCTTTATTTATATACAATTTTCTTCTAAATATTTTTAATAAAATAAATGTTATAATAATTGAAAAAATACAAAACTTAATTGAAAGTTTTAGCAAAATCAATTTCTTTTATTAGTAGAGTACCTACACGAAAGGATACACAATGACATCCACATATATATCATTTGTAAGAAAAATAGATAGCTTTGTTCAAACACTTTTTTTTTCTGTCTTATAGATATATTTATGAAATGAATTATATTTTAGTCAAATACAATAATTGCAAAATTTTAGATATCATCATGTTTTTTTCTATGTTAATATTATTTAATTGTTTTAATAAGAATTTATGAAATTAAACTGGTTTTTCAATAGTTTTATAATTTATTTAATGAACATGAATTCAATGTTCTGCTATAACACTATCTGTGGATGATAATCCTCCCTACACAGGGCCATTTACAAATAGTCTACCTAGGTACTGGTAATGCTGAAGCAATTCTGGTATTTCGGTCATATGACCTCTGTACAAAATTCCAGTTACTTACATGTGTAGAATGGTTGAATCTATTCCACTCTTTTTATGTGTCATATTTGGGAAAAAAATGGCTGCCTGTATTAAGAGTTAATTGATTGGTAGTTGATATATTAGAATGTACAAATTTATAAATTTTGTTGCACAAAATATGTTAGGTTTACTCAATATTATGGACATTCAATCATAAATAATTCACAGGTCTACAATGGTTTCCACCTTCAGATTTGATGACTAATTTTGATAGATTTTGGGGCACTGATTAGTGGTGAAATGCTAAAAAAATTTCAATATATCATGATGTTTAGTTATTTACCATAGTTTTTTTTTTGCCAAAGTACCCAGGCCTACCTAGTCATGAATTGATATTTTATTTTAATTGTTTCTAATTGAACAAAAACACACTGAATGGTTGCAGTAGACACAATAGAAACTATGAATAGTTAAATATAACATAATTAATTGACATACCCTTATTAATGGAAAAAAGGTGGATTTTTTAAGTCATTTTTTGAGGTCTTTAGCCTCATCTAAGCGTAATTAACTTAAATCTTTAGAAGAGAGTTGATGAGGGTAGATTAATAGATTTTGATATAAATAGCAACATCCTTGTTTTTACAAAATCAGTATTTCTGTGCAATTCGTAATGCTGACACAAATGATGTCATCCCAAAAATGTTTAACCTCACTGGACAATTTTTGTTAAATTGGTGGGCAGTTTATGCTGACAAAACATCAGCATAACATCACCGACTTCATAAGTAACATTTATAACGCGTATCTCAGCCTAACAATCGCTAACCAAGACAAACAGTGGGTCCCACATAAAGTTTGTGAGACATGCGTTCGTGAACTTTGAAAGTGGTCAAACTGCAGGAAAATACCATTCATTTACAATCGCCTAGGTTATGGAAAGAATCTCAGAATCACACCGAAACTGTTATTTAAGCTCTTGCAAGACTACAGGCTGCAATTCTAAAACAAAAAAGGACTTGGTATATCCAACTGTTTAATTGATAACACACATAGTGCATCATGACCCGAACGTTGCACAGCCATCACCTCCATATTTAGAATCAGTGCCAATTGAAGACATGAGCAGTGATGTCAAAGAGGCATCTCAAACTAAAGCTCAATTTAAACCAAGTGCAAATGGAACACAGTTATTTCACAGTCAGAATTGAACAACTAAACTAGAGATCTAAGCTTGCCAAAAGATTCAGGTGACTACTGAGATCAAGACTATCGGAAAAGAATATGCTTACTCCTGGCATCTCATTTTTTTGGTATCGCAACAGTATGCTGTTATGCCAACAAGGTGGCTACACAAAATACCCTTGCATAGTTCAGATAGAGGACAATATTGGACAAAGGAAGAATGGCGAACTGAACTAGTTCTTGGAACCAAAAATGTTGTGAGAGAAAATTTACTCCACCGGGAAAAGTTTTGCTACCCACTTTACACATAAAACTGGGAATAACGAAATAAATTGAGAAGGCGTTGAATAAAGAAGGAGAAGATTTTAAATATCTACATTAAATATTTCAATTTCTATCTGAAGTTAAAGTAAAAGACGGTATTTTCGTTGGCCCGGACATAAAAAATTTATGAAAGACACAATTTTCAATGAAAAATTAAGTGAAATTGAATAAGACTGGAATTTTTTTAAGAAAGTAGTGAACAATTTTCTGGAAAACCACAAAAGTTAAAATTATGAGGAAATGGTGAAGAAAATTGGAATGTTCAATGAGCATTAAACTTCACTTCCTTAATTTGCACTTGGACTACTTTCCTGAAACCTTGGGAGCTGTAAGTGAAGAGTAGGGCAAAAGATTTTATCAGGATTTGAAAGAGATAGAATGACGCTATCAGGGAAGGTGGAATAAAAGAATGATGGCAGACTATTTTTGGCTACTAAAACAAAATGATCCAAGTCAGAGTTTTAAATGAAAGTCTCACGATCGGAACTTCGGTGAAAAAAAACATACCACAAAAGTATTTAATATTTCTAATTATATATTTGATATTTCTAATATTTTAATTTATTAACTTTATTTAAATATAGTTATACTATTTTAGAGTAATGTAATTGTTTTTTACTTTAATATAAATTTCTTTCTTTTTTTTATTTTTTATTTCTTTAAAGTTGACTTTTTGAAAGTTGCTATTTCTACTATCCCCATCTCTAATAATATATTCTTCTTCTATAAATATGAATGTTATGATTAAAATATAATTTTACTTACTGGACAACATGATAATTTATTTGGGTAATAAAAAATGTGGTCATACTTGTTTTTCCAAGGAACTTTTTTAAATTTAAATTTTTAATTGTTGGCAACACAACCACAAAAGTATTTAATATTTCTAATTATATATTTGATATTTTTAATATTTTAATTTATTAACATTATTTAAATATAGTTATACTATTTTAGAGTAATGTAATTGTTTTTTACTTTAATATAAATTTCTTTCTTTTTTTTATTTTTTATTTCTTTAAAGTTGACTTTTTGAAAGTTGCTATTTCTACTATCACCATCTCTAATAATATATTCTTGTTCTATAAATATGAATGTTATGATTAAAATATAATTTTATTTACTGGACAACATGATGATTTATTTCGGTAATCAAAAATGTGGTCATACTTGTTTTTCCAAGGAACTTTTTTAAATTTAAATTTTTAATTGTTGGCAACACTTCACCATTTTGCTGAAAGATAACACAAAATATTTTTTGTTCAGCTGTTAATTTTGTAAAGCATTGCTTCTACAGCATGCTCATGATTAGAGAGAAATGATGTATAATATTAATCTAGATTTTTGGTGGAACACTTAGTATGATAATCAAATTACCCAACTTGTTACGTTTTTAGGTTATGTTTTTTTATGTCATCTACGTTAGTGATTGTTTGTTAAATGTAGGTATAAAACAATAATATAAAAAAAAAGAGATGCTGAAAGAAGAAGGTGCAAACATATTGAGGAAGACCCTGTGAAATTTGAAATACCCAAAATTAAAAAAACAAGCAAAGACACAAAAGAAAGGAAGACAAGGAAATTCTCAACATTAACACCTAGACAACAAAGAATTTTTAGAATAGAATGATACAAATATATAAAAATAAGTGGAGAGAATAAAAAAAAAACAAAAGCTCAAGCAGTACTGTTAGGAGACAAAAAATAATAGACAGAAGGTAGGAAAGAAAAATAAAAGTACCCAAAAAATTATAACACAGAAACAAAAAAAAATCATACAAGAACTAAAAAGGATTGCAATTTACCAGAACTAGTGAATCTTTCAAAAGATCATTTTAATGCATCAACAAGTACTAACGATAAAATAGTTTTAAAGCAGCACCAGAATTTGAAAATAAACGTAAAAAGAATTTTAGAATAATACACAAATAGCAAATTATGTCCTGGCAAAAAGGGCTATTAAACTTGATGGAAAAAAGAAACAAATACGGTATCTTCGTTATTCATTAAGATTTTTACATAAAAAATTCAACAATGAATCTAATAAAATATTCAGTTACATGATATTTACAAGATACAATTCATTTTGATAGTGCATCCAAAAATTGCAGAGAGGTCTTTGCATTTTTGCGATAATTTAAAATAATAGTAGAAATACTCAGGCAGTCGAAAATGATTACTTACAAGACAAAAGCTGAAATATTTACAAAAGTTACTTGTAGTAAATACACCTTCAAATGTAAGGCGAGAAAAGCATTCTCCCCAAAAAGTGCCAAAACACAGAAATTCCAAGATAAAGTATTTCACACAAACAATAGTTTACTAAGAAAGCAACTCATCTGATTAAGGTCAAAAAAAAGTTTTTACTCGTACTGTCAAGAAGATATTGAATATTTCAAGAGAGGGCTAGTGAAAAGGTTCTCTGATTTGCTTCCCAAGTATCTGATACACACTTAAAATATTTCACACCAATATATGTCATTGATCAGAATAAAAAGTTATTTGAGACTGACAGAAGCAGTATTTCTCATGGACTTCTCGAAAAATTATTCATGCAAATATTCCACTGAGCCACAATCAGCTTACTTTGGGTACAAGCTGCAGCTGCCTTGCATATGGCTGTTCAATGCTCCAATCAAGATTAATCCTTTTGGTTCAGTTTATGATTATCTACGCCATGATGTGGGAGCAATTTATGCCCATTTGAAGAAGTCAGTATATTACTATGCTGCAACTACAACGCTAAAATTAACACATTGTATACATGAAGTGATGGTCTAAGCTCTACATATGAGAATAAAAGTAATATCACACATTATCTAGAAAATCACTTAGGTGTCATTAAGGCAAAATAAATGAGAAAAAAGGTCGCTTAAACCAGAAGAGAATCATATTGCCGAGAAGAGATAGTGCAATGAAAATAACCTCAGTAAAACTAAGGAAGGATTTATATGGATATTAGTCAGGTTCGAAGGAAAAAAGGACCATTGCGTTTCATGGGACAAGTATTGTCAATGGCGGTACAAATAACTTTGCTGGGTCAAGTATTTAATTTTGACTTTAACAGTTTAGATTTAAGTTTTAAATAAAAATTTCCTCAAAAGGAAGAAAATTCTGATATATTTTTAAAATTTTGTGATTATCTAAGGCTAAATTATTTTCTAATTAGTTGATAAGGAAAATTAAACAGAATGTGATGCAATTCAAGTGTTAATTTTGATAAGAGAACATTAGATCTCATATAGAACAGAATAAGAAAGTGAATATTTACCTAGAGGAAAATATTGTAGAAGTTTATTTTTGAATATTTAATTTGTTTTCCTTAAATAAGCCATGAGAATTTAAATATTTTTTTCTTTTATTACATGACACATTGCACAAACATGAAGCACAGTCACACACAGGGCACAGCAAATGACAAAATATGAATTATCATAAACGTGGGCACCATTTTTTTTTTGCCATTTTTTAACAAAGTGTGCACTTTTGAGCGTGCCAGCTTATATATCAAGACTTCTTTCTTCACCTGCTACCCGATATAAACATCAAAACATTTTTGAACAAATTTACACTCAAAATGAATTGACCCTTATAGGTCTTGTTAGAGATATCTGTCTATTCATGAAATAAACACCATGGAACTGTAAGCTATCACATATCTATTAATGATTACTAATATAGTGAAAGGACTGGATGCTTGACTGACAGCTTTTTTACATAACTATTTTTAAAATATAAGTTAAGCTAAGATTTTAGATCTTAATAATCCATAAATTATATTTCAAATTCTTAATAAAAGCATGAGGACTTAGTTATGTGAGTAGCTGAAAAATAAAATTATAAGTTAGACCTAAATAATATTTGTATAAATATTTTTGAAATGGTTATTTAAAGTTAAAATATTATTTTGATACCTTTGTTTAAATGTCCAATACAAATGTGAAATGGAAACACCTCGTTTAAATGGTGGCAGAAGTCAAGCACACTAATGTAAAGTGGAGATATATAACGAATTGAATTTTCGTTTAGATGTAACATAAATGTAAAACAATTGTTTTAATTGGAATTTTGTTGAGACCTTAACAGTCTCAACAAAATTCTTGGAAAATGTTTTTTTATAATTTAATAATGAACAAAACATAGTTACACCTGTCAAGGTCTCAACAAAATCTCAATTAAAACAAAAATTTTATATTTGTGTTACATCTAAACGAAAATTCAATTCGTTATAGATCTCCACTTTACATTAGTTTGCTTGACTTCTGCCACCATTTAAACAAGGTGTTTCAATTTCAGATTTGTATCGGACATTTAAACAAAGGTATCAAAATAATATTTTAACTTTAAATAACCATTTCAAAAATATTTATACAGAATTAGCAGAACTTAAGAATATTTTCTTGCTATTTTCTGAGAAACCCTATATATAATTAAATTTTCTTTTAAACCAACATTTCTACAATCCTTTATATAATTTTTTATGTGTTGTACCAACCAAAAAAATCAATTAAAAAATTCAATTCCAAATTGGAGATTTTTCATTTTTATTAGATCTTATCTTATTTCCCCTTTATTTGAATATTTAAAAAATAAGCTATTTTAAGATCATTTTGCAATTTTTTTTTGAAGATTGTCTCAAATCAACACTTAACACTAAACAAAGTAAAAAAGAAACCAAGTGTATTTTAAAAGGAATCGTTTATTTAAGTGAAAAACTAAATAAATGTCTAATAGAAATCAACTATAAGGCTATGTATTACTTCATAGAAATAAGGAAACCATTTTAGTGAAATTTTTTCGTGTCAATTCAAAATTTTTTCGTGATAATTAAAATGCAATTATTATTGTCTTTGTCCCTCTTACATCGTTTCTCATTATCAAATTTTCATTAACAATACAGACAATATAGATAATCTAAAACTCTATAAAACTTCCATTATTGTTCTGCCATCACCATTATTTTATTAATTTATCAACTACCTGTATGTGGTCGCCACATACAGGTCAAATCATTTGATCTATTCATACCACTAGATACAAGGAATGTAGATCTTCAATTGATCGACCAATAGACTAAGCAGCAGAATTTTAGTTAATTATTTTGTTTCTAGGTTCGGAGGAGCAAAATTCTAGTTATTCATAAATTGTACATAACTGATACACCCCAGCTAGTGGATAATGGATTGGTGATTCTGTTTTCATCTACTATCATTTCAGTAAAATATTGATCTTTTCATTGATCAATATCGCACATGAAATTAAATTGAATAAAATTGCACTCTGAAGTAGTCACACAATGTATAATACGAATAACGCCCTCCAGTAATTGATGTGTAAATGTACAAAAATTTCACCCAATTTTAACCAACACTCGCATTCCCCAAACTCTGCTTCGACTTACTCTTTAAATCGGAAATGCTTCTCAACGTATAAGAATGACTCATATAGACCAAGTAAGATGATGGGTAACAGGAAATATATTTCTGCCAACATATTGCTACTCCACCTTCTCCTTCTTCTGCATTCTTCTTTCACCTTATGATTATATTGTTCTCTTAACTATCGCCTCATTCCTTCACAGGATATTAATTTAAACATTTATCAGCATGTGGCTTTGAATTGTCCTCCCGATGTCTCAACATAGAAAATAATTCCGTTGTGAATATTTAAGTGTGCATGCTATTAGCTGTGGAATCAAGTTGATTCATGTATATATACTGCACCCGACAATTAGTGTAATTAATTGTATTATTGGTATAATTACCTCGACGTTATTTTGCATGATACTGAAATAAATATACTAAGAGATTTATTAAATAAATAAGTAAGTTAATAAAAGTTTACCTACAATTGATGGCTATTTACAGAAATCTAATATACTAGCTTGACTTTAAGCAAGAATATGTAAATATAATCATGACAAAAACAAAAAGGAGACTTAGAGCTTCACAATACTCACAAATTACAAGGTCATAAGCTTTTACATATGACCTAGACTAATAATAGAAATACTTTCAGACGAGACGGAAAAAATCAATAGTAGATAATTACTTTAATATAGGACGACAAATTGTCTTGTTTACCTGGCTAAAGTAGACCAAGCCATTTCATTTATATAAATAGGTTACATTACTCATGATTGTTGTCATTTTCTGTTGGTATTTAGTAGAAGAAACAGTCAATTCAGTGAAAAATGTCGTGTTATAGTTTAAAAGAGTCAATCCATTTTCTAGTTGCATTGCAGTCTATTCTAGGAGTCAACCGATTTTCAAATAACTTAGAAGAAGAAGAAATAATATTAATAAAAACCATTTTCAAGAAAATTTACAGTTTGTCAGTAATTTTTCTCGTTATCTTGGGTACCAGCACAGGCATATGGTTTCACCACATTGAAAACAATATAATGAAGTGGCTTTTCCAAATATGTAACGTCATCACTTTAATATTAGTTTTGTCAATTGATATATTTTGGCAAAAAAATCTATTTGCTGATTGCTTACGACAATTTGATGACATTTCTGTTTATTATAGTAAATTGTTTAAAACAAAATGCTTTAATAAATTAAAAATCATAACGGTATTGGGCACATTTATTATACTTGCAAGTCACTTACCGCCTTTCATCGTTAACAGCCTTGAAAGGCAGAGCATTTTCTCCATAATTGCATATTTCGGTATATTTACTAACAGAATGGAACTATTTCTAATGTGTCTACTTACATTTACAATTATCAAAATGTTAAAAGCAGTAAATGATTACCTGGGACGTTTGAACCAAGAAATATTTCATAATAATGAAAATCATTTAGTATTACCCAGAGTAGCAGACTGGGATGAATTATATGGGACTAGCCATTTTGATATTTCGGAAAATCCTATGTGCATATCGATTTTACCAAACATGTTAATTATAGTAAATGAAATATGCAGTACACTGAACAAAATGTTTAAATTGCAGGTACTTTGGAACAATTTGAAATAAATGCAATATTTGGGGATGTTTTTTTGTTCATTTAATCACTTAATTTCTATTCCAGGTACTTCAGCTTGTAGTGTCGACTTTTCTTTTGTACATTAATTTTATTCAACTGGTGTTGGAATTATATATGCATGATGTAAGTAACAGTTGAAAAATCAAATCTGTCTATAATAATAATTAATTTTCTGTTTCTTTGAGTGACTTTCTACTATCTTTACAACATTTTAGCAACTATGGTCACTACGAATGATTAATCTTATTTTATGGCTGATAATTTGTGTTGCTGTCCTAACCGTTGTCTGCACCTTCAGTGAGATGTTGGTGCTGGAATTTCGCAAACTAAAAATAATTATAAAAAAACTGAGACTAGCACCTCAAATGTGTAAGTATTTACTTAATTACATTCAAAACATTAATTTTAAGTTGTATTATAAGCATTCATCACCTCATAGTGTTTAAATGAAAATGGTGTCATATAGGTTCAAATTTGTAAATGATTCATACTGAACCTCATTTCTTTACTAATTCTTCAAACGATTGAACTATTTGAGTTTAGTTTATGCACAGAATTTGTCTTTCGCTTTTCAATACCGGTCAGTCTTGTGAAGCTTGGGACTTGCGTTTATGATTCTCCATAAAACATATATTTTTTATTTAATCTCTTTTTTGATGATGCAACCAAACAAACAAAAAACTTTGTTTAAGTGATAAGCGCCTATGTGACATGATTTGATGTCATTTTGAATGCTTCCATCAAATATATAGACAATCTATCTGCATAAATCTGTTTATAACAAGCAGGTATATCCCCAGTGGCATATAAACTTGTTCTGATTAGTACTGAAATAATATTTATTTTTCTATGACTTAATCTCATGAACCAATCAAACAATTGTCTACATAAAGAGAATAGCAATTAAAAAAATCACATTGAGAACTGAAATGATGCTCATTATGAACAAATCAGCCAGTTCAGGTGAAATCAATAAGCGTTACATCCGTGGCTGTATAAAAATTTACAAAGTGAGTAACATAGCTACTCGCTTATGTGATCACATTGTCCATTTAAAAATAAATGTTAAAACCAATGTATCCAACTAAAATCAAATCAAAAGAAGAGTAATATGTTGAGCAATAAACTCACTATATACTAGCTTTTCTTGTAAACACTGCACGAAAGACCCTCACTGCTCCACGTGACACTAAATCAAGGCAGATATAAGTCACTTATATATAACCTATATAGAATTTTAGTAAACTAACCCTGAGCTGTTTTAAATACTCATGCCCGCTGGTGAAATTAAACAACTCAATCTGGTTTGATAAATAAACAGAAAAACTTATCTCGATTGCTTAAAGGAATGTTGTGTATCAGACATAACCTTAAAATTACTAAAATCTCATAAACAAAACTATTCTAAGTCATACAAATTGTAATACCAAAATAAAGAGATTAAAATGTCCTTTTGAAAAATGTGTAGCTCCGTGTTTACAAAATAAAGCTGCAGTGCAATAAAGCCGTGAGAGGAACTGACTGTGACACTCTCCTAACTGCTATTATTTATTTTTGAACCTTTCTTATTACTACTATTGTAGTGCAGATTATTCCATACTAAGGGTTATATTTGCTTATTGGGAGAAGTCGCATTAATTTTGTTTACTTTTGAAAATAATATTAACTTTTTTATATTCTATATGTAAATATTTCAAGGTGTACTTAACTTCGGCCAGCAAAGAAGTTAACTTGAACCTTGAACTTCCAATTTTAAGAAATTCCTTTGTGGTTGCCTGTATGTACATACACACACACACACACATATATAAATATATATATATATATACATATATATATTTATATATATATATATATATACATATATATACATATATATATTTATATATATATATATATATATACATATATATACATACATATATATATATATATATATATATATATATATATATATATGTATATATATGTCCTTTATTTATACCTATCTAGGCATTGATGCTTGTCTAATTGAAATATGAGTCTCATATCGAAATGACCAGGCGATTGAATCATCTTGGTTCTCTTCTGAGATGACTTCTTTGTACATCTCTGCCTCGAGCACAGTCAACATTTTGATTTATTAGTTATTAATTAACTATTATTTATAAAGTTTTATAAATCTAAAGAACAGTTTTGTCACAATTCCGTGACGAGTTAATCTAAGTGATATTCTTATTTAAATCCAAATTAGTAAATTGCTTTTGTCACTGTGGCTGGATAGTCTCTAATTGTTTCTACTGTAAACAATTTATCAAATTAATTATATTGAACATTAAAGTTAATTAGTGAAAACCACATAATGGGATTTATAGAAAATAAATTATTACATTCAACATTAGAAACAAGAAATAATATTTCGTATATTTTTCAAAATTAATCAACAATTTACATCTTTTATTTAATTTTTCAAATATCAGCTTTTGAGACATAAAAACTACTGCACGAAGAAAACATTGACTTTAGAGAATCTGTATTCTAATTTTTGGTAAGTGACCTATTAACTATTCGTATCGTTTGAGTATTTATCTATTTTAATTTAGCCAGCTTTGTATATTAAACAGCAAAGTTTGAGGAAAATAGTCTGACTTGAATGCAGTCTGACTATTTTTCTGCAGTCTTATGCATATTGCTCTCCTATTCAAATTGAAATAGTAAGCTGTGTGGCAATAAATGTTTCATTGAAATTGTTCAAATTTATAATGCTTATTAATTTGGATATTTACATATACATACGGCTTGTAAATTTATAGATTTATATGGATATTTTTTCGTTTTACTTAATTTAATTGTATCTTCGAGTATGTATAAACAAATATACTACTCTATTTTTTTACGATGTTTAATATATTCCTATTATTTAAGGTCCTTCACTTGATAATTCACTGGCGAAGCTTGAAGAAATCATGCATCGGGGTAACAGCGGAACTTTCACAGTATGTCAGCTCTTCGACCTGCGAGTATCATTGCTGCCTAGTTTTTTCAATCTTGTTGTTACATATATTATTGTAGTTGTTCAGTTAATAGGCTTGCGTTCGAGTGAATAATTAGAATTTTTATAATTATTTGTGATGTCACTACTTTAACTTTTTTATTCATATAACCTTATTTCATTAATTTCTTAATGTTTCCGGTTAACTCATACCTATATTTATAAACTTTCTTCTTTTTTGATCTACTTATTATTACGAACAATATTTCACTTAATAAAGGTTTTGATTATGGATTATGGATTTTATAACTTCTGATTATATATTTATGATATTTAAAATTATTTTGATAAAAATATATTTTTCCATTGTTTATTATGTAATCTCGAAATATAGTTTTTTAAGATGTTCAAAGTGAAGTATTGGTACTATGTTCCGCTTTTTTTTTAAAACTTGACTTTTTGACTTTTCATTTTATTTTAACAATATTGTAATTGTTTTTAGGCTTAGAGTAGAAGATAAAAAGAAAGGCAACAGTTTGTTGAAGCTTTATAAAGACAAAATTATACATGATTAAACATGTAAAAGCAAATGTTAGTTGGTTTCTGTCTACACACCATGTTTACAAAAAAATGCTATAAAATTAATAAAAAAATTTATGTGATATCCACAAAATTGTTATATTTTTAACATCATCCCAAATTTACGTGTCACATTTAAATAATTGTTTGCATCAAATTCATAGAATGAGAGTACTTTAAATACGGAACAGAAAAAACATACTAGCCACAAAGATTTTATTTGTTGTCTTTATTTTTGGAGGTTTCTGCAACGTCAATAGCGAATATTTAATTAATTTCTTATAGAGATTAAGAATTGAATGCTTTAAAAAAATATGATTATAACGTCTTGAGCATTCAGCCTCAGATAATGGATTTACAAGTTTTAGATTAATACTTATTTTCTAATTATTAAATACCATTACGTTCAAAGTTGAACATGAATTTAATTCAAGAATACATCATATAAGTTGAATAACTTGCATAAATTGTTCTTTTTAACAAGTCTATTTGACAAAATGGTTTTGAATTTCCAAATTATTCATTTATTTTCTCTCAACAACTTCACAAAGACAGTCTAGTGTATGGTTCACAATAATGATAAAAGATCATTAGAGTTTTTTACATTGTCAATTGTTTTATTTTCCAATTACATGACAGTAAAGCATATTCAAATTTCGATTGAGATTAAGACTTTATTTAAATACCAAGTAGTTATTTTCTAACATATAATATAATTCACAAAGACTATAGTTTACGGTTCACAGTAATGATAAAAGATCATTAGGGTGTTTTACATTGTGAATTGTTTTATTTTCCAATTACATTACAGTAAAGCATTTTCAAATTTCGATTGAGATAAAGACTTTATTTAAATACCACGTAGTTATTTTCTAACATATATTTTGATTAGTAGGTAGTCTGATCAAAGATGTAATTTTGCATGTTCAAAATTTAATGTTTTTGCAAATAAAATTATTTACAATTATAAATATAAATTTTTTATATCGAAATATGTCATAAAAATAAATAAGACAATGAGATTTTAATTGTAGCCAATTAAAGTTGCTGAATCATATTTACATTAAATACATGAATATATTTACAGTTCTATATTAATAAAGAATGTTAATGTCTCTCGAGAACTAGCCCACTATGTAATTACTATGCAATTAAAAAGTAGAAAAATACTCAATGACTAATTTTCTATCCAATAGTAAAATTACTATAAATGTATTTTAATGTTACGATTAGAACTTTCAAAGGTAACAAATTATTAAATGTATCTGCATTTTCCCTAGTACAATTTACCTATTACCTTCGATAATTTATTTCATATTAGTACTTTTTATTTTTAGTACAAAATGAGCAGGCATGTGTTTTGATTATAATATCATTTGCTTGTATTGTGTCTGAACCTAATCCTTCCTTGCCTCGCCAGTTCTATTAAGATATCATAATTTTAATAATAAATCATAAATATTTAACAATTTACAGCATCTGCAAGAGAGTCACTGAGATACAAGATAATTATAATCTTCAAAACTTAAGCATGAACAAAGCGATATGTTTAAGCATATTAATGAAATATGAATATATAGTGTAATAGATGTTATACATTTTTAAATAATATTCACGGACCAAAACATAAATTAAATTTAATGTAAAAGGAATATTTAATTCTTCCAGAAACTATTTAAACCCAAAAATTTCACTGGTAAATGTCACAAGAATATCGTCTAATTTGAGGAGTCAAGCCTGTAATTAAGGTCATTATAAATGTGTCTGTTAATGTAGCAAAGTTCACTAATTTTGTGACAAAAAAAATTGGGCATTTGAAATTGTCATAAAACTGTCTACTGATTCAATAAATAGGCTTCTTGTACTTAAATAATGTTAAAGTGAAATGGCAAACTTTTTTATCAGTGATTATCTCATTTCAAAAATGTTAAAGTAGATTTTTATCATGTTATTTATTTCAATAATAACTATATACTCTAGTTTTCATAAGTTATTTTCATTAAAGAACTTAAATATCTCTGTTGTGAATACAATATATTGTGGTGGAAAGTTGAATGTGATCAATTATTTGATTCTTAATCACAAGTCTACTGTATACCCTTGTTTTCCTTTTCAGTTTAATTTTTTCGTGGTTTTAGTTTCTCAAATTGTTTATGTTTTATGTTTATCCTTCCAGTAACAATCAATAATTTATAAAATAAATTTTTATGGCTTTCTTCTATAATAGAATGAAAGTAAATTTAAAAATCCAAAGTTGTCTTAATTTCATTTCCTTGATTTATTTCGTGTGACTGAAATTTGTTTCTTTTTGTTGACAGTAGTAAAAAGAAGAATTGTGTTAATATGAAACCAAAGATAACATATTTTTCCTAGACTAGAGATAACAATAATTTTAAACCATTGACTTTTCAAAATCATATAAGCAAAACCAGGATCCTCTTAATGCAAAACCAAACTCATTATAATATTTCTTGGATTTAAAGGTTCTATCCATAATAATAAAACGGCATTCAGAGAGGTTCACTCGCAATCACAAGTGTGTGACCGTACAGGTTACTCACTCTCTAACATGCCTTCTCCTCCACCTCGCAGTGCATGCTACGCATCACTGCCTCACTCTCACTTCTGGATTTATGTGCCACCAGCTGATCGAGCTGCAGGTATTTATTGACAAACATTTATTACTTTTTGATCTCACTATAATTTTCAAAGCTTCATTTGGGTCTGTAATAATCATTGCATACATAGAGATTCTCACCAGATCCTTTATTATGTATTTACTCTATATTTATTATTTTAACTTTCTGTCTTTTAGTAAATATCTAGATACTTAAGTATTTTTGTAATTCTCTACTCAATAGGTTTTGCAGTATATATTTTTTTATATCATAAATGTAACTATTGCAGGTAATATTTGATCTTATTTTAACATTATATAGTCCAAATTATTTGGGATAATATATCAATGCTACACATGTATTAAAATTGGTCGCCAACATACATTTAATAGAAAAAAATTAGGTATGCATGTTTCGTACATGTGAAATAAAATTCAAACTCTTTTGTGCTTAATTTAATTTTTTCACATTTATTTTTAAACATTATTTGTCATTTTCACATTCATTTTATTTAATATTAAACAATAATAAATGCAATGAATTTGAAAAACTTTCTCTACTCCGAAACTAAAGACAAATTAATATTAATCCCCACATAAGAAATAATTGAATCACATATCTAAAAGCAACGTATTCAGAAATGTAATTACTTGTCAAATAATTATTATAAAACAATAAAGCAATATCCTGAGCTACTAATGTCCATAAAGAATTTTAATTTTGTCTGTAGCACTATTGATATGAAACTTATTTTTGTCATTGCATTTAAATGCCCACTCAACATATGCGTGGCATAGTTGAGGAGTATTTCGTTAGTTTTCAGAATTATGAAACCATTAGAAAGTAAATATGCCAGGAAGATGTAAATAATCACCAGAATGTTTACAAGACACAAATTTATTAAAAAGAGTTATCAGTTGCACAGTTACTGTAATATGTTAAAGTTGACATTATTTACCTATTCGCAATTAATTGATGAAATGGAATCCTATCTAAGTTCATCTATTAACAAATCAAAATCCTGTTTATGTCTATTGTAAGTGCTTTACAGTTTCTTTTTACATTAAATTAATTAAAGGGGCTTGGATGTATCGCATTGGTATAGAGGTGAGTTGTTGTATCAAACTAATAGGCAAATTATTCCTTAACACCGCAACACATTTATGGCAATAATGATGATGAAAATTAATTGATTTTATTTTTATAAATGGACACCTTTAATGCATGTATGCAAATATTGGTTAGGATCAACATTTTTTTGAGTTAACTGAATACTAAGAAATGTAAAAATGTATGTGTGTATGGATGTTTCAATATATATATATATATATATATATACATATACATATACATATACGTATACATATACACACATATTTATATACATATATATATATATATATATATATATATATAAGACAGTTTCTTCGAACTTATTAAGAATAACAAAATTCCATTAATTTGCATTGCTCTGAAAACAAAGTTTGTTTATTTTAGTACTAGTAGTACACATGATAATATAATAACACAAAGAAACAACATTTAAAGTTTATCATTTAAATTGTCAATTCCTTCTTATACAATTTTTATAATATAACTAAAAAAATCTGAATAACAATATGAGTTCTGTGATCCAAAAATAATTTGCTTTGCTGACTGAGTTAGCCTTCATTACTCACAGCGTATATACTCCACAGTATATAGATATACTCCACAGTACATAAGTATTGTTTACCAACAGATGAGCGCTACACCAATTAATTAAATGTAGTTTTTTTACATCATCCTCCCAGGGGAGAAAATTTTCACCGAAATTTTCACTTTTACACTAAAGTAATTAAAATTAAACCTAAATTTTACAATATTAGATTAAACTAAACTAAATATTTTCTAAGTCTTATTTGTGTTTTTTTCCTTTTTTTATTTTTGTAGGAAAATAGTTTTATTTTTTTTTATCGATAACACTGTGAAATAACAAATACGTAATATCATATGAATACACAACCATAAATATAATTGCTTACGATCTCTTTCAGAATATTAACTACAGTCTTTTTACAAACAACAATAAAATTATTTAATGAGTATTTGATTTGAAGGATATGACTACATGCTTATGATCTTACACTATAAGGTCACACATATTTATTTACCCATTGGGGGTGAATTAGGTCATAGACGAGCCCAGTCCCATATATGCAGCTCATTTTCTCGGTTCTGTGGTAGAGTAGGTCAGTAGATGGGTAAGTTAAAATGATAATTAAAGTTAGCGCTGGGCTGCTGACTGAGACTACCCTAATATGTTAATCTTACATTAGTTATTCTACTGCAGAGAAAGCATTACCTTTTAATTTTCTCAAGTTTTTTATATCCACAGGGCACTTTCAATGAACATTTTTTTTTTGTAATTACTTTTAATATTATTTTCTTTCCACAATGAGTTTAAAATTATTCTTGGTATACATCATATAATTATGACCTATAATTAATCTTCAGCTCATCTAATTTATTTCTGTTTACTTTGTTCCCATTCTCTACATATACCATATCCCCTGTATTTAAATTTATTGAGTTCTGTTTTTATAAAATATTTGTTTATTGTAGATATATATAGTATATATATATATATATATATATATATATATATATATATATATACATATATATATATATATATATATATATATATATATATATATATATATATCGTATATAGTAGAATTGATTTCATTCAATTTTCAAAAGCCATTTTCCTATCTCTGATCCATTCACCTCCTCATTTATCTTTTTTTAGTTCAGTTGACAAAAAAGAAACATCTGTACCATCCAATAGGTATTTTGGTGCAAAGTCAGTAATTGCATGTTCTGTATTATTATATTCATCTACACAGTTAAGAGCAATTGTCGTCCATGCCATTTTATTAATTTTTTCGTTTAATTTACATCTAATTTTATTTACAAGCTTTTGATTTATTCTTTAATTTAAGTCATTAGAAAATGAGGCATTTTCTGCAGTAAATACCATTGGTATTGATATTTTATATAAAAATGTTTTGATTTAATTCCCAGGTATTGACCAGTGAGAAGTATTCCAATTGTATCAGAATCTGTTACGTTATTGATTAGTTTAACAAAATTATTAGCAATTTGGGTTTTTGAGGTAAGAATGTAAGCATATCGTGTAAAGTGGTCTATTAAAATATCTCTTTGTTGATCGTGTGCCTCCAAAACTTCCAATTTTGTCTATTGAGACTATTTCAAAAGGTTTTGTGGCACAACCTAAATGTGACATTAGACTATACTTATCTTGGTCTCTTGTTTTATACATATCTCACAACTTTTACAATGTCTTAATATATATCGTTAAATTTCTTGCTTTATATAATGGACTAATTTTGTTGTGCATTTGTTTTACACCTATATGATTCATATTTTCATATATATCTTTAATAAGTTTCTTACTAAAGTCTGCCGATAAAATAATTCTTTCATTTTTTCTAACCTTTTTATAGTAAACATTGTGTCTTGACATTAATTTGGATTTATTATTTTGGACTTTTACATTATTTTCTTGATCTGTAATAATGTCGTCCAATATTATCATGTCAACAATTTTTAATAGCTCATCTGCGCCCTCATTAACTTCAAATAGGTTCCTACTCAAATAATCTGCCTCTATATTTTCTCTTCCTGAAGCGTAATTTATTTCAAAATCATACTGTGCTTTATTTCAAAATCATACTGATATATTAAATCTCCTAACTCATCATCAGTCCTAGACTTTATTTAAATTTTCTAATGGTTTATGATCTGAATATACTTTAAACGATGTATCTATTAGCCAGTATTGCCAGTATCTTATTGCTTCTTTAATAGATAAACATTCTAAATAAATTGCTTTTGTTTTCTTTAAAATTTGATTTAACTTTTTTGAAAAATATGCCACTGGTTTTTCTTTTCCATTTGTCTGTATTTGCTTTAATACTGCTCCAAAACCTTCCAAAGATGCATCTATGTAAATATTCATTTGCAAATTCTGATCAAATGTTTTTAAGATTGGCTGTGAACATAATAATTTTTTTATGACTTTAGAAGATTTTTGCCAATCCGTAGACCAAACAAATTTTTGTTTTTTCTAAGTAAATTATGAAGATATTTGAAAATTACCGCACTTTTTGGTATGTACTCATGGTAGAAGTTAATTTTGCCCAAAAATTGTACTAGATTTTTTTGAGTTTTTGGTATTGGAAAATCTTTATTGAAACTAAATTATCTCATACTGGCCGTACTGTATTATTCTGTATTATATAACCGAAATATTTCACTGAATGTGAAGCAAATGTACATTTTGCAAACTTTAGTCTGAAACCCTCCTTTTTTAGCCTCTCCCCTAATAATTGTGTTAATTGCGCTGAATGATATATGATTCAATAATAGTTTGACTTTAATTAATGCTGTTATTATTAATTTTTTTTATCATTATTTTTTAGTTCAACATGAATCACTGAATTGTTCATGGCATTACTACATGGCGTTTCTCTTCCGGTAATATTCTTCTTTCTGTGTGAACCAGCATTTTTCTACAGGATGAAAGCGAATAACCTTTATTTAAATTTTCACAAGTCTTGCATGGTTTTATTTCATCAGTCTTTCCTTTACAATCATTTGTATTTTTTTATTCTTACTGAAATTCTTTTTGTTCGCTATATGTTCATGTTTTCCAATTTCATTGTAAAAGCTCATAGTTGATTTTATGGTTTCTTTATCTATTTTATCCATTATGTAATCTGGTAATCCCGTTACAATAAGATTTATCATTGTTTGGGTGTTGATATGCCTGTTGACCTCTAACAACACTCTTTTCTTTTTGTGGCATATTCCAGTAATGAGCCAGCTTTAAATCAAAGATTTATAAGCGTCATAATCTCTTCAAACAAGATGAAGATTCAATCGAAGATATGCTGTACTCCTATACGGAATAAAGCTATATTTTTTTGTTGCTAAAATATATTATGTTGGTGATAAAAACCATATCCCCTTTTAATGGATTCCGTCTGTCTCTTTTTCAGGATTTCGTTTACAAATGGCAAAAATTCAACCCTTATTATTTCGTCATCTCTATCTGTCTTTCTCTTCATCCCTGTCTGCTGCACCCTTGTAGTGTCTACATTGTTGGGCAAATATAAATTAAATTTACAAGTTAATACTTCCTATAGAGATCTCAATTAATCCTTCGAGCAAGTGAGGTCACAAAAGGTCAAAGGGCACTTTCCAGCTTTTTGTCACTTCCGAAAACAAATGCACAACTCCAAAATTTGCTATTCTGTTGTAATGAAATTTTTACTTAGAAAAGATAGTGTGTAGTTACAAAATATCTTCTTACTTATATATTTCTGAGTTTAAAAGATATTGAAATTTATGAAAAAGTATTTTCCCGTTTTGTAAGAAAAGTTGTTTATGAATTAAAAAGTGTCTGTAAAATAACATTTTTTGTATCATGATAAAAATGTATAAAAATACTTGACGAATAAAAAACATTTTTTAACAGTATTTGTAGTAGATATTTAAGCTAGTATTCATAGGAATAGTAATAAAAAATTTGTTAATAAACTTAGCTAAACCTGCTACAACGAAAATTACCATTGGCATTTCATATCTGCTACAGTTAAGTACAATTGAAATTATCCTTCAAATTGAATGAAAATCAATAACTAGTTTCTCAGCTGTAAGTAAATATAAATAATAAAATTTTAATGTTAAAATCCATAATACTATCGATGCTGATCAGTGTTGTAAATTAATAATGGATTTAATTCTGGCCCATAATAGACAATCATAAATTAGCTTTATTAACAGTTCATTTTATCTGCAGCCAACATCATGGTAAGCTGGTTTGAACATAATGTATATTTGAATTCACATTATATTATTTTAACGGAAGGTTGTGGACTCTAATTCAATATGACATTAATACCGTAATGGTTATTTAAATGACTGTTAATATTGACAGATTATGAAGATAGGGAAGGGAGGGATTGATCTAGTTTTCACGTATTTTACTCATCAAATGACATGTGGTAAAACATGTTACAAGTAGAAAACGAACAAGTTAAAGATATTAGTTTTTATAATTTATTGGCATCTATCAAACTTACCATAATTATTAGAGTGAGTTTGATTTAAAATCATTATCATAATCGTCTAACTTTATTTGTACTTTTCTTTTACTGTAGCTTTAATTTTTATAAATCAAAGCATAGGCGTTTGTCTACATATCTACTTGGAAAATTTAGCAGCTAACTAAATTTAGCTAACTTTTTTAGTTTATAGCAGATGTAAAATTTCATGAATCATATAGTGCTAGATAAATTTTTACTATCTACAACCTATCCATTCTGAATTGGCCTTGAATATCAATAGTCATCCACTCCTCGAATTGTAATATTTTATATTTTAGTAAAGTGGGACCACCTAAATTATTAAACAGGAAAGTATATTATTATCACCTTCTTCAGTTTTCAATTGTATTAGAGAATAATATATGTATTCTATACTATAATCTTCTATAAAAACTAAGGATTATTTATGAGATTCATATAGACATGTCTGCATATATATATATATATATATATATATATATATATATATATATATATATATATATATATGTATAGAGAGGAAAACACCAAGATATTTCTTAAAATTTTTAAAGGATCAAGTTGGCTGGTCAAAGTTAAGTATAACATGAAATATTTATGTGTAGAATATAAGAAAGTATATAAGTAATATATATATATATATATATACATATACATATATATATATATATATATATACACATACATACATGTATCTATATGTATGTTCATGATTTCTTAGACCAAAATTCATGTTGTTGACCTTTGACATTAGTTTTTAGATTTCATGATTATAATTGCTATAGTTGGGTTATCTCTGAAGCCAAATAAGTAAGTCTAAGTTGTCAATCCTTGGTTGTTCGAAAATATGTTTCAAATTCATTTATGTTGTGCTATTTTCTCACTAGACTTTACTGTTAATTTAACAATAAACATTAAATGCAATTTCCAATTTTTTTTTCGTGAAACCATAACCTAAACTGGATGACTAATGGCTTCTGTATAATTACAACCGATTACATTGTGGGTTTAATAGATATTATTTACCTTCTTCTTTGGAAATGAATTAAATTTGAACTAAACTGAAAGAAATAAATATTTCCTGAAGAAATAAAAACATTCTCTGTTTCCAGTTTACCTGGTTTTAAATAAAGATCCAACTTCTCATCAGTTATGCTGTTTATAGCGTCTTCTAAATACCAACACATTCTTTATATGGTGTAGTCGATGAGATATTATTTTTAATGAAGTATGTGCTGTTGTTGCCAAGTGTTTTTTGTATCTACTAAATATTATAATAGGAAGAGGCATCATATTCCTGTTTAATAAATTCCATCTGTCTCCTTTTCAGGATTCTGTATACGAAGGGCATAAATGAATCCCTTCTAATTTCGTCATGTCTTTTTGTATGTCTCTCCATCCCTGTCTGTTGCACAGTTGTAGTTTATACAGTCTAGACCCATGTACATGAAATGTTCAAGCAAGTAAACATTTCATATGGAGACCTCATTTAATCCTTTGATCATGGGAGGTCACACAAAGTCAAACCGCATGTGTCAACTGTTGTCACTTCCGTTAAATAATGCTTTACTCCGAAATTTGCTGTTTTTTTACTTAGGCAGAGAAGAAATGTAGATACAAATTTCTTGAAATATTTGTACTATACTTATGTATTTGTGAGTTCAAAAAAAATTTAAATTCATGAAAAAAAGTTTCTCGTTATTGTAAGGAAAAATGCTTATAAATGAAAAAGTATTCATAGGACATAATTTTTGGTATTACTATAAAAATGACAGAAAAATTAATGTAAATATAAAAAAAAGAATGTAATGAAAACTCCAACTTATCTACCCCTATTGGAGAATATCGCAAATTGGTACAAAAAATATGGCAGTTGAACGTGACAATCGAAAGAGGCTCTTATAACCAAATATAATGCTTTGTATGTAACTAAGAAAACCACCAAATGCAATAATTTAGAAATAGTGGAAAAAATTAAAGTCTCGCAATTACTCATTTTGTTTATTTGCATATGTCATACACCAAAAAAAAATTATATATCGCTTT
The DNA here is from genome assembly GCA_039881145.1 of Druceiella hillmani. Classification (NCBI taxonomy): domain Eukaryota; kingdom Metazoa; phylum Arthropoda; class Insecta; order Lepidoptera; family Hepialidae; genus Druceiella; species Druceiella hillmani. Next base: position 21,752,577 of record JAYKKI010000036.1, read on the forward strand.
AAATTAGATAAAACTGCATTTCCAACAGTATGAGCTGAACAAACAATTGTATAGTACAAATAAACAATATAACAACAAATGGTGCATTATTTACATTTGACAATTTTAATTTGCTTGGAAGTCAATATAAAAATATAACCGGTTTGATAAAATAGGGCAATTCAGTTATTTTTGCTATTTTCATTGCACGAGCGGGTTACAGTATAATCGATTTCTTTATCAACTTCACTTTTACATTTTTTACCCTTTACAAAAAAATGCATTGAATTAGTTACATATGTGCTCAAATTTTTGGTTAGTTTCGCCATTGGAATCTATACAAAACGGTTTTGTTGTGTGCGATTCATATCAATTCATATAAGAATGGAACGTAATAAAATACATGAATACCTTATGCATAGGTCAAGTTTGCTTTGGTACTCTATGTTGCAGATAAGACAAAGTCCTAACATCACACTTTATGCAAAAGGTTCACCGGTTGCATTGGTGGTTTCATTGCCAAACACTGCACGTATCTTGCAAATGACCAGGAGGTATCCATCTTCATCCAATCTTGTTCAATGATCCACCGCATCATCTTTCATTGAGAATTTAAGGTAAAGTAAAACCGTGCTAACTTATTAACTTTGCTATAGATAAATATATGGTTCAGAATCTTCTCCAATAATACAGATGGAAAAGAAAGCACATATTCCATATTGGAGGAAAATAGCATACACAATTGGCCACATTTTGTTTTACTAATGAAAGATGGAGCTTATCACACTTCCATTGTCATGAGGTAATTTTTTAAACAAAAGTAAATATTGAGTATAAAGGTCTATACCTTGAGAAGTTCTAGTCGATATCAATTTAGAGGAAGGCTTATGGATACTAATAGAGTAAACTGTAACTAAAAACAATTTATTTACTGGAGACATTCAACTAACTTACATAGTACAGTCTGGTTAGTACTGTTATGACATTGGATCATCATCTTAAAAATGCCCATTTGCTTGTGTTGTTTCAGACGACACCAGCGAATGATCATCTTAATTGTTCTTCACGTCATAATTCAGTTAAATAATCATCATTTTAAAAATTAAATTTGAAATATTATTTTAAAAACCTCTACATAAAAAATCTACATCAGCGATAAAGGTGTTGAGATACTAGATAATTATCATTATAAATTGAGCACGAAATGATTTGACCCATTTTAATGTGTAATCAAATAATGAATTGTTACTTCAATGTTCTTCTAATACTGCTCTGTGCACAACTTGAAACATTCATTACAGATTAAAAATTGAAAATGTATTCAAAATTTAAATTGATAAAGAATTACTTTAATTAATATTACTGTCTTCTTACTAAATAATCAAAAATACTAGTAGCTAACACATTACATGACACTGCACCTTGGTAGATGGTTTTTTTAAGTAGTCAGCCATTTCAGTCGTTTTGAGTTTTCATATCAATTGTTTGGATTGCAATAAAAATGCAAATAATTACCTAAAAATTCGATATCTCCATTATATTTCAGTAGAGCGCGTGCGATATGCTCGTTGATTTTGTTTTTGTTTTAAAATTTTCTACGTATTACTAGATTCTGTTTATTCCTATGGATTTGATATATTGCCTTACTTTAAAAGATATTGGGATATTTGAATAATGGGCAATGGTACTTGAATATTTTTTTACTGTAAGTGACTTCATTAAGGTAAATTAATTTAGTGCTATTAAATAATATTAAAAACAGAGTCGCAGAAAGTACTAATCGATATGTTTAATAATTTATTATTGAAAATCATTAATCAATGTGACTAAAAAGATGTTCAACTGAATGTTTTTGATAATTTCTGGTAGAAGTAGCTGCGACTCTGTGATCAAAATGATTTAATTTTATTACCACAATTGAACAGACACAAGTCATCTAACTAGAAATCTTACAACTCCTAACAGAGTTGCTGGAAACTAGAATTGTTTAGTCATTCTATGACAATGAAACTCTTATGCCAGAAGTAATAACCAAACACAAATAGATAAACCTTAGAACTATAATTTATTAAAATATTGTAAATATGCACAAAATAATTTGGTAAATTCAAATTGACATTTTTACCCGAGTAAATATTGAATTCCTGTTTATGAAATAAAAATGTATATAGGCACATTAAATGAAAAAATCAGAGAAATGTTGATAAACATTACGGAATGCAAAAAACTATAATTTTTTTAGTGATGCTTTTGGTAATTTTTCTAGAAATATTTTTGGAAAAAATTACTTCCTTGTGCTAGATTCCATTTGATACCAAATTTTTGCAGTTCGACCAAAATTTTGGCTAATTTGAAAAAGATTTTTTTTTGGTTAAATTCACATTTTCTAGTTTTTCCTATTCAAAGTAATGTGACGAGTCATGCCTGTAATAAAAATTATGGATAACATTTGATATTGCAACTTTGTGAATTGTCACCTGATCTCATTTAATTCTTTAGAAGGGTTTTCTGGTAGGTGTGAAAGTTTTTTTTTTCTGACAGTAATAGCATTTTAATTTAATAAATGTGTTTAAGTGATTTTATGACGACCAATTGGAAATTTTCATTACTTTGATGGCCATTATTTAAGAAAGGGTGGGATTTTTTCACATTTGTACGTAATCATTTTATATGAAGGTAATATTCAATACCACATAAAATGTTCATGAAAAAGTAGAGACCCGTTGTGAGAAATTCTTATTGAGAAACTAATTGAAATAAAGCAGCACCTAATTGATTTGTCTTATGAGTAAACCTTTATTTGAAGACCATTAAAGGTTATTTTGATGCCTTTTAAATAGGCCTTGGAGCATTTTAATCTTTAATCTCTGTTTGGTTTTACTTCATTTGTTAAGCAGCAAAATACCTTTTAACAAAGCAAAATAACATTTGAGAGTCTGGATAGTTTGTTTTGCTGATGTTTGTGAATGAGTGGAATAATCCACAAAATTTTACTGAAATGTACAAAATAATTTACTTTTTATTCAAAACTAAAAAAAACTAACTGTAGCATTTAATTTTTTTTGAAAACTAAATGAAACTATGTGATGTAGTATGATTTCTACTTTATTTAAATTCTTTGCCAAGACCTAGGTTTCGTTGTATTACAATATCTTCAGGTGGGCTATTTGTAAAAATTCTTTATCTTTACAAATTGCCCACCTGAAGATGTCGTCATACAACCAACATCTAGGTCCTGGTAAAAAATTTAAATAAAGTAGAAATCATACTACATCACATAGTTTCATTTAGTTTTCAAAAAAAATTAAATTGCAATGAATTTCTACAAAATTAACGTCGAATATATTCAATATGTACAAAATAGTTTATTTCATTGAGGAATTCTTTTGTATTGAAAATATTAATAGAAGTTATTATTGACTTAAGAGCTTTATTTTTATTTCGGACTCTTAAATGGATAAAGACAATTCAAAAATTACATATTTCAGCCATATTTCATTCAATTTGCCTTACTAAAAAGTACAGAGGCCAAAGAAAATTTTTCTCTTTAGTCTTTCATATCATTATTATTATATTATATAAAAAAAATATTGTGATTAAAAAAAAACATATTTTATTTTGCCAAAAAATCAATAATAATTCTGAGCTGAAGTTTAAAACACGTATTAATGGTAAATAGTTGGTAATTTAAGTTGATTGTGAAACATTTGTTTCTTTTGAATCGTCTTAATATTATCATTTTCAATAAACTTTTATTCAAATAAAAAAATAATACAAATTCCAGAAGTGCAACAGAAAAAATTTGCACAATGTGGTAAATTGAGAAGTAGTACCACAGATATGGCTGTCGACATGTTGTGGTGTATACTTTACCTATACAAGAATTTTAATTGGGAGGGTGGAAACGGAACTTAATCTTACATTGCATTCAGTGAGTTATGTGTCACAATCTATACGGTGGCCTACTGTGCTGGAACATAAATAGGCAGTGATATATAGTTTTTAATCATAGGAGAGTGAAGTAATAACCTGATACATTAATACAATAGAAACACCTTACGTAGCAACCTTGATGCTTTGTGTGAGAAACTGGTTCAAAATTTGTTTTGTTGTGGTGCTGTTTATGTAAATGAGAAATAAAAGATATTCGTAAAGTGTTTCTAGGGTAGAAAAGAAAAAAAATTATTTTGGAAAGTGTATACTAACAGCCGGCAAGTAAATTTTTTTTGTGTTTAGGTACTAAAAGCCCCTTTCTTTGGATGTTACAGATGTGTCACTTCAGGCATTAATATTTAACTTTATTTCAGATCATGCTGAAGGAAGTCTTGTTCAAATGAGATATTCAATAGTTCTTAGTCACATAATTGTGAATCCAAGGACACAGCTGCTTACATAAAGTTAGAAAATTCTAAGAAAGAAAATGCCAAGGTATGCCTCAAAGCGATAGATGAACAAAAGTCTGTTACCAAGACTTGCAACATTCTACTACAGCACTAAACAAATGCCAAAAGTGGTGCTATACACTGCTTACACTTTGGTACCATCAAGTGTTTACATCCGGTTTTGAAACATATTTGAAATATAAATATAACTCAGACTTAAGATAAGTTGTAATGAATGAGTCAGAATGAGAAGAAACATAATATTTATGAAGATGGATTTTCTCGAAATAGAGAATAACTATAATCAGCATATGACAAGTGTGGATTTGTTATATTAGTTCTTGGAAAATATAAAATTATAGAGAAAACAAAATATTGATATATGTGAAATGTTTACCATCTGCTCAATATTGGTCAATTGGGAAATGTCAGAAAATGGCAATTGGTCAACTGGCTACATAGAGGGGTCAGAAAATAAACTTAAAAATCCTTTGCACATGCAGTGATTAAAATGAAAATAATTTCCCCTCATAATGAAAGATAAGATATTTGAGAAAGATAAGTTGTTAATGGAATGGAATGTTAATGGAAAAACTACAAATTGTGGTACAGATGCCATATCAAAATTTGCCTGAATAAAGAGAATGTTCCCTTTGAAAAGGTAATGGGTGGAGCATTTTGTTTAGGGTGATGCTGTTTTGTGTTGGTTTAGTTTTGTAATAATTTCCTTTGATTTTTTATTATTTTCTGTGGTGTACAAAATAAAAAAATTAGGTGTGTAATTTGTCCCTATTATCACCAAAAACAATGATAATTTATAACATGACATATGGCAGAAGATAAAAAACCCTCTAGCATTAAAATATTTACATTAGGTAATTACCATTATTTTCCCACTGACAAGAGCTCAAAGGAATTTACAAATATTTTTGTGAGTAAAATATAAAAAGTTCTAGATTGAAAGATTGATAAATTTCCCAAGTAAACACAATCAATGTCATGTTTTGTTGCCTATTAAGCACTCTGTAGATTCCACGAGGTGATAAAATAATAATGAATGTTAATTCAAAAGACATTTAAAGAGCAAAGCGTCACTTGTTTCTCAAACACTCAATAAGATACTCGTGCTGGAATTTAGTAAGAACACAAATATTTCACAAGAATCAACATGAGTAGAGAATCAATTGAAGATACACTTTGGCCTATTTTAGTGTATCAGCGAGTGTTTGGTGTTTACAGAAAAACTGTTAACCGAGTTCCCACCAGGTGCATACTGTGGTGTCAAAAATTACACAGTTTGTCAATAATGGGAACATTGATTGTACTGTCAGTTGTTGTTGCCATTTTGACATTTACCAATAGCAATTCGACTTCAACTCATGCCTACATCTACATTGGATTCGTGGCACTTCACATAATTCATGCATTGTATCTATTTTTTATTGAAATCATTTTTGACAGAAATGTATTTGAAGGGTTGATTCTGAAAATTCAAGAAATAGATTATCTTTTCGAATCAGATCATAGAAGAAATTTGTTGAGAAAGGATAAATGTAGAAACCTCGTAGTTATTGGCTTTCTCATACCCTATTATATTCTCTATGCCAGTATTATTCTTGTGGGCGGAAGTATAGAATTTGGTCCAAACTCATACATTTATGCTGCGTACAATATTATTGCTATCATTATTTTTGATCTAGAAATAATACTATTCTGTTTGATTTTATTTAGTATAATAAAACGTGTGGAAATTTTGAATATTTTCTTTGAACGCAAAAATGAAGGAAACATGGTCACATCTGTCGATGCTGTGTTTGGGAGTCCGCAACATAATCCCAATTCAAACAATCATTTTACATTTGCATTGCCTCTGAACAAAAATTCCATTCATCATCTATCTCAATTCTACATTCGCTTGTTAGACCTGTGCCCCTACTTAAACAAAATGTTTGAATTTCAGGTTTGTATTGACTGTTTTACTTAAAGCTTTATAATAATATTTTAACTTTGACTAAACACTTTCAAAAATACCATACAAATTATTATTATGAACTAATTTTAACTGTATTTTTCAGATATTCATGTCACTCACTCTGATGTTTTTTGGCATTCTATTTAGCATATATACATTTCTTGAAAATTTTAAATATAATGTGAGTATTATCAACACATAAGTTGACTAACTTGCAATTAAAAGGTTAATAAACTACAAAGCCATAAAAATAAAACGATAATGGTCATACAGAAAACAGGATTTAGAACTAAAAACTTGTTTAATGAACTAACAAATTCTCCATACAATAAAGAATATGCTTGTGAGGAAAATTTATGGTATGCTCAGTAAAACATTTAAAAACAATTTTGTGGGTTTTCTCAATTAATATATACAATTATTCAAAACTATTACAAATTTTTTTATGGATGAAAGAAACCCCTGCATTATTACACTCGCTCTTGGTGAACGGGCTGATGACGAGTCTGGTTGGGACACGTCACCTGTTTTGCTGTTCATATCATCGTAGCATATGGTCTTTTATATATTTATTTTCATTCTTACTTTTTCTTTGTTTCTAATTTAAGAGATTATTCTACTGCTCTACCTCTAACATAAATAGTTGTACCTTCTGCACCAGTACCATTATTAAATGTAACTATGACTAATCTTGTTCTGAAATTTTTTGGAAAAAATTAATTACTACAATAGTTTCTTGTATTACTTTTTACTTTGGTAATCACTTTGGTATTACCTAAATTAAAATAATTAATGTAGGCGATTTGTGGCTTTTTTGTCACTTGCTGGATATTTTTTGACTAATTGCTATAACTATGTCGATAACATAAAGTTTTGTAGCCTGTGACCATCCTTAGAAACATCGGATTCCATCATTGAAAGTTACAAACAAATAGATTAAGTAATTCTTTAATATATGATGAAGTGATAGATTTTAACTTATATAATGTATTTGGCTGAAATTTTGTAATTAACAATAGTATTGTAAATTTAGAAAAGGAAGATAAACGCTTGAATGAATATTTATCAGTAAGCTGCAGTAGACTTGAACTTGTCTGTCCAAAAAATATTGCACACAACTTTAAGAAATCAATTATGACTGAATATAAACTCGTATATAAAATAATATTCTTTTTATCCCACATTCATTAATAAAGACAATATTTCAGAGAGGAGACATGTTGCTTTACATAATTTGCATGTTATTGCCGTTCCACAACGTTACATCGTTAGTGACAATGTGTCTCATGTGTGAGAATATGTACTTGCAGATAGAAACAACAAAATCTCATTTGACGTCAATGCAAGTCGATGAAGATTTACGTAAGTGAATAATTTTTATTTACAAATTTACAAACGGCTTTATCTGATCTCAATGCTACATTAATATAAAATAAATACTTACAGGCTGAATAATATTTTAAATTACATATTATTCTCTGAATATTTGGCGTATGGAGGCCAACTTGCCTTTTCGAGTCCAATAATTATTTTATCCAACAAGATAACTTGTAATGAGCTATGTAAAAAATCATATAGGATTAAAGTTTTGTATGGAAATAGAGTCACATAGCATTTTGACCAAGCACAGACGGATATGTATTATCATGTATAAATAGATAGATAATCAATAATGTATCATTAACTTAGGCAACATAGATTATATATTTTGATATAATTCTACAGGATAATAAGGGGTGGAGTCACACAAAAGAATTTTTACCTGAATTTCCATGAAACTGCGTTACACTTACATTAAATAGCATTTAAGCAAATGTGTAAGATTAGTTCGATAGTTAGCATTTCAATTTATTAGCATTGACATCTAACCACAACCTCCTACACTCAAGGATTTCAACCTCCCAGCACTTCTAGCAATTGAACTGAGTGTTCGAGCTCTCCTGTGTTGGGTAGTTAATTCATTCCAACGTGAATGTTGTGGTGATTTTGTATTGTAATAATTGTCTTTGTTAATTTCATAATATAATATTGATATTCATATGCATGACATATTCATATATTCCATGTTTCCAATATTAGGAAATGATCTTCTGACCATAATTTTATATGCAAAATCAAAAATAAATTTTCCTGAACCTAACAAACTCTTTACATTTGATTTACACACAATATACTAACTATATATAGTTCTTGACCAATAATAACAAAATGTTCTAAGCTATAATGATGAATATTAAATAATTGATAAATGTAAATATCGGATAACCAAGAATTAAATTCATTATTTGATAGAATATTATTGTCCATTTGCCATGAATAAAGAATGTAGGTATATATATATGTGTGTATATATATATATATATATATATATATATATATATATATGTGTGTATATATAGATATATATATATATATATATATATATATATATATATATATATATATAGACTCTTTTGCATAGAAACGTGCACTCATCTTAATGGCTCATGCAAAATATTTTCAATTCTTGAACCATTTATTGATAACCTGTAAATCCATTAGTAATTTTATCATAAATACATTTTCTGTAGTGGATTCTAACTGATTGACGGGAGCTTTTATTATAAACTTTGACTGAACAATCTTTAATGTGGTACACTTTCATCTTTTACTTTCATCATCTTTTGTAACATTATTTGTATTAAAAATACTTGGACAATTCTTGGTTACAATAATTGATTTACATATTAAAATTATTTCAACTTGTAATGTTAAGGCAGCATTTTGTGGTAGTCATCTGGCGTCTTTCTTAATTTAAATCCGCCACCCTCCCGATGTAAATGCACATTGCATAACACTTTTGAGTACCAACATTGATAACCTAATCAATGATTATTTCTTCTACTAAAAGAGTTAAAACTTTAGTTTTTCTATGTCAAACATAATTTTTGACATCTTTAAGGATTTCTGAGTTCAATTTACTTCTAATATAGTGTTACAAAATACTAAATATATTAAAAATGTAAAGCCCCATAAAATGGGAATATGTATACTTAACTCTGATATATATGTATTTCTTCCAATGTATTCACTATTTCTTCCACATTTTACATAATGGATGTGACTAAATAGTAAGATAAACATCATGAGCATTCTGACATCTATGGAACCATCCTTGTAAACTCCTCTCAAACTTTTACAAAAGAAGAAAAGCTCCCCTTTGGCGTTCATATTTTACTTCAATGCTTGATGATTTTAATTGGGACATAATTCAATATGGGCATTGGCAAATTATCCCCATCGTTGAATGAAATGAAGGATCACTTGGATTGTAATCTTGTTGTAGATTCTGCAATACCAGCTTCCTCTCTTGTTTTATGGGGAAAAATGAATTCCAATTAATTTCATCTCCTAGAGTGCTTAAATCTTTGTCAGGTTTCCTTTTTCATTAGAACAGTTCCATCACGTTTGATTATAGCAAATTCGTCATGTTCTTTCTGTAAATCTGCCGCCTAATGTTAAGTTTCTTCACTTTTGTTCTTAATTAACTTTTATTCATACTTTTTTTGTTCTCAACTAGCTTCTCCTCCTTCTACCAGATATTTTGACAGAAATCCAGCTAGTAATTTAGCCTCTTCCAGCTTTGACTTTCTTCTCTCCCACCTTTGATATTATTTTAAAAAATATAGCATTGTAAAAAAGGCTGACTTAGTTAAGGTGACTATTTTTTTCATTATGAATATTTTCAAATAAACATTTTGAGTGATGTAATCCTGTTTGACTAGGTACTTGTTTTTCCTTCAGAATAGACAAGCACATATTTTTTAGTTTAAAAAAATAATAGCAGTGTTAGGTTGACAACTAATAAACCAGCCGTCTCAGATAACAAAATTATTTTAAATTTTTATATGTAATTAATAAAATTGCTAAATCGTATAAGGACTGGCTTTCTTCACTTAAAGAACATGATTTGGTTTAGAAGGGGGTATCTTTTATTTGAAAAACATGACATTTTATGAAAAAAGTGATTATAAATAATTAATAGTGACAATAAATGATTCACAGTGACTATTTAACTATGAATGATTTAAAATTTATGCGAAGAAAATGTATTGTATCTGGGAACCATCCCACAGATTGAAGTTACAAAACTGAAAAGTATGTAAAAATTCAAAAATATATTTTGAAACTGAATATGTTGACTTCCAGCATTTTTAAACTTTAATAACCTAATTTTAAAATTTATTTATTGTAAAATATCAAATAAAGAAAATGATGGCACAGAGAATATTTTATTGGGAATTATAAAAAAGTAATTGAAAATAGGGTTAAAAACAATGAGCTACAACAAAAGTAGCGATATTACAGAACAGTCAATTAGATTTCTATCAGACACTTCTAGAGAAATATGAATATCTATGGTGCAATATCATACCACAAAATTACAAGAAAAAACCACCTAATATAATTTATACGTTTTAAGACACGAGACAAACACAAGGACACAATTGTATAATTTATAACTGACGATAAAATTTGTTGCCAAAGGGTATTCTAAATGATGATATAATTGATGAAATTTCTAGAAACACGGCCCATGTTTTGATTGTGATCTGTAGCTTTCATTAATATTGTAATTCTGAGAGTATTTATACCATTGCTTTGGTTTCTATATATCATGTTCCGTCATATATGTCATGTAGTATAATTAATAATGAAAAAGTAATTTAAAATTCTTTGTTTTCTTTTGAATTTTTTTTATTTTGTAGAGAAATTTTTGTAGTCAAATCCAATTGATGCTCATAAAGTAAGATAGGATTTTGTAGAGACCCGAGACCAAATTTTCGAATGAATAGGCACATTTAAATTCCTGCAATTTATTTTCCACTGTCATCTATATTTTAATTTGCAGTAAATGCATATTTTCCTATAATATGACCAGAATATCTGCATCTAATGCTCTGGTTAACATATTTTGAGATTCAAAAATATTTGTTAAAAATACCTTTTCGTCTCATGCTTGTGATATGAATTGTCATTCTCACAGTACCTCATGGTAATCATTCTCTCTTTTTCTAATACATATTTTAGTACCAACCTTGTGTGAATTGTACATTGACTTGTACATTGGCTACATCATGATTACATGGGAAACTATTTCCTATAGTATTGGTTATGTTTGTATCTTTAACATGGATTCAAAAAGTTTTGTTAAAAATAACTTTTTGTCTCATGTTATTGATATTAATGGTCATTTTCACAGTGTCTCATGGTAATCTCTCTTTTTCTGATACATATTTTAGTACCAACCTAATACTTTTATCGTAAAAGTATTGAATTATTACTCTGTAAATACGTTATCATAAAACTAAACATTAAATTCACCCTTAGAAATTGGAAGTATATATATATTTAATCATATATAATAAAATATGTTGAACACTTTAATTAATGTTGATTGGCTTACACTTTTAAATTTAGTTGGACTGACAAAAGTATCAAGTTACAAGATGGCCGACAATAGTATTTGACATGTGCGCGGTTACAAAATTTAGTTTGAAACCCAGTCCTCTTTTCTGCTCGGACTATGTTCTCTGCAGAGATACTATATATCAATAGTTATCTAAATGATTTACTTTATACTTATCTATATTTAGAAAAGAGAAGAAAGCCATAACTTAATTACTTTAGAGTGTAACTCTGATGTGTGCCTTAAATCCATTCCTACTCTCAACTGACCAAGATACTCATTAGCTGACTGTTGTTAATTTATCATACTCTCAAATAACTGTTTCCACATAATGAACTCATCTTAAAACTTGATGACATTCTCATTTATGATTATATATGTATTACATTACATATGTCAAACTGTATTACACTCCTCACAGTCGCTATTGACTACTAAAATTTAGGAAATCATCCAGTTCGTAACAGGAAATAAAGTATTAGTGTACGAGAACATAATTTATTATTACATTGATTTATGTCTATTTACGTGTATGAAGCATGTATCTCTATATTCATAAACCAATACTTCAGAATATAATTTTTTCATGTTATGGTTAACCAGAAGAGATTGCTCATGTAGCAATAAGTCCGCCATATGTACTATACATAAAAGTTAATAAATAAATAATTTTTTTGTGAATAGGATGTAATTTCATGAACTATTTTTAATTTATTCTATGTTAGTTAATACGTTCGTAAAAGCATCATTAGCTCGCTATTTTCACAAGTACTGTTTTTGATTCCGGATAAAGCTGGTCACCATTGCTAGTTTTTAATGAATATAGACCAGTTTCCCTTTAACCAACATTTAATAGTAAACGTAACATTATAATGGAGAAACTATTGCTTCAATTCATTAAAACAATAATTTAATATAAACTTATTATACCATTTGCTTCTTTCAGCATTCATTGTACGACGTCATATGAAGCTTATTAAAAACATGATAGAAGCAGTCAACCTAGGCCAGTTCAAAATATTTAAGTCTTTCAACCTGAGAGCTTCATTGATGCTCCATTTTCTGGGTTTGATTATGAGTTATTCTGTTGTTCTAATTCAATTCATTAATGTCGATGATCTGTTTTAACTTGAAAATTATAATTAAATTTGTTACCAATTTTACACATTTTAATATTTGGCCAGAAATTACATAGTGCTGTTTACTTGTTTCCTAATAGTATGTGCTTACTTTGAATATTGTATGCATATTTTTATTTTTTCTCATTTGCATTTCAGCTTGTATAATATAAAATTTAAACCAAATCATTTGTTTTCCATAAATTATGTAAAATCATGTAGTAGAAAATAATTGTAATTTATTATTGTTAACTTTTTCTTTACATAATGTGTTGTCGAACAGTATAAATTCAATTAGGAGAATAAATCATTAAGTTTGTCTAAATAAATTTTTGATAAGGATTGGAATATCCACAATAACCACTATCGGTTCAAAATCTATTTCTGTAAACAGATATGATGTTAAACAAAATGTGAGACATACTTTATAAAGTAAGTTAAGGCAGATTCTCAAATTTGCCCAAAAAATATATTTGTTAAACAGATTAAGGTCAGTTACATTTCTATAATTATTCAGTTTGTATTAATTGATTATTAACAACAGTAAGTTAATAATTTTAATTAACACCACAAAAGTATACAGTAACCACACTTTTCTATACTGTAATTTAAGCTTCAATGATAAAGTATAAAATGCACCAATAAACTCGGTGTGACTCGTAAATATTGCTTTGATAAATTATAAAGGCACGTTCACATTATGGTAAAATATAATAAAAGCATACAAACAGCACATTTGAAATCTACCAGACGGGCCAGAAATACTTGCTGAGCATGTGATTCGCTCAGGAAGCTCCTGCTGAATGTTTACGTAAACGCTTGTCCCAACAGAAGAATATGAGAGTATAAGTGGCACTTATAAGTATTGCAATCGCAGATGACACATTTGCATTTACCATTTATTGAAACTACTTAAAAAGTGTTTTCTTTAATGCGTGCATTAAATATATGTGTGCGTAAACTATTGTGGATTTGTAACAAGCATAATAATTCATTTTTTTTAATGGTCAGTTTGGTTATGTTAATTATAAGTTATACATTGAATTATTTAAGTCATAAAAAATAAATCCAAAAAATAAGATACGCATTTCATTTATTGATGCCCATCAAACACACTGAATTATAACAATTATTCATAGCATTACTCTGTAAGTGACATTCCCTACATGCATTAAAATTGGTAATTTGTATAAAATGTAGAGCACAGGTTTGTTTACAATTAGTAATGATCAAATGATAAACAAATTATTATAACCCATAATGAATTTATCAAATTTGCAAAATCCACTTTGTCGGGACTGGTTCAGAACCATCGTGGAGTACTCTTCGTAAATAACCTTTATAACAATTTTTATACAATATCATCTCATCAAGATGAGCAATTTTCACTATGTAACTCCTGAGGAACAGATTATCTTCAACAAAATATGCCTTCAAAAAATATGATCACTATCTATAATCTGTAACTTTGCTTGCAACAAATGCATACTTGGTTAATTACATATGTTTTTATTTAAGAACCTTCACTCAAAATTAAATAAATATTCTTGGGTTGAATTAAAAAGCAGTCAAGTTAGTGTCCAGGGTTTAGTCATCATAATAAGGTATCAGAGAAACTCATAAAACAAAAAAAGAAATACTATATGACATGAAGGAGCTCTGTGAGTCACAGAATTCATCTAAATGTTGACACCACTGCTCATTGAAACTTCTTTAACAAACATGATAACATCCCAATGAATTAAATTCATGACAGAACAAAAAAACGCCCTACTGTGATAATAAGTTGTATGTGCTGAGACGAAAGCCCTTTTATTCTCAAACTGGAAGCTAAGGTGGTAGCACTGGTTAATTAAAGTTGGGTTTCTTTTTTATTTCTAGAACCTTAGGCTATTTCTTCATATAACTGGTACAACTTTATCAAGTCTTGATGGTAACAGTAATATAAAGAAGTGTTAATGTAATTTCTTAAATTGTCATTTATATGAAGAAAATTTTGAAGTATTTGTTTTTATTCCTCCCTAGTATCAAAATTTGATGCCTTGAATTAATCAAATATTTTAAGGTATATAAATCCGTAATGGCCGATATAGTAAAGTTATGGAAAATAATGATTCCAAATTCTGTAATGGTATTAATGTGGAAAGATATTTGATAATGAATCAATATATTATTTTGAGAATAATCATAATTTTCACTTTGTAGGTATTTATACCCTCCAAAAATAATTTATTTTATTGTGTTTGTGGATACATTTATAATGTTTTATACTAAAAATGTTAAAACGAAAAACCCGTAAGGTGCTATGGTAGGTTTCAAAAGTACATTTTGAATACAATTTTTTGTCAAACTGTAAAAAACCCTGTAGCCACCTGGAAAAAGTTTTATTTTTCGTCAGCACAAATAGAGGAAGCTTAAAATAAAACCAATAATATAAAGAGAAATTTCACTATCTCTTTTTAATTTCACTCTTTCAACACCAACTAAATTGTTCTCTGCATGCCGTACACAAGCAGAATTGCAATTTGTTATTGAAAATAACTCATAATTAAATATGCACATTAGCGTTTACTTACATCATTTTGTCCCTTAGTTTCTCTTCTTTTTTTATATAGTTTGATGTAAACTTCCATTTTATAAAAAACTAATAAATAATTTATAAATTTAATATTAACCATTCGGAAAATAGCCACAGCTTCTTCTACAATACCTGTTCTTTGTGAGATCTGCTTATTTGTAAACAGTTTATTGTTCTAATCATTTAGACTCTAGATCTCCAGGTTAATGGTGTTTTTACATGATCAAATTCATGGGATAAAGACGAGCCCCTCTATACAACGGCATTGAGTTAAACGACTTATCCTAATGTTGCTCATTCATGGACATATGATCTCATATACATTGTTTCTAAAATTTGCTTATATTTTAGAAGATAAAAATACAAAAAAGCAAATATGACGACGAACGTCCGAAAGCCCTTATACATATTACTGTAATAAATGAGAAGGAGTACAATAGAAACACGCACTTTAAAAAATTAACAGAAAAACAAAATATTCTGAATACCACATTTTGAAACTCATTTCCTACATCATTTTGAAAAACAAAGTTTCGAAAACTTTTTTCAGAAATTACTTCAAAAATTTTTATACTTTTTGCTCGAGAAATTTGACATTGCCACCTTTGCGGTTACACCCTAAAACTGAAATCAAACTAAAGTAAATGACAATTTAATTTTCGTGTGTAATTAAAACTAAACAAAAATTGTCCAAAACAGATTTATTTAAAAAATTATAGTTTCAAAAATTTCGTTCTTTTTTTCGATGCGAAGAAGCATCGCCGAAAAAAATTCTATTTTCGACTTCCTAATACCGTTGTATTTACTTAAATTGTTTTTTTTTTCAATGTCTCTCAGTGTTCGTCTCAGTTCTTTCAAACTATAATTTTTTTGGGGCATCAACTCCTTGCAGTATCTCCACGCAGAAAAGTCATTTAGATTTAAACCGGGAGATCTTTTGTTTATTCTTAAATTATTTCTTACGTTTAAGGTATGGTGACAGGATGCTCCTTCGTTTTGGTATATCAAGTCCCTGCCTATGCAAAATCAACTTTGCAAATCAACATCCTCTAGAAGTTTAGTTATTTCTTAAAAATTTTGTACAGTATTCCCGTTCAAGCAATCTGAGATTCGAAAAGATTCAATTAGCTGCTGTTTATTAGGTTAAACCAAATATTAACACCAATTAATTTTTCTCTTGACTACTCAATATTTCCTTAGAAAACTTTAATCTTCTCTCATAATAGTTACATCTGGCAAAGCCATAATAGTGCTGCATTTCTGCCTTGTCCCTTGGTAAATAGTTATGATGACTCACTCACACTGGGAGAAATATGAGGATTTTCTGTTTCAAATAAAAATATTAAAACTTTGAATAATTCAATAATCCACTAAATTAACTAAAATGTCCAAGTTAACATAAATAAGTATAGTTAAGCTAAAGTGTAGTCTCTTCCAAATAGGTTTTGAGATTCTCTACCTCTGTACTTTCACTTGATACTGTTTTGTTAGACAGCTATATATGGAATTTTACACATTCTTCTAGAGTAATCATATTTTTCATCTAAAATTTTTACATAAATAATCTTGAAAGTTTACTTTTTTTCCCTTTAAAGTACTGAATATTAAAAATATATAAAACTGGTAAAAAATTTATTTAAGCTTAAAAGTAAAAGTAATCATAATTATTCACATCGGTGATCAGAGTACTGTCGGTGAAAAATACGATGGTAACAAGTATTTTTTGAGTTCTGAGATTCTGATATTAGATCAGGAGCTGGAAAAAACATGGTAATGGTAAAGGTAAGGCAAAAAGTGGAATGTCTGTTTTCGATGCAGGTACTGGAATGGGCAAGGTTTTTAGCAATGGATATCAACATCGTACCACCATCGAAACGTAAATGAGGAACTTCCCCATGTCTATCATTACTTGTACGGAACTGACAACAAAATCCTTGCAAAAGTACGATCTGAAAGAGAAATGATCAACGGTGAGCAAAAAGATGTGACCTCGAGCGGTTCCTTTGACTTTATTGGGTATATTTATGGTACAATGTACATACTCGATTATGTCTCCGATGATAATGGGTTCTAGCCTGGTGTTGTCCATGTTCTCGTTTAAAATAATATTTCAAAAAATAAAATTTCATGCTGCGAACACCTTAGATGGTTGGTATATTGTATGTGTGTATATATATATATATATATGTTTATATATATATATATATGTATATATATATATATATATATATATATATATATATATATATATATATATATATATATATATATATATAATAAGATGTGGAACCCTGAAAATTGTAAAATAATAATCAAGCTGAAGAATTTGTTTTCGTAACACAGCTCTTTTACTTTATGTGTTTTTATATAACACTATAAATTTCTTTAATACTACTACATGTAACTGATTTGAAGGGCATGGGCTTTTGTTAATACTCCATGTTATCCAAGCATCGAATGTGAAATTGAGATTTCGTAAATAAATGTTTACTTTTTAATTATTCTATCTACAAACAACTAATTATGGATCATTGTGATGTCTTAATACTATATATATATTTACTTGTTTCGACAAAACTTATTTTTTTTATTAATATGAAATAATAATATCTTAATTAATATATCAAATAAAATTATCGAGAATCAAAATCGATAAGGAAGCAAATGACACTTTTCGAATGAGACATCGCAACGTTGACTGAAAAATTATTTCAGTGAGGAAGGCACAATGCGTGTAATATTGAAGTTTATTATTTAGCAAACAAAACTTATAATGAAAAATTATAGATGGAATTTACATTTATTGTTTTTCATTTCATTCAATCATTTAAATAAAAATAAAACTCGATTACATGTAAAAAATATTATTACCTTCCTTTCAATTAAAATTTTTTGTTTTTCATATTTTGCCATTATAATTAAGAACTTGCCATTATAATTCGGAGCTTTGAACTTATTAATAAATATCCCACATGAAGAGTAAGCTTGTAAACTTTCATACACCTAGGTTAAATACTATAGAAATAACAACAGAAAGCCGGACGATGTTGCAAAAAACATAAGAAATAATTTATTAAAAAAGCTCACAAGTTGTTTACGGTTTAATACGATTACCACGGGATCTCATCAAAACAAGAGAGCACTAATAACTAAAACTGGCCAACTCTAGTGGAATTCAAAAAGAAAAAAGAGACATTTACTCTTTTTTGGCTTTAGGGCATGGTTATTGGTATCATGCAAAAATACCACTCAGAAGACATGTTATTTCTGGGTTAAATGAATTAATTACAAAATTTTAGGTCGGAAGTGATAATATGATAAACGCTATTATCTTGATCAGTGACAAATTATTAAGTAAAATTAAAATTTTGACCTATTCTTCTAATTAGAATTTGCGTATTATTCCTTGAAATGTATTATTTCCAATAATGCTTAACAGTTTTGGTTATCTTGTTTAGTCCTTTATAATATTTATATTTTGTTGCAAACATTTTTTCCTGCATTTCATTGCTTTTCTAGTTTTTTTTGCAATTTAATGTCCATATTTTCTTAATAAGTTCCTAAATATATCCAGTGGACCTATTTTATTAACTGAATAGTGCTCATGAATTTTTTAATATTAATGAGGTGGTTATATGAATACAAATGATATCAAAATAAGTTATCTGAAAATAAGCTTTGTATTTATTATGATGGTTGTTCTTAATTGCATAATTACTGTTATCATTGTTAGACCAGAAGTTACTGTTATCATTGTAGACTATTATAGACCAAAAAATGACTTTAATTGTAATGTTCTAAATGTTTTGCCTTTGAATGTTTTTATAAAAATTTGTTTAAAAAGCTTATTGGATAAAATATTTGTCTAAGTTTTTACTTTATAAGGTGGCACATAAGTTCCTAGAACTTGAATTATGAATTTAGAATGCGGAATATAAACAACATGATCGTTTCTCGTGAATTCCTTCACCGTGGATCATTAGAGTGGATCAGGAAGTTTAATACTGCGACTATTACGTAGAGTTAATTTTTAGAACCTATAATATGCTCAGCTCTGTACTTATACGTCTAGTGTTTGAAATGATTCCCAATAAAGAACAAGGTCAAACAATGAATATTTGTGGCTTGGATTTAGAAAATCAATGTTTTTAAACGGACAATTATATGTTATCTGTTCACGTGTGAAACTACTTAATCTATTCATTTATGTACAAAAAAATTTGTTCATGAATATTGTAATACAAAACATTTATAATACCATTTGAACTCAAACATAAAATATGATTAAAGACAAAATTTGTCACATCAATACAAAATTTGTTTCATTTAAAAAAAAATTAAATAATCAGTATCACAATGGCTATGATAAGCATTGGGAATATGTGAGTATAGGTTGCCATTGTCATGTTTCATAATTTTTTAAAATTCATTAATATGGTTACCAGTTTCGATTTCAATATTTTGGTGGAATACATATATGAATTTCTATGTAATTATCATTTCATTTTACCCACAAACACAAAATTTTTTACTTTAATTTTGAATACTGTTGTTCCATATTTACGAATGTACCAATAAAATACAAAAACATATCCAATTCATGGTGCTTTTCAATTGCTATATTTGGTGCATTTTTCAATATTTAATATATCTAAAAAACGCATTCTTTAAATAAATATATTTAAGAAAAATTCCTGCAAGACGACATTGGCCATTTAGCTATGGTATAATAAAAATATGGATTCCTTAAGCGGTTCAATTCTTTTAGTGGTGTTTATTGTGGACTCATATTTAGTTTACTTTGATAGCGTTAAAGTTATCATTTATAATACTATATAAATTCGTAGAAGTGAAAGGAGAATACTGTTAATGAAAATAGTCATCAGAATATTTCCAAGCATGAAAAATTTCATCCAAAATTCTGAAATGAAAAGAGCGCTTAGAAATGTCCATGTGCAACGTTACGAACCCTCACGTGTGTGTTCTTATTTGGGGTACATACTCACTGACTCTCCCATCTTACTGTTATCTCACTTCCATGTGGACTTGGATATACAATACCTGTTGATTTGTGGATGTTAATTAGCGAACGCTTAAAATTTATTGTTATTATTAGAATGTTTTATTAGCTTCAAATTATAAATATCCACAGGTGCTTCATGCGAGGAGAATTTCACACTTTATTTCACCTACCTAGAGCATACACAACTAACTTATAGTGTTTACTTGTCTTTCGTGCAATCACATTATTCAACGCAGTATTGTAAGAGGCGTACAGATAGGCGTACACTAGATGATATTTATTCCAATTCCTATGTATTCATGTCTCATTCATTATTATTATTAATTTTTTGTCTTATTCATTGTCGTTCTATTACCATTTGTTTTATGTTTTTCCATATGCTCAGCCATTTGGGTAAATTTGTAAAATGTGTACAGGGCATGGCGTTTTCAAGGAATAAATAGAGATAGTATTGATCCGTTAATCCTTTTTAAAAGGGACGAGTCTTTTAAGGGAGTTTTCGCATCCGCCACCTAATGTTACTATTCAAATTTGCATAATGCCTATGAAGTTAATGAATAATATATTTCAAATTATCCCCCAAGGTTAACAACGAAAGTGTCCGTGAAATAATTATCATATATGGTGAAAATAGCCGATTAGAAGGTAGCCGATTAGCACATTTATTACCTAATGCCGTCAACTTATTTGTCATTTGAAGGCTGTAAAATTACCTTGATTGATTTAGTATGAAAACAGAAAAATACATTAATTGCCAAAATGACAAGTTGATTGATACCTGCTCCCACCCCCCACTCAAAATAACTTAAATTAAGTATGAATTATGAACATTGAAAACAACTCAAAATAATTTATATTTGTCATCCAGAGTCCTTGAATACATTACTACGCGGCACTAGCTGAAAGGTAAGGATACTTACACATACAAACAAAATTGTATCGATCTGTATTGTATCTATTTATGGAAAGTCATTACGACTTGTTTGCACACTCCATTAGTCAAATGACTGAAGAATACATAATACTCATTAAGAAATGCTTTACGTGAAAATAATTCGATGACCAAAACCATCTCCAAGGGATCTCTGATAATTTTTTTTTTAGTTTAAAACGTGTAATTTTCTATCTTGATACAATCCACTTTTTTCAAAGTAGGCTGGGTAGTCGTCAATGCTGGTGCATGTGTCACTTATGATCACTTACAATAAACTGAGATATTGATTTATTTTTTTCAAACACTAACTTTTTAGCTCATATAAACACTTTAATGCTCATATAAACACTTTAATGTAATTGTTGGTATATAAACACTAATGTAACTGTTCCTTGACTAAATGTCAAAAATATTCTTAGAAATATAATGGTTCAATTAATGCAAATGCTGTGAAACCTGGTACACAAAGATAAACATTTAATGACATGAATAATTCTAAATATAGTATAAGCTCTATCGTAATGCAGTTGTGCATAAGTCTGACTTATTTTGCACTAGCAATATTCTAAGCTTAAAATATTCCCCTTTTAATGGAAAAAAAAAAATTTCACATATTATTAAGTTGAGTTAGAATAAGCTTTGGTTTTGCTTTTGGTGGTACAGAACTCTTTTCGTGCGAGTCTGACTCGCACAAGAAGGGTTCCATACCGCCAAATAATATTAATATTAATTATTTGGTAAATAACAAGATAGATGCCATGGCAACACATGATTGATAAAAATGTGTTAAATAATTGGCTAATTACTTTTGCCACACTTACCTTAATTACCTATATTTTATTATGAATACTATTAATATGATATAGAATTATTCCATGTTCGAAACCTATGGATGATGCGAGAACAAAAAACGTCTGTAAAATAGTACCACAATATTCTGTGAAAACTTCTAGCGTCTATCTATTATGGTTCAAAAGATAGAGCCTTGTGACAGACAGACAGATGGATGCATAGGTGAATGGGGGAGGCTTAGTAAGAGAGTACTTTTGGCACCTTTCGAGTACAGAACCCTAAAAACTTACGGCATGTATGTGCAGTAGAAAATTATTTAGTATCTTTATGATTAATTATTTCAAACAATTCATGAAAATGTACGTAATTTATTTTTTCCAAATATTACTTTGGTCTTAAATGTCAGTGTATATTCACCATGTCTTTTGATATACTGTTTGCGAAAACCCAACTAATGAGTCTCATATAATGTGTTTCATATTCCTGGAATGAACACTTTCAGACTGGATATAAATCAATTTATTTTAATTGAATATCCTATTTGAATGTTTTCACTTGTATTGAAGCAATAAAACCTTTCCAAATGTATTTACCTTCTACGGATATTTCTTGCTATTTTATGACCAATACTAAAGTATCACGATTATTTATTTACATATTAATTAGTATGAGTAAAGTACTCCATTTCAAATGCGACAGATCATTGTGTATTGGTTTGATGTGCGTAAGCAATATATGTATTGATTAAAAAGTTAATTAAACAATTCGTAATTTTTTCTCGTTAGTAAGTACACATACTATCAAAAGTTCATTATTATTCAAAATTTATTTTCTGAACATCTTTAATTGTTTCGGTTAGCATAACTGATGAAACCCGAATTCTCCCATTTAATCCTATCACAGTTGCATTATTCATCGATATACTAAAGTTTATTGACGATCACCACTTATTTACAGCCATATTCAATATATTTATGTCCATCAAATATATTTATAAATTATTAGGCATTGGCCATGGAACCTTATACACACACTAGACCATTTTTAAAACATAAGGAAAATTTGTCGCAATCACTATAATTTGCAAGGGTTGGATATGAACCCTTTAATAAAATTTATCTAATTAAAAGAGTCAAATACCTCAGAATTTCTCGACTAAATTCCTCATTTTTTAAACTTCCATATTTAATTTAAAAGTTCATGTAATTGGTTTATTGTGTTGATTTTTAAGATTTAAAAGAGAAAAAAAGCAATACAAAATATAAATTTCAGGACACTAGCTTTTGATGACCATTTTTATCTATCATAAAGTACTAAGCAACTCTAAGAACATAATATTAAAGTACTGACACTAATGATAGTGTGAGTGTAAAGTTACGATGGTAACCGTGAGTCACGGTGTATTGCAGAATCTTTGTATGCCTTTTATAACTTCTGCCCCTTGTCTAACAGTCAGCATAAAAATTAATAAACACAAATTTGTCGAGCCGTTAACATTTTCCAGGGCCTACAGTGAGATTCCCTGTTAGTGTCCATTTAATTAATTTCAATTCAAAAACATTTAGGAATAAAAGTTGGCTATTGTTCAATTAATTTAATTTACTATTGATCAAATTTTTTGTTTACGTCAAATTATTGATAAATCAATTGAGTATGATATTGATACTCATCACTTGTTTGTAGACTTTAAATCAGCATTTGAAAGTGTTAGTAGAAAGCATTTAAAAGATGCAATGTATGAATTAAAATTCCGAGCAAGTTAATTAGACTTGTAATGTGTTCTATGGAGACGACAAAATGTAAAATAAAATTCAATGGTGCCCTCTCTGAAGATCTCAGTATCAATAATGGTGTTCGACAAGGCGACTCACTCTCATGTCTGCTTTTTAATATTGCATTAGAAAAAGCTATTTGGGATTCAGATATTAACACTAGGGGCACCATCTTTTACAAATCAGTTCAGATACTAGCGTACGCTGATGATATTGATATAATTGCTAGAAACCTACCAGCCTTGAGAGAGGCATTTCTGTTTTTGGAGATAGCTGCAAATCAAATGGGTCTGGCAATAAACGACTCCAAGACTAAGTATTTGGCTATACAAAAATGCACATAATCGTTTGGAGATTGGCTCACACACATTTGAAACGGTTGAGTGCTTTACTTACCTTGGATCTTGTATTAACAATAAGAATGACACTATCTATGAAATTCAGAATCGCATATCATTGGCCAATAAAGCATTTTTTGGACTAAGCTCCATCCTTAAATCTTTTCTTACAAGAAAAACAAAATTATTAGTATATAAAACTCTTATTAGGCCAGGTCTAATATATGGTTCAGAAACCTGGCCTTTGACTAGAACTGGAGAGAATAAAATAGCAGCCTTTGAAAAAAGGGTTCTGAGGAGAATTTTTGGGGCTGTCAAGGAAAATGGAATTTGGCGAAGACGAGAGCCTGATGTAATAAAATCAAAATCAAAAGAATGAACATAAAAATCAAAAGAATGATATCAAAATCAAAAGAATGAACTGGGCTGCCCACGTATCTAGAATGGAAGATGAAAGCCCAGTAAAGAAAGTTTTCATCGCAAAACCTCTCACAACTCGTAGAAGAGGTAGACTAAAATTACGATGGATCGATTCAGTGGAAGAAGATTTTAACATTCTCAGGATAAAGAACTGGAAAACCCAGGCGAAGGGTAGAACTTCCTGAGAGAATCTCCAACAGAAGGCCTTGGCCCACCCTGGGCTGTCGTGCCAAATATGATGATGATGATTGTTTAATTCAAAAGAGTCAGTTGTCTCTTTTGTTTGTTCTAACCGTCGAATTGTCTATTAGAACTTGAACTTGAAGAAAAATTAAAATTTTATTTTCTTTTATTTTTTACTACCAAAGCGTACCCCAGGATTTAATGCCTGGCTTTGTTTTTTTTTATACAAAATCAATTCAAAGCTTTCATATATTTATAGAAATATAATTTAATACGTTGTTGAGAAACTATTTATTATTAATCTAGACTCTAACTTTTTCATCATAATTAGCACCAATTTATTATCTGTCTTTGAATCAGGCATTTGAAATATTTTTATTTAACCTGTCTTTAGCCCCAGTACTAATAAGCGAATCTAAACAGAATATGCTGCAATTATGTAATTCTCCAATTGATTGATCTAATTTATCACTTCAGTGAAAACTATCTACAACTGTACATTTTTGAAAATGTCATGAAAATTTGTAAATGTTGAAATAACTTTTCTATTTACATTAATTTGAAGATATATAAAAAAAAGTTAAAAAATTTCAGAAAGGCTGACTTATCCCTTGTCTTCATTTTCCATATTTCTTAAATTATGGCACATAATAAATTACTTCTTTATTTAAAAAAATCTCAAATTAATTTGTAAAGGAAACGTTATAAGTTATATATAATTAAATTACTTTCAAGTATGTCAAAAAAATTCATGAACATATCAAAAAAATGACATGCCGAATCGATATGTTATTGGCTGCACATGAGAAAAAAAAATTGTCACGATGGAAGTAGATTTATTTTAATTTTGACACAAGGTATGTGAAATGGCATAAAATGCTGAAAGAAATAATGTAGAATAATAAATTATTCGTGAAAAAGAAAGGCAAATTCCTGATTCGATTATATATTCCCATATCACTCTTAAAAACTGGAAGGAAATTTGTTAAATTAATTTTATTTTTCCCCTTAGACCTACTTAATTTATGAAACATTAAACAGTTTCATAAAATAATATTACATTCAGATGATAAATATTTTTTTATAAATATTCTTCACAAAAAATATTTTAATACTGATGATTTGTTATATTTATTGCAGGTAGAAGCTAGATTAGATTAGTGAAAATTTAAAAAAATTAGATTAGATCAGCAAAAATTATTACAAATGATAAATACAACCTTTGAAAAGTGTATTTCCAAAATAAAAGAACAAACAATAAAATGTCTAAGAAAAAATAAAACAATACTTGGTTTCATGCATATAATAACAATAAAATAAGTTTAAAATTTACAGATGGCAGAAAATTCTGTTTCCAAATTTTCCTTTTGCAAAAACATAGCTATCATATCAGCTTTACAAATTTGCTTGTTCGCTGATAAATTCTGCTATTTTACAACATTCCGACAATCCTACAGGTAGACAAAGTTAGGGGAAGTAATATATTTTGAAACATTACCTAACATTGTGTAGCCAAATGACTGCGTATATCACAATAATTTTCAAATCATAATTTATGAAAAAATTAATATTTACTTAAGAATACTTAGTTAAGATAAGGAATGGATTTACCTTTGCCAGTTTTTCCATTATGACAACAGTTTTGGTATTGTTTGTGATTGACGTTGATGTGATATGTCCACAATATGTTGTCGACGATACTGACGTAAAGACATGGACATAGCAACAGAATGAAAGTGTAGTGTTATCATTATAAAAGTATTTGTCAGTCAAAATAATTTAAACTAATTATTGATATGGCAAAAATGCTGCTATATTGGTATGGTTTTAGAAAGTCTATTATTTTAGGTAAAGTACAATAAGAGAAATGAGGGTTTTCCAATACACAAGCATTACACTCATTTGAATGAATATTTTAAATAATACTAAGTTATTGGTCGGAAAAATAAATTTTTCACGTCAATTTTTACTGACCCATTTTCAATTTAGAGCACATAATTTAAAACTATGAAAATTGTAATATCGACATAATCTTCTTTATCTTAATCAACTGTGGCTTGCTACAGCTAGCAGCACCCAGAAATAAATAGTACTGCTGTGGCCTACTATAGCTTGCAGAATCCAAAAATTTATCCTGAAACTATGGCCCACCAGACTGAAAAGTACCCAGAAGTACATTTTATTGCTGCTGTTGTTTCTAGCCAGCTGGCAGCAGGAATGAATCGTAAAACAATGGCACAATATTCCCTACATCATCCAGATTTTAATGGAAATTTTAAACAGCAGTATAAGGTAAGCAAAGCATTGAATTTTAACACCAATACTGAGGACATTCCTAAAAAAAACAAAAAATGTGCAAAGTAGATTGGACTATGAGAAACAAATTAAATGGGTCTTATAATATTGTGGAAAGTAAGTCAGATCATATTTTAAAGTCATGTTAATAATTTCAGAAAAAAAAATGTGTGTGTGTTAGAAATATTTAATCTCTAATTTTAATAAATGCTCATTACATGAAGCAGTCAAAACATCTTGTCGATAGTAATGTCGGTCCCTTTTCTGTATAATCCCTGTGGTCTATGGTGGAGGATATATAAACCATGACTCCATCACTGATCTATCTCTTTTACTTATTTTGCATAATGACATTAAGAGTTGTGCTGGCTATTTGTCCAAATTCATCATCAAAGAATATCTTAAAACTCAACATTAACTCAATAGAAACAATATGGAAAAATCTAGCAAAACATTTTTATAAATAAATATTTTAAAATGATGAAACACATTGCACCAAAGTACAGTTTCTTAACAACATTAAACTCACTTTCCTAAAATTAGAACCACTGTAAGGGAGCTTTTCATAAAATATCTTTTAAAAAACCGATTTAAAAAAAAGGTACTTATTCACAATAAACAACTAACTTACTTATTTTTGAAGTCGATGCCAGGATTGTTAACCAACATAAACAAATTAATAATTTAATTTAATATATAATGTAAATTTAAATCCTTAAATTCTACTGTGCTCACAATGTGAAATAGACTGATAAAGGGTGTATTTATAATATAAAATTTTACATTTGTTTAAGTTGATCGGCAGTGCTGGCACCAACTTCAAAAGTAACTAAATATTTATTGCAAATAAGTAGGCACCCATTTTGAGTTAATTATTTTTTACTTTTTAGTACCTTTTCTTTTTAATTTCAGTGATCATTAATAAGCACACTATAACTATTTTTCAATTATTTTCTTTCTTAGAATATTGTATAATTATTAAAATTTATGGGCAAAAGCTAGTACATAGATAATTTCTTCTCACAACAACACTCACAATAGAAGTGACAGTAGAAGCCGCCAGTGGTTTGTTATTAGCTCTTGAGTCCAATATAAAAGATTTTGCCACATGACAACTACCGTTTGAGGAGATTCGTACTCTATATTCGAAATCCAATATCAGATTTTGCAAGTAATAACTAAAGTAACAACTAACCAGCAGCAAATTAATTGAGTCACGATTGATTTTCTGCCATCCACTAAGGAGTTGCATTATTTATTTTCGGAACTCATCATTAGACACTGACTTAGTCGATAGTGGAGTTATCTTAAAAATTAAAAACTACCAGTAGCAAATACCTTGAAATATGTTTGATGTACTATCATTCCATAAGGAGTTCTATTGTTCATTTCTAGAAGGTATCATCAGACCAAGACATGGTCGATGGTGTAGTTATTTTGCAAAGTAACAACAACCACTAACAAATATCTTGAATTTCACCAAAACTCATGATCAAACCCTGATGTGAAGTAACAACTAACTAGTAACAAATATCTTTAATCACATTTGATTTACAGTTACGGAATTCCATTGTTCATACCCAGAACTTATCATCAGATAAATAGATAATTATTCAATATCAGAATATTATTTTGCAAAGTATCACCTACCCGTAGCAAATATCTTGAATCATAATTGATTTACTGCCATTTGTGGAAGAGTTCCATCTTTCATTTCCAGATCTCATCATCAGATCATGTTCATATTTGTATGTGACCATCCCTAATTGTTAATTGGGCATTGTTAATTGTTGTTATCTTATTAGTACAAGTACCATACAACCATGCTTCCTCTTATTTTTACATAATTTTTGGTCATCAGTTAAGTTTATCTAGTACAGTTTTTAGAATGCTCAAATATTTTAAGTAATGGCATGTAATATTTCATTTTAATTTATTCACAATACACGCTTCCTCAATATTGAATTTTTATGAATTATAATAATTTTTAATACAAGACTCGGCTGTAATAATTGATGCAACCAATTTATTCTATAATAGCTCAGTAATGTTAGTTTCTTAGTCAGCTGGATTTTTGTATGCGTATTTTTATGGTGTTTCCAAAAATATGTCAAAAACCCCCACTGATATGGAGTTGGCATTGCGAGGAATTCAAGGTTAGAAGTAATGGATAGCCGTATTTCCCAAAAATGTTATCTGTCGTAGGTCAATAGAAGTTACATTAAAATAATAAATCTCAATATTTCCTATGAAAACTTTTGAGAGATTTCTCTCTTATAATCAATTATTTTCAACCTAGAAAGTAGGTTCACTATTTAAATGACCTCGGATTTAAAATACAACAGGATTTTTGACATGATTTGCATTTTATACATGGTTTCTGTTTTATGTCTATGGTCATGTTATAATGTGGTATGGTTAATACTTTTGATAGCTATGCTATTGACACGGAGACAAATATATTTTTTTAACCTAAAACATGGATTCTGTAGGTAATTAAAATTATATTTTGTCTCTGTGGACTTCCAATAAATTGTCATGTATCTTGGTTGTAATCTACATTATCAATTTCAATTATATTTTGAAATAAAACATTCATTGAATTAATATCTGTATTTATCTCAAAATTGTTTATATCTGTGTATTTAAACATGGCAGTATCTACCATGTGTTAAGCATTATAGTTCTATGGTTTCACATCGACAGTTTGTACTGTTACAAAAACAATTAGTATATTATCTGGTACTGGTGATGACAATATCATTGTTGGGTTCGAGTTATTACTTTTAGAGACTCACAGTTCTAGATCAATATCTTTCCGCAACCAGATTTGTATCAAATAATACACTCAACACATTCTGTCGCTTTACAGCACATTATGTTTCTTTTTTAATTTCTAAACCATTTTCAACTAACATTTTATTACGATCAAATGTGACACATTTATCAAATGTAACACATTTATTACCCATGCTAAGTATTATTATTGTGACCTTAAACTAATAAAAACTACATAATATGTGCATAAGATGAGAAGAATGGTCAATGTTAACTAGTTTTACAATATTTATTACAGTTCCATAGTCTCGGGTACAACCATCTCGGCTAAACCCTTACAGTTGCGTTATGTATGTTATGTATGGGATTACTCTTATTTTTGCACCCGTTGGGATAAAATTTTTTATGCACTTATTGATTTAAGAAAAAATCATGTTTAATAATATCTGGTTGTGAATGTATGGACTTCAAATGGTTATAAATTATCGAATGTTACAAACTGGTTATATCAATACTCAATTGAAAGCAGGCTTAGCACACAAAAAAAGCCAACCTGTCTAGGAAAGTAACAAATAAGCAAATCATTTTTAAGAACATTTGCGGCATAATAAATTTTTACCGAAATAACTATTTTTTTTCAGAATAAAGATGCCACGCAACTAAATCTTAACTAATAGACCAGTAATTAGATAACCTAGTAATTAGAAATATTGACAACAAAATTGAAAGGAATATATTTTTTCCATAAAAATTTTAATCACCGAAAGCAAACTTTTTGAAAATTGTTGGCTTAAAAATTTTATGATTCTGCGGTATCGAAACCGGCATTGAAAATTTGTTGCTTAGGATTTCTTATCATTTTTCAAAAGCATTCCAAAAATAAGAATTATGCTATTTAACTTGGTAAAAAAAATCATTAATACTCCTTGTAAAAAATTACTTTAAAATACTTTACCCCAAGGAAATGCCGAATATTTTACGATAAATATTTTGTAAATTGCAACCTTAACGGACAAAGTTATGAAACTATTTGATGGTATTGTGGTATATATTGTTGTGAATTGATTGATGGCAGTGTTATATTTAGTGATATTCTCATGTGACTGCCATGTTATATGATGAATATAAGGTACAAACCCCCAATTTGTCCGACATAAATTTTATATAGTTTCTTAATGGTTTTACGGAGGATAGGTACTTTGCTGAGCTATTTACATAGTCTGTTCACAAAATACATGATTTTTTTCAATAAATATTATTTTATCTTATTCTGAAATACTGCAGTTGACTGCAAGTAAATAAATTTTTTTACTTTTTGCGTCATAATTTTAAACTAATGAAAAGAATTAGAAGAATAATGTCGCAAGCAGCTTTCTCTTTATATTTTATACACGCATATATTTGATCTATTAAGTAAAAATGAAGTGAAACGAGGCAGATCATATTAAGAAATAAAAAGTACTTGGACAAATACAAACGTTGCGTTTATTGTGTAAAAAGAACAATATATTTTGCAGTCTATTGCAGTAAATGTATTAAATGTTATTTGTCAATATTCCTATACAATCTTTAAAGAAAATTGAAATAAAAATGGAACGGCAAAAGCATTATCAACAACATCATGTCTGCTATCGGTAGAAGAATACAGTGGCTTCAGTTAAACTTGAAAATTATTTAAGAACTTTAGTTTTATAATCTTCATAACCGTAAATCTTTTAAAGGGAATTGTTGGGAAAAGATCTCATTGGAATTGTTGGAAAGAATCAATATAAAAAGTGAAAATTATCTCACCAATAATAATACTAGTATTGTCTTTCTTTAATTATGCTGTCATAAGTAACCATGTACTCTTTATCACAAATGTGTAATTGATGAATGAAACAATTAAAATTATAGAAATATTGACCATGTATTCAAATTGAATTGATGGTAAATTGAAACCATGGAACAAAATTAAAATCGATTTAATAAAATAATAACATGAAACACTCCAGTTTCGCTTGTGTACTACTTCGTAATATACCTTGTCACAGAAGAAAAATGGATGTTTATGATGTGATGGAAAATTTCATTAAAAAAATTCTGTTAAAAATATCACGATTCGAGCTTCAATAACAATATTTTGCATATTAGTTTCATCTGCAATTGCTATCGTTGGACCAGTGAAAACACATTTTCTAAACGATTATCCTACGTCAAAGAAATTTGACGAGATACATACGATTGCAACACGTATAATAGTTGTTTGGATTATTGTTTTGTCTGCTACGAAAAGTTATCAAAGCGCCCATAGGTATTTTGAAACCTACAAGAAAATAGACGAATTGTTGGGTGTAACAATTCAATGCACATGAATGAAAAGGAAGCTTTGAATCATTTAATTAAATTTTTTGGCTTCATTTCAGCATTTAATATATTTTTTGACAACCTAGCTTGGTACAAAGTAAAGTACATCCATTTACTTCTATCCTATTTTGCAACCCAATTCTTATTACAAGTACAAGACTGGAAGTTCATTGTAAATTTGAGAATATTCAGAATGCGCCTGAATATTATTTTGAGCCACGTTAAAAGACTATTGGACGGATATATTTATATTCATGATGAAAACGTCGCAGATGCCTCAAGAATCAATGAAGATATCGATGCACAAATAACAACTGACCTTAAAAAGCTGAGAGCAAGCTTTGTGCTCTTGAGTAACCAATGCCGTTTGTTCAACAGCATATATGGATTTCAAGTTAGTAATATTTTAAATTGTATATATCATTTGGAAATTATGATTTTTTATAGCTATCCAACTATTTTGCATATATATAGTCACACACACACACACACACACACACACACACACACACATATATATATATATATATATGTATATATATATAATATAAATATATATACCCACACACACACACACACACATATATATATATATATATATATATATAAATATCTTATTGTCTCTATTTGTTTGGGACCTTCACTGCTCGAGTTTTAAATAAAAATTAAAGTTAATTTTACACTCGTCGAATATTCCTTAAGTAACTTGCAATTCTATTTTTTTGTGCTTGTGTAGTAAAAATAGCGATTTAGCTTAGAGATCAAGTTATAGTTAAACTTTTATTTGCAAGGTAAACTGCATGTACTAGTGTGAAATTTATAATAATGTAATTATTAAAAAGGACATATTTTTATTTATCGTGTATTTAACGCAGGGTTATTTTTAGGGCAGTCCGCCCCTTTAAAATGACTTACATCAACTTTTGCTTACTTTCTGGATTAGGATTAATCTATATTTAAAATTTAATTAAAACTCTCTCCTCTGTGAAATTTTCATCACAGAGTACCAAAATGCGAGCAGGCACAGGATCCATCTTGTGGTAATTTCAAAAATATTTAGATGGTCATGAATTATATTGGTATGGTATAAAATGCAGTTTTTATTCGCTTATCTAAATCGGGACATGTTTGATTCATTCCTTGTATCTCTTAAAATCTCCTGATGACATCAAGATTATGGGTAATGAAGGAGTAAACCTTCGGAAAAAAGTAATCTGTCTTATTAAATGTTATTTGTAATTTTTTGTTCATCTTGTATTTCGAAATTTAATCATTGCTTGACGCTTTTTTTTCTTCACCGAAAACTGTTTATGGCACTTGCATATATGACTGTTGATTGCAGCAAAGTTAACGCTGTAAAATTATGAATCATGGGATATACAAGCAACCTTAAAGGAAATAACTAACGGCATATGTCTATTGTTGTTACCACACTGTTAACATAACATATTAATAGCATAGTAAATTTGGAACGCGGATTAAACCATTAGGAGGTGATTGTTAACATTTTCAATCTTAATTTTTTCATATAAAAAATAAATTATTTTGTAAACACTTAATTACTATTAATAATAGAATCTTATTTACCACACGAATACACCAATTTGGCTTGGTACTTAGCTCTTAATAGAAAGATTCCATCGTGAATTTTCTCTTAAATGTTATTCTTTAAGGAGCACTTCTTAAAGAACTCTAAATTGTCTGGAAAGCAAAATCCTGTACTTATTACAGACAAATTTGAGAAATTGAAAAATAATTAAGAAGAATAAAAATATCAATGTGTTTTCCTCGATACTAATGAATCATAAAATTTATATTTAATTTAAAAGAAAATGCTAGATAGCCGAAAGAAAAAGGGACTATTAGAGTAATTGTTTAACATTTAGATGAATAATTTATTTAAGTAGTAATTTTTGATTATGTTTACTTTCATATATTTCAAAAGTATAACAAATTTATAATACTGTTCCTCACAGGTTTTCTATATTTCTAATATAGAAAACCTGCAGAGGATTATTTCAGAATTTTTTGATATTCTTAAGGTATAGGTCATTGAATCTTCAGCAGGACATACTCCATAAAGCAACTACTTGAATGTATACCAGTCAAAACAATTTGTTTTGACTGGTATACATACATATAATAAATAATGTAAAAATATAATGAGGTAAACATTATATAATTTCATAGCATAATTTTCGAAATATATTTAATTTGTGCAATCAAGCATGAGTGACTGTGACCTCAAAACTTATAAGTTATCAATAACAAGTCAATATAAAAATTTTAATGGTTTCAGTATCATATTTTTTTCTTTTATATATGTATACAAAAATCATACATATTTAATTGTTAGATATACAAATGTATATTTAAAAAAGAAAGAGAAACCATTTGAGAAAATTTCTAGTTAATTAAGTAAATATTAAAACTAAACACGGAGTTTTTAAAATTTTATAAAATTTTTTATTCCAGCTGCTTTTATACATTATACACAAGGTTCTCTATCTGACGCTTCTATGCTACGTAATTGTAATGTATTTTTTTGACAAGTCGGTATGTATGAAAGGATTTTGATTTTTGTCTAAGGGGTGTTTTTTTCCACGTGAACACAACTTCGTTTCCTAATCAAAATATTATAAAAATTTATTGTAATTTTTACATTTTTTTACAGAAAATTGCATTTTATTTAATCAAAAATGTTTTCTTATTTCTTTTTTAAAAATGATATCAAATTATATATTTCCTAATATATCATCACACACCTCACATTTACATTTCGAATAGTTTTGTGATCTTGTGACAAAATTGTGATCTTGTGACTCTTGTGTGGGATTTTGTAAATAATAAATTAAATAATATGAAATCTTGGAAATTATCGAAGTATCGTGGAATTTCTTTGTTACAAACCCAGTCACTTTAAAATTAGGATTTTAGGAATGTTTCTGAATGCGATGTGGAGTTATCTGAGATAACAGCTGATTTAATAGGTTATGTATCATTTCAACAGACGAGAGCCACAAAGCAGCATATTTGCGTCGGTGAAAGTTTTCACTTTCCTATTAAATTATGATTTATTAATTTGTTAATTCAATTAAAATATATTTATTATGTAGCACTTCTGCTGTTTGAATCGGACTAGAAGGAGATATTCGGCATACCGAAATTACATTTCAATTTATTGCGACTTTTTACAGAAGCCACCATTCCCCTGGTATCAATACTGTTCCTTTTCAATATTTTCTCCCTTAATCTTAATACATTTCTCAGAACTGTTGATTAATTTATCAATACCCACAAAAAAAATGTATCTTGAAAGTAAACTGAAATTGCAAACTGGACCTCTTCATCTTTACAAAAGTTTTCTAATAAACTTCTTTTTCATTTTTGGGAACAATTAATAGTCACAGGGGACAAGTCTGCCCTATGTGTAAGGTGGGTGTTGTAATATTTGAAAGCCACACTCGTGAAGGGCAGCCATCACAACATGGCTCTTGTGTACATGTGTATTGTTGTGCAAAAGCAGCACAACTTTCGCTTATTTTCCTTGTCTTTTCTCCTTCAACGCTTCTTTAAGCTGTTCCAATAAACTGGCATAGCACTCTTCCATTATAAAAATACCTTTACCTTGAACTACATGTGAAAACCGAACCTTGGCTTGTTGCAAATAGAATATCTATGGCTCCTAGAAAGAAGTCTGTGAAATTAAGACAATTTGGCAACCAAGAATGACCTTGAATATGAATAAAATTATAACATATCGAAACCTCAAGACGTGAAATAAGGTGACTTGCCCAAAAAAATACAGAAAGACTGATGGCTAACAACTCAAATTTGGTAATTTTATTCAAGAGGATTTTCTCCTTTTAAAGTACAAATTTAATTACTACAAAGGAAGTTTCCTCTTAACCCAAAAGATCATTTGCTAGTAAAATTACTTGCTTCCAAATACCAATAAATAGCACTCGTGATGAAATCAACAAAGAAGTTAAAGTTACTCTTATAACAGTCTCTGATGAACATGAAATTTTCCATTTGTTTTTCTCAAATAATTGATAACATACTACCCGCAACATTTTTAATTTAATAGAAATATTTTTAAATTATTTATGAATTTTGAGAATTATTTGCAAAAACACAATTGCACTTTTTTAAAAGTTGACACTCATTTAAATAATTACTGGTTAAGTAATACTATGTGATTTGCCACATTTTCTGAAAATTTGATGAAAAACAAAAATGAGATATTCTATATTTTTAGATTGCTTAGTAAAAATAGATCCCAGATAACAAAGAATTCCGATTCACACTCGAATTGCTGATTTTAATTAAAATTTTATTTAATTAAAATCAGAAATATAATCCTTATAAAATCCACATTTTGTAAGGATTACATTTCGAAAGGTTCTTTAATTAATATTTCTTTATATAATTTTTTGTGTTTTCATAAAAAAATACATCACAATTCTGTTCAATTAAAGATTTTCTGTCAACACTGTTATTGTCCACATATAAATTTTCAAACAAATTTTCTTCTGACTGCTCATAAAAATGCTCAATAAATGAAAAAATTTATTTAAAAAAACTTTTTCCTTGGAAGTTTTTCTTAAGAGAGTCCTATTGATAAAATCGGGTTTCAGTTGTGGACCTAATAATCCCTGGTCGTAATTAAATAAATTCAATAAATGAAATAAATAGTATTAAAATTTGAGGGGAACAAGGGAGTCATACTCGTTTTTGATTGGCTAACATCATGCACACGTTTTATTGAAATATGTCAGCAAACGCGCCAATCGCTTGTGCTTTAAATGTGCTTTTAATAGTGTTGTGACTGTGGCAATGTCGATAAACATTGTTCAATAGTATTTTATTATCGACTATATACAAACATACTATTGAAAATGATTCTCTATAATATGTACTTTTCTCTTTAAACTTGGTCCATTGTGTCCACTTGGTCCAAGTCATTTTTTGAAAATGGTCTGCATGTCAGATTTTACCTGCGTGCAGCTAATTATCCAACTATGGCACGTCCAATGGTTATAAAGTTCATGGTTTCAGTTAATTGTGAATATTTTACAAGGTATATGTCCCATGAAATTAAATACATTGGTCGTTTTATTTTTTTTATTTTGACAATTTTGCATGCACATTATTTATCAACATTTTTCTTCTGTCACCCACCGAAATCATGAATGGTTAGAATTATTTTAATAAGCCATGTATCTATTCTAGATTTAAGTGAATTTATTAGTTTAATGAGAATAAAAAAGGAAAACTTTTGTATGTCAAAACAATTTTTACATACATAAACGTTTCCTAATTGGTAGTGAGTAGAAATTATCAAAAAAACATGGTACCGAAATATTTGTTTTTAATTAGTAATTTTTGAAAGATATTTTCCAAAATGTTTCATAATTTTGTACATTTTTCTATGTATCTGTTTAAAATGAATCACTATTAAAGTCAAATATCTGTTTTGGACAGATGTTTATAATGAAGATAGCAAGAGGTAACCACATAGTTTGCTTCACTTGCTTACTTTGAATAAGAATTAAATGACAGCAAGTTTTTCTTCACTACTGCCGGTCGTCTATATCATTGCTTTAGTTTGTTTGGCAACAAAATCATTGTCGGCAAAGAAATTAAGCAAACTAAAAACTATACTATTGAAGAGAAAAACAAACCTTAACAGGATTTTTTGTATTAGATAAGATATGTAATGACATTGTTTACCCAAAAATAATACTTAAATTAATATCAAAATTGCAAAATTTC
Organism: Druceiella hillmani; assembly: GCA_039881145.1. Lineage (NCBI taxonomy): Eukaryota > Metazoa > Arthropoda > Insecta > Lepidoptera > Hepialidae > Druceiella > Druceiella hillmani. The sequence goes on from JAYKKI010000036.1 coordinate 21,790,714, forward strand.
TCATTATGGAACTGACACAAATAAATAAAAAATTTATTGAATTTAATATACACAGTTCAATCTGAGATACCCTTGTATGGTTTAATCCAGAAGTCATGAGTAATTTCCGAACTAAGGAATTTACGAAACTTTTCGTTTACTTGAGGTATACATTATAAATCATGAATAATTTTTTTAAATTTTTAGCACTGCACTTAAGAAATCTCTTTTTTTGTATTTTTAATATTAAATGAGTCTTTAATTTTTTTTTTAAATATGTGTGTATGACTGGATTATTTTCATTAATTAAAAAAACTCAGATTTTTTAAAATATGAATGGAAAATAAATAAATATTTAGGTAAAAAACATTGTAGTGACAATGTGCTCTATAATTTCAAAGATTCAGAAGTTTTTTAAAAAAGGGGTAATGACTGCGATCCACTGCGTAGGTGTTCCCACTTTGTAGTAGTGCAGTGCCTTGCGTGTGTTGTTGATCCCGAGAGCTATGCCGGTGGTAGCTTAGCTACTGGCTGGGTCACCCAAGCCCGGACAGGTCGGAGAAGAGACACCAGACTAAGGGGAACACCCTGGTCCTCCAGGTTGGGGGTTGGGCGTGGGGTTGACTACCCCACCCCGGAAAAAAAATACTTGTTTCGAAATTTAATGGAGAAAATAACCGGACAGCTATACGAAAACGACCTGGAAAATGGACTTTGGACTTGAGAATTGGAAACTGGAATGTATTGTCTTTATACAAAAGTAAAGCGCTATTGCGACTAATGCAACAACTAGAACAATATAACATTGATATATGCACACTTCAGGAAATAAGATGGACCGGTAGTGGTACTTTTAGCAGCAAAAATTATCTAGTCTTCTATAGTTGTAATGCAAAAAAACATGTAGAAGGAACTGGATTTGTTGTAAATAAGAGAATAAAACACCTAATTATGGATTTTCAGGCAATTTCCCCGAGACTGCAAGTTGAGAATAAGGGGAAGGTTCTTTAACTACAGTATAGTTTGTTGCCATGCTCCCACGGAGTAGAAACCAGATGAGGAAAAGGAGACTTTTTATGAGGATCTATCTAGACTATATGCCCAAGAAATGATGTTAAACTGCTTATCGAGGATTTTAATGCTAAAGTCGGGAAAGAACCGGAATACAATACAGCGATTGGTAGATTTAGCCTGCATGATCAATCAAATGACAATGGCTTTAGGCTGATTGATTTTGCAATGGAACATGGCATGATTATTGGAAGCACTATATTTTGTCACAAACTGATTCATAAAGAAACTTGGAAAGCACCAAGTGGTGTGTGTTCAAATCAAATAGACCACGTCTTGATTGATTCTAGGCACTCTTCAGACTTACTCGATGTTAGAACATATAGAGGTGCTACTATAGACTCAGATCATTATCTAATTATTGCTAAAATCGGAGCAAGGCTCTCTAATTCCAAGAAAGAACGTGTTGAGCCACTTAAGAACTTTAATTGTGAGAAACTTAAAAACCAAAAATCACGAAAGGAATATGGTGACTTTTTGGATAATAATTTGATGAAAATAAAGGACTGTGATTCCATAGATGACCATTGGAGAGAATTAAAGGAAAGTGTTTGTCATGCAGCTAAATCTACAGTAGGCAATAGTAAACACAGTAAAAATAAAGACTGATATGATGATGAATGTATCGAACTTACCAAGGTAAAGAATGAAGCATATAAAAAGATGCTAAATAGAAATACCAGAAACAATACAGAAGAATATAAAAGAGCCAGAAAAGAAGAAAAAAGACTTCACAAAACAAAGAAAAGAGCTTTTGAAGAGGAAAACCTAAGAAAAATTGAAAATCTTAAAACCCTAAATGAATGTAGAGCATTCTATCGAAGGGTTAATCATAGTCGCTCTGACTTTAAACCAAGTTCTACTCTTTGTCGAAATGAACAAGGGGAAATTTTGGCTAAAAAACAGGAAATTCTTTCAAGATGGGTTGAACATTTTAACAATCTTCTAAACTCAGAAAATCCACAGGAGAATCATAGACACAACTCAGTAAATGTAAATAATGATGAAATAATTCCCATCCCAGAGAGAGATGAGATTCAACTAGCAATTAATGAGCTAAAGAATTATAAAATCACCAGGACATGATCTTATAACTGCAGAATTACTAAAAAATGGATGTCCTCGGCTATATGATCATCTGTAAAAGTTAATTGTGAACATTTGGAACTCTGAAAAGCTTCCTTTAGAATGGAACATTAGTGTTTTGTGCCCTGTTCATAAGAAAGGAGACCCAATGGTTTGCTCCAATTATAGAGGCATTAGCTTACTATTCACGAGCTATAAAATTTTATCCAACATTCTGTTTATGAGACTAAAACCATTCGTTGATTCTGAATTCTGATTTAAATTATCAATGCGAATTTAGGAGTGGAAAATCTACTGTTGATCAAATTTTTTGTTTACGTCAAATTATTGAAAAATCAAAATGATATTGATACTCATCACTTGTTTGTAGACTTTAAATCAGCATTTGACAGTGTTAGTAGAAAGCATTTAAAAGATGCCATGTATGAATTCAAAATTCCAAGCAAGTTAATTAGACTTGTAATGTGTTCTATGGAGAAGACAAAATGTAAAATAAAATTCAATGGTGGGCACCATTTCTGAAGATCTCAGTGTCAATAATGGTGTTTGACGAGGCGACTCACTCTCGTGTCTGCTTTTTAATATTGCACTAGAAAAAGCTATTCGGGATTCAGATATTAACACTAGGGGTACCATCTTTTACAAATCAGTTCAGATACTAGCGTACGCTAATGATATTGATATAATTGTTAGAAACCTACCAGCCTTGAGAGAGGCCTTTCTGTCTTTGGAGATAGCTGCAAATAAAATGGATCTGGCAATAAATGATTCCAAGACTAAGTATATGGCTATACAAAAATCTCCACCAAATAATGCACATAATCGTTTGGAGATTGGCTCACATACATTTGAAACAGTTGACTGCTGTACTTACCTTGGATCTTGTGTTAACAACAAGAATGACACTATCTCTGAAATTTAGAATCGCATATCATTGGCCAATAAACCATTTTTTGGACTAAGCTCCATCCTTAAATCTTCTTTTCTTACAAGAAACACGAAATTATTAGTATATAAAACTCTTATTAGCCCAGTTCTAGCATATGTTTCAGAAACCTGGCCTTTGACTAGAACTGGAGAGAATAAAATAGCAGCCTTTGAAAAAAGGGTTCTGAGGAGAATTTTTGGGGGTGTCAAGGAAAATGGTATTTGGCGAAGACGTCTTAACTCAGAAATCTATAGATTGTTTGGTGAGCCTGATGTCATAAAAACCATCAAAATCAAAAGAATGAACTGGGCTGCCCACGTATCTAGGATGAAAGATGAAAACCCAGTAAAGAAAGTTTTGATCGCAAAACCTCTAACAACTCGTAGAAGAGGTAGACCAAAATTACGATGGATCGATTCAGTGGAAGAAGATTTTAACATTCTCAGGATAAAGAACTGGAAAATCCAGGCGAATAGTAGAACCTCCTGGAAGAATCTCCAGCAGAAGGCCTTGGCCCACCCTAGGCTGTCGTGCCAAATATGATAATGAATGACTGCGAAATAAAAAATTGTTTGAAATACTTAATTTTGTACTAATTAAGAGTCGTGTCATTATGAAATTACTTTTAGTAGGAATGTATTAATTTAGGATTATAAAAACAAAAAAATTAGAGAGTAAAAGCTAGAACCCAAAAGGTCTGGTAAGGCCCGTAAAAATATAAAAGTTGTCTTATATTTTATCTCATTGACTTTAATTTTATGTCATTCGAAAATCATGTCATAATGGAAGAAAAAAAACTGCATTTAATTCCATGTAATTATACTGCAACAATCAACAGAAATGTTAATTATAAATATTTACAACGCTAGACTACTCATTCTATTTTCACATCATTTTTCATAAATGTTCCATAAACTAGAAATAACAATCATACTTAAGCATTATCAACAAGAGACAAAATACATTTTAATTAAAGTTTGTTCATTCTACATTTGTGAATAACAATAACAGTACACAACCACATGAAGGTTTTAAATTTTTAATTAATAACATAAATGATCTTTTCTTAACAAAAAAAAATTGTCAAATTTTAAATAAAAACAAAAAATACTGTTAAACAAAGATAACAATAATATTTATTATTAATGTCGTAATAAAATAATAATTAAACAAGATTTTGGTAATGATATAATTCACAATGATATTTGCTTAACCTGTGTCTTAATTTTTTTAAAATATTTACACTTATTTTAATATTATCTGTCAGTTATAGGCTGAAGATAAATATATATTATAATATGATTTCTGTACCAGAAAAGACCTGGTTGACAGATTAATGTTATTTATATTATTATTTCAATGTTTTGTACTTTCTTCTTTAGAGTTTCATAAAAGCCTTGGAAGGTTCCTAGGTTTTCTCTTTAGTTTACTACTTTGTTAGCAGCTCTTTTCGGGACACCACCTATATAATATTAAGTGTCCTTTACGTGTGTGAAAGGTCAAATTAATTTCTACTTGTTCGCAATAGTTCTTTTATTTATTTTTTATATATATATTTTTATATATATATATATGTGATGTCCAGAAATATATGTCGGACAAAGGTAGTTGCCATTTGTTACCTATAAAGGAATAAATTGTTGTTGTACCCAATACTTGCCCGCAATGTGGTGTTTACCCGCAGTGGCGATGTCTTCACAGCTGTTTACGGGTTATTCCCCCAAGCGGAACTGAACAATGTGCGCAAGTATTGTATGTACCAAAAAGATTATTTTCAGTCAAGGATATTGTCTTTCTTTGTACTTATTCCCGGACACTGTGTATATATCCAAATCAAAAAGTGGTATTTTGAAAATTATAATTTAATGTTTTGATGCTGTTGATGGAGGCGGACAGTTTCAATACAGTAACACCTTCAGTGTTATCTAATATTTAAAGAGTATGCATTCAAAATTAATCTTAATAACTTTTTTATTAATTTATTATTTGGGGGGGTTAAGTTGGTGTAGGTCTCGGTGGTACAATACCATGCTAGGGTAGGGTACTTAAAAAATGCTGAGAAAGGCCGTAAGCGTACGTCTAGGTGTGCGGAGCTAGACTATAGGCGTGCACCAACTAGTCCTATCATACACATCCTCGCCGCTACTAGACCGCCGCCGCAGTCTGGTAGCGGGTCCGCTCTCCTGAGAGTGGACCGTACTCCCCGGATAATGTTGCGATCATACAGCGAGCCCTGCACATTACATCTACCTCGTGATCGCAATAGCAGAGTATGAAGGGCAAAGGCGAGCCACCGGCGCCATAACCGGATGCGTTAGCTAGGGGAAAACAACCCTGAAGAAAAATGTTTCATCAATGGACGCAAAACCTAAAGAGAATCTACCCCAGGAAGATACCGGCCATGCCGGAGAATCCCTCCCTGAGCATAGCTCGGGCTGCCCCACGAATTCTGGGGGGGGCACAGTTTTGCCACATGAGGAATGTACAACACAGGACAGACCAAGAATCTTAACTCAACAGATATTTCACCCAGGACTGTTTAACAGACCACGCTCATCATCCTTAACTGAGGTCACTAGGAAAACGACCAAAGATGTCGATATGCAGGTACAACGACATGAACAAAACACTTCTGTTGACAAACCCGCTGTGCCAGACTGGCAAAGAATACCGAAACAGAACCAGAAACGTATCCGCTTGCCTGACGAAAAGATAACAGCAACGAACGCCGCAAAACGAAGTAATGTGAAAATACCACAAATGAAGCCAACAATAATTAAACAGAAGGCTACTCATAAAATAGAACTCGACCAAAATCCCGCAATAAAAACACAAAATAGCTTCAGCTTGTTAAACACAGAAGATGCAGAAAAGACCACACAGAAAAAAGTTGTAAAAGAAACCAAACCACCTCAGATCATGCTGTATGGCATTGAAGATGTTGGAAAACTTACTTAATTCCTGGAAGAAGTAGCTAAAATATATATAGAAGGATCACATCAAAAAATCAACTAATCATATCTACTAATTCTGTAATCACGTACAAGGCCCTGATAGAACACATTAGAAGCAGAGGATTGATTGGACATACTTTCACCTGCAAAGATCAAAAAACTATGCGAATTGTTATTAAAAACCTACACTTCAGCACTCCAAAGGACGCTATAATAGCAGCAATAGAGTTGACTGGAAACACTGTGCAAGGAGAGATAGTGACCGCTCGTAAACCTGGAACGAAAGAACCTTTAAACATATTCTTTGTTAATGTAGTCCAGCATGAAAACAACAAACTAGTCAAGGAGATTAAATACATATACCATCAAAAAGTGCATATAGAAGACCCGAAAAGAAAAAACACCATTGTACAATGTATGAGATGCCGAAGGATGCCACGTGTATAAAGAAATATACGCAAGAAAACAAGTAGTACAGAACACTTACCTTCAACCAAGAAGCAGCAACCAAAACCCACGGACGCCTGCGAAGACAGCACCTGAAAAACAAAGAAATACGGAGAACATAACAAATACTACTCACCTAGAAGCTACCCCTACAATTACCAACAAGGTAGAACATCAAAAAACTTACAGTGAAGCTATTAAAACACAGGAAAGGTCCACTGCAGGCAACCTGAAAGAAAAAGTTAAAGCATACAATAACAATAGTGAAGAAAAATCACAGAGAACAAATTTCACACAAATAGAACCACAGGAGAAATCCAATGACCACATAAATAGATTAGAATCACTTATAATTAAGCAGGCTGAAAGAATCGATCAACTGCTTTCACAATTTAGCACAATGATGAATCTCATCACGAGCCTCATCGACAGGCTTTCAAAATGATTTCACTCATTATTGCCACCTGGAACATAAATGGTTTGTCACCTAATATACAGGAACTGGGTATATTACTGACATCCAATAAAATTTACATTGCTCTAATATCTGAAACACATTTAAATGACCGTAAAACAGTTAAGCTGGACAATTATGACATTTATACCACTAATCACCCTGATGAAAAATCACATGGTGGGACTGCGATCTTTATCAAAAAGAATATAAATCACTATTTTTATGGTGAACTCAAAGAAAACTGGATACAGGCTACTACAATCACTGTACATGAAAAAATGGGCCCTATAAACATTAGCGCTATCTATTGTCCACCAGGACAAAATATTAAAAAAAACATGTTTGACAGCTACTTCAACACCTTAGGACACAGATTTATCAGTGGTGGGGACTGGAACAGCAAACATACGTGTTGGGGCTCCAGACTAATCACCACAAGAGGATGCGAACTCAAGAAAAGTATTGACAGCAACAGACTTACAACGCTGGCTTCGGGTGAACCAACATACTGGCCCTCAGACCCATGTCGAACTCCGGATCTTCTGGACTTCTTTGTGGTGAAAGGTCTAGCGGACGTGTACTTTGACATAGAACCATCTCTTGATGCTATATCTGATCATTCTCCAGTTATAGCAACCTTCAGTGTAACAGCCATTCATAGAGAATAAAGAGAAACACTAAGTAATAGAAAAACTGACTGGAATGCATTCTCTGAATACTTAAAAGAGACTGCAAACCTAAAAATAAAACTAAAAACCGCAGAAGATATTGACTCAGCAACGTTCTACGCTACAAATCTTATTCAGGAGGCTGCATGGAGAGCCACTCCGACTGAAACAAAGCTCCCTTACAAGAACAATGTACCTTTAGAAATATGACTAAAGTTACAAGATAAACGGAAACAAAGACGACGTCTCCATCAGACTCAATCTGACCAAGACCGAAGAGAATATAACAAACTTGCTAGAGAACTTAAACAACTCATAAATGACAACCAGAACCACACATTCAATCAACAACTTTCCTCATTGTCGGCTCAAAAAAAGGATAACTACTCCTTATGGAAAATAACCAAAAACTTTAAAAGACCAACAAAGTTTGTTCCACTTATTAAGACATCTAATGGGACGTGGGCTAGAAGTACAAGTGAAAAAACGGAAACGTTCGCAAAACACCTTAGTGAAATCTTCACCCCAAATCACTCTACTATGAACGTATGAACGTATGAACTTTGAGAAGGAAGTTGATGAAATCATCAATAGCGACCAGCAGATGTCACTACCTCTGAAATTGGTGACTCCACAAGAAATAATTAGGACCATACGTAACTTGGAGAACAACAAGGCTCCTGGATTCGACCTCATAACTGGTGAAATTCTTAAACATCTACCAAGAAAGATGATAGTTCTACTGACAATGATACTTAATGCAATATTCAGAATTCAGTATTACCCAAAACTGTGGAAAGTATCAGTAATATGTATGATTGGAAAACCAGGAAAGCCACCTACTGAACCAGGCTCGTATAGACCTATAAGCCTTCTGCCTGTAATATCGAAGGTGTTCGAGAAAATATTTCTCAGCAGACTCAAACCAGTATTGGAAGAAAATAATATAATACCAGATCACCAATTTGGATTTCGGGAGAAGCATGCCACAGTGGAGCAGGTGCATCGCGTTGTACATAAAATCAGACAAAGTCTAGAGAAAAAAGAATATTGCTCTGCAGTATTCTTAGACATCCAACAGGCTTTCGATAGAGTCTGGCACAAGGGGCTCTTATTCAAACTAAAAACCTTCTTGCCTAACTCATTTTACATGATCCTCAGGTCTTACCTAGACCAACGGAGATTCCAAGTCAAATTTGAGGAAGAACTTTCAAATCTTTATGAAATGAAAGCCTCAGTACCGCAAGGATCAGTGCTAGGACCGACCCTGTACTCCATTTTCACAGCGGACTTACCCGGTACTGAGGAGGTGATAACTGCAACCTATGCCGATGATACTGCCTGCCTGGCGAGTGACACTGACCCTGATAAGGCTTCTCAAAAACTGCAGGTGCAACTGAACAAGATAGACTCATGGCTGCAGAGATGGAGAATCAAACCAAGTGTTGCGAAATCGATACAGATCACGTTTACTCTGCGTAAGGGAGACTGTCCACCAGTGTGCATGGACAACAAACCACTACCTACAGACAATAGTGTAAGATATCTTGGTCTGCACCTGGACCGACGTCTCACTTGGGCTAACCACTTAAAAATGAAGAGGAAGGAGGCCACCATTCATTTTCAGGGACTGTCCTGGTTAATTGGACGACAATCCCCGTTATCACTACACAACAAATTACTTGTGTATAAATCTATAATAAAGCCTATATGGACATATGGCATTGAACTCTGGGGCTCCTCGAGTAACTCAAATATCGAAATCCTTCAAAGATTCCAAAACATTGCGCTTAGAACCATATCCAGCTCACCCTGGTTCGTAAGAAATACGGAAATCCATGAACATTTGAAGATGTCAACAGTGAAAGAGGAAGTGACCGAGCACAGCAAAGAATATAAAAATAGACTAAAGGAACACAAGAATGAGCTAGCCAGAGACCTCTTGAATCCTCCAAGCATAACTCGCCTAAAAAGATGGCAAATACTAGACTAAGAGTCTACACAATAGTGATTGGTGGAACTCGCTGGAGCAACTCCAATAAATCCTGACAAATAGACCACATCTGATTATGGCCTACGGCCACAGCAGATATTAAAAGGGGGAAAAAAAAAAATTAATTAATTTATTCAAATCCCACGAATGTAAATTTAATTTTAGTCTAACGAAGAGACAATAAAGTGAAGTTCATTGTTCATGGTTGACATGAACCTCCACAAAAGCTTTAAAATTATTCACATTAGGTTATTTTTCATCAACCTGCATTAATCAACCTCATTCTTTCCCAGAACATAATATTTGATGAATGGAGCATTGTGACATCATTCATCATTGGGTTTTTGCATGGAATTTTATTATTATTCTTGGTCTTGAGAGAGGCTGTTATTGTACAAAGACTCAAGTTCTACTTGTCATCGACAATTGACAGCGCTTGTGTCACTAAATCCTATGGTGAGTATCAGAATCGTGAATTTTAATTTAATTGTATGATAGATATTTTAATTCAACATATGTTCTTCGAATTACAGGTTTCAATGCATCGAGTACTCTTTACGAATTTAGCTCCATAGTACAACATCATAGTACAACGTCGCATGACCATGTCGTATTGGATTATGCTTTGTTTTACAGTATCCTAAGCGCATTAATTAGTTATGCATTTGTGTTGATTCAACTTATTCAATAGCTGATCGGTAACAATATGCTGTAATGACATTTCTTCACATTATGTTTATCCCTTCGAAGCAAACTATTTAGTTAAACAAAATGTGTAAATTTGATGAAAATATTTTTTGGTTAATATGAAGCATTTCATCTTATTTTCAATGTAATTATAATTGTTGATTAAATATTAAAATTTAATCCAGGTCCTAATAGCGATAGTAGATTGTCTCTTTGCTTGTGCACATGAGTGTTTCCACTATTTTTTGGTAGGATGTTTAAGAAATTATGTATTGTAATTGTTTTTGGCATTTTCGTCTGTCTGTACACCAGTGTGTGCTTTACACAAAATCTACTTAACAAGTCTTCACAAAGTTTTCATTGCTTTCTTTAAGGAGATGTAATATTTTACGGTGTAGAAATAATTGAGACTGATGAAGAACATAAGTTAAGTCTAGCTTCTAATATGAAGGAAATTATTGTAGTGGAGGAAATAACTTCGAAAGTTCAAATGAAACGAGTGAGATTCAATGTCATCGGTATGTAATGGAATTTAGTAACTGTGAATTCCATTTATAAAATATATTTAAATATTATTATGAATAAAGCATATTTGACTCTGTGTTTTGGCCTCAGTATAAAATACATCATATCTACTGACATATGGCCTCTTGGGTAGTAAACCGCATAAAATTGCTCCAACAAGAAAACAAATATAACTATTGTGTGGCGGTTATGTTTTTCTTAATGAAATATTTTCACAAGACTGATTCATTATTCTGAACTAAAATGTTTTTGCTGAACATGAAATACAATTGTGTGTGTATGAATTGCAATTCACACACGGTAGAAGTGAAACTTCAGTATTCAAGTACTTACTTATCCACCCAAATAAAAGCATAATTTTATGATCGGAATATAGTTTTATCGATTCAAAATTTACTTTTTCATGTACATATTTAGTTATGGTTAGTTATTTCTATCATGTTTTAAAGTGATAGTATGCAACACTATTTTAAATAAAAATTAATGAGAAGTGTCGTAGAACACCTGGTTGGAACGAAATTCCTTTCGTTATATATTATGTTTTAAATATATATTAATTACATGAAAAAAATATTTCAGCATAATAAAACATTGTTAATCGTAAGATATGAAAAAATAATAAAGTCTTTTAATTTCAAAATTGTTGTTTCAGTTCGACGTATTTTATAACTTAAAATGTAAGAAAAGTTCATCTGTCAAGAATATGCTAGTGAAGTTGCGGCAAATGGTCAGCAATGAGCACTCGCTGTAACTTCATTATTCTTTACAATAGGGAAATATAGAGGCTTTTAGCACTTGGAAACGCAAAAGTACTATGTCACTTGCACAATTAAAATAACTAACCTTAAAAGAATATACTCGTAAATAATGAAATTTTAATTCCTAAGACAATTAAATTTAAACTTAAAATTAACTTTAAATTTGTTTGATTTAATAAATAAATTTTGAAATAATAAAATGAGAAAACATTAAATTTTAAACTAATTAATGTTGAAATTATTCTTAAATTTAATTTATTTATAAATAATTAAAATAAAAATAATTAAGTATTAACTTAAAATTAACTTTACATTTAATTTAATTGATTAAATAAAAAATAAATAAATTAATAAAGTAAAAAAAAAATTAATTGGTAGAATGATGAAATTTAATTCTAAAATTAATTTTAAATTTAATTCAATTTTCAAATAATGAAAATAAAAATAATTTAATTTTAAAATATATAAATTTTTTATTTTTAATCTAATTAAAATTAATTTTAATATGAAATTATATCATTCTAAAAATTATTTTTTTATTTCATCAAACAATCTGAATAAAGTTTAATTAACAATGACTATGAAAATAAATGGGAAAGTAATAATGAAAACAAAATGAACTTGCCGAAAATTTATTGTAATTTAACAATTTCAAGTATTCAATAAAAGATGAAATAATCATTTATAATTTATAATGCAAATAAATACATATTGAATTGGAAACAGTCTGGTGGATGATTAAACGATTGGCTTACAATTGAAAACCAGTAGAAAAAAAATACATTGACATTTAACATCAACATGATCGATGTTTAACGTAAGAGACAAATCTCATTTTAAGATGATTTTTATTGGGCATCTTCACTGTTGTAAATATCAATACAACATAAATAACTTTAAATTATACTATTACAAAAATAGCCAAAAAATAAAAAAACAATGATAACAAAAAAAATAAGTGAAAAGAATAAACATAATAATAAAATTTATGACATTTGAATCACGCACCCAGTATGGTGCCATCTATCGAAATGTTTAGTACAATTTGATAAGTTGCAGCGCTACTTTGATCAGTCAATTAGTTAATAAGTTCCTCAAATTTTAAATAAAGATGTGAAAAATATTTTTCATTTTTACTCAATATTTTAATCATAATAAAAATAATTTACCTTTGTATATTAAGATCTCAACCATCATCACAATGGTTCGTTGGTCTAGTGGTATGATTGTCGCTTAGGGTGCAAGATATCCCGGGTTCAAATCCCGGACTAGCCCAAAAATTTTTACTTTAATTTATTTATATTATACACAAAATAATACACCACGCTAGTTTCTTAATAAAAATTTGTAATATGCTGGCGCATACACACGTATTGACATACACATGTAGAATGCTTGAACCAGAGCAAGTGTTAGACAGTGTGTTGTTTCTCTGTTGTGATGCATTTTCGTTTCATCTAGTTTTAAATCACAACTAAAGAAGTTTCACTTCAAAAACAACTGTTTCCGAGATAATTGCCTTGAAAATTTATAATTTAAAAAAATAAATGTGTTATTTCGTTTTTATCATAAAAATATTTTGTCCCATTATTATCCACTAAACTAAGTTTATAGAGAAAATACTATTTGTAGAATATTTAATTTGTTCTATCTTTTTATTATTCAGAATGAAATGAATCGCTCATGTGAAGAAAAATCCTCATAGTTTGTATAAAGCAATTTTTTTAAAAATATACATTAAATGAATTATTTTGTAGCTGTAAGTACTTTTATTTCTTATTTTAAATAAATTTGAAAACTTTCTTGCATTTATTTTCTTTACTTTATTTATTTAAAAAAACATTAGATTTAAAAAAATGTCTCGCTCACTAATTTCTGTATTTAAGCTCGATATACTAATAACTTAATAATTACCTACTAAATTATTACCATTCGTGTATAATAACGCATTCATAAATTAATTAAGGGATATATTAAATTTAGATTAATTTCAATTGAATTCTTAAACATCCTCTTTTATTACAAAATATGGTCCAAATCTAAATCTTCAACTCTTAACAGGAGCCTGTAAATTTTTAAAGTAAATAAAATTATGAATTGATGAAATACCAACACAAAACTTAAATTTAGTACGTATTACATTAAAAGAAAATATTTTCGATAGTATGGAATGAAGTCGTTGGAAAAAATACATAACTTTATTTATTTCAAAACAATTTTTTTTAGTTAGTTTTTACTTATATACCACTGGTTTGCCCTTTTCTATACTCTATAATAATATTTTATAATTTTAGCCTAGGGTAACGTCATTATTAAAGCACTTTAGGATCCATTTATCTTATATAACTGGAAGAGACACTACTGTACAAGAAAGTGATAAAGACATACTGCATAATTTGTTCTCATATTTTTTCTTATGGCGGCATCTTTCCCTGCTGATCATGCGTGATAAATGGTACATAAAGGTTTAAGTATACAATAAATAAAAATTGTTACTACTCAGTTACCTTATTATTGTAGAAAAATGTCAATTAATTAGGTGGGAAAACAATATCCATGTTCAGTATAGTCCGGCAAACATATAGACCCGGTTGGAAAATTAGTTTTATACAAATTTATAGATTTTGAACTTCAATGCTATTTAGTAATATTTGGTCATGGTTTCATTAAATTTGTAATTTAATTTATTTCCTGCTATTTAAATTGAACATACTCATAAAACTGTCAGTTATTCCACCCCTATCTAGGTTACAAACTTTTAAGTAACCACGTGAATGTCTCGTGCTATCGCTGAGAGACAAACAATTCAAACGGGCTCTGATTGGGTATTTTCCCCACCACAATATTTTTGTAAATCAAGGTTGTTTAAGTGCTTGTATCTTTGTAAAAAAAGTATGCCTTAGATGAGAATGCCATATCAAAATAAATGTGATGGTAAATATAAAGAAAGTAACATTGTGATTGTTCACCGTGTCAAAAGTATGGACAAAGAATGATGGAATTGAGAGATAGAAGTAATCAAGTGGAAAAGTTGAATGTAAAGTCATAAGTATGTTGAAGTTCTATGTAAAGTTGTAAATAGAAAGAATGCCAGAAAGTTAGAAATAAATTAAAGTGAATAATGTTTAAAAGACGTTACAATATTTAAGAGATAATAATGCAAGTGGATACATAATAATGCAAGTTTAAGAGATAATAATACAGATAAACAATGAAACCTGCGTGAAAGCATATTAGAGAATGAGTGACACAATGAAGTACATCATGACAGAAGAGTGTAGCATTTTATTATCACCGTTGATCCTGATTAAGTGAGAACATATTCAATTTGTAAAAGATGTATGAAAAATATACTTTGACAATTATTTAGGTTGATTGAGATAAACTGAAAATCATTGTTTATTTTTAGAACATGTGTTTCATTTATACTTTATTATCCATATGCGAATAGTAGCATTGTCAAAACTGAATATATTGTTTTCAACAAATGTTACAAGAATGGTTCAAAATATTATTAATATTAAATTTTCGTACCATCTTTTGTAAGAATGTGTACCAATGGACTGTTTAACTGTAACGTTAGGGTTTCGTTTTCAAACTAGGCACATACATTAACTTTAATGACTGAACAGCACTTTTGTCTATTCTACCAACAAAACTTAAAGCTTTTTACTAGGTTGCATAAAAGAGAAAGAAGATTAAATTTTTCACATGTATTTATATGTTATAGAGTTTATGTACGACTCTTTATTCAATTGCAGGGCCCACATCATTTTAATACGTAATAGTAAAAACTGGTCAATAGAAAGGCTGTATCACTAGTTGAGAAAAAAAAATTTAATGGCTGCATATAGCCCTTGTTTAGTATGAATTTAGAAAGCCGACAAATTCTTACTATTGGCTTCCTAAAACTCAAGGTAACAACATAAAATGCGTTGCCAATGGTGCTCACATCATAACCAATATAATTTTACCAATCTATTGTATCACAGTGCACTGCAAAAAGAACTCAATCATTGTATACACCCTTATGAAAAATATGTTCTACCTTATTCCCAAATTTGTATTTCACTCTAACTTTAGGTAGGTTTAACTGGAAATGGTGACGTAAATTTAAACTTAGTTTAGGTAAACCTTTTAATTACAATACTTAATTTGAATTAATGTTACAACATTCTCAGTCTATCTTTTAAGTATGTGACACATCACATTGTAAATGAATTCACAGCTAGTGCACATAATAGAATTGTACTAATAAGGAGAAAATTCATGCGGAAAAGTATTGAAAAATAACATTTCACTCACCAGTCTTCTTGTATTTTAACTACAAACACCCATCTTGAAGATAAATTATTTAAAATATAATTTAGATGTGATTAAATCAGATTAAGTTAGCTATTATTGAACATTGCTCAAGATATAGATTCTATTAGTTGTGTAACACTCATTTGAATAAATGTATCATGTTTTCATTGGACTATTTAGTCTAATAACACAAGACTTGAAATCTCTTAACAAAAGACTTGAAATAAAACTATGTCTTTGTTTTTCTGTATAAAGCCCTTAAAGACAAATTATATAAGCTTAATGTAAAACTTGTTTTAAATTTAATACTAGGGTTTAAAATTTAATAGATTTCCCCACTTATTGAAGTGAGTCTCAAAATGGTTCATCTAAAGCATACACAGAGGGCATGTGGCAGGAACTTGGTCTGTGTAGTGGCTATTGGCCACAGCTTCGTTTGTGTGGATTCAGTGATTCAAGGGCACTTCTATGCAAGAGCACTTCTCTACAATGTCACTTTTCTAGGACCAACTGTTGCGACTACATGCTGATATGACAATCAATCTCTGAGTCTTTCTTGTTTAATAAGATTGATAATTACTATTTAGATTTTGAAAAGAAACACCCACATTAGTTTTCAATTCTATTCATCTTCACAGTGATGCAATAAATTGGTGAATTGCTAATAACATTTAAGAAATGCTCTTTATACATGTCTCTATCTTCCAGCTTTGTGAACTTGCAAGAAGTTGATGATATTGACAGAATTAATAACTATGATTAAAGTGAGTCAGTTCAATTTTATTTAAAGCACTGGTCTATGCCAATCTCTGTTCCTTAGCATACTGAGCTTAGTGATTATGTAGATTATAGTCTTATATAATTTATTAATTTATTTAAAGTTGTAAATTAAAGCCAGATTTCAATATGCACTGACGAGATATATTAATTGTTTTGTAATTGAGTAAAGTTTTATATGTCGACTGTGTAAAATAAATAGTCTTGTCATTACTATATTATTTAGCTAACTTATACTAAATAAAATAGATTTTTTTAGAAGATTTACAAAATCGTAAGGAAAGTAATTTCATTCCAAATTGACTTTCTTTTAAAAAACTAAAAAAATATAAATTTACAAGTTTTACAAATAAAGAAAGTTTAAAGCTTGATTGGCACTGGGTGATTCTAAAAAAATGGCTGTGGTAATTTGCCTTCTTTCACACAGCTCGGATTCTCATCTTAGCTGCGATATGCAGGAACAAAAAATACAATGTGTATATTGTTGTTTTTGAGAATTTTATTAGTTCTGAAGTAAGAGAAATGTATATATATATATATATATATATATATATATATACATATATATATGTATATATATACATATATATATACACATATATATACATATATATATATACATATACATATATATATATATATATATATATATATATGCACCAAACCATACTGCAACCCTCGTTATGAAAGTGAATTATCTCCTTTTGTTTAAATAATGATTCCCTTGAAAATTATCTTGTGCTTTTTCATAACATTATTCTTTGGTTTTCCTAAAAAAAATGTCTTGAAAGATCTAGGTAAGTTTTTTAGTTTTAACAGTTTTCATAATTTGCTCTTATATATTGATTGTTTCTCTATTGTCAATAATATTCAATTTTATTATTCTAGTGCAATTGAAATTATTTTAATTTAACATCATTAGTAATGTTAATAAAATACATCTTTCCTTGCGAATTGGTATAAAGTTTGTTTTAATTTAGTTCATGTTTATTTGGTTTACATGAATATTTATTGTTATTCAAGTTATACCTGTTATAAAATCTATTAAAATGGTAAACATTTTTTTGAGATCTTTCGTTTCATGTTGTTATCTGGCCCATTTTGTTTTTTAACTTTCTGTCTAAGAATCACCTGTGACAATGTATAAATTATTTATCAAAGTTATAATGCAAATTTATTATATATCTCAATGTCTTTGCTGTTTATTTAAACAAGTCAACTCATACTTTTTCCAGAAATAAACTGAAGACATTATTAATTCTTTTCGTAGACTGTGAAAATGACTGAAACATTCTCAATCTGAGATATATAAGTTCTTGAATCAAGCAGTCGTCATTTCTGTTATTGCTAAAATGAATAATTTACATTTATCTGGCTTCAAGCCACGTTGGATTATTGTTTCTTGTGCTAATTGGGACAAATTTATTAACTTGTAATTCTAATCATCTAATAATTAATCTTATGAGAAATCCATATATCGGGTTACCGGGAGTTACGCAATCTCATATAACACATTAAATACTATGAATATGTACAATTCACCACTCTCACAATAAAATCTTGGATGAATATTTTTTTGAAGGATATCGTTACATTATCTTATGGGTCTATGGAGGCATCAGATATGGTACTTGTAAGATGTTGATTAAGCGTTGCGTTCTTGTGAAACGTAACATTCAAAGGACTGTGACCACATCTTAAATTCATATAACATAATGTTTATCAACAATATACTCCGATACAGGCTTTGATGGAACTTGTAATTTTTTGAACTTATTTCTATATTGCGTTTTTCCCGGCAACAGGAACTGTTGTGGAGTGGACAAGAAAAATTGTATAGACAGAAAAGTTACATTCATGCAGTATATAGATGCATTATATAAATTAATAACTTGCACAGTTTTACAGTAAAATTTTATTTAAGGGTCTAATTTATTCTTTCTAGATAAACAGTGCACTGCAGGTAGAAATGATTGTTGGTGTAAGAAAATACAATTAAACAGCAAATTAAAAAAAATAGGCTAACTAATTAATGTATCTATTAAGATGTTATCAAAGAACTCTATAATTATGTCATCATCCAACTCATATGAGGTGTATGATGACATAATTATGGAATATTTTATTAACAACTCGTTGAATTTACAGATGATACCTGCTTTCACAATTAAATGAACCTATGTGATGTAGTATTATTTCTACTTTCTTTAAGTTCTTTACCACAACCTAGGTTTCGTTGTATTACAACATCTCCAGGTGGGCTATTAGCAAGGATCTAGCATAGATCTTTGCTAATAGCCCACCTAAAGATGTTGTAATACAACGAAACCTAGGCTGTGGTAAAGAACTTAAAGAAAGTAGAAATAATACTACATCACGTAGGTTCATTTAATTGTGAATAATTAATTTCTACAAAATTACGCCAAATATATTCGATACCTGCTTTTCAAAATAACTTAAAAAATGCACATCAATCAAATTAAAACTCATGCCCCTTCCCATGAACCGTCCCGAATATTTTCACGGCTTTACTTGATTAAAAAATGTTGATGAAGTTCTATTCGGATCTCAACAAAACTCAATCATAAATAAATTAAGTGATTATTAAAACTTGTGTATTCACAAGTAAATACAATGACCTTTTCAAGTTTTGGTCAACTTATTAAATATAGGTGAGCAATTCAATATATACATACATATCCTCCGCATTATATTAGATATTACACACGCTTACGGTCTGTCCCGCTAATTATAATTGGTAAAAACAGTAAATTTATTACACACTCGTGGCGAGCAAATATTATTTGATGCAAAATTTATTTTATGAACATTTACAAAAACACTTAGAAAAGCATTTGCTTCTAATTTGATCCATAAAATATTCAAAATCTATCCCATAATGGATGTGAGCAGCTTACTGCATAACGTGATGTGAAATATTTTATTGTAGACTGAAAATTTTCTGCTTTCGTACATCTCTAACGACAATAAGCAGCCATTATAATGATGACTAAAATTTAGAAGAAAATTGTTACCATTGGTTTTCTTGCCAAATATTAGCGATGAATATTGTATACTGTAATATATTTTAGCAATCTGTGCTGCTATACGCTGTACACGATGCGGTCGATCTGAATAAAGTGACAAATTAAGCCTAGTTGATGAAAAAGGGATAATGTTCAGTAAAATAAAACTTTAATTTTTTGATATAAAGCCTTGATGCGAGACATGATGTCTTCTTTGGGAGGCGGTTGAATAATGTTTGTATATAATCATAGCATGTTATTCTCCTCACTATATTTTGTTTTTCATTTTGTTGTCCCTTGGATACATGTAGGCAACTTGCTGTCATTATTAGCTTTCGGTTAGAAATATCCATTTGGATAATATTGGATATGTTACACCCGATCATTTAATATAACTATTTGCGCATGTATAATTATTTGCCGGTTTTAACCTGTTTTTCAAAAATTCTTGCTCTATGACGATATGTAGTATTAAATATTTTTCATTTAAAACTTAGTGTTCAATTAATCCCTAAATAGATACATAAAGTACTAAATGCATTTTCAATTTTAATTTCTATACTCTATTAAATTTTTTTTTCAATTCCATCCGTGCTATCTTAATAAATCTGATTATTTTATTAAGACATCTGAATATCATGTTCTGTTTCCATAGGTTTTAGTATCCATCTTTTGGTATATACGTATATAATATTTGGAGGAATTTACACCTATTTTAAAATGTTCCGGTAAGAAAACCACATAAATAATTTTTTTATTTTTTCTAAATTCATATGGTTAAATATTTAAATCGTAATATAAATGGAACACATATTTTGGTAGCAGATAACAATTGATGATACTTAAAATTTTTATCAGAACTTCATTCGGTGACGATTACGTTGAATTTTCTCAGAGTCAAAATGATGCATGTAAGATAACACTGTTCCCAAGAAGATATTGGTCACATTATTGTCGTTTCTATAGTGATGTTGTCTCTAGAGAGCTTTTAAACAAATCTTTGTATTGTGAATATTAACTAGATGATAAATATGTAATTATTGTCCTTGCTCGACGACGACAACATTGCACGGGCACGCGTCTTATTATTAGTTTGATTAAATTGTATTCGGCTTACATATTTTATCATCACAGTCATTGGATGTAGTCAAGTGACATATTATAACGAATGACAAAGACAGGAAAAGACAGAAGAGTATAAGTGTGTTTTTGGGCAGTCAACTATTGTTGGTGATGTGTTTCCATGTCCATCCTCGCTGACGGCAACTATATCAGATTCCGCTAGTTTTTTCCAAGATGCAATATAGGTACGTATCACTTATCGATTACTCATAACTCTGAATTGATTAAACATTTAGGCCGGCATTCAGAGACAAGTTTGAGTTTCATTTCAATATCTGTATTCCCGAATTACTGTTCATTTATTTACTAATCTTTCTACGCTACAGGGAAAAAAACTTAACACAAATTACTTTGATTTCTATTATAAATTTCTATATTAAACAGCTTCCACAAAAATTCTTAGAGATGAAAAATGAAAAAAATTAGTTTTCATATAATTTTTATCAGTTAGAAAAGGAAAATTTGACGTTGACCACAATAAAATTTACCGTACATCACGATAAAATATTGCTTACTTTCAAACATAAGAATTTTTAATCAGATTTAAGCAAAAAATTGATAATTACAATGTATAGTATTGAAAATTTTTACTTATTTTTACTTTGACTTATTTTTACTGGGGCTATTTAAACTTTAATGCCGGTAAGTTAGGATATCAGTCCGATACGTGCGCTCAAAAGAGATGACGTATTTGTTGGGCGTCTTTGGCTTTTTCTGACCGTTGTCAACACAAATTAACTCATATCGTGTCGTTTTTTGTAACTACTATATATTTCTATATAGTTTTTCACTTTCGATGAATTATTCAACAATTAGTTTATATAGGTACTCATATTTAAATGTCTGTTAAATGATGAGAACTTTTTCAAATAACTATTAATAAATATTTATTTCTGTCGCAAGGGATATAGCATCAGAACAGTGAGGTTAGGTAATATTATTGTGGAGTCATAAATGTAGTAAAGTTTTTCATATTTTGTAATTAATTTTTATTTTTATGTAATAAAAAAATTACATCTGCAGTGTTATTGTAAATAATTTTTATCTCTAGATATAAATAAATATTTACAAAAAATATATAAATTTGTGTTTGAAAAAATTATTTTTAATTTTTTTGTCCCATTTTTATCAAACAGCTGGACATAAAGCTCAGATCGATGTATTGGCTCACAGGTCCTAAATCGAGACTTACGCGGGAAAGCAAACTAGCCATCTACAAGTATATACTAAAACCAATCTGGACATACGGGATTCAGCTATGGGGTACAGCAAGCAACAGAAATATCGAGATTCTCGAAAGATTCCAGAGTAAAGCACTTAGAGCATTGATAAATGCCCCTTACTACGTGAGCAACAAATATATACACGAGGACCTAAAAATCAACACTGTTAAGCAGGAGATTGCCAGATATAGCGAAAAGTATCAGAAAAGAATAGCAACACATGTCAATGAGCTGATAACACAGCTTGAGGGCACAGGAAGTGTCACATACTTCTGTCTCAAACGGCATAGTGTACCTGCACTATCTGCGAGATTTGACAGCAAATGACAGGAACTCGCCTAAACGGGGTCCTTCTGACCACAAACGACATTAACTTCAATGGATTGGCCCATTGTGTCAACACACAGATTGCCAAGTTACAGACAGATAAAAAAAAAAAATAAAAATATTTTTATCAATGCAAAAAGATGTACATAAAGTCAATTTAATTATAATAATGCAGACCAAAAAGTATAACTATAAATTTTATTTGGCTACTGTTTCGCGCTATGGTAATTTTTAGCAGGGTCCTTCTTAAATTTAATTATAATCTCCATTCCGTGTATGTAAGTTAATGCATGTGTTATGATAATTTATTTGTGTTAACCGTAACTTATTTAATTTTATTTTATATTTACAGATAAACCACTTAACAACAAGGACGTTACAAATATTCTTACCGATGAAGAAAAATATCAATGGTTGAAAAATGTTTGGCAACCTGCAACAGGCTTTCAGTTTCCACAGGTACAAGAAGGAAAAAAAACAGGTCTTTTCAAATGAACTGGCTAAAGGTACATGAATGGCTTGCATACAGCAAAGTTGCTGGTGACGGATTGTGTAAGATGTGTATTATTTTTGGACGGCGTGAAGTGGGCACGAATGATGTAAAGCTAGAAAAGTTGGTGACGGAACCGCTGAAAACATTTAAAAAAAGTATTGAAATACTAACACACCATGAGAACACGAAATACCACCAATCTAATATGATAGCATTTAAAAATTTTTTGAAGATAATGGAGGGAAAGTCGATGGATGTTGTAGTCCAAATGAGACCTCAAGAAAGAAAAACAATTGAAGAGAATCGTAAAAAACTTGTACCCATTATAAAAACTGTTATATTATGTGGAAGGCAAAATATACCATTAAGAAGACATAGAGATGATGGTTATTTAGAATCAGAAATTTCTTTTGGACTAGGTAATTTTCGAGCGCTATTGAAATTCAGAATCGACACTGGGAACAAGATACTGCCTGATCACGTTAGAGATTGTGCTAAAATGCTTCTTATATTAGCAAGTCAACACAAAATGATTTTGTCGAGTGCTGTGAGGAGTTAACAAACAAAATTAAAAAAGCCAAATATTTTACTATTATAGCAAATGAGACCACAGATATTTCTATTAGTGAGCAACTGTCCATTTATATTCGTTATTTCGATGTTGATACGAATGAAATTCAAGAAGAAACGAATGAAATTCAAGAAGACATTCTTAAATTTGTTAAAGTTGTACATCTTACTGGTGAAAATATTTCTCGTCATATTTTGGAGACGTTAGAAAGCTTGCATTTAGACATTTCGTTATGCCGCGGTCAAGCATATGATGGAGGAGCCAATATGAGTAGTAAAATAAAAGGTGTTCATGCATATGTGTCCAATATTCAGTCTTTGGCTTTTTACACACACTGTGCAAGTCACCAACTCAACTAAGCCATTAGTATAGCTTGCACTGTGCCTAGCAAAAGAAATTCTGTGGGGGTTATTTCGACCGTTGCAACTTTCTCCGTGAGTCAGCTGGATGAATTCATATCCTCCTAGAAAAAATGCAAGCTAATTTACCTAAGGAAAAACAAAACATACTAAAGAAAATGTGTGAGACGAGATGGGTGGAAAGACATGAAGCAGTTCTAACATTTTTGGACGTTTCGCCGTGTCTTTCTGCAATTTTGCAAAAAATTACCGATAAAGGGGATAAACATGCTACAAATATATTTTCATTGCTGTAAGCAGTAATCTCGCCGGAATTCCTTGTAAGCTCGGTCATCCTCGCTGATATTTTAGGAATCACTCTCCCTTTATCTCGGTCCTTACAAACCATCGAAGTTGATTAAAGCTATGAAATTTGTTGATATGACTACAGCCAGCATCCAAAAGCCACAGCTTTTTGATAAAGTTGAAGGCCTGGCAAATGAAATTGGAACAGAAATCACGGTCTGCAGAGTAGCCAACGGTCAATCCAACAGATCTAACATTCAGGTTCAGTCTGCTGAAGAGTATTACCGATTATCGGTGTACATTCCTTTTCTGGATTATTTATTGAACGAAATGTCTCTAGATTTCCCAAAACTCAGCTGCAGAGAATTGGACAGTTACAAAAGTTACTGTTGCATAAATTTGGTAACGACTTAAAATATATCTTCCCAACAGGACAGAAGGTCGTTTAAATGGACTGGCTTTAATGCATATTCATCAAGACATTGCATCATTGATGAAGTATTGGATATATTCAGCAGGAACATAAAAAACTTTCATTTAATTATTTGTAACTTTTGTATTAAAATACAGGTAAATAATAAAAATTATATTATTTCCAATATGTCTTTATTAACAATTAATTTTAAGAACTTATGAGGACACTCGTTGCCAACTTGGTTGTGCCCCTCCCAGAAAAAAATTCTGGATCCGCCCTAGCTTACATATATGTGAAATTGAAATGATTAATGCTTTAGTATGTTATACTAACGTGTATGATTGGGTCACCCAAGGAAATAAAGATTAGACTATGAAATAGTGTGTTTTTAGTCAGTCCAGGGGATTTGCTTAAGGTTATTAGTTTTAGTTTTCATTTCAATAATTTCCTGTAGCCTGTAGAGATTGCAAATCTATGTAAAAAGTAATTGTGGATATTTTGCGGCTTTTTAGGAGAAGACCTGATTAAACCTAGTTAAGTAAGCTGCCTGTGGTTACCCTTATCAAAGTTTTCAATGTACATATTTTATTCTTACTAAAATTACCAATATGTATTCTGTTGTATGTGTGTCTACGAAATGTCATCCATACCTACTTTATCCTGTAATTTATATTTCATTTTTAAATTAAATATTTTTGAATTAACAACAAAGTTATCTTTTTTTATTCTTGTAAGCCCTCCCTTCCTATAAATACATTTTACTCGACTACTCTGCTGCCCACGGTGGGCGTACCGCAAGCGAAGTAAACGGGCTATTTCCTCCCAACATCATTTATAATTTCAGCACTTGCACCCAAATTTTTCATCACTGGTGAAAGTATAACTGTAATTCATTTTGATCGCATGCCTACTAGAGTGCGCCAGGATCTTCATTGCACCCGGATGCTACATGGGCTAGAGCCGGCATTGAATTCAAGTATTGATGAAAAACATAACTTTGGATTAGATTGTCCAGTGAATGACAAAATCTGGACTTTCCACTTCACACTTGAAACCAAATAACAATAACAACATAACGGCATTATTTTTCATTCAAGCTCCAGAAATTAAACTAACAAAGTCTGCCTGCAAAGTCACGCAACTTGGTTTCATCATTAAAATGGGGTATTTTTGGTCGACCTTGTGTCTTATAGGACCATAATAAACACTGATAGGCATTGTGAGACTCTCAAAACAGTCAAGCAGGTGATTCAAAACCAGAGAAATAGAATGTTCAACTAGAACATTTGCCATCTCCACTACAATGCTTGGCTCCCACACCGCCTGTAGGAACATTGCTCTTCTGCAAGAATTCGGATGGAACATATTCACTCACTCACCTTATAGTTCAGTTCAGACTTTGCACCAAGTGACTACTGTCTCCTAAGTTAAAAGAACAATTAGCTTCAGCGGTGATGAGATGAAAAAGCAGTACGCAGCTTCTTCGATAACATGGCAGTAAGATAGTATGACACAAGCATACAAAAAATGCCTCCAAAAATGCATTGACCAAAATGGTGATTACGTCGAAAAACACATGAATGTTCAAGCGTTAAAATTATGTACCAATTATTAATAACAACTTTTTTCTAGTTTCAAAAAACAAGGACACTTGTACTTGGGGTGGCAACTATATTAAGCAAAATAATTTTTTACCTAAAAATCTTTCTTGTCGAGTTTTAAACAAGTTGAGATAATCTCAGAACCTTGAAATGAAATTGTGGAATCTAATAATTAAACTTACTGCATCAAATTTACAGATATCACAGCGCAACTTTGGTGCAATTTATCTAACTAAAAAGATTCTAAAAATATTTCTTCGTTTTGTCTTTTGTATCACTATTATTGAAAATGTAGAAAAAAAGTAAACGTTACTTGTTTAAAAAACCTGTGATAATATCTTAAAATCCTTGTATTATACCAAATTCAAAGTACAAAACCCGAAGTGAAAATTAAAACTATGCAATAATGTATTTTTTAATTGATATTTGGTATTGATAATATGATTATACCTAAGCTAGGCAAGAATTATTAATGGGGAGGGCGCAGACACAATTTACTCATACCAAGAAGATCAATATTACATTCTGTTGCTTTTGTTAAGCACACAATAGATTTTACAAGGCCATAAACTAATGAATGTTTAGTCAACAGATATTTAATCCATACAGTAAACGTCTGTTAGTGCTTAAACACTCAGTATAAAACTTGTGCTGGAAAACAGTTGCGGAACAAAAATATTTTACAAATATCAATATGGCCGATTCAATTGAAGATACACTTTGGCCAATTCTAATATACCAGCATATTTGTGGTGTTTGTCGGAAAACTGTCAATCGTATTCCCATCAGATTTATTTCATGGGGTGGAAAGTTTTATAGCTTGTTAATAATGGTAACATTGATTGTGGTGCATGTTGCTAATGGCATTCTGTTCTTAAGCGATCAGTTCACCATTATAGCATACGGTACACTTCGAATAATTCATGCTCTGTATTTATTATTGATTGATATAAGTTGTGACAGAAATAAATTCAAAGGGTTGATTCTGAAAATTCAAGAAATGGATAGTCTTTTCAAATTAGGAGATAGAAAAAATGTTTTGAGACACGATAAGTGTCGAAACCTCATAGTTATTGGCATTATTATTCCCTATCATATTCTTCATACCGCTTTAGCTGTATACGGAGCAACAAAACATGATCTAGATATTTTCTCCTCTACTCTGTTTGTTATCACAACTACAATAAGTTTCGATTTAGAAATAATATTGTTTTGTTTGATATTGTTTAGTCTAACAAAACGTGTGGAAATATTGAATGTTTTCTTAAAATTAAAAAATAAGCAAAACATGATCGCAAATGTTGACTATATGTTTGGGAGTCTTCAGCATAATTCCGATTCTAGTTACCATTTTACCTTTGTGTTACCTCTAAAGGAAAATTCCGTTCATTATTTATCCCAATTCTACATTCATTTGTTGGACTTGTGTCACTATTTAAACAAGATGTTTGAATTACAGGTTTGCACTAATCATTTAAATTTAAAAGTTAAAATAGCAGATAAAAAATACTTGAATGTTACAACAACATTTAATTTGAACTAACATTTTATTTTTTAGCTCCTCATGTCACTCGCTGTAATGTTTTTTGGCACACTTATTAGCATTTACTCTTTTCTTGAAGATTTAAAATACGATGTAAGTTTTATTGACAAACATATTTATTAAATTAATTTACATTTAATAAACTACGAATTTACAGACGAACATACTGTGAAAACTTAACAAGTAGTCAATGATGCATAAAACAAAAATTTTCTTGGTTTCTTCACTTCTAGTTTGACTACATTTAGACTTTTCTTTACGTATGGGATGGGACAAATGGGTGGGAGAAGTGTATAAACGACAAGTGTTACACTATCATGAAGATGCCTCCAACCAGTGGTTTATGAATTTGGGTTTAGAAAGAACAGTTACTTTCTTTTTATATAAAGCAAACACGCAAACCTGTTACATTTGTTTTATAAAAAATAAAGTAACAAAATTATTATTTCCACTTTCCTAGCGATTGGGCTAGCAATGCATCTGAATAACATATGACATTTCACTTGTTTTTTAGCTATAACATTGTGGAATTCAGTCTTTTATAATATTTCTCTTCATTTTTCTGTTTTTTAAACTTATTACCTGATTTCATTTCCCAAAACCTAACATGACTGGTTGTGTCTTGCCCGCATTTATCATTATAAATTATGATTGTTACTTATTTACCAAAAAATAAAAATGATTTTCTAAAGTACTTCCATACATTATTTGAATAATTCTAATTAGATTATTACTAATTATATTATATACTTAGAGTTCAAATTTTATATTGTTTTTTATTTTTTCTTTAAGTTGCCAGTATTTTCACTTACTGCCTCACAAGTATTGATTCTATTGGTGAAAATTACTATTTACAAGTTTAGCTATTTTTTAATAAATCGTGAACCAGCGGACTCTGAATTATATAACATGTCAGCTTGGAAATAGAAAATTATAATAAATAGAGTGAATAAAGGAGAATTCAGTTTTTTTCAAAAATGTAACCTGTCCCTCACAGTATCTCATTATTTTCCTTTTCGTCATATATTTATTTACAAAGACAATATTTCAGAAATTGGACTCATCACTTTCCATCGCTTACGTTTTATGTCCATTTCCTTATGCTGTTTTGTTGGTGGCCATGTGTCTCATTTGTGAGAAAATGTATTTACAAATAGAAACTTCCAAACTACTTCTGACGTCAGTGAGAGTCCATGAAGAATTATGTAAGTGAACCATTTTACTTTACATTGCATTCAAATTTTTTTTATGTTTCTTTCCAATTCTTTCTAGGTCAGTGCTGAAGAGGCGAGTGCTTGTATGTTAGTGCAATAAAATCATAACCACACATTATTTAAATTAATATAATTCCAAACAACTCTCAAACAAAGGCACTGAGGATGCACTTTTGACATTAGTATTTACAAATCAATCAGAAGGTCAAGTTTTTTAACATCAGAAGAGAAAAGTATAGAATGGCCTCATACTGACTAGTTGTGGTAAAGCAATCGTACATATTTTCATTGAAGGAAAATTATTTTATCTATATGTAACCTTAAGTTACTCTGCAATGATCTATGTCCGCCGTGCTAAGGGCGCGACCACATAAAATTTTTTAATTATTTTTATGGAATTTTTGCAAAATTTAATTCTCTCATAAAAGACAATAAAACATAATAATGTTTACTATAGAAAATATGTTTTGGAATGTAGAATCATCAAACTGCAATCAATTTTGTTTACTTTTGGAAACATTTTTATTAAATTGCATTGTAATAAATGTGCGAGGTTAAATCGATAACTGGCGTTCTTACTTAATCAGCTTTGGCACCTGACAACAGGCTCTGACATTGAAGCATTTGAACCTAATAGCACCCCTAGTAATAAGCTAAGTGTGCACCGCTTTAATCCAATAAAAATGTTTTTGTTGATTATGTGTGTCCGTCTACTCACTATCGACTTGGCCATAGAATCTATTTTTGCCATTCAGAAATAAATTGCTGACCTTATATATGCATACTTAAAAATAAATTAGCGTAACATAATAAACATTTAACATTTTTATAAATACAGTAAGCAAGGTCTCAAACAAACTATATGGTAGCATTATTTGGTACTTACCTAATTAATTACGAAATTGCCTAACCCAACATAACACAGTTAAATGAATAATGTAAATATATAAATATTGAATGCAATAGACGTGAGAGGAAGCAGTTCAATATCTGACAGAGTAACATTACCTACTTGCCATGAAGTGGTTATTTAGTACAAGCTTACTTATTCACGATTCTGGTCCCTTTATACGATATAGGGTAAACTTCTGTCAAAACATTATTTTATGGCTGATATGAGGAATACCAATACGAGGAATTAAAGCAAACGCACACATTATATATAATGTAAATATATTTCATTTTAAATTTATTTTACAATGACATATGAGACCATTATACTCAACACTAATGTTATATTTTTGGAGGTTTGCTTTTGACATTCTCGATTCTGTTCCTTGGACTACATATTGGTAGGCGTGTCTAATCAAGTTAATACAATATTGACTACATGTTTTAATATTTATATTACAAAGAACTTATCAAATCTAATTCCAAAGCCACAAACAATTACAAGAACAATGTTTACGGTGTGAATTATTAAAACATAACATCTTAAAAAGAACAAAATATACTGCAGACATCTCATGGTGAATGTGTCACTTTATTTCTCCATGCCAAGAATTTTTTTTCATTACTCCATAACTTAAAAGGGAAAAAGTAACTTTTACGAGATCTATCATGTAACAGTTACTGTCAGATGATCTATCAAAACCCATTTGTCCATTTGACATAATTTTTCTTTTCAGAAACTGTTTGATTTAGAAACTATAATTTTATACAGGGTAAATATGATAATAAATTTTTTTTTATTTCGTGTATCATTTGGGATGCTAATTGAAAGAACAAATAATAAGGATTCCAAAGTTTTGCAAAAACATATATCATGAATTATATCGAAACTCAAATCTCGGAAACTGCTGAAAACTGTAATGATGATTCTAAATTTCATAGTTTTCAAGATATTCTCCATATTGTTATGCCTGTGAAACATACTACACAATATAGGTATATACATAGTTAAAAATTACATTAATATTTTGAAATATTTAATGTAACACACACCCTTGAAGTTTGCATGTGCCTAAAATCCTAGTGCATATAACCTATGTACTGAGGGTCCCACTCGTAGGTTTTCTCTCATTAATTTCTCCTACAAAGTTATATCTACATAATGTGGGAAAAGTTATAACAGATGAAAACAAATTTTTAGCATTTATTATATGGAAGAATCAGTTGGTAGAATTTTGAACAACATATAGAATTCTTTTATTGTTCCACTCACAAAACGCATTAATGACATTATTTTGCACAAAAGTGCACATCTCAAACACTAACATGAAATTAATTTTTTTATGTCAAGCATATAAATAAGATACACCAATATTAAATATTTCTTTTTATCTAATGTCCGACATCACGTGCAGCTTATTAAAAATAATGAGGATTTACTTGAAAAAGTGTGACAAATGCTAAAAACATGTCAAAACACTTTATTTTGCAGGTAATTAAATTATAATAAAACATACCTATGCCATGAAATTTTAAATTTAAGAACAAATTTTCTATTTATTAGATATTTGTAAAGGGAAAATTTATTTTTCTTGCTTTTTATGGCCTAAAAACGGGCCGTCTCCAGACTCGTCCGTCAGTTTTTGTGATGTGCATATTTTTTTTTTATTAATAAAATTTCAATGATGATATACATGTGCTCACTATAATAATAATGCTATACATGTAAACAGGTAGCACAAATGTTCATGTTCGTTGAAACTAACCAAATAATTTATTTTCATAATGTGCAGATAATTTTATTTCATATGACTATGTAAAAATTATAATAATTATTTATTATTACATTGTGTTCATTAAACTGCGGCTGGTTCTGTGCAGTAGTTATCAATCCCTTAATTTTAGAAGGTAGGAGGTATCTAAGACGAAATAAAAAATGGCATGTATTTATTGCTACATTTATTTACATACATTACCTACGCAAAATGTAGATCTCTACATTTATAGAACAATATTTAAAAGTATAAACCTATTTATTAAAATTTTGCTAAACATTTTGAAATGTACTCTTTAACTTCTGAAAGCATTGCCACTGTGTTATAAATATATACTACTTTGCCTCTTGTAAACACATAAACAGTAAACAGACTGCCCTGATTGATAGATTCTATAACCTGTTTTGTAAACTCAAATAATTCCATATTATAAACATACTCTATTCTCTTCTTTCAGCATCTAATGTCCGACGTCACGTGCAGCTCATTAAAAATATGATAGAAGCATCTGAACTGGGTCAATTTACAATTTGCCACTCATTCAACCTGCGAGCAGCAATGCTGCTTAGTTCTTTAGGATTGCTCATGAGTTACGCTGTTGTTCTGATTCAATTTATGAATGTTGGTGATCTGTTTTAACTTGTAAATAATAATTTGCCAAATTTGCTTTATCCAAATTTTACACTTCTTAGGGTTTGTCCAATTATGACACAACATTATTTGCAGATTCCTTATTATATGTGTGTTGATTTTAATTAATTTCTCATTTGTGCATCCATCTATTCACCGCTTTTCCCCTTTGAAAAGTATAATAAAAATAATTATTAGTTTTGCCTGAGTTGTGTAAACTGACATACTTTAAAAATTGTTTCACTTTATGGAATTTGTTTTTAAATGAAAGCTGGCTAGTATCAAATGAGTCACTTTTAAATATTAACATTTTTACAAAATCTCCTGATACTTACTATTAACATGTATTGTAACTACTTTTAAATTAATGTTTTGATGTGTGTTTAATACACATTGGTTTTGTATATATTTTTTAATTAATTGTTTATTTTATTTTAATTATTTCTTTATTTTAACGAGTGTGACTATTTATTCTAGTTATTATGATCAATTGATGCATATTAAATATGAGTTGTTTTTAATAAATTTACGTATTAATACAATACAAATTAATAGGCTTTTGATTTATCATTATTCTGCCAAGAAACTTATCTTTTCAGTACTATTTATTGCCACTCTTTATAATTGAAGAAAAAGTGTAAAATGCAAAGTTTACAAACAACACAAAATCTAACAATAGTAAAAGCAGGACTTGCTTAAGGCTCAAATTTTGTCTATTGGATACTGAAGAGTTGAAAAGAAAAAAGAACATTAAATTTTCAAATCAGTTTAATTCTAACACCTAAATGATAAACAGATATCAATACACAAAGTAAACTAACATCAGATTCAGAAAACAAAAGGTTTGAACTGTTCAATATGCTGCTAACCTTCATTCCATTGCGAGTTGAATCTACTACAAAGACAATTTCCGTTAACATTAACTGATGACTCTTAAGGCATTTAACCTATACTAGTTATTGTATCATCTTCAAGGGAAATATATTCTTTTTAAACTATTACGATACAAATATATAAAATTATATTTCATCTGTTTCAAGTTTACATTCCATCATTTGGAGATAATTAATTTTTATAATGTTTATTCATTTTTCCAACATCAATACTTATACTTTATAATTTACTATGAAAGTATAAACATATATATATATATATATATATATATATATATATATATATATATATATATATATATGTATATATACACAAACACACTCCAAATTGTTGTTCATTTACAAATATTAGTATTGTCCACAACACTGCTGGAAGAATGCTAGACATTGTGCTTTTGGGCAATGACAGTTACGATGCTGCCATTCTTTTGCACCAAAGAATGAATATGACTTTGATTTATGAATATTAGTAAATTTTATTTTTCAACCATTTCGGTGAGATGGTTGAAAAATGGAACTTTTCCAAAAGGCTATAATGCCAATATGCTTCTACATCTCCCAACAGAGATTGAACAAATTTGTTGTTAAACAATAAGAATATATCAATAAAAAAACTCTTATCCCGAAATTGTACATAGCTTTGCTCCTACACTAAGGATCCAAGAACCTGTCTTTATGCAGTGGCGCTATGTTTAGCAGTGGCTGATGATATGGCAGTCATGTTCACCTTGCGAAAGCAGCACTTTGCTATCATCATAGTGATAATCTGGATATCATGCCGATTACTCATTCAGACTTAGCTGCTGCTTTCGCTAAGCTAAAAAAATAAATCATATTTTTGGTGATTTACCTGGTTCATATTCAAATTTTGCACTAACATATTCATTCAAATGTCAAAATATATAATATATTGACCAATATCCATTCCACGGAATAAAAATCATCTGGTTTACGCATACATCTAACAGTGCATTCAAATTGGTATTAGCCTTCAGGAGAAAAAATTCCTCTGTGAACCTCTTAAAACGTCAGATTTTTTTTGTCGTAAAATCAACTCAAATCTTGATAAGAAAATTTGATTTGTTCCCGTGCGTTAGACAGTTTGTTATGAAATAATGACAATGAACCTTATTCTTAGGATTGAATTCTCTTTGCTATTCCTAGACTCTGCATTTCTCACCAAAATTTTATTTGATGCTATAGAAAATGAGTCATATTTCAAATGTTGGGCCTTCGTTATTAACAATCTTTGCAAATAATATTGGAAGTGCAGTAAAAACTTCTACTCGCTTGTTATTCACAGGGGAAATTGAACTTTTAAGTTCATCAATACTGTTTTCAAATGTGGCATAACTTTAAGAAATTGCACACAAATTCTCCATCTCACTGCTACGTAAACATTTTGAATTCAGAATGATTTATTAATAGCAATATTTATTTATATAAATTAAGTAAATGTTCTATTAAGTGTCTGGATTTGCTGCGATGATATATTAAACAAATATGCAAAAGAAACAAAAAACAGACGATAGTCAAAGTAGCAGAAAGTCCTTATAAGTCCTTATAAAACGTATTTTATTTAAGAATATATCTTTCCATATAAACTCTTCGTAGATTTTTATCTCCAAGGATGAATCCAATATTAAATAAAGTTATAATATGAAATTTAGGGCCTACGAGTAATAAACAGAATCCAGTTCTACAAAGGGGTTCAGTGTTATTGTTTCATGACAATCCGTCTCACGCTCAGGATGAAATCTAATTTGTTTATCATAATTAATATAGATATTACAATAAGAGATACAGAAAGAATATTTTAAGAGGTTTCTGGAGGAATTTCCTCTAATGAAAGCTAGTTTCATGTTGAATGCACGCTAGATCTAAGTGGAAAGCGGTTAATATTCCATTCCACGAATTAGATGTTGATTAATGTAACAATATTGAACATGTATTTAAACAGTTGAATGAATGTATTAATGATAATTTTGAAATAACCAAAAATATAATTTATTTTCTTAGCTCAAAGAAAGCAGCAGCTAAATCTGTATTAGTAATCAGCATGATATCCAGTTTAAAGCAAAGATGGTAGTAAGATGCGCCATTGCAAAATGAACATGATGCTGCCATGTCATCAGTGACTGCTATTATCAAAATTGCATAAAACAAGCTTTTGGTTTCTTATTGTATGACTAAAAAAATGTACAATTTCAACCAAAACATTTTTTCATTAATACATTCTTATTGCTATTTTTTTCAATTTTAGTAGGGAGAGGTAAAAAAAAAGCACTTGTAAAATGGCCTTTGGAAAAGTTACAAATGTTTTCTTCATTTTCTCCAAAATGATTGAGAAATAAAACCTATTAATAGTTACAGACAGTTTATCATAAAGAACTTACTTATTACTATTTTTTGAAATCAATGCAAATGGTAATATGGGTTGTGATCTGTTCAACTTTGTGTTCACTGCAAAACTTTTCCCTGTATTGACTGAGAAATGTGTAATCTTTACTCAAACATCAGTTAGTCCAGGGCATAGTTCAATTTCATAAATAAAGATCCTATGTCAGATTGTTTCAGTATAAAAGCTTTTGGTTATCGACAACCAAACTTGAGAAGAAAATTATACACATACATGTTAAGAACATTTATTAAAATGAATCCAGAAATTACTTGTATTGAATAAATGTAGCTGTAATATGTGGAAAGCTAGAAATAATACCGTGTTTTCTGATTTCTACCCATAGTTACTGCATACAAACTCGATAGGAAATGTCTAGTTAACTTTCAAGATGAAAGTTGACTAGATTTCTTTTGAAGTAACTCTTTAGTTGCCTTTCTGATATCTGCTAATTACTAAATCAAGCCGAACACTTAGTAGACAACATGCCTCTACGCTGTCAGAATGTAATAAATAATGATGATAATTGAAATATCTTATGTCCATTGGTTAAAAACCTCCTGTGAGCTTTAAGTTTATAAAGTTCATACGATGACATAAATTCATTTGATTAATTGATTTTAGAACAAAGTTCCTCATGGCAGGTTACATACTTGGCGAATGAGAATCAGCCTGAAAAAAGTGTAAGATTTTGACCGCTACTTTTGCCACAGTCAAAAGTGTAAATTTTATATTGTATGTCAAATTATTTTTTTGCTAGCTTTTTATTGTAATCTGATAGTTTCCAAATTGTTATATATTTATTTGCATTATAAATTATTATTATAATAAAATTAAAAACGTAAGAATTGTAACAATTTCACAGATGAGAGTTCCACCATTTTATTTTTTAATACATAATATATAGTGAACAGAACGTCATTGCAACCAGTTATCCTACAACATCTCCCATTATTATTAGAGTCTCAAATGATGTAATATTGTTAATTTTATAAGATAATTTTTCTTTAATAAGCCTACAGTAATTTTTCTTACCGTCATTTACGTAGAGTTGAAATATTTCAAATGCTCCTTTCGTATTGCAAACATTTCATCGGGATTGAGTGATATCTTTTACTCTCTCTACTAAAATTTATCTTTCGTGAGTTTGAAATGAACATTAATATGCTGAAATTTATAGCAAATATGAACGAGTATAAACATTTTTAACAAAGTGAATGTATAATTCTGAATAAAATACATAATTAGTTCCCTGCATATCAATCTTCACTTTGATTTTAATAAAATCACATGTTCAAATGTAAATGCAAATGCTACGCTATATTTTATGTACTGGTATTTATTTATAAATATTGCATGAATAAGCAAATACTAATTCGATATACCACTGTGACAGTGCAAATAACAATTTATTGAGTATGGTATTTAGATTTACCAACAGTTGACACAAATTAACATCAACAATTACAATAAAATGCCAAGAAGTTGAAATAGTTGCCACATATACATTATTATTTAATATGTCTATAAACTATAATATTAAACCAACCACAACAATATGTACACATTTACATACCCCATTAGTTTTGACTTAAACTTTCTAAATGGTAATTTCTTCAGCTAACAGCTACTACACGAGCATAGATGTACCAAATTGTCAGTATCAATCTGAATGGGGCTCTTTAAGTTACTTTATACTATGTTGTAGTAGATTTGAGAAATATTGAGTTATATGTTGACTCCGAATAATGATAGAATATGATGGATGAATTTATAGTTGTATTTTCACTTTACAAACTGCATGTACCAAGGATAATATGGATACTCAATTATTCATCTAATACGTTAAGATGTATTTCATAATGTTTTAAAATGGCTATCCTTCTAATATAAAAATTTTTATCTTCACAAGATCAGTTCAGCAGTATAGAAAAATAAGCATAGTTAATTAAAGAAATATATAATCCATCAACAAAAAAATACTTACTTGGTAAGCACACTATGAGAAAATACCAAACGATGGTACACAGTCCTCACAAGCACTTCACCATGTGATCGTAGCGGTACTGGGCACTGTACGAGTTGTATCAGGGGAGATGTGGTGAATAGTTAGGAAAGTACCTAGGCGCTCAAGACATTGTGGTACCACTGACAATGATTATTAACAGAATTTATATTTGTATGAACAAAATGTTCATAGGGAGCTTTTTGATGGGTTAAGTATGCGTTAAATGAAATAAGAATTTCATACGATATAAGAGATTTCAAGTCCAAAAATCGTTAAGCGCATTCATTCAGCTAAAAATATTGGCAAAGAGGTCAGATAGCATATTCCATGTTAGGGAATGATTTTTCCATCGACATTGTTTAACTTAAAATGATATTCTAGGAAATATTGACACACCTACATAAGTTATATGTTTTATATTTATACTTTCAACATGTATGAGTTATTTGTTAAATGCTTTCTGAATGCTTTAAAAATAAATTTAGTATTACAAGCAATTAATAAATTTAGTATTAAAAATCATTATGTAAGGATAATGTAATGAATGCTTTAAAAATAAATTTAGTATTACATTATCCTTACATAACGATTTTTAAACTCTATGTTTTAAATCAGGCTGTCAAAGGAAATATATTGACTCCTATTAAACAATTTTGATCTATTTATTATATTTGACTGATTTCCCTACCTCTGCAGTATTATAAAAGTACAACTTAGGGTAAATCTATAGATTAAAGATATTTTAAAAAAAGTTAATGGAAAATGCTGTTTAATTTTTTGTGTACTAAAAGTGCATGTTTTTAGAATTGTTGGCTGCCTCTCTGTTGGTTTCTCTGTTTGAGTATCATATAAAAACAATTAGATTTTTCATTACGTATAGCTATAAGCTTGGATTAAAACTTAGTATACTTTTTATCACAATTTAAAACAGATAGTCAGAGGGATTACTTCAAAATTATTTTATTCAAACTTAAAGTCTTCTTGCTTCACACCGTTTATTCAAACAAATATAGAGCCCAGAGCTAATGCCACAACATGCACTTTGATTCATTAGATCACTAAAGAACAATCCACAAAAAAGGGTCTCCATGTCTACTCCATACTAAATAAAATGCTCCGGACATAATTCTTACTGCAAGTATTTCATATTACCGAATATACCTAATTTTTCAGGTACTTTGATGAATTGTGCACAAAAAGAAATAATCACTTTATTTTCTTTTTGAATAAGATTTATAAAAATTAATTCAATGTATTCCATATAACACGCCAACAATTTATCTGCGGCTGTTTTTTTGGGATTTCTATAAATTGGTTGTATCATTGGGCACTGAGGATAGTAGGTGTTGATGTGGGAATAGCAGGGTTCTTTCACTACTAGCTCTATATTGTGTACTCTAGAATGAATGGATGCTCATGCCACTTGATTTTGCACCCGACAACAAGACGAGGAAAGTAATTCATAGAGATGCTGTGCATAAAACCATCACAGACGTGTAAGCAACTTACCTGCTGTAATTAGCTTTATTTTGTTTATTTTTCTTTTTGTTTCTTTTATTTTTTGTTTTAAATTAAGCTTCTATGAGGAAGAAAGAAAAATTTTAGTTTACTACACTTTATTTAGTTAATTTTAGTTTAGTGTGTGTGTGTGTGTGTGTGTGTATATATATATATATATATATATATACATACATATATATATATATATATATATATATATATATATATATATATATATATATATATATATGTTATGGTGTTAACAAATAAATAGCCTATTAATTTGCTTCAATGACTGATCTCGAAACTAATGCAATACTTCCAATCTGCTTTAATTACTCGAATATAACAATAAATTTTGAAGTACTTGCAGTAAACATGAACAGGGCTTAATTTTGATAATAGATGAACTTAAATAGAATTCAATTTAATTGATTAATTGCGAATAGGTAGGAAATTGTAAGGAGTAGAGTATCAATTATTTCTTATGCACTGATTAATATTCCAATTTTTTTTAGTTTTGGAGTACAGAAAGTACTCCAAAACTGAAAAAATTTGATATTAATCAGTAAATAAATAATTCACATATGTGAAACTTTAAACTTATGTTTATTATGGTTTAATATAAAATAAAATTATTTTAATGCAAATAAATGCGAAAAAAGTAAATTCAACTTGAAAGAGAATTTTTAACATTTTCTCACACATACATATGCAACATAACTAATGAAAATTAACTTCTTATTTTTTCCATTAAATGTATGTTTGTAACCGAACTACTTACTAAAAGACAGAAAAGTAAAAATAATAAATAACGACTAATGATTTGTGAGGAATCTGCACGTCAGCAATTATTGTTTAGAACCAAAATTAAACTTTAGAAATTAGTGTAATAACAATAAGTAACAAACGTTTGCCAATAAATGTCTACATGTCACTCAGGTGGTGGCACATATAAGTCCAGAAATGAGTGGGGCAACGATACGTAGCACATGCGGCTAGGTAGGTGTGCATGTCAGGGAGCGAGTAACTTGAACAGGCACACACATATGCGCACTTGTCATTGCGAGTAGACCTCTCTGAACTAAATTTTATAATTGTGAATGAAACTATTGATTGCAGGAAATATTACAATGACCTTCATCATTTATATTTTAACAGGATCTTTCTTCACTTTGTTTTTATGACTTTGAATAGCTGATTGCTTATAATTATTATTGTTTTAATCCTAAGAATAACATATTAGCTTTGGTTTTATGTTAACTTTTTGTCCTTTTGTGAATTGGGATAGTTGATTGCATATATAGCTGGGTGATAGCTGGGGATAGTTGATTGCATATAAAAGGTAAATATGGTTATATTAAGAAAAAACAAATAGCCTCTTAATAATAAACAATGGACCACTTAAGACAGCTTTAGATTTTTACGTTTACTTTCAGTTCATTATAGAGGAAACCCATGAAAATATAATTTACAAAAATTATTGATTGATACCGGAAGGATAAACATAAAAAAGGATAATTTAAAAAATTTAAATCATGTGCGGAAAAATTTAACTGAAAAGTAAAAATAAGGTGTTACAGTCGGCTTGTGATTAAGGATCTAGTAGTAGGCTGCTCTCGACTTTCAATCGCAACATATTTAATTCTTTTAATGGAGATACGACTGATACGAATTGAGATAAGACTTAAATATCTTTGTGATGAGTATAATCACAAAGATATTTAAGTCTTTTAATGAAGGTATCTATTGCAGTTGGAAAGCTTATCTAATAAAAAGTTTTTTTTTAAAATTTCATGGCAGTAATGAACTCCGCAATTAAACATTACGTATTAAAATTATATTTTTATCAATTTACATCATACGGCTCTTTGTAAAAGTTTTGGTAGAAGGTTCATGCCATTGTCAGTTGAATTAAAACCAGGTTCTCTTTCATTAAAATCAATTGAAATGCTCTTACACACAAAATATATAAAAGGATTTTATTTACTGTGTTCACTTTGTAACTGTAATCAATTTGTCTCTGTTGTCTAGAAGGCTGTTGTCAGGTGCTAATGGCCATTACGTAGCAAGGAGGTCTGAAAATATTTTAACCTATTTGTGGATAAGTAGGAAGTGGAGGATGCACCAGGGTTCAAGAAATGGCTTTCGATACATGACCAAAATTTTATAGCAATCGGAAATGATGCATTTCATCACTTACATTTTATATTAACATAGGATTTAAGGTCAATAAATTTCCACATCAAAAAGATCAATATTATATTTGGTTACTTGTGTTAAGCGCTCAATAGATTATACGAAGTGATAAACTAATGGATGTTTACACAAAAGACATTTAATCAGCACAGTAAATGTCACTTGTTTTTTGAATACTCAATAAGACACTTGTGTTGAAATTTTGTTGAAATATTTTCCAAGAATCAACATGTACAACGAATCAATTGAAAAAACACTTTCACCAATTTTAATATATCAGCATGTGTTTGGAGTTTACAGAAAAACTGCTAACAGAGTTCCCACCATGTTTACATTATGGTGTCAAAAGTTATATAGTTTTTTAATAATAAAAATAATGATTGTGTTGTGTGTTGCTTCTAGCATTTTGATCTTAACCAAACCTCACTAATTTATAAATTCATTTTTATTTTCCCTCATTTTCTTTTTTAATTTTTCCCTTGATTCATGGATAATGTAAAATAAAATTAACCGCAGCCGAGTGTTGCTACATGAGAAGATGGTGCTGTGTTATATGCATAATAGAATTAAAATTAAATTTAATAGAAAAAGCCAACTAGATGGTGCTGTGTCACTTTATGGAAATAAGGAAATTATTTTATTGAAATTTTCTCCTCAAATTAAAGTGCCAATTCGAAGGTGAATTTTCAGACAATCGGAACGCAATTATCATTGCATTTGTCCCACAAAGAATATTTCTCATTGTTCTATTTTCATTTATTTCAAGTAATATAGAAAAGCAAAAACTTTACAAAATTTACGTTTTCCATTGATGTCTGCCATCGGTATTATTTTTCATTTATTGATTATATGGCAAGCATTGTTAAACTATTTGGCGCATTCATATGCAATAGATATCTTAAATTGATGAAATAGTAGACCAAGTAGAAGCATAGTACAGTTCATTAACACAACTATGATTATCATAAGACATTAATCTACAAGTAAAAATCTTTATAAATTGTGTAATAAGATTACAATATAATCGCGTACAATAAAATTACATTAAAATCGTCTATAATTTGATTAATCACAACAGTACTGTATTAAATGTTGCTCAAAAATATTTCAAGGCGTCTATTAGTCATCAATCTGCATAGATTTGTGGTCGGTCCTTGAGCAATCTACGTAGATTTTTGGTGGAACCTGAATTTGGGGCCCATGCCCACTTCCCTGCAACAGCTAACTGGTTTTCGTGAAAAAAATTGCATTCTCCAATTCAAAAAGTATGAAGCAGCAAACCCAATGAATAGAAATCTTATGCTCATGGTAAAACTCATGATTTGTGCCATGACAGCGGATTATAAAACTAAAAATTACATGATTGCTTATAATAAGAATAACATTCAATTATACACAATGATAAAAATTCTTCATATGTTTGTTTACGATTAATGAAAAAGTTGCCATGATAAAAATATCTCTCAAGGCTTATAGCATACACATTAGAAAAAAATCAATGTAATAACGTGGCAATGTGCTAATTTCCTAAAAGTGTAAATTACTTGTCACAAAGGTAATTTAATAATTTCTTCAACATTAGTGGACAATGAATTGAAATGCCCATACGCATAAAATAAAAACAGGACTATATTAACTGAGTTCACTTTGTAATGGTAATCAATTTATCTCTGCCTCTAGAAGTCTGTTGTTAGATGTCAATATTTGAAAGTAGCAAGGTTGTTTGATAACATTTAACTCGTTGTTTAACAATATATGAATGGGGTTAGAGGTAAGATAATTTTTTCGCATATATTATAGACTTGTACAGTTTTCCAAAAATTATATTTATTACATTTGAGTATCTAGATTTTTATATCCGTTTTTTGATTTAAAATGGCATGTGTAAGTTGAGTCACTTTTTAATATTGTATTACCTTCTAATTTTATTTACTTTGATAATCAGTGGACATAAATAAAAAAAAAAGATCAATTTGAGCCAAGGTGGAATAGAACTGAAATGATAAAAATGTGTATACAACTGAAGCAATAAAAACATACAGAACAAAACAATTACCAGTTTCATAAACAATCTGTGACAAATGTATGTTTACTTATATAATCATGT
This sequence comes from Druceiella hillmani, assembly GCA_039881145.1. Classification (NCBI taxonomy): domain Eukaryota; kingdom Metazoa; phylum Arthropoda; class Insecta; order Lepidoptera; family Hepialidae; genus Druceiella; species Druceiella hillmani. The sequence continues at coordinate 21,833,929 of JAYKKI010000036.1, forward strand.
TTAACATTGAAAATATATAAATTTATAAAATGTTATCCCTGTGTTGTAGCTAGACTTATACATTTTTGGTCCAATTCTCATTTAATAACAATTTAGATCCAATAACTAGCAACATTTGTAAACCAAGTGATTGACTAAACCCTAGATAACTACATGGAAAAAGTGTTTGTTTTAGCTAAAATATAAACTCATGTTCGTGATATTTTACACAATTGACAGTGATAAGGCACTAAAATTAGATGACATTATTCAAATTATAATTATTTGCTTTAACTTATTCATGAAAATTTCTAAAACAAGTGATTCAAAATTACCTCTACTTTCACCTACGATGGACTACGCTGCAAAGAGAGTAAATACTTTTTGTCATCCATTTTTCTTGTGCGTTTCCATTCATGGCATTTTCCATAGGTATTTCTTTTATAGTTTTTCCTTGTTTGATGCAAATTGTTGCACTGTTTATTTGAATTTGATTCGATCATTTTCCAATATGAGTTAAAAAATTTGGCTTGGGACAATGTTGGTGTTGGCCGGTGGGAGGCAGACTTTTTGTTGTGAAAAAACATTCCAGATGATTTCTTTAAATTTGTATTTTCATATGGTCCATGTTACTCTTAGCCAAGACTACAACCAGCTGAATGTGCTATGTCTTCACAAAATACTTGCTTGTTATAGTTCAAAGTATAATGAAACTGTTAATGCAAGTAATATTTATCATCCCATAAAATGTTTATGTTTGTCTTCTCCATAAACTTTGATTGCATGGCATATTGGAACTCACCTGCTCAAAAGTATCTACCCCCCCACTTGATCGAATTGTAAAACTCAACCTTGTGTGGTTTGTTGGTGCCCTCCATATCATGGTGCCATCCTCATCACACAACGGCTACCATTAAATGACTTTAGATGGTTTTGGCTTGCACAATAGTAAAGTGAGTGATACGATGTAGTGAAAAAAAAGAAATGCTTTGCTTGGCTAACAAACCTATAATATACTTTCAACATCCTTGCACTATACCAAATTCAATGTACAAAATCTCAAATTTAAGTTCAAATTTTTCTGTGATGGTAAACACCTGGATTTTTTTAACTGATGTCTGGTGTAGATAACGTGGTGTGTACCTTATCTAAGCAAGAATTATTATTGGGGAGGGTGCAGACACAACTTACGCTGTTCTCACATCAAAATATTAATATTAATTATGTTCCTTTTGTTAAGCACACAATGGATTTCACAAGGTTATAAACTAATGGATGTTTACTTGAAAGACATTTAATCAATAAAGTGTCACTAGTGTTTAACAAGTACTCAGTAGAACACTCATGCTGGAATTCAGTTTAAAAAATTAAAATATTTCATTAGAAACAATATGGCTATTAATTCAGTCGAAGATACACTTTGGGTAATTTTAATATACCAGCGTGTATGTGGGGTTTACCGAAAAACTGCTAGTCGAGTTCCCACAAGATTTAAATTGTGGTGTGGAAAACTATACAGTCTGTCAATAATGGGAGCATTGATTGTGATGCATGTTGCTACTGGCATTCTGTCTTTTAGAGAACACTACATCTATATAGCGTTTGGAACTCTTATATTAATTCATGTTCTGTATTTATTATTGATTGATATAACTTGTGACAGAAATGTATTTGAAGGATTAATTTGAAGATTTCAAGAAATGGATTATCTCTTCAAACGGGAGCATAGGAGAGATTTTTTGAGAAACGATAAATATAGAAACCTCATTATTATCGGAATTCTTATCCCGTATCATATTCTTCATACCGCTTTCACTATTCACGGAGTTATAAAGCATGATATAAATATTGCCTTTTCTAGTCCGTTTATTACTATTAGCGCCGTTATTTTTAATTTAGAAATAATATTGTTTTGTGTGATTTTATTTAGTGTAACAAAACGCGTAGAAACCCTGAATGTTTTCTTAAAATTGAAAAATAAACAAAATATAGTCGCATCTGTCGATGCCATATTTAGGAATCTTCAGCATAATCCCAATTCAAACAATCATTTTTTGTTTGTATTGCCTTTAGACGGAAATTCTATTTATCATATATCTCAATTCTATGTTCGTTTATTGGACCTTACTCACCATTTACATAAGATGTTTGAATTTCAGGTTTGTACTGGTCGTTTAAATAAAGTATTGAAATCATATTTTAACATCTAAATAACACTTCTGAGAATAGTTAATATATTAAAAAACATAAATATTGAAATCACATTTTAACATGTAGATAACAACTTTAATTCAAAACTTATTGAGAACTAACCTTTAATTTAATTTCTTAGTTCCTGACATCACTCTCTGTGATGTTTTCTGGCACACTCGTTAACATTTATTGTCTTCTCCACAATTTGAAATATAATGTAAGTATTATTAAAACATACATTAATTAAATTTGCAGGTTCATTTAGGTATTTAATCTTTCCATCATGATTTAAAACATATTGTGCTATTACCACAAATACAAAATTTTTAATAAATTGAATAAAACAAATTTCATAAATTACAAATTTGTAAACAGGAAACGATAATATAATCTTGAAACGTATGGTATTAAGGTCAAACAATTTATTACCTGAGCTGAGGGACTTGTAACCTCATATAATTACAAATATACTTGCTGTGAGAACTTATCATGTGGTCAGTGAAGCATATGGTAACAACTTTGTTGATTTCATCAGTTATAATTTAAACAAATTTAGACTTTCTTTTACGGATGGCAGAAGTCCATAAATGACAAGCGTGAAACCGTTATGAAGATGACTGCAACCAGCAGTTGATGAATTTAGATTTGGCTTTATTTTCTTTTTATTTTATGTAATAAAATTATTATTAAACAACCTCAAGGGGATTGAGCTGATAATGTATCTGATTAGCGTATAATATTTCACTTGTTTTGTGTTATACATTACTTATATATTATAATTCTATTAATTTTTCTTTCTTTTCCAATTTAATATATGATTTTATATTTCCAAGACTCCTGCATGACTGAGTATTCATTTGTATATCATTCCCATTATTCACTGGTTATCATTAGTCATGACCTTAAGTTATTTACAAAAAAAAATTAATTACTACAAATGAATGCATTATTTAAATAACCCAATTTAAATAGGGTTAACAAGTTTTTTTTTTCTTTAACCCAATGTCATTTCCACTTACTGCTGTGTCCTTATTGATAACATTGTGGAGTAATATAGCCTCAGACATATTAGATTACATCAATGAAAGTTACCGAATACAAATTTTGCCAATTTTAAATGTGTGGTGAACCAGCTGAACATATTAGTTTGGAATTAGTTAATTAAAAATTGTATTGTGAAGATATAGAGGGCAGTGTCGAGTGAATGATTGTACGTAAGCTTCAACAGTCATAGATTTGAAAAGTTCCCATCCAAACATAAATATTGGTCATAAATTAAAAAGGTGTGTTCAGTTTTTTTCCAAAATTTAACCTGTCACCAACAGAATGCCATTATTTTGTTTTTGTCATAGTTTATTTGAAAAGAGAATATTTCAGCAACTGGATACATCACTTTTCATCACTTATATGTTATGGTCATTTCCCTACACTGTATTGTTGGTGGCCATGTGTCTCGTATGTGAGAAAATGTACTCACAGATAGAGACTTCAAAACTTCTTTTGACATCCATGCAAGTCAATGAAGAATTACGTAAGTGAACTTTTTTACATTATATATTTTTAAAACATTTTTATACTCATTTTATATACTTTCTAGGTCAGTGTTAAAGAATTTGAATGATGTTTTCAGTGTTACTTTGTTTAACGACTATGTGGACACACTGTTCAATAATAATGAGGTTGTATTAACAGAAAATTATTTTATTTATTTAATAATTTTATTTATATTTCAACCTTTACTGAGACTTAAAAAGCTCAGATGGCAGTCTTAATGCTACAAAAGCAATCTCTTATAGCCAGTCACAATGCAATATGTGAGAAATGTTGATGCATTAAAATCAGACCCACATATTTATTTAAAGTAATGCCATTCCATATAACTTGACCTAAGGCACTGAGGATACACTTTCTATGTTTGTATTTAGTTGATTCAGACAGAACAAAATACTTAGCAATTTAATTAAATATACAGCACCTTTAATCCAATATTGTGAAGGTAAAAAATTTTTGACCCATTGATTTTTTCAATACATTATATACATAGGAATCAAATTAGTCATAGAACCTGTCTTCACTATTCGGAAATGAACTGCTGACCATACTTTTATAAGCAAACATAGTAATGAATCAAAATAATATAAAACAATGTTAAATATAAAAAAACACATTTAGTAATACAGCTAGCAATATCTTAAAGAATTTGTATGCTAGCATTATTTGGTACTTAACTATACAAATGCAAAATTACCTAACAAAGTTTAAATTAATAACGTGCATATAAAAAGTATCGAATGACCTAAACAAGAGAGAATGTAGTTTAATATCTAATAGAACAACATTGCCTGCTAGCCACGGATAGAGTATTTAGAGTAATCTTAATAATTGCGATCCTGGTTCGTTTATTCAACTCAGGGTAAACCTCTGTCAAAATATTATTATATAATTGATATGAAGTAAACCAATGTGTACTGTGATCATATTTTATTTTAAATCTATTGTATAATCATATGTGAGACCACTATGTTCAATACTTAACGTTATATTTTGGGAGGTTTGTTTTAGACGACATTCTCGATTCTATTCTTTAGACTGTATACTGTTAAGTATGTCTTATCAGGTTGATATAACAACAAATATATGTAGAAATATTAATATCAAAGAAAACTTATTGAATCAAATTGAAACATAATTCCTAAGTCAGATAACAATTACCTGAACAATGTTTAAAGTGCGAGCTAATGAAACGTAATATCTTTGTAAGAACAAAACAAACTACAGGCATCTTGTGGTGAATGCTTTACTTTATCTATCCATGTGGATAAATTTTTTTACTTTAAAAGGAAAAAACTAACTTTTATAAATTGTGTTCGCCATTTGATACGGCCGTTTTTTCTTCAGTAGTCATTTGATGTCAACAAAACACTAAACCCACATGTATCACAATTGTTATGACTCAAAAATATTCTTGTGGTAATTTTATTTTTTCCAATTGAATTTTTTTTTCCTGTATTGTGTGGGTACCGCTTCAAAGAGCAACTAATAAGGATTCTACTAGTATTTTTTAGAATGTTATATAAACTAGTTTAAGAGATGTGGATGAAAATTTCTGCAAAAACATATTCCATAAAATATATTTAAACTCGCATCACAGAAACTGCTGAAAACTTTAACGATTATTCTATATTTCATAGTTTTCAAGAAATTCTCCATGTTTTTATGCCTGTGAAACATACTATAGAATATTGGCAGAAATTGCATTAATATTTGTAACTATTTAATGCAAATACCACATACCCTTAAAGTTTATAAGTGCCTAAATGTGCACGGAACCAAGGACGAATCCGAAGGAGGGAGGTATTCATTGGGGTCATGACCCCTCCCTGGGTGGGTCGACCACTGATATTTTTTATTATCTCATTAATGAATTGAATAAAATAGGTATTTTCTATGATTGCCAACACATATACGTGAATGACATGCATAATAGCTGTTATTTTTAATTATATGATACACAAGTTCTTCCACTGTGAATAAATATTTTTCCAAGTTTGATTTTGCCTCCTCGTGCTGCCCCATTCGTTCACAACTTCCGATCATTTGATATGTCGGTGATGCTGTGGTATAATAATAATAGGTGAGGCCTGACTGCGATGCCCTCGCGCTCCACACTGCTGGTCTGTCTAGCGATCGACCAATCAAGCTACAGGCCGACTATTTCACTCGTAGTCGTCAGTCGTATTTCTTTGTGCTTGCTTAGCGTGAATGCAAAATCGGCGTAAATTAAATAGGTCATAAAAATTTACTTAGTCAACATTTCAACAGACGAACAAGAGTTCTTGAAAGTTGTTGCATAATTACCATAACAGTGTTAAAGTCCCGTTGTTGTTAATGTTATTTTGTGCTTATATAAAAGTTATAAGCAAATGTGTATATTCTTTGGTATGAGGGAGTTATTTAACTCTTCACTGCTTTTCACTTTACGGATTCTAACTTTACTAATAAATTAATGAAAGTTAAGCGTGTTATTTTATAGGATAGGATATGCCTTTGAGGGTCTGATTATGACATACAAAACATTAATATTTATTTAATCATTTGATGTTATATGGAGATTTTGTTTGGTAATACATAGTAGGTACTAAACCTGGTTTAGTAAACTGAGGTATTAATGTATTTAAATACTAACTGTTGCCTATAAGTGTGTTTTGCATGTGTTTTGTTTACAGGTTGACTCTAGGGAAAAGTAATGCTTATGGTGGATCAAAACATAATACAGGTGGTGGTTCATTTAGAAAAGTAGACTCATTTTTTACAACGAAACCACGACTTAAGATTGAAAAAGAAACCCACAAAACTTCTCTATTTTAATTTTCGAAAAAGAAAAAAATTGTCTCCTCTTATTGATGTTGTCCATTATATGCCGATATCACGTACGTCAACTTCTAATTCTGATCAGATACAGAGCTCCCTTTCTCAATCAAAATTAGGTATATTATAAACAGGTCTTTTTTTCATTAATTTACATACAAAGTTTATCCTACATGATATGAGGTAAGTTATAACAGAAAAAAATTTTTGAAATGAATTTTGCCATTTATACATGAAGACATCAGTTTGTAGAATTTCAGAAAACACATAAAATGTTTTGATTGGCAAATTAATGCAACTCCCGAATGACTTTTCTCTATTTCTTCTTGCAACAATTACATTGTTTTGCAGTCATTTTTACCTATTTTATGTATGATAAACTAACTGAAAAACACTTAAATCAGAAATCATTTGTTTGCGTGTCGTGCCGTTTAGCATCTGGAAGCATTACTAGTATGTAATAAATATATACCACTTTTCCTCATGTTAACACCCCATGGTAAACACACTATTTTAATTGAGAGATTTTATCACCTGTTTTTTTGATTCTTTAACAATTCCATATCATAAGTTTATCCTGTTCTTTTCCTTCAGCATCTCATATCCGACATCACCTGCAGCTCATTACAAATATGATAGAAGCATCTGAACTGGGACAATTTACAATTTACCACTCGTTCAAACTGCGAGCTTCAATGCTGCTCCACCATCTAGGACTGCTTATGAATTATTCTATTGTTTTGATTCAATTCATGAACGTCGGTGATCTGTTTAAACCTGGAAATATTAAATATTACACAACATTATTTGTTAGTTTCTCATTATGTGTGTGCTGGTTTTAAATAGTTTCTCATTTGTGTGTCCATTTACTGCTTTCAGCTTGTAAAATATGAAAATTATAATCAATTGTTTTACCTAAATTGTGCAAATTGATATAATGTTTTTTTTATAGAGTGTATCCTTGAACAGAAGCTGGCTAATATTAAATAAGTTGCTTTAAATATTAAATACTTATATTAAATATTAAAACGCCTTATTATAATTTCAAACCTATTTTTCTAAAAACTATTTTTTAATATTTAAATTTAAAAATATTGTTCAAGGAAGAGTCTAACTTCATATATTTCAAGTTCCATATGTCTAATTTTTTTGTACAAACCCTAATTTTTTTAAACAACGATTCATCCACATTTGCCACATTTGTTGGTGTTGCTTGTGTTAAATCTGTAACATTGATAGAAAATGTCCGCCGATAGACATAACATTTATTTAATATTTATAACCATTTATCAAAAGAAAAGTCAGATAGCGCAGAATTTTTGCCTTAACAAAAACTGGGGGCTAATCAATAATTTAATTTGTTTAAATAAAGAGAGTAACATTTTTGAGAGTAAATTGGCCCTAAATTAATTTTCATTTTTAAAGTATGTGATTTTTCTAAAATGTAGAAAATATAAGATTTCCGAATAGACGAAAGTTTTCTTCATAATATTTTTATTGTACAAAAAGCAATTGTGAAGACACCTAAAGATATTAATTTTTGATATTATGTTTTTTGCAAAGTGTAACAGAACAACAACGTGATTGTTATGTATAGGAAATATGTGCACCGTAAATGAAACATATATGTAAAAAACATATATATAAACTATGTGCATAAATTATAAGTAATTATAAAAAAAATCAATCGAGTGTTTTTGGACTGAACGTAAGTATTTACAAATTATTTGACTGTGAGTATTTTAAGAATTACTTTTGCTAGTGAATTTCTTATTATCGGTATATTTTTTGACAGCATGTAAAATATCCCTTGAGCCCCTTTAAGTATAGTTGTCGGTGCTGATAAGGCCCTAGTACTATATTTGAAATTATTGTCAGTGCCAAAAGTTCCTTTTTCAATTCAAAAGTACACATAATCAGAAACTGTTGAATTTTCCACAACATATAAATATATACACAAGCTGCTAGAAATTTATATAATATCTTCATAATTGCATGGCATATCCAAAAAAAATTAAAAAATTTTGAGGTTGATTTTCGCAGAGGAATCTCACCCCTCCTTTTGGACGAAAATTTGTATATCAGAATGGAAAATCAAAGTATATACGTCAGACGTATGATATCATTGTGAGTTTTTACCTCTAGCATATTATAGAAGGTAAAATGAAAATAGTTTTAATTTTTGAGATGACAATGCGAGAAAACAAGACAAAATTTCAATTCTTTGATATCAAACTGTAAGTGAAAATATCACAACCCAAAAATAAATATATAATGTATGAATATGATACACGGCGAATAATACCTGTTTAACAATATTTAGAAAACTGATGGGCAATGTAGTGACTAGGGCATTAAAATGTAAACCCTATGAAAATTTTTTCCAACTAATTCTAATTTTTTTCTATTGAAATCAACAAAGAGAGTTCTCTTTAATTTTGAAGGAAAATCTTTAGCTGGCTGGCATTTGTTTGCACTTTGGTTTTTTGAATATCAAATTTAATAACCACATTTGTCTAATTTGTTTCTGATTTGCACACTAATCTCATCACAATTTTCATCATTTGAATGTGGACAACCAAAAACCACAAGTGGTATATGTAAAATATATCTCTGTAAACATATATAACTAAATAAAATTTGAGATATACATTTGCAAGTTCCCAGGAAAAAAAGAATAAAATGTGATACCAACTCGCTTTCAGCCATTAGTTAAAAATAGTTACAATCCTGTATCAATTTATTAATGTAAGGAAATTGTTTACTTAAGAGAGTTAACAGGACATAAGATTATTTAAACATTTATTCAATAAATAATTTTATTAGACAGATACGAGTCAATTTTAATTCTGAAATTAATGTTATTAATGTTAATAATTAACAATATTAAGTTAGTTAATAATTCCAGCTAAAATCTATAGTGTGAAATATAATAATAATTTTGAATTCAATAATTTTAGTTATAGCTATGAAACAAAATTCACCATCATAAAGTATAAATTTGTACAGCTTTCGCAAAAATGTTTTCTTAAAGTAAGGACAGTTCTAGATCATCACAAAGACACAAATAGTCTGGATCTCCATAGCCGAACAGCTACATTCTATACGATAGGCAATTTTTTCTAAGGAATAAATTGGTTTTCTAAAGAGTTTGGATATTTTAGGGAGTTCAAAGCATAGTGATTGTGCTTTTTCATAATCATCGAAATTCTCAATTATCATTGTATTCTCATTAAGAGAGCAGCACTCTCTAAACGAGTCACAGGTTAAATGTTGCAAACTGAAGTGACCGACACATCTACTATCAACAAGCACTGTAATTACTTTATAAATTAATGTGTGTAATTACATATTATAGTTATCATCAAATGGTTTGTATTAATGAAAAGTTGTATAATAAATCTATGAAGTAATAAAATATAAATAAATATGCTTTTTATTTATCAACAGCCCATTGTGAATCCGACCACTTCACAAGTATTTATAGCGACTATTTATTATTGAACGAAAAATTTAAAATACATAGTTTGCAAACTACGCAAAAGTTTAAGATGGTGAAAGCAGAACCTGCTTAAGACTCAGTTTTGGCAGTCTACTGAACAGAGATAGAATATAGAGGATCGGATATGGATAGGTCAAGACCAGATATTTTATTGAAATAATTGGAAAGAAAAAGAATATTCAATTTTCAAACCAGTTTTATTTTAATACAAGAATTATACAATAAATTGGTATTCTAAAAGCAAATCATGACAAAATAAATAAGTTTTCCATCTTTAATTCGTAATAGATGATTGAGTATGATTATATAAACAATAACCTATTAAGAAAACAACCTTTAAAAAATGCCATACATGGAATAACATCAGGTGTGCATGAAATTCTGGAATCCTTTATTTTAGTAACTTCTTTATGCGGTTTGAGCAATTTAACATCCTGTACCCCTTAGTCCAATTGTTTGTTGAACCTATGTAAACAACTATGTAGTTTGCCTGATAAGGTGTTATAAAGTTTTATTGATTTCATAGGTATTAATTTCTTCAAATAGGAATAATCTATTGTAACAGACTATTTCCACTAACATTAACTGACGATTTTTTAAATGATTTAATCTGCACTAGTTTCTATAGCATCTTTTAGGTAAATAGCATATTCCGTTTGATGTAGATTAACTGGATTTAAACATACAAAGTTGGCATACAGTGTGTGATATAACTTCTGGACCATGCATAAACTAACGTCAGGGATATATATACATATCTAGCTGCTGTCACATGAAGTTAGCAATTGATAAAGCTAATGTTAATTGAATGTGACAATGAACATCACCTTGTATATGGATGTAACGCTCAACGTACTTTCTCAATTTATTCAGACATTCCTTTGCGGAATGTAATGTTCCTAGCTCAGGATAGAAAGCAATAAATATTTCTATTCACGTGTCTTATATTATCAGCTAGATAATAAAACAATAAATAATTGCAAATACTGATATTTGCACATGTTGGACGTATTTTCAGGTACGTTACTAATTTTAAATGTCCATTGATTATTTCAACTCTGTACATAGCAACTTGTTGTCCTCAAAAAACATATTGCTGACCTCTTAAGTTTTATGCCTCATCCTCATGTATTCTGACTGATATACTTGCAAATAAATCAGTCAGAATACATATATACGTGATATATCTTCAAATTTACAAGTGTTACTGGCCAGATAGCCATCGTCCTGACAAATCAGTTAATGCGTTATGTGATATTTCAAGAAAATAATTGATTATGATATTTATGTTGACAATTAAAACTATCGAGCAAGATCAGCTACATACATTTTTATATTGTCAAGATGTTTCTAAAGTAATGTTTTTAAATCGGTTTGGGAAACATTTACTTATCCTTTCGATTTACAAATGCAGCACACATTTTATTTTACTTTGACGTCAGTTACAGTTACATTAGTTCTTATAATGAAAACAAGACCATAGTTTATATGAAATATAAACTTGAATATCAATTTAGTAAGTGACAAATTTATCTAATAAAATGTTATGATATGTTTTTTGAACAAGTGGCCTATAAACACCGTTATCTCTTATATGTTGTGTAATGTGTAATGTAACACTTTGTGATCGTGGCACAGTTGCATCGTGCGGAGCACTTACCAAGACTAACCGATACTCACAATTGAGTTTTGGGACAACCTATCAGCGCTTTTCAAGATGCCCCACCGCTGGAGTGAGATTTGGAGAATACTAAAGATTTAGAAAATCAATATGAAAACAATTTTTTGTGTAAAATCTCTTCAGTGTTTTATTTTTACTTATCAATCCATAACGGTTCAAAAAAATTTATTTTGTAGGATGATTTAATTCATTGAAATATTTTAACTTAATCACAAATACTCCATAGAAAAACATTATTTAGACATTTTACTATGTCTTGTCTGTTATTTGTCGTTCGATGTCCTTGGAGGAGACAATTACAAAATTGCTTAAATAAATTACAAGATCGCATTGTGAATGGTGGCTTTGTTGAAAAATTGATTGGTGAATAGGTAGTTAATTTAGAAACTTCATAGGGAGGAATGAAGCCTTAAGCCTATATTGCATTTCATATCTCATTGTCATAGCTATCAATTACATATTATAGTATTTCACATAAATTTATGAACTATTTATGAAAATTTACTGTGAATGTTGCTTACTTGTATTTCTTCTCTAAGCAGTTAAGTATTCAATGTTGACCTTAGACAATGTGTAAAAAGAAAATAGTTAAAAATAATCTATTTTAGAACTATTGGTTCAAAGGCAAAATAATAATCGGCAATAAAAGATAATAGTGACCAAAATTTCTAATTACATTCTTTCTTTATTTCAAAGTAACGTGATTCTAATAATATATAATACATTATTTAAAGGATTATAGTAATGCTAGTGCTTATTTATGGTTTAAAAGAACAATTATAAGCACAGACTTAAAAATTACTATAAATAATTTATCTTCAATACTTAGAAATTAAAACAAGTCACTATTTGGTGCGTATGATGTGTGTACAAATATGTAATAATGTATTTGGTGTGTACAAATATTATAAAGGTGAAAGTGATTTTGTTTGTTTATAGTAAAAAGAAAAAATATGAATAGATTTTACCAAATTTGGAAACTGATAAAACATATTGTGAACTAACGTCAAGTAAAGCTTTTATTACAAAGTAAATTTCCTATAGAAATCATTAGAAAATATTCTCAAGCACTAGTATATGGTCCTGGCACTGATCTCTTCATCGAATATGAATTATAATTTTCATATTTTTAGTATTGGATTGTAATTATAAAGCAATCTGTTACATCATTCTAATCATAACGCTTCCACTTTTTTTACTTTGTGGCTAGAAACTTAGTTCAGTACTTAATGAATTACTCCAATTAGAATCTAGCTGAGAAAATATACATTGACTAGGTCACAAGTAATTGCTAGTGTATGGTATTCAACTTGGACAACTGGTTCATCAGTGTCTTTCAGATTTCTCTTCTGCCGCAGCCATACCTAAGAGCTAATAAATTGTAAGAGATTATACTCAATGAAATGAAAGCAAAAAAGCACAAAAAACTCAGTTCTCTTTGCTTTTAAAAATCAGAAAAAATAAAGTAATTCTTTTGAGTTTGATGTTTACACTTTACCAGTTTACACTTTTGTTTATTTTATTTGCAAACTTTCTTCAAGATAGGAATAAATTATCCGACAATTTTAAGGTTTGAATCCAAACCATGAAAGCCGATTCACTTCAAGCAGTTTGAAACTTCGACAAGGGTACATTCACAATGTGCAGTCAAAAACATATCTCAAAGTTTATTTACACACATCTAAGTATGTATTGTATATTTAAATGGAAATTTACTCGTATTGGAAATTATACAATTGAAATTTAAATGGTAAATTTATTAGTGGAAATTATTCAATGCGTTTATTTATGCATTTTACAAAAATAAGCTGACATCATAGTATGTGCACAATGCTATTTCTTTACAAACGCTTTATTATGAATATTATATCTGCTATGATTGAAATATTGAGAGTTCCGGTTGCGGTCTCGAACAAAAATAAACTCAGTCATGTTTACATTAATTTATTTCATGCAGATACATTACAGTTTGCAAATAAATGACTACATATAAGGAAGTTACAATTGAATGAAAAAAAATGTACGATGGCAAGATTAATGAAACACAGAAACACCAATATTTACCTGCAAATTATTATATTAATAAGTATTATAGTGAAGTGAATTTAAAGGATGTGAAGGCGAGACAATATGAAATATTCTATGAACATGTGCTGAATGACCTGTACATTTTTTAAATGTCAGTGCGAAATTGTTATATAAAATTCAACATTTATTCTTTCTTAATTTCAAAAACAAAGAAGTTTTGATAAATTTCATTAGAATTAATTCAGTAATTGCATTGTTTCAATTATATACATAACAGATAATCCTAGAAACCCGAGAAGCAGAGAAACACCAAAGTTCAAACATGTGGCTCAAAATGAACTGCCCTAACTTGCTGGATTTTTAAAATTTACTTTAGATAGCAGATATCTACGAATATAAAAAATTTAAAGTGTACACAAGTTAATTAAAACATATATTAGTTAAGAGAGATGTAAAGAGAATACTTAAAATTTTATATTCTACATAAACCCGTGTTGTCTGATGATACAAGACTCAATATTCAGGATATAATTTGTTAAACACTCACAAATTCGGTCATCAGCATATGATGGTGTCAGGCAAGCAGATTTTTACTTGTGAGTATGTGCTTTCAGATAAAATATATATAATAATTAAAGATATTACATGGTATAATAACAAGTACATAATAAATAAAATTGTTTTCTTTTTATAATTCCGCAATTAGGAAAAATAAATATTCTTATATGTACTTGTTAAATAAATTTATATATCATGCACAGTATTAAGATATTATTTGCTGAAAAAAATTTGTAAACTTAGTGTGTTTTAATATTTTCATTGAAACAAAAATGTCAGTAATTAATATAAAAAATGTTTAGTCAACATGTCCAAAACTTGAAAATAAAAAAAAACATTAAGATGCCATGAAGATTATTTTATATTTAAAACAAATATGGCCACAAACTTTTAAATCTGAATTTTAAATGTTGCACTAAAACATTCCCGAACTTGCACCAAATGTACAATAAAGTGAAATAAGTCATAAACGTTTTGTTTTTCTAAAGTACATTGAGTTTATAATTAAAGTACTTTAGATGTGCCTGCACACGCTGGTGATGGCCGACTGTAATATTTAAATACTGTAAATATTTAAACAGAAGAAAATATATTTCAAATGGTATACTACTGTACCGATGAAACTTATCAGAGAACATTCAATCAACACTCCCGTGTAGGGTAGGACAGACTTGTTTAAAAAGTTATTACTATAGGCAATAGGCTCAAAAAGCACAGTATAGGAAACAGCTTGTGATATTCAGAAGTATAAAACAATTTATTTGCAACAAATTTATAAGAATAACAATGCAAATTTTAAATTTTAATAATCTGCATGAATCATTTGTGGTTTTCTTGAGTAGGTCAAATATAAATTGATTTTGGCCATAGTGTGTTTAAATTTTTACTGATTATTTTTATAAATTGTGAAAATTTTGTTGTTAAGCATTTTAAAGCTAGAACCAATTAAATTTCTAACATCACAGTTTAACAGAAATCCAATAAAAGTGTTCCCTGAACTGAAAGTCATTATTCGTAAAAGTAAATTTAGTTTATGTGTACTGTACACAAGGTTGCAGTCATTACATAATTTGTCTGTCATTTATTTCAAAAGATACATGAAATGCAATTCAAACAACTGCGGTTGGAATTGCATATGGCACAGAAGCTTTAGTATATGCTAATTAAAAATTGATATAATGTGGGTGAATTTTAGCAAGTTGTATTCTAAACCAGCCTTCACAAATTAGTTTCATATTTTTCAATACAAACTGCAATTACTTTACCTCCAACACAATGCGCTATTTACCTTTAAGATAGTAAAATACTACAGTGGGTTGAATCAGTCAAATCATAATCAGCTAATGTTAGTGGAATACATTTATTGTGTTGGAAGAAATGAATTCTCATTACAAAAATGTCCACAATTTCAATGACGTCGGACATATGGATTTGTTTGTATAACCATTTAAGCTGATTAGGTTTCCCAGGGCATTAGTTGTCTCTTGAATTTAAATTTTAACAAGTGTTGTCACTAAAGCCCTTTCAAGAATTTTTATCCTTTTGAGTAATTGGTCATAAATTTCAACAAGAATAGGCCTAATGTAATTAATGTCTATATTATTTTAAAACTCTGCTGAGAAAACATTCACAAGAATTGATCATTTATATTTTATTTTTTCCCTAATGTGTTATTGATATTGAATCATCCTTAACACACTATAGGTTCAAATGTTTATACTTAGTAGGGTAAATACCTAAAACTTTATTCAAATTATGGGAATAAATACCCACAATAATTGTGGGAAATTACTTCTTCGCATGCATTATTACTTGGTGGGCAATAGAATGGGACTTTCCCAATGAGACTTTATGGGCAAGGTATTACCAAAGAAATGCATAAATAGCACGGATTTTCGTTCTGATATTCCATTTCATTTTTGCAAGCTCATGAAAATAAAAATATCAACTTCAAAGCGCAAAAAGCATCCATTTTGGGAAAAATTTATATCAATCCCTCAAGAAACTATTGCACTGAAGGCTAATAAGTTGTATTGCAGAAGACGTAATAAAAAGCTAGTTGAACTTGTGAAAAGAATGAAACCACACTTTCAGAAATGTAGCAAATTTTCTAACACTAATTCAAATCTTGACGAGGTTGATGAGTCCGAAGACTGTGGTGGAGGTGTTGGGAATTGCTGGGTCACCTCGGCCTTTAGATGATTCTTCTATCAAATCTGTTACAACTCTGCAATCTAAAAGTGCCAAAGTCAGCAACAGTGTGAATGTTTCAATGAAAATATTTACTGTTATTACCAGTCAGGATGATAAGACGAAAACTGATCTAAAATCATCTCATTATGTGTTTGCTACCAACATGCCTTTTAACCATGTAGAATATCCACAGTTCCTGAAATGAATGGAAATTGTACACCCAAGATATAAAACCTCCAAAATGCAAACAAATTACTGGTGATCTACTCAATGACATCTACACCTCAACTCAAGAAAATGTAAAAGATATATTGAAAAGTAAATTTGTTAATATGTCAGTTGATGGTTGGAATAATGTCCGGTATAGCTCAATAGGCTGTGTCTGTGTCACAAATGTTTTGACCAAGAGCACTCATTTAATAGATAAAATAGATGCTGGCACCAAATGCCACACAGTTGATTACTTGGTGGAAGTAGCAATTTTCAAAATCAGTAAAAAAATATGGAAGCTTCAGCTGCAGTGTTGTAACAGATTATGCTGAAAACTTGAGCAGAATGCAAAGAGATTTAGGTCAACATGTAGAACTGGTTTCTCACTAAGATATACTAACTTTCAGTTGTTCATCTTGCATTATTTCTATCAAAAAAGTACATTTTGTCTCACAGACCAACTTTGGCAATGATCTATTTCTGAAACAATTGAGAATTTTTATTCATTTCCTAATCATTCTCTACTCAGTTTGATGTACAGAATAGCTTTTACAAATAACTGACACATTCCATGTTATGCTCTTCATAGGCAAAACGTGTAACAATTATATTAACAAAAATTATTTTTTCACATATTAATATTTTTTTTCCTGTTGATATATAGACAGATCAAGATGAACTCAGAATCTTAAAATGGAAGCGTGTTTTATAAAAATAAAACATGCCGTGTCAAAATTATACCCATCACCATCTTATTTCAGTTCAATTTTCCCAACTAAAGAGATTCCAAAGAAATATTTTCTCGTTTGGCCTTTCGTTTCATTAGTATAATGATATGTAAAAGAATCTGCAACAAACAAACTTCAAAATCTTTGTACCAAACCGAAACTCAAAATACAACTCAAACCAAAGTTCAAAATGAGGATAGCGATGGTGGATATGCAGGTTTCATCATTGATGTTTGGTATTGATAACATGGTGTGTAACTTACCTAAACAAGAAATATTTCGTGTACACCCATACACTAAACTTAATAAAGTTCCCACATCGAAAGAGTCAGTAATATATTTTATTGCTTGTGTTAAACACGATAGATTCCACAAGGCGATAAACTAATGAATGTTAACTCAAAAGACAATGTAATAAGTAAAAGTGCCACTTGCTCATTGAACACTCAATAAGATACTCGTGCTAGAATTCAGTTGAAACACAAATATTTTGCAATAGTCAATATGGGTAACGAATCTATTGAAGATGCAATTTGGCCAAATTTATCATATCAACGTGTGTTCGGTGTTGGCAGAAAAACTCTTAACCGAGTTCCCACAAGGTTTACATCATGGTGTCCAAAGTTATATAGTCTGTTAATAATGGGAATATTGATTGTGCTTTATGTTTTGATGTTAACTGATAGAAGTTTGACACTAACCCCTGGCTACACTTATTTTGCATTCAAGATGCTTCAGATAATTCATGCTCTGTACTTATTGTTGATTGAAATAACTTGTGACAAAGATGTATTTAAAAATTTAATTCTAAAAATTGAAGAATTAGATTATCTTTTCAAAACAGAGCACAGAAGAAATTTTTTGATACAAGATAAATGTCGAAATCTTGTGGTTATTGGCCTTCTCATGCCCTATCATATTTTTTATTTCGCTTTTGATCTTGTGACTGGAAAAATAAAACATGGACTCCATATTTGCATTTATGCTGTGTTCAATATCATTACTTCCATTATATTTGATTTAAAAATAATATTATTCTGTATGATATTATTTAGTATAACAAAACGTGTCGAGATTTTGAATGTTTTCTTTGAATTTGAAAATAGAAACACTTCTGTCGATGAAATATCTGGGAGTCCTCAGCGTAATCTTGTTTCCAATAATCATTTTTCACTTGCATTCCCCTTAAATAAAAATTCCATTTATCATGTATCTCAGTTCTATATTAATTTGTCGGATGTGTGCCGCCACATAAACAAAATGTTTGAATTTCAGGTTTGTTTGAATATTTTACTTAAAAGTTTGAAAAAATATTTTAATTTTAACTAAACACTTTCAAAAATGTTAAAACAAGTATGAATTAATTTTTTAAATTAAGAACTAAATTTTAACTTTATTTTTCAGCTACTCGCATCATTCATTTTGATATTTTCTGGCGTACTGCTGAACACGTATGGTTTTCTTGAAAATTTCAAATACAATGTAAGTGTAATTAACTAACTTAACTTGCGACCACAAGTTTTGTAAATTACAAAGCTCTAAAGAGACAAAGATAACAGAATCATAAATAAATCAATATTAAGGGTGAAAGATTTGTTTTGTAAATTTACAAATTCTTCAGACAACAAAGAATATGCTCATGAGAAAACTTTAGGACACAGTTTTTTTATCTCAATAACGATATGTAATTAATAATTTAAACCAGTTGTTTTTGAATGATGGTTTGTAAAGCATACAAAGCGATCTATCAACTCATCACACAATTATTGAAATTATTAAATAAGTGATGAAGCAAAAACATGTGAAGGTTAAAAAGCTGTTAGAGGACAGAGCTGGTTGTTATGTATACTTGTTCATTATGTTCATTGTTATGTATGCTTATTAATTCTCAAGTTTCAATTTTGACAGCAAAATTTGGGCAAAAACTGTTGAAGACTGTGGTCGTGTGTGTGGAGTTAAATGAAATACTTGCTCTTAATTTTAATATGTAAGTAAAATAAAACATTTTTTCATTTACTATATCACGTGTTGAGTCTGCTAAATACATTCTGTAATACCATACTACAACAGGTCACTTGTTAATTTGTCAAACCTGCTAGGTATGTTTTTAATTGCAACTTACTTAGTGGCCAGTTCCACTGATCATTCGTTAAAAAGTTTTCATTATGCATTTATTTATTTTTTATTCAGTATTTTTATTTGTATTAAAATTTTTTACATCACCACTGTCTGAGTTCAAATTTAGGTAGGTAACTAAGTACGAATAGTCAAGAATAATAGCCTTATTTTCTTTTTAGGAAAATGCCACCGAAAAGAAAGTATGACGGCGATTATATTGAATTTGGCTTTACTACAATGTAAATAAATGGGGAGACAAGATGTGTAATGTGCGCAACTCTTCTTACCGATGATGCATTAAAGCTGGCAAAGTTGTAATTAATTTCTAAATCATGCATCTGAATGATGTGTGAGAATTTTTCAAAGGCAGAAATGAAATCTAAAAAAAGAAATTTTAACCCAGTGGAACATGTTATAAAGAATAAACATTGGCTGTACCATTTTAAATTTCAAAATTGATTGCCAAATCTAAAAAAGTACACAAAATCGGCGAGTTTGTAATAAAGCCTTGTATGCTTAAATCCACGGACTAACTTTTAGTGCAGGACGCTCAAGAAATGTTAATGAAATTCCACAGTCAAAAAATGAAGTGAAGTTGTACATTTGAAAAAATTTCAAATAATATTGAATAACCAATTATTGACAACATAGAATATAATCCTTATTTTACATTACATAATGAATCTACTAATGTTTCACCATGTTTTCATCTACTTGTACTTATTCGATTTTTTAATGAAAATAAACGTTTAAAGAAGTTACTATTTTCTCAGAAACTGAAAACAATGTATTGCAGATTATAGAGGAAATAACCTAATATTTCTAGAAACATGGACTTATGTGGCAAAAGCTTGTTGGGTTTTGTATGGACAGTGCTCCTGCTATGCTCGGTTCCCACTCTGGTCTTGCAACTTTGATTAAAAAAAGAATCCATCTGCAATAACAATGCACTGCTTTATTTATTGTCAAAAAGTCTTTTTTTGCCAAAAATCTTCTAAAGGAATATAATTAACCTCAAATTGCAAATAATCTTCCAATAGTTGTGCTCCGATACTGTTTTTTATATCGAAGTGCGCTGGCTTTCCAAAGGAAACACACTGTCGAGATTGTATGAGCTGAGAGAGGAAAAAAGCTAGTCTAAACTAATAAGGAAAACAAAGAGTTGCTTCATCGACTCTGTCAGGAAAAATTTCAAATAAATTCTGCTTATTTAGTTAATCTTTCTGTGCAACTAAATAAATTGAACAACTACAAAGGTCAAGAAAGGTATGTAATTGGAAGGCACAAGCAATATATTTGCATTTGGAGACAAAATCTGTTTGTTTATGTTTAAAATCAACCCAAAGATGAAACGGAAACTATTTCTATAACTTTCTATGTTTGAAATGCTGAATCCAATTATTGACAAACAGAGTGCTACGATTAAAGTAGGAATACAAAACAACATTACACTCCATTTACAATTTTGAAAAATTAATTGAATTACTATTTTACTTAGTGATGACAAAGGTATTTGGAAACTGATCTGCAATCCTTTCATTGTCAATATTTCTGAGGTTATGAAAGTCAGGAAGGAATTCTAAAATGCCACATGACAGTAATAGCAAGGACACATACGTGACAGGAATGAAACTTAAAGATTTTTGGAGCCAAAAAAGATTTTTTCCCCTTGAATTCAAGAAGTTGCTTTACGTTATTAATTTAATTTTCAACCATATATGCGAGCAGCATTTCTCGGCGTTTTTGACAACTAAAAATAAACATCTAAATTGTTTGGATGCCAGTGTTGACATACGTTTGGTTTTGCGAAGCACTGAACCAAGGATTGAGCAGTTGATAAACAGTACGGAGTAATAAAAATTGCACTAAAATAATACAACTGACATACAATTTTTGCAAATATAATAATCTTGATTTCAAATAATTTTTTAAGTGTTTTATTTATAGAAAACATTATAAAAATTTATAATATTGCCAAACAGTGGATGGTCCACAGTAGGACAAAAATTTAGATAAATGGTCCCTCATCACTAAGAGCTTAAAACCACTGATTTAAATAAGTTTTAACTCTTTTGTATAGATGATAGAAACTCAGGGTTTCTATCATCTATATTTAGCAGTGATTGAGTTCCGGTTGTTATCTCTTTATTATATGTAACAAAATTATTATCAGAGAATGAGATGATTATGTGTCTGGTTGACATACTTCACCTGTTTTGTTGTTCACATCATCATCCTCATATATTTATTTTATTTGCTTTTCTCTTCATTCATATTTCTTTTGTAATTAATATTTTACTCCTTTTTTTGCACCTGAAATTAAATTTGACTATGGCTAATTTTTATTCAAAGTGTATGAAAAAAATAATACTACAATACTTTTGAAATCATTTAAATACTTCCTTAACTGCTAAATTACAGTAATCAGTTTTAGTTGGTCTTTTTTTCTGCGACTTGCCTAGTATTTTCACCTTGTTGATAACATTGTAGAGTCATGTAGCATGATCATCCCTAAAATTGATAATCTATCAACAGTCAGTAAAAGTTATAAGTAAACAGATTGATTCTTTCCCGAATTGATTGTGAAGCAACAGAATTGAATTTAAAAAACATATCATATTTGCTTACAATTTCTAATTAAAAATTGTGTCACAAAGATGGAACATAAACACTCAACTGAATGTTGATCAGTAAGTTGCAATACACATGGATGATATCCATAAATGTCTGAGAATAGACCTATCTCTCGTAGTATCACATTGTTTTTTTTCCTAGTAACATATTGATTAATAAAGACAATTTTTCAGAGAATGGAACTTTTCATCGGTTCCTTGTTGTGGCCGTTACACCTCATTGTGTCATTTGTAGCCTTATGTGTCGTATGTGAAAAGGTATACTTGCAGATAGAGACTACAAAATCTCGTTTGACATCAATACAAATCAATGAAGAATTACGTAAGTGACGAATTTTTCTTTACTTGTTAACAAATGACTCTTAATTCCTTTCCTTTTCTTTACAGTTGGTACTATATTCTACATTTGTCTTGTTATAATTTACAAAACTCGTGCAATCAAATTAGAACACACTGACTTGGTCCTATATGGCAAAGAATTAAATTCTGTGTTGCCATTACCACTATTACATGAAGAATTTTCACATGTGACCTTTATTTTATGGACAATGCCCAAAATTCAGCCCTGTGTATATTGAAATATAAAGATTGTAAGATTGAAGAAAGTTTCAAAACGGCAACATTTAGCGTCAAGTTAACATAAGCATGTAATAGTGAAGCTAATATGTTATTTTGGAAAAGAGAAATACAGTTTTCTGTCATTTCTGCTGCAAGGGTCTATTGTATATATCAGTTAACAATAGATATTTCGTTTATATCAACACAAAGATTATCATTGAGAATATGGCATTGCACAGTTTGTTCACAACTCTGCTTGCATACTCTACATAATTCTATGTAACTCTACAGAATGATCTTGCATTTGGGGTAGAATCATGCAAAATATTTGAATCTTTTGCTTGATTTTCCATGAAATGTTGTTCTTCTGCAGAATAGGATAAAACAATTGAACGAAATGTGTTACACGATATAAAAACCATCAAAGTTAACTATACTTCTTTATTTTTAAAAAGTTCATTCCACTTATATTCAATTATATTTTAGTAAAGTTGATGCAATAACTGGTCATCCCCTTTGATTACCTTTTGCATTAGACCACAGACCCTGATGATTTATGATGTCAACCTCCCAACACCCCAGCAATTGGACTTAAGTACACCAACCTTTCCTATGTTGTGTACTTAATCTATTCTACCCTAACTTTAGTGCTCTTTTATTACCTTTCGCATATGACAACAGACCTTGATGATTTATGATGTCAACATCCCAACGCCCCAGCAATTGAACTAAGTACATAAACATCTCCTACTTTGGGTATTTAATCCATTTTACTCTAACCTTTGTGTTGATTACATGTTGTATTTATATATTTTTGTTCACTAGAGGACACTTAGTGTAATGAATAAATACAATTATAATTTCAAAACTGCACACTATTACTGATCCTTATAAACAAGGCTACAAGTTCATAAAACAGTTTTCAATTTTACAAACGACGTTCTGAACATAATTTTATAAGCAAACATAAAAATTTATTTGTTTACTCTCATATTTATTCACACATTACCAGTAATCTTTTCATAAAAATGAAGAATTAACGGTTTTCCTATATTTAAACTTATAAACGATGATACGAACACTAAAAGTTCAATCTATATGTTTAAATTGTGGTCAAAAAATAAGCCTCAAATTGTAAGCCAAAATATATTAAAAAATATGTACGTAATAAGTAACCTCAAACCTAGTCAATTTGATTTATTATAAAATTGTCTAAGATGTAATAATAAATGTTGAGTAAATAAATGAAATATATAAATATTGGATGACAAAGAAGACAGGGAATATGTTTCTTGAACTTTATTAAAAAAGGGTGAATAACTTATTGGAAATACCTTCTTAATTGGAAATACCTTCTTATTGGAAATACCTTTTGTCTCCTGTCATTATAAAAGGATTTAATCTTCCAGTACCTCCTTTGCAATTAATCTGTATTTTATTTTAAATGAATCTTTCTTTTAGATAGAAAATATATATAGCAACATGAAATAAAATATGCCCAACATATTAATTATTAACTTACACTTTTTTGATTGGATGGTGTTACCTGAAAAGGTATTAAATACGTACGTTCAAATTAATTATTTACATTAATATTTATAAAATAAAAAATAAGCCTGACTCAACTATGTTAGAGTTGTAGCTTTGATATGCCTCTGAAATCCATTGTTACACTCAACTAACTAAGGCACTCAGCAACTGTATATTGTTTCCCTGTACTCTTAGTAAAATATTCCTATACGATCAACTCATCTCGATACTCGATGATTCACTCGTTTATAATTATAAATATAATATGCTACGTTTATCTACTTGTGTCATTCCTCACAGCAATTAGCAATCGTTAAAAGTCAGGAAATCAGGCAGTATGGAAATATAATAATAAAATATAAGAATATAATTTATGATTACATTTATTTGCATACATTTAAATACAAGCAGGATGTATCTGTATATTCATAAATTGATGTTGGAAAATTTGTTTCTTAAATTTATTTCTGAGTAGGGTGTGGTGTAAAATCTTTATGAAACTCTATAAGCATGATATTGTAACAGCAACTGTTATTTATTCAGGACAAAGCTGGTTAACATTGTCAGTTTATAATGAATATAAACCTGATTTCATCCCATCAACATTTACATAGTAAATGTTCTATCGTACTTAAAGGAACTCTGCTAACTGTTTCTTATATTCGTTAATGATACCTTACTATAAGCTTATATCATTTTCTTTTTCCAGCATCCAATGTCCAAAGTCACATGAAGCTTATTAAAAATATGATAACAGAAAGTGAACTGGGTCACTTCACAATTTTCCAGGCCTTCAACCTGCGAGCTTCATTACTGCTACATTTTCTGGGATTAGTCACAAGTTACACTGTTGTTTTAATTCAATTCATTAATGTTGGTGATCTGTCCTAATCGGTTCCTATTCATTTCCTTGTATATTTTACACATTTTAGTGGTTGGTTAGTCATAACATAACACTATTTTTTGGTTGTTTACTTGTATATGCTTCTTTTAGATATTACGTGCTTAGTGTTGATAATTTTTCATTCATGCTCTTCAGCTTATAAAGCACAGAAACTGGATTCTTTTTATAGATAAGTTATGTAAAATGATATACTTTAATATAGATTGTCTTTTACAGAATAGTTGACTAATACCAAATGAAAGTTTTATTGAAACTCAAATAAATGTTTAAAAATCTATTATCAAAATGTAATAAATTTACTCAATAAATAAGTTGGTTAAATAGAACAAGTTCAATTGTATTTCTATAATTAATGAGTCTATGATAATTATTAATTAGTGATAGTAAGTCAGTCATTAATTTTATTCAACACTAATAGTGTACATTATAACAATTCCTAATAAAATAACTATATAAATTCTACATTATACACAATAATTACATAAATATACACATTAATTACATGCTACGGCCTTAAAAGCATAAAAAACATAAAGCATAAATTTGTAGACACTCTTGCAAAAGTTGTCTTGTCTGAGATGTGAGCAAATTTCATGACAAAAATTCAAAATTTACTTGCCTCTTTACTTTTTTACACCTTAGATGAAATGCTTTCAGTGTTCTGTGGTCGGTGTCCATTCCGACAATATCTCACCAGCAAACTTGCAAAGTATGAGCTACCAATATTTGCGGTCTGTGATGCAAATATTTTTACCAAATCTTCAAATTTACTTCGTATATATAAAAGTATGGTCCATATCATAACAACTCTCCAAGCGATGTGGTAAAAAGACATGGATCCCATGGAAAATTCTAATTGTAATGTCATCATGCACAATTGGTTGATTGATATTTTGTTGATGGCAGACTTATTGGACAACTTTAGGTTAACATGCTTAGGAACTCTTAGAAAGAACAAAAAAGAGATACCTCAAGAGCTTATTGAAACTAGAGGAAGAGAGAAACATGAAACTTACTTTAGGTTTCAGAATAATGCCACATTGCTATCTTATGTGCCTAAACGTAGCAAAATAGTTCTCTTAGCATCTACTATGCCTCATGATGCTAGATAGATGTAGACACAGGTGAACAAAAGAAACCCCAAATGGTGCTAGGCGAACTCAGTGTTGGCCATGTTGCATATTTTTTGAGTTATCTAGTATTGGCAGACTAAACGCTTACGTTATTCAAAAGGCCAAATTACGTTCTGATAATTTCACACAAAGAGATTTTATTAAAACAAGTAATTTCAGAATAAATGTATTATAATGAAATGGGTTCAGTGGGCCCGGTAGTGACTACTTGACTAACAAATTAGGGCAGAATAAATGTATTATAATGAAGTGGGTTCAGTGGGGGTGGTAGTGACTACTTGACTAACAAATTAGGGCAGAATAAATGTATTATAATGAAGTGGGTTCAGTAGGCCCGGTAGTGACTACTTGACTAACAAATTAGGGCAAAATAAATGTATTATAATGAAGTGGGTTCAGTGGGCCTGGTAGTGACTACTTGACTAACAAATTAGGGCATGATTCCCTATATGTTAAGTACGGTTTTCAAAATTTGATTTAATTTATTTATTACCATTATTACAAATGGCCTGTTCTACGAAATTTTAAATTACCCTTGTTTAGTATGGAATATGTTAAAAGCTAAAACACAAAATTAAGATAAGGAGAAGATATTTATAAGCCAAAATCAGAAATGAGATGGATTAAAAAAATATTTTTAACATGACACAATGAACAGGAGGTTCAAAAACTTTTAACTATCACGTTAAATGTATCCTCGGGTTTATACTTGGAATTTATATGGATAAAGATGAAAAGATTTTTCCTCATTGGATAAAATATTTTGAAGCGCAATAATCTACTTGACTAGAGCGTCAAATTTTACCAAAAGAGTGGAAGATGTTTGTTTACTTTAGGACCATCCACCCTGGTTTCTGTGTTAAAATTTTTTTTTCTCGCTCTATTAAATTTGAAATCATTCGGCACACTATAATCAGTTGAGTTGCGTGATAAGGCAGTTATAGAGCAGGAGACCAGTGCCTCATTCTATACTCAAATCATGTGGTTGACATTGTCAAGTTACCCAGAGGTGAGTGGGTTGGGATGGCAGGTGAGACTTTCAATGTGTCACTCCTTATAATACTCTACCTCTGAGGCCACTGCTGCAGTGTTCAAGTACTATGTTTCATCGTTCCTCGTGAACCATGGAGCATTTGTGATTTATCTCAGTATGTTGTTTTGAACCCTTGCAAGCATGCAACATTACTCCTGCTGGTAACTCAACCCTCATCTGGACACCATACCAACATAACCCATATCTGGATACCGTACATCCATGTGAGTTTCAGAATAACATTATATATTAAAAGTTTATTGACAGGGAGAGCACTGAATTTCTTCTTAGTCTCTTTTAAGTTTTATATGATTTTATCAAGTTATACGTCTGTCCAAGTGGAAACAGAGGTATTTCACACAGTCAAATTGAGGCAAGATGTTATTTCCTAAGTCGAAGTGGAGGTAATGTGTTTTTGAACTTTTGCGCACTGGCTTGTACACGCCATTTTGAGGTAGAGTTGAATAGTCATTGTAGCATTTCATTTGCAGTTAGAATGCAATGTCATCGGCTAAGGTGGCAACTGTTACATCATCTGAAGTTGACAGATCTGATGTACAGAGGTTGTCTAAGACCGGCCTAAAGATTGAACCTTGGGACACACTACTTTAATAAGGAACAGGTTGGTTATAGCATCCCCATGCTTGATTTGAAATAGTTTATCAGAGAGATAGGACTCAAGGATGTGAAATAGAGAGTGTGGTAATTATTCCTTAATTTTGCACAGCAATCCTTTATGCCGCAAGAGATCAAAGACCCACTGAACGTCCAAGAAAGCAGCAGAGTAGTATTTTTTATTCTCAAAACATAGTCTGATAGTATGGTGTACACAATGTGCCTGTTCGACGGTCAAGTGTACCTAAAAATGGTTTACCACCTTTGTGGTTTATGACGATATTTGAGATCTTCCACACATCCGCGAGATAAGTCTCTGAAGATGGTTTTAAATAGACAGGCCAGAAAAGTAATATATTTCATTCAAAGCTCTTTAAGGTGATTAAGTCTAAATCGGCGCCTTTTTACGATTGAGTAATTTTAGTTCTCTTGTGATTTCTCTAGCCTATGTTGGCTTCATTTGTAAGTACACTTGGATATCTTGGCGAAATATTGCTTCCTGGTCATCTCCTCCTCTATACCTGCATTTAAGCACTAGAGCCACATAAATTCATATAGATATTGAAACAAGTAGTTTATTTTGAAGTAAAAGGTTTTACTGGAGCCTCAGCATAAAATACATAGGAATAAATTGGCGAGAGATAGTGCCGATTGTCCCAACGTACTGTCAAAGGTCAGTTGTCTCCATTTATTTTGGTTGTTTCCATCTCTGATTGGGAAATACTGTTGAGGAGAACGTACAAGAACATGAAATGTAATGCCGCCTCAGTTTCAATCGAGGCACTACAGTCTGAACGGCCGGTCCCGGCTAAAATTAAAGCCTACGCAGATAGCCCCAATGACCGATCCCACCCAAAACATGGCCATGGCGTGCGGAAAGTTCAGATGGTGTTTATGAATTAAATATGATGGAACACGTTTTGCTATCCCTGTTATTCGATGCTTCAATAAACATTGTCTCAGACTTAACAGCTTGGCACTGTTATTGTTAAATTATATGTTTGTAATCTATTAATTCGGAAACATATTTCAAATATGTGTATGCTTATTTGAATTCTAAGTATGCAAATTGAGATAATTTTTAAATATTTAAAAAAGCAAGTAAATAATCACTATCCGCAATAAATGTACTGTATTTTTATACATAATAATATGTATTACATAAAAATTTACCACATTATTTCTTTCATTTCCTACAGGAATTCACAAAAGCCACTTCACAATTCACGAACACACATCGTCTGAATTTCGAACATTATTTCACACATGTAGTAATATAAAAGATATTTTTTTTATAATTTTATCACAAAGTACATAATATATAAAATCTGGGAACATTTTTTCTCAGTGTAAATATGTAATTTTATGATTTTAATAATTCGGAAATGAATACTATCGCTTACCCAAATTCTTGCATGCGTTCCCGATTTCAAGAGGTTCAAATTGTTACACATTAAAAAAAAACAGTAAATAACCACAATTCAAAATACATTCTGAATATTTTAATAAATAATGGTTATATATATATATATATTACAAAAAAGTTCCATGTTAATTTTTTCACTTCGAACAGAGATTTCATGATGCGCAAGGCAAAATTTGCAAATGGCGGTCAACTGATTTAAAATGTTATGAACTCTCCAAAATTTTGGGGGTAAAAAAAATATCAATCAACTATCTAATATATATATATATATATATATATATCTATATATATATATATATATATATCTATATATATATATATATATATATCTATATATATATATATATATATATATCTATATATATATATATATATATATCTATATATATATATATATATATATATATATATATCAGTATAATTTTAATAACATCATTCTTCACAATTAAATGAAACTACGTGATGTAGTATTATTTCTACTTTCTTTAAGTTCTTTACCATGACCTAGGTTTCGTTGTATTACAACACCTTCAGGTGGGCTATTAGCAAAGAACTTTGAAAAGTACAAAGAAGTAAAAGTACAAAGAAGTAAAAGTACAAAAAGTTTGGATTTTAAAGTCCTTTCATTATTTGATAACAACCTGGTTACTCACAATCATTGAGACTAGACGATTCAAATGTTGGAGTTATGTTTTTACCGCACTATTACAGCTACTGTATTGAGGTATGACCAGAGTTTTAAGGCCTATTTTACGTTAAAAACTTTTAAACGTCCATTTAGAAAAAAGGAGAAAGAGAAATTGACAGTTCCGCAATGAGGGAAATACTTTGATTTTGCCAATGATATTGTTAATATCAAAGATTGTAATGATGGAATTAGATCTTCAATGATTAATGTTTGTTTGCGTGAGACGTACCTAATGGAGAGTTTCAGTTATAAACACCGGTATAATTGAAATTGTGTCATTTTGGTATGTAATTTTAAAGGAGAGGATTTCAGTACAATAATGAAACTGATATCGAAGAAATGTTCTGTATTTATGTTTGTCGGGAACTAATATTATGGAAAAAGCATTGAAGTTTAAAAATGACCTTCAAAATTTATTTAAGCCTTGTGAAGAGTTAAGAAAAGAGTTAGAAACAGAAAAAAAAAACAATTTCTATAACACAACTTTTTCAATGTCATTAAACATGGTAATATAATTTTATATCGATATGTGTCTTAATTACAATGGTGTATTGTAGATTTCCTTTTATCTACAAGACTTACGCTGATTTAAAAAAAATTCTTATAAAAAACTGAAAAGAAATATATAAATTATATATAAGTATATATATATATATATATATATATATACACGTATAATTAATTTTCATAATAAAATTTCAGCTTTTTGATTGTAAAACTGCCTGTTTTTAATTGTTTACTATAGTAATAACATTTGTTTTGGCATAGATTAAAATAAAACAAAAAATGTTTTCCCTCTTAGTTCCTTAACTAATTTATAGGCTACATATCAATATAAGTTGGTTCGGATCTTATAGACCCAAATAGAACAGAAGAGTGAAATTAAAATACTCTTGTTTTAGTTTTGTATAAAGTATCAATGCACAAAATTTCTGAAGAGGTTTTAAATACTATGCATAAGAAGAATAGAATAAAAATTAAAAATACAAATTAAAAATCTCACTGCATGAAACCAGACTTTGTTCGTTGTGATAGTGCAAGCATCATTGAACCAATTCGTGCAAACAACTCTACAATGTACAGCAATATGACCTGTACTGTACAGTAATAAGATATAGAGACTATTTACAATTACATCTATCATAATTTGAGCACGGTGCAGTCTGGTAAATATTGATTGAATCATCCCCAGATGAGAAATGGAGATTCCGTAATGCTCTTTGCTTATCTCTTATACATCAATTACAAATGGTAAAAGAAAAACTGCAAAGGAACCGAGTAGAGATTTTTGTGAGTTCACCGTTAACTAGAATATGCAGATCTAGCATTCATTTTAATTGGATAAGATGTTCCTGCTGACTTTCTGATCTTCCATTGAACCATTCTGTATCACAATATAGTAAATGAATAATATATATTTATGTAGTTAATCATTAAATATTCCTTTTCATGCAATAAGAATTTCAATGAAGGAAAATATTGTAAATAATTTAATTATGTATAATATTATCACCTATGTATATATGTATTTACATGTATTTTCATTCATAGTTTTTTCAGTATTTCATTTTGTAATTTATAATTTTATATTAAGCCATTCTAATTAATTGCATTCCACATTAATTAAAATTATTTTAACTGATAGGGTCATGCTATGTATGTGACAGTCATTACGTAAATTCCTTGGCAGTATTATATAGAAAGTAAGTAATTATTACGCTGTATTAACTTAATAAGAAGAGTGGGGGGGGGACATAATTAATTTTATAGATTATAATTACGCTACGCTTATTAAATTCCTCTGCTATAAGGAACTAACAAAAAATGTGCCTATTATTCATACAGGAGATTCTGTGCATCAAGGCTAAACAGAATATGTTAAAGAATGATGTAAAAATACTCAATCATTTCTGAAAAAATCATTGTAAATGTTGCGATTTGAAAATTTTTTTTTACATTTTTTTACTAAAACACATTTCAAAATATACTCAGTTTGATGCAACAAATCACTTGCATAAATAATAGACATATTCTTTGTCACACATTGAAATAATAGACAATGCTTTGGTACTACTTTCAATGTATATGAAATTCTTATGCGTATTATATATTAAATGTGTGTTTATAATTAGAATTTTCGGCGTACAGTTTTGAGCTTAATTTTGCATTTAATTCGACACCTGGAATTTAGGAACGAGAAAATATTTAACTGGGGAATGCCATGAGCAACTATGTGTTGATCTCTATCTGTATTTACACAGATAATTAGATATATTTATAGAAGTAATTATATCTGTAAATGCAAATAAAACATTTACAATGTAATCGTTTATGAACCAGGCATCAATTAGGAGTAGTGTTGAGGCCATATATGCTATCTACTCACCTGAACCCTTGTTTACGTGGCACGTTGTCGTTTTACTCGTGATGTACTTGTGGCTCTATTTATAATTTATTAAAAAAGTGACCTATTGTTCCATCATGTCACTTTTGCTTAAAAGATTGTATACCACCTGTTCAACACATTATTGGCTTCTATTTT
This sequence comes from Druceiella hillmani, assembly GCA_039881145.1. NCBI lineage: Eukaryota > Metazoa > Arthropoda > Insecta > Lepidoptera > Hepialidae > Druceiella > Druceiella hillmani. The sequence continues at coordinate 21,866,549 of JAYKKI010000036.1, forward strand.
ATGTACAATTAGTTTCACTATAATTTATAAATTTTTAAAATATTTAAAAAGTTATGCCTTTTACATATACTTATTGCACACGACACAAACTACACACATAATTACTGTAATTGAGTGTGTTTCTGCATGATATGCAGGCCAAATTATATTATATAAGCTTTCTTCCCAGAACCCAATGAAGCTAAAAATTCAAATTTTACCACAAGTACTTAAAATTTCATGTATTGAAGCTTATTTTCATTTAGTTATTTCTTACTTCAACTTGATGTCATAAAAAGTACCTTTCAAAGAAAAACAACCATACATTGTTAAAATATTCTCAGGAGGTAGAATTTCCCATCTATTTCTATGTTTCCTTCCTTGGTATTTTTCAAAGAAACTAATCGATTGTAAGGAGAATTTTTAACTAACACTAGGAGTCAAAAGTTATTTCTAATCTGAATGAATATGATTTTCTAACAAAATCCTATTTAAAGATGTTCATGGAGTTATGTGGCTGTCCGTTGTTTGCTATTTAGTACCAGCATCAACATACTAAGGATGTGGTAATATATGTAATAGAATGCGGCGTACGGCTATAACACACCTGAATAGAATGCAACAAGTAGCTCGTGCCTTAGCATGAACAAATGTTAAATTCTCAACTTGTGCTGCACTTCTTTTAGTTTGAAAGCAAGAAATATGCAATACTTTTATGTCAACTAGAAGATGTTACCGATTTCAATATTACATTAGATTACTATTATTTTTATCCACAGGCAGATATAAACAAAATTAACTTACACTTGATTTTCTTGTGCGTATATCTAGATATTATATGAATAAAAGCATTGTTATGTTTCACATGTGCACTTGATGTGCACATGTTTGCATTTTTTATAAATTAAAAAAACACCATTTTCCTGATTTTTTTCAAATTTATAAAAACATACATTTTTTATCCACTATTCGTACATTTATTAAATGTTTATCGACAGATTGTAAATTATAGTTACGTAAATTTACAGATGCAAACAATAATTAATAAAAGGACATATTAAAGTAAAATAAGTCTAATTCGATGACAATAAACCTCTTAAATAATAATAGAACTCGTAGCATATATATTTGAGTGTACAAATTATTTCTATCAAGCTATTTATAAATACCAAATTTATATTTCCCTATAAAAATTTACTGACTGTTATATCTTACACAGACATAACATTGTCATGAATTTCTCAAAAATCTTTGGTTTTATCACATAATTTTTTCTAATAGCTTATATTTAACTCACTTATTGTTAATTAAATATAAGGTGTGAGCAATGTTTGAGCACAAATAAATTTTCCTGTGTAATGGTGATATTGAGATAGAGCTTCTAATCAACAGAGATAGGGTGGACAAAAAGGCGGACAGATGCTGAAGTTCAGATATAGAATCTTAATATTAATATTTAAATATATTTTCAGTCCCTACAAATAAGTAAACTCGTGAGAAGACAGTTCACAATATCAGAACCCCAGCATTATAGAGTGTCACGTAGGAGTATCAGTTCATAATGAATTTATGCTTAACAATTTTTATTCATAATCTCTTATAAATTGATTGCAACTGAGATATAAAAATGCATTCATAACATGATTTTTCCTATGCAAGGGTTTGAAAATACGATCAAAATGGAAAGTAGTTTGCTATACCAAAAATATATCACTAAAGAAAAGAAAATGTTGTCAGTACGCATAATTACTTTATTAGAATGCTACTTATAAATAGTCGATAGCTAAAAAATATTTGTCTTTATGTGCATTAAAAACACAATAAATTCTTATCATTCCCGCCATCCCGGACTTTTTTGTCAAACACCGATGAGAATGGTTTTTGTTTAAGTATTTTTTCATAAAAATGAAATTCGTGACATCTGCGCCGCCAAAATTTAATAATCAACTAATTGCAAAAATTACTTCAATGGAAACTATCTACAACCGTACATTGTCGAAAAGGTTATGAAATTTTCTAAATGATGAAATATTTTTTTTATTTATGAAAATACAAAAATTATTTTAAAAAATTGGCAAATTTGGAAGATTCTTGCTTTAATTACAATTATTTCATAATATTTCGTGATAATTAATTTTTTGAGATGAAAAATTGATTTTTTTGTGAAAAAACTCAAATAAATTTACAATAGAAATGTATAAAGTTATACAAGTCTCAAATTACACGCAAATATTCCAAAAAAATGCATAAACATTGTTGAAAAAATTGACGTGTCCAGTTTTAGCTGCGCACAAAAAAAAATCACTACAGTAAAACTCTTTCTTTTCTTTGATAAACATGGCATGAAATTTAAAAAAAGTTGTGAATTTTTTGTGAAAATAAAATTATAAATTATTCAAGATAAGGAGTGGAATTTTTTTTCTTCGTGTACTACCGTATTGCTCCCTGAAATTAGGTGAAAAAATATTTATAACTCGAATTGTATACTTTCATTTTTATACGTATAATTTTCAAAATACATGTAAAGAAGAAAAAATTATTACGTTTATCGGGTAAGTGGAAGTATTTAAAAACTCTTATTACAAATTCTTATTTATTCTCAGCGCATTTTATGCAATCGAGAAATATCATCCTTAGTAAAAAATTGGAAATTTTTTCCAGATAATTAAAAGAAACTAAGTAATTTCTTAAAGTGTTCATTATTCCAACTACCAACATCATTAAACTTATTTTCCTTCTGCACCAAAGATGTATATTTATTAAAGTAAATTTTTCATTCATGGTGCGACACTTATCCTTGCTAGTCGTCTATTCTTAAAATAAAGATTTTTCTCTGTCCCACTGTCACAAAGTCATAATAAAAGAATAATCTTTGGCACAACTTTGTTGTGTTTCTAAAATAATATAAATAAATTTAAAATCTGCCCAGATTTTCCAGCAATATTGTTAAAGTTTTATCTCACTCAAAGTTTTATCTCACAGAGTACTTGTTACTGTTGTGTAATACTTCCATTTTAAAGAATGGTAGCTCTGTTAAGACTCACAATCCTTTAGGTCTTAAAAAGGTATGAGATCTCATGTAGAGCCAAGTCCCAAGTAAATTGGCCTCCTAAAGAAAGTTATATGCCTTGATCATGTCTCATAACTATGACAAATTATCATAATGTGAGCTCTTCTTTCTATACCGCTCATTCTATAAATGGGTATGAGATTGTTATGTACTATGCTTTTGATGATTTAAGTATTTGCAATAATACTAAAATAACGCATAATGAAAAACGTTAGTAGTAAAGTATAATGTTATAAATTCACGACTTTGATGGGACCTTACTCCTTTTGCTTGATTTATTGTTTTAAATATAATTCATTACACTTAGTTTAAAAAGTTTAAAAATAAAATATTAGTTTCGTATTTTGTATTCCTAGATCTTTTGACGACAGTTTAAGATCATATTTTAAGTATATTTTGCTATTGACATGTTCATTGCCTAATTCGTATAACATTGAACGAGCCTGTTGAAGAAAAAATTAAAGTTTAGTACATTTTGTGTTCTAAATTATTTAATTAGTCTATACAACGTATTGTACACACACTGTTTTAAATGCTGGTTTTAACAAAAATTACTTTCCTGTCCTTTGTCTGTCTATTTATATGTTCGAGTACCACCTTAAAACTATTGAATCGAAAACTATTATTTTAGTGAAATAAATATTGGAATCTAAAACTACGGTTTTAGTAAAATAATATAGTAACCATTGCAGCATAAAGTTAAAGCTTAGATATATATACTCCTAATCCGAACAAGGGTACTTTTCTGATCAATAAATTAATACTGGAGAAAAACTACACCGTAAAAATAAAAATATAGATGAGCACAGCCATAAGCAAAAGCCATTAAACTATAAACATGTATTAGAAAACGTTAGAATCCCTTCATATAATGTTCTGTACTCTAGAATACTCACATTATCTTATGTAGAATAATTTGTGAAAGCAACTCTGATGTGTGTTAAAAAGTAAGACGTCAAACTGAATACAATTACTTTAGGTGATAAAGAAAAGTTAGTGAAAATGGATGAAGAGATAAAATGAATACCCAATGAAAATATCATTGGATATATGTAATTACTACAAAACTTAAAAATGTGTTTCATTTTATGAAATGTAGGGGAAAAATAAGAGGATACGAAGAAAAACCCAATTTGAGAAAACATAAAATAATATTATGAATATTTAAAGAATATTATTTGTCAAAAATTATTTGTTAAATTTTGTTTTAAGAAAATTTTAAAACATGTAATCATTCTTAGCATGAACTGACAAAAATGAATCCGAAATTTTTACAGTGTAATTGCCTCTAGTACTTGAACTAAATGAAGCTATTGAGGAGATGACTTATCACATTGCCAGAGTCTCCAAGTGTGCTTACAAATCAAGCCAACATAAGCCAGAGAAATCACGAGAGAATTAAAATTACTCAATCCAAAAAAGACGCCGAGTTTAGACTTAATCACCTCAAAGAGCTTCCAATAAAATACATCACTTTTCTGGACTTTTCTGGCTTGTCTGTTTAAAGCCATCTTCATAGTCTTATTTCGTGAATGTGTGAAAGATCTCTACTATCTCTCAAAACTAAGAAACGAACTGAGAAACATTGCAAATGCCACATGGTTCACGAGGAACAATGAAACATAAGTACTTGAATACAGCAATAGTGACCTCAGAGATTATAAGAAGCTTAACATCTCACCTACTATCCCAACCCACTCACCCCTAGATAACTTGACAATGTTAACCACAAGATTTGAGTAGAGAGTGAGACACTAGCCTCCTGCTCTCTAACTGTCTTGTCACACAACTATCTGATTATAGTCTGGTGAATGATTTCAGATTTAATAGAGCAACAAAAATGGACGGTTCTAAATGTAAACAAACATCTTCCACTCTTTTGGCAAAGTTTAACGCTCCGGTCAAATAGATTATTGTGCTTCTAAATATATTATCCAATGAGGTAATATCTCTTCATCTTTATCAATATAAATTCCGAGTATAAACCCGAGGATACATTTAATGTGATAGTTGTTTTATTTTCTTAACACAATTTGAACTTCTAGATAAAAGTTTTACTGTACCTATACCATTAAATCTTTATTTTTATCAATATATTACCGGTAACAAATAAATAAATGTGAGTGTAAACAAATATATTTTTGTTTTTACGTATGAAATGATAGAAAGAATGTCATTTCGTAAAATTGAGAACTGTTTTATGAACTTGAAGCTTTGTATATGAGTATTAGTAATAGTTCACAGTTTTAAAATTGTAATTGTATTTATTTATTACATTTAATAAACAAAAAAATATTGATACGACATGCAATCAACAAAAAGGTTAGGGTAGAATGGAGTAAGTAGCTCTCCTACGCTAGGTAGCGTAGGAGAGGTTGGTGTATTTAATTCAATTGCTGGGGTGTTGGGAGGTTGACATCATCTATCATCAGGGTCTGTTGTCAGATGTGAAAGGTACTAAAAGAGGAGGACCAATTATGGCATCAATTTTACTAAAATATAATGGAATATAAGCGGGATTTTTTTATATAGTGTAACACATTTCGTTCAAAAGTGTTGTGTTATTCTACAGTAGAAAGACATTTCATGGAAAATCAAGCAAAAGATTCAAATATTTTGCGTGGTTCTACTTCAAATGCAGGATCATTCTATAGAGATAAATATGCAAGCAGAGTTGTAAGCAAAGCGTGCAATGCCATATATCTATTGATAACTGTTATATATAATAGACTCTTACAACACGACTGACAGAAAACTGTGTTGCTTTTTTCCGAAATAAGACATCAGCTTCTGTATTACATGCTTCTGCTAACTTGAAGTCAAATGTAATTCTTTACCATATCAAGACCAAGTCAGTGGTCTCCACCTACAGTATATGTCCATCCTGAAAAGATTATTGATAATTTTAAATTAGAGGAAATATTTACAGACTGATGTGTAATTCAAGATACTCTTCGGTCTGCATGTGTTTATTGCATATATATATAGCATCAACAGTAAAGAAAAGGAAAGGAACTTAAAAGTCATTTGTTAACAAGTAAACAAAAATTGTTCACTTACATAAGTCTTAATTGATATGCATTGATGTCCAATGAGATTTTGTAGTCTGTATCTGCAAGTACACAACATGAAACTGATGACAAGTTCCATTCTCTGAAAAATTGTCCTTATTAATGAATGAGTGATTAGGAAAGAAAACAATGTGATTCTATGAAAGACAGGTCTAGTCAGATAAAACTGACTTTATCACATGTGTTTAAAAGAAAAATTTATGTTTATATGGATATCATCCAAGTGTATTCTAACCCAACATTCAGTTGAGTGTTAATGTCTCCATTTTTATCTTTGTAACACAATTTTCAATTAAGAATTCTAAGCAAATAGGTAAGGTTAATTCTGTAGGTTCACAGTAAATTTGAGAATGATTGAATCTGTTTATTTATGAGTTTCACTAATTGAATCTAACATTTTTGGGGATGGTCATAGACTACATAACTCTACATTGTTATCAACAAGAATGCAGCACTTAGTGAAAAACCTAGGCAAGTCACAGAAAAAAAGGCCTCCTCAAACTAGTTAACTCTAATTTAGCAGTTAAAAAAGTATCTAAATGACTTTCGAAAGTATTGTAGTAATTTTTTTTAAACTTTGAATCAAAATTACCTAAAGTGGTGTTTAATTTGAGGCATAAAAAATATTATTAATAATTCAGTTACCAAAAAAGTATTTATTAAAAACTGCACCTAAAATAAATAAATAACACAATAACATAGGGCAACCATACACATAGTCATCTCATTCACTAATAATAATTTTGTTACAAAAAATAAAGACATAATAACCTGAATTCAACCACCGCTTTGTATAAGTCTATTCATGATAGCACCATGCTAAATTATTCAGGGTTCCTTTCATCCATCAAAAAGTTAAAACTTGTTTAAATCAGTGGTTCTTAACCTTTTAACGATGAGGGACAATATGACTAAACTTTTATCTTATCATAGACCATCCACTGTTTGGCAGTAATATAAATTTTTGTAAGGCCATAAATAAAACACTTAAAAAATTATTCGAAAACAGGAGTATTATATTATTTGCGAAAATTTTGTATCCATTATATTATTTTAGGAAAGAATGAAATAAGTAACATTCCACGCAATAAGCTCATATTTGTAACATGTTATACTCATGTACAAGTTAGTGTTCCATATAATCATATTATGTGCTTACTCTATACCAGGTATTCCCTGGTCCATCTAAACTACATTATGTATCCACATTTCGCATGCCTATGTTCATTCAAAGACTTTGAAAACCCATGAAAAAAGGTTATATAAGAATAGAAATTATGAGTGGTATGCAGGAAGTTAACACAGATTTTGTTTTTCATCAAAACTCTAATACAAAGTTTAATGAAAAAAGTTAATTAATATTTATAAAAAATATTAATTAACTTTTATATATTATAATATTGGAAATATTAATTAATTAGATTTTATTTTTGTGCCGTTTATTTAGTATAATTTAAATAAAAGAAAGACCAAAATATGAATAAATATATGTATAGTGATTAAGTAGCGATAAAAAATTTTAAGAAGAAAATGTAAATATCAATTAATTAATGTATACATTGCAATTGGAAACTTTGAAATGTGCCAGCCTTAAAAATATATGTGTAATATATGTGCATTGCTTAGTCATCAGTATGTTGCTTAGTTATATTTTTATCTCCTTTTTAACTAACTGGACAGTCCTTAACTTGAATAAAATATTAGGGAAAGTTTTCAAAATCTTATACAGCATCGGTTTCTACATACAAGTACCAGAATTCTATTAGAAATATCAATATGTAAATGGTAAAAAAATATTGAATGCTTTATGTAAGGTTGTTTATCAAAAATCCAAAAAGTCCGTAATTTTTAGACACTCCTAGCTGGGTTACCTATATATCGCACACCTCTGGTTTAGAAATTAGCTTTTATCTATCACTTCATCACTTTATCTTCTATTGCTCTCCTGCTATAGCAGGAATGAACTAGAGTATACTCTAGTTCATCAAGCGTGATAAAATTCTTCTTAGCCATCATGTTAGACCCTTAATTTTCAAAGAAGGAATGTTTAAAAAAAAATTAATGCAAAAGGATTTTATCAACGCCAGAGCATCGTTCATACCGCTTTTATAGTTTTTAAATAATAATGCATTATAGATATTTTTTATAATGCTTAATATCTTTTCTTAGTAGTCTTTAAAGTCTTTGGAATAAGTGCAGACATCATTCTAAATATATTAATATTTCTTAAACTCTTAACTCATTTTATATATTATGTCATTTATTAATTTCAGATCAGACAAGCCAACTTCTCTATAGCCGTGCTTGCTACGTGAGAAGCAATAGGGAAAAAGCCAGGAGGATTGAAGTCGATAACTTCAGACAAAACCAAAAGGAACAAAATGTTTGAACTGTGCCTAATCATTTGTGTCACTACTGGGCATAATGTACAAGAATTTTTGGAGTTTTATAATAATACACCGATACAAGTTTTTATAAATTGAAATGCATAACAATGCCTCTAATGAAATATAGGACTGGGGATAGTGACACCAGGATATATTGCCTTTTTAAAACCTCTAAATCTACATTAGATTACACAATAAGACAAATAAGAAAATGGCTTACAGATTACTTCATTCCGCTACATTTTGGTGTGACGTACACAACTCGCCAAGAAGTGCCAGAAAGAAATACATACCAGGTGAATCATTTGGTAATTCTGAATATGATTCTTCTGACAGATGGCTATTGTACAATGTGATTCTACCTATACAGGTGTGCAAATAGTTCCAACCATAAGTAACAAAAAAATCAACAGTCTGGCTAAGTTTCAAAAATTAAATTAATGAATCATTTAATTTTAAATGGAAATGGTTTGCATCAATATTTTCATGGAAATATTGTTTTCATTTTGGGCTGTGGTTTTACAGATGCGATCCCCAATTTAACAGCTTGGTTTCAAGATACATAAACTTGAAACTATAGATGATGGAGAAAAGCAACTACGTACTCTCAAAGCTAATGGAAGCAAATGCGTTACGCTTTGCAGATGGGTTGCAGAAATTCAAACAAAGTTCTAAATTATTTAAATAAACTTTTTTGATAAGGCTTCTGCTCATATGATGGATGGATGATTTTTTAGGATTGCTGGTCCACTTTTAAACAAGTTCCATAATATAAATGAAAGTCCTTCAAATGCAGCAGGAATTTCTGAGAAAGCAGTCTCAAGGATATTATTTGGGTTAATTTATATTATAAAGCAATTTGAAGAGAAAAACGTTATTTTTAGGACTATTAATACAAATCTTCTTCAACTTGATAATTTTCCGTTCTTCGATGAAAACAAGTCACAGCTCCATTTTTTAAGACCAAATCATACAGCAAGCTCGTTCTTATTATGGTGATCATATTTGAAAGCAACATGTTTATGAAGTTGAGGTGTATCAAGAACTAGCACTTTCAGAAGAAATTATATTGTACATGAAGGTAATCATCCACTTATTAAGATGTCACATTAAATCTATACATGTATCAAGATGCGAGTACATACATATATATATATATATATATATATAAATATATATATATATATTTATACATATATATATATATATATATATATATATATATATATTCATATATATGTATATATGTTTATATAAATATATTATATGGTGAGCAATCTTTAAGTCACCATGAGTCAACTAATGTAGGTGTAGTTGTGTTGTAGGAAATTGTATTGTCAGTTGCTGCCTTCATGCCATGACGGTTATATGTTGAGTTGACCAAGATATGAAGCATATTAACTGTATGAAATGATTCAAATAAAAATATAAACAGAAACAAAATTGCTATTTTTTTCACTTTCGTAATATTAAAAAAAGTAGCTATGAAATTTTTAGGATATGTTATTTATCATTTTATTAATACTTAAAGAAGTAATGATTGCAAAAAGTTTTGAAGTTAAACTAAATATTTAATATAACGGAGCGTTAAATGGTAATTGATATATAGTATAATAAAAAATATTAGTATGTGACATTTTCCTATGTTTGTAGCGCCATATGTAATAGAAAATAAAGTGCAATATCAAAATCAACGTGGAGCCTGCCGTCTGCCACAAACTAAACTGCGGCAGATGGCTCCAAAATATAAGAGCTCCCATGGTTTGGTTAATAATAAAGTAGCTGAAATTTAGAACAACTACAGAATATGAACAGGTTACTGCAATGTTAAATACTTCATCAATATTTTTAACCTCTAATTAAAAAAATAATTGGCATAAATGAATATAAAACAAGTAAATTTCCGATTCTGAAAAAATTATTCAAAGAAATTTTATTCAGGAATTCCAAAAATTCTAGATACATATCTAAACTTTAGTTGATACTTAATATGGATCATTTCTCACAGTTATATTGTATTTCATCTCAGCCAGCTGTTCAATTTACTTGTTGCTTTACTTGCTATTGCATGCTACAAAACTTACGAGGGGAGGTCAAAAAGTTTATGGAATGAAAGGGAAGTGGTGCAAATAACATAGTGTAATTTTTCTATTTCAATATATTCCTAAACATACTTTTTAAATTTTGCAAAGAACTTGCTAATTACCTCGAAAAAGAATATTTTTACCTTCAAAATAGGCTGAAATTTCAGATCGGCCTCTTCATCACCAACAAGTTTCTCCCCACAAACTTCCTTTTCACTTTAGGGAATAACTAATATTTGCAGGGGGCTAAATCCAAATTGTAGTGTGGGTCTTTCCACATTTTGAAGTCACACTTGGGAAGGGCAGTCATTGCAACATGGCTCTTTTGTACAGGAGTGTTGTGATGTGAAAGCAGCACAACTCTAACCAATTTTTCTAACTTTTTCTCCCTCACATTTTCTCTTGATCACTCTAACAGAACACCATAATACATCCGTTTTATTAAAACCCTCTCATCTTTATAATCAATTTGCAAGATATCCTATGTTTATAAAAAAACAGTTGCCATTTGCTTTCTGGTTGTGACACCTTGAACGTTTTAAGAGGAAAAGCATGCTTTTCATCTTACTGCATAAATTCCTGCTTCGATTCAGGCTCGTAAATATGAACCCATCCCCCATTACAATTCGGTTGAAAAGTTTGCCTTCTTTAAGATACTTGCCGTCTCTACAAAGGTTTAAAAACTCACGTGAATACTCTACATGCAGTTTTTTTGACGGTGGGGTTTGCAACCCTTTTATACTTATTTTTGATATACCAAAATGATCATGATGTATCATATTCAAAATAGTTCTAAGAAACTCTAATTAGTTCAAAATGGACTTTAACCAATTTGCAAGCTGCTTTTCTTTTAAGTTCCAATATAATTACGTCAATTTTTTCAATAACGGCCGAGCACATCCAACTTGGATGTGCTAATGGTAAGTCATCTTCGATCAATTCTCTCCTTATAGAGATTATGCCACTTGAAAATTATGATCTTACTAAGACAATAGTCCCTGTTAATCGATGACATTTCATGCAAAATAACTTGAAGTTCCTTGCTTCGTGAGGAACTTGATGGATTCTTTCCATATTTGATGCCTTTTTCCTAATTTAGCTACTTGATCGATGATATCTCCAAGGTTAAGGGTGCAATTACCCTGAAACTTAGTATATGTGCTCATAATTAGTCCTTAAATAGAACCTACATAAGCGAGTAAACACCTCTCCCTTTAACCCCTCTGTTCCGTGAACTTTTTGACTCCTGTGTACAGTTAAATTAGAAAAATTGTAACTTGAAACAAAGAAAGATTCATTGTATTCAACGTATCAATGAATCTTCTTTATCTTGATTATGTTTATCTTCAGTACACTAAAATAGAAATTAAAAAAATATTTAAAAGCAAATTGAACAGTAAAATTATTAAACTCGTACCTTAATGGACTTCACAATATAAAAATTAATAATGAATGTCATGCAACACATTAATAGAAGTACATGACTATTTAATAGATACAAACAAATCAATAAATGTCTCGCTACTGAAAGAAGACAGGCAAAACCATTTGCTATTCAATATAAGTCAATCATGGTGAACAATACAATGGAGACAAACGAATCTTTGAATGATTCTCTGCAGTTTTTTTATTCGGTTCAATCTACTTTGGGTGTGCACAGAATAAATTCAAAACGACTGCAAAAACCTACATTGCGTGATTGGCTAAAAAGGATTTACAGCGTATGTTGTTCAATATTCTTAATTTATGGAATATGGAAATCAAATGAACCTAAGACGCTATATATAACCATAGAAGGACATCTATGGATTATATTTTCTTTATACGTCCAAATGATAGATGTTTTATGGCAGAAAGAATATCACTTTAAAACTATGAATTACTTCAATAACATTGACAATAATTTTGACACTGGACAAAGAAAAGCCATTCTACATAAAACAAAAATTCACAGCTTTATTGCTTTCGGAGCCCATTTAATAATAAACATTGTAAGCTCTTACCTTGGATTATTACCATGAAAATATTGAATTATTTGGAACGATATTTAAAGAAAATTTTAATATGTTAATTGATTTGGAAATTGTTTACATTGTTATAATTATCGATGGCATCTCAGAGAGATTGAAAATTGTAAATAATTATTTAAACAAAGTTCTCCATCAGTGCAATGTAAGCCGACATCAGTCATTAACAAGTATGGAATTAAGACAAATCTTATCAGTAATAATACCATTGGAATCTAAAGAAGAAATACATTCAGTTGATTTTGAAAAATTATCGAATTTCTATACGATATTGATTGACTTGTGTCTCTACTTGAATCAAGTATTCGGCTTTCAGGTAACATCCTTGTCCTATTATGAAATATTGTATAATTTGGACTTTTTATAATTGACTTAATTCATTTCAGATATTATTATACTTCATGGGTACTTTCATAGAAATTTTAAATTCAATTCACTATATACTGACTTACACAAAGTATAATGTAAGTATTTGTAATTACTATTGTTCTCAAACATAAAGTAGCTAATTATTGCTTTGATTGACTTATCTCACTGGCTGCTTGTTTCTTAGAAGTGTTTAATATTTATTTATAGTTTGATGATTCGACTAAATGGTTTATGGAACTATTGGACCCAGTTATTTCTTATATTCTTATTATTTTCCTTTGCATTGTTACTGAGAAAATAATTGTTGAAGTAAAAAGAGCTAAACTTATTATGGCCAAAATAAAATTTTCTGTTCCTGTTGGTAAGTACATAATTTAATATATTTTAAACCTTAAAGAGACATTAAACTCATAAAGTGATTACCTAACGCGGAAAAAGTTTTAAATAACCGCTTAATCTTATTACGATAATTTTAAAACTTGTCTACCAATAACTGAAATAAAATTTTATTTTTCTCCTCAGCAAATCGCCCGAAGTTAGCAGATATTTACAATCTTCTGGAAGAAAACCAAATAGACAAATTTACAGCTTTCGGTTTCTTCAGGCTGAATGCCTCATTATTACTGAGTTTTGCTAGTATCACCATAACGTATGTAATAGTGTTATTGCAGTTTGAAAATTTGCTATAATCTGATAGAAAATACCCAATGAAATGTTATTTATTTTTAATTTGAGTATCACAACATTGCAAATACAAATTAATTTTTTTTCATGTCGAAATTGATATCAATTGAAGGCACAATGCTAGTTTCCTCTTCTAATATATCTTTTCACTGTTAACACACAATTTTGTCCTTGAACCAAATGGAAAAGATGCGTTGCGAAATGGGCGTGTAAATAAAAGTTTTCAGTTCAAACCTAATACTTGTGAAAGGTTTGTTCGTATTTTTTAATATACATACTTTATATGAAAATTTGAAATAATTTTTGAACTAAACTATATTAATATACTTTCATTAGTGTTACATTGAATTCACAGATAAGTTTTTTTTTTTTTTTAATTTCGGGTACAAGTATGAATTGATTCACTTAATGAAGTCAGTTTTTTAGTAAAATGCAATATTTGTCGTGTATATATGCATTATTTATTTTCGTGTTCTGTATTTTTAAGATAGCAAGTCTAAGGTAATAACAGAAAATAAATTGATATCATATAATTCAAATCATTTGTAAATCCAATAACTTTATTTAATTAAATAAAACTAATGAAAATATTAATTGTCCTGTATTATTCGTTTTTAATTGTGATGTTATCAAGGAGTACATAAATGATGGGTTGTAAATTCGAGTACATGCGTGGAAATTGTAAATTATTTATGAACTTGCCCATTATTACATTTATAGCATATGAACCCTCACCTTTTAACGACAGTTCAAGTTCTTTTACTGCTAATGATTACACATGTTTAAAGAAAAATTTTATATATATACATATATATATATATATATATATATATATATATATATATATATATATATATATATATATATGTGTGTGTGTATATATGTATAAAGATCAGTAAAGGGACGTAAGTGTTAAAAATAAGTTTGTCATTTCATCAATTTGTATATTAAATAGTGTAACATATAAAGTATGGTTGTATAACAAGAATTTATTTTTTAGAAATTTCTCTATTTTCTTTCATCTCTTAGGAACCCTTCCTATGTCAGAGATAAATTTAATTAGTTTCGTCTTTATTGAAGGTTATGATGATTGGCGTGTGTCAATTACAAAATTTATAGTTATTAGGCATTTTGTGATAAAGGTTATTAGGTATTTTGTGGGGCTGAGCCCCATGATGCCCACCCTGCGCCCTAAATAGTGCCACCCTTTATTTAAAAATGTGTAAATGTTTTTATGTAAATTTAAGTATTTTAAGCCAAAAGACATTATGATAATACATATTCAGCGTTAGATTAATGTGAATTTTTTCACGCAAGCTAAAACTTCATTATCAAAACACGGTCAGCATATAAATAATTTTTTTTGGCTGAGTTCAGGTTATTCTGTAACGTTTAATTAGTAATGTATATGGTACTATTCCATGTGATTCAGTTATTCTTGTATTAAAGTTTTTGTTAGGAATTCCTCTAAATAATAATTAAAAAAATTAATTTATTGCTTTGAATTTCAACGTAACAAACAGCCAGAAAACATATTATTACATGAATTATTAATTTTTTAAACATTCATCTAATAATTTTTTATAAACCTGCAAATGATAATTTAAGAAAAAATTAGAAATATTTTGCACTTTTTCTTTCAGCTTAATAATAAAATTTGTTAGGCAATATAGCCCATTAGAAGAAGGAAATATTTATATATTAACATTCCCCAATCTGTTCAATTTGCGTACATCTTTGCTGCTCAACTTCAATAGTGGAAACATAACTGAAGTAATTATAGTGTATCAGTTTCACACTCGCTTTAGATAAAGAGAAAAGTATGTTAGGTTTTTAGGAATATGTATTGTGCTCATGTGTAAATTTCGATTAATCTTAGTAAAAACGCAGAAGGGATTTGCATTTAATGAATTTTAGCATTTTCATTGGTCTCTGCCTGGCTATAAGACAACTTAAACTCTTTAGGGCTTCATCTAGAATGTTGGGAGAAAAGATTGTTAGGTTGCAATTATGAGGGAATTACTCTCAACACTTACAGATTTGAATGTAATTCTGCCATAAGTTTGTTTAGAGGTCTAGTTTAAATAAATTGATGGAAAATGTTATAGAAAATAAAATACCAATATTCATATCAATATTTATTGTTAAATGTCACCTCAAACTTATTTCAAATAAACATCTTTCTATTTTGTCAGTTAAACGGCCACTCTACGTACAGCATAATTCTTCATAATAAACTATGACATTTATTTAAAACGGTAAAAATGATAAAAGATACTTTATGAAAAATTAAAACAATAAAAAATATCCGTTCAGATAATCAATTGCATTAAGAACATGCTTTTTATTAGTCGCAAACTGATATTTCTTAGTCGCAAATTCACTAATACATGTGTAGCGACTCTGTGTGTTGGTGTATAACAACTTCAAAGTCCATGTGCAGTATCTTGAACGCTTACATTATATTGTAACTAAAATGAAAATATGTATTTTATATTTATTGTAACCAGTTTTATTTATTTTTTAATATTAATATTGAATAATAGCTCTGTTCCAGTTTTCACAAAACTTAAATTAATATATACCATGAAATATTTCAATTACATTAATTTTTTAATTTGGCTTGAAAATGGTTCATCCAACTATGATAACAACGATAGTGTAGGTGAGAATTTTTACAAAATGTGAGGTGAAGAGTGTCTATAACAACCAATCATGACCGCTTCTAAGTATGGAATAACTAGCAAATGCAAAGGCCACTTCGCCCGGCCCACAAAATGTATGAGACATTGAAACTTACTTTTATTAAATAAATATTTTTCTTCTCGTCTTTTGCTATTGCATCATTAACCATTTTTTTGTCATAAAATGAAAGAGGAGGAATTGCTGTTTTAAATACTTTTCTTTCATTTCAAATTAAATTAAAATAGTTTCAAAAGAATCCCCAAAATTTTATAAAAATTATGAAAGTAATCTGCTGGAATTACAGATGCATGTCTGATCTATTTTTACATATTAAAATCATAGTACTATATTTCCCAGAGTTTATAAAAAACCGCAAAAATAAAGCATTTTCATCAAAAATACTTTTTCATCAAACCCACTGTTAAGACCTGGTTCAATATAATTTGTTAAAAAAAGTATAATAATTATACTTTTTTTACAAATTATTTTAAATATTTTTATTGTTGCCACTCCAGTCTAAAATATCAAGAAGTTGGAATAAAATATTGGCACATTCAAAGACAATTGTTTACGAGGCAAACAGATTCAGTATATAAGTTATATTTTTTGTAATATTTCAAGTTCTATTGTAACTTCTAGTTAGTAAATTTTGGCACTTTGTTCCATGTGGTTCATCTCGATTTTATGTTCTTTACCAAGGAGGGTGCTTTCCGTTCCAGCGTAGAGAGATAGCCTGATATATTATATATGAATCACATTTTCTTCGGCCACAGTGAATATAAAGATGTGGATAGAGTTTTGACCATAACTTGGTTGAGAGTGGACTAATCTTCGAGGAATATTGTACTTACACCAAGTGCTCATTCAAATGAACAAAGACACTGAATGGCTTAATGGGGAAGGGCAGTTTCTAATTCTATTGGGCCGAAGCACTTAATGGAGATACGAAACACTATTGAGGAATTTCAAAGGTTCTTGTTCATTCATATGACATGAGAAGGATTACTGATCAGTAGAGAGATCCTGAAACATTATGGTTTGTGGTTTAGGAACAGTATTTCTTTATGTCAATCGTGTCAAAGAACAAACGGTTATCTACAAAAACATGATTTTTCAGTGGAGGGTGTTTAACATAAAACTGTAATGATTTGTAGAATAACTGAACTATCTTGTTCCATTTTATGATACTTCTTAATAAAAGTAAGTTCAAGGAAATGGTTAAGGTCTATTTACTGTAATATATATAATTTCTGAATTTGTCTACTTTATACAAACAAGTAAATCTGTATAGGACTGCTTCTGCATGGAGCTTTCTAGTTACTAAATCTTCAACAATTCCAAATGTGGAAATAAATATTTCTATTCATTTTTATGTTATATAGCTAACCACATTACTGAACAAAGGGAAACTGTATTTGACACCAAACGATTGCTATAGTCTCAAATCACTTTTTATTTTAAAATGTATTGCGAACAGTAGGTATACAATTACTGCTAGAGTTTAAGCCGCCCAATAAAACCCATAAATTAAGCAATTATTTTAATCATATTATATAATATTATTTACATGAGGTGAGATTAGGGTCAAGAGTTGATCATTTATAATAAAATAAATAAAGGAACAAGGGCACGATTGGAGAAAAGTTATAAAACTTGAAACCACTATCATGAATAACAATTAAAGTTTACTATTTCTTCCAATTAATCACAAATAATCTCATCATCTTGGTTAAACATATTGTAATCACAAAAATGGGACTAAATGAATATTCAAACAGGTACACATGAGTACCTTTATGTTATTTTCTATTACAACAAGTTTACATTCTGATCTAAATTGAATAAATAAAAGTGTTAAATGATGTTATTTCTCTACATTGATACATGTCACAAAGTTCTAATTATCATCATCGAATAAAGAAAATATATTAAGTTTTACTCTTATAGGTTTTGGTTACTTTTATAGGTTCTTTGTAACCAGTAAATTGAATAATATCACAAAATTTACTTTTTATGTACCATTTTCATTCGCAAACCGTTGTTTATATTGCAGTATGCATTAAATTTTCATATTAAAGGCATACTGAAGGAATTATATTCCATTGGCAGAGAGAAATCAAGTCTTTATATTTAGCTGACATTATTTCCAGGGTATTGCTGTAAGCATTTTGAAGTGCCATAATGTCACTTGGTCTTGTTCTGGTGTTCACTTGTAGACAGCAACCTATTGAGATTAACTGAGCTTTATTTAAAACATATCTATAACAAATAACATAACAATTATTATGTCTACTTTTGTCTCTCAAACTTGGTTCAATTTCACCTTTTCATTATCAGAGCTTTTGAGCCATGCATATTGGTTCATATCGGATTTGAAGTCTAAAATATACTTTGAAGACACTTCAGTTACTTTATACCTTTCACTTCAGTTACCTTTGCGTTATTTTATAGAACCGTACCATTCTTGAAGTGTATATATCATCTTCCTTTTAGAAGATCGTTCAATTAGAACGTGCACACCATCACCCTCTTGTTTAGTGTGACCTTTTTCTAGGAATTTGTAGCATATTTAAACCTTAAACTGCTTAGTTGCATGCAAGTACATCTCGAAAACTGAGCGGTTGTGACTATGGCTGCCTCAGTTATCAGACCATAAATGTATCTTGATTCTATTTGCAGTAACTTTTGTAATATAATTGTACAAAAAGTTGGCCACTTTGTTGGAACCTCACTTTGCAGTAGTCTCTTACCACATATCAGATTCCCTTTTTGTTCCCATATCAAATATTGTAAATATAAAAACTGTTAATTTTCACTAATAATACCAGGAACTTTTTTCACCGTGCGGTGCAAGCAGGAATTTTTTGAAAATCAAAAGTTGCCACTGAAGTCTTTACCGGTTCCACACCATGCAAACTATTTATCCTCAGATTTAACAGATCTAGTGATGTTTTTATTCTGCATATGTTTCAAAAAATCAATACTGCATCCTTCAGGAGTATTCGGCTAATTTTAATTAGCAATAAAAATATCACATTAATCCTTTAGAACAAAAAATCCTATATACAAAAGTGGATTGACTATATCATCATATTATCTAAATGTGATGACTTTCATCGATATTATTTTCTGCAGTCCATTCTTTACACTTGATACCTAAATATTCTGATAAAATCATTGACAAGGTACGTCTTCTTTGAATCTTGTTGATAGTTTCATGTTTATAAAATGGATGTCACTGAACTATCTGTGATGATGGTGCTGTTCTTAAATTTTTATATTTAATATATATGTTAATTAAAATAAAATAGAGGACTGTATTGAAGAAAAAAATATCTATAAAAAGAATTAATTAAATAACTTAATAAAGACTTGTTGATTCTAACACGTTTTCGGAATTGAAAATAAGGTAGTTCTAGAAATATTACTGAAAATTATCACAAAAAGATATTCCTTCCCCCATTCTCCTGAAGCCAAAATTATGAAACAAAAAACTCGTTAGAAATTTCTCCAATATTTTTAAAATATTCGCCAGGCAATATATTTACACTGCGACAACATTAATTGTAGTTTAATAAATATTATACGTCCTTAAATGCATATATGTATCTGTGTGTATACTGAACCTTCGTAATGTGAGTTATACTCGTATTTAACGGGATATACTCGTATTTAACATGATATAATATTATTTTAAACTGACGATAAATAAAAAGATTAAGTGTGTGCATTGTTACATTAAAATTCACACTGCCCTTTTAGAGATACAGAAATTTCTAGGTTCCTAAATTTGTTTCAGAAAAGTGGTAAGTATCTCCAAAAACAAAATTAAAGGTGTTCTCCATATCGATAAAAGTACAAAGACATATTGGTAAAAGTGAAGAGCATTTGCGTGATTTTACATTTTATCCTCTGCTATTACGATGAGCATAATGAATTTTCATATAACCATACGATAAATGGGTCACATCCATGTACAGAATTACAATTGACATAATCATGATGAAATATACTCATTCATAAATTTTGTTATATTCAAGCACTCGAGTATAGTAATTGACTTGAGAAATACCTAGAATGAATGAGAAGAAAGTGAGCTGAGATTGTATGAAGTTATGAAGATTTTTGTAAATTTAGACAGAGCACTCTTTATATAAGTGTGGGTAATCATAAAAATGATTCTTTATCTTAACTACATGCATCGTTTGTGATAACTGTTAATGAAAGAACGTATTGTTTTAAGAGAAACAAATAAGCGAACATGTATGTGTATGAGACAAAATTTCATCTATCAATAATAAAAATTAGCATTTTGTGAAATGGTACACGCGTTTAATAATTCTTTCCATCAATAACAATGAGATATAAGTTATAAGAGACAAAAAAATTTACCTTGTACTTTAAATGATGAAGGTAAAAATAGAAGAAGATCATCGTATTCAAAAACATTATGACAAAAGAGAAAGCGAGCTGGAATCAGTGTAGTTTGGATATAAAAACAGATTTTGTCATAACTTGCATTAACTGACAAAGATCAAGTATGGTCTATAAAAGCTCAGGGGCAACAATCAGTAAAGCTGTTGCAATTTTCTTGTATATATTCTACAGAAAATCACAAAGAATGTCCAACAATATAAATTAAATTTTATTTAAGTCATGGTATAGTAGTTACTTCACATTAGTTTTCAAACTCAAGCTTCAGATTCACCACTTTTGTTCATTAGACAGTACAGTACTCGTGAACAGGAATACGGTGCAGGTTATAATTCTTGATGAATACCCTTAACAGTCTTCCTCCTTAAACAAGTTATGAAAGGTGTTATATGTAAGTAAACTCTAAGGATAAACTCAAAAAATATTGTATTACTTCGATAATCGTACTTTGAAGACATAATTGAAATAGCTCACAAAATTTCACCACCTATTTGTACTACTTATACTTTCCTATGATAATAACCAAAATTACATGTTACAGAGACTTTTCTTGTGTTAATTTTGTTTCTTGGAGAAATAAGAATGTTTTCGTTTCCTTTCTTATTTATTATACACGTAACTACGCACATATAGTGTAAATTGTTCAACTAAATTGTAACTATATTTCTTCTCTGTAAAAAATTTCATTAAAATAAAATAGCGACCATATTTATATAAAATATAATACTATTTCCATTTGTAGCTTCAGAATGAAACAGAAATTTTCCTTCTAGTTGAATTAGTAATAATAGAGTATAATTTACAGGAAAACTGTCTTTATTCATCTCACTAGAATTTGTTTTTGAATACTTTGGATTTGAGCTTGATAGACCATTACTAATACAATAGCGATTCATTGGTAAATTGACTAATGTCCAATAAAATTGGATTCGTTGTTAGATTGACTAATGTTGACCAATTCAACAGTGATTCGTTGCTAGATTGACTAATGTTGTCCAATTCAACAGTGATTCGTTGCTAGATTGACAAATGTCCAATTCAACAGTGATTCATTGCTAGATTGACTAATGTTGTCCAATAAAAACAATACTCTTGGTTGTTTTTTATTTAAAAAGAGTTTCCTCTAAATGAACCTTCCTCAAATTGAATTTCATTTTCCGACAGGTGGACGGATAGACACACATGCACATTTATAATGTATAGATAAATATTGATACAAAATGTTTATATTTAAAAACATAAATATTGTATTTTTTACAAATATTTATTGATTAATGTAACTTGAAGAAGAAATGACAGGTGGATCAATGGAAAGTAGATAGAATGTATTTTATCTTCATAAAAACATTATTTTAAATTTATGTGGTTCGTTTGTGAGTGAATTTTAGTATAAAATTAATAATATGGGAAACAGCAATAGTCTTCGATTTCTCATTTTAGTCCGGGCAAACCGTAATTATAACGGTGAAACAAACATTAGTAACATTTTAATGTACTCTTATGTATGTGGATTACTTATTTGTATTTTGTTCCTGCTATTATCCTTCTAATCATAATAACTTTCTTGTTTTGATGACTTTTATTCTTTTCAGTAAAAGTAACCAAAACTTGCATTTTATTTACAGGCTTATATAAAACTACTGGTATATTTCGTAATGAGCTCATATAAAAAAAAATTATTCACAGTTTTTTCTAATTAAATTATATTTTATTTTTTTTTTCTACGGCTATTCTAATTCTTATAATTACAAAAACATTTTTATTTGATTGCACCCAGTTCAAAATTTAGGACTACCTTACAGATCTAATTTTGCAAAATACAAACAGGAGGTGTTTTTTTAATTAAAGAAAAAATGCACAAAAATGCAGGTTAGTTTATATTTTTTATATCTATGTGGAATACAACAATACAATATACGAAACAAATTCTCACTTTCTGCTTTTAGTGATAAAGTTTCATTTGTTTTGTTTCTCTTTAATTATTAAAGAGGAAAACAATTTTAAATGGTATTATAAGAATGAAATTCTACATGTCAAATATATATTAAGTTCCCAGGAATCACTAGTGTCCTCATTCAAGATTCTAGGAAATATATTCTATTTTATAATCTATTTTTCTAGCATATTCTATTTATTATCATAACTAAAGTTAGATTACACTAAGTATGGCAAAGAAGTAACTTTAAATAAATTGTAAGAAAAAAGAAGTAGGTGACTTCACTTGATCTCTTCTTACCACCCTTTAGCAGGAAGAAGAAGTAATTAAGATAGCTGACTATATTAATCACAGCTTACTTGTTGATGCATTCAATATCATATTATGAAACTGCTACATGTCACGTTTTGTCCAAAATTACATGTTGCAACTAGTATTGGCCGTTGTTGCACATGCACTTTCTTGCTGTATGTTATCATTTGGTTAAAAAAGTACTCACCATATCTTTACTATATGAGTGTTGTTACACTTTATTTTTAATATTGGGAATTGTGCTTAAGCATTCAGTTCAGAGAGTCTGTTACATACATAATCTACAAAGCATGCCCCTGTAATTGCGATTTAGTTTAAGTTCAAAGTAATCACAAAATAAGCCACATTCATATTTTCCCTCCACAAGTTTAGCAAGGAGATGAAACTTTTATGAAAATAAAAAAATGTGTAAAAGCTTGTTTGAGATACTACAGGTTATTTACAATATGCGATTGTTTTGATTGAGATTACAGGAATCTGTAAAACCTTTAATGAATTCATAGAGAGAATTCAAAATATGAATGAATATTCTAACCAAAACAAAAAAAGACATTTTATGTTATGAAGAATTTTTTTTAGATAGACAAAATTTCCTCTCAATGTCTCAACATAGAACATAATTCTGTTGTGAATTTTTCAGTGTGCTATTAGATGCGGAATCAAGTTGATTCATGTATACGTACTGCACCTGACAATTGGTGTAATTACTTGTATTGTATTATTGGTATAATTACTTGAACACTATTTTGGATAATACTGAAATAAATATATTAAGAGATTTATTACATAAATGAATGGGTTAGTAGATTTTTACTTACAATCTATTGCTATTTATAGAAATCAAATATGTCAGCTTGACTTTCAAATATGATATCTAAATATAATCACGATAAAAGCAAAAAAGGAAACTTAAAGCTTCACAATTCTCATCAATTACAAGGTCATATGTATGACCTAATCTAATAATACCTTCAGACGAGATGGCAAAAATCAATAATTACTTTAATATAGGAAGACAAATTGTCTTGTTTACTTGCTTGCCAAAGTAGACCAAGCTATTCCATTTACACAAATAGGTTACATTATCGACAAGGGTCTTCATTTTCAAAAGAAACAGTCAATTCATTTAAAAATGTTGTGTTATAGTTTAGAGGAGTCAATCCACTTTCTAGTTACATTCCAGTCAGTTCTAGGTGTCAACCGAATTTCAATTAAGTTAGAAGAACAAGAAATGATGTTAATAAAAACAATTTTCAAGAAAATTTACAGTCTGACAGCAATTTTTCTCGTTATCTTCAGTACCAGTATGGGCATATGGTCTCACCGTATTTCTTTGTATGCTAAAAAAAATATTGTAGAGTGGCTTTTCCAAATATCATCACAATAGTCATCACTTTAATATTTGTTTTATCAAGTGATTTATTTTGGCAAAAAAATCTATTTGCTGATTGTTTACGACAATTTGAGGACATTTTTGTTTATTACAGTAATTTTTTAAAACAAAATGCTTAAAGAAATTAAAAATCATGACATTATTGGGCATATTTATTATACTTACAAGTCACTTAACATTTTTCATCGTTAACAGCCTTGAACATCAGAGCCTTTTCTCCATAATCACATATTTTGGTGTATTCACTAACAGAATGGAAGTATTTCTAATGTGACTGCTTACATTTACTATTATTAAAATATTAAAAGCAGTAAATGAATACCTGGGTCATATGAATCTAGAAATATTTCATAATAATGCAAGCCATTTAGTATTACCTAGAGTGGCAGACTGGAACGATTTGTATGGGAATGGTCATTTTGATATATTAGGAAATCCTATGTGCATATCGTTCTTACTAAAAATGTTTATTATAGTAAATGACATATGCAGTACAGTCAATAAAATATTTAAATTACAGGTACATTGGAACAAGTAAATAACACAATATTTACAATAAATACAATATTTAGGGATGTTTTTTGTATTCATTAAATCACATAATTTCTACTTCAGGTACTTCAGCTTGTAATGTCGACTTTTCTTTCATCCATTAATTTTATTCAACTGGTGTTGAATTTGCATATGCATGATGTAAGCAACAGTGATTTTATATTTATTGTTCAAATATCAAATCTGTCCATAGCAGTGAATAATTTTGTTTCTTTGTGTGACTTTCTATTTATCTTTATAACATTTCAGCAACTATGGTCACTAGAAATGATTAAATATATCATATGGCTGACAATTTGTGTTGCTGTCTTAACCGTTGTCTCCACCTTCAGTGAGATGTTGGTTCTGGAATTTCGGAAAATGAGAATAATTATCACAAAACTGAGACTGTTGCCTCAAATGTGTAAGTATTTACCTATATACCTTCAAAACATTTATTTTAAATCGTATTATTAGCATACATTACCTTGTATTATTTGAATGCAAATGCAGTTATCTAGGTTTGAATTTGTAAATTATTCAACTGAATTTAATCTATTTATTACTTTAGCAATTTTATCTAACATACGAACGTGAAAATATTTGTATATGCTTTTATTCTGGTATTTGTCTGCATTTTAAACAATGGAACTATTTGAGTTTTACATTTTGCGCAGAAGTAGTCTTTCACTTTTCAGTACCGCTCAGTCTTGCAAAGCATGGGACTTGTGATTATTATTCTCTGTAAAAACATAAAAACAAATATTTTTTACTTAATCTATTCTTCAATAATGATAAGATGTACATAAAACTTTTTTCAAATGATAAGCACCTAATAAGATTAGATGTGATTTTGAATACATCAGCGACAGAATCTGCGATCAGGTGTATAAATAATCTATCTATATAAATCTATTTATTATCAAGCGGGTATAACCCGGTCGCAGATGAACTTGTTCCGATTAATACTAAAATAATACTTAGTTTTCAATCATTTAATCTCATGAACCAATCTAGCAATTGTCTATGTAAAAACAATAGCAATTACAAAAAAATTGCATTAGAAAGTTAAATGATGCTCATTTTGAAGAAATCAGCCAGTTCACGTGAAACTAATAAGTGTTACAGCTTCGGCTGTACAAAAATATACAAAGTGAGTAGCATAACTACTCGCTTATGGAGCATCATCTCTATTTATTTTTACATATTCATTAAATGGATAAACTCTTGTGATCCTCAAAAGAGGAGTGTTTCGCAATAAACTTATTATATACTAGCTTTTCTTGTAAACCTTAAATGGCACACTCATTTCTCCACACGACACTAACTCAAAGAAGATACAATTCACTTATATTTAACAAATACACGATTTTAGTAAACACCCTGATTTATTATAAATACTTACGTTCGCTGATGACATCTAAACAACTCAATCTGTTTTGTTAATGAACAGAAAAATTATCTTGATTGTAACATTCCCTAATACTGTAGAACAGAATTAAAATTATACTTACCAAAATCACATAAAAAACTATTCCCACTCATATAGATTGTGGCATCAAAATATGGAGAATAAAATTTCCATTTAAAAAATATGTAGCTCAGTGTGTACAAAATAAAGCTACAGTATAATCAAGCAGCAGGAGAAACTAACTGTGACACTCACCTAACTGCTGAACCTTTCTTATCACTACTGTCGTAGTGGAGATTGTCCCATACTAGGGGTTATATGTGCTTATTGCAAGAAATTACAGTAAATTTGTTTACGTTAGAAGATAATATCAGCTTTTTATATTCTATACATAAACATTTCAAGTTTATTTTATGACCCCTCTATATAGCCAGTTGACCAATATTAAGCAGATGGTAAGAATTTCACAAATATCTATATTTTGTTTTCCTTATAATTTTTTATTTTCCAGGAACTAATTTAACAAATCAATACTTGCTTGATTATAGTTATTCTCTATTTGGGACAACCCACCTTTATAAACTTTTTGTTTCTATGACTCATTCACTACAACTTATCTATAAGTTTAAGTTATGCTTCTATTCCAAATATATTTCAAAACCGGATGTAAACACTCGATGGTACCAAAGTGTAAGCAGTGTATAGTACCATTTATGGCATTTGTTTTGTGCTGCAGTACAATGTTGCAAGTCTTGTTAACAGACTTTTGTTCGTCTATCGCTTTCAAATATACTTTGGAATTTTTTTTCTTAGTATTTCCTAACTTTAAGTAAGGGGCTGTATCCTTGGACTCATAATTAACTAATTAACTATTCAATATCTCATTTGAACAAGACTTCCTTCTGCATGATTTGAAATAAAGTTTGACACATCCACAACATCCAAAAAAAGGGGTTTTCAGTATCTAAACACAAAATAAATTGACTTGCTGGCTACTACTACGGTTCGTTCAAACTAGAAACTCTTCATGAACATCTTTTATTTCTCACCTGTACATACAGCACCAAAACAAAACAAATTTTGAACCAGTTTCTCTTACAAAGCATCAAGGTTGCTATCTAATGCGTTTCTATTGTATTAATGAATTAATTTATTAGTTCCCTCTCCTATGATTAAAATTAGATATCACTGCCTGTTTATGTTCCAGCACAGTAGGCCACCATATAAAGAGTGAAACATAATGCATTGAATGCAATGCAGGATTAAGTTCTGTTTACACCCTCCCTTTAAAATTCTTGCAAAGGTAAAGTATACACCACAACATGTCGACAGCCGTATGTGTGGTACTACTTCTTAATTTGCCACATTGTGCAAATTTTTTTTGTTGTGCTTCCGGAATTTGTATTATTTTTTTATTTGAATGAATGTTAACTATCCACCATTACTATATGTTTTAAACCTCAGCTCGGCGCTTTACATTTTCATGTTTGTTATTGATTTTTTGCCAAAACAAAATGTATTTTTTTAAATCACAAGTTTTTTATATGATGTAATAATAATGATATGGAAGGCTAAAGAGAAAACTTTCTTTAGCCTCTGAATTTTTAGTAAGGCAAATTGAACGAAATAGGGCTGTAATGTGTGATTTTCAAATTGTCTATCCATTTGGGAGCCAGAAACAAAAATAAATAAAGTGAAAAATAACTTTCGTTAATATTTTCAATACAAAAGAAGTCCTCAATGAAATAAACTGTTTTGTACATTTCAAATTAAGTTCGAGGAATGGAAAAGTAGGTCATTAATTAGTAAAGGTGATTAACGGAATGACAGCTAGTTAAGTAACTCATTATTAGTATAAATACCAAGTTTTATCATAATCAGATCATTAGTCTTTGAACTATCATCGAACAAACAACTCAAGTTGGTAAGGATACCAAAATGCCGTCCAAGTTGGTAAGGATACCAAGCAAGGAAAGTCTGTTCAAACCATACTGAAAGAGATGGCATCCATTTACAAGGACTCTGGCCCAGGTAAAACCATGGTTTACAAGTGGCATAGTCTCGTTAAATAGGGTAGAGACTCATTTGAAGGCAACCCACGCCCTGGTAGGGCGATCGAAATTACTACTCCGGAAATTATTGAAAAAGTTGAAAAATTAGTTTTGGAAGATGCCAGACTAACGAAGAAACAGTTTGCAGAAATGGTTGGAGTATCGCACTTGGCATGACAAAGGTCAGCGCAAAAAGGGTGCCGAAAATACTCACACCGTCTCAAAAACAACGCTGCGTAGAGTGTTCTCATGTGTTTTTTGACCTCTGTAATGAAGACAGGGATCGACTATTGTGTCGAATTGTTACTACAAAACTTGGGTTCATCATTATAAACCTGAGTCCAAACAAGACTCAATGCAGTGGCACAAAAAAGGCACACCACCACACAAGAAGTTTAAGATGTCACAGTCGGCTGGAAAAATCATGGCGAGAGTCTTTTGAGAAGAGATCCTGTTGACGGATTATAAAGATAAAGGTGTTTTCATAACTGGAGAATACTATGCTTCAATTCTAGAGAGGTTGAAAGAAGCAATCAAGAAAAAAGAAGTAGAAAATTGACCAAAAGTGTCCTGCTTTTGCACGACAATGAACCCGTTCACACGAGCAGCGTTGCGCTGGCTGCCCTGCACAAGGTGGGCTTCGATATTTTGGAACACCCACCCTACGGTCCTGACCTGGCTCCCAGTGATTATTATTTGTTCCCAAACCTTAAAAAAGAACTTCGTGGAAAGAAGTTTTTAAGCGATTAAGAAGTAAAGGACGCAGTTTCAGCTTATTTTTCGGGCACAGACGAAACATTTTTTTATGAAGGTATACATAAGCTAATTGAAAGGTCTGAAAAAGGCAGCAGGTGAATATGTTGAAAAAGAAAAATAATTTTGTATTGTTATTCTCACTTCTTATCCTCCAATCCGATAACTTAAAAACGCCCCCTCTTGTATGTGACTTGACACTGGTAGACTGACTATTATAAAACTAGTCACGAACTATGAAGAAAAGTTCCGTCAAAAAGATAACATTGATACGCTCCAGCTTCTCGACTCCAAAAACCAAACAAGATGGCTCAAGGGATCCAGTCCCTTATGTTAGTACAGTGAAGTAATATATTCACAAAAACAGAGCGAGTAATCAAATAATAACCGATATAGCTAATAGAAAACTCTGGACTATTACTAAATAAGGTTTTAGGCTAAGATATTAAATTAGGTTAGAAACAAATTACTCTTTGTTCAAATTTATAAAAAGATTTTAATAATAAATTTATTGTTGGTAATCACGAGACTAGTGAAAATTCTGGTCAAATTTACATTTTTAGTAAAAAAAAGTTTTCCTTATCAAATATTATTTTTCTATCAAATATTATTTTAAATATTTACTTTTTTTATAGTAAAATAATTGTAGTGTTTGTAGTAAAACTTTTGTGTCTTAGCCTGTCTTCACATTAGCATCATTTTTGGTTTTCAGATAAAGTTAACGCCAAAAAGAGCAGTGTCATCTTATTTACAAAGAAATGTTTCAACTGAGCCATAGATGTCGCAGCCACCATTGTCGCCAAGAAAAAAGAAACTTATCTTTAAATGAAATAAGTCAAAAGAAAAATGAAATAATAAGCAGCAGTACATCAGGATGAAGGGAAAAAATCATAACACTACAGTCGGTGCTTGAAGAATTTAAAAAATGCCAAAGTTTTCAGAGTTACTTACATGACCAAACTACATCATGCAGTAATGAAACAATGAAATATTTAGTAGATAGGTTAAATATAAAAAATAATTAAAATATCCCATTCCAGTGAATACAAAGAAGAGCTTAAAAAATTTGCACTAACTCAGAAAGCGAGGTGACTAATTATATCAGTGAAAAGTTTGATTGTTGTTTACTCATGTAAACATACTTAGGAAATTATATCAGAGTCAATTGCGAACCAGGTCTCACAGTTGAATCATTCAACACAATAAAGGAAATTGCTAAAAAAAGAATCAGTTTTTGCATTAATTTTGATGAAATAACCGTTAGGGAATGTACTGAATTTATGGGCAATACATATTTTGCCATATTATTGTAGGCAATGATTTGCATAGAGACAATTTAGCAATTACAAAACAAGTTCTAGTTTGTTTCCTTTCCAGGAAGGAGTTTCACAGCTTCACAAACGGCAAATTTATTAAAAATTTGCTTTGATTTACTTATTGTGACTGCAGGTCTAGTGATTTCAATTATATTTGACGGAATCTCTTCAAATCTTAAACATATCTACTGGGCTTAAAATTAAATAGCACAGACAAAGCCAAAAAATATTATATTTTACTCGATCTGTGTCACTTATTTAAACTTGTGAGAAATATATTTGATGTCAAAAAAGTTTTAATAGTTGAAAATGGTAGAAAAATATATCTTTATCACGCAATTATACAATACACAAATGAAGAAAGACCTAAAATGTGGGGACAAAATTACATTTAGGCATATTAATCATTTCAAACAGTTAGTTCCTAGGTCTCTTACAGTCATCCAGTACTGCCATGATTTTCTGAACTTATCACAATTGGGAAATTCAGAAGCCACTATGCAATTTATTACCCTCGTTAATAACACATTTGATGTTTTTAATTTCAGGAAATTTCTTTCTGCTGATTTTAAAAAAACTTTGGGCCCTACTAAAGACAAGTAGTTTTTGACAAAAAACCTATCAAGCATACAAATATTTTAGAAATTAAAAATTTTAAGATGTTGCTGTTTTCTTAAACTCTACGTTTGGATTTGGCTGAGTTCTTAATAAACATATCAAGCCTAAAATGTTATACATTCAAAACGTACACTTGCAATTTTTACATATTTATAAACTGTCATAAGACTATTTGGAAACATTTTTAGTGCTGTATGTTCTAGGGGTTGTTTTAATAATAACCCAATTATCAGATAATTTATATCTGCATACAAAAGGTTACTTTGTCATGCAGACTTAAAATTGAGTGAAATTGGAAACCGCTTGGAAATTGAAAAAATTACTTTTCTTTCTGTTATAATTTCCACTGTAAAACATATGAATAGTGCAATATTATATGATATAATTTTAAAGAAATATTGATTAAGCAATATTTTTGTAAATGGCAATCCAGGTATTGAATTCTAGACTTCAATTTCATATGGTGAAGACATGTTCTCGGTAATATTGGACAGACTGCGTAATTTGTGGTTAAAATATGAAAAATATATACATAGTGAAGTTTTCATTAGTGCAATCACAAATTAGTGAATCATTTTTAAGTCGTAAAGATTTTACCAAACACGGTAAGGCTTTTGGACTTATCGATCAAAAGATATATTTCGTATATGCTTAAATCTTCAAGGAGACATTTAAAAAACTGTTTTACTTTGGTAAGTTTAACTTTTAAAAAAAGAGTTTTGGAAATTATATAATTTATTTAATAAGTCTACATACATATACCTATTAATAAAGGAAATTTTAAAAAACCATTTTAATTCTATTCAGGTTATTTTATATAAAAACCTATGCTTTTTATAATAACTAACAAAAGGTTTATTTAATTTAGTCAAGTCCTGGAATCAAGCCCTGAACAAACGCAAATAGGATGAGAAAATTTACAGGGTGGGAAAACCTTAAAAGAAACATTTGTAGAAAATGCCATAACAGAAAAAAATAATGAAGAAAAGTTTGACTTTTCAAGTTTCATAAATATATGAAAACCGGTATTATATTTCTTTCTAGTAATCTTGCTTATTTATAGTTAATGAAAAACATTGATTTCATTTTTTAAAAAGTTTCAAAAGTATATAAGTTTAAATATTATGTTAATATGTTATACATATTACCTACATATGTAGGTAATTATCATTTGAAAAATGCTCTCTTGTCCACACAGATTATGTGAAATACCAATTACATTATGTATAAAATAAATGAGACACTTTTTTCCAAGTACCTGTCATTTTGATGGATGGTTAGCTTTAAATGAGCTAAATGTCCTTTTAAAGGTTAAATTAAGGTTAAACATATTTGAAAGTATTGACACTTTGTTGAATGTGTTTGATTATTAGGTCAGAGTTGAACCAAACCTAAACAAGTCTGGGTAGCGACCGATAAATTTATGTGAAATGAATGATTATTAAATTCGTGAAAATAATGAGACCTTAGCAAACAGTATACAAACAGATGTATTGTATATGCACACTTGTATTAATATACAAAGGACAAAACGTTTTTATAAAGATTTGTTATTAGATTGTTACATTTCTGAGTTTTAACCTCTTCAATTTTCAATCATTTTATAAAGTTTCTACAATATTTATTTTGCTAATTATTCTAGTCATGATTGTAACAAAATAATTGTTGACTCCAGCCTAATTGAATTCATATTAATTATTTATATTTACAATATCAAACACCTTTTATGTGTGAGCATACATTTATCACAGATTACTCTGTATGTTTTCATCATACTGCACAGTTAAATTTCATCTTAGCTGATATTGACCTCAAATTTTTTATTTTTGCTTGCTGATTAATTATATATTATGATAAATACGATTAAGAGTGAATACGTTATTTAGAAGTCACTCAAATTATATGCGCCAATTTAATGAATGAATTTGTAAGGTGTATAAAAGTGACAATTTAACTTCCAGAAAATGATACAAGTTTCTAATATGCAAGAAGCAATGTATACCTTGTAAATCTATAACTTGAAAATCCCGTTTATATATTTCGTATATGAGTTAAATGTTACTCAATAAGCTTACTATTAATTGAGTATTAGTACCTGACAACAGGCTTCTAGCCACAGTGATAAATTGATTACTATTAAAATGTAAACAATAAGTAAAGCTCTTTTGGCTACCATTAAGCAAAATCTACAAACATTAAGCAATTTCAATACATTTACCACAAATATCGAAGGAATTGATAAATTATCATTATGACAAGTAGGTCATAATGTTACAAAGTAAAATGATGTTTTATCGCACCATGATATTGATTTTTCCCCAATGCGTAGATAATTATGGTAAAATATATTATTCATAAATATTGTGGTACAAACATCTCTATTAACAAGAGTTTGAATTTAAACGTTTAAAGAATAAAATATTGTATCAAAATTATTTAAATATCATCCACCGAAACTTATTATGACAAAACTTATAAATAAAATGAAAAAGCTTGAAAGCTTATCGACAAAATTATTGTCAATGTCAGTAGATCAAAAAAATAAAAGATGTTATTAAAGGTTAGGTGAATATTTAAAACTTTTTTTTCACAAAAAATTGTTCCTGTTATCAAAAAATTTCATGAATGAGAAACAAAGTTTAACAACATTAATATAAACTAGTGTGACCCGTGTGAAGTCTTCGCATTATAAATTATTCAACTCAATTTAATAAATCAAAATTGATTGCAGGTATTCAATTCATAAGCATTGAGCTAAAGCGCCACTTTATTTATACGTGAGTGGATTTGAAATTAAACAAAAATTTTACCGACCGTCAATCATATTGACGTTGAGCCGTTAGATGGCAGCATTGCTGTTTTGTGTATATAATTTTAATAATTAATTAATTTGCAAAAACAATAGCAATAATAAATTTTTTAGTTGTGGATGCCGATAGAGCAAGTAATTATCTATAAAATGATATATAATTTATGTGGATTAGTTGTGAGGTTTTTTCTAAAAAGGGAGAGTAACATCTTAACCTTAGCGTATTAATATATATGATGATTTAAATTTATGACAACAATAATTACAACCTATTCTTTTGAATGCAAGCCCATTAACTGAACAATGACAATATTGTATGTGACAACAATATTAACAAAATTAGGCAGCAACGATATTCTTAGGTCGAAGAGCCGGCACACGGAAAAAATTCCACTGTTACTCCTATGTATGATTTCATCAACCGTTGCCAATTCTTTATCGACTGAAGGACCTTAAATAACAAGAATGTGTTAATCACACACAAAATTGAGTTATGTTTATTTGTATTGAGCCAAAAATATAATTGATTTATGTCAAATTAAAATATACCCATATTAATATATAAATTTACAAGTTACGTGTATATGTAAATATACACATGCATAAGCATAATCAATTTAGGTTTTCATTTGACCAATGTCAGTAAAACTTTCATTGATCAACAGCTTCTATTTCAATTTGAATGACGAGCAATATGTATAAAATTGCAAATCATTTCCTTCCAATTCAGCAATTTAACACTTAAACTTTTGGTAAACTACAGCGGATATACTCAAATGATACGTAGTGTCAATGGCCTCTTTTGAAATTAACTTTTGGCTTCTCTAAAGTCAATGTTTCTTTCGTGCAGTTATTTCTAAAAGCAGACAATTGAAAAATATATATGGAACATGTTTCCATCTTGAGTATGTAAGCAAATTATAGCTGTATAATTGTTTATTAATTTTTTAAAAAATATGGAACATTTGTAATGTTAATATTTGTAACAATTTCTGTATTATAAATCCCTAATACCGCAAGAAAATTTTAATTAATTAACTCGAATAACCAGTATAACCAGTTTGATGAATTTGCTTAAAGTAAAAATAAACAGCGATCATCCTGATGTAATGGCAAATGTATTTACTAATTTGTGTATAAACAAAAAAATATGTTTAAATTATTTGTTTGCCTATAAAGTGAAAACTATTGTTTTTGAAATAAAGGTATGTCTAACTTTATTAATTTAATTCTATTTAATTAACTAAAAAATCAAAATGCTTTGAGTGTTCTCAGGTCAAAAGTGAGAAGAACTCAACTCACGGGATGATGAGATTAATCACGTCTCTTCTAATACAAGTCTCATATATCAGCTAGTTAAATATGTAAAAAATAAATTGGGCTTAGGTGATCTTTTTGTCGGTGAAGTTAAATATAATAAAAAATATTTATTGATTTAACAGGTAGAAAATAACTGTGTTTTCCCAACCAATGTTGCCAGAGAAATAAACAAGTATAACACCTAGCTCGGAACAATTTTCACGACAACTTTAGCATGAGAAAGGTTAAAAAATGAATAATATTTTATCTATTGAATGTTACTGAAGAACATTTAGGTGAATGTTGCAGTTGTTTTCTCTTGTGGCTTAGTACATTGTCGTTTTATTTTACACTCGGTAAGCTACACATTTTGGATGTAGACATTTTATTCTCTTTGTTCAATATGATTTGGAATCATTTTATTTGTTCGATTATTTTAAATTTAGTTTTATTACTGAAATATTGATTGTCTTAAACAATCAAAATAAGTGTCTGTATTTGTTTTTTTTATGGAAATCACATCAAAACTACAAAACCAATTTAAATTAAACATTCTCTGAGATAATGACTAAAATACATATCCAAATTTAAAATACTCGTTCCTAACAGAAATTCCTAAAGCAATTTCAAATAAAATTATTAGCGCTCAGGCGCACATGTTTATAACTGATAAAAAAAAATAGTAGACGATTAGTGGGATTCAGTCTAAAGTTCAAGCTAAGGTGTGAAATAGTTATCTCCGGTCAAGTATACTTTTTAGTTGAAGACGTTATTCAAGCTGAGATTTTAGATATTTCTATATAGATTGAATGCAACTTTCTTGATGAAAACATTATTATTGGAAAAAAAAATTTTAGTGAATGATAGGATCACAAGAGAATACATAATAATAAATTGCACTG
Organism: Druceiella hillmani; assembly: GCA_039881145.1. Classification (NCBI taxonomy): domain Eukaryota; kingdom Metazoa; phylum Arthropoda; class Insecta; order Lepidoptera; family Hepialidae; genus Druceiella; species Druceiella hillmani. The sequence continues at coordinate 21,902,670 of JAYKKI010000036.1, forward strand.
ATACTCCCTAAGTGAGAACCTATTTTGTATATTACTTATTAGCTTCCCCTGTAGTGACTGATTTGTTCCTAATCGGCATCAATTGAGCCGTGAGAAATGTATCACAGAACCGTTAAATTGCTTTGGTTATTATTAATAGACGGTAACTTAAAATTATATCATCCTTCAAAATATTTAGTTTTTAGATCTACAGCAACACGGAGAGTGCTTTACTGCACTTGCTATTCTGTTTACGAGTCAATGGTTGAAGAATTGCAGGATTATTTTGTATGTGAAATATCACTTTAACGGGTGACGAGATTGAGAGACTGAAAAGTAAAAATAATTTTTTTTAAAATAAATTTAGCTGCCTATGGCTTTTGCCCAATTGGCGACAAATAGATTTATGCTGTTAGATTTTGAATATATCTAGCAGTAGATTGTATGATGGGCAATTTGTTCAAAATCATATCAAACCATGTTAGGCACTTATCATATGAACAAAGTCGTATGTGTTCGTGTCTTATTATTATTGAAAAAGAGATGAAATGAAAAAACATTTATTCATTGAAAGTCACAATCCCAGATTGCAAGCTTCGTAAGACCAACTGATATTGAAAAGGGAAAGACCACTACTGTTCAACACATCAGCTCAAATAGTGCAGTTGATTGAGAGATAATATCATGTGCAAAAAAAAACACAAAGCGATGCTTTTAGCACGATAAGAAATGTATGTCTAATAAATAGATACTTACACATTTGAGGTGAAAGCCTTAGTTTTGTGATGATTATTTTCAATTTACGAAATTCTAGAACCAACATCTCACTGAAAATGCAGGCAACTGATAAGGCAGTAACACAAATTGTCAGCCATACAATAAAGTTAATCATTCCTAGTGACCATTGTTGCTAAAATGTTATTTGTTTAGTAGCAACATTTTTTACACTTTCGACCTTTTATTTTGCTGTGTTGATTTCAAATGGTAATCTTTAATCAAATATACAATTATAAGGAGAAACTCACTTAAGGAAAGGCGCTAATAGCGTTAATGTCATAGGCAGAATCTAAATTGCAACAATACCTGTGATTTCGATGTTATTTACATTATGTATGTACCAGTTCAAAAAAGTTTAATAGAGTAAACAGACGACAGGAAAATTGAAAGTAAAAGCTGAAATACCTGAAATAGAAATGAAGTGGCTAAATTAAAAGAAAAATAAGTCATATCTAAATTCTGATTTATTTCAATATATTACAGTATACCTGTAAACTGAACATTTTGTTGAGTGTACTGCATATTTTATTTACTATATTCAATACGTTGGCCAAAACTGATACGTATATACTAAACGGATTGTATTATTGTGAAATATTTCTTGGTTCATACGAACAATTACTTGAAGTAATTGTTTACCGCTTTTAACATTTCAGTAATGGTAATTGTGAATAGACACATCAAAAGCAGATCCAATCTGTTAATAACTTCACCAAATAATAATATTATGGAGAAAAAAGTCAGATTTCCTAAACTGACAATTACAAAACTTGTTAAGTGGCTTGCAAATATAATAAACATCCCCAATAGCATCATTATTTTTAATTTATTAAACCATTTTGTTCTAAACAAATTACTGTAATAAATTGAAATGTCATCAAATTGCTGTAAACAATTAGCAAATAATTTTTTTTGCCAAAATATATCAAGAGATAAAACAAATATTAAATTAATGATGTTGGATATCTTGTAAAGCCACTGTATTATGTTTTGTTCAACATACAGGGAAAAATAGAAAGACCCTATGCCCGCAACTATTCCTAAAATGATGAGCAAAATGAATGTCAGACTGTAAAGTTTCTTTAAGATAATTTTAATTATTGTGGTTTGGTCTTCTGATGTATATAGAAATTGGTTGACACCTATAATTGACTGTAACGCAAGAAGAAAGTGAATTGATTCCTTTAAAGAGGAACAAGACATTTAAATATAAATTGAATGCTTCTTCTACTTGATACGAAGAGAAAATGAAGTCCCTCTTTTATGATGTAACCTATTTAGATAAACGAAATGCCTTGATCTACTTTGTTAAAATAAACAAGACAATTTGTTTCCCTACATTATAGTAATTATTGATTATTGTATTTACTTGTCTCGTCTGAAAGTATTTTTATTTTCATTCTAGGTCATATGTAAAAGAAAATGACCTTGTAATTTATGAGTAATGCAAAGTTCTATATTCCCATTATTGTCTTTATCTGATTAAATTGGCTAGTATATTCCATTATTATAAATGAGGTTTAATTGCAGATAAAGATTCACCTACTCGTTTATATATTTAGCTGTTCTATCTATTTGCTCATTTATTTCAGTATTATCCGAGATAACACTGAAGTAATTATACCTTAGGTTTATTATTTAAGTCAGCTCGATTCTAAAGTCTGACACATTTAAAGTATTACCATAGAATTGTGTTCTAAGTTACATACAAATCGGGAGAAATAATTTTGATATCTGGAAATCCATTCAAAACTATGTTCAGAAAAATGTTTAAATTGGTATTCAACCTAAGATCGAATGAGAGGATATTAACTGTTTTAGCGCCATTTACTCATATATACTTAAAAATGCCAAAGAAATCTTTTGTTTTTCATGTCATTTACCCTTGTCTCGAAAAAAAACGCCAAATTGTGAGCACACCACAATGTCACTCCCACTATCACTTTCTTCAAACTTGAAAAACGATCATTTTCACTTGAATTATTTTCGTATTCCGACATTATGGGTTAAAAATTTTCTTTTCCTGGATCCTTTTGATATTGTAATTACTGATAAAATTATTATTTGAACTTTATGAACTCGTAGAAAGATAAAGAATTAGCGATGCGTGCAAGCGACCTCACCTACCGCACGCTAAACAGCAACTGATTTCGCGAGCGCCATCATGCTCGTGGCAAATTTTGTTAGTATGCGCGCGATGGCGCTCGTCGGCACTCAAACGGTTAAGAAATAATTGCAAAGTGGAAGAAAAAAGCAAGGAGATGTGGACAAGCTCCTATTTGAAAACAGATGTCCTTAGAGGAAACTAAAAAACATTTATTATTTTTTACACCTATTAATTAATGATTTTTATTTTAGGAATTAATCATCATAGGAACCTGCAATTTATGACATTAGTGAATATATAACAATCCTATGGTTTAGTAAATTAAATGTAGTCCAAAGAGAAAATATTTATTATTAGACATTTTTAACTGTTCATAATTTATTTGTATAAGTAACAAATAGAAACCAAGTATTTCTTCTATGTAATCAGTAATCAACTCATAAGTTCGGTTTAATCAGAATGTTGCGTATTAAAATTTCTGAATCAATACTATAGCATATTATAATTTAAAAAACATTGGAAATAAAAAAACAGCAGGTGTTTTGCTGGTTAACTAACTTTTAAACAAAAGGTAAAGTAATATAAAATACATGACAGTCACTAGGTAAAACTGTTTTCAATTGCTGTAGGTGGTTATACTCAGTTGCTTTAATCGACAATTTGTGCGAAGTTGGCGATATGTCATTTTGTTTGGTAACAATTTAGCTCGCTATGGTAGAAGGATCCATTCTGCGTCAAAGGCTAGCTTTACATCGATAGTCCTCGTATTGTATCGCTTCGGCCTAATACTCTTATTAATCGAATTCTCAGAACTGGCGTAGTTCTTGATGAGATTGTAATCTACCAGAACTCTTTCATATGGCATGGGGCTATGGGCTTCTATGGTTACGGTGACATAATCACTTGGCAAGTGAATCTCCCGATTTTTTAATTTACACCCAACTTCTGCGTAATTGTAACATTGTACTTTTGGCTTAAATTTAATAGTGCATTAGACAGTACATTGTTGCAGTTTTGGTACGTGCAACCATCCGAGTATATTACTATAGCAGTTGTTGCAGAATGCAATGCCTCTCCAAATAGGCAATTACGAACGTACTTAAAGTGCTTAATGTTAAATCAGCAGTGGTTTCGTTGAACCAATAACACATACAGTGATGTGTTATTTAATTAAATACAGTAAAATTGTGACACCTCATTTTTTTCTTAAAATATAAGGGGTTTGCAGTTAAGAAAGAACAAACCTTTACAGTGTCTAAGCCCATGGTAAACAATATAAATTCTACCGCAGCGACCTTTTTCTTGTCATCATCCTTTTCTTTTCTAGCCCTGTTCTTCAAAATGTCTGATAATCCGTTTCATTTAAATTCACAGTATTGTAACTTGAACAAGTATCGCACATGTCTTTTTTTAGAGTATACAGTGGGAGATATTTCTCGTAGAATTTCTCTTCCAATGTGAATTGGTATACTTCAGGTTCTACTGCTTCTATGTAGTAAGATTTGTACTTCGTATAATTCAGAAAGAGAGTGATACATTGGTTCTCTAAATCACTTACCTGAATTCTTCACATATAATGTGACGGCGATTTTGGTAGGCAATTCAGAAAATTTTCTAATGTTAGCATCTTACTCTCTATTCCAGCTCTCGTCTTTCTATTCATATTTTAATTTTTGTACATTTCTTCTCGGCTTAAAGACATTCCAAACTCACCCTGTTTAACCCATGACTGAATCATATAAGAACCAAGTGAGAGTGTACTGAGGAATATTTCTTTTTCAGAATTCTTTCTATCTATATGGAATGAATAGATCAGAATTCCTTTATGTCTAGAATCCTCACCAACTGACTTAATTTTTTTCGACGTTTTTGAGCGTTTAACCAATCCTAATACATAAGACTTTCGTTGATCCCTGTTTAATGTCTTCCAAAAGTGTTTATGAATATATTGCTTTTTTGGCTTTGTTTCTTTTCCAAGAACTGGGTTAAGTAAAGTGGCGACGTTTCCTGCCCTCGTTTATATTTCTATAATATTCTGCATCTTCAAAATTATTAATACGATGTTGACTATCATCTTCAGGTGATTCTGTGGAAACCTATTAATATTGATGGATTATTAGAGTGAGATATGGAAACTGTTAAATGAGGCGTATGCTGATAGTTACATACAAAACCATAAATAAGTTTTGAAAGTTATTTATGGTATTGTATGTAAAATCCGATAATGACAACAACTAAATTTTTTGGCGAAAGTGGCTGGTCGGGCAGTCATCTTGTTCATGTTGGCAAGTGTCGTGTGGACAACGCACGTCATTGTCATAGAATGGGAGTTCAGGGTGACCGATTACAGATGGACGAGTAGTGGTTCTTTGTGTTGAGGGTGGTAGCTGGTTTTTGGCAGATGAAGTGTGTTGACATTGGCGTTGGACTGAAAAAGTAATGGACACAGATTTTCAATGACTCGTAGATAATTTGTTACTAAATTCAAAAACTACACAATTATAAATTACGTATCCGTAAACCTTAAAGTTGCTTGGCAGTTTTGATCAAATATTTCTTTTCGACCAAAAAATTTATTTGTTTTCTTATACCCTCATACCCTCATAATTATTTGTTTTCTTATATTCTTTAAGCCGCTCTGACTTTGGTAACTGCAGAAAATAGATTTGGGTTCTCCGTGTGTATTTTTGCCACTTTTAATAGTATTGCCTCTAAATCAGAATTCTATTCATCATTCATCTCAATTTTCTATTCATTTGTTAGACCTATGCCACCATTGAAACAAGGTGTTTCAATTTTAGTTTTGTATAGAAAGCTTAAACAAAATTTTTGTAATAATATTTTAAGTTTAAATAGTTCCAGAAATACTATTATGAAATTATTATAAATACTATTATGAAATCCATATTTCCTTAACACATATAATTTTGTTGAAAATTTAAAATACAATATAAGTATTATTAACACATATAGTAACTAGGATAACTTGCATTCACAAAAAAAGTTTAATAAATTACAAAGATCTGAATAGAAAGCAATAAAATAAGGGCAAAAACTTGCTTAACAAACTTAAAAATTCTTCAGACAAGTAATATACTTACAAAGAAAATTTGTGGCAGTCGATGAAGCATTTGAAAATAATTTGGAGGGTTTCTTTAATTGTAATATAAAATTATTCATTGAAATATATTTAAACGTATATAAGGATGAAGAAAATCCAAAATAAACAAGTACGGCAGTACCACGAGCAACCTAAATCCAATAGTGGTTGAATTCAGGTGGTTTTCTTTTTTTTTTATGTGACAAAATTATTACTACACTTGCTTGGTGATCAGGTTGATGATACGTCTGATTCACATATTTCGCCTGATTATTATTTTTGACATATGTCGTTACATTCTTACCTTTCTTTATATTTAATTTATAAAATTGCTTCATTATTCATGTTACTAATATAATGGGTTGCACCTCATGTACTGAAACCACCATTAAATGCAAATCTGGCTACTATTGTAATATTTTTGATTAACTTAAAATTTTCTTGCAACATTTAAAAACTTCTAAATCAGAATGATCACTTTTAGATGGTTTGTGATTTTCATGCGAGTTGTCTGGGGTTTTTATTAACATTTGAATTCATCTTCATAATACTGTATATTTTGTTTCCCGTGCTTATCACAAGAAATATTAGTTTCCATAAGAGAAATTTACAAATAAGCAGATTTGATCATTCCCATGCATTGAAAATTGGGATATAAAGAAAGAAAGGGAGAAACTCTTGATTGAATATTTATCAGTAAGTTTCAATAGACTTGAAAAATGTTGGTCCAAACATAAATTTTCCCCTTAATAAATAAGGTAAATTCAATTTTGTCTGCAAATAAATTGGTCTTTAATGGAAAATTGTTATTTTCTTTTTTATGACACATTCTTTAATGAAGACAATATTTCAGGATTGTTGGACACATCATCGTCCATTTGTTTCATTTTGTGGCCATTACACCACATTATATCATTGATAGCGGTGTGTCTTGTATGTGAGAAGATGTATTTGCACATAGAAACTACAAAATCTCATTTGACTGCGATGTAAGTCAATGAAGAATTACGTAAATAAACAATTTCTATTTATGTACTTACAAATGAATTTTAGGTTCCTTCCATATACCTTTAATGCCAGTGCTATGTTTATATAGAATAAATATATACAGATAGAAGTGTATCTCAAATTAAACACCAGTCTGTAAATATTACTTTTTTTTTTTCCAAAACTGAAAATGAGTGAGATAGGAATTTTTTTTTTTATTTCAGTATAGTAAATATAGGTATTGATTCTTATCTACCATAAAGTGCTGAATGTGTCACTTTCCATTGTATCCATGAACAGAAAAATAACATGTCTATTGATTCTTTTTGCAATACTGTTGCGTACCTTAGAATCACCTTGAAACTAGTATTGGTGTAGTAGTTAGAGTTAAAAGATGTACCATAAGTTTGAATTGTTTGCAGTTATTTTTAACAACCGATAGCTTATATTATAATTGTTATGAGTTGCCTGTGAAGTTTATTGCTGAAGGAATTTTGATCATGGTGCTATATTTTTGTAGCTGTACTTACTGCTACCTATGGATGAGACATTGTTAAGGATGGAAAATGACTTCAAATAATTAATTTGCTTAAGACAATGCCAAACAATAGACAATATGTGGCAAACAATGGTTACTGCCTGCCCATCACAACTACTTGCTTCGTACAGTGGTGTGGTGCATTCGGCGGCGAATTGGAAAATCTGCATTCAACATATAGCAACGCAACACCTGAAGAGCCCCTTCACTGCGTTCCATGACAGTCAATGGTACATACTGTGAGAAGCGCCAGTGGTGGGGTCCGTTTTGTCAATTATGTGGTGTGGGGCGCATGGCACGTGGGGTATCTCGCTTGGCGATCGTCCATCTCTCTCGCAGCACTTAGTCTCGGCTTTCATATATTGCTCTCCCTCTCTGTCATGTTGGTAGCGTACAAGACATATCGCAGAACCAAATTCATACAGTACTCACTATGTGAACTTCTGTTACATTTATCGACTTCTACAAATTACAAATATTGCCTTAGTACTCGCTTCAAAGCTATCAATTTTATTGAAACCTAGAGTGTCATCTATAGTTTTATTAGACTACATAATTCTGACAGAGTTTTCACCACCGTATTTCATTTTATACATCTTGATTGCATCTTTTTATACCAGCTTCATTTTTTACTTTCATTTATACCATTTGGGATAAATAATTGTGGGAAAGTTATTTGAAATTCTTTGGGTGATTTTCAAATTTTTCTTTCTCTAAAGAAAGTTTTGTAGTTGAATCCAGTAGATGCTGGTAAAAAAGATAGAGTTTTGCAGAAAAATTCATCCAAAATAATGAAATCAGTTCAATTAAATGCCTCCAACTTATTTCCCACCATCATCTATATATGACTATTTCCCTAATATGATCAGAATACCCGGGTTTTACACTTAGATTGACAGGCCACATTCTGAGTAGATAATGTAAAGGTGAGAAACAATTTGTGTATCGGCTTCTTCATGAATACATCTGAAACCAATCCCTTTATCATTGATTATATTTGTTTCATTAACTTTATCCAAAAAGCACAAAACGTCTTGTTTCTTACTATTGATATGAAATATTTGTTTATTCCGTGTCTCTTTACCAATTATTCAGTCTTTTATATTACTTAAAAATTTTGAATTATTTTACTCAGCAAACTATCATTATGGTACTAATTAACAATTAAACCGTCTAATATGCAACATGAAAATAAAAACAAATTTCTTTGACATAAACAGAAAATATAAATTGCAGTCTAAAATAAAATATTTTGGAAACATTAATTAGTGAAGAACCACTTACACATTTCACAGTTATAAAGTGGACTGGCAAAACTACTAGGTTATAAGATGACTGCCAAATATTTGCAATATATATTGTTATGACTCTATATTAAGGTAAAAATTAGCTTCAAAATCTATATTGCAAACATTGGCTTAATCAATTAAATTGTTTAAGTAACAAGTACCAAAATGTACTCTAGTCTAAGGATTGAACAAAATAACTGAAATTATTACATATTGTTTATTACAAAAGCAATAATTATAATAAAAACCAACGGTGCAAATGATAAATATAATTAAATATTTTAGTTATTATTGTGTTAATATTAAAACATATCCTGGAACTGAATATTCATTTTAGAAACTTCCATGTAACTTCTAAATTAATTCAAATCTTTCCGAAAAATTTTTTAAATATTTTTTAACAATTTGGGCACATTTTTTTGGTCTTAAACATAAAGAGAAGTTTTATACTGCAAATGTTGCAGTACTTTGTAAAACCCGCTTCATTTTATTGTGACGGAATTAATTCTAGAAGTGCTGCTTCTAAATGCTGTTGTTGCTTAATATTAATTAAAACATACAGGAAAATCTAAAAGCAAAATTGGAAACATTCCACAAAAAAATAAAATACTTCATTGGTAATTAGGAGTCCCATTTACGTAGGTATTATTTTACTTATCCTTTTTATCTTGGTCTATTGTGTTATCTACAAAGATGTGATATTTGCATATCCAACTATAATTATTTACTTTATACTCATCGACATACACGAAACGAAGAAATAAGTTGAAACTCATTCATTTTAGATTGTGGCTCTAATGAGCACTTCACTTCAAACCAATTCCTACACTCAACTAATCAAGATGCCAAGTAGTTGACTGTTTTGTTTATCATACTCTTAACGAACTGTTCCTACATAAATATTTAATCGTGAAACTTGATTACATTGTCATTTATGATAATATGTTTAATATGTTACATTAATTGAACTGTGTCTCACTCCTCACTGCAGTCATTAACCATAGAGGTGAGGAAATAAAGCGGTAAGATACGGGAAGTATAATATTAGTATAGAAAGATATATGTACGCAGAATATATTTGATATCTATACTTGAAAATATAAATATGTTTATAAGTAGGGTGTAATTTCATAAAGTATATAACAAATTGTAATCAAACTTTGCGAAGGCGTCATAGGTTTCATACTACTACTTTTATTGATTCGGGACAAAAGCTGGTTACTATTGCTAGCTTGTAATAAATGTACACCAGTTTTCTGCTCGTTGTACAGTAAACTTACAATCCAAATTAAGAGATTCTGTTACATGTTTCTTAGATTCATTAGTAATACCGTAATATAAGCTTATTTTATTTCCTTTTTTACATCTCATGTCTGATGTCACATGAAGCTTATTAAAAATTTGATGGTGGCAGGTAAATTGGGTCAATTTACAATTTTCCAATCTTTCAACCAGCAAGCTTCTACGCTGCTCCATTTTATGGGAATGCTCATGAGTTACTCCATTGTTCTGATTAGGTTCATTAATGTTGATGGATCCATTTTAACTTGAAAATTATAATTCAATTCCTTATCAATCAATTCTACACATTTTAAAGTTCGGCTAATTACTAGATATTTAACACTACTTGCTTGAACATTTTAGTATACCGTTTTTTGATAGATTATCATTCACACTTTTCAGTTTGCAAATATAAAAATTATAATCATTTGTCTTGAATAAGTTATGTAAAATTGTATACTTTAAATATTGTTTTTTCTTTATCAAACGTGTTGTCGAGTGGAAGTTGTCTGATATTAAGTGAAAGTCATTTTAAAACTAAAATAAGTGGTACAGATTGGTTAATAACAAGCCTTACAATCAAAATATTCAAACAAAAACATCATGTTTTATCGGCAGCTAGCCGCAACTGTACATTGAAATTAAATGTAAAATTTATATTAATTTACAAAGGCTGAAGCCATGTTAATCTGAGAGTTTGCAATAACAATAACATCGCAAGAGTAAATCAGTAAGTGTTTCTCATACACTTGAGATGAGCATTGGAGGATCCACAAGTGGTTTGAAGTCTGTTTCTATAGACATGTATACCAATAAATAAAATTCATAAATAAAGATGTATTTTTATTAATTTCCTGGGTAAAAATTAAAAGACGTTCACTGGCTTTTTCCAGTCAAGTACAAAATGTTTTTATACTCCATAAGCTTTCATGAATGCAAAAAATGTTAAGGTTGGTCAGATGTAACAGCAAGTAAGCAATGAATGACATGGCCAATTTTCATGTGGGCCTTAGCTTAGTTTAGATATAATACTTTGAATGTCGCAATCATTTTTGTTTTACATGTACATAAGATTTCTCTCTGCACACTGTATTTTCTTGTGCACTTATTAATATTAATTCACGTAGTCGCCTATGCTTCTCGGCGAACATTTGACGAGAATCTCAGATACGGACATGGTATTAGACATCTACTCATATGATCGGCGCAAATTAAAGACATTGAAATCTATGAAGTACAAGTACAACAAACCAGCTTACAACATGCATACTTTGCAAATTTAACCATCTTTTATAAAAGAAAGGAATGTACATATATACATATCCTTCTTTATTTTTCTATTGTAAAACATTAATATAATTTACATAAGAATACTGTATATATTTCAATGTTTTTGACATTCTTTTGACTGAATAAAAAAACACTCGTGGTTTTTTATTCGAAAACTGGCTGAATCCAAACATGCTTTTTGCATAAACATTATGCGCAGATAGTGTGTGAATGTATTATAATATATGTATATATATATATATATATATATATATATATGTATATAGTTATATATGATAACTGTACATATAAACTGCTACCAAATTTCAAATTGTGAAACTGTTCAATAACAAAGTATTATAATAATTGAGATGTCTATCCACCTCAACTTTTTTTTCTGCATGTCCAATTCTTTTTCGAGCATTCTACATTATAATTTACTTTCTCATCTAGTGAATAGCTGTTCGCCAGAAAATAAATTAACCCCGTATTTGATATAATTTGACAAATTATGAAAATAATTCTTCTGAATTTTCTACATTGAGAATGTTTCTACATTCTCATTAATTATTTATGTACTGTCTTTACAACATGTGTCAATAAAATTATAAACCACTCAAGACAAAGTTTGAAGTGGGAAGTAGACTTCAAAATGGTCTAGTAGACAATTGGCTTACAATAAAAGGCTGTGAGAAAAATTAACTGATGACCTACTTTACTTATCTACTAAACTTATACCAGGGGGTGGAAACTGATTTCCAGCAAAAAATATTGATTTTACTGTACTTAAGTTAATAGCCACAGTCAAATTGCTGGCTGAAATAAAGAATATTTATCAACCAATAGATGAACCGATCTACCGTCCCCATAACATAACAAAACTGTTTTTACAAAGAAAATTAATTATTTACAAATTAGCAGAGTTAAGTAATGTTTAGTAAGTATCTTATGTTAAACATGCCAGCTTTTTTAGCATAGTCAAAATTCTTTAGAGTTAACTTTATTTTGAAAAGTTTTTGAAAATTCCAGTGTTAAAAATTATATGCAATTATATCTGTAAACATACTTTGCAGCCCTAAATGTACTTTTGTTGCCACTATACATATGAAACATTTTCCACAGAATCCAAAAACGTAAAATATCACATAAAAATACATAACGCTTAAGACATGACATTTCACTCTCCAAAGTCTTCAGTGTATAACATATTGTCATCAGCAGGCATCTTAACACTGCAACTGAGAAAATATTTTGACAATACTAACTTTTCTAACTATTTTTGACAAAGCTGTCTTTTGTAGATTGCACTTAAAAAATTACCTACTGACTAGTTTCCACCCTCCTATATGCACTTAAAATGCAATATTCTCAGAACACCAGATGCTATACATAAACTTATTAATCGAGAAAAGAGTGGCGATGTTTTAAATATCCATGTTTTTTTACCCAAAATTTAATAACTTGTGATTTAATATTTCGTCTATACTAAATAAAACATTATCTAAAAATTATGGTGCTGGAGATATGTTACTTTGATGTTTGGTCCACCAAAGATATGACACCAGCATCATCACGTGACAATAACAGCCTACAGTTCTATTTCTTACTACGGAAAGTCCTAAAATAACATTGTTGGTGGGTTTGTTGTCAGTTAAAATACATGAATAATGAACCCTCTGACTTATATATCTAGACTTTATGCATCATCTTAATAAATGAGGATTGTTACCTCTTACCTGCAATACCATTTCTTGTAAATGGACACACTTTAATCTGGTAGATGCCATTTTCCCTTATATGTTCTCCGTAATATGATCATGCTTGTCTTACTTGACATGACCCTAAGCAAACAATACTAATTATTATGAGAAAAATTAGGAAAATCATCCAGGTGAAATAAGTCACCATAAGTTCTAGTAAATATTCCGATTCTCATTTTCATTAACCAACTAGTCCGAATGTAGCACTATATGCTAGTGCCTCCTCCAGATGTTTTGAGCATAAGACTTTTACGTGAGATCTAATCAACAGTTATGTTCTAGCAAATATATACAATAGACCACGCATTTAATTAAGGTAGTCTTTTTATTTATAAGCATATACACAACAGTTTTCGCGAACGAGAAAAGAGTATCTATGCAAAGGGAAATTAACACCCACTATAAAAAGGTAAAAAAAGAAACTGCGTTACATTAGAATTACATCTGTTACATGTATTGGCACAAATGATGGAAACCATGCGTGACATGCAAAAACAACAAGCCAACTTACAACATGCATTTCTAAATCAAAGTTCTAAACAGTTAGCGGCACTTTGTCATGGCTGTATAATGAGTTAAATGGATGTTTTGTCAGCTGTTTTCATGGATTGTATAACTATGTCACTTTAAAATGTGTGACAGACATAAACACAAAATTACAAATCTTTTTGAATAGTATTGGACAAAGTACTATCAAATTTTAAAAAATATCACAGCACCAAATATGTTAGAATCGAAATCCCATGATGAAATAGTAAAAATATTGGGAAATTATTTATTAAAAGTTGCACAACGCGAATTCTGTCTCAGATCACACCATGAAAACGAAAGCTTTGCCAATTATGTAGCTGGACTTAAGCAAGTAGGAGGTAAATGCAATTTAATTTGCAATCATTGCAAAAATGCCACATTTTAAAGGAACCTGCATGTTGAGTTAATATGAGGACTACATAGTGCCGAAATCAAAGAGATATTTTGCATGACATTATTGTCATGACAAAGAAACATCTAACACAAGAAATGGGCAGGAAATACAATCAAATATAAACAAAATATCAATAAATAAATACAACATAAACTCCTACAAGGAAATTAAATGCAATGTGAATACCGCCAATAAAAATAAAAATGATATGAAGGAAAAGACAAGTAATTGTTTCCGTTGCGGGGAATATAATCACAAAGGAGGCCAGTGCAGACAAATAAACGGTATGGTAAAAATTTTAGATATAAAGGAAAAAATAAACGGTATTGTAAGAAATGTGAGATATAAGGATATCATATACAAGGCAGTTGTGGACGTCCAATCTTACTATTTGTGGTGGTGCTTCAAGAAAATCCAAACATTATATGTCACATGAAGGCATAGCTCATTGCGGAGCAAAGGAAATAGCATCATGTCTATATCACGTTTTAAAAAATCATTTATCTCCTACAGTAAAAATTGTAACATTTTATTCTGATACCTGTGGTGGTCAGAACAATAATGCTCATGAATGGTCATGTTTTTAAAATTTTTGTAGGAATCCACTACTGTGCAGATTATAAGACATAAATTTATAATTAGTTTTTATGTTTGTCTGCTTCACCTTTAAAACATTTAAAATAAAATTATTCCAGCAATTTAATAAAAATTATTATTTTAATGTTACACATAAGTTTGAGAAAATTATGAAATATAATAATTTTGCACATTATTACAAAAATAGAGTGACAGTCAAAACTGACTTAGAAATATTTGTGTGTTTAAACATGTATAGTATTATTTTTTAGAAAACTCAACAATGAACTATTGTCTCTTCTCATTATCTTCCATTGCTAAGTCTCAAAACGATCAAAATTAAATGAAAGAAAAAAGAGGAAATAATTATAAATTTCGTATTTGTTATGAAAAAAATTTAATACATAACGAAATGAAATGAAGTTACTTTAATAAAAAGTTAAATTTGTAATATCGTTAATAATTACACAAATACAACTTATTTACTCGAACGCAAACCTATTAATTGAACAATTACAATAATGTATGTGACAACAAGATTGAAAAAACTGGGCAGCAATGATATTCGTAGGTCGAAGAGCCGACACACTGTGAAAGTTCCATTGTTACTTCGATGTATAATTTCTTCAAGCTTTGCCAATTCGTCATCGATTGAAGGACCTTATATAATTTAATAGGCACATGTTAACCATACAGAAAAATGGAATAGAATATTGAACAGAGTTGAAAAATATAGTTGAATTAAAAAACATTCACATTAATATATAAATACGTGAAATGTGTGCACGATAAATCTGACTGATTTCAATGAAATCTTTATTTTTATACAGCTTATCCTTGATAGGCGAGCAATATTCTTTATACTGGAAATAAATTCAGACCATTTTCAGGTTCGATAAATTTTTGGCATTTGACGTACAAAGCTGCCACACTCAAATGATGTGTAGAGTTGATATGTCATTTGCTAACAATTAGAATTTAGATCGTTTAAAGTCAAAGTTTTGTTTGTTGGGTGGTTTTTGTATCCAAAAAAAATTCAAAAAATCTAGATTGTTTATGTAATCAGATTAAATAGGACCAATTGTTGATTAATTTTTAAACAATATGAAATATTATTTGTTATTTGTGATAACTTTTTTTAAATCCCAAGACGTGGTCTTCACTAATTTATAGCCAGTATAAGCAGTTTGATGAATTCGCCTGGAGCAAAAATGATTATCAATAATACTGACCCGATGACAAAAGCTATTTACTAATTTAATTGAACAAAAATGTCGGGTTGTTGTACTTAATTGTTCCTCGTCACAAATATGTTTTTTTATAATATTATTTTGTTTAATTAAATAACGAATCAAAATATGTTAAATGAAGTAAAGATGTTTTTCACATACTATTAAGTGATTCTGGTTAAAGGTTTTTTAAAAGGATACGTATATAAGTAAATCGAATTGATTGGATTTAATTAGTGAACATATGTGTTTTAAGTAGAGTGGGATTAGTTTACAAAAAAATGTATGTTGGGTAATTATAAATTACTTACATCTTCTTGATTTAGTATTGTGTGGAGCAGCAATTGTCTGACCTTTAAGGTTTACAATAAAGCAAACATAGGTATAGTGTCAAAAACACATTAAAAAAACTATATCCATACATTTTAAAGACTTCTGACACATTAAGTTTCAATAACTAATGTATCAAACAATCAAACAAATAATTCTCTGTAATTGGGAACCTGCTCACATATTTGAAATCGAAAAATGGGACAAAAGAAGTTTCAAATTAAAAGTTCAATTTTTAAATCTAACTTGATATTTGAACGTATCATTTAGCTTCATTGCTCGTGCATGAATAAAATTATACATACGACTTGTCCAAGTTATCACTTTTTTACAAAAATTTATGATGGTACTTAGACCTGAAATGATGTAGAAACATACGAATTTGCCCATAATGTTGTAAAACTGGAAGTGAAGCATCTTTTAAACAATTTACGGGAAATTCCCTGGGAAAAAAGGCATTTTTTTAAAATTAGTGATTGTGTGTCTGTTTGTCTGTGTATCTATTCAAATATTACATAGAAATACTGGACCAATTTGAATGAAACTTTTGCCGATGTTATTTAAAATACCCTAATTACTTGAAAATATTTCATATGAAAGTTTTTCTGTCTGCCCGTTTGTTTTAAATAAATTATAAAATCATTTTGAATTAAACTTTAACTGAGACAATGATTAAGATACAATTTAACATTAAAATACTGTTTCAAAATTCCACAAAAAATTAAAATTTCAGTTATTTGCTCTCAGGTTTAAAGTTAATTAATACAAATTGTCGAGACTATTGCAAACACTCAGCCTAAGGTTCAAGCTAATGTATGCAATACTTTTATCTTGGTGAAGAGTACTTTTGAGATGCAGACGTAATTAGAGTTAAGATGCAAGTTGTTTTTAAGGTAATTTTGAAGGTAAATTTGAGGATGAACTCATTATTACTGGGGAAAATCTCTACCACAAACAATAAATACATGTGAACAAAGCAAAAACATTACTCACTTTTTTCCAGTAATAGTTGGACACCGACTAAATATCTGGTTTCTTCTTTTATTTTTAAATGGACTATGAGATCATAAGAGTTATTCATGTAATGAATATGTAATAATAAATAGGAATGATGATCCATAGGCAAGTAGCTATGTTACTCACTTTATATGATTTCACATAGCCGCAGCCTAAATGTACCACTCGAAAATAAATACTTATAGATTTAGAATATTGTTTTTCATGAGCATCCAATTGTATTCAAAATTACATTAAATTATATGAGGCAATTACCATATAAACAAAACTTGCGTGATTTGATGTAATAATTTTTGGAAAAGAGGTGAAAAATATATTTGGTTTTGTTCTTATGGAGAGTTATAATCACAAGTCGTAGGCTTCATCTGACTGACTGATATTTGAAAAGTGAAATGCAACTTCTCTACAGAACATGAGCTAAAATAATTCAGTTGTTTGAAAAGGGTATAAATATTATATATTATATAAAACAACTAAATGTGAAGAAATTAGGTTCAGTATAAATAATTGGCCAACTCAAACCTGGATAACGCCATTTGCATTTAAATAATACAAGCTGATACTATTAGCACAATATAAAATTAACATGTTGAAAGACTGTGAATAAATACTTACACATTTGAGGCAAAAGTCTCAGTTTTGAGACAATTATTCTCAATATACGAAATTCCAAAACCAACTTCTCATTAAAGGTGCAGACAACTATTAACACAGCGATGCAAACCGTCAGCCATACAATTAAACCAATCATTTCTTGTGACCATAGTTGCTAAAACGTTGTTTGATTAGTGGCAATATTTTGTACATATTCTACATTTTACTTACTTCTAAATATTAATATTTAGTTTAATTTTCAATTATAAGGCAATTAGAAAATTAAAAATAACTCCTGTTATAGACATTTTTGAAATTAAAACAAAATCTATAATATCACTATTACTTACATCATGCACATACAAGTCCAACACCAGTTGGATACCTTTCAGGGACAAAAGGAAAGTGGACACTACAAGCGCAAATACCTGAAAAAGAAACCATTTAGATTAAATTAACATGAAACAAACATTTTTAAATGTCCTATTTATTTCAACTTATGCAAATGTACCTGCAATTGAAACATTTTATTGAGTATGCTGCATAATTCGTTTATTGTAGCCAGTATGTGTGGCAGAATCGATATGCACATAGGATTAGTTGAAACATCAAAATGTCTATTCCCACATAATTCATTCCAGTCTACTACTCTGGGTAACACTAAATGGTTTGTGTTGTTACGAAATATTTCTTGATTAATACGTCCCAAGTAATTGTTCACCGCTTTTAGCATTTGAATAATGGTATATGTAAGCATGCACATTAGAAGCAATTCCAAGCTATTAGTAAATACACCGAAGTAAATGATTATGGAGAAAAGACTCAGATTTTCGAGACGGAAAACGATGAAAAGCACTAGGTGACTTGTAAATATAATGAATATACCAAATAACGTCATGATTTTCAATTTCTTAAAGCATTTTGTTCGAAACAAAATACTGTAATAAATTAAAATGTCGTCAAATCGCCTTAAACAATCAACAAATAAATTTTTTTGCCACAATATATCAATTGATAAAACAAATATGAAATTGACAACACTATATACTTGGTGAAGCCAATCGATTACATTTTTTTCGGCATACAAAGAGATACGGTGAGGCCACATGCCCGTGCTGGTACCCAGAATAACGATTAAAATTAATGTTAAGCTGTAAATCTTCTTGAAAATGATTTTTATTAACGTTGCTTGTTCTTCTAATTGACGCGAAATTCGGTTAACACCTAGAATTGATTGTAATGCAACTAGAAAATTAATCGGTTTCTCTAAACTATAACACGACATTTTTAACTGAATTGACTGTTTCTTCTACTCAGTACCAACAGAAAATGAAGAGCCGCTTTGACAAGGTAACCTATTTAGGTAAATGAAATGACCTACTTTGGCAAAATAAACAAGACAATTTATCTTCTTTTATTAAAATAGTTATCGATTACTGATTTTATCTGTCTCGTCTGGAACTATTTTTAGTACTATTCTAGGTCACATGTAAAGTTTTGACCTTGTAATTGGTGAGTACCGTGAGGATCTATGTTTTCTTTTTGCTTTCATTATAATTAAATTTAAATATTATATTTTCAAGTCCTGCAATTCAATTGATTATGGATAAAGATTTACCTACTACTTTATTTATTCAATAAAACTGATGGTACATTTATTTTAGTATTATTGGAGATAATGTTGAAGTAATTATATCATTAGTTATATAACTAATTGCACTAATTGTTGAGGGCAAAATGTATATATGAATAAACTCCACCCCAAATCTAATTGTACGCACACTAAAAGATTTATCACAGGATTACATTTTATGTTGAAACATTGGATGGATATTTTGGTATTTGGAAACAATTCAAAATGATGTACTGATAAATGTTTAAATTGGTATTGAACCTGTGAAGAAATGAGAGGATATTAAGAGTATGACATGTTCGTAAAGTGAAATAAAAATGCGAGAAGGTATAGGAAGTGGATTAACAATGTGGTAGCAGAAATGTATATCTTGAGATCCATCATTCTATGCTCTCAATAAGTCTTATATATTGAGAAGCATTTCCGATATAGAGTATAGGTTTTGCAGTTTTTAAAAGTCTGGGGAATACGAAGGGAGGAATTTTTAAGTATTTACAAAAGAGTGTGACATGAATCACTCGAGGGCATAATTTGCTTATAGAGGTGTGAATTAGCCACGCACAATTTATAAAGATTTTTACTCATAGATTAGTGTCTTATGATAATGATAATTACATTAATGAACTGTATTAATTAAAATTATTCTACTTGGTCCACTATTTCATCAATTTAAGAGCTACATTCAAGATATCTATTGCATATGAACACACCAAATAGCTTAACAATGTTTGCCATATAATCAATAAATGAAAAAATAATGCCAATGGCAGACATCAATGGAAAAAGTAAATTTTGTAAAGTTTTTGATTATAATGAAAATAAACAATGAGAAATGAATAAATGAAAATAGAACAATAAGAAATAGTTTATGAGGGACAAATGCAACGACAATTGCGTTCCAATTGTCTGAAAATTCACCTTTGAATTGGCCCTGTAATTTGAGAAGAAAATTTCATAAAAATAATTTCCTTATTTCTATAAAGTGACACTACGCCATGTAGTTGGTTTTTTATAGAAATTTACTTTTTTCAATTAAGTTTGATTTTAATTCTATTATGCGTACAACACAGCACCATCTTGTGCCACCATACTCGACTTGCGGTTAATTTTATTTTATATTATCCAGGAATGAAGGAAAAAACTAAAAAAGTAAACGAGGAAAATTAAAAATTAATTTATAAATTAGTGAGGTTTGGTTAACAAGTGCGCAAAAGTGTTCCTTTTTAACCACAAATTCACATTTAATAATTCTTGTGATTCGGAAGTTAAAATCAATCTTCTGGCGATAAAATTCTGTGGGATGCCATGGCCTAAGTGTTCAAGCCCTTAAGTTTATATTAGATATTGTAACCCCTGTTATTACTGACATATTTAACACATCTGTGAAAACTGCCAGTTTCCTTCTGAATGGAAAAAAGCGTATATAATACTCTTACTGAAAACATTGTCGCCTAAACATGCTAAAAGCTTTCGACCCATTTCCATACTACCACTTCTATCGAAAGTCTTTGAACGTATAGTTCATGCCCAACTTGTATGATATCTTAACATTTGAAAATATCTAAATCTACTTCAATCTGGCTTCAAAACTGGCCATAGTACTTCAAAAGACTTGATGAAAATTACAGATGAAATACATTAAGCCATGAATAACACTCAACTCACAATACTTGTACTCCTTGACTTCAGCAGTGTATTCAATTCCGTTGACTTTGATATTTTGCTAACTTATTTCAATATATCTCAACACTCATTAGAATGGTTTAGCTAATATCTCTATGGACGTCAATCTGTGAAGTCTTGAGATACATTCTTTGAATGGACGGATTTATCAGTTGGTGTGCCTCGAGGACATGTTTTTCTCCTCTTCTCTTTTCATTATTCATTGATGGGATTGTTCGGAATATACAAAGTAATTATCATTTCAATGCTGATGATTTACAAATGTGATGTAAACTCCATAGCAACCGTTACCAATATCCTCAATGAAGACCTCGCTTCAATCTGTCAGTGGGTTCATAAAATGAGCCTGTTAGTAAATCCAGTTAAGTTTCAAGCTATCATAATTGGTAGCCAAACACTGTTTTCTAAAATTAGGCAATATAAAATCAGATCTGCCATATCTAACGTTAAATGACATATCAATTCCATTTACCTCAACTGTTAAAGACTTGGGTCTACTGATCCATCAAAATCTTAGCTGGCAGCCTTAAGTAATGATGTTGTTTTCAAAATTTTCGTGATGTGCACACCAAAGCTCACCTCTGTCAAACACTCTTACTGCCACTACTTGACTATGGAGATGTATACTATCCAGACCTTGCTGAGTATTGCCTTAGAAAATTAGAACGCCTATAAAATATGTGCATCCGTCTTGTTTTTGGTTGAAAAAAATCTCAATTCAGAGATATGTGATTATTCAGAGATACATGATGATTCAATAATTCAGAGCGCAACTTAAAAGAAGGGAAGTCCATAATCGGCGCAATCTTCACATTCTTACATTTCTCTATAATATTTTGAATAATGCTACTTATCCAACTTATCTAAGAAGCAGATTTTGTTACTTGTCCACACACATGTTATAGAGCTATGCTCTGAAAATCAGCTCAGTCTTCTTTTTCCCAAACATGCAACCACCTTTTATGAAAAGTCCTTCACTGTCCAAGCTATAAGACTTTGGAATCGACTAGATCCAGATAACAGGAACTTGTCCTCCTTAAATGTATTGAAAGATCATCTGAAAAAGTCTTCCTCCCATAATCCCTGTGTCCCACAATTCCTAACTCCATTTTGTTCCCCATTTTCCTTGTTCCCAACCATGTCGAGATTTATAATTAACCAATTTTTGTTGTTTTGTATTATTCATATGTAGCTTAGTTTTCCTTATTTACGTGCTATGACGTTTGTTGTTATTTATCATGTTGTAAGTTTCTTTTTATTTATTAATGTCTTTAACGGTCATCCACACCACAAAATGTATATATTTAATCTCTTCCAGTCAACAATGTGGTTGACTGGAAGAGATTGCTCTTGTAGCAATAAATCCACCAAATGTATTTATATATGTACATTAAAGTATAGATAAATAAATAAAATGTAATATTAAATGAAAAAAAATTTATCAAAATGAAACAATGTTTCATGAAGACACCGGCTGCATATTCAAATGCAATTTTCTATTTCCAGGTACTTCTACAAATTTATATCAATTCATATTTAATAAAAAATTCCATTTTTATTAAACTTAGTAACATTTCGCATACTTTTGCTACTTCTGCACACTTTGCAGCAAATTATTATCGTTAATAACATTTACACATTCGACATGACGAGCCAAACTGTATCCTGGCATGGAGCTTATAAAAAATTATAACAAAACTATACGAATATATTGAGAGGGTGAATGAAATTAGTTTTAAACTATTTGCCCTCGACATTTTGTGTTTAAATAAAGTGTTATCAATGTGTAAGGAATAGTTAGTGTCATAAAAAATAGGGACATTCAGTTGAAAGTTATAACTGAAGATAAAAAATAAAGGTTTTTGCCGTAGTGTCTAATCTTCTCTTAAAAGGTAATGTCCCTCAATAAAACATATATTCTGGTCTTACAAACTGAAAAAAGCATTAAAAGTGTGAGCAATTTTTAAACACTTTTAACTATCACTTTTCAATTTATAATTTTACCAACACTGAAAAACTTTAAGAAAATTCTTAATGTATATACTTCCACAGTTCAATGTAGAGTACAATTTTATAGAAGTGATTTACTTTACAGATGCTAACAATACACACACACATAAACAGTTCATCTAATTTTTCTTAGACAATTTTTGTAATTCATGACACTTACCTTTTTTTTTTAAGACGTTCCGTTCATCTGTACCTATTGATTTAGACGTTCTGTTTAATCTGTACCTGGTGACATCTCGTTTAATATTGACAATGGCACCATATGTGCGATATCTGCAACCACACTTTGGCCCTTGAAATCACAAAATAGTAATTTTTATCAAATATTTAAATAGAATCAAGTGCAATCGCTTATATTGAAGATGATGTAAATAGCCTGCGTGTTAGAGAAGTAAACACAATAAACGGAAAGCAATTCTGAAAATACTATCTTTACTCATTTAAGCTACTTCTCAGAGATTTGTCTCACAGAGTGATTGTAGTCATATTTTGGAATGTAATTTTATGGAGTGGCGGTGAATGTGTATGAGACATTGTTTAGCTGTTAAGATTAATCCAGTCGTAATATGCAGTCTTACATTTTGTTATATAATTGAACCTACACAGAAATATGCCAAACTTTCACTCAATTCTTTTGGACATTTTCATCCAATACATCTTACATATTGCAAGTACAAAAGTACTTCTAGCATCAACTCACTATGAATGTAGTGTGTGCCGCCTGCGACATGTAACACTCTCTGTTTGATTATGTGAGCAACACTAACTAAAAACATAGTTTAATGCAAAATTTTTGGTGTTTTTATCTATTTGAAGGTGGGAAAGACAAAATGGTTGAATTTCACTGATAAATATAATGGCTGATATGTACTGCAAATGCTTAAAAAGGAAATTAAATTTTTATTATGTTAATATAGATGTAATTATGATATAAAATACATCAATTACGTCACACTATGTACAATAAACAACAGTCATCGTGTAATTTTACAGGAAATAAAAAACATAATTTCTATCAATAATGGTCAGAGCCACTTCCATATTGAATAACCAAGCATTAGCAAACAGTATTTTCTATTGAATATCTCAGTGCATTCAGTAGAAAATATGATTTAATACTTTTATCTCATATATTCGAAGCTATTAACTACTGGTTCACTAATTGACAATTAATGGATGAACTGATCATTTTTTTCAAGTTTCAGAGCTCATATACTCATAAAAAATGAATTTGACTTAACAAGCAGAAATTGCGCCACGGATAGGCCTCTAGTTAATAATTCTTTTTATATTACCTTCTTATACTGTATGTGATTCAGAGGTTATGTATATATTCAAAAATTAAGTAATTAAAATTAAGTTTAAAATTTTTCTAAAAATCTACAATTAAAGGTACTACATACAGGCTCAATTTTGTAATGGACTACAATTGTAAAACGGTTCTATTAAATGAAAGCCTCCTGAAAGTAATATATAAATATATAATCGAAAACAGGTATACACAGGGGTTGTAACGGAAATGGAAATTTTCTAACAGTAATCTATAAATGAGTAATGAAACACATGTTTACAGTTTTCTTGAAATCAACCCCTCTGGAGACGAAATGGGGGTTTAAAATTTGCAAAAATGATAAATGGGCACTGTTAAGTTGAAACTTCTTAAGGACACTATAAAAATAAATACATAGTAAACCCAGCGATTTAAAATCTAATTGATAATTCAAAATCAAAATGTAAATCAAAAAGTCAAATATCGAATCGAAATGAGGTTAATAACTAAAAAAACAAAAACCAAGCAACAAAACAAATTAAAAAATAAAGCATAAGGCGAAAGTTTATACGTAAAAGCAAGTTTTTAAATAGACCTTGATGAAAAAACTGATCGTTTGATTAAAAATATGCACAGCACCATTTAGTACCAATACTAAACAAATTTGTTATCAATTTGAAATATTTGCTTCAAGATATAGAATAAGAACACATTTTTGTTAAAAGCGTTAGTAGTTTAAATATGTTTAACACAAACAGTGAAAGTTGTAGTATATTTGCTGTTTTTACAGTGCGCACTTGTACAAGGGCAAAAAACATTTGTTACATCAACTGACACTCTTAGTTCAATTATGTATACAGAGCCAGCATAATTCAAGTTATATAACAACTCTACTAAATGTTTGTGACATTCAACCAGGTTAAATCAAATTTAATATTTTTTGGATGCGAAATTTAAAATATTACTAACGATTACGTATTTTTTCTATCACTGTAGAAAAGCCGTTAGAGTTAGTTTTTTAGATTCAAAAAATTAAAGTTCGTAATATTTTTATTATCATTAAAATTTATTTCAATATATTTCTGAAAATTTTAAATCCTGTGAAAATTTAAAAAATACGATCACAATTTGATTACCACAAATAAATTATAAAAAGCTATTGTTTAGTAAATAGAACGTAATAACACCACCACAACATTTTGACATCATCAATGTAAATCAATTTAAGTTAAATACATAACAAGTAACGGTAAACATACCTAGACTGACTCACTCTCAATAAAACAGAATCGCTTAATGTAAACAAAATTGTTCTAGGATAAATAATAAAAAATTATATCCAAATTGTACCTTTTAAAATAATAGTAAGAATTCAAAAAAGTTAAGCGTAAACAAATATTGAAATTCAGAGAACAAATCTATGTCGGTGATATTTATCCCTCCGTTTTGATTCGTCTTTGATAAATTAAATATGAAATTGTTTTCGATCTCTCTCCTTCCCTCAGTTCATCTAACAAAATTGCATACAAGAATAAAGTTAAGCACAAGCATCTGAAGCAAACAAACTCCCGAATATTGCTCCAATAAAGAGTATTGCTCCAATATCTTTTCACCACATTGTAATTGTCTCTATTGTATCAAGAATCAACCTGCCAGAGACTGAAATATGTGAATGGATCACAACCAAGACATCTAGATCATATATGATTTCACTTCTAAAACTGATTTCGATCTCTCTCCTTTCCACAGTTCATCTAATAAAACTGAATACAAGAATGAAATTAAGCAAACACATTTGAAGCAAACAAGCTCCCGAATATTGCTCCAGTACAGATACTGCTCTAAGCTGTTGTTCCTTTTCACCACATCGTAATTGTCTCTATTGTATCAAGTATCTACCTGCCAGAGACCAAAATATGTGAACAGATTTTTGTAATTATTTAAAATTGCATGCAATAGGGTATTTCAATAACTTTTTTTGTATCATATAGCATAATTTCAATGTACAAAGTGACGAGAAGCGGAAAAATTGTTGACAAATCTTGTGAATTGACTGAGTCGTATAAGGGCAATTAAGTTTAGACAAGGACGGTAATAGGGAATTGTGACATTATTTATAGTGAAACATGTGAAGTTATTTCTTGTATTCTATGAGACTGAATCAGTCAGGGAGATATTTCTATTCTGTTCAAACCATTTAATTTCAAAATCTATAACTGGATTATTTTTGAAGCGACATAATATTTTTTTAATACTAATTTTTAATTCACCAACATTTTAATGATATTTTACAAAAACCTGCAAATTTAGGAGTAGTCACCAAATCCAATTTTAGTACCAGAACAAACATACACGTTACGACAAATTATTGTTGCGAAAGTATTCTCTTTCATTCTATTAAGGGATATATAATATAGTAACTGTACACATCACTCCAAAAATATCGAAAAGAAATCACAGATATTGGTGATGTGATGATTTCTTGATAGTTTCTGCGGAATATACATTAAACATTAAATGCGTAAATTCGACTGCACTTTGGCAGTTTTTTGTATACTTTGTCTAGTCCTAGGCAAAGTAAACAAACCTGGTTTAGGAATAGATTCATGTTTAGTGAAGAAAAGGAGAAAGTACCATAAAGAAAACTACCTGTTGCAGACAGATTGGGGAAGAGTAAAATTTTTCAACAAACAGGACTTCCAATAATTGATAAGGAGATTGAAGGATTTCCCAATTTTGATAATGACATTAAACAACATTATACAAAGTGGTAAAACTTTGAAGAGTGATGTTTGTCCTAAATTTACATCATTTGTTTATAGCTTTTGCTTTCAAACTTTGGGTTCAATGTTTAATAGTGAATTCTGCGAGAACATTCACTGTTACAGTTGCGATTTCAAATATAAAAAACTCTCATATTTTTAGAGAAACTCCCTTCAAATATACTTAGGATCATCCTATAGATAACAAACATGTTCTTCCTTACAACTGTGAATCTCCACCATACAGGTGATTATGTGAATAAAACTGAATCGAAAATGTTAAGGAACTGTATGACAATTCTCAACCGTTTCTGAAGAAATCACTGCCAAGTTGGTCATTCCGATGATGAACAATTTAAAATATTTTACAACAACACGTTTCAAATATACTCAACTTATGCAGGAAAATATACACATATAACTGTATATTCCTATATTTCAGCTAATCTGTTTACACCATGCCAAGTACAGCTAGATTATTAGACTTGGACAGAGACTTTATTATGAAATCTGTATATGACCTTTATGATAGTCTATAGGGTTTAACAGTAAGGTAACCTCATAACTTCATTTGTGTCCATCACAGACTTAAAATTTCTGCAGTTTTAGACCAATGCCATTAAATTTTGCAAGCAGTTGCTTCATAATATGATTAAATTTTGGAAAGCCCAATTTCTCGTTCGATTTTATAATAATATTTCATAAACTATGACAGATACAAAATGAATTTTTCATTTAAAAAAAAATCTAAAGGAAATTTAAAAAAGAAATATTACATAAATAAATATTTTAAAACATGAAAAAAAAGTAGTTATAGGGAAACTAATTTTGTTTTGATTTTACACCTTACTTTATTAAATTTGGTATAAGATTGCAAAGAAATGGTCTAATTTTATGAAAATAAAATTAAAAAAGGCAGAAACATTTTTATTTCATTATATATTATCACAGTACTCTCTAAAAATTGGAGGAACTAATATTTTTTTACAAATCGCATTCTCCCAGAAACATACATAATACATATATATATATATATATATATATATAAAAATATATAATAATATGTTTTGGGGTAAAAACAATTATAAAGGCCTATCTGCGGCAAATTTTCTGCGTGTTAAAATCAAATCCTGTATATTACTGAATATAATTGTAAAATTAGTTTTTAATGCAACTATAAAATGTTCTATAACAACATTTTTGTAATATCAGGTTGTATAGTAAAGAATGTGTTCCAAGTTTTCATTTTAAAAATATTCTATTTTATAGTAAATATTCTAGTTTTCTTTAGATAAAACTATATTAAATTAACAAGAAGGTGGCTCATATACAAAATGTGCAACTTGTCTTTGTATAAAACAAGTTACAAATCTAAAAACAACTACAGAAACAAGAAGCCCGTCTCCAAATTATTTAATAAATGATGGGGCCCACAAAATTTCCAATAGAACTATTGTAACATTTAGCAGCACATTACATTATGATCGCCTGATTGATTAAAATACAATCAACTCACAAGATAAAATATATGATTGCCATAATTTTTCAATCATAATGGTTCAAGTTATAAGGTGTATGATGTTCTTCCCGTATATGTTCTTCCTTCTCTTTCACAATCCCATATTTCACATTCCTTAACTTTGTAATTACAATATAGGCACAGTACCAAAATCATTCTCGGCATTTGGTTTTAATAATTGTTTTGTATGCGAAAAGCAAGCAAGACAAAATAATACATATTGTATGTATATTACTAATTTCTTTAACTACCATTATTATTAGCGTACTTGTATATGCAGGAATTCAATACATGTAAGTTGAATTAATTGTTGGTTATTTCAGAGAAGCATGATCATCAATAAATACAGAATATTCCCATATGTAATATAATATCTATTACAAAAGCTTAGCGAGTAACAATTCATTTTAATAATACATTTTTACTGTTTAGATCTCACAGCAATAAACTAAATGGTCAATATGATTCAAATATAAACATTTCTATAAATATTAATATAAGGAACACATTATTAAGTTATGCAATAATTTCCATTTTGAAATACGAAGTGCTCTATCAACATATACTTACAAATAAGGTAACACAAAGTTGTAATATTTCGTAAAATCTGGGCTCACTTTCTTTCCAGTCCTTTTAATTGTTGCTTTAGTAAAAATAAATTGACCTTGGGTGTTCCAAGGATGAATACATTTTTCCATAACCATGTAGATTGTTATTCCATATATATGCTGTGAACTATTCATCTTATGTTTGTGCTAATGCTCGTTATTGGCTTCAAAATCGCATGACTTCCATTAAGAAGAATTATATGGAGTGGTAATAAATTTGCACGTGTTCATTATAATTATTAAATGAGTAGCCTTAATAAAAATATTCCTGGAAACCATAATAATCATGTTAAAAAAAGTCAATCTCGTAATATGTTAGAGCCAAATCTGATTTTTATAATAACGTAAACTACTTGTCATAAAGATAATTAATCAATTTCCTCAACATTTGTGGAAAATGAATTGAAATGACCTTACATGCAACATAACTAAAAGGGATTTATTTACCCTTTGTAATAGTAATCAATTTATATCTGCGTCTAGAAGTCTGTTGCCAGGTGCTAATACCCATTAGGTGGCAAGGTTATTTGATAATTATTCAACTTGTTTATGGACAACATGTACCTTGGTGGGTGAGTGGGGTGGAGTTTAGCGTTTAGTGTATTGCTTCACATACATTACAAAATAGGACTGTTTTAATTACGTTTAGTGTGTTTGATTATCTAAATTTTACATTATGTTTGGACTTTTATACCTGTTTAAATTCTTTCATAAAACTGGCATGTGCAATTTAAGTTACTTCTAAATAACTCTTAACTACATTTGTTCCGATAATTTCTTTTTAGCATTAGAGCTATTGAAATAATTTAATAAAAAAAATTAAGAAACAGAGTAAGCAGTAAACAAAACATGATGTTACATAAATGTGGGGTAAAAGAGGAAATGAAACTAAAATTAAATAATATGTCTGAAAGAATTATTCGCATATATTTTTAATGAAGTTCAGCACACCGTGAACAGAAATTAAAATCGTAAAAAAATGTATTAAGAAACTTAGCAAAACCTGAAATAATGAAATAATCCATATGTATCTGGCATAGTTTAGTACAATTGAAATTAATATTCAATAACTAGTTTTTCCGCTGAAAGTAATAATAACTATCTATATTTTTAGGATAAAATTCAGAATATTATCAATAATGGTCAGTCAGGGAAATTAATAATGGTTTTCATTCTGATTCGTAATTAATTGACCTAAATTATGGTTGATAATTATCTACAAAAACATCATGGTAGGTTTGAATATAATGTGTATTTGATGAGACATTATATTAATTTAATGGAAATTTGTAGACTGTAATTCATTATAACATCCACATACTTTTTGAGAGAAGATTTCAAACATGGGCAAAAATCATTAGTCTTTGTGATTTAAATTACAACTTTCAGTTGAATGTGTGTATTTTTATAACACTAACTGTTCCTTACACGATGATAATATTTTATTTATACACAAAATATTGAGAGCAGATCTCATGTATTCTATCAATATACTCGTCCAGATTTGTTACAATTTTTTATAAGTTCCAAATACCAGCGTACAGTTTGCCTCAACATGTTCGATATGTGGATTTTATTATGATAATAATTGTGGGCAAAGCATGGGGAAGTTGCAAAAGTGTGTGAAATGGTATTAAGTTTAAGAAAAATGGAAATACATGTGAATCAATGTATAGTGAAGAAGTATTGGTAAAAGAAACTTGCATTTGAACATGTACACCCTGATACTTTAGTGTTTCCAGGAAACACTTTTTCTTTGTGATAAATTTTTCTTGGAAAAATGACACAATTGATATTATATTTTAGTGCATTCATTGACCAACATCTCAATAATTCATCAGTTATTATTTATTTTTCTTCATTTAGCAAATATATATCCCAATGTCTCAACATGGAATATAATTATGTGACCAATCTTTCAATGCGCATGCAGTTAGATTAGGAATCAAGTCGATTCATGTCATGCTCACGCTGAATAATTAATGTAATTACTTATGTAATTATTGGTGTAATTATTTCAATATCATCTTCGATAATACTAATATAAATATGCCAACAGATTTATTGAATAAATAAATCGTTATTTGAATCTTTATACAAAATCAATTGCTACTAACAAAAATTACTTAACTTTAAAATATGATATTTAAATTTAATTATGATAAAAGCAAAAAG
Organism: Druceiella hillmani; assembly: GCA_039881145.1. Classification (NCBI taxonomy): domain Eukaryota; kingdom Metazoa; phylum Arthropoda; class Insecta; order Lepidoptera; family Hepialidae; genus Druceiella; species Druceiella hillmani. Next base: position 21,934,088 of record JAYKKI010000036.1, read on the forward strand.
GAAAAATTAGAGCTTCACAATACTCACAAATTACAAGGTCATAGCTTTTAATTATGACCTAGAATAGTACTAAAAATACTTTTGGACAAGACGGATAAAATCAATAATCTATAACTACTTTAATTGAAGATGACAAATGGTCTTGTTCGTTTCAAGTCAAGGGAGTTCAACTCATTTCATTTACTTAAATAGGTTACATTCTGTTCAAGAGGTTCTTCATTTTCTGTCGGTATTAAGTAGAAGAAACAGTCAATTCAGTTAAAAATGTCGTTTCATAGTTTAGAGAAATCGATCCAATTTCTAGTTGTATTACAGTCAGTTCTAGGTGTCAACCGAATTTCGCATCAATTAGAAGAACAAGCAACATTAATAAAAACCATTTTCAAGAAAATTTACAGCTTGACATTAATTTTTCTCATTATTTTGGGCATATGGTCTCATTGGATCTCTTTGTATGGTGAAAGAAATATAGTAGATTGGCTTCTTCCAATATGCAACATTGCCAATTTCATATTTGTTTTATCAATTGATTTATTTTGGCAAAAGAATTTATTTGCAATTTGTTTACGACGATTCAATGAAATTTCCATTTATTACAGTATTTTGTTTAGAACGAAATGCTTTAAAAAATTGAAAATCATGACTGTATTGGGCATGTTTATTATATTTACAAGTCACTTAATGCCTTTCATCCTTTTTCGTCTAAAAAATCTGAATCTTTTCTCCATAATAATTTATTTCGGTGTATTCACTAACAGCTTGGAATTGCTTCTAATGTGTCTTCTGACATATACCATTATTCAACTTTTAAAATCAGTGAACAGTTATTTAGAAAGAATAAATCAAGAAATATTTCGTAACAACACAAGCCGTTTAGTATTACCCAGAGTGGCAGACTGGAACGAATTATATGGGAATAGCCATTTTGATGTTTCAAGCAATCCTATGTGCATATCAATTTTGACAAACATATTGATTACAGTAAACGAAATATGCAGTATACTCAATAAAATGTTTAAATTGCAGGTACACTGGAATAAGTTGAAATAAATAGGATAATTTAAGAATGTATTTCCATATTAATCTAATCTAAATGATTTCTACTTCAGGTATTTTGTCTTATAGTGTCAACTTTTCTTGTGTCCATTAGCGGTATTCAACTGGTGTTGGACTTGTATATGCTTGATGTAAGTAATAATGATGACAAAGAAATTGTAATTTTGAGTGTCTGTAACATTAACTAAATTTAACTTCCTATTTTCTATATATAATTAAGTATATTTAATTAAGCATTAATATTTAAAAGCAAATAAAAAATTTTACTGTGTACAAGATGTTGCTATTAATCAAACAATTTTTTAGCAACTATGGTCACAAGAAATGATTAGCTTAATTGTATGGCTGACAATTGGTGTTGCTGTCTTGATGGTTATTTGCATCTTCAATGAGCTGTTGGTTCTGGAATTTCGCAAATTGAGAGTAATCATCATAAAACTGAGAATTTCACCTGAAATGTGTAAGTATTTATTCATTGTCTTTCAAGACATTAAATTTATATTGTGTTAATAGCAACAACTCGTAATATCTAGGTTTGAGTTGGCTAATTAATCATACCGAACTAATTTCTTAACATTCAGTTGTTTTATGTAACATGTAAATGTGAAATGTGTGTTCTTCTTCTGATATTCATTCTCCTTTCAAACAACCAAATTATTTTAGCTTATGTTTTGTAGAGAAGTTCTGTTTTAATTTTTAATATCAGTCAACCATATGAATCCTGGACTTATGATTGTGTCTGTGTATAAAAACAGTAAACAAATTTTTTTTCGTCTCTTTTCCTAAAATGACAACATTAAATTACGCAAGTTTCGTTTACTTGGTAAGCGCCTAACATAATTCGATATAATTTTGAATATAATAAAATGCTTAATAAAAACAAATCAGCAGTGAAAATTAATAAGTGTCACATCTTTTATACTAAGTCTACATGTATTTATTTTCGAGCGACACCTTTAGGCTGCGGCTATTTGAAATTATAGAAAGTGAATAACATTACTATTTGCTTAGGAGGCATCAGTTCCATTTATTATTACGTATTCATTAAATAAATAAACTATTATGATCCTAGTGCCCATTTAAAAATCAATGAAAAACCAGATATTTTGTTTATGTCTATCACCGGAAAAAGAAGAGAAAAATGTTTCACGTCAAATGCACGGTATTCTAGTTTCTTCCTGTGGCTTCATTTAAATATATTTTTTATATTTGTGGATGATGTTTTCCCCAGTAATAATGCTTTCATCTTCAAATTTAGCTGCATAATAAAAATAATTTATATCTTAACTTTAATGATGTCTACATCTCAAAATGTCCTTCCCTGGGAAAAAAGTGTATTATCCTTTAGTTTTAAATTTAGGCTGGTTATCTGTAACAGCCTCCACAATTTATATTTATCAGTTCTAAGCCCGTGTGCATAAAGTTCCAAGTACCTTAAGAGACAGTACTTAAAATATTCATTTTTATCTTGATCATGGTCTCAATTGAAGTTTAATTTAAATTGGTTTAGTTGTTTTTATCAAATAAGTAGACAGACAGACAAACCTTTCTTAGAAAATATTTTAAAGGAATAAGGGTAGTTTAAATTTCAGAGAAGGATTATTCTGACAAAAGTTTCATTCAAACAGTTTCAATAGTTTTTGTTCCAAAAATTTTAATAAAGTGACAGACAGAAACACAAATATTAATTTTAAAAAATGCTGTTTTATTCAAAGAGTGTATTCCGTAAATTGTTTAAAAGTTACCTCAGTTCCAGTTTTATAACAGTACAGACAGATTCATATGTTTTTATGTCAATTTGTCAGCTTCCAACGTGTAAGTCACATCATAAATTTTTATAAATAAAATGACAACTTAGACGAGACGTATGCGCAAACAATGAAGCTAAATGATTGAGTCTCTTTATCACCTTTTTTTATTTCACATACATGAGCAGGTTCCATAAAACAACCCTAGCGGAATATTTGTTCGATTGTTTGATATACGAGTCATCTAAACTCTGTGTGAAAGAAGTCTTTTAAATGTATAGGAACAGCCTTTTAAATGTGTTTTCGACATTACTATTTTCTTTCTTCTTAATTTTAAATGACAGACAACTGCCGTTCGACATGATAATACATCAAGGAAGATAGAACTAATTTATAATTAATCCATAAACATTTCTAGTAAACTAATCTACTTAAAACATTTTTGCCTGATAATAAAATAAAAATTACTCGATTTGTTTATATAAATAATTGCAAACATTTGTTTTGTTTGTTTAAGGGAATATTATGTACAAGCCATAAATTAAAATTGATAATAATCGCAATAATAAAATAATTCCAACATAAGTCAAATATAGTAATAAAATGAAATAAAATGTCTGTTTCAAAAAATATGGCTTGATATGTATAAAATAAAACTACAATATAATACGTACAATGTAGTACAAGAGAAAATAATTGCGACATTCTCCTAACTGCTCGTCAATAACATTGTTAGTTATAATGTTATTTATTTATGAACCTTTTTTATTATTGCTGTCTTAGTGGAGATTGCTCTGTGCTAAATGATACATTTGTTTATTTGTCTGGTAAAATTGTTCAAGTAATTGCAGTTACTGCCTATATGTTGGAAAATAATATAAACTTTTTATGTTCTATGCTAGAGTATTACATATTATATTGAACTTTCACCAAAAAGCTTGGCTATTGCACATTTAAGAAATTTCTTTATGCATACCTGTATATTGTGTCAATGCCAGGATATGTTAGATTGATCACAAGGCATACGGCCTTTGATGGCATGGCGCACTGTTGGGATCCGGGTTCAATTCCTGACTGCTCGTCGAGTAGGGCTGGACTGGTGTTGTCATTGTCTATATATATATATATATATATATATATATATATATATATATATATATATACATATACATTTATTTATTTATTACCCATATCTTGATATTAAATTAATATTTGTCTACTTAAAATATGATACTAGTATCAAAATCAAGCAGAGAGTCCCTACCACTCCGAGTTGAGTTCTTTGCCCAACTCTTAAATGAGCACACTCAACATTAAATAAATAATATTAATTAAATATGGTATATTTTGTTACGAAGATTTTTAGACAGAATCTTTTAATAGTATGTGAGCGAAATCTTTGCTACGTTTAACAAATTTTTATTTGTTATCTAATTAAATAGATTAATATTAATAAAATTTCTTCTTTCTAAAAATATAATTTTGACGAGAAACAAATAAGTTATGCAAATTGACATTTTTATATAATAACGAGTAAATTAGTAAATAGCTTTTGCCATTGCATTAGTAGAATCACTGATCATTTTTGCTTTAAGCGTCGTAGGATTTATAAAAGTGAAATCATTGCAACTAACAAATATTATTTGAAATTTTTTTTAAAAATCAATCAACAATTACGTCTTTAATCTGCTAGCATAAACAATCATCAAGATTTTTCGAATGTCAACTTTTGGAAGTGACTTATCAACTCTACACATTATTCAAGTGCAGTTCAGCTTTGTATGATAAATGCCAAAATTTATCAGATCGGAAAATGGTCTGACTTCATTTCCAGTCATAAATATTGCTGACCGACCAAGGGTAAGCTAGATAACAATAAAGGTTTTATTGAAGTTAGTCAAATTTATCATGCTTATGTGTTACTTACACACATATTTACATATATACACACATCTCGTTTATTTATATATTAATGTGGATGTTTTTTAATTGCTATAATTTTCAACTCTGTACAAATCAATATTTTACTGCATTTTTTGGTATGATTAACATGTGCCTATTATTTAAGGTCCTTCAATCGATAATGAGTTGGAAAAGCTTGAAGAAATTGTACATCGAAGTAACAATGGAACTTTCACAGTGTGTCGGCTCTTCGATCTACGAATATCATTGCTGCCTGGTTTTTTCAATCTTGTTATTACATATATTATTGTAATTGTTCAATTAATAGGCTTGCGTTCAAGTAAATAAGTTGTGTAATTATTAACAATATTGTAAATTAATTTTTAATTACAGTAAATTAATTTCATTTTGTTATGTGTTAAATTTTATCATAACATATACGAAATTTGTAATTATGTGTTTTTTTTTTCATTTACATAATGACATGGACAATAACTTAATTTTAATCATTTTTAGGCTTAATACTAAAAGATGACGAGAAAGACAATAGTTGATTGTTGGAGCTTTTTGAAGTTAATATTACACATATTTAAACACGTAATAGTGAATGCAAATAAGTAACTTTTGACTTTCACTCTATTTTTGTTATAATATGTGAAATTGTTGTATTTTTATAATTATCCCAAACCCATGTATATCACTAAAATAATTGTGTCAAATTACTGGAATGATTTTATTTTACAACTTTTAAAGATGGAACATTAATAACAAAAACAATACAAGGGTCCTTTTTACTTTTGAGGTGCAAATATGTAGAGTAGCAGTGAAATTTATTACATTCAAGCTGAATTAAATATCTTATTTCAAATATATCGAACATGTTCAATAAGCCAAACTGGTTTCTTTATTACCTTTATTACCTTTAATTCCTATCTTTTATATACACTCCATAATTTAACAATATTACACTACTGAAATAAACCTGAGATTGTACTTTTACGTATTAAGAAATTATTTTCAGTCTCCTTTCTCCAAACAATCACATCTTGTAAACATTTATTTTAGCAACAATGCATGGCAATAAAGTTTCATGAAAAAAGAAGCAACTATCAACTGAATTAAGAATCAAAACTTGGATGTTTAAGTCAAAATAATATCAAAAATTTAATAAAATTGGTCCTGAGTAAATATTAATTCATTACAGTACGACCTTAATGTATAGATGTAAACAAACAGACAATGATATGAGCACAATTGAACATGATCTATTATGGAAAAATTTGTGAATTTTCATTAGGTAGCCTTTATGGCCACCAACACAATCTCTCACCAAAACGAGATTGGCAATATAGGCCAGTATTTTGATGGAACGGAACTCTGTTCATATCTTCAGGGAATAGCGTTATATTAAAGTCCTCAAAATAAAATGCTATATATATATAGCTAGATAGATAAAGACCTAGTAAATGTGGTAGGTATAAATAAATAACTGGATCGTATTTTAGTTAAAAATATATTATTATAAATTCAATTACTATATCTTAATTTTCCAACTTAATAAAAAATTTGTACATTAGTTTTCATGAGATAACTATGAAACTTTATTATTAATATATAAATTTTTTCAATTTTAAGACATTTACTGCTTTGAGCTTATAAATATTTTTACCATATTGAGTTTCAAATATTAGTAGTAATGGTATTATTGGATGTAAAAATTAGCATGTTCTATTCTTCCTTTTAATTTATTGGTTAACAAATATTAAATTAGTCTCTGAAGATATTCATATTCTTTATTAGCGTAGCGTAATATATTTGTTGTAAACGTAATAACACATTTTATGTACCCGTGATTCCGCCACACTTATTTGAATTTATTAAAATACAAGTTCACGTTTTTACTTTGTAACATATTCTTATATAAAATACTTTTATATATGACCGTTAATGAAATAAGAAAGTTAAGAAAACAAAACAATGTTGATGAAAACAATAATATAAATTTAGATCTTCCGTCGAGTCCTATTAAATTTCGAACATATAAAATAAAACTTTAGCTGAACTGCCTACTAATCATGATAACATTAGATGAAAGATTAATTAGTAAGCAGTGGTCAATACGTAATGTAAACATTATATCAGAAAGTAACTAGTGTACACTTATAATATAAATAAAATACTTAATCTCGAACATCCTCGGCCTAAATACAATGTAATGGGAAAATATAAAAAAAATATTGCAATATGGAAAACATTATAATTTTCTTATCTTTTATCTTATATTTTCAAATAATTTTCTAACAATTATCAGTGTAAACGATTGCAACTAAGCAGCATATAAATATGGGAACAACTTGATGGAAGGGATAATATCCATACATTTTTGTAAAGTTCTTAAAAAAAAATTAATGAGCAGTTTGAAAATTCAAAACCATTTCCTCTAATTAGCTTGCTAGAAAGACCATTGCAACAAAAATAGTGTACAATTTTGAACGAAAACATGTTTAAGAATAAACAAATTTTAATTTATTAAGACAAATGCACGTTATTAGTGTAAAGCTTATACGTATATTACTTGAGGCTAAATGCTTAAGACATTGGTTATCATTATTATTTTCCTTTTTTGATTAATACGAACACAGCATAAAATTCTTTATTTCTGTACAAAATTCAGTAAGCTATATATTTTTAAGTTTCTGTACCTGAAAATAGAAGAAAGGCAATTAAACTTTGGTTTTAATGTATTTGTCTATTCTGTCTTCAAAACATTTCAAGTATAATCAGTCTAGTAATGTGAATGCAACATGTTAGTTTAGGTAACTGAATGTGACAATATTATCTTAACGAAACTTTGACAATAAACTATTGCTTTTTTATTATTGTTATCTCCTGCTAATGCTAAATCTACGAAACAACTTTTGTCGAAATGTCCATAGACAAGTTGTTTTGTAGATTTAGTTGTAGTAATGTAGATGTTATATAGTTTTGTCTGTAGACAAGGAAGAGTTTATAAAATTAACTATTATAAAAATAGTGAAAGGCAACACCGACACTTCAATTTCAAACAACACTACTAACTAAAGTTTGAGGTTACGTAATAAACAATTGAAGATTATAATATTATGTTAAAATAGTTTTAAATATAATCCACCAATATTGACTATACAAACTCATAAATAAAATAACATGTAGTCTAAAAGTTAACCAATTAAATTATTGGTAATGTAAAATAAAGAGAAATTACGGAAATTTCAGGAAGACATAAACCAGAGTTTTCACAAAAAATTATTTACGTTATGAAAAAATTAAACGTATAACGAAGTGAAATAAAGTTACAAAGTCAAAGAAATGAAGTAAAGTTAATTTGTAACATCATTAATAATTACTATAAATTCAACTTATTCAAGTATTGAATATATTTGGCGTTAATTTTGTAGAAATTTATTATTCACAGTTAAATGAAAATATGTGATGTAGTTATTATTTCTACTTTCTTTAAGTTCTTTACGACGACCTAGGTTTCGTTGTAGTACAACATCTTCAGGTGGGCTATTAGCAAGAATCTTTGCTAATAACCCACCTGAAGATGTTGAAATAGGTTGTGGTAATGAACTTAAAGAAAGTAGAAATAATACTTCATCACATAGTTTCATTTGATTGTGAATCAACTTATTCACTCGAACTTAATGGGCTTGCGCCCATTAACTGAATAATTACAATAATATATTCAACAACAGTTTTAAAAAAAACTAGGCAGCAACGATATTCTTAGGTCTAAGAGTCGGCACACTGAAACTTCGATGAATGATTTCTTCAAGCATCACCAATTCACCATCAAGTGAAGGACCTTAAATAAGTGGATTGTTAATCGTACAAAAACTTGTGTTGGCTATTTTTTTTTATGGAATTAAAAATACAGTTGATTTATGTACAATTAAAAAATATTTATATTAAAATATAAATTGGATTGTTGTGTTTATATGTAAGTATACACATACATAAACAAAATAAATTGGTTTTCATCTGATAGATGTCAATAAAACATTATTAATCAACTTACTCTTTCGATTTGAATGGTGGAGCAACACATATAAGATTGCAAATCAAGTTAAGCTATTTCAACTCTTTCTTAATTAAATATAGGTACAATTATAATGAGAAAATCCCTCAAAGAAAGACACTATTAATTACCGTCATAGACAGAATCAAGATTACAATAATCATAATATTATTACTTACATTGTGTAAATAACAGTGCAACACTAGTTCAAGACAGTAATCAGCCGAAAGAAAAGTTGAAACTACAAGCTGAAGTACCTGAAGTAAAAATTAAATCGCTTCATTAATTCCAAAACAAAGAATTTCAAAGAAAACAAGGTATTTATAAATATCTTAATTATTTGAACGATTTACAATACACCTGTAAATTAAATATTTTGTTGAGTATACTGCATATTTCATTTACTATGTTCACTACGTTTGGCAAAACCGATATATACATAGGATTCCTTGAAACATCAAAATGGTTACTCTCATTAACGACCATCCCTGGTGATACTAAATGGTTTGTATTATTATGAAATACTTCTTGATTCATACATTCCGAGTAATTGTTTGCTGCTTGTAGCATTTCAGTGATAATAATTATAAACAGACTCGGTAGAAGCAGACCCAATCTGTTAGTAACATCATCAGAATATAAGATTATGTAGAAACAATTGAGTTTTCCTAAACAGGTAATAACAAAAGACATTAAGTGACTTGAAAATATAATGAATATGCCCAAGAGCATTGTGATTTTAACCTTTTTTAAACAAGATACTGTACTAAATAGAAATAAATGTCATCAATTTGCCGTAAACAATCAACAAATAAATTTTTTTGCTAAAATATAACAATAGACAAAACAAATATTATTGTGTTGTGCCTTGCAACCGACAAAACTTTTTATAAATTTGTTTCTTATATACACTCTGGTCCTAATTTATGTTCTCCTGGCATAGTTACTTTCGAGAAGGTGACCTCATTTCAGTGCACCGAGAAAGAACAGAATACTACTCGACCACGCTATACATATTTTGAGAGGAAATTGAAATGTTATTACAAAAATAAGTTTGATGTTAACCCTGGTACAGACAAAATCTAATTTCATTACAGACATTAGTAGCTCAGAATGTAGCATTATCTTTAGGCAATTAGGCTGGAGTCAACAATTATTTTATTACTACGATGACTAGAATAATTAGTAAAATAAATACTGTAGAAACTTCATAAAAAGTTTGAAAATTGAAGAGGTTAAAACTCAGAAATGTAACAATCTCATAACAAATCTTTATAGAAACGTTTTGTCCTTTGTATATTAATACAAGTTTGCATATACAACACATTTGTTTGTATACTGTTTCCTAAGGTCTCATTATTTTCACGAATTTAATTATCATCCATTTCACATAAATTTATCGGTCGCTACCTAGACTTGTTTATTTTTGGTTCAACTCTTACCTAATATAATCAAACAGTTTCAACAAACTGTCAATACTTTCAAATGTATTTAACCTTAATTTAACCTTTAAAAGGACATTTAGCCCATTTAAAGCTAACCATCCATCAAAATGACAGGTGCATGGAAAAAAGTGTTTCATTTATTTTATACATAATGTAATTGGTATTTCACATAATCTGTGTGGACAAGAGAGCATTTTTCTAATGATAATTACCTACATATGTAGGTAATATGTATAACATATTAACATAATATTTAAACTTATATACTTTTGAAACTTTTTAAAAAATGAAATCAATGTTTTTCATTAACTATAAATAAGCAAGATTACTAGAAAGAAATATAATACCGGTTTTCATATATTTATGAAACTTGAAAAGTCAAACTTTTCTTCATTAATTTTTTTTGTTATGGCATTTTCTACAATTTTTTCTTTTAAGGTTTTCCCATCCTGTAAATTTTCTCATCCTATTTGCGTTTGTTCAGGCCTTGATTCCAGGACTTGGCTAAATTAAATAATCCTTTTGTTAGTTATTATAAAAATCATATGTTTTTATATAAAATAACCTGAATAAAATTAAAATGGTTTTTTTAAATTTCCTTTAACAACATTTTTAAAGTTGTTTTACCTCTTAAGCTTGTTGTCAAATAATTTTCAATTACATATTTCATTAAGAGATATATGTATACAGACATATTAAATAAATTGTATAATTTCCAAAACTCTTTTATTAAAAGTTGTCTTACCAAAGTAAAACAGTTTTTTATATGTCCCCTTGAATATTGTTTAGATTTTAAGCATGTACGAAATATATCTTTTGATCGATAAGTCCAAAAGCCCTTACCGTGTTTGGTAAAATCTTTATGACTTAAAAATGATTCACTAATTTGTAAATGTATATATTTTTCATATTTTAACCACAAATTACGTAGTCTGTTCAATATTACCGAGAACACGTCTTCACCATATGTAATTGAAGTCTGTAATTCAACACCTGGATTATCATTTACAAAAATATTGCTTAATCAATATTTCTTTGAAATTATATCATATAATATTGCACTATTCATATGTTTTACAGTGGAAATTATAACAGAAAGAAAAGTAATTTTTTCAATTTCCAAGCGGTTTCCAATTTCACTCAATTTTAAGTCTGCATGACAAAGTAACCTTTTGTAAGCATATATAAATTATCTGATAATTGGGTTACAACCTCTAGCGCTTCTTCACATTTTTCTTCGATTTTTTTAAACTTTTTTCAATATGATTCATTTAATGAAAGTCTTTATATTGTGACTCCATCAACCTCTCCTGAGGACTTTTTAATGTTTTTTTGACATTTGGTGCATCATTACTAGATCTTGCCATATTAGCATCTTAAATCTATGAGCGGCTTTTGTTTTGTCCTTTAAGCAGTAATAAAAGATATTGGGAGGCTGGATAGGTTGTTTGATGCTTATTCCGATATTAATAGTCCACCTAATTTATATTGGACTAAACAAAACAGTTTTTTCATTAAGAAAAATAAACACTGTAACAAACACATGTCTATTATTCATACAGGTTATTCGGTGCATGAAACTGTGCATATTTCTGAAGAGTGTCTCTGTAAAAATTTAAATTTCTTCTTGTTGATAACCCAGATTGTGATGTTTTTTAGAAAGTGTAGTAAATATTCATGTACCTCACTTGTATAAATAACAGACACATTCTTTGTTACCATTTGTAAGTTTAATATAAGAAGCTAATCCCTAAAATAAGGTTTCAAAAGTGTCAAGGAAATTGTTCAAATCGCTGTTCCCACTCTCAATTAGTATTAAATTCTGTAATAGAGTTATAAATATTTAATGATAATGGGCATCAGAATTGTTTAATTAATGTTTGGTATTGATATCACGGTTTGTACCTTACGTAAACAAGAATTATTAATGAGGAGGATGTAGACTGAACTTAAAAACGTTCCCAAATCAAAAAATCAATACTATAATTTCTGTTGCTTGTGTTAAGTGCTCAATAGATTTCACAAGATGATAAACTAATGAATGTCAAAAGACATTTAATCAAAGTAATTGTCATTTGTTTCTTGAATGTTCAATAAAACACTCGTGTTACAATTTCCTTGGAACACAAATATTTAAAAGAATCAACATGGCCAACGAATCAATTGAAAATACCCTTCGGCCAGTTTTGGTGTACCAGCGTGTATTTGGCATTTGCCGAAAAACTGTTAACCGAGTTCCCTCTAGGTTTACATCATGGTGCCGAAAGCTATACAGTTTATTAATAATGGGAACAATGATAATGCTGCATGTTGCTTCTAGTGTTTTGATCTTAAACAATTACTACAGAGCGATAGCATTCAGGACCCTTCAGATGATTCATGTTCTCTATTTGTTTTGATTGAAATAACTTGCGAGAGAAATGCGTTTGAAGAATTGATTTTAAGAATTCAAGATATGGATAACTTATTCAAATTAAAGCATAGAAAAAATTTCTTAAGACATGATAAATATCGAAACTTAATAGTTATTGGCCTTCTTCTACCCTATCATATTACTTATGCTGCTTTTGAGGTTGTGGCTGGAGGAATAAGATATGGTCTCATCAGTTGGTTTTTTGCTGTTTTCGATATTATTGCTAACATTATTTTTGATTTAGAAATAATGATGTTCTGTTTGATATTGTGCAGTATAACGAAACGTGTGGAAAAGTTGAATGTCTTCTTTGAATTTAAAAGAAGAGAAAATATGATTACATCTGTCAATGACATATTTGGAAGACCTCAGCATGACCTCAATTCCAACAACCACTTTACATTTGCATTGCCTCTCAACGAAAACTCCATTCATTATTTATGCCAATTCTATATTAATTTGCAAGACCTGTGTCACTATTTTAACAAGGTGTTTGAATTTCAGGTTTGTTCTGAATATTTTCATTTAAATTTTAAATGTTTACCAAACATTTCCAAAAATGTTCATACCAATATTTTTATGAAATGACCTTTAACTTTATTTTTCAGCTACTCACATCACTCACTCTTATATTTTCTAGCATACTGCTGATATTTTTCTCGAAGATTTCAAATATAATGTAAGTATTATTAATGCATATATTAACTAACTTATCTTACAACCACAAATTTATTAAATTGCAAAGCCATAAGAAGGAAATGATAATAAAATCAGAGAATACATTTCAATGTACCATTTTTCTTGAAATTTTGTAATTAAAGTTTGTGTTGTAATGAAGAAAAGGGAGACATAAATAGTTGACTGAATGCTTACAAGAACACTTGACAGATGCCCGTTAAAACATAAACTTTGTCCTTTAGTAAATAAATCAGATGAATTTAAATTTGATTGAAAATAAGTCTGTCTCTCTAGTTTAGAATAATTATTCAGTTTTTTTGTTCACACTTTCATTAACTGAGGCAATATTTCAGAAATTGGAAGTATCTTTTTCAATTACTCACATATTATGGCTATTACACTGTATTGTGCCGTTGGTGGCCATGTGTTGTTTATGTGATAAAATGTACTTGCAGATAGAGACTACAAAATACCATTTAACATTGTTGCAAATTGATGAAGAATTAAGTAAGTAAAAAAATTTTCTTTACGCATTTACAAATGACTTCTAAGTTTTTTTTATATTTCTTTAATGTCAGTTATATATTTATATATAATAAATATGTACAGACTGACTTTTATCTTAAATTACACTGTACTTTATCCTCTCTGTGTCAAGTTAAGCTAATTATTACAATTTCTAAAACGCTTATAATTAAACAGACTAAAATATGACTTCTACATATTTTGTATACCAAAGAAGATGAATTAAAATTCTATAAATGTTGCCATTATTTCATGAAGAATTTTTGTATGTGCACTTTATTTAATGACTTCATTTCCATAAAGCTACTGTAAAATCAAAAAGAAAACAAAATATTTCATCCTTACTTTACAATGTCCGCAATTTAGCCCCATATCAAACAAAAATCTAAGATTCGAGAATATCTTAAGAAATGACAATGTATGGAATCATGTATGAAGAAGCATTCCATCATTTCTGCAGTAAGAGTCCATAATTACATAAGAGAGTATGAAAATATAGACAGACAATTTATTGATAGATATACTGTCACATTCAGATATTATCGTTAGTATTGTATTGCTAACTTTTGCTGTCAACTTTGCCTGTATAGACCTTATAATATTATGTAACTCCACAGAATCTTCTGTTTTTGCCTGTTTTGTTTGTGTTTTGCAATAATCATCAAAATGTATCGCAATGTAGTACAAATGTGTGAGGTCAGATTGATAATCGGCATTTCTATTTTATTAGCTTTGGCAGCTAACAACAACCTCTAACCTCCCAATACCCTGAGCAATTAAGCTAATTACTCAATCCATGGATTTATGTACACATATTAATTAGTCTTTACTCATAAGCAACACTGAAATCATTTGACATATGATGATAAATGTTTAATGATTAATTCCAGAAAAGGAAAATATTGGATGACAAAGATAAAAAAAGAATTCTGTTTAATATTTGACCGAATATTACTGTTTGTTTGTCATGAAGAGAGAATTCAAAAATTACATTATCTTATTACAATAAATTACAAATACAAAACCTAAAGAAGAGGGAATGGGTTTTGGGGCTCACAGCCAATGGAGCACTCAAATCTTTATTTGAAGAACTACACATTTCTTTCAATATTTCCATTATTCTCCCACATTTTCTGTCAGAGATTTGACTAAATAATTATCGTTTAGTCAGACCTGTAACTTGCGTGTATGTATTAACTCCGACAAGTATCCGACCCTCTTTTTAAACTCCTTTCAACATTTTGCAAGAATACAAAAGCTCCCTCTTTAAGTTGACATACTCATGTCAATGCTTTGAAAGTTCAAGTTCGGTTTTTGATTAAGATTATTTTTTGGTTATTGAATTTTAAGTTCGGTTTTATGATATAATACAGGTATAGGCATGTTTGCAGCATTGTAGATTTAAATGTAGAATTAATGGAGGCATGCTCGGAACAAAATCTTGTATTAGGTTTTATAGAACTTGCTCCTGCTCTTGCATTTATAAAAGAACACGGGTTTGCATATTCCTTTTCAATAGCACTTAAATTTTTATTCCTTTTCATCACAATATTTAGTTACAGCAATATGGCAATACCATCAAGGATCAGTATAGCAATTTCTTCATTTACTATCAATGTAGGTCTACAGTTTAATGTTGATGTTCTCTCGGAATTGTTGCTTTTGGCCTTTTACTAGGAGGATATCTTTCAACAAGATATTTTGACAAAGACGTAGGTAGTAATTTAGCCTTGGCCTTTGTTTTTTTAAAATTTTTTTCCGGAAATCATTTGAACTCTCATTCTTTACTGAAAAATGTGTATTATATTTGAAATAGGCAATTTTAATCAAGATAAAAAGACTTGCATAAATCCTTCATAGTAACTACATCACTATAAATTATTTTCAAATGATGTACATTTAGATTGATGTGTCAATTTTATTAGGTATCTTTTTCCTTCAGAATACATACACAGGACGGGATTTTAAGTCATTGTGACAAAATCCAAAATACACAGTCACAACATATAAATTGTGTTGGACATTTTACAGATGTTTTCTAAATTATATGAAATATTTGTTCAATTAAATTAAATTTTATAAATCTGCATGTGGACCCTAAAAAAATCATTCAAAAAATAACTACTATTTAGTACTATACTATTTGCTTCCTGAACATATAAGAACTGACTTTATCCATTATCTCGATTTGTATGAGAGGGTGCTGAAATATATGCTTATAATTCATGACGTAAAGTTCAATGATTTTCACATAAGTTTGCTAACATTTTAGAAAATCTTTTTACTATTTATTTTACAATTATAAAATTAATAAAATTTCAGTTTCATCAATAATAAACCCGCTATCACTTCATAAAATTATGTGATTTTGTGTATGTAATTAACGAAATGAATCTTCAATTATATAAGAGCTAGTTTCATTTGCCTAAAAAATAAAATATTTTTTTATGAAATAGGTAGTTTTTCATGAAAATGTGTAAATGCTTTTTAGTCAATAAATCATTGATAGTGACTACTTCATTACAGAACATTTGAAATCTAAAATGAATAGAAGATCTCGTTAAAATTCTTTTATTGCAGAATTCTTCAGACTTCTGATTAAAAAATTGGGTAAGTTCAGTATCAAGATGGACTGCATCTTTCAATTTGGTGATATTTAGACTCCAACTGGTCTGCACAATACAGGTAGATGAGGAAGCATAGTCCATCTAATTGAAAATATTTTTCACCCATCACTTCTGCTAGGTTGGGTTAAGCATTGTCAGGACTCGCCTCCAACTGCTGTTAATGCGGGTTGGGCATGAGAAATACGAACCTCTGTTATATACCTTTGCGCATTAAGTGTGCCATTTTCAATAAAAACTAACTTGGTACGGTTATCTGAGTTAATACCAGCCCAAAACATTACGGAGACTTCAACGTAATGGGTGATTTCCTCAAAGCACACTTCTGCGAAGCGTTCTCCAGGTCTTCGTAAGATTCGCCGACGTCGATCCTCACCATTATTCAATATACGAGCTTCATCGGAGAATAAAACACTATTCCAGTCTTGTTGAGTCCATGACGAAAAATTTTTAAAGAAAATCAATCTGGCAACTCGTTGCTCACGGAGCAATGTAGGGCCCTGAGCTGGTCGACAGCTACGTATACTGACGGCCTGAAGTCTCCTTCTGACTCTCCATAAGCTTACTCATGTACCTCTGACATCCTAGAGATTCTGTTTCTGATCCACATACTTAACTTGACGATTTCGTAGCGCTTGACTGACATGACATAAAATGAAATACATTTCTTTATAATGAATAGAAAATATATGTATGTGACTATATAACTTAAAATAGATCACAAATATTAATTAATGCCAAATGAATTACACTTTCGTTAGTTATAAATTCACTCGTACTGATGAAACTATCAGATTACCAGATGACCGACAAGAGTATTTAAAATGTGTAACTCAATAAGTTAACAGATGACTCTTAGTCTATTCTCTTTTTACTTAGACTCATTTATGTGACACATTATCAAATTTTACTAACAAGAATACATTTATCAAATTTTGAGTAAGTTTTAATCTCTAGAGGTTGTAAATTCAGACAGTATGTAGCAGGACATAAATATAATTTTATTTCATTTTTACATTTTTTATGTCTTCTTATATACCTACTATATATGTCTATATTCATAAAACAATATTAGAAAATATAAATTTGTTTGTAAGTAGGGTGTAATATCATCAATTTTTTAACAGAGTTTAGTATGCTTTTGTAAAAGTATTATAAGCTTGATATTGTCACAGCTACTGTTATTGATTTTGGGCAAATCTCGTCACCGCTGCTAGTTTATAACGAATACATACCAGTTTCCCTCTTGTCAACATCTAAATATTAAACATACTATCTTAATTGAGAGCCTCCATCTGTAAACTCTGTTTCATAGGTTTATTTACAATAACTTACCACTTTACATTATTTTCTTTTTCCAGCATCCCGTGTCCGACATCACATGAAGCTTATTAAAAATATGATAGAGGCCGGAGAAGTAGGTCAATTCACAATTTTTCGGGCATTCAACTTGCGAGCTTCAATCTTGCTACATTTTTTAGAATTGCTCACAAGTTACATTGTGGTTCTGATTCAGTTCCACAATATCGGTGATCTATTCTGACTTGAAAATTTTATCTTGAAAGTTCTTTATCAATTTCGTACGTTTTAATATTTGGCTAATACATAACACTATTAGCTGCTCATTCATGCTTTTCAGCTTAAAAAATATAAAAATAAAAATCATTTGTTTTGTGTATGTTATATTAAGTAACACATATGCTATGCAAAATGAAAATGGCAAATAAAAACATATAAATCCACAAGCAGTAGAAAATCAATTCCCGTAAACAGACATGAGGATAAGTAAATGTTAAAACATACTTTATATAGGTTTCTTGTATAAAAGATGAAATAAGTTCACTAGTATTTCATGACAATATTAAAAGGGTTCACATCCCTATAAGCATCCATGATTGTAAGAAAAGTACCCTTTTGCATGTTCTTACTTACATATGTTGTGTATTTAATGAAACATCATCTAATCCTTTCACACCCTTGTTATTTGAATCGACTGACGTTGATCTGTATAAGTTATGATATTTAAACATGCAATAAAATAAATAAGCGTAAAAGCTAAAGTTGAATACTCACTTGATCAGTACATTTGAATTGCATTGTAATATATAACTATTTAATCTCTAGGGGTAGAAAGTGATATTCTATATACAAATTAATGTAGGGTAAATTTTAATGACTTTTAGTATAAATTATACATAAAATATCCTCATTATCCTCGTATTTATTCTGAAAAACATGAATAACAATATGTTATTGCTCTTGAATGTTCATCATAAATCTGTTTCGCATATTCCTTAGTTTTTTATGAGAAATATACGAAACAGATTTTCAATACGATCCCACCACAACCAACTATCGCAAAGACAAATTCCACTGGAATTTCTCTTTGCAGTAGAATTCTTTGCGATGTTTAGATGTTTGCATCTCCACTGGGATATTATTTATTTTTTTAAATTCCTATAATTTTCAGGTTCCATGACCATAGATGCTTCGCTAAAGGGTCTTGCCTTTAGCAAAAAAATTATCCATCGAAATATTTCTTTCGGATTCTTTACATTATGTAACTAAATCTTTTACCATTATAATTTTCTGCATTCAATACTCCCCATTACTTTTCTTCTAAACTTTGTTGGCTTTGACGGTATATACTGAGTGAATCTAGTTAATGTTGCTCATCGACTGTCAAACACTCAATTGGTTTGTAAAGTGCTCATAAGTTGGCATTCAAGATTATCCATAAATCGCAGATTGGGAATGCTTTAAGTTCTTTGACATAAATTTCATGAATTTGGTATCATCAAACCGAATAATTCTTAATTCACTCCAAAGCCGGTTAATGCCCGTAGATAGCTATTCAATATAACGTAGGAGAAGTTGAATTCCATATATTCGATTAAGTGTCGGTGTTAGAGTTATTTGCACCTGAAATTAATTAGAATTCTTGAAGAGTTAAATTCTTCAAAATAATAGGAAAAAATAATAATATTTACCAGATTCATCACAGTCTAATACTTCTCAACATCCACTTCTGGGTGTATAATCCTTATTATCATTATCTGAGACAAAATCTTTTCCCAATAACCCGATCACTCAAATGTTAAGCCTTCTCTTCTATCATCAGTTTGTTAAGCTCTTAATTTATAATGAGCAATAACAATTACATGAAATATTATTAGCATTAAATAACTGTCAAAATTTTAAATCAATTTGAATATTCTTTGAAAATTTTACTTTTTCAGTTTATCTTAGAAACAAATTTAGTTACTTGTCTGCACACGGTATAGGGCTACACACTGAAAACCAGCTCAGTCTCCTTTTTCTAAACACACAACCACTTTTTATTAAATGTCCTTCGTTGTCCAAGCTATAAGACTTAGGAATTGACTGGACCCGTATACCCGGAACTCACCAAGAATGTGTTCAAAGATCGTTGGAAAAAGTCCTTCCTATCATAATCCCTTAATCCTTCTTTATTCCATATTATTCCCCTTTTGTTATTCCCAGTAATGTCAATATTTATAATTCATAATTTTTTTCTTTTCTTTACTTTTGAATTCAGTTTGATTTTACTTCTTTATCTGTCATAATTTTTTTTTTTGTTTCTACTATCCTAATTAGTTTTGTTTCTTTAATAATGTCTTACAATTTTCCACATTACAAAAAGCTCTTATTTAATTAGTGTGGTTGATTGGAGGAGATTACTTACGTGGCAATAAGTCTGCCAAATGTTATGTATTATGTGTGTTAAAATTTGAAATAAGTAATTACATTAATAAATATTATTAAAAACGCTTAATGTATTGTCATGACTGAAAATATTAGAAAAGTATAGTGTGATATTGTGATGTTAGAGAGAAATGAATAAAATATGATATCCTGTCTTGATTAAATGCTTTTGCATTCATTCATTACATGATTACTAATTTCAAATCCTATCAGTTTGTCCATTTAAGAAAAAAAAATTGTATACATTATTTATATCCGAAAAGACATTTTTAAACGTCACTCAGAATAATATGGAAATTAATTAATATGTTGGTTATACAATTGAAATGATCGATACAAGTTGGAAATAAGAGCAAAATATGCAAAATTTAAAAGCGCAGTTTGACGAGATTTAGTTAATCTATAATTTTGTTGTGTTCTGAATTCTTCCTGATCCCCAAATTCATTTCCAAATTTCTCAGGTATTTCTAAGTGCCTTCCTTATCAGCTTTATTTTTTATATTTTTTGTATTCATGGCAAAAAAAATATTATCTTTATTAATGAAAACTACGTTCAAGTCTGTACAAATCTCTTAAAATTTTATCAAGTCATAAATATTATTTATGGCATGGAAACTATTTATTCGATGGAAATATACTAATTTCATTTTCAATTATTTGATAAAACAAACCAATTAGTTAGAAACAATTTGAAAAGCAAAATATACTTGATAACACATCACCCCTAGACTCGTTAAATTTTATGTTTTTACGTTATATTTATAATGTTGTGGATCATTTATGCTTCATCAATTAAGGTAAGTACTCTCCGTATTTAATGGTAAATACTCTCTGTATTTACCATTTATAAAATCTCTAGCTCTGAAGTAAAATATCTTTAAAGGTTAAGTTAAAATTTACAGACAGCAAGAGTTTAATTATGTAAATGATAGTAGCCGTAGGGGCTGACAATACTGATGTATTCGATACTTTTCAGATAACATTCATTTTACTCTTCGAAAGGAAAATAGCAAACACTCTTTCATTATCAGTAACCCCCCCCTTCCCTCCTAATTAGTTCAAATACTTTCAACCTATGCATGTATACTCTAACTATCATTTTTTGAGACAAAAGCATAAATAACTCTCACATTTTTCTGAGCTGCTGTCAAAAAATTTTCTTGTATTTTAAGATCAATGAAATGAAAAAAAACATAATCAGTGTGTCACACAGGAAAATTTCTTGGTTCTGCACTATTATAATATTAGTAGAAATATACTGATAGACATAAAATTGATGATACCATGCAAGGTAGCACAATATAATGTGTGGTGTTATTACTCTAATATTTTTATTCACCAAAATCATACCGGGCTCGACTAGTTTGCTGGTGAATACAGATTGACTCATAACAACCCAAGCAATTCATATATTTAAACTTCATCTTAATTGGTTACCAGCAAATAGATTGTAATTGTTTGTCAAACAATAGTTTGTCCAAAGGTAAACCACTGAAAACATGACATATAAAAATAATAAAAAACAATTATAAACAAAAACTGACCATGTGTTCAGATATTAAACATGGATATTTACAAATCGTTTAATTACGGGTATTCTAAGAATGACTTTTTTTCATGAATTGTTTTATTATTGATACAGTTTCAAGTAGTATATAAAGTATACTTTGAGTTGATTTTTTATATGCTTTTAAATAAGTTAGTTCCTTTTTTAACACTGATAGTGCCCTCATATCATTTCTAAATATGAATTGAATTTTTGTTAGTATTACATACCTGTCTACTCTTTTAGGGTAAAATAATGAAAAAGTTTTGGGGCCGATATTCTTAGAAAAACCTCATCTTTTGGATAAGAATTTGATTATCAAAATAGAATGGAAAAATGCATTATATTTACAGTAGGTATACAAGTTGAAACATGACATAATTGTTTATTGTTATCTTTTCAATATTTGTTTAACCAGAGTGTGATTGAAGTGTGTCGTAATTTTTTTTGCATTTTGTAATTATCAGCAAGTTAAATTTTTCAACACTGACCGAACACAAAATTGTAGTTGATGAATAGTACAGTTTGCATCAGTCAAATTGGCCATATTCGTAATTTTTATCATATTAAATCATCTGTTGCATAAAACACAGTAAATTGAACTTAATCCCCAATCTTTCAAAATATTGTTTAAGTTATTCGCTGTAATATCACCTGCGTCCCAACCTTCTAGTTCTTCACACTTAAATGTTTGCGCTGGGCTTGGACCAAACATATGTAGTAAATAATATCATTTCAAATTGTTGGAGCAACCCCAAAACCTTTATTTTCATTTTATCATAGATTTCAATACAAAATAAATCAATAAAATACTGCCAAACTCTTAAGTTATAACCTGGCAATATTGCCTGTTTTAATCTTTGAAAGCCCACACCTTCGGAAAGCAAAATGCCAGTTTTGTGTTGCAATCATTTCAGCTAATAAGTAATCTATTTCTTTTTGTCTAATATTATTACTTTTGTCCACAATGTCTCAATTTTCTAAAGAATCTACTATTGACAATTGTTTTTAGATCTTGTAAAGGTGTCAGTTGTTAGGGTGTTTGTAGTTTTGTTGATTATTCTTTTCCAATAAAAACAATTCTTCATACTTATTAAGTGTTTTGATTTAAGGTGAAGTTAAAGCGAAATAGTCCCACCGCCTTTTCGTGAAAAGTTTTATCATATTGTTTATACACATTGCTTGGGTTACGGTAACGGAGCTCCATAACTTTCTTAATATATATGTACATTTATACAGTCCCTGGCCAAATTATTAGATGCACACAACATTTTGTGGAATATTTAACTAAACGTAATATTTAACTAACATAATATTTAACTAAAGTAATGTTTTGGTTTCAACTTGCCGTTATGCTTTAAAAATAGTAGTTATTAATTACAAAATAGTAGTTATTAATTGACAATTATGATAATATCCATTTTATTACTTATTTTAATTTTTACATGTTGATATATCCACGTTTTGTATCGGATCGCAAACAAATACAAGTATTCTTGATTTGCATTCTTGTGTGCAAAGTGTGTAGACCTGATTGTTTGTTCCGATAGTAGTTGTTTTACAATTTTTGCCTCATTTAACTACATTTGTATTTATATCAATAGAAATCAGCAGTTTTTCAGCAGAAATCAGCATACTTTCCAAGTATGGGTAAAAAGGAGGACCTTTCATTTGTGTAAAAAAGCTTAAGTCAAAACCCTTCTTTATATTGAAATGTATTCGAAATCTAAAATTTCTCAAAATTTAATCTATATGAAACAAACTTACGATTCTTAAAGAAAAAAGTCAATGTAAGCAAACAATTGAGCCCGAAAGGAAAATAAAAAATGCGGATGAAAAGTATATTTTCACCTCTAGGGCAGAAAAATTTTTTAAGAAAATTTCCGTGGAAAACTGACCTGCTACTATAAAACATATCAAATCTACATTGCAAGAAGCTACTATTTTTGTATCTGAGTACAGAGTTTGCATAAAGGATTTAAAGGATCATAAATATATTTAGATCACAAGGTTCATCGACCTGCTAGAAAGCCTGAATTGATTGCTGCAATGAAAGCAAAATGTCTGAAGTAGACAAAACATTACAATGATCAAGACGTGGGGTGTTGGAGATTGTTAATTTAATATTTTATTTATTATTAGCATTTGGTCAGTATATTCTAGTTATTCTTACAATTTAAGCGTTTATTTAGTTTCTTTTACTGATCTACTTCAGCCATGAATGTGTGTTTGACACAATTTGTTTTAAAAGCTTAAATTGTTCTCTGTCAGCAAGTGTTAAAAACTTTCATCCTGACTGCGTTGTGCAGATCGGGAAACACTTGACAAAAATTATGGTTTGGTCAGTCATAATTGACAAGGGTATTAGAGTAGGAAGGGAAGAGAGGGAAGGAAGTCATAATTGGTATAAGAGTAGGAAGTGTAGAGAGGGAAGCCTCCACATAGCAAAAGGCATCATGAGACAGGACGACAAATAAGTGTTAGAGAATCTTTTTTTTCACAGTCAAGAAGTTCTGAAATGGGGAATCATTTATATTTACACTTGTCTTACTACTCATTCTCAATGTCTTACTACTCATTTAATCATGGAATATTTATGTGACCAAAATATCCCATTGTTGAATTGGCCAGGTAAAAGTCTCCATGTTAATGAAAATATGTGGGGCCGATGAAGAGGGAAGTGACTAAAGAAGTGGTCACAACCAAAACTTTAGTCATCCATGTTTGGAATCATCATCCAAAAATGCAGGAGATTGTATAATCATGCATTAACAGCATGCCGCAAAGGATCAACTCTGTTATAGCTGCAAAAGATGATTTTACGAAATATTAATAAGTAAATAAAATTGGTGTGTTAATATTATTCTTATACTAAAATATGTTTTAGTTATAACAACACTTATTTAATTACGTGCAGTAGATATACAAATTTCAATTATTCCAATAAAATATCCCAAGAACATTTTTATACCTCTGTTAATTAGGATTTTGTACGAAACCTACAGCACGTCATATCTTAAATATATAGAAATCTCGTGTCACGATGTATGTCGACAATAAACTACTGAACCGATTTCAATCAAACTTCACATGTACCCGTAATTTGGTCTAACTTTCTGGATATGATAGTTTTTATCTCAATTATTCGCTTATGTTGTGAATATAAACAAATAAAATGTATAAATTAAACGTTTATTAAGCAAGTGTTTATTAACTGTTTAGTTTTATGAAGTTCTCATAGATGGCGGTGTAAGTTGATTCATCGATAAAATTCTTTAACATCGTTTAACATCTAGGTTGCAAATACACCCAATAGATGGCGCTGTGTTCTGTTTTTTAGAATACAAATTCTATTACTTTATTTCACTTGATATTTATTTATGTTAACGACATAACCGTACTATTTTAATTGTTTGTGACTGATATTTTTATAATTATACTGTGTATTATGTTACAATATTATTACCATTGTTAACAGAAAAATGTTTGTACTACTTTTGTTAGAGAATTATTAAAGTCTTGGCGCCAAATTTTAGTCAAAGTTTCAAGATCTGGCCATCAAATTCTATCGAGTCGCCATCTCTGGTTTGAATGTCCAAAGCTTTGGTATCTCACTCGCTCTCGAGACCCCCTCTGAGCGTAAACAAAGCTCCCTCTCGAACCTTCGAGAGTCACTATTTCAGACAATCGATCAATCAATTGTTCTCGAAGCATGCGCACTAGAACGTTCGGGAAATTCAAGGCCCAGGTATAAATACTGGCGCCGAGTGTCACCGTAGTTCAGTTCCTTTTTAAATGAGTAAATTAATACTATCTCCTGGAAAGTGAAAGTCTCAGTAAAATCTCAGTGTAAGTCTCAGTACTAATCTCTGTGTCAGTCTCTACGTAAATATACCTGTGCATTTACCAAGTATATAACCTCTGCAAGTATCAATCAGTGCAAAATCATAACTTTATACACATGTAATTATTTCTTGCTTGCATTTTATTTTATTTCTTTCATGAGTGTAAATTTCGCAGACTTAAATTAATTTTTTAATAATAAATAAAAATAAATAAAGAAATGGAAAAAAAGTAAAAAAAAATAAATGCACTTATAAATAAATTACTTAACTTTCTAAACGTGCATTTTTTTCTTTTTGATTTATTAATATTTTAAAAATTTTCTTTTAAATCATAAAAATTACTAGATTTTTATTTTAATAATTGTTACTTAATCCATTCATTAATTTCGATCTAATTTATTAATTTATTTCATTTATAAATATTTTCAATTTCAGGATAATGCCGCAGAAAAAATCTAACCTCAACATTACGTGTAGCATAAAGACACGACTCCAGGGTGCTCAGAGAGCTCGAGAATCAGAAGAAGAAACTGCAGCAAGAAATGCAGCTCAACGAATTAGAACATCAAAATTCGTAGACAAGAATCTCAAGAACAGCGTGATAAACGTGTGCAACAAAATGTATTAAGGACAAGAACTGCACGACAATGGAATATAGCCAGATTTAGAGAACTCGAAAGAAAGAGGCAACAAACCAGTCGTGCATTAACACGTGCATCATTCTTTCGCCTTGCGTTCGAGTATGAACCAGACATTAATTACTCGGCACATTCTAAGATTACAATTGATGCGATGGATAAAATATGCCAATATTGCCACGCGTTAAAATTCCGAAATGAAACAACCGGTATGTGTTGTGCATCAGGAAAAGTTGTACTGTCACCTCTTCCTACTCCACCGGAACCTTTGAAATCACTTCTTGCTGGCGAATCAGACGATTCGAAATTATTTTTACGTAAGACACGTAAATTTAATTCTTGCTTTCAAATGACATCTTTTGGTGCAACTAAAATTTGCGATTTAACATCTGATGGACGTAATTTTGAAACGACATTCAAAATCCAAGGCCAAGTGTATCACAAGATTAAGTCACTAATGCCGATGCCTAATGAGGATTCAAAGTTTCTTCAAATTTATTTTATGGGTAGTTATGAGGAACGTGTGACAACTAGGTGCCTGAATAATTTTATAGAAGAAGCAGAAGAAAGAGCAATTGTGGAATCGTTGGAAGTTTTTTTCGAAAATTATAATCAACTTATTGAGTTCTTTAAAAGAGTAACGCCACAATTAATAAGTGACAATTGTCAAATTGTCATCAAAGCCGACAAAGTACCATCAGGGGAACATGCTGGCAGGTTCAACGCGCCAACTGTAGATGAAGTTGCTATTATTATGGTCGGTGATCCATCTAACAACAGAGGCATTAGAATCACACGTCGAGATAGAACTGTTATTGTAATTTCAGATATACATCGTTCGTATAACGCGCTTCAGTATCCTTTGATATTCAGGCAAGGGCAAGATGAATATCACATCAACATCAAACAGCGTGATCCAGCCACTGGTAAGTTTAATAATCAACTTTTTAATTCCATACTTTGTTGATTTGAATTCCTTATTCTCAATATTTCTAATAATTCAGGACTCATCTTTTTTTAGGTAATGAAACAAATAAAAAAGTTAGTTCAATGAACTACTATGCGCACCGATTGATGATTAGATTTAATCAAGATAATTATATCTTTCGATATCGTTAGCTGTACCATCAATACGTTGTGGATGTGTACGCTAAGATCGAAAGTGAACGTTTATGATTCATTAGATTCAATCAGGCTAAATTACGATCAGAGGAATACATCCATTTACGTTTACTTAAACATCAATGATATTGGAACTGTATTTATTTTACCTTCAAGGCAGTCCACGGAATATGCAAGAATATACACAAGATGCGATGACTTACGTGCGTCATTATGGTCAACCTGATTTGTTTATTACATTTACGTGTAACCCAAATTGGGAAGAAATACAAACTTTGTTATTATCAGGCCAACAATCAGTACATCACCATGATATAGTTGCACGTGTATTTAAACAAAAATTTAAATATATGATTGATTTAATCGTTAAATATTCAATTTTTGGTAATACATGTTGCTGGCTGTATTCTATTGAGTGGCAAAAGCGAGGTTTACCTCATGCTCACATTTTGATTTGGCTTGAAAATAAAATTCGGCCAGAAGAAATAGATCAAATAATTAATGCTGAAATTCCGGATTCCTCAACTGACCCAGAGTTGTTTGAGGTTGTTACCAGTCACATGATCCATGGACCATGTGGTACTTTTAACATAACGTCGCCATGCATGGAGAATGGAAAATGTAAGAAACACTTCCCAAAACCATTTACGAATGATACTATTACCGATATCGATGGTTATCCATTGTATCGCCGTAGAGACACTAACCATGGTGGCCGCACATTTTATATGCAAATGTCAAATTCAAAAACAAATGTTTACTAACGTGCATTTTGTTTCTGTCGTATAAGACATGTTTGATTATAGCTTAACATGGGAAGTTCTACTATCGCTTCAAACACTGTAACTCATATTAGTATGCATGAATCTACCAAAGCGTACCAACTAAATGTTACTGGGAGAATCCTTTTAGGATTGTATATGCCTTTGTTTTAATGTATGAATCCCAATATGAAAACAAAATTGTGAAAACACTCGTTGTAAGGTTCTGTGGCAATTTGAATGATTTGGCTTTAGTGATATCTATTAACTTCAAATGGCTTGATACAACAAATAGTACAGATGTGTATTATTAAGATTCTAAAAAACATTGTAATCCAATAAAAGAGATTGCTTAATAATTTTTCCCCATGCTATATGACAGCGTGCAACAGAGTACAATGCACCTTATTGTAATATCAGGAGCTATATGCATCGAAACTCACAGCACCAACTGGGTTTGAAATTGAATATTTCATAGTGTTTGAAAAATGTTCATAAGATAGCTTTTATGGTATCAGCATAATCTGTCACAAAAAATTGGGTCATGGACACAGCCGTGTGTTGTACGTGAATACGTCTATGTAACGGGTTATATTTTTTAAATAAAATATTTTTATTTATGTATTTAGGATAAAAGCAAGGAAACAAATAATTATTTTGTTACAATAGGGTATAGGATGACATTATATATCTTTCATAATATTTTTTTATTCCAACACCTTATTATATTCACTGTCACTACTATAAACTAATGTTTTATATACAATCAATAAATTTTGATGACAGCTGACAATTAAAACTTAAAAAAACATCGTAGCTTTTCCGAATCAAAAGTTATACTAATTGCAAATCTCGATAAGCAGCAAAATGACCTCAAAATGGTGGCGCTTCCCCCTCCACTACGCACGATGCATCACTGTTCTCGCTTATCGTAATGAATTCTTTGATCCTTTAGCTATCCAGTGGTATAATTTAATTTTTGATGTATATGATAGATTCGAAACTGCAATGCTAAACTGTATCCCCTGATTTTGTTATCATTAGGTATTTTTGGATTGCCCCCGTATAGTAGTAAATTTAAAGATGTATTCACGTCAAAAAGATGTTTATAATAAGGGTCCAAACTTTGATGGAATAAAATGGAACTTTCCACATACCATTTTTGTTTCAAAGTATTCACAACAAAAATGGTAGCCGTATAGATAAAACCTTGTAAAGGTAATAGATATAATTAAATGACTGCAATTGGAACATATTTCTGGAAATAATATTTCAATGTAACTTGCATTAAAAAATATCTTTGCCTACCCTTACCATACTAAAAAATAAATATCAATCTAACACGAAATTTATAACTACTCCTTCTAATAAATATTTTATGTTTTGAACTAAGTGCAGGCTGCGGGCTAATGAATATATTTATTTTAGAGAAATCCCATAGTAATATTGAACTGCTCTATAAGTAATGTCAATATTGGAATCAACAATTATTTGTAATATTAATTCTTATTTTCCTTTTAATTTCTTGGTAAATAGTTGTTGATCTATTTCTATCATTTATTTGCTTCAATTAAAATATTATTTTCTGCAATTAGTTGATACTTAAATGTTAGCCGAGCATCTGTCATGAATTTCACCTGTTCCGGGCCATCTGCATATATTTGTTAATTAGAGCCCAGACTCTAAAGGGGGTTGACTGATTTGCCAAGAATTATTATTTGGTTTTCTATTATATTTTGGTTTTCTCTTGAAAATATAAGGCGGAAATAACTTGAGGCTTTATGATGAAGAAATTATTTATGTTTCAATAAAAAACATTTCCGATCTTCAATATTTTCTATAATTACGTATTTTTTATATTTTAATATTCATTTAATAAAAAAAATTTAAAAAACACTAAATAATAATTCTAATTAATATTTATTTTGTCAGATTAATACTCATATTGCTCCATGTTGAAAGGACAATAAGAAATGATTTGGGTGGTGTTAGACAAGATTAACACACAGCATCATGTTTCCTAATTTGACACTTCTTCTTTAAATTTTCTTAATGAGTAATTTCAAATAAAATGACAATATGAAGGTATAAATATTTTAAGATATAAAAAATAGAAAAATTTCTATTATAAACTAACAAATCCAATTTCTTACCCTGAAATAATGCATTAATGCTGTTCAGTCATAAAAAACGGGTTATGAAATATTGAGGTTTAATTAACCATAAGTCTAGGTCATCTTGCAATAATATCTTAACAATAATATCAATAATATCTATACCTAAAGAAATTAACCCACACCAAAACACACCTGCCGTTCCGTTGCTCTGGAAACATAATTTAAACCACAAGAGGTCCTATGTAGATAAGATCCGAGATTGAGTACAATAAGTTTCAGGAATTTATTATCTAGGAAGTGAAGGTGGTATTCCCTTAGAAGTAGTTTAAAAATTATTTGCCTTCAGATTTCAAATATTTTCAATAAAATTTCAAGTAAATCGAAGAAGAATTTTAGAAAGATGATTTTTTTTTGTTGAAATATTTTTATTAGCTACAAGCAATTAAGTAAAAGATAGCCAGTAAGGAAGTTTCTTGATTAAACACTCGACAAATCAAATTATCCCAATGACTACACAGTTAACAGAAGAAATTTAGCACCAAGAATAAATTGTGGTATTTTTTCAATTGCAGGAAAATGTTATTTTCATAAATAATTATTTTTACAAGAGAGTATTCATTATGTAATGTTTAGATACAGCCCATATCTTTATATTTATATTCCATTAGTTTTTCTAAAATCAGTCACCTTCTTCAAATAAATTTATTTGATTTCTCTCTATTATTAGTTAATGTTACTGTGATCAAGCTTTGCTATCATTAAAATATGAGTATTTATGTACAATCAACTGTTAAATTAAGATTTTAAATGATTAAATGGAGGAGTTGTTAAATTTATTGTTAAACTTAGCATCTATTTTGTATGAATGCAAAAGGGTTTTATTATTAGCGTCTGAATGGAAAACAAAATTAAAACCAAATTGCATTTTATTTGCTTTAGCATGCCTAATGAAATATATAACCTGATGAAATATAATATGAATATTTGTTTAATGAAATAAACTAACAATTTTTTTCTTTTTCTCATGTGTTTACAAATTTTAATTTTTTTTTCAAAAGTGACGTTTGCTTATTAAAATATTTTACAAAAAGAAAGAAAGTAGCTTAAGTATGTTTTTGATTTTTTTATTGGCTATCTCAATTCACGATGCATTTTCTGCATGTATTTAATTAATTGTAAAATGGATTCAAAGAGCATAATACATTCTAATAATTTTGCAATAAAGATTCAAGTGCGGTTGGGTGAAACACATGCGATTACACGTTTGGTGTAAAGACATAATCCACAAAAATAACTGTGATGTTTGAAAACAAGTAACCAGTTATTAATTACTAAACTAAAAAAAAACTAAAATTATTATGTAACTAACATGCAATAAGTGATTTTTTTTCATTTCAGTTTATTAATGAAAATAAACAATAGTGTAAAAATATTTTTAAATTTTTTTATGAAGATATTTTCAGAAGCGATAGGATAAACAGATAACGTTTCTTTTGAAGGTTTTTAATTAGGCTAATATATATTATCCTTTTGTTAATACCAAATAAGGCTTCGGGAAAGAATATTAACTATTACTGATAACTATTGAATTGATAACTATTTACAATAATTTAACATAATGGTCTGTTATTGCGCTGTGTATGAGTTCTTAGAAAGCAATAAAATCCCTAAGGATAGGAAATGAGTTTGTTTCCTTTTTTTGTTTGATGTATATCATTTTGTTTTGTATTACCAACTTATTTGGTCAGTACCTATAATTTTTTGTCTACAAATAAGTCACTGAGCGGTTTAAAATTACAAACTGTTCTTAAATTTTCACATGAAGCAAATGCAATCAAGTCAAAAGTAAAATGAAGACCATATTTCGGTGTATCACATTTATAAATAGATAAAATTTATTTTTATTCAAGATTTTATTTCATTTCTAGAATACACACTAAGTACCTTTTTTCACTCTCACACAATTAAATGTATAATATAAAATATTTATTGGTATAAATACATTTTTACAATTAGATAATAAAAACGACATGTGCACCAATACAAATTTACTGTGCCAGCGGAGAATCGAGACAGTCATTCTATTGTCACTATTGATTAGAAAGAAAAACAGCTATGATGCTGACGTATAGCATCAATTCTCTCGATTGGCATGATTGACTGCAATGATCGGTACCGATATGTAGTTGTTATAGTAAATATTCTTTACCTGCACATTGCAGACAGCCCTACATTAGTTTATGCACACACACAAACAGATACAAATAGATGAGAGATGATATTCGCTAGTTTGGAGTGTCGATGGTATGGTTTAGGTGTGTTGTATTATTTTTCTTTCTGTTTATTAGAGAATTGTGAGAATTTCTGAGTTTATATGTTGAAGAATTTGTTTTTTTGTTTGTTATCTTTTAAAATGTATACATAATTTGCTTAGAAACAATAAATATTATAACATGATGGTGTGTCTATGAGCATGCTGGGACAGCAACTGACTCAATGTCATTGTAAGATGTCTTTGTCAAATGCACTTGATCACATGAAAAGGGAAATAATCTGGAACAAATGCAAAAATTAAAAGATGCCACATAGGACAGGTGTCATGGAAAAGATCCAACAGAGAATATGAAATTTATATATTTCATTACTTTTTTAAACAAAAAATTTAAGTCTGCAAACAAGATAAAAGAAGAAGAGACAAACAGACAACAAATTGTGAGTAAACGCAAACCTACATATGTAATTATTAGTTATCTTAATCATATTTATAATTCTACTTTTACATAGTACACAGCGAAATGCATTGTGTGCCAGACAAATAGCCGTGTCCAGCATATGCATTGCCACTAGTTCGCAGGCAATGTACTGGCAGTCATCATCTGGTCCTTTAGTTGGCATTGACATTTCAGAAGGGGATGAGTTGTGAAAAAAATTATTGATTTTAATTGTCTTATTTTCTATTCAAGTATAATGGTTTCAGAAACCTTATTTGTATAATGGTTTCTTTGTTTTCTTTTTTTGGTGGAAACTTATAAATGTATCCCTAAACACTATAAGTTAAATTATTTTGTGGCTATGAACCTCTACACATTGAAAAATTATGATTGGTGTAAAATAATTAACAATAAATACAATTTATTGTCCAATATCTTTCCATAATAACATAAGTGAATTTGAAATTTCACTTTTCAAAACTTTATTATTTTGGAGTTTATTATTTCCTATTTGCATGTACATCATAATATATTTGATCAGGTGTAAAATAATATTAGTGGTGAGAAATAAAAATAAACACTTTAAAATTTTCCTTGTTCAAATGACAATTTTACTACTTTTCATTCCAACAGCTGTTAAATATTAATACTTCCTTTACATTTTACTATTAACTTTAAAACTCATTAAAAGCTTACTTCCTATTTTTTAAGAATTAGTTTAAAGTCTTAGGAATATAAAACTGTTACATTTGTTACAATGGTGCACAGTCCCTTATAATAAATTATACGTAGCTTGCCCTGAACATTTAGCATATATACATAACAGATTTATAAAAATTTAAATATATTTAAATTGTGCTATTCAAGCGAAAGCCACACTTCTATATATGATTTGTAGATCACATACACAAAGCGAATGTTTCCGGTTGCTGGAATTTTATATAAAACTTGCAAAGTTCACACTCATATTGTATAAAATTACAAAAATTTTTCAAATTAGAAATGGTCCATACAAAATTAAAATTGATTACTTCCGTTTCAAAGCATCAGTTCATATTCCCCAGGCACACAATAGCTCGTTAGATTTTTGGGTATATTCAGATTGAAATAATGCTACTGGATTGTTTCATTCTGAAATTATGAAATATGAAACTTGCATATAAACAATGAATCAATGTGTTGTTATAATGAGCTTGCTGTCTGTTTATTACCTTCCTTTGAAAATAAATTTATAATTTTAATAAATGTCCGGTTTTTAAATATATGTATTATATTTTGTTAGTGAAATACATTTTGGCAGTGAAAAGTTGAGAGTTTTTTTTTCAAAACGATGGAAGTCAGTAAAAAAATTACATTTTACTTTTAGGATATATTACAAATAATTTTTCATGTATTCAACACAAAAGTATTTTGTGCATGTTGCAAATATATTTTTATGTGAATCCAGTTAAATATTCAATTCTTAATATTTAATATTTATAACACTTTCATAACACGAAACGTTACAATTATAATCAATCTGTTAATGTAGTTCAGATAGTTTTCTACTGACACATCAGTAGTTTACTATTTGTATATTATGTAAAATTAACAAGTATTATGTAAATTTTTACCCAAATTCTCTTAATTCATATGAAATCAATGAACAATATATATATGTTTGTCAGTCAAAATGAAAATACAAATTTATATAAAATACTATCACAGTTGTTTCACGTATTATTTATTTGATGCAGTATTCATCAATTATATATATGAGCATGCAAAATTTCAAATAGTCCGCAAATAAAAAAAGTTTTAAAATACAAACAGAGAGGGTGAAATTTTAAGGGTAATTTGACTATAGAAACTAAAAAAGGATTCTCTTAGGAATGATCTTATGCATGCTAGATAGTCAAGGTATCTTCAAGTTTTGAGAGTCAAATTAATTTCCATGTTGCAATTCAATTGAACAGTCTGCACGGTTTGTTTAAAATAAAATCTTGTTGAGCACCAATGAAACTCATACTATGAGGTTCTGTATACATTTAGGCATATACTATAATTTAAGAGTACACGGTTACAGTATAATAAAAAATTATATTTTGTAAATTTACCAGTTTTGAAGTAATTTCAAAAGTTAACAGATTGTGAAAATTTTACTTTTAATACATTTTATGCAGTTTTAAATAATGGAGATGCTGTAAAAGCTATTGAATTGATAATAGTCAGGGAGAAGCGCTCATATTTCACAAGAAGTTTTCAGGAAGTTTATTGTGTGGCATAATAGGTTGATGTTTATAACCATTTTGGAGGTAACAATAAATTGCAATACAAATTTTATTCTCACAAAATAATAAAACTCTAAACATTTGCATATGGAGACACTCAATCCAATTTAAAAAAACATTGAAAGGCAAAAATACGACAAAAAAATATATAATTGATCTTTAAAAAATACAAAACAAAGAATGGAAAATGGCAAAAACATTTAAAAAATAAACTCATTAATCCATTTCTATTTATCTACGCAGACAAAAACACAGATAAAAGATACTATGTTATGTGACTCCCAGATTACATTAAAAGGAAAGCGTTTCATTGAGCAAAAATATTTTATTATAGAGTAAACATTATCAGTTATAGAGTAAACATTTCAACAATTACCTTACTGCACAAACATGCAATCCATAACACATGTCAAAACAAATGACCAAAGTAATTAATCTACTGTAGATTACTTAATGTTATTAATGTTGTTTGCATAATGTTTAATTATTTGAAAGACTCCATATTAATAAGTATATGGATATATTTTTATAAAAGAAAATTAACTCACAAGCAGGTGTGCAATAATCTAAAAATTAAATTTTTATATGCAATTTAAATCGTAACACAGCATGTATGTTATTTCTTATAAATTGGAAATTACTTCCGAGTAATTTAATATCTAAATTGCAACTTTACGTTTCTAGTAGCTGATAAAAATAAACAGGTAATATAAAATACGAATCAATATACATTTAGAAATTGTATCAATACAATTATATATGTAACAATGAGACTTAGCAGAGTAAGCAGCAGAGAAGCGCGTAATTGAAATATCCCAAAAACGTTAAACTGACCCATTTTGCTGACTTCTATTAGATTTTGAATTAGCTTTATCTGTTTATGTACATAAATAGCTGAAAAATTAATGAATAATGTTTATTAAATTATGCAGTTAGTATTATACAATTAAAGAACATAACATAATTGCTTCGCAATTAATATAAGCAGCCAGCAGTAAAATTAACTTAAAAAGTTCGTTTCATAATTCCAATATTTGCTTGAAAAGGTCATACACATGATAAAAATTAAGTTTTAGAGGCCAAATTCGTTAAAAATAATTTTTTTAGAAATGTTTTGAATTTACTGTATCGGCCAACAGATTTCTGTTTTTATAAACTGTTTGATCTAATAAAATGGACAATGGAAAATTGTTTTTTAGTTTTTAAACTAATCAAGTGAATTACGTAATAAATTCGCACGACAAAGTTTATTTGACAATGAACAAGTTTCCATTTTGCATTTTACTATCTTTTGGCAGTTTTTTGAGAAATCGTTGTTTCCAAGTGATTTAATCAAGAGAGATTTAAGTTTCGTAACAAGAAAACATTGAAACAATGATATTAAATATAAGATAAAACTGTTGCTTTTGGAGAAGCACTGACTGTGAGTGTAGGGACCTATTTCTCAAAATATTGCCTCACTAAAGTATTCAGTAATATTTGTACATCTAAGCATTCAACTTGTGATGTCCAGTCGTACAGTTTGAACTGTAGATCAAGAAATCTTTAAGTGAATGAAATGTCATCCTCTAGAGATAATTAATGTCTTCCTAGATATTTATATTTTGTTTGGCTTAATTTAAGCAATTCTTACAGCTAGAATTAACAAAACTTATGAGCTGGTTTATTTACATATATTGTATATAAGTAAACTTACATATATTGTATACCTTTAATACTTTGTTAAAACTTGTCGCAAAATAGTATAACAAAAAGATGGAAAAGGACAGAAATAAAAGGATCTCAATGTATAGAATAAGTCATATGTGAGTTAATGAGTGATTGACTAACAGAGTGACTCATTAAAATATTGGAGCTCTTCTGCTAATGATCTGAGATTTTTTTTCAATTGTGTGAAATAACCAATTGGAATAAAGTAGTAATCAAAATTCTTATGAATAGACCCTCATAGCTTAAAATTGATAGGATAAGACCTTAACATAGATAGGTAATTTAAATGAGAAACCGGTTCTATAACTTCTAATTGCTGTAGGATTCCTATAATACTGAATTGAAACTTGAGAATTATATGAGTAAGCGCTAACTGACGAACATCTATATATTGTCCAACGCAAAGGATATAATCCGGTTAATTTTATGTGGAGAGGTACAAATTCAATAAATTTATGAAATTTATTAATATTATCATTCATTTTATGTTTTTGTTTTATGGACAATATTTGTCACTACATAACCACAGTTATTAACACAAATTTTAAGGGAAACTCATTGGTCATATTACAAGGTAGTTTCTTTCTTAATAAAAAAATTGTATTAAAATTTATTTGAAAGTAAAATTGACCAACAAAAGTTATCGATACTCAGCAGTTTTTTAAACTGTAAAATATCTAAGGAGAGTACAAAAGATTATTCCAATAACTTCTGTTTCGAATAGTTCAATTTTCCTCTGCACCATCCCATAACATAACGATCTTAAATTTTTATCTGGCAACCATATCATGGCGCTTTAAGAAACAATTCCACTGTCATTAAATCTTTAATCATAATTTAATTATTACTTAACACTGCTTCACATGGAATTAAGAGAAATCAAATTGTTAACATTGATGAAGTTTTTTCATTTTTTCATTATATAGCATGAACTATGCTTTCAAGAAATTTAATATATTTTAATGTCACTTTTTCTCTAAATTTTACTATGACATCTTCAAAATATTTTATTTTCATCTACTAAATTTTATTTTGGTTACTATTAAAATATTTCCTCCTGCAAATGGTACGTATAAGTGACGTCATTTAAATATTTCAAAATTATCAAATTTACATCCATCAGTGTACATCGTCAGCATTTATTTTCTCTTTCAAATTTATCTGCAACTGTGGATCTATCACATTAAGAGCTGTGCCTATGTTATTCTAATACAGTTAAATAATTTTTTTTTAAATTTGTTCCATTTAATTATTAAATCTCCAAAATCACATAATGAAAGTAAAATTTTACGGTTTTTCATGGTGTCTATTAGAGCACCTAAACAAAAAGGCAAAAATAAAACATTCAAAGGAGATTTGGACTAAACACTCACGAATTCGTTTATCAGCTTGAATAATTGCCAAACAGGATTTGGTTTTTTCAATTTGCAGGTAGACAATTTCACATAGGATGCAAATGCTCACAATTTGTATTAATGATGATGATGACCAAAATACCGCTTCCAAAAAAGAAACTTGCAATCCAGTCTGAAACATGAAACATTTGCATTCATAGATAATGCAATTGTAAAAGATTATCACGTCACTAAAATTTCAAATGTTATGGTGATTATAATCAACAAATCTTAACATTAAAAGAAAAAACAAAACTAGTTCTTAAATATTTTAATGATATGAACGTAACATCAACTAAGTTAAAAAAAAATGTAAACGTTTCTCAACATTTACAGGGGAATGAGAAAAAATGTACTTACTTTATATTTCAAGCTACACAAATGCACATAGGCGTTACCCATGGTATATGTGAAAACGCTATACAAAGTGAAGAAAAACTGAAATTTCAATTACCAATTATATATTTTTATATTGCAAGCAATCTAGTAACAAGTATATCTCACATTCCGGTGCTCTATTAGCGCCATTCATAATACAATGAGATACATAATATTATATTCAGAACTAACCTGAATCTGAAATATGTTATTAAAACAGACACAGAGTTCCAAGAAGAAAACAAAGAAATCTGACAAACTGGTAATATCTTTCCCTTTGAGTGGTATGTCAAAGATAAAATTATTATTATTTCTAGAGCTACTACTGAATAATACTTCAGTAGAGACAGAAGTTTGCTTTTTGTTCATGTTTTTAAGAAATTTATTTAGTAGTTGAATTCTTTGAATAATGCTGCAAATCAGCAGTGAGATAAGTGTAAATTCTAAGCCATAAACAATGTCACACACTATCATATACACAAGATATTCATAAAATTGTAATCCCACAGCATTTGTCAAATACAAATATAAACTTAAAGCAATTGTAAAACATAATAACACAAAACTGCTAACGATATAACAACGTTTAGAATCTTTTTTTAAAATAATATTTCTATGATCAGGCTCGAAGAGATCATCAATTGTGTCAAAACGATCAATTAGATTCATAAATCCTTTTTTGGAGCAACAAATTAAATAAATAATAAATGTGACTGCAATAATGTCAGGTAAAGTAGCAATATTAAAATCATTTGAAAATAAAATGATTTGGCAGAACAGTATAAGAAAAATTATGAGAATACAACTATAAATTTTTCGAAATCGGGATAAAAGGTTATTCTCGATGGTAAATTTTCTGCAAATACCGATGACAGACTGAATAAACAGGATAAACCGAAGTGTCTCCACAAAACCTGTAACCTGATTCTTGTTATTGATAATTGTTATTTTGTTAGAAGGCATATTGAAATACCGTGTGTTTCGTTCAACTGTATAGCAGTTTATGTAGGAACTGTTTCTTATAATGTACATAAAGAGAAATGACTTGTGTTTATAAAAGAAATAAGTCAATATACAGTCCATTATCTATAATACAGAATCTAAAACAATTTATCACTTAAATATGTCAAGCAAACGGTAAATACCAAATTATTATGAAAAGACAAATACATAAAATGAAAATACTTTCACAATACAGTATTTATTTAGGTTCTTTATTCATGCTATACTAATATGTTTTATATTCTCTTTTGATGTAATTCAGTTGTGGTGTGGGCACTTTCGTTTCGTATTTGTTTCATGCCAATGGTTTTAATTTTTATTTACTGAATTGCAATAAATATATAATTTGACTACCATACAATGCCCATTTATAGAAAAAAGATACCACATTCAGTTTTCCCATTATGTTCTCAAAATTTAAGAGAGGTACGTCTTCGTTTTTCCTTTCAGATACCCTCAAAAATATTTTTGCAACAAAGAATGCCTATATGGTTTGATTCAATGTAATGATGCATTCATGTTAGAAAAAAAAGTTAATAGTTGTTTTGATGGACATTTTGTTTTAATAAGTCGCAAAATTTAAATGTGAATCACTTAAATTTTAATCATCACAAAATTTTAGCAGTGACTTAGCCTGGAAGGATTTTTGTCAAAACAATAGGAATTATTCTTTACCAAATGAGACAATTGTCACACCTCAGAAAGGTAAAGAATATGTTAAGTGTTTTGCCGATTTAACATACCTACTAAAATGTTGTGGTGGTAAATTTTTCTTACCAATTAAAAATTCCAAAGTTCTTTACACATAATTATGCCATCTCTGGTGTTAAGATATAATTATGTAAGTTCATACTTTGTGTGAAAAGAATGGTATATGGTAATGTGACGCTAATGGTGGAAAGAGAAATCATGATACATAATGCAATTCCGTCACATTATTTAAATAAACTAGACTTGAAGATCAGAGTTTCTGGTATTGTTATAAAGAGACGATGGCATCCTAGTTTGTTTGTACTCTTTATCTTTCTAAGTGGATTGTAAGAATTGTCGTTGTTTGGGCTGATCTGCTTATATTTTGTTTATGTACGTAATAAAGCAAATTTTCCGAAGAAAGGTTTGTTTATTATATAGAGTAATTAAATTGCCAGTTATTTAAGCAGAAACAAAGTAATTATATTATAAGCATTTTGAAAATTACTAAAATAATGGAAACAAATATTAGTAAAAACATATAAAGGACATAGGCACTTGAGAATTAATAAATAAATAAAATTGAATTATAATGCATCGCTAACATTAAATATAGAAGTAATGGTTTTTATAATATCGCTTGTTGACAATTGAGATATGTTCCCTACTTGCTAAAAAATTGCAATGAACTTATAAACAAACTAGGCATTTTTTTACATCATTTGTTAATCAAACTTGTTAACCCCTCAAGCATGTGTTGCTTGTAAGAAACAGTTGCACTCGCACTGCTCAAACGTATAATATATTTTGGTAAAATGAGATAAGCTTATAGATAATTATTTATCATGAGAAAGAAAACGAAATAACAAATCGAATGGTGACTGACACATTCGCCTATGCTAGACATGAGATGCCTATTGTTAAATTTTTGGCGAGCCAAAAACATGACAATGACATAAATATTTATTAAAATAAGTGATTTTTTTATTTACATTTATATTTAGTTATTGCTTATACTTTTTACAGCAATAATAAAAATTGCACTTCATGAAAACTGTTCCTTTATATGTCTTTTTCTTATGGAGATGGCTTTTTCAATTTATTGATTATCTTTTACATTTACAACTAGGTACATAAATTACAAATGCTTCAACTATGTTTTAAATATTTTCCTCTCTACGCACGTAAAAAAATTCATAAAAATAAAAGTTTTGGAGTTACACAAATTACACTTGTACATTTTATCAACATGGCGCCAGCACCGATGTTACACAAAAGTGACCTCTGTAGTAATCCACTAAAACATTTAAATTTTATTCCCAACCTCCATTTAAAGCCAGATTTGAACCTATTAACTATTTTAAGCGTAGTCACATATCAAGTAAGAAAATAAGAAATTATTATAACAAATGTAATTAATGCACGTAAAACTTTTATAAATATAGATGAAATTCATAAACATTTGCCCGAAATAAGACTAAATTTTTTTATGTAAATTGAAATATGTAAGGAACAACTAGCTTAAGCAAAAGAAAGTGTTAATATTGGCAATACTGACTATCCTTCCATATATTTGTTTGGCGAGGAATGGTTCAGAAAAGAAAGGTTTTCTAATTTAAGCTAACAACTTGTGATCTATGCATTATTCCTTTGCCAAAATGTTTCAATGCTTGAGTTCACTAAACATTTTATGATATTATATACCCTGCAGTAAAGACAATATTAAATTTGTCCTATTGTCCGTGATTACAATTTTTATCATAAAGAAAATTAATAAATAAGTCTGAAAAGTGTTACCATTATAATAGTTACGTTAACATTAGGAATAGAATGAAATTAATAAGCATATTGTATCAAGAGGAGCGTTTCTACATACTTGAGTAAAAATTACTAGTGTTTGTCGGGATTGTCTCTTTATTTTTGTCCATTGCTATAGACGTGAGGCCTTGGACATATTTAGTATCTCTGACTATATACCTTTCGCAAGCCTGGTGAAAAAAGTTATTCAAAGTACATGATGGACTCCAGCAGAGAAAATATTTGTTACAATTTTTTCTCATTTTAAAGATTATTTCATTTGTTTTTATGAAAGATTTACTAGACTTATACACAGGTAGAGTAGAAATACTATGTACTCTTAAATATCTATCCATGACTGAGCGCATACGTGACTCTCGTGAAATATATTCCATCCGAATATAACAAGTTTCATTATTTTCATAAACTCCAATAGATTCAGTTGCTTTTACTACTGCTTCATCAACAGCCTGTTTCCCTTAACCACTGGACATAGGCTTCTTCTGGTGGGTATTGTTAAAGACAAGACCTGCAATCGTCATTCTGAACAGATCGATTTGCAATCGTGAGGTCTATTAGACTGTTGTGAGCACTATGAAGGAATGACAATAAAAATTGTCATGTTCTGTCAATATATATATATATATATATATATATATATATATATATATATATATATATATATATACATATATACATATACATATATACATATACATGTATATATATAAATATATATATATATATATATATATTTTTATATACAACAGTTGCCATCAATTTTCCAGCCAATTCCGAGATCTTAAACTTCTTAGGGGAGAGACCGCCCGTTTTGTGCTATTGTATCAACTCTTCCTTAGACTCCAGTTTTATCTCTAGTCACAATTCTCTCCAAAATAAGTATAGGTTTGTCAGCACACAGTTTCCAAAACTTTTTAGACGCTTCGATACATTGTTGCTTTTGTGGTGGCATATGCAAGTAGAATTCTCAAAATTGTTGTATCTGATACACCAACTAATGCACAAAACTGATTGCTTCTTCAGGTGGGTATCTCCCAATACTAGTTTTTCGACTTTTTCAACAATATCCGTGGTGGCCTCAATCGGCTGTCCTGGATGGGGATTGTGTTTAATCAAGTCTCAACCTTGTTTAAATAAATCATGCCATTTTTAAACCATGGTTGTACCAGGGCAATAATCTCCATAAACAACATGCATCTCACTTATGATGGTTTGAGAAATTTTTCCTTGCTTGGTGAGGAATTTAATCACAGCATGTAGTTCAATTTGTCCTATGTTTGTAGTTCACTGCCAGATTTACTTCTTTAAGGGATGATTATTCATTAATGGTTAACGTTAGGGACTTGACATTTGACTTATATACTTTAGAGGTGACTTCCTAATTAACAAAGTACCAAGAAAGAATGTATTCCCCACTCTCTTCCCCTTCATTCAGCATACTTTTGGACCTACCCTCATATGTATAGATGGAACATTACAGCTTTTGTGTGTGCATTTGAATATAAATATGGACATGTAACATTTGTTGGCATTTTTAATAATTTTTCCATATGTGTATATCAAGTAAATAATTAAATTTTTGGTTACTACATTTAATATTTGCAGGTAAAATGTTTCACAAATATTTACCATATGCTTAATCCTTCTAGGTCCTGGGGGCTAATTAGCAATTTATGTAGAAGGTCAGGAACAGGTGAAAGGTACACCACCAAAATTTATATTGTTATGAGAATTAGCCCAATCTAATTCTCATAACAATATAAACTACTTGTCATAAAAGTAATTTATCAATTGTGAAAAAATTGTGAAAAATTAATCGAAATAACCTTACACACAAATACATAGCTAAGGAGCTTTATTTACTGTGTTTATTTTGTAATAGTAATCAGTTTATATCTACGTCTAGTCTGTTGTCAGGTGCTGATACCCATTAGCTGACAAGGTTTTTTGATAATATTTAACTTGTTTATGGACAACATGTAATTAGATGGGTGGGGGGAGAGGTTAGCATTAGTTTTATTGCTTCATACATATTACAACATTTTATTTACGTTTATCGTGTTTGATTATCAATATTTTACATAAAGCTGGGACTTTTATATCCGTTTAGGATTCTTTCATTGAACTAATGTGTATAATTCATATCGTTTTTAAATAACATACTGTCTCCAAAAGTAAATAAACTTATTATTTACTTTGCTAACCAACAGCCATAAATAAACAAATCCTATTGACCTTAAAATTCCTGTTTGTGTCATGATTAATCCTTCAGCTATTACCCTGCCTCCAAGGTAAGGTGTGGCATCTGTCAAATATCACACATAATTTAAAATTTAATCCCGTATTTGCTTTTATTTATAAATACTTCAAATATGCTCGTATGGTGCATTAAAGTCAAGAAGTTTGAATCGTATTTCTGTAAAAAAATATAAAATTTTTCTTCTTGAATTCGGAAATTGGACACCGATTTTTTAAAAAGAAGTGAGAATTTTAATGTAATTCCTTAACATTTTCTACCAAGTTTGATGCACACAATTGCTCATGTAAGTTATAGATACGTTCTTTGTTACATTTGTATATACAAACAATTAATTTATGAGAAAATATTTTATATTTAACAACCCTTCTTTTCTACTTGGCTTCCAGAGTCATCAAGATAGCCTTTGGATTAAAGTGGAACTGACAATGGAACAATTAAGTGTGCCTCCTCATATTTACACACATTGAAACCCTACTTCTGTTCAATCTACTTAACTAGAGAGATTCCATATATATTTCCTCTTTAGAT
Source organism: Druceiella hillmani (assembly GCA_039881145.1). NCBI lineage: Eukaryota > Metazoa > Arthropoda > Insecta > Lepidoptera > Hepialidae > Druceiella > Druceiella hillmani. The sequence goes on from JAYKKI010000036.1 coordinate 21,979,055, forward strand.
TTTAAAATCTTTGTACTCAGCAAATTTAAACAACCAAAGTGTTGAACAAATTGAGGGTAGACACGTAGATAATTTAAGTGATGTTTGCAATTATTGATGTGGAGGTTGTAGACAGAACTAAATAAAGTACAAACATCAAAAATGAATATTATATTTTGTTGCGTGCGTTAAACACTCAATAGATTTCATAAAATGATAAACTAATGGATGTTTACTCAAAAGACATTTAATCAGTGAAATAAGCGTCACTTGTTTCCGAAACACTCAATAAGACACTTGTGCTTGAATTCTGTTAGAACACAAATATTTTATAAGAACCAATATGAGTAATGATTCCTTTGAAAATACGCTTCGGCCAATTTTAGTGTGTCAACAAGTATTTGGCGTTAGCAGGAGAACTGCTTACCGAATTCCCACTAGATTTAAATTGTGGTGTGGAAAGTTGTATAGCTTGTTAATTACGGGAATGTTGGTGGTGCCTTATGTAATATTTTTAGTCATGTATGATGCCATTTGGCCAGTGTTTAGTACAATTCAGACAATACATACTCTGTACATATTGTAGATTGAAATAACTTTTGATAGAAATGAGTTTGAGGAATTGATTTTGGGCATTCAAGAAATTGATTATCTATTCAATTTACACCGTAGAAGAAAGTTTTTGAGACATGACAAATGTCGAAACCTTATAGTTATTGGCCTTCTCATACCGTATCACATTTTTGAAATCACTTTCGAGGTATACGGCGCAGCAAAACATGGTTTACCTGTTTCATTGTATGCTCCGTTCACTACTATTACCATGGTTATTTATAATTTAGAAATAATATTGTTCTGTTTAATATTATATAGTATAACAAAACGTGTGGAAATCTTAAATATTTTCTTAAAATTTAAAAATGTACAAAATATGGTCCCACCGTTCGATACCATATTTGGAAGTTCTCAAAACAATCCCAATTCCAACAGTCATTTTTCATTTGCATTGCCTCTAAATGAAAATTCCATTCATTATTTATCTCAATTCTACATTCATTTGTTAGACGTGTGCTACCATTTAAAAAAGGCGTTTGAATTTCAGGTTTGTGCTGAACATTTAAATTGAAGAATTGCACAATGCAAATGAGGAAGATTGTTATGAATTAACCTACAATTTTATTTTTCAGCTATTCATGTCACTCTGTCTAATATTTTCTGGTGCACTCCTCACCCTATATAATTTTCTTGAGGATATAAAATATAATGTAAGTACTGTGAACACATGTATTAACTAATTTAACATGTAGCTTTAAGCTAAACAAAAAATTATAGCCCAATCATGAAGCATACAGGATTATAGACAAATAATTTATTACGTAAGCTTATAAATCCACTGAACAATTATCTTTCACACCATTATGGTAGCCTATATTTGATTTACTTCAGAAAACCTAATGTAATTAAATCTAAAGCTTTTTACTGAAAAAATTAATTACTACAATACTTTCATGCATTATTTAAAGGCTTTAAAACAACTTAATCAGAGTTTAGGTAAGTTAAACCATACTCAAAAATAAAATGGTAAAGCAGCAGACTATGAACTAATCACATATTGTATAAGAATTTCGTAATTAAAAATTATATTGTTATAAATACAAAGAGAGATACAGAATGAGCGATTCTAGGTAATGGCAGCTGTAGTTGCAAAATATTTCAGAAATTTCCATTGAAACATAAACTTTGATCCTAAATGAGAAAGATGAATTCAGTTTTTTTCAGAAATTTATTCTGTCTCTTGTAAAATCACATTATTGTTTTTTGGCCACACAGTTATTCATAAGTTTTATTATATTTCAGAAATTGGACACATCACTTTGCATTGCTTACATCTTATGGTTATGTCCCTTTGCTGTGTTGTTGGTCACCATGTGTTTCGTTTGTGAGAAAATGTACATGCAAATAGAGACTACCAAAGTTGTTTTGACATCATTGCAAGTCAGTGAAAAATTACGTAAGTGAACTATTTTTTTTCACATGTTCACAAAATATTTTCCTGTCTCTTTCATATTTTTTCAATATAAGTGCTAGAGAACCTGAGTGATATTTTCATTTCTTATGTTTACTGTTTTCCTTGACATATTAGTTAACGATGGTAAGGATCTTTAATTTTATTGATACATTAACCTTTAATGAAACCTAAAAAGCAAACTACACGTATGGCAAATTTAAGCCATTCTCTAGAGGAATCCCTTATAGTCAGCCGCATTGACACATGCGAGAAATATAAGTACAGCAAGAGAGGCAAGTTAACTTAGCAAGTAAATGTAAAGGGATCAATTCATAACTTGTTTTAGGCAATGCAATTTCTGCTAACTTCTTAATAAAGGTATGAAGTGTGCACTTTGTATTAGTGGACACCCTAGTTTTGTGGTGCATACAATAAATAGTTCGTAATAAAATGAAGGTCTTCCTATTTTCAAAAAACAGATTAAACTGAACAGATGACGCAAAATGTGTTGACGTTTGGATTGGAGATATTTAGGTATGAGAGCATTATAAATGTAATCGATGCTCGAAAAGGTGGCAATGTTTTTCGAGATTGAGGATGAATTGAATAAACAGATTTTAAATTTATTCTTATTTGATAACAAGTTGCTCAGTTACTTTGGTAACAATCATTTCCATTACCTAAAATAGGCAGAAGTAGAGTTTTAAAAATACGTACTTTGGATTAAAGCGGGAAAATTTATGAAGACATTTGAGAGAATGAGTTATAATGAAAATCATATGAATTATTATATTATTACCTGAAGATGTCATGCAAAATGCTAATCAATAAATAAATTGACTTTTTAACGTAAAAATAGAATGGTACGTGATTTTGGGTAAAGCAATCATGTTTATATTCAGCGAAAAAAAATTATTTTATCCACATGTAAAAAATTTATTTTATCCCAACTTACTCTGCAGAATGTTCCCATGCTAAGGGCCTAGCCACACAAAAAATTTTAATTTCTTTCACTGTCATTTTACCAAATACATTTTTACTATGGGGAAGAACAAAAGATGATAATATTTAGAGAACGGTCAATATATAAATACGGCTAGAGATAACTTTAAAGATTTGTAAGCTATCATTATTTCGTGCTGACCCAAACAAGAGCAAACTTATCTAACCTATCGTGTTTAGTTAATAACTTGATTAAATACATACATACAGAATGCAATAGCTTGATTAAATACTTACATATGTATTGCAAAATACAATACATACAAAATGCCCTGGACAAAAGAGAATGTTGATTAATATCTGACAGGAGGACCTTATCCATTTGCCATAAAGGGGGCATTCAGTATAACATTATTCAATCAAGACTCTGGTCGGTTCACTCAATTCAGGGTAAATCTTTGTCCAAAGATTATTAAAATCTGTTAAGCAATGAAAAATATTTAAGAATTGCTATACTCAATACTAACTTTATATTTTCGAGAATTTGCTTTTGATGACATTCTCAATTGTGTTCTTTAGAATCCTTACTTTTGAGGATGTCTTTTCAAGTTAAGACATAACAACTATACATTTTACAACTATGTTCACAGTGCACACAATGAAACATGATATTTTTGTTGTGTTGTTTAATTTCTGAAAGCATTATAAGCGTGTTATTGCCACAATTACTCTTACTGATTCTGGACAAAGCTAGTTACCATAACTGGTATGTAATAAATATATACTAGTTTTCCTCTTGTAAACGCTTAAATATTCTGTCCCCTTTTTCTTAGATTTTTTAACAATAAAATATAGTAAACTTACCCTATTTTTATCTTTCAGCATCTAATGTCCGACGTCATATGCAGCTCATTAAAAACTTGATAGAAGCAGGCGAACTGGGTCAATTTACAATTTACCACTCTTTCAAGTTGCGAGCTTCACTGCTGCTTCATTTTTTAGGATTGATCACGAGTTACTCTGTTGTTTTGATTCAATTCTTGAATGTTGATGATATATTTTAAGTTGGAAATCATAATTTGGCTCCTTTATAAACATTTTACACTTTTTAGGGTTAATGTAACTATTGTATATCACTATGGGCACCTTCTTTATTATGTGTGGGCTAATTTTAAATGGTTTGTCATTTATGCATTCATCTAGCCCCTCCCCCCCAGTTTTTATGCTTGTAAAATTTAGAAACCATAATAATTTGTGTAAATCGTGAGAAAATACATACATTATAAATTATTCTTCTTTATAAAATATACCATTGAACATAAACTGGGTAACATCAAACGAAAGTTTTTTTTAAACTCAAATGTCTAAAGATTTAAACATATAAGAAATGAATTACCAATTCAAACATATAAGAATTTTTTCTGTTGCATGGTTTTTAAGAAAAATAAATGTCGTTTATTTTAAGATAATTAATATGAATGATATAATGAAAAGTGCAGCATATAACAACATTACATAGAGTACAGTATACAGCAACATCTACTGGTGTCTGCCAATACATATAAAATTGACAATACAATGCAACACAGTATACTGATTGATGTTATTGCTTTAACATTTTTATCTAGCAAATTTCCTCGCTTGCAAGTGAATACAGGCTGACTTACAATAAGCCGAGCTATTCACATTTTCTAACCTCAAGTTTATTGGACACCAGCTACTTGATTCAAATTTACATATTAGATATAACATTTACAAAAGTTTATTAAAAGCTAAAGTCACACACCACTGAGAGTTTCCGCCTTAACAAAAAATGGGAGATGACGAGAGTAAATCATATAATTTGACTTAATAGAAGAGGTTAATATTTTTCTGAGAAAATTGTTCCCTACTGACTGTATATTATAGTTTTTATACAAGATTCTATTTATTTTGTCCAAAATATAGATGATATGAAATTTTTTATTAGCCAAATTTTTTTTTGTTTATTACCTCTATATTAAAAAACAATAAAGACATTATTTTTCATACTCAGTGTAACTACTCATTTACTCAACAAATTAATTTATGTAGCAGGTTTATGTCAGTCAAACTTCTGTTTGTTTATTGTAATATTGATTATATACAGTAGTGAGTTGGTTAACAATTTAATTTAATTTTTATTGTGTAGACATTTGCAATAACTTTCTACTTACCTACAGACATGAAGCATAAAATGCTACACCATACAATATAAATTTCTAAATGCTGTTGCAACAAATTTTGTCTTAAAGAAACTTAAGCTAAATGTGAATAGAACATAAAAATAGTTTATTAATTCACTGAATAAATAAATTTGTTGAATAGATTTAAGTTTGTCATACTTCTGTAAATAATTGTATGTTTATCATAATATTAATAATTTATGTTTGTTGTAAAATAGTGAATCAAAAATTCTAGTTAATGTTTTTAGTGTATATACAATAACAATAACTTTGTATTTACCTACTCCCATGAAGGATAAAATGCTCCACCATAAAATATAAATTTGCAAACTGTGAATGGATTACTTTATCTAATGTCAAGAAATTTGTGATGAGCAAAAAAAAGAAATAAAAAATATTTATTTATTTTTCGTTAAACATGTTTTCGTAAATATACAATTTGTTAATAAATTATTTAACTAGAGGTTTCTCTCACTTTGAATCTTTTATTTATATACCAATTTATTTTAATAATAATATTCAATAGCTATAAAAAAATCTTCAGCAAATCTATTTTTATACATTAATGCAATCAATTTAGATATTGCTTAACCTATTTTTAACATTAATGCAATCGAAAGAAATGTTGATAATAATTAAACTAAGAGAGAATGGTAACCGAAAAGTTATATTTTTTTTAACATAAAAAGGAAATAAAAAAGCAAAGTCGATGAAATGAGTTAAGAAGAAAAATCAGTGAAGTTCTGTAATTCATGCGTGATTGATTACTATGAAAATTATAAGATCTGTTTTGGTGACAGCATGTTTGTATCATAAACAAATCTTTTACAAGACACTTTACTTATGGAGACAGTCACAAAGTACATTTGAACTATCTCGTCTGTCTGAAAACTGACACAAAATTGAGAGGGAATTTCAATATGAATCTAAAACGGTAACTGAAAATTAAAATCAATATATTACTTTTAATACCACAGAGAGAAAATTCACTTTCAGGTACAAGAGTGTTACAAATATAAAAAAAATAATCTCAAATTGTGAACGGTTTATGGACAAGGGCTTAAAATATTTTTTCTTCAAATTTGTTAATACTCTGAAAACACCACAACATTTCAACGTAGTATTACATTTTCCGATAAAAAAGGCTGTGCACTTAATTACTATTCCACATCCATGTTTTAAAATCTTGCGTTGGGTATTCACATTGAATTCATTTTTCTGCTGTTTTAGCCTGATTTGAATTATGAGGTTCAAGAAGGCGATGAAGTGTGAATGAAGTTTATCAAACTAAACTGATATAACTCTATACATTTTTACGATGGCTCTTAGGTAGGTGGTATGGTGTGTCAAATGAATATTCCCATTTACCTCCAGAATGGCTTGACCGATTTAGACACGGTTTTCTGCAAAATATTTGGAACTAATTAGCTATGATTTTTGGATAGTTGTTATGGTGTTAGCTCACCAGGGGGCGCAGCAACATTTTGTTGCACACAAATGTTCCCATTTATCTCGAAAAAGTATAAAATGAAAAGCAAAATTACAAATTTTTAAATAAGCCATAATGGATATAGTCGTTGTCATTGAAAAATAATTAAATCATTTTTCTGGAACCCCCCCGCCTCCCAACTAAAAGAAAGTAAGACCCTATTAACATAATTACAAACACAAGATAATCCGTTAAGGCTGCCATGTCCTACCAAATTGAATTAAATTTCATGAGTTGTATTGGAGGGAATATTTTAGATACAGAAATCAGTCACATATAACAAAATGCATTTAAACAATATATTTTATTATTTCACAAAATTTATCTAATTTTACACAGCATGAACTCAGTAGAAGACAACAAATATGAGCAAACTTTTAAGATGAAAAAATTATTTTCCTGAATATCAAACGTAGACTTGGTTTCATCAAAATACGTATAGAATGAGTGAATAAAACATGCAATTTTCAATAGCAATACGTATTCCCTTGACTCTAAACACAACATGTGAACTTATAATTCAAAATATTGTTGTGAACTTTGACATCAGATGGCCAGATTTTCCCCTTGCTCTTTTTTATCGAGACTGCTGAATTCCTTAAAAACATTTTTAATACTGGTTTGTGCTTTGATTGAACAATATGAAATGATTCAAAGTGTTCAAAATAAAATACCTAGACAGAGACCTAGTAAAGCTAATAGGTATAAGTAAATATTTAAAACAAAGAGACATTTAGTACACATAAAACAAGTACTGCAGATAAGGTTTAGACACATAAAACAGGTAATAATATATACAGATAAAGTTTACACTCATAAAACAGGTAATAAAATTTTATTACAACTTCCATTACTGCACTAGAAAATATAGCTCAATTTAATATAAAATTCTGAAAATTACTTTTATTAATACAACTTTAAAACTTATTACTTCTAATAAAAGTTTAAAATTTTGAAATAATTGCAGACTGCGAGCTAATCAATATTTTTGCTTACGGAGACTACACTAGTTGTAAGATTTAATAGTAAATAATTATTCCTTTATATTCTTCCTTTCAGTTGCTTGAAAAAAAGATACTCAGTTAGTTCTGTGGATTTTATTCAAAGTAACTACGTTTCCGCCACTTTTATTTGCATGCTACATAATATTTATTTCTTTGGGTTTGTATTTTACAAGATATTCTAGAAAAAAACTTTCATTTATCATCATAAATATCTCTATTTGAAACATGAACATGGTTTGATAAATAACAAATGTATTCATCATGTAAATTTTAAATCTCAGTACAGACCTAATAAATTTTTAACATCTGGAGTGAAAGGTTCAATCAAGCTATTTACCAATCATGGTAACATTATTTAGGCAGAAATTAGTGCATATTAATAACACAAGGGCAAAAAATATGTAAATAAATAAAGGTTTTATTTTTCCTTACCTTCTTAGTTTAAATATAAATTAATTGGAAAACAGAAAGAAAATCTTATAGGAGAAAAAAAATAATAGTTGTTTTATCATTGACCTAGTCACAAAAATTTTCCAACCCATAACTGATAATTTCACCTAAACAGCAGACAAAAATTAAAATAATTACGAAGTGAGGGATCCATATACCTTAATTTTTCCCAAGTATACTAAAAATATTGACGAGCAACTGGAAATTAGCTTTTAGTCAGTAATAAGTACTTAGATACTAATTACATTGGCATTAATATTGGAGTGGTCACCATTAAAGTAATTTGTGTATGGTCGGATAAGATATTAGTTGCTGCTATAGCAGTCTGGCCAGTTGAGTTTGCTTGAAACATATTTCAGATCATTAAAAATGGAAGGAAAAGAAATTCTACCCGATTTAGAAGATGCATTTAAAGCAATTATTTTAGCAGAAGCTGGTTTTGGACTCTGTCGATCTGGTGCAAAAATTCTTAAAAATTTTCCTAAAACGTGGTTGCGAAAAGGAATCAGTATAATACTTGTAACATATACTGTTTTGATGAGTTTATACTCTTTTTCAGAACTTATGCTAGATGGTTCAGGTCCAATACGTTATTTCATAAATATGAATTTCAATTTAGTGACGGCGTTAAGTTTATCTTATCTCACACTTATAGATATTTTTTGGAATAAAAATTTACACTCACAAATATATATGACATTCCATCATATCGACCATGAGATTGAGAGCAGAGCTAGGAACCTTATTTTTGTGAAATCTAAAAGATATTCGAATATACTTCTTATAGTAACGTCTGTCATAAATTTATTTTTTTTAACTATCGATTTCTATATAGAAGGACTGGATTACATTTGCAAATATTTATATATTTATATAAATTATTTTCTAATGGACTTGGAACTATCTTATTTAATCATATTACTATTTAATATTCGAAAAAGAATGGAATTTACTAATCAGCATTTCGAGATAATATTTGAGAACTGTAGAAATGGACGTGAAAAATATGTAAGAAGTCATCTGGGACATTTGCAAATGTTGGGAACACATTCCACATCTAATGAAAGAAAAGGAAATTTTGAAGTTTTTCAATTTTATAAAGATTTATCGAAAGTACATCAGTATGTTAGTTGTTCCTTTGATGTTCAGGTAAGTTTTTTCATTAAATTTATACTAATTCGCAGTATTTTTTAAAATATTTTATAAATAAATATTAAAAGTGTGGTCTCAAAAATGAAAAACCTTTAAACTATGCAGTAGAAATTTAGGAACTTAGAATCATAAGTACAATATTGATTGATTACCGGCGAGATTTACTAGTCTCATTTTCCGTTTTTTATTGTTTTGTAGCCTATATAAATGCTAGTGCCCTGCTAAGTCATTCCATGTCGCATGAATACACGTTTTAAACTTGTTATCTCAAGAATTGATAAAACTTGGTGAATCAAGTGCTCTTATCCAGTTGTGCAAGAAAACATAAAATAAGAAAAAAACATAGGCGGTTATGAGGACTGCTGACAGAAGTGAAAACTTAAAACATTGAAGCAACAGTGGTTTTATAAAGTTTTATAGAATTTTTAATTTTCAAATCTGCAACAAAAATATTATTAAACAGCTAGAAATCTGTTTTACCGCGTTAGTAAGTTAATTCCTAAGTCAATATGGAATACTGACATATTCAGAGGTTAAATATTAAACAATAGAAAACAAATAATACCAATATTTTAAATGCAAAGATTGATACGAATATAGGAAATACTTGAACATAAATGCTTTGTTTTGGTTTTTTATTCTTTTACATAAAAATATTAATACTGTTGTATTGCAAAGTGATTCTACAATTGAAAATTAAAATAATAATAAAACTAAAACACAATTTAAACAATGCACAATATACAGACATTGAACTTTCCACTTAGTCAATTTAACTTTACATGCACAAGATATACACAGCACTAATGTAACTGCTATTACAGCATATCGGTGACTTGAACTCACAAGATTTTACCCATTCAAAAATCATCCAAAAAGCACATCATACAGTCCAATATATGTAATCTGTTGGGGTATATATGTGTATATGTGTACTCGGGCCACTGTGCATGCGCCAGTCTGGTGCTAGAGCTGTAGATGTTATAAATATGCGTCTATATAGACGCATATTAAGTATGCATATACATATATATATATATATATATATATGTATATATATATATATATATATATGTATATATATATATATATATATATATGTATATATATATATATATATATATATATATATAAATGTGTGATTTCACTGGTGGCTAAATGAACCATAGACGATATAAACTTAGCCGTGAATAATGCTCACCTCACTTTATTCGCCATTCTTTATTTTAGTAGTGTATTAGACTCAATTCAATTTGGTATTCTGCTATCTTTTTGAATATTAATTTATTGCATTTATTTTAACTTAGCTGAAAACAATTAGCTTGGAACACATGAATTCAGATAGCTAGCGGAAATGTCACATGTTTCGCTTTTTAGAAGTTTCTTTATTTAATGGTAACAATATCTTAACAAATTGCATTGTAAATAAAATTTGTAAACAAATTGCATTGTAAATTATTTTTTAAACATTGCAAATAAGAAAGGCTTGCTATCTCATGCGTAGGCATGAGATAGTGAGTCCTTCTCTTACTGATTTCTCTTTGTATCTATAACAAGAACCACCGGTAGACAATTTGTAATAGTGCTGATATTACTGGTATTATTATTATCAGTACTTTTATGCCTTTGCTATTTCACAATTTTGCTAACTGTTGTCAAGGAAAGTACTTGTGCACGCTGCTTGTTACTCACGAGTGACATGGAATTATTTAGTGATTAGATATGTTATATCATGAGATTCTGCAGCATGGAGCTGTTGTGTTAAGTTTGGTATTACTCAGTGAATATAGAGAAAAGGATGTTCAAAGACGATCAAATTCATAATAAGTAATATTAAGCGTATTTGATGTGCTTGTTTTATTCATTGGTATATTTATTACAGAAAATAGTTTAGAAGTTACCCACAAAGAGCTTGATTGCCGACCTGCCACAGATGAAGTCAAAGGCTTTTTTCACTGTTAATTTTAAATTTACTAATCAACAACTAGTGCTGAAATTGTTGATTCATTGCAATCCAATTGAAATTGCAGTTAACAGTACACAGTGCGGCCAACTGTGAAGTATTGACTAATGTTTATATTATTCTTTACAGATGTTTTTCTTTTTATCTATTTGCATTTTCTCTGTATTAGCGTCTATTAATGACATGTTTGTGGCAATTAAGACCGATGTAAGTACATAACTTTTTTAATTATACTGATGTACCGATAAAATAGTTAAATATTTATGAAGGAAATAATTACGCACGCATCACACACTTAGCAATATTGTGTGCAACAAGCAATATTATGAAAATATCATTTTAGTTCACAAGTTATTCTGAATTAGTTCAAATGCACAACAACTTATATCATTCCTGTATCGTGCATTTGAATTCAGATGTTTTTTGTTTTTTTTTGTTTGCATTTGAAATCAAATTTTGTTTTGTTCTCTATACGTAGTACGACACTATTTACACAATCTAGACACTCCTAGGGAAATTACATTGTAACTTACTTTTTGATAGTTTTGTGTTGTAACAATATTCTCATTGTTGTCATATCTGTAAGAGGCTTCTAGAAAAGCCAATAGGTGTTGAGAAATATGAAAATTTAGTCTTTTCCAATGTGTCAAAATTTTATCTCGTTCTTTCATAAAATTGCAAAATTAATTGTCATTTTCTTTCTATAAAGTGTTGATATTAGATTACCCATTTATGATAATTTTAAATATATTTGTAGATTTCTATAATTTTTAATAAATTTTTTTTCAATATAATTTTCAGTTATTTACTTTTTATCAGTACTACATTCCAATGTGGACGTTTTATCAGCTCATTTTACTGATATTGGTCTGTATGTCCAGTGAACAGACTCGAAATGAAGTACAAAATGCTAAATATTTGTTAGTAAAAATCAAGTGTGTTATCTCCAAGGGTGAGTGATATTAAGACTTTTTACCTTATTATTGTTCAGTATTTTTACATAATATTCACTTCATTCATATTATCAATGTGAAGTTTGCTTTTAATTTGGTACAATTGCATATTACTTAAATTGTTTCATAATTTCATTTAAATATCACACCGCAATGCTATATATTTCAAAAATTCATTCTGATGGAATATATAATGTAGTTGTTTATTGATGTGAATATTTGGAGAATATTATCCAAAATATTCTTGTTGTGAGCATGATAAAATTAGCATCTATACATAAAACAAAATTGAATATTTGGCCTGTCTGTACATTTAAGATATTATCATAAATATTTTTTAAAGCTATGTACCTTTAAATGAAAGTAACAGAGCCTAAAAAATATAATTTTTAGAATTTGCCTGTATTTGTGTTTGTCTGTTTGTTTGAAGACACTAACTTAAAAACTATTTGCTCAATTCTGATAGTTTTTTTCAAAAACCTAGAGGTTGACTTGAAATAATATTTAGTTTTTATTATATCATATATTATTATTCAGTCAGAAGATATGTGAACTTAACAATTTAAGCAAAAGAGAGCCTAGATACTCAGCACACTGTAATTAACCAAATATATAATATATCTATGTACATCAATTGAGTGGTACTAAGTGTACTTTAAATTACACCATTAAATTTTCCACTCAGACAACATGGGTGTGTTCAAAATGAAAGTGTGGAATGGTGCAAAAAGGGTAGGTACTTGAGTAAACAGACAAACACACAAGGATAAACTAATACTAAATACAGACAAACACACGAGGATAGACGTCGTTTTTGTAATAATTTCGAAAATAAGGAATTGTACAAAGCCAGTTTTGAAATGTATGTGTCAAAATTTAGTAAGAATTTCATTTAAAAAATTTTATGATTTAAAAAACTTTTAAATATATATAGCCTGTTGTACAAAACAAATTTCAATAAGAAATTAATGCAACGTATTATATTTTATTTAAAGCTATTTATATTTTTTTTGAAAGGTCAACGACATCTAGTATCGAACAACCTGAAAATACTAGACTGCAGTGGTATGGGTGACCTGTCTGCTTGCAATTTGTTCACCATCAAGGCATCGCTACTGCTTAGTTTTACTGGTTTACTGACCCAATATACTATTGTGTACATACAGTTATATGAATTAATGTAACAATGGAATTGATAAGTATGTTTGTTTGCAAAAAAGTTAGATTTTATGTAAATCTACATAATATATTACATACAGATGACTCTAATTGTCGGTTTGTTTGAACTTTAAAAATGCTAGTTATATGTTGAAATTATGAATGAATTAGAATTAGATTTTAATAATTAAGGTCAAAAATCGTTGAAATAAATTAGATTTTTTAAATAGTTTCAAAGTATGTAAAACAAATGTTTTTCCATATCCAGTACACTACTTTAACAATAAAATGAAAATGTATGCCACTTACATTAAAACTTGTTTTATTTTTGCGCAAAAGACAAAAAATATTTGTATTAAAAGTATTTACATTAATAAATCTAATTTAGTAACATCAATTTGATTACACATGAAAATTAGCATTTATTTTTGTAGTACAAAGTATAAGTAGTTTGTGCAAAGTATTAAATAAACTCGGTTTATTTTCCAAAATCACTGAATGCGTAATTATACTTGGTTAGAGGAGGCAATAAAGAGAGATTATACGTACTGTAAATAGTATTTTGTTAGAGCAACATACTATATTGTTAGAGCAACATTTACAATTCGTACAATATATTGTAATAGATTGTACGTATTGTAAATGTTGCTCTAACAATATAGCCACATAAAAAAATTAAAAAAAAAGAAATTTTATTAAAATGCTGTGTTTAAAAAACTGATTTTATCAATATATAGGTAACTTCAGAAAATGAGGTTAGTTTTTGTTAAAATATGTTTGTAGCATCGTTTCTAATTTCTTAATATTATATTTAAAATACCTGTACCTAAATAAATGTACATAAGTAAGTGTATCATCTTAACTAGATTGCTAATAGACTTAAACTTTTTATTTTAATAAAAAACTAATTAAGATTTCACTAGAAGTCGCAACTAGGTGGCGCTGAATCACTTTGCAGAAATAGGGAAAACATTTTGAAGGAATTTTTTTTTCTTCCCCAATTATAGTGCCAATTCCGAAGTGAATTTTGGGATAAGTTAAGTACAATCATTTTCATACTTATTACAATATAATTATAAGAAACAGTATATGAGGGATATACTGTTTCTTATAATTATATCTTGATTAGTAATACAAACAATATAGATAATCAAAAACTCTACAAAATTCACATTTCTAAAAAATAAGTAATTATTCATACGTTATACATTATAGCCACAAGCTACTACGACTAGCTGGGGTAAACCACCTCAACCCAGCTAATCGGTAATGGCTGCATGTTTCCACTTTCATCTAAAATATAGATTACATGAATATAAATTACCTTTGATAAAATGTAATAGGCTTTCACTGGATCAATATCACTTGAAGTAATAACACAAATTATACTCAAAAATCTTTCCGTCTCCTATACTATGAATGATGACCGCAATTAATTGATATTACATCAATTAATTGAAGTCATTATTCGCTTTTGTCTGTACTTCAAAAAGTTCTCCCAATTCAAACCTAAACATATATCTGACAAATTTTTTTCAATCGTCTTTTCATATCTGAACAGCTTCTCAATCAATAAGAATTATTCATATAGAACATATAACGTTGATGGATTCTAGAAATATATTTATGCCACTATATTTCTACTTTACTGCCTACGTCTTCTCGCTTTCAATTCACCTTAAAATCATATTGAATTCTTAATATCCCCTCACTTTTTCATAGTTCCAATTGTATTCTGAATACCAGAATACTCTCCCGATGTCTCAACATGGAATTCTGCGGCAAATTTTTCAGTGTCCATACAATTAGACTGTGGAATTGAGTCGATTCAACTATACATACTACATGTGGCGGCTGGTATAACTACTTTTAAACCTATTGATATATCTACTTCAACATTATCTCGGGTAAATATGATATTAAATTTATTAATTAAATAAGGATGTAAAAATATTTCCTTATAAGTGATTATTGTAGCAACAGGATGCACTAGACTTTGAAGTGTAATAATGAAATAATATTATATTAAAATAAAAAAGGAAAATTTTGCCGAACATATTGATTATAGTAAATAAAATATGCAGTACACTCAATAAAATGCTTAATTGACAGGTAAGCTGTAAAACATTGAAATAAATTAGGAATCAAGCGATTTTTGTTATCATACTTAGTTAATTAATTTCTACTTCAAGTACTTCAGCTTGTAGTTTCTACATTTTTTTCATCTGTTGACTGTATTCAACTGCTGCTGAACTTGTATTTGCGTGATGTAAGTAATTGTGATGTTAGATCTTGAGTGACTTTCTCCACACAATTGTATATTTAATTAAGAATTAATATTTACCAGTAGTACAATAAAGCAAAATGTAGATATTGTACAATATATTATTACTATTCAAACAACATTTCAGCAATTGTGGCCATTAGAAATAATTAGCTTTATTTTATGCCTGACAAGTTGCATAGCTGTCTTATCATTTGTCTGTACCGTCAGTGAGATGTTGGTTCTAGAATTTCGTAAATTGAAAATAACCATCACAAAACTAAGACTTTCACACCAAGTGTGTAAGTATTTATTAACATACCTTCAAGACATTAATTATATAGCGTACCAATAGCACCACCTGGTATCCTTTGTACGCAGATGGTGTTATTAAGGTTCAAATCGACAATTAATATGAACGAAATCTAATTTCCTTACTAATTGAGCAATTTGATCTAACATATGAATGTGTAAATATGTATCGTCTGGCTTTCATTCTTATTCGAACAAAGGAACCATTTGTGCTGACATTTGAGAGAATAGTTTTTTTTCACTTTTTACAATTGTACGAAGACTGCGACTTGTAATTGTTATTTTCCATAAGATATATAGCAATTATTTTTAATTCACCTCTTTCCCAATAATAATAAGATATGACCACATGATAAGTGTCTCATATGATGTTATATAATTTGGAATAAATCAGCTTTCATACAATCTATGACTATATATTTAGGCAATCTAACTGCATAAATCTATTTATAATTAACCATGTGTAGTACAGTGGAAGCTAAACTTATTCTGATTATTGTTAAAATAATATTTATTTTCTAATCACTTATTATTGCGAACCATTCAAACTGGCATTTTGCATACAAATCAAATTGCGATTCATTAACAATTGACTGCATAAATAAAACAGCAATTGTAGCAAAGCACGGTCTGTGTTCTCGTAGATCTCAAAACTAAATATATTGAGGGATGAAATAATTTCAAGTTACATTCTATTCATAATTACCAAAGCTATCTAATGGTTCTGTGGTAAGTTTGCAATGGCCTATTTATCACTCATTATGAACAATACAGCCAGCACAGGGGAAATTAGTGTTTGTTGTATTTAATATTCTAAGTCAAGATGAGTGGCATAATTTAGCTGCAGCTATATGTAAAATATACAAGGTCAGTAACATAACTACTTGCTTATAAAGCATCAGTTCCACTTACTGTCACATACTCATTAAATGAATAAATCTTTTTAATTTTATCATTAAAAATAAATGAGCAACCTAATATCTGGTTCATGTTAATCAAATATTGACTATAGTGGAAATAAGAGAAAAGTAAAGCGTGCACATTGTAACGTAAGTTCGCTTCTCCCTGTAGCATCACTCACATATTATTCTTTCATTTTCGTGATGGATCTTTTCTCCAGTAATAATGTTTTCACCTCAAAGTATCCTTAACTGGGACAAAACTGTTTATTCTATAATTTTTTTTTAATTTTAGGAAGAATCACTGCAATATTTTTAACTCTTTGTAAATCAGTTTTAAACCTACGCACTTGAGTAATAGTAATTAAATTTGAAATTTCTCAAGATATTTAAATCGTTTAAGAAACACTTAATGTATATTTTAATCATTGTTTCCGTTAAAATTTATTTCAAATTGGTTTGATAGTTTTTACTTGATTGTCAAACAAACATATAAACAGATACTTATTTTGATTGTTTAAACAAAATAAATATTGCAGTTATGAAATTAAATATACCATATTTTTAAAGTCATTTTGGTGGCAGATTACGCTGGTGCCATTTCCAATTCAACTTATATCATTAGCTTTCTTCCTATTATAATATCCTAAATTGTTATGCCTGTAATGAATTAATATTTTTTAGGTCTAATTGTATTCAATTCTTGGTAATCTCTCGAGTTAAATATTTAGTTTCTGATTTATTTTTCAGTTAGTACTTGCCTCTTTGTTATATAGCTTTGTTAATGCACAATCAATATTCCATATTTTTTCTACTATTTCTCTGTTAATCGCTTTAAAGAATTATAAAATACCATTCAAATTATCATAGAAACAGAAAGCATTAATTTAGTTGTAACATGTAGCTGCGAAGCAAACAACTGACTATAACTAATCTAATAATCATTATGGAACATACGAGGGTGAAACAAATATTAACTGGACTTGTCTTATTGATACTCCGTAGGTGGAGTGAGCAACGTGACGTCTTGATATATGTCAGGTGGAGGAGTAAACCGGTTCAGCTCGTCAGAGCAGATTAACTGTTAGTAGCATTATGTCTGAAATGTCTGAACAAGAGGTGCACACATCTGTTGGGCAACGCATTATTATAAGATTTTTGTCACGAAGGGCGTAAACCTGCCGATGTTTTGCATTGACTAACTGCACAGTTCTCTGAAAAAACACTTTCAAGGACCCAAGTCTACAACTGGCACAAACAATTTTCCAATGGCTGAGAGTCAGTGCAAAATGAGACCCGTGCATATAGACCATGGATAAGTATCAGTGAGATGAGTATTCTTGCGATCCGTGAGATGATTAGAGGAGACCACCACCTTACTACATTGTAAATTGTTTCACACATCGGAATATCATATGGGAGTGCCCAATCAATCATTTTTGGGTTATTTGGGTTACCGAAATGTGTCGGTAAGGTGGGTTCCTTGCCTCTTAATGGAAGATCAGAAAGCAAACTGTCTTGCCATGTGTGAAAACTTTTGGCATGATATTGAAGAGAGGGGTATGGTTTATTGAGGCATATTGTAATCTGTAATGAGACATGGGTGTATCATTACATGCCAGAGTCTAAGAAGGATAATATGGAGTGGCAAAAACCTGGACAGGCGGCACCATAGAAAACCAAAACCTATTTTTCTGCTGGGATAGTTCTTTCAATGATTTTTTGTGATTGCAGAGACATATTGCTCGTTGATTTTTTATATGAATGGGGTATAGTTAATGCTGCTTGACGAAGTGAAACTGGCCTATCGACAAAAAAGGCGAGACATGACCATTCAAAGTGCGATTATGCTCCATGACAACAGCTGCATTAACCCAAGAAAAATTGGATAAAATTCATTCGAAAACACTGGAACATCTGCCCTACAGTACCGATCTGTTGCCATGTGTCAACCACATGTTTGGGCTACTCAAATAAGGTCTGGGAGGTCATCACTTTGACGACGATGAAGATGTCGAAATGTTCGTGCGCAATCGGTTACAAACGTGACTAGATTCATTCTTTGATGATGGAATTAATAATGGAATTAACTTAATTCCATCACCTTAATAACGATTTAGTTCGAAAAATGTTTGAATAAAAAAGGAGATTATATATTAAAATGTATTAGGAATATTATTTACTGTGCCAATAAATATTCTAAAACAAAAGTTAATATTTGATTTACCCTTATACAATACTTTAAAAAAATGTTCCAAAAAAATTGTACTACAGAAAAATCAAAGCAAATCTGGCTGACTTATGCCAATCCAAATGTTACTAATTGACCCGCATCGCAATTTTAAAAGGCAGCTAGGATTCATTTTCTAGTAGTGAAATGTGGACGAATTTGACCTTTGATCCTTAAAACTGTTTGTGTCAGCATGTATCACTCCTATTGTATCGAATTACACATTGCAAAAATATTAATCAAAGTCTATCTCAAACTATAGTGCAATTCAACATTTCTACACAAAACCTGCACTAGAGGAGTGGGCTTCTGAAAACTTTTGTTATCAAAGAAGGTTTCATCAGAAGTGTTGGCTGTTTTTAAACTCAAACACGTCCATAGAAAAATCCAGGTTTATGGGTGTCATATTTGTTGTGTACATAGAATTTCACATAAGTAGAGTATTTCATTATATACACACATATTTATATATATATATATCTATATATAAATATACATATATATGTGTATATATATATATATATATATATATATATATATATATATATATATATACATGTATAAATATGTTTATAAGAGCTATATCTAAATTAATTGCAAGGAAGCTTTTTAAAAATGGTAATTAAATAAGCAAATTTGACTATTTGTCTCCTAGTACGCAACTGACTATATCTTTAGCAGCTGATAAAATTAACTCTTCAGCAATATTGATGTATTTCTGGTATTTGTGATTTTTATGTCGTAAGAAAAGATGCATAGAAACAGTCAGAGTTAATGGAAAGGTATTCTTCGTAGAATTTTTGAAGAACCCAATTTTTTTTTTTTCAAATAAAAAATCTAAAGGATTATTAATGTATATACTTTGTCTCCAAATGTCTTCGCAGCAGTAATGGCTTAATCAAGCTGTTTGCGAGAACTTCTGGGCATGTTACACATTGTGACTCTGGATATTGAAATCCATCTTCCCATGTAATTTCAATTTTCAGATAGTCTTCATTATATTTCTTGTTTTTGCTGATGAAATTATATTTTTTCTGGTTTCTGCAGAAGTTTTGGTTGAAACTGAACTTTCAGCAGACAAAATTTGCGTAGACAAAGTTTTAACAGTTTGCGGACTGGATGATTATGTTTTAGTTTCTGGACATTTTGCTTACAAATATTCATGTTTAGAACTCTTATTTGATGGAATTTACTTGATTACTTTATTTGCTGGCTGCCTGAAATACGTGCCAATTATTCTTTTTTTTTTCACAAACAAGTAAAACAAGGAATGCTTGCATATGTAACAAACACAATTAGTGTGGGCCTGCTGGTGAAAAGAATCGCTGCAACCTCCCTACTGTGTGAACCATGTCGCAGCTCTAAATGTGTGAGTGCGAGTACTACATAAGTAATGGTCTTGTGTTTCATACACACAAGTCAGTCAATCAGCATTTTTTTCTTTGTTCCACTATCAGAGAAAAGGTACCCAGGAAAGAATTTCTTGGGTAAACTCTCTTAAAATGAAACTATTAAAATGTTTTAGAGGGACTATAAAAATGTTTAGGGGAATATAGCCACATATTAATAATTTTTCATTTCATTTTGCGTCTCTTATTATCTTCCTTTTTTTTCATTTAACAAAAAAGAAAAATATTATGGAAGGATATCAAAGAAGGAAAACAAGACAAATCGCGGAAGGGAAGAAAAACAAAATATAAAAGGGAACAAGAAAAGAAAAACAATTGTTATTATCCGCTATTATTTTGCCCAACAAAATATATTTTCTTATATCATACAAGAGTTTGTTTCTAAATTTTTAATGAGAGTATACCATTTTATATGTTTTACAATAGTGAAGTTTGTGTGTTAAAATATTTTCTAAAAAGATGGCGAAGTAGACAAATCACAGTTTCACAACATGAATTCAAATGATTACAAAATGAATTTAAAATAATGAAATAAAGGATAACGATTCCTAATAGTTTTGCAGTAAAGACTCGAATGTTGTTAAGTGGAAAACATGCAATTATATGTTTAATGAAAAGACATAACTCACAAAAATGACTCGTTACTAATGACTGGTTTTCTAAAGGAACGTCTCTTAACTATTATGCAATAAGTATTTACAATTATTTAAATTTATTAGTAAAAATTAATTTGCAAACATTTTGTTTTCTTAGAAAACTGGAACAAATAGAAATGCAAAAATAAAAAAATTGCAATAAAAGCAATCATGCTTTACAAAAAAAATATAAGTGTATTGTTTACCCAGCAAAGTACGCCCACATGTTGTGCCAGCTCAAACGTATTAGCATTCACATAGACAAATTATAATTTATTTACGTAAACACATATAACATTTGTTTCATTTGCATTTGAACGTTTTTAATTCAAGTATAATTTATTACTCTTCACTTATTATCAAATTAGGTTTAGGTGTACTATTGTACTATTGTACTTCTTCCCATTTATCACAGTAGTACAAGGGCTTTCACAGTTTATCTGTCGTCGTTTTAATTTTATTGGATTTTTATCTTTCAAAATATGAGCAAATTGTAGAAACAATGTATATACGGTGATGTGTCCATGAATGAACAATATTAGGATAAGCCATTTACCCAAAACCGTTGTAGAAGGGCTCGTCTTTATCCCATCAATTTGATCATGTAAAAAAACCATTAACCTCGAGCTCAAGAGTCTAAACGATTAATACAATAAACTATTTACAAATGAACAGATTTCTAAAAGAACATATATTGTAATTTTTATTTTCCCAATGGGTAATATTAAATTTGTAAATTATTTATTAGTTTTTTATAAAATGGAAGTTTACATCAAACTATATAAAAAAAGACGAGAGACTAAGGGACAACCAAATTTAAGTAAACGCAAATGTGTTTCTGTCATTACGAGTTACTTTTATCTTATTTGCATAAAAAAATTATTGATCTTAATCATTTTATTTTGGATCCAATAGCCTACATGATCTGACCGGCTATACTAATTTAATTATACCCCATTCAATAATGTTATTTGGACACTTGTTAAATTAAAAACTTGAAACATGTAAGTTTTTATTTAATTACTGCAAAAAATTAGAACAAATACAGATGTTAAATATATCTTTATTTCATCGTTTCTCGAGGTAAATCATTGGAGTAGCACTTGAACACAGTTGTGCAAGGTTTGAATCTTGAAATGAATCCTTAATTTTTTTAAAGAAATTTAATATGAAAGAATTCTTATATAATAGTTTATATTCAGATATCAAATATAGCTGAGGAAAACAAAAATATACATAATTTTTTAATCACTCGAGAAGTGATTGATAACATTGGTTGCATGCGAGTCTTGCTGGCATATAGACATGGCACTCTGTTTGGGTACAGCCGTAACTCTATATACCATAATCTCAATTATTTTGATTGGGTGATGATTTGATCAAAATACACTTTACATGTGAATTTTGTTTTAATTTTAAATTAAACTATTTACTGTATTTTATAACATTGTACATTTTAAATGAAATTAAAGAAAGAGATAGTGCAATTTCTCTTCATGTTATTGGTTTTATTTTGTACTTTTTCTATTTGTGCCGATGAAAAATAAAAGTTTTTCAAGGTTTTACAGTTTGACAAAAAATTATATTCAAAATGTACTTTTGAAACCTAGCATAGGATCATAATGGTTTCTTTGTTTTATCATTTTTGGTATAAAACTTCGAGAATTTTTTGGTATAAACTAAAGAGATCTTAGTTGTATCCTTAAACACTATAAATTCAATTATTTGTGGAGGGTATAAACACCTACAAGATGAAAATTATGATTATTCTCAAAATAATGTAATGATTTATTCTGAAATATCTTTCTAAGTTAATATCATTATAGAGTTTAGAATCATTATTTTCCATAAGTTTATTATTTTGGCCATTACTGATGTACATATGTTATTTTCTGTACTGATGAACATATCTTATTTTCTGTACTGATGTACATATCTTATTTAATATATACTATTAATTCAAGGTAATAATCTCATTACCAGTGAGGAAAAAAAAAGAAATACTTCAAAGTTTTCTTTACATAAATTAAAATTTAAAAAATTACGTGAATACTTCATTATATTACTGTTGCCATTAAGACTTGATAAAGTTGTACCAATTATATAAAGAAATAGCCTAAAGTCCTAGAAATAAAAAACCGCTACTTTAGCTAACCAGTGTTACCATCTTAGCTTCCCATGTTGAGAATAAAAGAGCTTTGGTCTTAGCACAGATGACTTATTATCACAGTAAGGCATTTTTATGTTCTCTCATCCGTTTAACACATTGGAATGTTGTCAAGTTTGTGACAACTTCTTTTTCAATAACTTTTTAAAGAAGTTTTGATGACCAGGTGTCAGCATTTAGATGGACTCAGTAACTCACAGTGCTCCTTCATGTCATATACGTATGTCTTTTGTGCTTTGTAATTTTTTCTGATACCTTATTATGATCACTTGGTTAAATTCCTGGACACTAACCTGGCTGTTTTTTAATGCAACCCAAAAATATTAATTTAATTTTTAGTGAAGGTTCTTAAATAAAAATATATGTAATTATTCCATCATGCATTTGTTGCAAGCAAAGTTTTTTCAATAGTTGCAACCCAGTTACAGATTATAGATAAGGATCATATTTTTTTAATGGATTTTTGTTGAAGATAATCTGTTCCTCAGGAGTTATATAGTGAAAATTGCTCATGTTGACGAGGTGATATTGCATAATTAATTGTTATAAAGTTTATTTACGAAGAGTACTCCACTCTGGTTCTCAATCAATCTGAACACGGCGGATTTTGCAAATTTAATAAATTTATTATTGGACATAATAATTTGTTTATCATTTGATCATTCATAATTGTAATTTGAATTGATAAATCAAATACGTATGATATCATTTTTCTAACTTAAATAATTCATTGCATGACTCATAATTAACACAACCAAAGTGACCATTAAAATAAAATTAATTATTGCGCTTGTTACGAATCCACAATAGTTTACGCATACACATAGTTAATGTGCACATTAAAAAGAACACTTTTCAAGTTACAATAAATGTTAAATGCAATAAATGTGTCATCTGAGTTTGCAATACTTAAATAGTTTCAAAAGCTTATGCCCTCATATTTTTCTGTTGAGACAAGCATTTAAATAAACATTCACCAGGAGATTCCTGGACGAATCATATGCTCAGCCAGCATCTATGCTCAGTCCGGTGGAATGAAAATGTGCTATTTCTATGCTTTTTTATAATTTATCATAATGTGAAAGTGCCTTAAATTTATCAAAGCAATTTTTATGAGTCATCAAGTCTATAGTTTATAGTGGTGTATTGGTGGTATACATTTTATGATTGAAGATAAAATTACAGTATAGAAAACTGTGGTTACAGCGTACACTCTAGGCGGTGATTAAAATTATGAAATACAACTGATTAATTACAGAAATACAACTAACCTAAATCTGTTTAACAATCGTATTTATATATACTGAAAACAGGCCAGTGAACATATTAACGAGCAACTTATTATCAAAGATAGATTTTAGACATGATTTATAAAGTATGTCTCACATTTTGTTTAACATCATATCTGTTTACAGAAATGGATTTTATACCGATTATGGTTATTGTGGATATTCCAATCCGTATCGAAAATTTATTTAGAGAAACTTAATAATTTTTTCTCTTAATTTAATTTATACTGTTTGACAACACATTATATAAAGAAAAAGGTAACAATGATATATTATAATTATTTTTTATTACATAATTTTACATAATTTATGGAACAATTTGGTTTACATTTTACAGTAAACAAGCTGAAATGGAAATGAGAAACAATAAAAATATGGATATAACATTTAAAGTAAGCATATACGAAACAAGGAGACAAGTAAACAGCACTATATAATTTTTAGCCAAACATTAAAATGTGTAAAATTGATAACAAATTTAATTGTAATTTTTAAGTTAAGACAGATCATCGACATTAATGAATTGAATTAGAACAACAGAATAACTCATAATGAAACCCAGAAAATGGAGCAGCAATGAAGCTCGCAGGTTGAAAGACTTAAATATTTGGAACTGGCTCAGTTTGCCTGCTTCTATCAGGTTTTCAATAAGCTTCATGTGATGTCGTACAACGAATGCTGAAAAAAGCAAACGGTATAACCTCATATTAAGGTAATGTTTTAATGAATCGAAGAAATAGTTTCTCGGTTCCGAGTTTCACATATACTATTAAATGTTGAATAAAAGGGAAACTGGTCCATTTTCAAAAAAAACTAACAATGGTTACCAACTTAGTCCTGAATTAAAATCAGTGCTTATGAAAATATCAAGCTTATGACGCTTTTACGAAAGTATTAACTAAAATAGAATAAATTAAAAATGGTTAAATATTTCATGAAATTACATCCTATTTACAACAAAATTATATTCTGAAGTATTGGTTTATAAATATAGAGATACATGCTTCATAGACGTATATAGACATAAATCAATGTAACAATAAATTATTTTCTCATACGCTAATACTTTATTTGCTGTTATAAACTGGATGATTTCCTAAATTTTAGTGATCAATAGCAGCTGTGAGGAATGAAAAACAGTCTGACAGATATAATGTAATACATATATAATCATAAATGAGTATGTCATATTAAGTTTTAAGATGAGTTCATTATGTGTGCAGTTCTTTAAGAGCATGATAAATTAACAACAGTCGCCTAATGGGTATCTTGGTCGGTTGAGAGGAGGAATGGATTTAAGGCACACATCAGAGTTACATTCTAACGCAATTGCGTTACGGCTTTTTTTATTTTATAAATATAGATAAGTATAAAGTAAATCATATAATCAGCTGTCGATATATAGTATCTCTGCAGATAACATAGTCTGAGCAGAAAAGTGGACAGGGTTTCAAACTAAATTTTGTAATCGCGCACATTTCAAAAACTCTTGTCGGCCATCTTGTAACTTGGAAGTTTTGTTAGTCCAACTAAATTTAAAAGTGCAAGCCAATCAACATTAATTAAGGTGTTCAACATATTTTATTATATTTGATTATATATATATACTTCCTAATTCTAAGGGTGAATTTGATTTTTAATTTTATGTTGTTTACCAGATAATTATTTTGTAATTTACTAATAATGTGTTTACAGAGTAATAATTCAATACTTTTGCAATAAAAGTATTAGGTTGGTACTAAAAAAATATACAAAATTCGCTCAAAACATAAAATGTTAACCCGAGCATGAGACGCGATATTCTATTCTTATTATGGGAAAATATGCATTTACTGCAAATTAAATATAGATGAGAGTGGAAAATAAATTGGAAAAATTTAAATGTACCCATTTATTAGAAAATTTGGTCTAGGGTCTCTGCAAAACCCTGTCTTATTTTATGAGCATCAATTGGATTTGGCCACAAAATTTCCTCTACAAAATAGAAAAAATTCAAAAGAAAACAAAGAATTTGAAATGACTTTTTCATTATTAATTATCCTACTGACATATATGACGGAACACGATGTATAGGAACCAAAGCAGTGGTGGGCATAAATACTCTCAGAGTCGCATTGTTAATAAAAACTATAGATCACAACCAAAACCTGGACTGTGTTTCTAGAAATTTTATAGGTTGGATTTAAGAATTGTATCATCATTTAGAATACCCTTTGGCAACAAATTTAATCGTCAGTGATATGTTATATCATTGTGTCCTTGTGTCTCATGTTTGTCTCATATCTTAAAATGTATAAATTATATTCCACCATAGATATTCATCAACTTCTCTCAAAGTGTTCTGTAATATTACTACTTTTTTTTGCAGCTAATTGCTTTCAATCCCATTTTCAATTTCTTTTTTATAATTTCCATTAAAATGTTCTCTGTGTCATCATTATCTTTATTTGATATTTTAAAATAAATAAATTTTAAAAACAAATATATTTTCAAATTTGGTTATTAAAATATAAAAATGCTATAAGGACTTATCGATCATTAAAAATAAAAAAGCAGATAAATCAATTTAAATTCTAGATTTTAGTCGACATGTATAAGTTTCAAGATATATTGTAAAATGGTATATCTTTACAGTTTAGTAACTTCAATCTGTGGGATGGTTCCTAGATAAAACTGCTAACAATTGGAACTGGAAAATTTCATTGGTCGTTTAGCATTTATAATAAATTACTGCTGCACTGATATGCAGGGTAAGTAATCTTGCAAATAGAATCAATTGATATTTGATTTGTCAGTTCATTCAATTGAAGACAGACATTTTCTCCGCCGATAGCATACATTTTAAATCATTCATAGTTAAATAGTCATTGCGAATCATTTATAGTCACTATGAATTATATATAGTCAGTCTTTTCATAAAATCTCATGTTTTTTTTAAATAAAATCTACCCCCTTCTAAACCAAATCATGTTCTTTAAGTGAACAAAGCCAGTCCTTATGCACTTTACTGATTTTATTAATTATATATAAAAAAATTAAATAATTTTGTTATCTGAGACGGGCTGGTTTATTATTTGTCAACCTAACACTTCTATTATTTTTATAACTACAAAATATATACATGTCTATTCTGGAGGAAAAACAAGTACCTAGTCAAACAGGATTACATCGTTCAAAATGTACATCATTTGAAAATAATTTATCATGAAAAAAGTATTCTCCTTGAATAAGTTAGCCTTTAAAATAAAATGTACCTATTTCAATTATAATACATTTATTAAAGAGTCTAGCCCAACAGGTTTTCAGAAGAGAAAGTTAAAGTTAGAAGAGGCTAAATTACCAAATAGATTTCAGTCAAAGTATTTGATAGAAGGAGAAGCTAGTTGAGAACAAAAAAGTATGAACAAAAGTTAAGAAAGAACAAAAGTAAAGAAACTTAACATTAATCAGCAGATTTACAAATAGAACATGAGGAAATTACTATAACCATACGTGATGGGACTTTTGTAACGAAAAGGTTGTCATTAGATTAGTAGATTTAGGCACTATGGAAGATGAAATTAATGGAAACTCATTTTTCTCCATAAAGCAAGAGAGGAAGCCAGTTTTGTAGAACCTACAACAAGATCACATTCCAAGTGTGCCTTCATTTCATTCAACGATGGTGCTAAATTGCCAATGCCCATATTAAATTACATCCCAATTAAAATCATCAAGCATTACTGTAAAATATGACCGTCAAGAGGGACCTTTTCGTCTTTTGTGAAAGGTTGAGAGGACTTCACAAAGATGGTTCAATACATGTGTGAATGCTCATTATGAGCACTTACTATTTAGTCATATTCATTATTTAAAATATGGAAGAAAAAGTGAATATATTGGAAGAAATATCTGTATATCAGTATCAAGTATACATATTCCCATTTTATGTGGCTTTACATTTTTAATATGTTTAGAATTTTGTAATACTATCTTAGAAGTTAATTGAACTCAGAAATCTTTAGAGATGTCAAAAATTATGTTTGATAGAAAAAAAAACTAAAGGTTCAACATGCTCTTTTAGTTGAAGAAATAAACATTGATTGGTTATCAATGTTGGTACTCAAAAGTGTGATGCAATGGGTATTTATATTGAGAGGGTGGTGGATTAAAATTAAAAAACACATCAGATGACTACTATACAATGCTGCCTTAACATTACAAGTTGAAATAATTTTGATACGTAAATTAATTATTGTAACCAAAAATTATTCAAGTATTGTCAACCCAAATATTGTTACAAAAGTCCTCTGTGATGGAGGAAAGTGTACCACATTTAAAATTGTTCAGTCAAAGTTTGTAATAAAAACTCGAGTCAATTATTTAGAATCCACTACAGAAAATGCATTTATGATGAAACTACTAATGGATTTACAGGTTATGAACAAATGGTGCAAGAATTTAAAATATTTTGTATGAGCCATTAACATGAGTGCATAAGCAGCCTCTTAAAGACAGGGCCCGAGTCACATAGATAGCGCATTGACACCTTTAATATATATTCCTTAATTATAAAATTATTTATCCTCTTGTTTTTCTTTAGCTTTTGAATAAGCTATTTGAAATATGAAATAATTAAAAATTAGATGAAATCAACTGCGACAGAAGGCAAATTAATAAAATTGGCAACTCAATTCAAAGAATAATAATCAAATATACTATTTAATATTGTTTTCTGTACTATCTCCATTTTGCTCTATTTCGATAAATTGGTAAATAGTATATATAAATATTTTTTCTTAAAAACAAGTCATATAATTACACACCCCGTACAATGATTGCTTAATTGATTGATATGCCAGCACTCTTCATCTTCACTAACAAAATGAATTACGTAACCGAGAAATCAGGAGGTGATTTTAAATTAAAGATTTTCTGTAAAATTTGTATGAAATTCTGCCAACATCTCCATTTTTAGGTGCGAACTGAAATGATTTGGGTAATCTATAAAGTAACTGACAGATAGAGCTGGCCTGCATGAGAAGGAAAATAACAAAATTTCTTTACAAATTGCTAGGGTTGGGAGTTAGTCTTGGACAAACTCAGGAGGTATGATATTGGTGTTTGATCATTATTTTAAGGAGGTTATGACATTTCGTACAACGCATATAAAATATATTGTCATTATGACATTAAATGGAGTTTTAAAAAATCTAATGAATGTAAACATTAATCTGTGCAAAGAAATGTAATTAAATTTTAACTATTAATTTCTTCATTAAGCATTCTGTTGTTGCATTGTTGTTAATGATAATATTATATAACACAAAGCATATTGCAAATAGACTTCTATAACCTATATATGGCTTATATATATATATATATATATATATATATATATATATATATATATATATATATATATATATATATATATATATATATATATATATATATATATGTACATATATATATATATACGTATATATAAATTCCATATAATATAATAATAAATTTATACGGAATGCTCTCTTCATGGCAAATGGAAAATAATATTCTATCAAATACTAAATTTAATTCTTGGTCATCTTCAATGATGATACATATAAAATTATGGTCAGAAGATCATTTCCTAATAATGGAAACATGGAATATATGAATATGTCATGCATATAAATATCAATATTATATTCTTTAATACATTGATAATTCTGAAATCAACAAAGACAATTATTACAATACACAATCACCACAACATTCACGTTGGAATGAATTAACTACCCAACACAGGAGAGCTCGAACACTCAGTTCATTGCTAGGGGTGTTGGGAGGTTGAAATCCTCGAGTGTTGGAGGTTGTGGTCAGATGACAAAGTTAATAAATTGAAATGCCAACTATCGATCTAAACTCACACATTTACTGAAATACTATTTAATGTAAGTGTAATGAAGTTTCATAGAAATTGAGATAAAAAATTCTTTTGTGTGACTTCACCCGTTATTATCCTGTAGAATTATAACAAAATATATAATCTACATTGCCTACTTAGCTTTGAGTTAAGTTAATGATAGATTATTGATTATCTATCTATTTATACATGACAATACATTTATTGATAATCTATCCGTCTGTGCTTGGTCAGATTGCTATTGTGCTCTATTTCCACACAAAACTTTAATCCTATATTTATACACATGACCCATTACAATATCAATTTTCAAGTTATCTTATCAGATAAAATAATTATTGGACTCGAAAAAAGCAAGTTGGCCTCTATATGCGAAATATTTAGAGACTAATGTGTAATTTAAAATATTATTCAGACAATAAGTATTTATTTTATATAAACATAGTATTGACATTCAAAAAAGTCAATTGTAAATAAAAATAGTTCACTTACGCAATTCATCGTCGACTTGCATTGACGTTAAATGAGATTTTGTTGTTTCTATCTGCAAGTACATATTCTCACACATGAGACACATTGTCATCAACGATGTAACGTCATGGAAGGGCCGTAACATGCAAATTATGTAAAGTAACATGTCTCCACTCTGAAATATTGTCTTTATTAATGAATGTGGGATAAAAAGAATATTATTTTATATAGAGTTTATATTCAGTCAAAATTGATTTCATAACGTTGTGGGCAATTTTGGACAGACATTTTTCAAGTCTATTGCAGCTTACTGATAAATAATCATTCAAGTGTTTATCTTCCTTTTCTATATTTACAATACTATTATTAATTACAAAATTTCAGCCAAATACATTATGAAAATTAAAATACATCACTTCGTCATATATTAAAGAATTGCTTAATCTATTTGTTTGTAACTTTCAATGATGGAATTCATTATTTCTAAGGATGGTCACAGGCTATAAAACTGTATAATGTTGTCGACACGCATATAGCAATTATTCAACAAATATTCTGCAAGTGACAGAAAAACCACAAACCACCTAAATTATTTATTTTAATTTAGGTAATACCAAAGTAAAAAGTAATACATGGAACTATTGTAGCAATTAATTTTTTCCAAAAAATTTCAGAACAAGATTAGTCATGGTCACAGTTTATAATGGTACTAAATAAAATTAATACAACCTGGTTTACTCACTGCTGGGTGTAAATCTCTTTACACGAATTTATGTTGGGTTCCTTTCATCCATAACAAATTTGTAATAGTTTTGAATAATTGTATATATTAATTGAGAAAACCCACAAAATTGTTTTAAAATGTTTTACTGAGTGTACCATTGCTTTTCCTCAGAAGCATATTCTTTATTGTATGGAGAATTTGTTAGTTTATAAAACAAGTTTTAGTCCTAAATCCTGTTTTCCGTATTACCATTATCCTTTTATTTTTATGGCTTTGTAGTTTATTAACCTTTTAATTGCAAGTTAGTCAATATATGTGTTGTTAATACTCACATTATACTTAAAATTTTCAAGATACAAATATATGTTAAATAGAATGCCAGAAAACATCAGAGTGAGTGACATGAATATCTGAAAAATGAAGTTAAAATTAGTTCATAATAATAATTTGTATGATGTTTTTGAAAGTGTTTAGTCAAAGTTAAAATAATATTATGAAGCTTTAAGTAAAACATTCAATACAAACCTGAAATTCAAACATTTTGTTTAACTAGGGGCATAGGTCTAACAAGCGAATGTAGAATTGAGATAGATGATGAATGGAATTTTCGTTAAGAGGCAATGCAAATGTAAAATGATTGTTTGAATTGGGATTATGTTGTGGACTCCCAAATACAGCATCGACAGATGTGACCATGTTTCCTTCATTTTTACGTTCAAAGAAAACATTCAACATTTCCACACGTTTTATTATACTAAATAAAACCAAACAAAATAGTATTACTTCTAGATCAAAAATAATGACAGCAATAATATTGTGTACAGCATAAATGTATGAAATTGGACCAAATTTTATACTTCCAGCTACAAGATAAATACTGGCATAGAGACTGTAATAGGGTATGAGAAGACCAATAAATATGAGGTTTCTACATTTATCCTTTCTCAACAAATTTCTTCTATGCTCTGACTCGAAAAGATAATCTATTTCTTGAATTTTCAGAATCAACCCTTCAAATACATTTCTGTCAAAAGTTATTTCAATAAAAAATAGATACAGGGCATAAATTATTTGAAGTGCCACGAATCCAATGTAGATGCAGGCTTGAGTTGAAGTCAAATTGCTATGGGTAAATATCAAAATGGCAACAGCAACTGACAGTACGACCAATGTTCCGATTATTAACAAACTGTATAATTTTCGACACCACAATGTACACCTGGTGGGAACTCGGTTAACAGTTTTTCTGTAAACACCAAACACTCGCTGACACACTAAAATAGGCCAAAGCGTATCTTCAATCGATTCTATACTCATGTTGTTTCTAGTGAAATATTTGTATTCAACCTAAGTTCCAGCACGAGTCGTTTATTGAGCGTTCGAGAAACAAGTGACGGTTTGCCCTTTAAATGTCTTTTGAATTAACATCCATTGTTATTTTATCACCTCGTGGAATCTACAGAGTGCTTAATAGGCAACAAAACATGACATTGGTTGTGTTTACCTGGGAAATTTATCAATCTTTCGATCTAGACCTTTTATATTTTACTCACAAAAATATTTGTAAATTCCTTTGAGCTCTTGACAGTGGGAAAATAATGGTAATTGCTTAATGTAAATATTTTAATACTAAATGGTTTTTTATCTTGTGCCATACGTCACATTATAAATTATTATTGTTTTTTGGTATAAATACGGACAAATTACAGACTTACATTTTTTGCTTGTACACCACAAAAAATAATAAAAAAACAAAGGAAATGATTACATAATTAAACCAACACAAAACAGCATCTCCCTAAACAAAATGCTCCACGCATTACCTTTTCAACGGGAACATTCTCTTTATTCAAGCAAATTTTGATATGGCATTTGTACCACAATTTGCAGTTTTTCCAACAACATACAGGTACCTTGCAGCATTAGTGTGGGAAGTGCTCAAATCTTATCTTTCATTATGAGGGGAAATTATTTTCATTTTAATCACTGCATGTGCAAAGGATTTGCAAGTTTATTTTATGACCCCTCTATATAGCCAGTTGACCAATATTAAGCACGGAAGAATTTCAATTTTTAAATTTTTTTAAGAATTTCACAAATATCTATATTTTGTTTTCCTTATAATTTTTTATTTTCCAGGAACTAATTTAACAAATCCATACTTGCCATATGCTGATTATAGTTATTCTCTATTTAGGGACAACCCACCTTTATAAACTTTATGTTTCTTCTCACTCTGACTCATTCAATACAACTTATATTAAGTTTATGTTATGCTTCTATTCCAAATATATTTCAAAACCGGACGTAAACACTCGACGGTACCAAAGTGTAAGCAGTGTATAGCACCATTTATGGCATTTGTTTTGTGCTGCAGTACAATGTTGCAAGTCTTGGTAACAGACTTTTGTTCATCTATCGCTTTCAAACATACCTTGGAATTTTTTTTCCTAGTATTTCCTAACTTTAAGTAAGGGACTGTGTCCTTGGATTCACAATTAACTATTCAATATCTCATTTGAATAAGACTTCCTTCAGCATGATCTGAAATAAGGTTTGACAAATCCACAACATTCAAAGAAAGGGGTTTTCAGTATCTAAACACAAAATAAATTGACTTGCTGGCTGCTAGTATACACTTTCCAAAATAACATTTTTTATTTTTCAAACTAGAAACTCTTTATGAATATCTTTTATTTCTCACCTATACATACAGCACCAAAACAAAACAAATTTTGAACCAGTTTCTCTTACAAAGCATCAAGGTTGCTATCTAATGCGTTTCTGTTGTATTAATGAATTAATTTATTAGTTCCCTCTCCTATGATTAAAATTAGATATCACTGCCTATTTATATTCCAGCACAGCAGGCCAGTAGAGTGAAACATAATGCATTGAATGCAATGCAGGATTAAGTTCTGTTTACATCCTCCTTTTAAAATTCTTGCAAAGGTAAAGTATACACCACAACATGTCGACAGCCGTATGTGTGGTACTACTTCTTAATTTGCCACATTGTGCAAATTTTTTTTGTTGCGCTTCTGGAATTTGTATTATTTTTTTATTAGAATAAAAGTTAACTACCCACCATTACTATATGTTTTAAACTTCAGCTCGGCGCTTTACATTTTCAAGTTTGTTATTGATTTTTTGCTAAAACAAAATCTGTTTTTTTAAATCCCATGTTTTTTTATATAATGTAATAATAATGATATGGAAGGCTAAAGGGAAAAACTTTCTTTAGCCTCTGAATTTTTAATAAGGCATATTGAAAGAAATAGGGCTGTAACGTGTGATTTTTAAATTGTATTTATCCATTTGGGAGCCAGAAACAAAAATAAAGCTCTTAAGTGAAAAATAACTTTCGTTAATATTTTCAATACAAATGAATTCCTCAATCTAATAAACTGTTTTGTACATATCGAATATATTTAGCGTTAATTTTGTAGAAATTCATTATAATTTAATTTTTATTAAAAACTAAATGAAACTATATTATGTAGTATTATTTCTACTTTATTAAATTCTTTACCACAACCTAGATTTTGTTGTATTACGACATCGTCAGGTGAGCAATTTGTCAAGATAAAGAATTTTTACAAATTGCCCCTCTGAAGATGTTGTCAAACAAGGAAACCTAGGTGGAGTTATAAGAATTAGTAAGAATTTAAATAAAGTAGAAATAATACTACATGTTGTAGATTCATTTAGTTTTCAATAAAAATTTAATTATTCCACACAATCGCAAACATCAATAAAACAAACTATCCAGATGCTCAAAGGTTATGTTTTGCTTCTTAATAAATGAAATAAAATCACAAAGAGATTAAAGATTAAAATGTTCCAAGACCTATTTAAAAGGCATCAAAATAACATTTAATGATCCTCAAACAAAGGTTAAGTCATAAGACAAATCAATTAGGTGCTGCATTACTGCAATTACTTTCTCAATAAACTCTCAAAAGAGGTCTATGGTTATGAATGAAAATTTTATGCTATATTGAGTATTACGAGGGGGCGTTTTTAAGTTTGCGGAATAGAAAAGTAGGTTATTAGTAAAGGTGATTATCGGAATGATAGCTAGTTAAGTAACTCATAATTAGTATAAATATCAAGTTTTATCATAATCAGATCATTAGTCTTTGAACTATCATCGAACAAACAACTCAATCTGGAAGAAAGTCTGAACTATGGAAAAAATCAAGTACCACGCCGCCCAAGTTGGTAAGGATACCAAGCAAGGAAAGTCAGTTCAAACCATACTGAAAGAGATGGCATCCATTTACGGGGACTCTTGCCCGGGTAAAACCATGGTTTACAAGTGGCATAGTCTCATTAAACAGGGTAGAGACTCACTTGAAGGCAACCCACGCCCTGGTCGGCCGATCGAAATTACTACTCCGGAAATTATTGAAAAAGTTGAAAAATTAGTTTTGGAAGATGCCAGACTAAAGAAGAAACAGTTTGCAGAAATGGTTGGAGTATCGGATACAATAATCTTTTTTAATTTAAAATTCTCCATGATCATCTTGGCATGATAAATGTCAACGCAAAATGGGTGCCGAGAATACTCACACCGCCTCAAAAACAACGCTGCGTGGAGTGTTCTCGCGTGTTTTTTGACCTCTGTAATGAAGACAGGGATGGACTATTGAGTCGAATTGTTACTGGAGACGAAACTTGGGTTCATCATTATAAACCTGAGTCCAAACAAGACTCAATGCAATGGCACAAAAAAAGCACACCACCACACATGAAGTTTAAGTTGTCACAGTCGGCTGGAAAAATCATGGCGAGAGTCTTTTGGGAAGGGATCCTGTTGACGGATTATAAAGATAAAGGTGTTTTCATAACCGGAGAATACTATGAGTTAATTCTAGAGAGGTTGAAAGAAGCAATCAAGAAAAAAGAAGTGGAAAATTGGCCAAAGGTGTCCTGCTTTTGCACGACAACGCGCCCGTTCACACAAGCCGTATTGTACTGGCTGGCCTGCACAAAGTGGGCTTCGATATTTTGGAACACCACTCCCAGTGATTATTATTTGTTCCCAAACCTTAAAAAAGAACTTTGTGGAAAGAAGTTATGAAGCGATTAAGAAGTGAAGGACGCAGTTTCAGCTTATTTTTCGGGCACAGAGGAAACATTTTTTTATGAAGGTATACATAAGCTAATTGAAATATCTGAAAAAGGTGAATATGTTGAAAAAGAAAAATAATTTTGTGTTGTTATTCTCACTCCTTATCCTCCAATCCGTGAACTTAAAAACGTCCCCTCTTGCATGTGACTTGACACTGGTAGACTGACTATTATAAAACTAGTCACGAACTAGGAAGAAAAGTTCCATAAAAAAGACAACATTGAGGCACTCCAGCTTCTGGACTCCAAAAACCAAAAAAGATGACTCAAGGGATCAAGTTCCTTATGTTAGTGCAGTGAAGTAATATATCCACAAAAACAGAGTGAGTAATCAAATAATAAGCGATATAGCTAATAGAAAACTCTGGACTATTACTAAATAAGGTTTTAGGCTAAGATACCCATATTAAATTAGGTTAGAAACAAATTACTCCTTGTTCAAATTTATAAAAAGATTTTAATAAAAAATTTATTGTTGGTAGTCATGAGACTAGTATATTTACATTTTTAGTGAAAAAAAGTTTTCCTTTTATTTAGTGTCAAATATTATTTGAAATATTTACTTTTTTTATAGTAATATAATTGTAGTGTTTGTAGTAAAATTGGTGACTTAGCCTGTTTTCATATTAGCATAATTTTTGTTTTCAGGTAAAGTTAACGCCAAAAAGACCCGTGTCGTCCTATTGATAAAGAAATAATTCAACTGAGCCATAGATGTCGCAGCCACCATTGTCGCCAAGAAAAAAGAAACTTGTCTTTAAATTAAACAAGTCACAAGAAAAATGAAATAATAAGCAGCAGTACATCAGGATGAAGGGAAAAAATTATAACATTGCAGTCGGTGCTTGAAGAATTTAAAAAATGCAAAAGTTTTCAGGGTCACTTAAATGACCATACTACATCATGCAGTAATGAAACAATGCAATATTTAGTAGATAGGTTAAATATAAAAAAAAATTAAAATAGCCCATTCCAGTGAATACAAAGAAGAGCTTAAAAAATTTGAACTAACTCAGAGAGCGAGGTGACTAATTATATCCGTGAAAAGTTTGATTGTTGTTACTCATATAAACATACTTAGGAAATTATATCCGAGAGTCAATTGCGAACCAGGTTTCACAGTTGAATCATTCAATACAATAAAGGAAATTGCTAAAAAAAGAATCATTTTTTTGCATTAATTTTGATGAAATAACCGTTAGGGAATGTACTGAATTTATGGGCAATACACATCTTGCCATATTATTATAGGCAATGATTTGCATGGAGACGATTTAGCAATTACAAAACAAGTTCTAGTTTGGTTCCTTTCCAGGAAGGAGTTTCACAGCTTCGCAAAGGGCAAATTTATTAAAAATTTGCTTTGATTTACTTATTGTGACTGCATGTCTAGTGATTTCAATTATATTTGACGGAATCTCTCCAAAACTGAAATATATCTACTGGGCTTAAAATTAAATAGCAAACCAAATAATCCATACTTCACAGACAAAGCCAAAAAATATTATATTTTACTCGATCTGTGTCACTTATTAAAACTTGTGAGAAATATGTTTGGTGTCAAAAAAGTTTTAATAGTTGAAAATGGTAGAAAAATATATCTTTATCACGCAATTATACAACACACAAATGAAGGAAGACCTAAAATATTGAGACAAAATTATATTTAGGCATATTAATAATTTCAAACAATTAGTTCCTAAGTCCGTTGCTACAGCCATTCAGTACTGCCATGATTTTCTGAACTTATCACAATTTGGAAATTCAGATGCTATGCAATTAGTTTCCTCGTTAATAACACATTTGCTATTTTAATTTCAGGAAATGTCTTTCCGCTGATTTTAAAAAAATTTTGGGCCCTACTAAAAACAAGTAGTTTTTGACAAAAAACCTTTCAAGCATACAAATATTTTAGAAATTTAAAATTTGCAAATGGTGCTGTTATCATAAACTCTATGTTTGGGTTGGGCTGAGTTCTTAACCCTCAACTGGCCGGGTGGTTTTTTTGTAACATAACGGGCCGGGCGCGGTCACCGTGACCGCATGTACTTAAAGTATAATATTTTTATGATATTATAATAATAATAAATAAATAAAAATACTCAGTGTTACTGATAGTGTTTACTTTTAATTAGGAAAGAAAAATTAACAAAATATAACTTCTATTAATGCTAAATAAAAAAAAAACATTACTCAAACGCCAAAACGAAACAAAATCTCTAAACTTCTGTATAAATTCCTTAAAAAAAAAATTCTAACTAATTTTTTGAAAAAAAAATTGGTTTTGTTGTCTTAAGATCTCATATAACATAGAGAAAATAAAAAAATAACTTAAAAGATATTGTTAATGACAAATTGACAACCGTCAATCATGGTCTTGTTTCGCGACAATTGCGGCATATCTTTTGGCTACATTCGATACATATCGGCTTTCTACAACAAAAACATACATCATAGGTCTTTCGTTTTTTTTTGGGATCACAAGTATAGCATGTTTTTCTAGTTTCCAGCTTTTCTTCTACCTCGGGTATAGGTTCTTCTATGTTTAGTACTCTTCTTATAGTTAAGCGAAGCTGTCGAGTTAGATGTTGATTACTTGCTCGCCTATGTAAATGCGGTTTGACAAGACATAATGCGAGATCTTTCATAAACTGAAGCCTTTTAATCTTATCCTCTCGCACTGAGTTATAAACTATAAATGCAATAGAGCTCGCAATATCCAGCAAACGATAAAAAATTGTCATCGGCCCTCTACGAGTACGTCGGTCAGTGCTATAGTTTGAACATCTTTGATCTAATAAGTCAACCCCATATTTAGTCTCATTATAATACATTCTTACTGTAGGTTTTTTCTTGATATTATCTACTGCCAAATCATGATGCATGCTTGATACGAGTATAACCGACCTATTTTTTTTTGGGACATAAGATACTAATGTAAATTCATTTGTGAATCCGAACAAGGAACTTTCTACTTTACGAGTTTTTGATGGTAAAAAATCTTTGGGTATTTCTCTTTGGTTTTTCTTCATTGTGCCAACAAATGTTAGACCTTTTTTCTTCAACTCTTGTACTAACTGTATTGAAGTAAACCAATTATCGGCTGTAATATTACGATTTGAGCCCTCTATTTTTTCTACAAGTCTCAAAACAGATTGGGTCGGTTTTTTTAAGTGTTTGTACTGTTCTGGTAAATCTTTTCCATCAGAATCTTTACCCACATAAATATAGGCGTTGTGTAAATAACCCGTTTTTGCATCCGTGATACATTGAATTTTCAAGCCATATTTTGCCGGTTTTTTTGGCATATACATTTTAAATTTGCATCTGCCGCGAAATGCAACCAGCATCTCATCAACACAAGCTTCAGTTCCAATTTCGCATACGTCTTGACAATTGCCAATAAAATCATTAAAAATTTCAGAAATTGGCGCTGCGGGATCATTTTCACGTCGTTCTAGCCGAGTTGAAGATTCATCAAAGCGTAATGCTAGTAGAAATATTTTTAGTCTATTTTTCGCCATAATACATTGATAAATAAATCGGCCAGTTCCATCCGAGCTATACCAACTTGAAAAATCTGCGTGATTTTCTTTGAACACCGCTGAATAATACAATATGCCTAATAATGCTTTTAGTTCAATCATATCTAAATTATAAACGTAACTATTGTCGTCATACTTGTCTCGCATCTTTTCTAAGTGACTGTTGGTATGTGTTATAATTTTTTCAAGAGTACCCTCACGAAAAAAATAATTCCATACATCTTCTACTGTCAATTCTGCTGTAAGGCTGTGTCGAAGACTTTGACGTATTCCTGGTTGTACATCTACTATGTTATGACTTCTTGTTCTACTTCGGGCGGCAGATGGAACAGAAGACCAGCGAAACTTATTTTTGCCGAAATAGTTTTTATCCCTTAGTTGAACTTCCTCGCTATCGGAAATACTTTTACTTGCCTTGCGCTTACGACTCGGTTGAAGACTTGACAAAGGTTGATCATCTTCATCGTTAGATGAGGTAACTTCTTCTTCAGATTCTGAGTGGTGTGACTCATAATTCACGTGATTTGGTTCGATATCCTGATCAATATCACTGCATTCACCATCGCCATCAGAGGCAGGGTCATCATTATCCTCTTGTGTAAGCCACTCTTGTATTTGTTGGTCAAAACGTTCCATTTTGTTAGTAAAATGAAGACTACACCGAGAAAGGAATTCACTTTCTAAAATCACACAATAGGCCGGGTGCGGTCACTGTGACCGCTGCAAAGTTTTAAACAATAAAAACTCAAAACGGAGGGGCAAATACCATCGAATATTGGAAGAGTATAAAATTGACAGTGTTGCACCTACTGGGGTCATGGTGACCGCACCCGGCCTGTTAAGGGTTAATAAACATATCAAGTCTAAAATGTTATACATTCAAAACGTACACTTGCAATTTTTACATATTTATAAATTGTCATAAGACTATTTAGAAACTTTTTTTAGTGCTGTATGTTCTAGGGGTTGTTTTAATAATAACCCAATTATCAGATAATGTATATCTGCATACAAAAGGTTACTTTGTCATGGAGACTTAAAATTGAGTGAAATTGGAAACCGCTTGGAAATTGAAAAAATTACTTTTCTTTCTGTTATAATTTCTACTGTAAAACATATGAATAGTGCAATATTATATGATATAATTTCAAAGAATATTGATAAGAAATATTGAAAACAAATATGATAATCTAGGTGTTGAATTCCAGACTTCAATTACGTATGGTGAAGACATGTTCCCGGTAATATTGGACAGACTACGTAATTTGTGGTTAAAATATGAAAAATATATACATAGTGAAGTTGTCATTGGTGCAATTACAAATTAGTGAATAATTTTTAAGTCGTAAAGACTTTACCAAACACGGTAAGGCTTTTGGACTTATCGATCAAAAGATATATTTCGTATATGCTTAAAATATAAACAAAATATTCAAGGGGACATTTAAAAAACTGTTTTACTTTGGTAAGACAACTTTAAATAAAAGAGTTTTGGAAATTATACAATTTATTTAATATGTCTATATACATATATCTCTCAATAAAATATGTAATTGAAAATTATTTGACAACAAGGTGTAAAACAACTTTAAAAATGTTGTTAAAGGAAATTTTAAAAAACCATTTTAATTTTATTCTGGTTATTATATATGAAAACATGATTTTTATAATAACTAACAAAAAGATTATTTAATTTAGCCAAGTCCTGGAATCAAGCCCTGAACAAACGCAAATAGGATGAGAAAATTTACAGGATGGGAAAATTTTAAAAGAAAAATTTGTAGAAAATGCCATAACAAAAAAAATTAACGAAGAAAAGTTTGACTTTTCAAGTGTCATAAATATGTGAAAAACGGTATTATATTTCTTTCTAGTAGTCTTGCTTATTTATAGTTAATGAAAAACATTGATTTCATTTTTTAAAAAGTTTTTAAAGTATATAAGTTTAAATATTATGTTAATATGTTATACATATTACCTACATTTGTAGGTAAGTATCATTCGAAAAATGCTCTCTTGTCCACACAGATTATGTTAAATACCAATTACATTACGTATAAAATAAATGAAACACTTTTTTCCATGTACCTGTCATTTTGATGGATGGTTAGCTTTAAATGAGCTAAATGTCCTTTAAAAGGTTAAATTAAGGTTAAATACATTTGAAAGTATTGACAGTTTGTTGAAACTGTTTGATTATATTAGGTAAGAGTTGAACCAGAAATAAACAAGTCTAGGTAGCGACCGATAAATTTATGTAAAATGGATGATTGTTAAATTCGTGAAAACAATGAGACCTTAGGAAACAGTATACAAACAAATGTATTGTATATGCAAACTTGTATTAATATACAAAGGACAAAACGTTTCTATAAAGATTTGTTATTAGATTGTTACATTTTTAGTTTAAACCTCTTCAATTTTCAAACTATTTATGAAGTTTCTACAGTATTTATTTTGTAAGTATTTATGTTGTAATAAATAATTTTTGACTCTAGCGTAATGAAATTCATATTAAATATTTATATTCAAAATATCAAACACTTTATATGTGTGAGTATACATTTATCACAGATTACTCTGTATGTTTTCATCGTACTTCACAGTTAAATTTCATCTCAGCTGATACTGACCTCAACTTTTTTATTGTTGCTTACTGATTATTATGATAAATACGATTAAGAGTGAATACGTTATTTAGAAGTCACTCAAATTATACGTGCCGATTTAATGAATTTATTTGAAAGGTGTATAAAAGTGACAATTTAACTTCCAGAAAATGATACAAGTTTCTAATATGCAAGAAGCAATGTATACCTGGAAAATCTATAACTTGAAAATCCTGTTAATATATATTTCGTAAATGAGTTAAATGTTACTCAATAACCTTACTATTGATTGGGTATTATTACCTGACAACAGGCTTCTAGCCGCAGAGATAAATTGATTACTATTAAAATGTAAACACAATAAGTAAAGCTCTTTTGGCTGCCATTAAGCAAAATCTACAAACGTTAAGCAATTTCAATACATTTACCACAAATATCGAAGGAATTGATAAATTATCATTATGACAAGTAGGTCATGTTGTTACAAAAATTTAATTATGTTTTATCACACTATGATATTGATTTTTCCCCAATGCGTTATCTACGCATTATGGTAAAATATATTCTTTCATAAATATTGTTGTACGAACATGTCCATTAACAAGAGTTTCAGTTCAAACATTTAAAGAATAACTATTCCTTTTATATTTATACTAACGCTCGTTACTTGCTTGAAAATATTATATGATAAAACACAAAAATCCCAAGATTGTCCCTAAGAAGAATGCTCAGTTATATAGATAGATAATAAATTTTCAAGCATTTTACTATAATTATTGAATGCGTTGCCTTAATAGCAATATCTCTCAAGGCCGAAGTAATCATGTTAGAAAAAATTCAACCTCGTAATATCTTAGAGCCAAAGCAAATTTTAATAGCAGTGTAAACTACTTATCATAAAGA
Source organism: Druceiella hillmani (assembly GCA_039881145.1). Taxonomy (NCBI): domain Eukaryota; kingdom Metazoa; phylum Arthropoda; class Insecta; order Lepidoptera; family Hepialidae; genus Druceiella; species Druceiella hillmani. Next base: position 22,022,836 of record JAYKKI010000036.1, read on the forward strand.
TAATTTGTATATTTCCTCAACATTCGGGGATAATTAATCGAAATGACCTTGCACACAAAATACACAAAATGGTTTTATTTATCGTGTTCACTTTGTAATAATAATCAATTTATATCTACGTCTAGAAGTCTGTTGTCAGGTGCTGATACCCATTAAGCAGCGAGGTGGTTTGATAACATTTAACTCGTTTATAGAAAATATGTAATTAGGTGGGAGGAAGGGAGGGAGATTAGCGTTAGGTTTATTGCTTTATGTATATTACAAAATAGTACGGTTTTATTTATGTTTATTGTGTTTGATTATCTAGATTTTACATTATGTTGGGACTTTTACATATGTTTAAAATTCTTTCATTAAACCAGCATGTGCACTTCTAAATAACATATTGCCTGTTAACTTTATTTACTTTGGTAATCAACAGCCATAAATGAACAAAGCCTGTTCACCATAACATTCCGGTTTGTGTCACGGATACTGAACATTAATCCTTTCATGAAACAGTTGCCACATAAGTAATCCTCCAGCACCCATCCCTCATCCAAGGTAAGGTATGGCACATCATATCAAATTTAATCCCATATTTTACGGGCTTACTTGAAATTATATATATGATATAATTTGCATGTGCCCCGAAAGCATTTCTTGTAATATTTATTTATTTTAAGTTGTGCATCTATAGTGATATTTGTCCCGGAGTAGTTATTGCAAAATTTAGTTATTAACGGAACCCAAATTATTTGGACTGGTGCATAAAGATCATTTTCTAATTGTTGTATCCACAGATTTTTATTGTCAAACTGCAAATGTCTCACTAGAAAATTAAATCTTTATCAATCATGGCAGCAGCGTAACAAGTTCTACATAAATTCCATTTGAATGTCTCAACCAATAAGCATCGAGTAGTGATAGAGAGTTGCTGATAGCCCATAAATACCTTTCATGTTGGCTTATGGCGACTTAATAATCAATAAAGATGCTGGTGTTTCCAATGAAGTACGGGAACTTCTTAAAAAATTCTTGGAGGGAAAGTATACATTTTTGGGTAGTTTTACAGGAAAGTGTACATTTTGGTGGGTTTTGACAGATCTTCATAAATGAGAATTAAAGCCTCAATAATTCGTTTAGGTATTGATAGTTTGTCTACAAATGACATAAATCGCTGATGTATCAGCAATGTAATGTCAGTAATGTAGCAATATACGTTACCTAAATATTATCTGCATTATGATGTATAAAATAGCCATAGTAATTTATAAATTAATTAACTTATCAGATAACCCATCTATCCCATCCCTGTGCAAGGTGATGTAAGTCAGTCGTGCAGTTAGTTGTTACACCACACTGAAATATCTACTCAATGGTTATTGACCAATTTCTGCACGTTCAGCCATTTTTGTAACCGATAATGTTTACTTGTGTATTTTTAAATGGTAAAAATACACTTGTGATTGGATATTATCTAAAAAAATATGTATTGAAACGTCATAGATACTTGTAAAGTACTGAAATAATTGAAGTACTGGTGATGGCATAGAAAGTGCAACGGTTCATACAGGAGAGCAGGAGAGTAGAAGAAGCATGCAAACCAATTGTTCACAACTCACATGAACTATCACCGGTGCATTGATTTGTTTATACACACAAATAAGTGTATTTAGATATATATATATATATATATATATATATATATATATATATATATATATATATATATATATATATATATATATACATATATAAATATGTATATATGTATATATATATATATATATATATATATAATCTTGTGACTACCTCCCTTGTAGAACATTTTAATATTAATTTCATTATATTTTAGGCATTTTAACCAGGTCACGGAGTATTCACTACTTTACTCTATTAGTAGCTTCCATTTCACCCTTGGAAGGCTTGATGGTTTGTTTCCTGATATTTATGACTACATCAAGTGGGATAATCCACCAAATTTGTACAGAATTAAAAATCTTTATGTTGAATGAATACAAATGCTGTAAAAGAATGTGTTTATTATTCATAAAGGTGATTCTGTGCATCAGACAGAATATATTTGAAGACTATTTATGTGAAAAAAATTAACATTTTTCATTGCATTTTCCCTTACATACTGTACATATATATACATGTGCAAGAAATAATTTATATCATTCATTATTTAAACACGCTTCAAACATTCAAATATAGTACATCGACATGAGTGTATTTAAAATGTGTTTCTGTAAAAAAATATCTTTGTTGAAATCAGAAATTTGACAGGGATTTTTTAAAAAATTGGTGAGAACTTTTACATAATTCCTTAATATTTTCTATTCAGTTAGATGCACAGAATTGCCCATATGAGTGACGGATATATTCTTTGTTACACCTATATGTATAAACAAATATTTCATGAGAAAATATTGCATATTTAAAAATCTTTTTTTTCTAGCTGGCTTCCAGATATATCCAGATAATCTTAGGACTAGAATTTGAACTGTAATTGGAATGATTAAGTGTGCCTCATCATATTTACACACATTGCAACCCTACTTCGGTTCAATCTATTTACCTAGAATAATTACAAAGAAATATTTTTTCGTTTAGTCTTTCTATGATCATGTTATGAAATCGATTTTAAAATCTTTGCACTAAACAAATCTCAACATTCAATGCATCAAATAGATGTTCAAATCATTTAGTGATGATGGACACCTGGATAATTTAATTGGTCTTTGGTATTGATAGGTGGTCTTGCCTAAGCAAGAATGATTAATGGGGAGGATGTAGACAGAACTAAATAAATATCAAACATCAAAAAAATTAATATTATATTGTGTTACTTATATCAAACAATCAATAGATTCCACAAGGTGATAAACTAATGGATGTTTCGTCCAAAGACATGTAATCAGTGAAATAAGCATCACTTGTTTCCAAAACACTCGTACTACAAATCAGTTGGAACACAGACATTAGAAAAGAAACAATATGAGCAACCATTCATTTGAAGATACCCTTTGGCCAATTTTAGTGTATCAGAAATCATTTGGCGTTTTTAGGAAAACTGCTAATCGAGTTCCCTCTAGATTTAAATTTTGGTGTGGAAAGTTGTACAGCTTGTTAATTATGGCAATGTTAATGGTGATATATGTGTCGTTTTTGGTTTTATATAATTACTTCATCTGGTTGGTATTTAGTACACTCCAGATGATTCATGTTCTGTACATATTGTTGATTGAAATAATTTTTGATAAAAATGAGTTTGAAAAATTAATTTTGAGAATTGAAGAAATTGATAATCTATTCAAATTAGAACATAGACGAAATTTTTTGAGTCATGATAAATGGCGAAACCTCATAGTTATTGGCCTTCTCATACCCTATCACATTCTTGAAATCACTTTCGATTCATATGAGGCAACAAAACATGGTCTAAACATTTCATTGTATGCTCCTTTTACTACTATTACTATCATTACTTTTAATTCAGAAATAATATTGTTTTGTTTAATATTGTATAGTATAATGAAACGTGTGGAAATCTTAAATATCTTCTTAAAATTTAACAATGTACAAAACATGGTGACACCTGTTCATGCTATATTTGGGAGTTCTCAACATAATCCCAATTCCAACAATCGTTTTACAATTTCATTGCCTCTAAATGAAAATTCTATTCACCATTTATCACAATTCTATGTTCGTTTACTAGATCTGAGCCACTTTTTGAACAATGTGTTTAAATTTCAGGTTTGTATTGAATGTTTTAATTAAAGTTTTCTGATAACGTTTCAACTAAACTCTTTTAAAAAGGTTTATACAAGTATGATTATAAACTGACCTTTAAATTTATTTTTAGCTCCTCATGTCACTCATTATGATATTTTCTGGCACACTCATTAACACATATGGCTTTCTTGAAGATTTAAAATATAACGTGAGTATTATTAATGCTGACATTAACTAACTTAATATGTAACTACAAGTGTGATAAACTATAAAGTTGTAAACAGAAAACCACAAAAAAACACTAAATTTTTTACACAATGAAGGACATGATTACAATGAAAATTTACAACACAATCAATGAAGCATTTAAATATAGTTTTGTAGGTTTCTTTGATTAAAACATATAATTATTCATTTAAACAAATTTAGAGTTTTTTTATTAATGAAAAAATCCAGGATAAATGGCATTATTGTGAAAAGACCTATAACCAGCAGTGGATAAATTCAGGCTGTTGTCTTTTCATTTTAAGTAACAAAATTATTATTAGATTAATTCTCGATCAATGGGTCGATAATGCATCTAATGTATTTACTTTGCCTTATGTAGTCTCTGATATAATTGTAATTTTAATACCCTTAATATGACTTGTTGGCTCTGTGTCCCAGTACCATTACAAAACATGCATGTGACCTATCTTTATACAATATTTTTCAATGTAAAAATTAATTACAACAATACATTTGTATATCGTGTAAGTACGTCCATAGTAGCTAAATTAGTGTAACCAATTTTAGGTGGATTGTGATTTTTCTGCAACTAGCTCGGTATATTCACTAACTGCAGCATGGCTGTTGATAATATTGTAATGTTATGTAGCTCATGACCATTCCCAGAGACACCAGATTCAATCAGCGAAGTTATAAAAAAATATTCAGTCATTTTCAAATCTATGGTGAAGCGATAGAACGTAATTTACTTAATGTATTTGCTTGGAATATTGTTATTAAAAATTGTGTTGTTCCTTCATTCATTCATAAAGATAATATTTCAGAAATTGGATGTATCTCTTTGCATTATTTACTTATTATGGCCATTACACCACATTGCATTGTTGACGGCCATGTGTCTTCTTTGTGAGAAAATGTATTTGCAAGTAGAGACTACAAAATCTCGTCTGACAGCAATGCAAGTCAATGAAGAATTACGTAAGTAAACAACTTTTCTTTTTTCACATTTACCAATAATTTGTAAATTATATACGGTATTACTTGTAAATTACATAATTTCATCTCCTATATTGAGTCACTTTATCCAATCAACAGTACAATCTGAACTCAGTAACTCCTCGCACTCGTGGGTCCTATTCTGAAATTGGCGGGTCCTTAGCTCACGCGGTAGCCAAATACAGTATTTTCACTTCTTCTCTAAACATGAATTTGTTTTTCTATTGCAGCATAGAGCATGGTTGTAGCTCTACTAAGTAGGGTAAAGTTAACCTGGAAAATCTTCCCTTTTATTTTTTCTTAATTTAATGTATGAGTTCGGCCTGTGTCTGAGGATTATTGAGAAGGTCAAAACCAATATTTGGCTGCATCGTAGAAGAGTACACCTCCACCCATCGTTGGGAATGGAAGTGTAGCCTTAAAGTCCTCTTTGTAAAATTTCAATATTTTGCTTGTTCTTTGCTCACTGCCACTGTCTGTTTTGTTATTGATAGCAAGTGTTTATTCTCCCAGTGCTTTCTTAGCAGTTATTCTGTTTTTATTGCATATTTCTAAGAAATATGAAAATATTAGTTGTTAATGTATCATTATCTATTCATTATTTATCATTAATTAAAAACATAATTATTAGACCCATAAGATACGGAAATAAAAACACTTTTTTTATTTTAAAGAGAATATATGCTGAAAACATTAATTAATGCTGAATTACTTACATTTTTTTTAATTATAAATTCAGTTGAGCTGACGAAACTATCAGGTTACAAGACGGTCAAGATAAACATTTTACATATGTGTTTAAATTGTTGTAAATTTAAAAATGAAACATGATGATGTTAAAGTCAATTTTTAATTTATATAATCAACGCAATTGTTTACAATTATATATTAAATGTGTAATATTTATAAAAATGTGGTTCATTGTTCACAGCAGCTCTCAATGGCTAGAGATTAGGAAGCCAGGCAGTATGTAACAGAGTGTGTAATCCAATATTTTAAAATGAAACAGTTATTACACCATCTTTAAAACTTTGATTACAGCATGATATTTTTATTACAACTTGATATTGCCACAACTACTGTTACTGTTTCTAGACAAACGGGTTATCATTCCTAGTGTTTTCTTTTTTCAGCATCCAATGTGCGACATCACATGAAGCTTATTAAAAACATGATAGAAGCAGGTGAATTGGGGCAGTTCACCATTTTCCAGTTGTTTAAGCTGCGAGCTTCATTTCTACTCCATTTTTTAGGCTTGATCATGAGTTACACTGTTGTTCTGATTCAATTCATTAACATCGGTGATCTGTCTTAGTTTGAAAATTATAATTCAGTTCTTTATCAATTTTAGACAATGGTAAACACATATGTTAAGTAAAATTCGAGATATACTTTCTTTGGTTCCGTTGTTAATATATAAAATATATCCACTGACCTGTTTCCAGCCACATATTGAAAGCGTTCACAATTCCATAAGCATTCATGGTTGTAAGAAAAGTAAAGGTAGACACAGTTAATAAGATATAACAAAATGCAAGTAACAAATTTCCTCAATAAACAAATCTATAATAATAGACAATTCGACTATTTAATCAATGCCTGTACAGTGTACACTAGAGAAACAATTCTTTTTACAATAATTTTAGCTTTAGTCATAAAGTATAAAATTTCTCTGAAAAATTATAGTTACATTTTTATTCTGACTGAAAGTATCCAAATAGAAACATACAAACAGTGTCTACGGTAGTGCCTCAATCTCTTGGTTAATGTTTTGGGAGAAACTGGGTAAATTGAATAGAGCATGAACTTTGCCGGCCATCCAAGCGGCACAATCCACCTGAGTACATATAGCATTCCATCTAAGATTCAATACTTTAAACAACTTTTTCTGTAGACTTAAAAAATATTTTGGATGAGCATTCTCGTACTCGTAAAGACTTATTGAAACAAGCCAAGTGTGTGTATGCAAGCAAACTTCAGACTTATCTCGGGTTTCGTCTTGAGCACTTGTTGGATATATGAATGGATGCTCGTGATTGAGTAAGAAACTCTTATCAAATTATTCGCCGTTATGCTCCTCCAAGCATATGAATGGAGTATAAAAACCTGTACTGTAACTACTTAAAAAGTGAGTTTTTAATGTGTGCATTAATTAATTGTTTTGGGTCAATTATTTTGTATTTGTAACAAGAGTGACTATTTATTATTATTTTAATGAGTTGACTTGTATTATTTATAAGTTGTTTAATAAATCATTGAAATTATATAATATAAATTTGCATGCTTTTCATTTAACAAAACCTTTGTACATGTTGTAAAAATATTTTTCACACCATTACTTTATTAGTGACGTTTAAAGTATATACAAGCAGTGATAATCCACATTAGTTTCTAAATCTCTGAATCAAGTGGTAAATGGTATTTAAATCAATTTTCATGAAAGGATTAGAGTACATTCTTATTTTACAACTAGGAATGGTCAAATGGTAAAGTACTTATTATGTCAATTAAAGAATTTATTAAATATGTCGACTGCGCCTTGTTGAGATTGGTTGAGAAACATTATAGAGTACTATTTGTGATCTTAGTGTGTCTTATGAAAAGTACACTACTGTGATAATTAGCCACCGGTGCCAAAAACAAAAGCTCTTTTGTTCTCAGCACGGGAAGCTAAGTTGGCAGCACTGCTTAGCTAATGCAATGGTTTTGTGATTTTTAGGATTTTAGACCTTTTATTGAAATATAAAGGAAACATAAATAATTTTTGTATGAAAAATTGCAAAGCTGTCATTTAAACAAAACAATTTTGAAGTGCTTATTTTTATTCCTCACCAATGATAAAGATTTACACCTGTCATTAATCAAATATATCAATATGTGCACACACATGAAAAATGTAAGAAGGTGAAGAAGCCAAAAGGTGAAACTTATGGAAAATAAAAATTGCAAATTCTCTAATTTTATTAAGAGAAAAGGTATAAAACTAAAAATTATTACGTTATTTTAAGCAAATCATAATTTTTCACATTTGAGCAATTTTAAATCATAAAATAATTTAATTTATAGTACTTCAGGATACATTTTGTAAGATTTTATACTAAAAATGATGTAACAAGAAAACCATTGGCATGTTTTGAATATAATTTTTGTCACATTGTGGAATGTCGTAACAACCTAAAAAAGTTTTATTTTCATCTGCACAAATAAATGAAAGGCAAAATAAAACAAATTATTCGAAAATATCTGGCAATATTTCTCAATTTTTTCAAAGTTTTTCTTAAAACACAATGTATTTTCATGAAAATATCACTAAGCCAAAAAAATTACGTTCGTAGTACACAGGGACACGGCCGTATAACACATACAGTACCAAGTCTATATGCCAGCAGGACTCGCAGGTGACCAACGTAAAGTATACCTCCCCCTCCCATTGAATGATTAAAACTTACATACATTTTTGTATTCCTCAACTGTGTTTAACCTGAGAGTACATTTTTAAGAATTTTCATTTTTTATTTTTGCCTAAAGAAAAAGAAAGATCCATTCGAATATTCAATCTTCATTCTGATGTGAGTCTGGAATTGAGTACTTTATGACTTAATTTGCAAAGCAATGAAATAATACTTAATTTATTGCGACCTTTTTTCCTTATTCTAATTTTCTGTGGTAATGAGGTGAACTGACAAGTTTTAAGCTTAATTTAATTAGAAGTAACCAAACTGCGTGACTATACATTGTGTTGTTAAATTGGTATAGCAAGTCAGATCCTGTGAATTCCTGAATCCAAAATAAGATAATTAAAATCATTAATTTTTTTCACATCTCATCCCGTCCACACTGAAGACACACAATATTAAAGCCACTTAATGGGTCGGATTTTAAACACTAGCACTTTGCCGCCAACTACTAACAATACATATGCTGTACACGGCCATTAATCTGGCTCACAATATATTTAAATAACATAAATGTAACTCATAATTACATATAAACATTTGCACATTCTCACAATTTATTGTCCCTAAGTCTCTCTTTCTTTATGTTCTTTGATGACAACTTTGATAAAAAAGTAATAATATTTTTGATAAATTTAATATTAATAGTTTGGAAAACAGACACTGCTTCTCCTACAGCAACTGTTCTTCGTGGGCTCCATTCACTTCTAAACAGTTTATTTTAATTAGTATTGACACCCCTGTACTAGTCCCAAGTTATTTGTGTTTTTATGTGGTAAATGCATATAAAAATGACATTGAGTCACTTGGCTGAACCCACCCACACACGTTTTGTAGATACATAGTTATGTTGTAATAACTATTGTTTCTATAATTTGCACATGTTTTGAAATGTAAAAACACAAAGAAATTAATACAACAACAGACAATAAACATGGAGGATAACAATACCAACACACCTAAAGCTAATTTGGTACTAACTGATGGATAATATATTATATCTAAATTAAAAATATACAAAACAAACGAAAAAAACATAATCAGTATTCCTCTTCAAATTAGTAAACAAAAAAGAGATAAGGTGTCATTTGTCGATACACATGCTAATGCATGTAAGCTGCATTCCGTGCAGGCATACTTTACACACTTTGATTTACAAATGGATGGTGTTATGCAAAAAGTCTAATCGACGTGAACATCACAAACCATACACCAAACATGGTGGTTTTTATTAAAGGTTTTTTACTTTTGTGTTTAATAAAAAACAAAATATTTGGCCAATTTGTTATACTAATAATTTGAAAATAGAAAAGAACCCGTTTTACATATTAGTCATTATTTCATCGCAAAACAAATAATCAGCCATTTTTATGGCTTATGTCTTTTCATGAAATGTATAATTGCAAATTTTCTATTTAATCACACTTGAATTTTTGTTGTAAAACTATTACGAATCATTGCACGTTTTGAATTAATTTTATAATCATTTAAATTCATGGTGAAAAACTAAGTGGCTTAAACTAATTTACCTTGTTTTTACAAAACATTTCAACAAGTCAACCTTGATTTTACAAAAATAAAATTGGTAAACTTTAACGAAAAGTAAAAAAACTCTGATAAAATATTTTTATATGAACAGTAATTTTATATTACTTGTAAATAATAGTTTTTATATAAAGTATAATCTGGTTTTAGTTTATTTTTGGTCTGTATTAAATTATGTTTAGCACTCTGACACTAACAGTAGATACATATTGTGTATGATTAAAATATATTCTTATTTCTCTTTAATTTATCACCTGATTGTCAAAATTAAATGTAAATTAAAACAATTTAATCATATGCTAAAGTTTAATAATGTCATTGTTATTATATTTAACTAATAATGGCTATAAAGAAACCGAATTAATTAAAGAGAACTTATTCAATTAAGAAAAAGTAAAAACATTACCAATAAAAAGTAAAAAATTTGTGTATTGGTCAATTTTACCCGAACATAACTTGAGCACTCTTTATTTAAAATAGTTATTAAAAAATATATGACTTCTACTTAAAAATGTTATAAAATGTTCTTGGAGCTCCGTTTCTTTTATAAATTACATAGTCATCAGGGCAATATTTTGATAGATTCATTCCATGAGTATTTAAGTAATAAAATTCTTTCAAGGGTATATTTTCTGTCATTTGTAACTGACAAAAATATTTCTAATGTTCTACATCATTGAACCTGATGACCTTTTTCATATTTATTTGAAATTTTTGAAAAATGAGGCTAAATAAATTCATTTAGTTACTTTTCAGAGCAACTCCATGTCATAGATAAAAAGTTAATCGTGTCCAATGTTATATGTGCATGAGAGATTTATCTATTTAATACTATTTATTTTTTCATTAGTTAAATCATTTGGTGTTAATTAATAATTTGTTTAATAAAACCTTATTAATATTTTAGCTGACAGTAACTTAGATCATATCTTTCCAAAAATCTTTTGAAAAATAATTAAATTTTTGTAAATTTCCCACATATGAAAAATAAAGATCTATAAGAAATGGGCAAGTTATATTTTAAATAAAAATTTTCATATTGTTATACGTTCTGTAAATATTTAGTTTATCATACTTTTCTAGTAAACAATTTTATCAGTTCCATTCAGTCAAGTTTTCAAAAAACTCTATAATACAATTTGTGGTAAAGAACTAAAACAACATCAATATAATTATGCCAGTATTAGAGTAGAATAAATTAATTATATGCATTGCGAAAAAGAACCCGAAAACAAAAAGTTTGGAAGTTGGAAAGAAAGTAAAACAAAGGACTCTGGCAAAAATAGGTTCAGTTTTTAAATCAGAGGAGGTAGAATTGTTCCAATAAATGCCTTACTTTTAACAGCATAGATGACAATACCATAGGATGTCTGAAAACCCGTAGTATACTGAAGACATTTTCAAAAATAATTTTTGAAAAGTGACATTTCATGTAATAATTGTTTTATAAAGATATTGAAACATTTCCATTACGTCTCACAGTCGACAGAGAGTGAGAGAGAGATGACAGAGAATATTTAACCTTATTTAGTTTTTAAATTGGTAATAGGTTTTGATATCACCTATTGCTTGAAATATGACTCCTTTTATTTTCGAATATTTGTAGTGTTTATTTAATAAATTATTTTTGTGTAACAAGACCATAACTGATTATGAATATGACAAAAATGTGGATTATGGAACGACTCTGTCACTCATACACTATGACTTTATTGTTAAATATTGTTTGTTTCCCATACCATCAAGGTGATTAATGTGCTCATGGTTTAAAATCTGTATGAAATAGTCTTATTTTTGTCCGTTGATACACACAAGTTGTCTGTTGGTACTTACAACAGGGCCATGTGTGCAAACAAAAATTGGCCCTCATTTTACAGTATTCATTTGCTGTTATTTAAACAGGGGAAAATTAGTAATATTCTAATCAATCAGATTGAGCCTTTATTGTAAAAAATAAATTTATTTTTGACACCAAAAAAATATGTTGTTTTATATGTTCTCTCAATACTTAATATTAATATTAATAAACGTAATCTCTGCAAAAAATTAAGTCTACTTCTTATAAATTTTTATAAGGTAAATTTTTTTCGAAAAGTATATTTCAATAATTTTATAGTATTTTTCAAAATCAAAAATTTTTGCAATAAATTTTGCAATTCAAACACAAAATCTGTAAAACTACAAAATCCTCACTTTTTGCTTATCAATGATGGGTCTCAGGAAATATATTCCTGCCACCATATTGCTGCCCCACTGTCTACTTCTTCTCGCATTTTTATTTTATCTTATAATATCCTCTCATTTGTTTATGGGTTCGATAGCAATTTAAACATTTATCAGTACATGACTTTGAATTGTTTTCCAAATACCAAGATATTCTCACAATATCTCAACATAGAAAATAATACTGTGATGAGTCTATTTGTGTGCATGCAATACAATTAAAAATGTATTCAATTCATATATACATAGTTGGCCACATGATTACTGTAATTAAGGGGAGTCCCCGAATATCGAACTCTTAAGGTTTTTGAAGAAAACAAAGCATAATAATCATATTTTTAAGACATTTTGAGATACACAATTATTTCAAATAAAATCAACATAGGCAACAACTATTAAAAAAATTTATTCATTAATTTAGTTTTTAGTATGATTGAAGTTTGGCACCGAGTACTGGACATGTATAAATTTTAACCCCTCTGACTGACTGAACAGTTACAAAAACTTGCTAGTTTTTAAATTTGATGAATTACATAATAATCTTTCATTAATATGGTAAACATTCTAAAACACTTAATTATTATGGACATTCAAAGAAATAAAGAAAATTACATATTTTTTAACCACGAGAAAATAATTATTGGTGTAGTTTTCAAGTTTTAACACTTAATATTTTAAGATACACAGCCATTACAGACTTTCAAATAAATCAACATAAACAATAATTAAGCACAGGATTAATTACAATCTAAGGTAACTTAAACATTTTTACAATAATCACAACACAGAACACAATAATTACAAGACATCAGAACACTCGGGGATATCTGCACTGGCTTCATGAGCCCATTCTTTTTATAGGACCTACACTGGATCCAATTTTCTACAACTACAACATAGTAGTAGTTCTCCAACTGCTTTTCAATTGGTTTAACTTTGGTTTGCTTTATTTTCTATGCCATGTGTCGTCTTATATTTATGACTGCCTTCTTCTTTTATTTTTATTAATTTTCTTCTTCTACTAAACATTCTTTGTATGGCGAATCAGGTAAAATTTAATTCTTTTCAGTTCAATATTTTCTGGTTTATGCTCTTTGACTTATAACCTTTTAGTCTTTGACTTGTTGAATCTTACGTGATTTCAAACTACAAAATAGGCATTGACCAAATAGTGTAAGGAATAATGCTGTCAGTTGCTGGAACTTCTTCCTTAAATATATTTCATGCAACCTCCCTTAAATAGATGTCAAAACTGTGTTATCATTAGCTATGATATTAGTTGCTTTTTATTAATTTGTTGGTTCTTGCTATTAAGAGGAATGTTAAAGATATCACTGGATAAATAATCGAAAGCTGTGAATATGTTTTCACCAAATGGATGAATTTCTCCAGAAATTGCGTACAACATTTTGAAATGCTTCTGCTACAAGACCAGCAATGCAATATTCAGTAATTCTAGCGGCAGCATTAGCCCTCATATACATACCACGGCGTTCATTACCAGCATTTTTGAATGATTTCATGAAAGATCAATCTAATAACTTAGTTGTAGTTTATGTGTAGTATGTGGTGGGGTGCTGATCAAATATATGTGATTTTGAAAACATCTACTGGCCGCTGTGCCCATCATGCACCATTCAAATTGGCGATTCCTCCTTCGGTCTATTGAATCTAATAAAATGTGACATCCATTTTAAAAATATTTCATTATTCATCAATCCTTTAGGCTGGGCTACTGCTTTATTTTCTAGTAATGTAGTAATCATTAAAGGGTCATTTAAACTCTGGTGAGGAAAAAAAAATGGGGAAATAAATACGTGCTGCATTAACCTTGTAAATTCTGCAATTCACAAACTTAAATCTGGATGTCTTTTCATACAATCGTCATAAAAATGTTTTCCCTAAATATTTTTCATTGTTAAAGCAATGTGGTAATTTAAGCTTGTCGTCTGACTCATAGGCAAGATTTCAAAACTTTTTTCAGACAAAGGCATGCAAAGATTATCTAAACCTTTAACGTGACTTTTCAATAATTGTTCACACTCTTTTGAAAATGTTTTCTTAAATCTTCCCATGACAGGTTTAAACTCAACCCCTTTACCTTGTTTCAATAATGCTACTTTATCAAACAAAGTACTTTTTGGTGCATTGAAACCCTCAGAAGTTTCTTGTATTGTCATCTTCTGATTTAATACATTGTCAATGGCTAATTTTAAATTTGATTAACGCCCAGATACCTTTTCCTCTCCATTACTTCAATCAGTCTGATAAGATAAATAATAGGATATATAAAATTACATAGCATAGGATAATTTCACCATTTATTCAAAATAAAATTGTCCAGTACTAGGGAACTTGAATAGGTTAAAATAAATAATAGGGAATCTTTCATTGACGGAACGTAGGGTAATAATGTAGTAAAGTTTTGATTTCTGTCGGTATATAATGTTTAAACTTTTCAATATCTGTAATTTTCCAATTATTAATAGGTACTATTTCCTTATAAGCTAATTGGGTTTGGTTTGGTAAACAACAAGTAATTTTTACTTTGGAAAAAATTGAAGTTTCTTGAGTTATTTTCAATGTAATATGTCATGATAATTTCGCCGGGTTTTCTCGTATCAAATCCAAATTCATAGTTAGAGCAACTTTTTGGTTTTTATGAATCTCTTTTCCATAACAATGGTTTAGCTTTATTACTTAGATTCTTTAGTTGAGCCCATTTCGTGAAATTAATATTATCTTCTGTTTTTGCTTTTACAACATTAAATTTCCCTTTTTATTTGAGTGTTCTATAAAATCAACATATTGCTGATGACTGAAAATGCGATCATCACATCTAATTTTCTTTTTGACGACTGTAAAATTTCTGCCAAAATAATTGAAGTTGTAACCTTGTATAAGAAAATATATATGGATCATTGTATTTCGTGGAGAAAACAGTGCCATCAAAATCCAGATAACAGTATTGTTCTTGTTCTACCCAAGGTAGCTGTCACAATAAAGGTGAAAACCAGTTATTGAATTTGGAACATACTAATTGAAGTAATTTGTTTAAGGAGGCCGACGCTTTGTTGGGGTTTTTAAGGTTTGCCCTTCATGATAAGAGTAGAACGTTGCCTTATCAGTCCTCATGTTGTATGTGCAAAATTTGTGCACCCAAAGTTGTCTGTAGTAAAATTCTTCTTGCACTGATAAAATTGGTAGATGTTCACACGACGCTTAAGCATTATTAATTCTGCAGTTGCTATTCGTTTATCATTTTCATTTAAGTGGGGATCTTTTACTTTGGCACATAGTTCTTCACACTTACTATAAACGTCAAGTTGTGAATCAAATGATGAATCAAAATTAAAATTAAGATATTTTCAAAAATAATTGACGTGAGGTAAACCTTTTATTTTAGACGTCTTAATAACCTCTTTATATTTTTTAGCATTTCTTACCACTCTTTGTTTTTTTTTTCAAAACATCATTATCGCAATCTGAGACGGAACTCAAATTGCAATCACAATTGTTTACTAGCAACTAGCAATGCAAAAACTGATGCAATATTATTGTTTTGACAAATGAAAAAACAATAGAGACAGAGACATTTTAACTTTTTGAAATTGCATATTTAATTTGTATCTTTATCATTGTCTCAGTTAAAGTTTAATTCAAATGTGTTTGGTTGTTTTTATGTAATGCTTGAACAAATAGAGACACCAAATATTCCTTAGGAAATATGTTAACAACAAGTGTATTTTAAATTTCAACTTGGAGCACAAGGATTTTTTCTAAAATTGTCTTATTTAAATTAATCAAGGATTTGTGGATAGACACACAAACAATTATTTAAATAAATATGCCCCCTGATTCAGAGAGCCACATTCTGTAAGTTGTTTAAAAAATTCCTCAGTTCTAAATTTATAACAGTATAGATATATTCATATGTTTTTTGTTAAAATGTCACTTGTAAAGACTAAGTGACGTCATAAATTTTAATATGTCACAAGTCTATAAAATGTATGGAAATTGACCTTTGAATCTTTTTTTTCTAAACCTTAATTAACAGACAAATACTGTTCCACATAATACTGAATCAAAGAAGGTGCAACTAATTTAGAATTAATCCACGTACATTTTAAATAAATAAACTATTTAAAACCAATCAGTATTAAAATCCAAAACATCCTGATCTCTTTACATAAATAACCTGTAAAACTTACTTAGATTCATTAAGGGAATGTTATATATCAGACATAAAGTTATATGTATAACAATAATAACAACAACAAAAATTGTATAACAACAACAAAAATAGTTCTGGCTCATGTTGAGTGTAGTATTAAAGTAGAAAAATACAAATAAAAAACAACATCTTGTATTACACAGCAAATATCTTTGCTAATAGCCCACCTGAAACCTAGGTCGTAGTATAGAACTTAAAGAAAGTAGAAATAATACTACATCACATAGTTTCATTTAATTGTGAATAATGAATTTCTACAGAATTAACACCAAATATATTCAATCAATTATTACATTCTCTTAATGCTGGCAATCAAATCAAACTACACTGTGACATCAGTATTTTTTTATACAAATGGCGAAGAATTAAATTAATGTCATCATTACCATTGTTATATGGAGAATTTTTACATCTGACTTCCTTTTAAGCACAGCCACTATGAAAACATTAAAAAATAAATTGTTCCATGCTTTGTTATTCCCAAAATTTGGTATTGATTTATAAAAATCTAAAGATTCATGAATGGTTTATAAAATGACAGTGTAAGGGGTCATGTATGAAGAAGGAGGTAGGAGTGAAGCTAAACTCTTGTATCAAAACAACATTCCATCATTTCTGCTGCAAGAGTCTACAAATTAGTGTTAAAGAATAAACAGACTGGTTATCAAGAGAAGTATCGTTACATATCATATAGATTATCCATCAATAATGTTGTAATGTTAAGTATTCTGTACAATTCTCCCACTGAGATTACATAATTTGATATAACTTAAGAAAATGTTTATGAACTAGGATTTCCATAAAATTTTGTTTTCATTGTGAAAAGAAAAAAAACAAGAGAGTGTTCTCAATGAACATGCATTTTACAATGTAACAATTGATTGAAATTTTTTTTTGAAAAGCATATCTTATATTAAAATATATTGTAATAAATATGTGAGGTTAGATCAATAATTGGCATTACTATTTTATTAGCTTTAGCACCTGACAACAGCCATGACATTGATGGGTTTCCACCACCCCAAAACCCCAGCAATTGAACTAAGGACACGAGTGCCCCCGAGTTGGATATTTTGTTTATCTTCACCTTGACCGTGTGTTGTATTAATGCTCATTGTTGCTTGGTCATAGTTAATGTATTAAACAGTACAATTAAAGTTATTGATTTTTAAACACAACCTATTCACATATGTATATGCAAATGAACAAGCCAAAATTAAATAAAACCTTCAGAAATAGATGGAGCAACTTCTTATTGGATTTATAATATTCATAATTATATAGTGCTTACACTACCAACTACAAAATTGTTTAGACAAATATAATGAGAGATGTTAATGAACAATTGAAATATATAAACAATGCATAACTAAAAAAAGAAAGAATTAAGATTAATATTTGATTGAATATTATTTTCTATTTCCCATGAAGAGGGCATTCTACATAACCTTATTTAATCTTACAAGTTTATATACCTATGTACAAATATATATATATATATATATATATATATATATATATATATATATATATATGTATATTTGTTTATGTGTATGTATGTATATATGCATATATGGAATTGACAATTTAAATAACAAACTTTTAATTAATAACAAATGTTGTTTCTTTGGTCAGTGTCAGATAGTATAGTACTATTTAAGTTGAACTGTGTAATTATTCTCGTGTGTACTACTAGTACTAAAATAAACAAAGTTTCTTTTCAGAGCAACGCAATTGTTTAATTGAATTTCACGATTTCTAATAAGTTCGAAGAAATTGTCTAATATAATGACAATTCTAGTTAAAATCAAGAAAAATGGAAAGACTACGCTTCAAATTTAAGATGAAAAAGAAGACCAAATAGCAAAGTTAATTGATAACAATCTTATAAAGGAATCTTATGGTTCATTTGCGGCACCGCTTACATTGGCTTTCAAGAAAGAAGACAACAAAAGGTTAAGATTATGTATAGATTTAAGAGATCTAAATAAAATAGTGGTACCTCAAGCCCAACCATTCCCATTGATCTACGACTTAGTGATCAAGAAAAGAAACTCAACATATTTGAGTTTCTTTTCTTGACCAAGTACTGGATTTAGTACTGAATATCAATTCAGAATTCTGGTCAATCAAGTTATAAATTGAAGATAGACAGAAAACTGCCTTTGTAACACTGCAAGGACATTATCAATGTACATATTTACTTCTTGGTTTGAAGACATCAGCAGCTTTTTTTCAAAAGATACTAGGTAACATTTTATGAAAACACAAGCGTACGGGTTTTGCAGTAAACTACATAGATGATATACTTATATTCTCTAAGGCTTTTCTGAGCACATTAACCATTTAGAACAGTTATTAGAAGCTATGAAAAAGGAGGGTTTTAGACTAAAGTTTACAAAATGAAGAGTTCAGTGAAATATCTAAGTCACATAATATAAAATAATACATTAAGGCTAGTATGTGATAATATAGTTTCAATAAAAGATTTTCCAATACCAAAAACTCAGGAAAATGTAGGACAATTTTTGGGGAAAATTAACTTCTATCATGAGCATATACCAAAAAGTGCAGTAATTTTAGAATCTCTTCATAATTTAATTACAAAAGCCAAAAATTTGTTCGGTCTGCAGATTGTCAAAAATCTTTTGAAGTCATAAAAAAATTATTATGCTCAGAGCCAATCTTAGAAATATTTGTTCAGAATGTGCCAATAAATATTCATACATAAATATTTATGCATCTTTGGAAGATATTGAGGCAGTATTAAAGCAAGTACAGCCAAATGGAAAAGAAAAACCAGTGGCATACTTTTTAAAAATCAAATCCAATATTAAATGAAATTCAAAAGAAAGAAAAGGCAATTTATTTCCAATGTTTATCTATTAAAGAAGCAATAAGATACTGGCAATACTGGCTAATCGGTAAATTGTTTACAATATATTCAGACCATAAAACTTTAGAAAATTTAAATATTACGTCTAGGACGGATGATGAGTTAGGAGATTCAATATATTACTTTTCACAGTTTGATTTTAAAATAAAATATGTTCCGGGAAAAGAAAATATAGATTCAGATTGTTTAAGCAGGAACCCGGTATTGGAAGCAAATGAAGACGCAGGTGAGCAATTAAAAATTGTTAACATCATAAGATTGGATGACATTATAACAGATCAAGAAAACAATGCAGATATATAAAATAATAAATCAAAATTAATATCGAGACACAATATTTACCATAAAAAGGTTAGAAACATGAAAAAATTATTTTATCAGAAGACTTCAGTAAGAAAATTATTAAAGATATACATGAAAATATGTGTCATATAAGTGTAAAACATATGCAAAATAAAATTAGTCCATTATATACAGCAAGAAATTTAATGATAAATATTAAAAGACATTGTAAAAGTTGTGAGGTATGTATAAAAAATAAAACAAGAGGACAAGATAATTATGGTCTAATGCCACATTAAGGTCCTGCCACGAAACCTTTTGAAATAGTTTTAATAGACACAATTGGAGGTTTGGGAGGCTTACAATCAACAAAAAGATATTTACACCTTTTAGTAGACCTCTTTACACATTATGCTTACATCCTTACCTCAGAAACACAAAGTGCTAATGATTTTATTAAACTCATTAATAACGTAACAGATTCTCATACAATTGGAATATTTCTCACTGATCAATACCTGGGAATTAACTCAAAACATTTTTATATAAAAAATCAATACCAATGGCATTTACTGCAGTAAATGCCCCGTTTTCTAACAGCTTCAATGAAAGTCTGAATCAAACGCTTGTAAACAAAATTAGATGTAAAATAAACGAAAAAAGTAATAAAATGCCATGGACAACTATTGCTCATAACTGTGTAGGTGAATATAATGATACAGAACATACAATTACTGGCTCTTTGTATGTATGTCTCTTTTTTGCCAACTGAACTAAAAAACCACCATTTTGGACGTGCAGTTGTTATGTAACAGTCGTTTGAGTGAATTGATGTGTTTTTGTGAAAATAGACAAAATCCAGTATCGAGCTGTCATTAAATATTTGTTTTTGAAAGGCAATACGCCTAAGCAAATCAAAGATGAGTAGGATTCTGTGTATGGGGACTCTGCACCATCATTTACCACAGTGAAATTTTGGGCAGCTGAATTTAAATGTGGCCGTAAGAGCTTGGAAGACGTTGAACGTTCGGGACGTCCAAAAACTGCAACTACCGACGAAAATATCGCTAAAGTTCACCAAATAGTAGATGACCGCCGAATTAAAGTGAGAGAGATAGCAGAGATTATGAACATGTCAAAAGAATGGATTTGTCACATATTAAATGAATATTTAGGCATGAGAAATCTGTCCGCGCGTTGGGTGCTGCGTTTGCTTACGTTAGACCAAAAACGTGTTCGAATGAACATTTCCAACGCTCTGTTGGTACAGTTTAGGCACAATAAATCCGAGGTTTGGCGCCGACTAATTACTGTAGATGAAACTTGGATACACCATTATACGCCCAAAACAAAAATGCAGTCCAAAAAGTGGACTGCAAAGGGAGAACAGGCTCCAAAAAAAGCCAAAACTGTTTTTTCGGCTGGGAAAGTGATGGTGACTATTTTTTGGGATAGCCATGGAGTTATTTTAATCCATTATCTTCAAAAGGATAGGACAGGAGCATACTACGCATCATTACTTGACAAGCTGAAGGCAGAACTTGCGGAAAGATGGCCACATTTGCGGAAAAAGAAAATCCTGTTTCACCAATACAACGCACCGTCTCATACCTCAGCGGTTGCCATGGAAAAAATCCACGAATTACGGTTTGAACTGCTTTGCCATTTGCCTTACTAACCAGATCTAGCTTCAAGCAACTTCTCTTTGTTCCCTCATCTAAAAATTGAGCTCGGAGGAAGAAGATTTTCGTCTAATGAAGAGGCAAACCTTCCTGAACCATTATTTTGCCGAGAAAAACGCCGAGTACAATTTGGACGGGTTACAAAGATGGGAGCATTGCTGGGAGAAGTGTGTAGACTTACAAGAAAATTTGTTGAAAAATTAAAAAAAATTTCAGAATAAATATCTTCTATCTTTATTAGGTCGGAAACTTTTCAGACCACCCTTGTACAAAATAAATATTGTTAAAATAATAAATAATGTTAAGTTAAAATGTAAAGTAGTTTATTAAAAATAAACAGAACATAATACCAACACTTCATTTTTTAACATCTCTGAAAACTATATTTCCAAATTACAAAATAAACAATGGAAAAACATCTTTTTATCATAATAATTTTAAATATCATTCACCAATATATAATCAGAAGTTATAAGTAAAATAATGCATAATCAAAACCTTTATTAAGTAAAATATTGTTCATAATAATATGTAGACCAAAAAAGAAGAAAATTTAGAAACGTAGGTACGAATTGCATATTAATAAAAAGTTAAAGTAATCACATCATTAATAATTACAAAAATTAAACTTATTCACTCGAACGCAAGCCCATTAACTGAACAACTACAATGATATATGATATAACCAGATTGAAAAAACTAGGCAGCAATGATATTCTCAGATCGAAGAGCTGACACACTGTGAAAGTTCCGCCGTTGTCTCGATGCATGATTTCTTCAAGCTTCGCCAATGAATTATCATGTGAAGGACCTTAAATAATAGGAATATCTTAAACATAAAAAAAAAAAGTTTAAACTATAAAAAAAATAAAGTCTAAATACTCCAAAGTAATAGGTCACTGCCCAAAAATTAGAATTTAGATTCTCTGAAGTCAATGTTTTGGTCCATGCAGTATTTTCTATGTTTCAAAAGCAGACATTTGAAAAATTAAATAAAAGATGCAATTATTGATTAATTTTTGAAAATAATGAAACAATGAATCGAAATGTTGCCATGATGTGGTTTTCACTAATTAACTTTAAAGTTCAATATAATCAATTTGATGACTTATTTACAATAGAAATAATTAGCGTCCATCCAATAGCAGTGACAAAAGCCATTTACTAATTCGGACTTAAATAAGAATATCACTTAGATTAATTTGTCACTGAATCGTGAGAAAACCTTATCTTTTTTTTAAATTCATAAAATAGATAATCAAGATGACCCAATTTCATGCTGATTTCGATATGAGACTCATATTTCAATTAGATAGGCATTAATGCTTAGATACGTGTAAATAAAGGATTTAAATATATTTATATATATATATATATATATATATATACACATATATATATATATATATATACAGGTGTATAATTATAAATATTTATATATATATATATATATATATGTTTATATATATGTGTGCGTACATACAGGCAAATATAAAGAAATTTCTTAAAATTGGAAAGTATCAAGTTGACTTCTTTGCTGGCCGAAATTAAGTATAACACGAAATATATATGTATAGAATATAAGAAAGTTGATATTATTTATAAGCAAACAAAATTACTGCGATTTTTCTCAGTAAGCCAATATAACCCCTAGTACAGAATGATCTGCACTACTATAGTAGTAACAAGAAAGGTTCAAAAATAAATAATAGCAGTTAGGAGAGTGTCAGAGTCAGTTTCTCTCACTGGCTTTATTGCACTGCAGCTTTATTTTGTCCACACTGCGCTACGCATTATTCAAAAGTACATTTTATTCTCTTTATTTTGGTGCCACTATCTATGTGACTTAAAATAATTTTGTTTATGAGGTCTTAACAAGTTTAAGGTTATTTCTTATACACATTTCTTTCAGCCATTGAGATAAGTTTTTCTGTTTTTTATGAAAACAGATTCAGTTGTATAATTTCACCAACAGACATAAGTATTTAAAATAGCTCGGGGTTAGTTTACTAAAATTCTGTACACGTTAAATATAAGTGACTTGTGCCTGCTTTCATTTAGTGTCACGTGGAGCAGCGAGGGTCTGTCGGTTAGGGTTTACACAAAAAGCTAGTATGTAGTGAGTTTATTGCGAAACATGCCACTCCTCTTTTGATTTCATTTTAGTTGAACTCGAATTAAATATTTGGTTTTTTATTTATTTTTAATTGAACAATAGGATCACAAGGATCTATCCATTTAATGATAAATGCATGATAAATGGGAACGATGCTCCATATATTTTTATACAGGCATAAATGTAACACTTAATAATTTCACCTGAACAGGCTGATTTGTTCATAATGAGCATCATTTAAGTCTCCACTGTGATTGTTTTAATTGCTATTCTGTTTATGTAGACAATTGTTTGATTGGTTCATGAGATTAAGTAATTAAAAAATAAATATTATTCTACTGGTCAGAATATTATATTACTGGTCAGAATAAATTTATCTGCCACTGGGGCTATACCTGCTTCAATATAAGTAGATTTATGTAGATAGATTGTCTATATATCTGATGGTAAATTGTATGGTAGCCTATTTATTCAAGATGACATTGAATCATGTCACTTAGGCGCTTATCACTTAAACAAAGTTTTTTGTAGATCTTATCATTAAGTGAAAAGAGATTAAATAAAAAATATATGTTTTGTGGAGAATCATAATAGCAAGTCCCAAGCTTCACAAGACTGACCAGTATTGACAAGTGAAAAGCAACTTCTGTATAAAATCTAAACTCAAATAGTTCAATTGTTTGAAATGCCATCCGCATTTCAATTCCATAAAAAAACAAACCTACACAATTTCACATTCATATGTTAGATAGAATTGCTAGATTTGTAAAAAAATTGAATTCAGTATGAATCAATACCAAATTTGAATCTATATAACACCATTTTCTTCAAATAGTATGAGGTGATGAATGCTAATAATACAATTTAAAATTAATGTTTTGAAGGTAATTAAATAATTACTTACACATTTGAGGCGAAAGTCTCAGTTTTGAAATAATTATTTTCAATTTGCGAAATTCCAGAACCAACATCTCACTGAAGGTGCAGACAACCGTTAGGACAACACCACAAATTATCAGCCATAGAATAAGGGTAATAATTCCCGATGGCCCTAGGTGCTAAAATGTTGTAAAGATAATAGAAAGTCACTCAAAGAAACACAAAATTAATAATTATTATAGACAAATTTGTTATTTTAACAACTTCTATAATATCATTGATACTTACATCGTGTATATACAAGTCCAACACCAGTTGAATAAAATTAATGGATGAAAGAAAAGTCGACACTACAACCTGAAGTACCTGAAATAAAAATTAAGTGATTAAATGAACACAAAAAACTTGCCCAAATATTGCATTTATTTCAAATTGTTCCAATGTACCTGCAATTTAAACATTTTGTTGAGTGTACTGCATATTTCATTTACTATAATTAACATGTTTGGTAAAATCGATATGCACATAGGATTTTCTGAAATATCAAAATGGCTGGTCCCATATAATTCAACCCAATCTGTCACTCTGGGTAATACTAAATGATTTGAATTATTACAAAATATTTCTTGATTCACGCGTCCCAGGTAATCATTTACCGCTTTTAACATTTTTATAACAGTAAATGTAAGTAGACACATTAGAAGCAGTTCCATTCTGTTAGTAAATATACTGAAATATGTAATTAGGGAGAAAATGTTCTGATTTTCAATGCTGTTAATGATAAAAGGTGGTAAGTGACTTGCAAGTATAACAAGTATGCCCAATACCATCATGATTTTTAATTTCTTAAAGCATTTTGTTTTAAACACATTACTGTAATAAACAGAAATGTCATCAAATTGTCGTAAGCAATCAGCAAATAGATTTTTATGCCAAAATATATCAATTGACAAAACAAATATGAGACTGACGACGTTACATATTAGGAAAAGCCACTCTACTATACTGTTTTTAGCATATAAAGAAATACAGTGAGACCATATGCCTTTACCGGTACCCAAGACAACAAGAAAAATTACTATCAAACTGTAAATTTTCTTGAAAATTATTTTTATTAATGTTGTTTCTTGTTCTTCTAACTTAGATGAAAATCGGTTAACACCTATAATTGATTGGAATGCAACTAGGAAATGAATTGATTCCTCTAAACAATAACTCGACATTTTTCACTGTATTGACTGTGTCTTCTACAGAATACCAACTGAAAATGACAACCATCATTGGTAATGTAACCTATAAACAGCTTGGTCTACTTTGGCAAGGTTAACAAGACAATTTGTCTTCCTATATTAAAGTAATTGTTGATTATCGATTTTTTCCGTCTTGTCTGAAAGTATTTCTATTATTAGGCTAGGCCATATATATAAGCTATATCCTTGTAATTTGTGAGTTTTGTGAAGCTCTAAGTTTCCTTTTTGCTTTTATTGTGATTATATTTAGATATTATAGCTAAAGTCAAGTTAGTATATTTGATTTCTATGAATAGCAATCAATTGCAGGTAAAAATCTATTAACCCGTTTATTTATTTAATAAATCTCTTAGTGTATTTATTTCAATATTATGTAAAATAATGTTGTAGTAATTATACCAATAATACAAGTAATTACACTAATTGTAGGATGCAGTACATAAACATGAATCAACTTGATTCTACATCTAACAGCATGCACACTCAAATATTCAGAATAGAATTATGTTCTACGTTGAGACATTAGTAGGATATTTTGGTATCTGTAAAGATGATTCAAAGCCATGTACTGATAAATATTCAAATTGGTATTGAGCCTATGAAGGAATGAGAGGATAATTAAGAGCATCATATAATTATAAGGTGAAATAACAATGCAGGAGAAGTAGCAGTGAGGCAGCAATATGTTGGCAGAAATATATTTCCTGATAACCATCATGTTACATGTTCTTATGAGTCATTCTTATATGTTGAGAATTCATTTCATTTCCTATATAAAGAGTAAGTTGAAGCAGAGTTTGGCAAATACGAGTTTTGGTTTAAATTGGGTCAAATTTTTTATATATTTACACACCTGGAGGGCGTTATTCGTGTTATACATTGTGTGACTACTTCAGGGTGCCATTTTTGCAATTTATTTCAAGTGAAATATTGATCAATGAAAAGATCAATATTTTACTGTAGATGAAAACAGCTATCCAGTATCCACTAGCTGGGGTGTATCAGTTATGTACAACACAGAAACAAAATAATTAACCAACATTCTGTTGCTTAATCTACTGGTATGAATAGATCAAATGATTTGACAAGAGTCGCCATATAGTTGATAAATGGATAAAATAATGGCGATGGCAGGCGCCAGTCAATAAGATAAATTTCATGGAGTTTTATATTATCTATATTGTCTGTGTTGTTAATCAAAATGAGAAACAATGTACGAGGGACAAATACAATTAATTGCATTTGAATTGTCTGTAAATTAATTTTGAATTGGCACGAAAAAATTTAATTAAAATAATTTCATAAAGTAATATATAGGCATCTAGTTGATTTCTAATAGAAATTTAATTGGTGTTTCACTTAAATATACAATACCTTTTAAAATACACTTGATTTCTTTTTTACTTTGTCTAGTATTAATTGTTGATATGAGACAATCTTCGAAAAGAAAATAGAAAAATGAGCTTAAAGTAGCTTATTTTTAAAATATTGAAATAAAGGGAAAATAAGATTCAGGTCCAATAAAATAGCAAAAAGTAATAATATTCATCAATTGTATAATTGAATTTTTTTTATTCTCCTAAATGACATGGTTGATACAACACATAAAAAATTATATAATGGATTGTAGAAATGTTGGTTTAAAAGAATAATTAATTATGTGCATAGTTTCTTAGAAAATAACAAGAAAATATTTTGAAGTTCTGCTAATTGGTTCTGTTATTCCTTTCTTCATTAAATGCTGAGTTTAGTAACCTTCATATTTTTAATACATTCCTAATTATAAAATATTTCATTACACAATTCCGATGATAAGTTTTTTGCTCAAGTCACCCTTTTTTGTTTTGCAACTAAAAAATTAGTAAGGATTATTTCCATGAATATTATAATGGTGCTTCGGTTGGAAAACAATTTTTAATAGGAAAAAGTATAAAAAATTATTCAAAAGAAAAGAAACATGATCTGATAATAATATTAAACTATTCATTACCTTCCTTGAAACAACATATAGATGGTCTTGGGTGTATTTCAAATTGCGTTAATGATGTATCAAGATGAAAAGCATATTAATTAGGATCTAGACACATAATTTAATGTTTATGCATACTAGGTAATGGGTAATAGCTAGTGTATGATATATAGATACGGGCAACTAGTTTGCCAGGGTCACATTTGTCGAAGAACTTCTTGCAGTAGCAAACCTACTTATTGTTGGCACTATAAAAGCTAACAAGCTGGAGATATTCATTGAAACAAAACCTTAAAAAATTTAGTTCTGAATTTGTTTATAAGGTTAACATTGTTTGGTTTATTACTGTCCCAACAAAAAGAAAGTAATTATCGTTAATAATGCACCATATGTAGAACTGGTGAACGTGAAGTTTTAATAAGTGGTGTTTGTTGTTAGTAATGTAGTATATACCTTACCTAAGAAACAATAATTAAGGATGGTTTGTTGTTCATGTTAGACACACGAGAGCTTCCTTAAGATGATAAACTATGGAAAGTTGACCCAAAAGACGATTAATAAGTAAAGTATGTTTCACCTTTCTTTTTTAAATACCCAGTAAAACACTTATGCTTATTTTCAATTGGAACATTAGTATTTTTAAAGAATCAATATGGGTAACATGTCTATGAACAATTTTTGGTAAATTATGTCTATGAACAATTTTTTAAGAAATTATAAATACTGAAATCTTATAATTATTGGCCGTCTTGTAACTTGACATATTCTTTACGCCGTCTTTGATTTTGTGGTTGGAGGAATAAAAGAAGGTCTGAACATTTCATTTATGCTATTTACAGTATTAATTTTTCCATGATTTTATATTCAGAAGTAATTATTTTGTTTGTTATTATTTACTAGAACAAATTGTGTAGAAATTTTAAATGTTTTCCTATAATTTTATAACGAACCAAGCATGGTCACACCTGTTGATGCCTCAACAAAACCCCAATTTCAACAATAAATTCACATTTTTTTTGTTTAAACACAAATTAAATTCATTATGTTACCTTAAAATCATTTGTTAGACCTCTGCCACCATTTAAAGAGGTGTTTCAATTTTAGATTTGTATTAAACATTTAAACAAAAGTATAAAATAATATTTTACTTTGAACAGCCCTTCCAAAAATATTAATAAAATTGTTAGTAGAATTAAATTTTACTTTCATTTTTCAGCCACTCTTTACTCGATCCAATATGCTTTTCTTGACGATTTGAAATATAATTTAAGTACCAGTAACATATATTAACTCATTGAACTTATAGTTTTAAGCAAAAGAAGTTTTATAAATTACAAACCATAAGATAAAACGTCAACACAAGTGTACAGGATTAAGGTTAAATAATTTATTATCTAAGCTCACAGATCTTCCGGATAAAATAAAATGTGTTCATGAAAGGAACTTGAGGACAGTGTAGCATTTAAAAATTATTTGTAGGTTTCTTTACTTATGATATATTCATTTAAAAAAATTTCAACATGTTATTTGGACGAAGGAAACCTTGAACTGCTTGTTAGTTGTCAGTGCTTGTCAGACACTATCAGTAAAAAGATCTCCATCTAGTAATAAGTAAATAGGTTTAGGAAGAAATGAGATTTGTATACATTTTATTACGTGTAACAGAATTATTATTTGTGTTGGTCTAGGAGAACGGCTCTTAATATTTATATACTTTCCTTGCATTTTTACACTTATCATCATGGTATCCAATTTTATATATATCTTTCCCTATATTTTAGAATAGAAAAATTAATTTGTACAATACTTTTGTGTAAGCATTTAAACCCCTGTTCTTGACAGTATCTAGTTATGTGGACTCTAACCATTTCTAGAAATGTTAGATTCCTTCGGTACCATTTTATTAAATAAAAATATATATATATATATATTATAAAAAATATATATACATACAATTTATTAAATAAAAATATATATTGGAATAATTGAAAAAATGTGTTAGGAATCATTTTTTGCATTAATTTTTAGACTAAATCAAGATTTGGACTTTTTGATTGATGATGATCTCTAGAAATATTAAATTGTACAGTCCCTGGCCAAATTATCAGATGCACACAATTTTTTTCAGAATTTTCACATAATTATACGTTTTGTACTTAACTTAAACATATGTTTCATTCTATTGTCATATCCATGTTTTGGTATCGCACCACAAACAAGTACAAATATGCTTCAGTCACATTCCTTCATGCCATGTGTGCGGACGTGTTTTTTGATCTAGTGGTGGTTGTTTTACGATTTTTGGATTATCTGATTATCTGTATGATTATTTTAATTAAAATAAGCTGTTTTTCCGACTGAAAAAATATTTTTTAATTATCCAAATATGGGAAAAAAGAGACATCTTGCTGCGTAAAAAAGCTAAATTTAAAGCTTTTCTTAATACTAAAATGTATTCGACCTGTAAAATTTTATAAAGATTGAATGCATCTGAAGCAAACATATAGCGCAGAGAGAGTGGACCATTTGCAGAAAATAAAAGAATAAATAACAACAAATAAAGAACAAGGTTTATCGAACTGCCAGGAAGCCTTACTTGAGTGCTGGGATGAAAGCAAGACGTCTGAGGTGGGTAACATGTAATAAAGATGTGGAGCTTTAGGAATCGGTACATTAATATTTCGTTTATAATTAACATTTCATCGCTATTTTTTTATTCTTACAATTTAAGCACTCACTTAGTTTCTTTAAAAAATTTGCTTCAGCAACGAAAATATTTTGTGTATAAACTGCAGTGTGTTTGATAATATGGCTAGGGACTGTATTTCAAACCCACGTTGACATTACATTAATACAAATTTTTTATCACATACATATGTTAAAAAAAATCAAATAAAAATATATAAAGGTTAATCTCCACATTTACAATTTCTCGAGGGTATTTTTCCTTTAATAAATTTATTTAATGAAAGTGAGTCTCCAGAACATCAGGTGGATATTTTAGCAACAGCACAATAGATTCGAAGAAAATAACAAGATAACTTTTAACTTTCAATTTACACATCTTCACATATTTTTACTTCATCTGATTATCAAAATTAATACAGAAGTGGATATTTTAAACATAAAATATATCGGCACACTATCGAAAGCAGTGCTGATATATTTCTTTTGAGATGGCATGCAATTGATCCACAGCATTCTGTGCGGTGTCTTCTTTTGACTAAACTCAGCTTCCTTTGAGTAATGTGTTTTTAATATTAGCTGAGTAATAGAGAAAAAGACTTTGTTTGCAAGAACTTATTTTGATTCAGAAAAACGCAATAAACCCTGTAAACAGCATAGCTGCATACCACATACCACCTATATAATATTTGATCATCATCCTTAATAATAATAAATGTCATGCATGTTTAGTAAACCCCAGCAGTATTTCTGCTGGCAAATAAAGTAGATTGAGCAACAAATTATTTTCCTTTTAATTACCTGTCTATATAAATGCAAATATCCGTGAAATTAAATAAAAACAAACATTGTTTTAATTAAATACGAATTTTGGGTGCCAGTGTTGTTAATGCCAAATATGAATAATGTTTCTTCAAATATTATTGATATTTACTATTAACGCTACCGGCACTCAACATTTTTATTTACCTTATTGGCGAAGGGTTTTCTCCTTAACAGTATAGAAAATAAAATCATATATTGTTCTTGTACTATAACTAATTTAATAAAACAATTTTATTCATTATAACGGTTTATAACAAAATTTGTGAATGAATATATTTTACTTTAACTATATAGCTTAATGCTCAACACAAACGGAACAAGTTATAATAGTAGATGTTAAAATTCAAAATTACACAATTGTGCTTAATAAGAACATTTTGTTACATAATAATTAATTTAAAATATTTAGAATAAAAAATCAACATAATGTGATAAAACCAAATTCAGCTGTCACAACAGTACAGACTATTTCTCATAAGGGTAATTTATCAATTTCCCGAACATTACGGGCATTAATTTTTTAACAATAATCAATTTATTTCTGCTCATTGAAACTTGTTGCCTGGTACTAATACATACTGAATGGTAGGGTAGTTTGCTAATACTAACCTGTTTATGGACAATAACTTTATCCAAAACCCACTCAAGGGTTGGTGTTAATGGTTTGTTTATTGTTTCATGTGTATTACAAACTTCTATCATTTACAGAAAATGTGTTTAATGAGTTTGATTATTTAGATTTACATCGAGACTTTCATCTGTCTTAAATTCAAATAGCATGTTTAATTCCACTATTAAATAATGCATTGGTACCAAATTTGATTTATCTTGATAATCGTGAGCTATAAATGAACAAATCAATATTAATGTGTGGCAAGGTAAAATTTAGCCGCAGAATGCTATAAAAATGTCCAGAACAAAAAACATTACATGTTTAGTGAATGATCTATGATATAAGTATGTTCACTCATATAAGATAATCAACATTAAAAATTACGAGAAATTGAAGTCAATTTCATTAGACTAGAGTTAAAAATTGTTTCAAAATTATTGTGACCACGGTAATTTGAAAAAAAGAGCTTATAGAAAGTTGTTATATTTTCATAATTGTTCTGTAACTTGTGTGAAGGTGCACATTGCCATGCTACATTAGTTTCTTAATTCATTATGTTAATGATCATCCATTTGACATAAATTAGTTAATTGCTTTCTAGACTTATATATTTTTGGTCTAGCCCTCATCTATTAATAATACAGATTCAACAACAAGCAATGTTTTCAAATAAAGTTAATGATTTAAAATCTACAAATAATAGTTAAAAAGAGACTTTCCGATATTTATATATATGTAACAGTACACTCTGTAATGTATTATCTCTAACAAACTTTCAGTTATTGTTATTATTCGAAGCAGATTGTGAATATATTTTCTTTGTATTATGGTGGAGGATATACAACGTATCGCCTTTCAACAGATTCCGTCAGTCCCCTTTTTAGATTTCCAAAGGCAAATGGCAAAAACAGAAACCTTGCAGTTTCGTCATGTCCGTCCCTCTCACTGCCCATTTCTGTCTATTTTACTTTTGTAATTTCTAATAATAATTACCAAAAATATTAAATTTTGATCCGAGAGTAGAACACAAATATCCCGATCATACTATTGGGGAATATGTGTTTAAACTGTGAGCCTAAATATAGACGGTAATGGTAACTCACTTATGGGTATATAAATGTACGGATTCATTTGAAAGTTTGAGTTCAGGAATTTGCAAAACCCCACTTTTAATAAGCACCTACTGGATTTGTCAATAAAACTTACTTTATAGAAAAAGGACTATGACAGTATGTCAGTTGGCTGGCAATAGATGACTTCAATTGTTCACTCACTCTCTACTACAATTTAATAGAATGAAGGCATGTATGAACAATCAATTTCATTAATTACCAATATAAAACTATAGTTTTACTTGCGGATATTATGGAGACTAATTCAGATAATATTTTGGAAATATCAGTTCATGACCTGTTACAGCCTATTGCGATTAGTATTGACCGTTCTTGTGCCAGCCCCTCCTTGCTATAAGTGTCCATTTAGTTAAACAACACATTGCTCCATTTTTCTTATGCAAATGTTTGTTGAACATTATTTTCAATATTCGGGATTATGCTTAAGTATTAATTTTTTCACAAGTTTCAATTGTACATAAATTTTTAATGAAGATAAAAATATGAATAAAAGCAATTGAGATGCTTTAGATTAATCATACTCTTTATTTGTTATTAATTGAAATAACATGAAGCGGGAACATCTTTAACCTGAATTTTATTGATCTATTTGATTGAACTATCATACCAGCTATTGTATCTTATTGTGTTCCTTTATACGGATCGCCAGTTCCCATGTCAAGTGTTAAGAACATGTGGCCATCGTTTGTTTATTTTGTTGACTAGAATGGCCGTTCGGAACAATGGACGCACTTAAGTAATCTCACACTCGTAATCCAGACAGTTGACAGACAATGATTACGTAAGAAATGAGGAGATTGACAAATTTCAGCAACAATGACATCCTTAAATCAAATAGATGACACACGGTGAAGGTGCCCTTGTCACTCCATCGAACAACTTCTTGAAGTGAGTCAGTTATGTCATTTAAATCTGGACCTTGAAATAGAAAATAAATTAATTATTTGGATTATGAAGTTTTATGAGCAAAAGTTTTAAACACACATGTAAGCAGCATAGTAGAGCAGTGTAACTAGAAGATTGTGTTGAACATTTTGACAACATAACTTTTTTACTTCCACATGCATATTAACGAATCAGCCGTTATCTTTAAAACACATATTGATAACTGTATGTATATTACAGGGCATTTCCTTCTAAAACAACCAAAATTCAGAATTTAAAATCTTACAGAAGAGACAAAAATTCTTTACAAAGAAGTAGACTTATATTTTTATTGTAACCATTCCTAACCAAAAAGTTATTTCGCTCAATGTAGTCAGCAATAGAAGCTTGAATGCAGTTGATTTTAGATGCATAATAAAATTTTATACAGCCATTTTACGTATGAATAAGGTGGAATTAAGTTTTAGCTTATTGTATTTGCTATGATGTGAAGCAGCTATAAATATTCATAAAATGAGAAAAAGTTTTTCATATTTTTGTATCAAATCAAAAAGCTTCACATTCTCAAAAAAAATTGAAAAGAATTCTTAATCAATTCTTTAAAAACTCTAGCATTTCTTCTAAGCAGATTCATGTTAGAATTGCTGCACTGATATTGTGAAAGTTAACATCTTTACACAAAATTTAATAATTTTTAGGACATTTTGAGGCATTAGATGGGAAACTGAGTATTCACCTTTTCTTTGATACGTATATTATTTAATGTAAAAATTAAATTCATCTAACATACTCTTAAACCTGTGTGGGTCTTTCTCCATTTAACATTTAACTTTGGCAAAATGCCAGCAAAAGTACTAGACAAATAATTTCAAAACAAAATCCTAAAGAACATCTTAGATGGACTGTGGTTCATCAGCAACAGTGTCATCTATAAATATGTAGAAACTGACACTGTCAGAGAAACAGTCAGGAAACTAGCCAGGAACTATGGAGAAAAACTTTGACATCACGTGAATGTCGAAGCGCTCCAACTTCAAGATGACTTAAAAGGATCAAGCCCCACATGTTAGTGCTGTGAAGTGACATGTTCACAAAAAGCAGAATACAGTGCAAATAACGTTGCTAATAGAATATTAAAGGCTATCACTGAGGAAGTCTTCAGGCTAAGACATACAAAATAATTAAAATAGGTTAGAAACAAATTACTCATTGTCCAAATACGTGACTAGATTATAATAATCAATTTGAAAAAATCCACCTTTTCTATTTTTTGGAGTTAGCGTGAACCTGAAGAACCCTCGAGTTTACGTATATAGCATGGCATAAAATTAATAAATGGGCCCTCATTCAGATTGACACTGATAATCTAATGGTGAATTGATGCTGATAAAAGAGTACAAGAGAGGAAAGAATGTGTTCATGCTAGTCGAGCTACTTTTAGTGAAAGAAATTATTACTCGCGTTGCTTATGTGACAGCTAACAGGATATGCAAATGAGTACACTACTAGGATAGGTTTAAGATAATATTTTACTGACATGTTAACTGATGAAGAAGGTGCAGTAGCTATTCTACCTGCTTGCGTTTTTCTGTAATTATTGGTAATAATTTGTTTCAATTGTGGTAAATGTATGTGCATCGTTTATTTTATATTTTGACTCTATGTAAAACCGCAGCTTCTATATTGAATTGATATTAGTTTATTCATGTGATAGTTTTAAACAATAAATACTATAAACCTATATTTAAACTAGGACCTCAACTTTGAACATATCTGAACATGTGAATTAGTTAAAATCAAAGATTGATAGACAGTTTTTGTTTTCGGAAATTTACATTAAATTTGTTGTAAAGTTATATACTCACCCATTTCTGGTAAAAGTTTCAGCAAGATAATGTTTGTTTCTAACTCACGAAACTCGAGAACCAAATTTTCACAAACTACGCAGACTGCAGTGAAAGTTACCAGGTAAAATGTGAAATGAAGCATAAGAGTTATTATCCAGTCCTGACAAAATACAAAATAAGCATTAAAACATATTAACTGGAAGTATGCATGACATCAAGCAAAGTTACATAACAGCTATGAACAGAATTAACTATTAAAAAAGTGAAAATATTCAATTTAATTAATTATATCACAAATAATGATAAGGGGATACCTCCTAGAATTTTCTGGAATAAATTTTGTTTCAAAAGTCAATAAAAGTTATTTTTTTCCAATTAGCATCATTATCAATTACAGCATGGTAGCATCAAGTCATACCATTTATTAACCAGCTAAAAGCTACTTTGAAAAAAATAAAAGTTTTGTCTTTGAAGTTGACTAGATATTGTCTATCGAGTAATTATGAGGGCAAAGTTAACTATATTGCTTTGGGCATATTGCAGCTATGGTAATTTGGCGTAAATAATTTATGGACTAATGAAAATAACTATTTGTAATAAAATTAGATACGCATAAATAAACACACTCATACATATAAGTATACGAGAAGGAAGCACACATGTACATACAGATTCTTTAACAAATATTTCACAAATTTTAATAAAAAAATATTTTTTTTATTGCTGATTGAACCGGCAGAGAAATACAAAAATAAATTTTTACTTTCAGGCCCGCATTGTAAACATCTAAACAATGATCAAACATCTATTGTTTCTTTATGTGGCTTGGCAATCACTTCTCATTTAACTGTTCCTTTTTGGAAATTTCTTTTTTAAAATTCAGGTACTTGCCAATGTATCAATCTTTCACACTGCATATATTAGCCGCTTGTCTCAGTTAGACAGAGATCTTATAAATATCCATTTGCCCATTTTTATGTAGTACAAATTAAAAAGACAAAAGGACCAGAATTGACAAAGAAATACATTGAAATTTAAAAAATCATTGTTTTTGGCTTGATCATAAAGCTTTGGCTTTAGGGCCACAGCCAACCATGGGGAACTGGGTTCAATTCCCGACAACTTGCCGAGCGAGGCCGGAATGGTGTTCTGATTAATTCTAAGATATAGTATTGTGTATATTAAAATATACAATTAAATAAAAATAATAATAAAATAATCAATAACTTGCTGCATACACTATTTTAAATAACATTCAATATATCACAATAAAAATGCCATTACAACATATACATATGGATATATGTATGTAAGTATATATATATATATATATATATATATATATATATATACATATATATATATATATATATATATATATATATATATACATATACATATATATATATATATATATATATACATACATGTATATATATATATATATATATATATATTTATATATATATACTGTATGATGTACTTACCCCTGGTTTGTAAAAGTATATAGCAATTTGAATAGAAAATATGGAAAAAGAGAAAGTTGTGGCCATAAAATGAATCACCTGAAATTGTTAATTATAATCTTCAAAGTTAACCTAAGTTATCAAAACTTAAGAAAAGTTTTTAGATTACTAAAAATTACCTGAAAGTTAAACATTTTATTCAGTTTACTACACAGATTTGAAAGAACTATAATCTTTTGCGGCAGGACAGATAAACACTTTGTATCATGTGTGAGATCGATATAAGTATTTCTTTGAATTGAATTATCAAGTGATAGATTGATGATTAATTTTTTATTCAGTGATAATTGTTGCTTGCAGCGTTTTAAATAAGCGTTAATTGACTTTAACATCTCAGTGAGAATGTACCTTAGTGTACACATTAGAACCATTTCAAGGCTATTTGCCATTGTAGCTAATTGTCCAATCAAAGTTAAAAAATCTATTTGTTTTTCCAAGAAAAATATGTGATGTTCTATAATTGATAAAGTTACAACGAACACAACAGAGAAAGTTGCGATCCCTGTTACTAATTTTACTCTATCAATGCACCAATTTCTGAAATACTTGCTATAATAAGCTGAAAGATCATTGAAAATATTAAGCCACTCAGAGTATGTGTTTTTAAGCCACAAAATATCGAAAGAAAGAAGAAAAAACATAATTGTGAAATTTAAGAAATACACGAACCACATAATTTTATCAGAATGCATCGATGATACAAATTTAGGTGCATTGGAAAAATATACAATAAACAAAAGCAAAATAAGTGTCAAGCTATATATCTTTTTAAGTTTAGTTTTCACCAAATTTCTGTCATTTCTATTAGAAGTTCTATTAATTCCTAGAACTGATTGCACGTTGTGTAGGAATGAAACCGAATTTTCAAAAATATTTGTTTTATTTTCCATGTTGTTATGCCCAATAGATGACTAACAGTAGATGTGTGTTAAGGCAATGAAACAACGGATGAACAGATCATTTAGAACTCATAATGATCATTAAAATTCAATTTCATATTTCATTCCATTTGACATTAAATATTAATGAATGCTTTGTTAATGTTTAGGGAAATATCTGATCAAAATATAGCTAATTGATTTAAATGAAACTATCATGATAATGAAAACAGCAAACCATATAATTTCATGGTAATTGTTTTGAGTTTTTTTTTGAAGATCAAAATAACAGTTGACATTTAATCATGTAGAAATAAGTAATATGTTTTAAGTACCAGTATAACGTGCACTATGAGGTTACAAAATATATTTACGTTTATATAAAACAAACATTTTGAGAGTATAGACTATTTCTATTGAACTGTTTATTAATATTAATTATTACTATTTACTATATAAATAAATATATAGTATTGCACTTTCACAAGTGTAAAGAATATCATGAATTTTTTAAACTATCACGCCGTGAACCATTGGATAAGATCTTTCTATAACTTTTATGTAAACTCCAGTAAGGCTGTTTTTAAAAAAATAATCTGGTGTGTTTCTGCATGGAAACAGGACGGGAGGGGAACAGGTTTTGTGTTTTAAATTAGACTTTTGTGAATAGGACAATATTATAATAAAATTGTTTTGATATTCTTATAACTTGACCATTCAATTACTACCAAACACAATGGAAAATAATTTTTTTTAAGAAATTTTTATTCACAACTAAATGAAACCACATGATATAGTATGTGATAATGAATTTCTATAAAATTAACGCTAAATACATTAAATTTTTTCAAATCAAAATCACACCCTCCAAAATCCGACAAAAATAATTTTTTTGTGATATATGTTGCCCGGTGAGTTATCCATCAAATAATAAGTCCATACCCTAAAAGTTATAGAAAAATAGTTAGTTTAGTACTTTTGTAAAATACATCTAAACCTAAATACTTTTGCGGCCTCAACCAAGTTTCCGTAATAAAGTATACATCTGTAGTATCTTCATTCATTATGACATCCAAAGAATATCAGTGAAACTATTGCCATTTGAATTATTTTAGTGCTTTGATTCCACGAGCTGGCAAATATTAACAATCAAATTTCATTGAAACACCTTTTACGAAAGCACATCTTATGATAGCTGTATTTAGTAACAATATTAATGCAGATAGTAATAAAAATCCAAACTCAAAAATTTAGATGATTCTTATGTTTATGTCAGAAAAATTACTGCCAAAAACCATTTTTAAACTAGCAATACATAACTTAATATTTATTTTCGTATAAACAATGAAAAAATGAGTTGAAATCACTGGTAAAAATGTATGTTACTGGTAAATCTAAATGTCTTGTTGTCCCTAAAGATGAACGATTGCTCTTATGTGGTGACGTTAATGGAATTGAGGTTTACAATGAATAAATAGTTCATTATTATTATAATATACGATAAAAGTGTGGGCGTTACAATGAACCTTTTTCACGTCTTCTTAATATTATATTTATTACAGCTATTTGCCTTTTTTTATTAAATTTGTTTCTTTTACTTTATAAACGGACAAAAGCAAACAATTCCTCGCAAACTATAGAGAACTGTTTGAAATGGCCATTTTCAAGCATTTCACAAATATTCTTTCCTCAGTTTTAGGTTTTATATGTTCAGAGATGTACTGAAAAAGAAAAAATATGTATCTCCCTCTCTCTCTTATTTCTGAAACTAAATAATCTAATATTACGAAAGAACAGGATTTTCAGAAGCCTATCCAAAGGTTGTATGAAAGCTATAATGATGATTCTAGATGCAATACGTTCTGAGATATTTATGATAATGTATAAATCCCTGCTATCAAATTTCATTAGATATTATATATTATTGTGCCAGGAAATTTATATCGGTTATGAGTTATAATAATTAGACTTTAACATGAGGTACGGAACTCTCAATGCACAAACTAGACTGTGTGAGGCTATAAATACCTAAAGTATAAATGTATAACTTTAAAAAGAGGAAAATTAAATAATAAAAGCTAAACAGAATAAGCATTATCAGAATACCTTTTTCAACAATATGCCTTGGTCAGCAGCAAGCATCCATTATTAGCTCTGTCTATAGTAAGCATTGGTCATTGTGAGCATGTATTACTTTGTATTCAGAAAGTATAAAAAATCTTTTCTAAATTTTTGAGTATGAGATAATATTTTTGAAGTATGTGTAGCATGCTTATGAAATAAATGAATGATTTGTTTTCAGAGATTGATACTTTCATTAAAATTGATAGTAGATGAAGTAATAAAAATGTTTATGCGGCCAGATTCATCGCAGAATGTTCAGTTATAATGTGGGTGATATTGATAATGAAATGTATAAAAGTATTAATAGTACACAGTTCAATAGTCATGTTGTGATATTAAAAAACAAGGCATGCTAAAAAATAATTAGCAACAATATCAGTACACTAACAAAACTATAAAATGCTTAGGTACAAAAGGTTGATTAACAGATTTTAACGCATGCTACAACCATTGTGACAAGCCAATACTTGCACCGTTATTATGTCATTTAAACTAGAATATTACTAAAATTTCCAGAACCTATCTTATAAAGAAATGATTACAGAGAAGAAATGTATATAACTAATCTAAGCGTTTTTATCATATTTATGTGGCAAAAATCATTTATTAGTAAAATACCACTTTTCCTAACAAAAATTTAAGTTATTGTCAAATATTTTTTGAGGCATCTCAACTCTGTACGGAAAATATCATAATGAAAAAAGGTCATGGTAACCAAATGCAATTACTCTCATAACAATTCTAAGTTATTTATGCAATTCAGGCTGAAAGAGAAGTAATACCATAACATACTTGAAATATTCCAATAGTTTAGAAGAAATGGAAAATGGTGCTAAAAAAGCCATTTTCTATTTATCCATCTTTACGAAGCAGGGTTAGCTTTAAAGGAGCATTTTTGAAGGTTACAATTAAATCAATTACTTTACTTGAAGCTAGTTGTTGAATATGAATTGTTATTATATGAAAATTAGACCAAAAATATACAAACCTAGGCAGCAACCAACTAAGTTATGGGGCATTTCACGTGAAATGGACAGAAAAAAGTGAGATTCTGAAATTTGGGGCCAATTAGTAGATATGAAAGTGAACACATATTTTTTTTATATGATTTTATTTGAAATTAGGATTTTAATATTAAACTTAGCGATTTCTGTCAAAAATTTCTTTTCATTTTTAAAAAAGAAATCAATCTAAACAAAATTTTCTTCATGTGCAAAACCGGAAGAAAATATTTCAAAACAAAATTTTGGAAAATTCTACCAATTTTAAAAAAAAATTATTTCAAATTATAGCTTAAAGTATAGTTATAATACACCAGAAGTTTGAAAATGGGATCTGCTTTAATTAAGGATATAGGTAAATTAATGTACACACATGTCGCATTCAGTATGATGATAGGCGCTAGTTTATGTCCGCCGATTGGCACAAAAAGAGCCATTGTGTAGTATTTTAGTGTTTACTATTAGAATATATTAATATATAGTATTAGTACAGTTAGTATTTAGTATTGATTTTATAAAGAAGTAAAGTAATGTTTGTTTGTTAGTTTCTATATTAGGGTAGGGGTAATCAACCGCAACTACTAAAAACTACTATTATTACAACTACTAAAAACTGCTGTGATAGTGTAATAATAATTAAATTAAATAACATAATAAAAAATCAAAAAGATATTATTTTAAAATTTTAACAATTTTACATTGAGAATCTACTGGAACTGGAACTGTTTTTTTTTACCAGAAGATCTTCCGTTGTTGGAATAGAGGCATGCAACTTTTTAGTTCCTGGAATGGTAATTGCAGAATCAAACCGGGATCGTAAGAACCCATCCATGTAATCGCATTGGTGAAATGATCGATCTACTTGCAGGTAATTGTAGGCTTGCACGCGTCACTAAACATTTGAGGTTTCCCCCAAAACCATCGCATGGCCCCTTTCCATGAGATGTTGCGTGAAAATGTATCGCTGCATTTGTAATGAAATCATCTTTATAATAAAATAAATTAGCAAAATTGAATCTATTTTTAAAATGTTGAGTCACCATAGGCTATATAAATAATTTTTGACATAACTACTGTTTTATCTAAACGGTGTTTGTATAGTATTTTGGGGAATGCGTAAAAAGTGGTTGTATCATGCTTTCAATCATCTGAAATCATAACAATGCTGCAATGTTTCATTTAAATTCCATCTCTGTAATACAAAACCGAAGTCAGGAATGTTGCTTGGTCATTATTCCAATGGAAAGGTTGGGCAGCATCTTGGACAAAAAAACCGTAATTTTTTGCAAAAACCACACTGTACAAGGATTCGTCCTTCATCAATAATCTCCTTAAGATTTAAATAAAGCACCTGTGTCTCTGCAGTGCATGAGGTTTTAGAGTATCCAAGGCATCACATAAGCCATCTACAAAATTAACAGAAAACTGTATTTGAGTAGATATTGTAACTTTTCAAACTGCACGTCTGTCATTTGATTGTTATCGAATATGATCTTCAAATGATCACGAATTCCACTTAAGCCAGGACAAGATTTACAACTCTCATTTGGCGGTGTTTTTGCCGTCATTAAATGACATATCTGTGTTGGATTGGGACACATCGTCTTGCGAAGGCAATCCTTATAAGACAAAAGTTCCGTGGCAGTACCAGCTGTGAGATTTGCTATGTCTCCACCATTCAATATTAGCTTTACATTTTGGTGGTAAGTTACATACCATATGAGTTCCAGGGCCACCAGTGAGGATACATTGTTTGGTTCTTAAAGTAAATAACTTTGAACGTCTGAATATTCCTCCTTGAAGTTCTGACAATGTTCTTTAATGTTGCACATCAGAACTTGTTTCTATATGTGTGTACTTTTCCCATCATCTAATTTAACAGATATAAAATATTTTTTACCAGGCATTATTCGACTAATGAGTCAAAGATAAAAATATTTAACCAAGTTTTCGGTCTCGGATAGTAGTTTACGACCACCACGTGGATTCAGAGACGACAAGATACCAAACTGATCTTCAAGCTGCTTTGCTTTTTTCATTTGTCACTTCCAAACTCTTCTGCAAGTTTATTTTCACTCCATGACTTAGGTGCTGTGGTTAGTATCGTGGTTTTCTTAGAACCAGAAGTATACGGCTCATTGAATTGTTCCTTTAGCTGCTTTAAAATGTCTTCGTCATCTATTGCCGTGTCAGTCTGGGTAGAATTATGTTTAAATTTATCTTTGGGAATGAATGGGGTGTCTTGGGTATTTTGTGAAAGTTCATTCAATATTTGACTGCTTTGCACAATATCTTCATTCGCTACAGGAGGTGTTTCGTTTAAAATTAATTTCCCGCAGGATGTGCACACGTAAACATTTGTTGGACATCCCCATTTTTCTACTAAATACGAAGAAATCTTTCTAAAATCTTTAAACTTTCGATGAACAATCAGGTGAAATGGATTAAAATATTAATCGCTGTACGGAACTCTTATAAATTGTCGAGCACCAGTCACTAAGGGATCAGAGCCACAACTAAAACAATGACGGAAATTCAAAACGGCGTGGCGTCATACTTATATTGCTTTTTAGCATAAGTGTTAAATTCCCTCACAGCTAAGAGATGGCGCTACTAGTCGCGTTTTGTTATTAAAAACATATTTTTTACTTCTTCCTTCTAATATTTCTATTCAAACGTATATTTATCAAGATATTTATATTTTGACTACTACTACCTCTGATTTTGTTAGAGCTTAAATGCACGTAAACAGGATGATGAATGTTAATATCGTCTTGTTTTAACTTCATAATTCGCAAACTGACCAACATAAACTAACGCCTATCAACATACTGAGTGTGACATGTATGTAGATTAATTTACTTATCTCCGTAATTAATGCAGATCCCATTTTCAAACTTTAGGTGTGTTATAACTATACTATAAGCTAAATTTTTATTTAAATAATAACTACCTCTGATTTTGTTCGAGCTTAAATGCACTTAAACAGGATGATAAATGTTAGTATTGTCTTGTTTTCATTTCATAATTTGCAAACTGACCAACATAAACTAACGCCTATCAACATACTGAGTGTGACATGTATGTAGATTAATTTCCCTATCTCCGTAATTAATGCAGATCCTAAAGCTTAACATAAGCTAAATTTTTAAATAAACATTTTTTTTTAAAATTGGTAAAATTTTCCAAAATTTTGTTTTGAAATATTTACTTCCGGTTTTGCACATGAAACAAATTGTTTTTCTAAGTTGATTTCTTTTTTAAAAATCACAATAAATTATCTATACAAATCACTAAGTTTAATATTTTATTGTATATATTTAATATTCGAAAAACTACTTCCAAAAAATCCGAATTTCAGTTTAGACTATTCTTTAGATGCCCATAACTTGACAAATAAACATCATGTAAAAAAAATATTACTACAGACCCTCACTTTTTTTTCCCATCCACTTGATGTGACATGCCCCTTTACCCATAGAATCGAGAGAGGTGAATTTTCTAACGTCAATAGTGTTAATATTGTACTTATAGAATATGTCATTTTTGTTCATGAATGAATAAAATATTTCTCTCGCTTTACAATTAACTCCATTACATTAATCTCCATGAAAATGACAAATCTCCAATACGTATTTAATATTTGTCTTAACACCCATAAATCCATTTTTCCACAC
Organism: Druceiella hillmani; assembly: GCA_039881145.1. Taxonomy (NCBI): domain Eukaryota; kingdom Metazoa; phylum Arthropoda; class Insecta; order Lepidoptera; family Hepialidae; genus Druceiella; species Druceiella hillmani. The sequence goes on from JAYKKI010000036.1 coordinate 22,067,508, forward strand.
TCTTAATAAGTTATCAGTTAATTTAAGTTCAGAATATGGTTAATTGATATTTTTCATGTGTTTAGTAAGACCTTGTTATTATATATTTTCCTATAAATACTTCAGGAAGTTTATTTTGATACTATCCTTAAACTTTGTTCACACGGAGACACAATGTTTTCAACTTTAGCTGACAACATGTTGAAGTAAAGTTTATCTGTGTTTATCGTTTACTTACTGCATTCACTATTTAAAAAATATACTTTTAAAAACTTGATAAGAGAGATATAATCCTTGTTCATAATTTGTGTCGGATGAAATTAATTTGATGTATTAAACAAGAACCTTAATTTATCTGACAATACCAAGTTGGCTAAAAATGATAAATAAATTTTCAATGTTTGATTTGTTTTCGACACGATAATTTAAAAATTATCTCATTTGATAAATAAACAGAGAAAAGCAGAACCATCAGGTAGCACAAGTTTAGAAACAATTTCAAAGTCAACCAATTATGATGATTTAAAGATATTACTATTGTAATTAAGATAAGGTAATGTTAGTCATATTGTAATTGAAGAAGAACATAAATCTAGAAGATAATGTGCTGAAGTATGACAATATATATGTGCAAGAAGTTTCAAGTACATTTACATGAAAGTTGTTTCAAAACATTCCATACACTCTAACATATATTCCACGTAGTCTCAAAGTTACATTTAAATCTATTTTTCATTATAATTACTTTGGTATATGTGTTTACAACCAATTGCATAATTTTATTCTTAAACTAACATTTTTTCAACACTTAATGGAAAGAATATGATAAAAGCAGTTTCCAGTATTTGTAATCCACATTTGATCATCCTCGAAGATCTTCATCATTTTTTTATCGTCTATTTCCATTTCCTACTTTTGCCTGCTATAAACTTTCAAAAAACTTTTCACCTAACACAATCTTAAAAACTTGCTGATTACTATCACACTCATGCCACACGTTCACGTCTGCAACATCAGAGTCCTGGCTCATATAGATTATTTAACGGGTCTTTTCTTCTTCCAAAATGGAATTGCTGTTATTATTTATTGAATTTCCTTGTTCTAATCTGTGTACTTCATTACAATCTGCGTCTTATTAGTTTTGTATAATATAAGATATCATCGAAATTTCCACTCCATGCTTATTGACTAAATTATTGTTAGGTCCAGCCTTTTTTAGAACCAACAATGTTGGCTAAAAAATGTTTCAACATTTTCTCTATCAAAAGACATTGTTGCCATTCACAAACGACTGAATCAAATGAAATGGGAATGATTGCAAAATAGTGCCATGTTGGTGTTAAACAGCAAGAGAATCATGCTAGTCTGACAGTTTGCAATTTACGTGAATTATCGCAGTGTGTAGCTTCTATTTATACATATATATATTTATGTGTGTGTATATACATAAATATATATATATATATATATATATATATATATATACATACATATATACATATATATATATATAAATATATATATATATATATATATATATATATATATATATATATATATGATACAGCACTAAATATAACATATGATTTCCATTTGGAATTCTTTGCCTTTTTCTTCTATTTTTAACTTTATGTAATTTGACTCATATAAAGAAATTTCAGTCTAGGACCTAACTGGAGTATTTATCTTGTAATGCGACCCAGCCTTGAGAACTTCTTGCTGTTAATTTGATTATGCTTAATGCTTTCTAAATGTAAAATTAAATTTAAATTTTGAAAAAATCCGTTTAAATAATTTATACGAACTTCAATGCAAAATGCTGAGATGAAGCCAAAAATTTTAACATTCAAAAGAATGATCCGTTTCCCATTTGCATGTGTTCTTGAAATTTTTATGAAAACTGATGGAAATACTTCCAACTAATAAAATTTATATTGTAATATTTGCAAGAATGCAAAATTTCATTTGAAAATTTTAGCAAAGTCTGAAACAAAGTTTTGCCATTATTATAATACACCAGAGGATAAGCATGGATACATAAGAAAAATATATTGTCTTGTATATCTAAGTTTTTTTATTTCTACTGCAATATATAAACCAATTATGACCCAGCACTGCACACTTCTAGAAAAAATCCATCTGAACAGCATTGAAGATTCGAAGATCTTTATTTTATAAAAATACTATAATTTAATATTTCTGGTTTACTTAAGTTTTTTGAAATATTAATGTAATTTAATAGTTTTAATAAAAATTGCTGAAAATTAAAAATATTTTTAACATACTTTTTAAGTTTTTAAATGACTTAATAAATACAAATGCAATGTTCTGTTATGACTCCATCTGTACAGGACAATGCTCCCTACATAGCGCCATCTACACAAAGCTGTCTACCTAGGTGCTGGTAATCTTTCGAGTCCACCTGATGCTTCTGTATTATGGGTTTCATATAAAATTTTGACTGCTTTTGTTGTATGGTGGTTTATGAAACTTACCCAACCTTATTCTGTGCTTTATTTCTGAGTTATAGCTTAGTTCGATGGGACTCTCAGTTTTGGCTTAAGAGTTATTTGTAAAGGAGCTTCTGCTTGCTGTCTTTATCTGGTGCAAAGTATGCATGGTTATTCGGTTTTTGAACACAAAAAGCATTAAACATATTTACATTAAATGCCAATTAACAGAAATGGATCGGGAGTTTTGCATGGATGTCAAAAACATCCGCAGATTGGTACCGAGCTTGTAGCTGGTCACACGGACAGGAACGGATGGAAATTTACAGTGGAGAACGAAATGAGACACTCTAAAATGCTATGAGATAACCACAAAGTTTGAAACATTCATGCTTTAAGATTGAAAAATTATTCCAGATGATTCCCATCTTCATAGAACAAGTTCTATGCATATGAAAAAGAGAATTTTTTGGATCTGATTGTCACGGGTGATAAAACCTGGGCGTTCCATTCTGTAGCTCAGACTTAACGATGGGATCAAAATAGGGTATTCTTGGTCAACTTCGTGGCTCCTGGGATTACAATAAATGCTGATAGGTATTATGAATAACAAAAGCCAGATAATTGATTCAAAACCAGAGAAAAGGAATGTCCAGCTAGGGTGTATGGCATCTCAATGATAATGTTCATCGCACGTCACCCTTATGACCTTTCCTCTTCTGCAAGAATTTGGATGGGACATTATCACCCACTCACTTTATAGTCCATACTTGATACCCAATGATTATCACTGGCACCCTATTGAAAGAATATTTAACCAGAACGCTCTAGAACGATGATTTTTAACTAAAAATCTTTTTTCTTGCCGTTTTCCAGACGGATTAAGACAATCTCAGAATGTTGAGAGGGAAATGTATTTTGTAACGATTATATATGCCTTATATGGTTATGGTTAATTTATTCCAAAGAAACATTTCTTCATTCTATTTTTCAAATTACTATTATTAAAATACGTAGAAAAAAAGGCTTTACTTGGCTAAAAACCATGTAATAAACTTTTAAATTTCTTGTGTTATGCTAAATCCAAAGTACAGAATCTCAAATTATACTTTGTTGGTGAATATCTGGGTTGTTTAACTGGTGTTTAGAATTAATAACATGGCGTGTATACCTTACCTAAGCGAGAATGATTAATGGGGAGGGTGCAGACACAACTTTCTCACGTCAAAAAGATAAATATTATATTCGTAGCTTTTGTTAAGCACACAATAGATTTTACAAGGCTATAAACTAATGGCTGTTTACGTAACAGACATTTAGTCAATAAAATTGCCACTTGTTTTTTAAACTCAGTGGAACACTTTTATCCGAATTCAGTTCAAGAATAGAAATATTTCACAAAAATCAATATGGCCAATGATTCAATTGAGGATGTACTTTGGCCGATTTTATTATACCAGCATGTGTTTGGTGTTTGTCGAAAAACTACTAACCAAGTTTCCACTAGATTTAGATCGTTGTGTGGAAATTTATACAGCTTGATAATAATGGGAACATTGGTTGTGTTGCATGTCATCACTAGCATTTTGAACTTGAGTGTTCAATACATTTATATGCCAATTTTGACCCTTCGGATAATTTATGTGGTGTATTTATTGTCGATTGATATAACTTGTGACAGAAATGTATTTGAAGGATTGATCCGAAGAATTCAAGAAATTGATTATTGTTTCAAATTAAAGTACAGAAGAAATTTTTTGAGACACGATAAATATCGAAACCTCATTGTTATTGCAATTCTTATTCCGTATCACATTTTTCATACTGCTTTAGCTATAAATCTAGCAATAAAACATGATCTAAACATTTTTTTCTCTGTCCTGTCTTTTACAATTACTGCTGTTACTTTTGATTTAGAAATAATGTTGTTTTGTTTGATATTATTTAGTATAACAAAACGTATAGAGGCCTTGAATGTTTTCTTAAAACTTAAAAATTACCAACACATACTTGCATCTGTCGATGACATATTTGGGAGTCCCCAACACAATTCCAATTCAAATAATCAGTTTCCATTTGAATTGCCTTTCCACCAAACTTCCATTCATCATTTATTCCAATTCTATATTCATTTGTTGAACCTTTGTCACCATTTAAACAAGACATTTGAATTTCAGGTTTGCATTGATCATTTAAATAACACTATTCAAATCACATTTTAACATGTACATAAAACTTTAAGAAATGTTAACATAAAGTTTATTGTGAACTAACCTATCATTTTATTTTTTAGTTTCTCACGTCACTCGCTGTAATGTTTTTTAGCACACTTGCTGGCATTTATTCTTTTCTTGAGGATTTAAAATATAATGTAAGTGCTGTTACATGTATTAACTAAATTTACATACAGTTTAAGCTAAACACATTTAATAAACTACAAATTTACAAATAGGAAATGGTAACACCATTGTGAAGCATATAGGATTAAGGGTAAATAATTTACAATTAAATGAAACTACGTGATGTAGTATTATTTCTACTATCTTTAATTTCTTTACCACGACCTAGGTTTCATTGTATTACAACATCTTCAGGTGGGATATTAGCCTAATATCCCACCTGAAGATATATAGGCTAATATCCCACCTGAAGATGTTGTAATACAACGAAACCTAGGTCGTGGTAAAGAAATTAAAGATAGTAGAAATAATACTACATCACGTAGTTTCATTTAATTGTGAATAATGAATTTCTACAAAATTAACGCCAAATATATTCAATAGGTAAATAATTTATTATCTAAGCTTACAAATACCACATATAATTACAAATATATTCACTGGGAAAATTTTTCACATATTTAATGGAGCATATAGCAATAATTTTGTTCATTACTTCATGGAAAATTTTAAATACATTTAGTTTTTCCTTTACCCGATATGGGTGACATTGTCATGATGCTTGCAACCAGCAGGCGTTGAATTTTGGCTTTAGGAAAAATAGTCATTTTCTATTTATTTTGTGTGACAAAATGATTATATAACACCCTTCTGACAATTGGGCTTATAATGCACTGATCAACATATAATATTTCATTTGTTTTGTGATTCATAGTGTTGAGGAATACTGTCATTGATATATTTCTCTTTTTTCTTACATTATTATATGATTTTATTTCCATAGCCCTAATATGGTTGGGTGTATATCATTACATTATAAACTTTGATTGTTATTGGTCATGATCTAAAGTTTTTTACAAAACAAACATAAATTACTAAAATACTTGCATGTATTATTTAAATACTCCTAAAACACCTTAATTAGGGTCAATAATTTTATGTGACTTTTATTTTTCTTTAACTTGCCAGTATTTTCACTTCTGCTACGTTCTAGTCGATAACATTTTGGAGTTATGCAGCCCCAAATATATTAGATTCCATTTGTGAAAGTTAGTGTATACAAGTTTAGTCATTTTTGAATATATTATGAACTACATAACATATTGGCTAATAAAAAAAACAGATGCAAGAATACAGAGGGCAGCATAGAATGAATGATTGTACGTAAGCTGCAAAAGCAATAGAATAAAAACTGAATTCTAAAATTTAACCCGTCCCACGCAGAATCTCACTATTTTTTTTTTGTCATATATTTATTCACAAACGGAATATTTCAGAAATTGGTCTCATCAGTTCCGATCGCTTACATATTATGGCCATTTCCCTATGCCGTTTTGATGGTGGCCATGTTTCTCATATGTGAGAAAATGTACTCGCAGATAAAGACTTCAAAACTTCTTCTGACATCAATGCAAGTCCATGAAGAATTATGTAAGTGAACCATTTTGCTTTACGTTCTTTTATAATATTTTTATGTTCCTTTCATATTCTTCCTAGGTCAGTGCTGAAGAGTTTGAGTGATGTTTTCAACGTCACTTTGTTTAGTGACTTTGTTCACATACATTGTTAAGTAGTAACAATGTCAAGATTCATAAATAGAAAATTATTTTACTTATTTAATAATAAAAAGTTAAGTACACAGCAGATTAAATGCTTCAAAAACAATGCTTTTCACAATACGACCTGTGAGAAACGTTGGTGCAGCAAAATTAGGCACATAGATTATTTAAGCAATTCCAGACGACTTTTGGACAAACATACTGAGGATGCACTTTCTACTTTTGTGTTTAGTGGGTTTCATAATTTGGTTTTGAGTATGATAAATGATTTTCTATAAAATGCTGTTCTTTACCAAAGGATTAGCAGGAACTTCTAAACTTTATAAAAAAGTTCAAAACCAAGAGTTTAAAGTGTAATGAAGGGATGGACGATTATTAATATTAATGGTCCAGCCTAATGAAGGGATGAGAGGATTATTAAGGATAATGCTCCGAAATGGTGCTCGGAAATACGGTGAGATTTTTGAGGTTGAAGATGAATTGAAAACATGAATCTTGAAGTTGTGCTTATTTCTTAACAAGTTGCTTGGTTAAATTCAGATAATACACATGTCCATTAGCAAAAATAGGCAGAAGTAAAGTTTTACAGAAAATATGTATTTTGGATTGAAGCGGGAGAACGCTTTGAGAGTGAATCTTGAAGGATATCATATGATTAACTTTATTTACCTGAGGATGTCATGTGAGATATTGATTAAATTGTTAACTTCAGAAGAGAAAGGATATTTGGCTATCTTCCATGAAGAAATATCATTTTACCCACATGTACTCTCTTGTTACTCAGAATAATCCCTTGCTAAAGGTGGAGCAACACAAGAAATTTTTCAAAATTTCATTTTATTTTAAAAAGGAAAAAAAATGATAACATTTATTAAAAAATATATGTTTGGCATACGGAATTCATTAAGTTCAATTCACTTTGTTTGCATTGATTATTGACATTCTTACTTAATAAGCTTTGGCAACTGACCACAGGCATGATATTTAAACGTTTCAACGTAACACCCCTAGCAATTTAATTAAGTATGTAACACCTTTAATCTAATATAAATTTTGTGTTTATTATGTGTATTGTACTAATCCTCTTCGTTTATACGGGTATAGTTAATATACTTAATAATACAATTATAATTTGTAAGGGAAAAAATATTTGATTCGTTGACTTTGTTAATGAATTATATTTATAGATAATGAAATCAGCCATAGAACCAGTTTTTGCCATTAATAAACAAACTGCTTTTGCATGCAAACTTAGAAATGAATCAGCATAACATAATAAGCTTTCGACATCTTCAGAAATACCGAGACAATATCTTGAAGAATTTGTATGTTAGCATTATTTGGTAATACCTAAAAAAATGCAAAATTACCTAATTTATCATAACACAGTTTAAATGGATAATATAAATATCGAATATCCTAGACAAGAGAGAATGCAGTTTATTATCTGTCTTAGTAATATTGCCTACTTGCCATGTTGAAAGTGTTTAGTATAACCTTACTTAATCGCGTTTCAGTTCCGTTTGCTCAATTCAAAGTAAACCTCTGTCGAAACGGTATTATATGGCTGAAATGAGTAATAGCAATAGAAGAAGAGAAATTAAATAAAAAACTTATAATATGTACTCTAATCATATTTTATTTAAAATCTATTATACAATAATAAATGAGACTAATTTGATTTCATATTAAAGTTATATTTTTTGAGGTTCGTTTTTGATGACTTTCTTAGATCTGTTCTTTAGACCCTACACTGTTAAGTATGTCTTATAAGGTTAATACAATAAAAACTACATGTATTAATACTAATATTATAAAGAACTTACAAATTAAAACATAATTGTCAAACATTTACAAGAACAATATTTGTAGCAAAAACTAACGAAACATATTACCTTCATATGAATAAAATACAATATAGATATCTCACGGTGAATACCTTTATTTATCCACATGGAAATTTTTTTCAGAACTCCTTATGTTAAAAGGAAAAAAATAACTTTTGCAATATCTATCATATGTCCATTCATCTGTTTCTTTGACACAGCTGTTTCTTTCAGAAACCGTTTGATTTAGAAACTTTAAAATTGGTCTAGTCATCTAACATATTAACCCACATCTATCTCAGTAGTTTCTACTCAAAAATATTCAAATAATAATTTTAAACGGGCTAAGTAAAATAATTGAAATCAATTGTATTTGTGTAACTTATAAATTATATGGAATACAATAAGGGTTCTGAAAGTGTTTCTAGGATTTATTTTTAATTTAGCACGTAATTAAATTATGAGATATCCCCTCACAATAAACATGTTACTACATTTAAGCACTTAAATTATTTAATAATTCCCTATTATAAGCTCATCCTATTCTCTTCTTTCAGCATTTAATGTACAACATCACATGCAGCTTATTAAAAATATGATAGAAGCAAGTGAACTGGGTCAGCTTACAGTTTTTCACCTGTTCGACCTGCGAGCTTCATTGCTGCTCCACTCTTTAGGATTGCTCACCAGTTATTCTGTTGTTTTGATTCAATTCATGAATGTTGGTGATCTGTTTTAACTTGGCAACAAAAATTCAGCAGTTTTATCAAGATTTTATACTTTTTAAGGTTTGTCTAATTATTACACAATACAATTTGGAAGTTCCTCCTTGTATATGTACTGATTTTAAATAGTTTCCATTCCATCCATTCACCACTTTTCACATTGTAAAGTGTAAACCTTATATACTTTAAAAATTGTTTCTCTTTAGAGAACATGTTGCAGAATAGAAATTGGGTAATATTAAAAAAGTTAAAAAAAAATTAATTTTAAAAAATTCTTATCAAATTATCACAGTAATTCAATTTTTCTAAAAACTACTTTTTACCATTTCAACATATTTTTTATGAGAAAGACTAAATTGATGTATATAATTTTTTCAATAAGAAATATTCTCATTTTTAGTATAAGCTTAAATTTTTTCTAAGCTACTATCAAATGAATGTCTTATTGGTTTTAATAAATAAAAACATTATTAATAATATAACGCGCCACAAAATTTGTTGGCTCTAAGCAACCTGTAAAATAAATAAAAAGCATTGGATGAAATACATAACATTTATGACACCACATGATGTAACACAGTGTAATCTGTGGTATTATTATTGTAATAGTTTTACCTATCAAGATTATATTGATACTTGACTCGTTTGCTAGTGAATACAGGTCGGTTTAGAACACGCCGTGCCAATCATCTGTTTAAACCTCAGGTTCATTAGCTACCAGCAACTAGATTAGAATTGCTATATTATAAACGTATTCACAATAGTTTATTAGAAGGAAAGTCAGTCAAACAAACCAGATATGGTGAGAGTGAGTCATTTAATTTGTCTGAATAAAGGAGGTGGACATTTATGAAATATGGAAGATATAAGATTTTTAATAGTCTAGATATTTTTTGGATTAATATTTTTAATGTAAAATAATGCCTAAAGTTACAAATAAGATGTTATATTTTTGGTACCGTATTTGTTATAAAGTGTAACAAAACAAGAATATGATTATTGTATATATGAAGTAAAATCACAGAAAACAAAATGTATATAAAGATGGTCGTGTTGCAACTATGTGTTCATAGTAAAAAATAATTGTAAATGAAAATAGATCCAGGGTTCCCAGACTGAATATCCGCAATATTTACAAATGGGTATTTTAAGAATTATTTTTGCTTGTAAGTTTTTTAGTATTGATATATTTTCAGCAGCATATAAAATATCTTTTGAACTCCTTTCATATCAGTTAAAGTGTGGTTATTAGTGCTTAAAATACCCAAATACTATGCTTGCAATTGTTGCTGGTGCCAAAAGTCTATTTCTCATTTAAGAAGTATACATAATCGCAAAGCTCTTGAATATTCAATAATTAATTGTTCTAATTACGTGACATACCTAGTGTAAAAATATTGGAGGCTGATTTTCATACAAATACCATACCATTCTTTTTGGATAAAAATTGGAAAATCAAAACGGGATATAATAATATATGATATTGAGAGCAGATGTGCAAGTTGAATCACAATATCATTGTGACTCGTTATCTCTATATCAGCATTATTTCAGGGAAATGAAAGTAGTTTTAATTTTTAAGCTCACAATGTGATTTTTAAGCTCACGATGTGTCTCAAAAACAAAACAAAATTTCAGTTGTTAGGTATCAAACTGTGTGCCAAAATATCATAACTCAAGAACAATCTACACTTGATTTCAGTTATAAGATGATGAAGGGGCTGCCGATATTAAGTCGTTCTATCTGAAAGTCGTAACACAAGCAATGAAGGAATAATAATAAACAGCATACATTTTTACATGAAAGTGTTTTTTTAAAGAAATATTTCCGAAGTAATATTTTCACAATGATTTTTCATTTTCTTCTTCTCTAATAACGTACAACGCAGGATCTGTTCAATGTTTATAAGCCCTTCGATATCCAAATCTGTTTGCTTTTAACAAAATAAACAATATCTTTTCAGTTCAGTTAAACCACTCAAGGCATGCTCAATTGTAGGAAGCGTTTTTTCATCTTTTTCTTTATTTTCTTCTAGTTTATAATTTTTCTTGTCTTGTGGTGTAATTGGCAGAATTACACTTTCAATAATTTTACTGTCATTCAGGTTACTAGTAATGACTACTTGATTATCAATATTAACATAAATTTTTCAATCTGCAATGCCAGAAGCCTATAGTGCTAACAGCACATTGTCCAATTCATCATCAGAATCAGAATCTGTTCTTGTAGTAATAAAAAATTTAAAGAACCCCACATGAGAAAAACTTTTTTTTGCTGACGGTTACAATTAATTCCACTGCATTTATTTTCATAAACATGTAGTTATGTATAGCATTATCTATATATAATATTGTGTCAATAGTGTTGTCTCTCTCTTGAAGTGTAGATAGTGTTGTCTCTCTCTAGTGTGAGACCATTATGGAACACTTTCTCCCACTTATACCATTTCGTACTTCTACACGCTTATCGCCTTGTAGGTGGTTAAATGGATGTGTCTAAAACCTAGGCAAGAGAACCAAGGGGGGACGCCTTCGTGAGTTTAAAAATCTGTACCTATTCCTATTACCCAAAGATAAATGTAAATGAAAGCTAAGAAGCTTATTGAATGAATCGTTTGTGTTTGGTATCCGGCTAGACCCAGTCGTAGTATCTCCATGGGATTTCTGAGAAATTGGTCACAAATTAATCATTTATACCAGTCACTATACTAGAATATAAATCAATATGCACTTAATTTACTGATACCCTATCAAGAATCCTACCACTTTACAAGAATTAGTAAGAAGCAACTATTTATTATTGCATGAGAGTAAGAGTGGATCTTTTGATGTGTGCCAGCTCCTCGACCTAAGAATACCGTCGCTGCTTAGTATTTTTAATCTTGTTGTTTCATATATTTTTCAGTTAAAGGCATTTGAATGAATAAATTTAATTTTCATATTCAATAATGGCATTATAAATATAACTCAACTTTTTATATTAACTTGTATTCACTTATTTCACTTGTTTGTATATTCAATTTTTCATAACATAAACAACTTTTGTGAAAAATGATTAACACTAATTAAATTTACAATAATTCCTTCCTTTTTTATCTGGTACTTACCGACATCAGCAAAGATTTAATTTATAAATTTTTAGGTTATATTTTATTTTATTCACAAGTTATATATATTTGTGGATGATTTTAAAAACTATTTTGGTATAATATTTTATCTTTTATTTATGTATTATGTAACCTTCAATTCTAATTAATAAAGATGTGCGAATAGAAGTGATGAAATTTTTATTGAAAAAGTATCGAACTTGTTTTCTAAGCCAAAATGACTTCCTTACCTAAACTGCTTCAATAGAAGAATTTTATCTTTAAAGTTAATTGTAAATATTAAATGAATTTTATACAGAATTTAAGAATTTAATGCTGTGTTTGTATAAATAAAAAAAATTGTGATGACATCTTAAGCATTCAGTCTCAAATAATGATTAAATATCAAACATTCAAAAACACATTCAAAACTATGAGCCATTTTTATTGCAATATTCATTTCAACAAGGTAATTAAAGAATTTAATCTTAAATTTTCAAATTGTCATAAAATTTTTTTTAAGAATTTTGCAAGAACAGATGTATATGACCTTTTACCTCACGTTTTTCGTATTTGCTTCTGCTCAGTTTCAATTGTTTATGCTAATAATTGTTAGGGAATGATTCAGAAATATTTGACAAATGATAAAAATATTAAGAAGTTTTCTATAAAATTTATTTTATTGTTTATCTATTATTATAATATTCATCATATATTTCTTTTGTTATTTTCCTATTACATTGTATTCAAATTATTCTAGGTTGTTTAAAATTAAACCTAATATTTATATACAAATATCTTTTTGCTCCTGTGTTGTCAATATGCACTAGTTAATGTCTGATATATTGTTTGTAGGCAGTGTGACTAAAATTTAATTTTATAAGTTCAAAATTGAATGGGGCTATATGGTTTTAAATTTATATTATTATATTAATCTAACCATGTTTCATTCTTTAATAATTTTATTTACGGTGATAAATAAAAGTATTTTATGTTGGAAGCAACAACCTGACTGGTATTTTAATAAGCTGCAAAGTCTCTGTATGTGCAATCAATTGATAAATAGATTGATTGTAATCTTTTTCATCTGTTGACTACATTAAAATGAAGAAGAAACTGGCTAATACAGTGATAATTTTCCCATGTTCTAAGAGAGATACATTTGAGTACTCCCTTGTTTAGATACTGAAAAGCTAATGCTTCATATGTTGCAGCCATTTCCTTTGAATCCACGCAAAAATCCAAAGCTTCATATGAGGTGAAAAATGTCTAATTAAAATTTGCCTGAAGAATAAGAATAAGTAAAAGCCTCAAAATTCTTGCTCGATGATATGTCTGACTAACATGTTTCATCTGTTTTGTCGTTCAAGTCATCATTGTATCTAATCTTAAATATATTTTATTGTATTCTTGGTTTTTCTTTGGTATTGATTTTTTCTATTTGCATATGCCTTTCTTAACTACGTGTGTTTTTATACCAGTATCATTGTAAAAAAATTATGGTACCTAACCTTAGTGCAAAATTTTTATAGAAAAAATTAAGTATTACAATACTTTCGTGCATAATATGAAGACTTTTAAATAGGTAGATTACAGTTATATTATTATATGCTGTATTCCTGTTAATGATGTGCAGTTGTGTAAACTATAATTATATCCAGGAACATCAGATTCCATAGATACATATAAATATATTTAACTGTTCTTCGATGTAAGGTGAAGCAAAAGAGATTATGAAGTTCATATCCTATTCACCAGAAATTTCCAGATTTAAAATAGTTTTGCAAAGATACAGAGGGAGACATAAACACTTGAACAAATGATTATCCATAAGCTCCAAAAGATATGAAAGATATCGGTGTAAAAACATATTAAAATAGATGAATTTAATTAAGACTGGAATTAAACCTGTCCCCCACGAATATAACAAATTTCTATTAACCTCCAATAAATTACAAAATCTCTATTCCCGTCTATTCAAATTGATGGAAAGTTACATATGACATAACTTTCCTTTATGAACTTATGAAAGAGTTTTTTGTTCCTTTCATATTTTTTCCACGTCAGTGCTATATTTATATATAGTAAATATTTACAAAGAGAACAGTATATTAAATTGCACATCAGTCTGTAAGTACTTTCACGAATTTAAGATGGTTAATAATCTGTTTAAGTTTTGGGGTTATACCATAAATGGAGACTAATTTCTGGGTTTTCAAATTGGCACTAATTGGGCACTAATTATTCTACCTTTTACTTATTACAATTTCTAAAGTGCATGCAATGAAATCAGACTATACTGTGACTTCTAACATTATTTTGTACATCGAAAAGTCAACAGATACAGGAGATAGCTACCAACCAATCGCGTTACTGAATGTGACCTACGAAATTCTCAAGTAAATAATATAGAACCATATTGTGCGAATGGTGGAGAAGCATATATCTTATGAATAGGCAAAATTACGGCAAAGCCATAGTTCGCTTCTGAAACCGCCGAATTTGATTTTCTGCCTGATGAACTGCGAGATTATTGAAGATGCTTTACTAATAGAACTTTCCAGGTGTTCTTTGGTGATGGGGCTAGCAAAGTTAGAGTTCTCCATAATCACCTATCCTAGAGTTTAGTTTTAGTCCTTGCATTAATCACCCTACACATCTACAATTTACCGGATGCCATATCAAGGAAATTTGAATAGGCAGATAACCTGGGACTAATTTTGCCAAGTCACTGTAAAAATTTTAAGTTTTTATTTTTATTCCTAGCCAGTAATAAAATTTTACTCACATGCAATGAAAAACAGTAAGGTAAAGTGACCATAATGATATCAAATTCTGTAATATTATTAATGTGGAAACGTATTAGAAAATAAATTGTCAAATAATTTTGAACATAAACACAATTATTCATCTCTTATGGGGTTTATAACCCACACAAATAATTTAATTTATATTGGTTAGGAATACATTTTTAGATTATTGGTTAGGAATACACTTTTTTATTGTGTGAATCAAGAAATATTTTTTAATAATACAAACTATTTAGTATTACCCAAAGTGGTAGTCAGCAATGAATTAAGTGAGAATGACCACTTTGATGTTTCAAGTAATACTATGTACATATTGCTTTTGGCAAAAATATTGAATACTTTAAATGAAATTTGCAGTATTCGTAACAAAATATTTAATTTATATGTATACTGTAATAAACTGAAATAAATAAGACATTTAGATACGTTTAATTTTTGTACTAATTTAGCAATTTAATTTCTGCTTCAGGTACTTCAGCTTGTAGTTTCAACTTTCCTTTCATCCGTTGAATGTATTCAACTGGTGTTGAACTTGTACATGCGTGATGTAAGTAATAGTAATAATACAGTTATTGTAATTTGGATTATGCGTGTGACAGTAATTAATAGTGTCTTCCTTTGAGTGAGTTTTTCCTTATTAATGTATATTTAATTAAGCCTTACCATTTAAAATGAATACAGGAAGGTAAAATGTGGAATACATATAATACATATGTAAGTTGAGAAAGTATGTAAGTTGCAGCAAAATATTTACTTTCTACCTGAACGAAGTTTATGTTTCAAATGTATTTTTCCAACATTTTTCCTATCAAACTGAGTTCTGTATCACGTGAGCTGCTTCAATAGACCTGTATCTTTAATGTCAATAATGAGTATTTAATGAATTTCATGGAGAGGTTAATAATTGAGTACTGCAGAAGTGTGAATAAAAAAAAATTGATGACAACATCCTTAAGCATTCAGCTTTAGATAATAGTTATATAGACTATAAACTAATACCATGCATTTGTCTTATTAAATTTAGATACTAATTGAATTACTGATTTAGAAATTCGAGATATCTAATACGAGTTAATTTATCATAAAATCAAACTTACAGACTTTTCCTCGCAAACAATATTAAGTGATCAAATAGGAATCTAATAAATACTGTACAAGATGGATGCTGTACCTCATGGAGAAGGAAGTTAATTTGTTTGTGCTAATAAATAGTTAAATGGTCTTCATTTTTCTTAATAAGAGCTCTGAAGTCAAGTAAACATTCAGCAAAAGCAGAAGTACTTTGGTCAGCCAAAATATGAATTACAAAAATTAATTATTTTATATATATATATATATAAATATATATATGCATATATATATATATATATATATATATATATATATATATATATATATATACATATATATATATATATATATATATATTTACATATGCAATGTATGTATTAATAAGCATATGTAGCTATTCTAAAAATAAAAGTGCATACTTTGTGATTTAAAATGAAATCCTTGTTTTATTAATTTAATTTTTAAAATTAATAAAACAAGGATTTAAATATATAATAAATTTTATTTAATTCCAAATTTGTTTTTTTTCTAAAAAAAGCTGTATTTGTAGTCATATCAAAAACAAGCTTTAAAATTCAATTCAAAACGATTTCAAAACCAGTTAATTTGTAAATTGTGAATAAAAACCATAAAGGGATAAAAAAATTTACAATAAAAGCCCGACTTTTGTATTAAATATGCAAACTGACTTTGTATACAAAAAGTTGCAAATCTAGATAATAAAAACAACCGTAGAAATGGGAAACCCGTGTCTTAATTGTTTAATAAATGAAAGTACCCACAAAATTACACAATATAACTGTTGTACCACCATGTTAGTAACTAAACAAATAATTGCTCTGAAAGAATACCAACTTCCAGCAAAAAATTAATGGTTGACGAACTTATTATGTGAAAATGTAAGACACTGTCCTTCTTTTTCATCGTCTCGCATTTCACATTTCTTAGTAGCAACATAATTACAATGTAGGGGAAGGTAAGACTCTTCCTACAGTTTTTACATTTTATTTTTTCCATTCCAACTATTTCATTAAAAATTTAGCTGATTACATATAGTACTAGTATATTTATCTGAGATTAATATAAAACTTGATAGGTGGTTAAATCTCATATTTAATTCATAAATATTACTTAAACTTAATCTGAAATTCTTATGAATCTACCCAACATGTTACTTTCATACAGTATCAGGGGTACCTTCAGACGCAATGGGGTAGATTCGTACAAGGGAATAAAACTGCAAACAGTATCCAAATTCTTTTAATAGGCAATAAAATTAAATACATACTCTTCAGGCAACAAAAATAAATGCCTTCTAGTCAAGAAAAACAAAAACTAAATGATCTCTCTTCTAATTATCAAACATTAAATGTCTGTTCATGTAGTTAACAAAAATTTATGACGATTATGCCTTTATAAATTCTACTTAATATAAACATAACTAAAACTAAGAGATCAATCAAATCTTTGGTGTGGATTCGCACTTTAAACAGTTTGCCATCAAATAACGAGATGAGGACTCTATTGAATGTTAAATTTAGACAAATAAACTGAGAGAGTTCTAGAAGTAAAAACTAATGGTGGCTTGGTAGAATCATTTCAACATCAATGATATAAACAGTATGCATATCTTCAACATTTGAGAAAACAAATGTCCATGACAGTCTTGGTTTCTTTCTTAGATAAGAGACCTTAAATTCGGTCTGACTATAGCGACTCATAACCTTTCCTATATAATAAACGACAGATTTTTTCTTTGGGAACTTGACTAAAATAAAAGAATTATCTTTAATGTTGTCTGGTATCACATCAAGTGTCAACTGTCTTGTGACCATTTCAAAATCGTCACAATCAGTTTTATCTTCATGTACTATGGAAGTGAAATATCTTGCAAGTTTATATCATTTTCTGATGCATCACTCTCTAGGTTTTTCTGTTCTCTGTTTCTACTCTTACTCTTTGCTTTTACATTGAAATCCTCTAAAACACGTTTCATTTGCTTGGCCCTAGCTCCTCTTTCCTGTTCTAGTTTCTTCCTTTGTTTTTTTGTGTTTCTCGTCTATTTGTTTTTTTTTCAGGAGTATTAGTATAAATATATGATTTGCCTGGCTGTCTTCCTTTGTTTTGATTTTTATTTCTTACAGCAGTTGGATACAGTCGGATTGTTTCTGGAGTTAAAAAGGTTTTTTCGGTGTTACACTTTAATGGATTGGTGGATTATCTAAAGCTTCTTGTTCACAGATATTTATGTTTGATTTTTGCAATTCACAAGCAGCAGTTTAACTCGGTGACTTACATGTTTGGGATTCTTGCGGAACCTCTAAGAAACCCTGTGTCACAGAGAATGAGGCCTGGCAAAAATGAAAAGTCTATACAGTCAGGAAGACAGGATATAGTACAAGGAATATTATCATACAGAAAAGCTGTGGATAAGTATAACTTACAAAGATAAGAACAGGACTGACGATGAAGCATCTAGCAACTGTACATTTTTTTCACAATATATAAGTTTCCAAGTTTTTTTTATTGAAAAAGAAAAGAAAGAAAAAAAAAGAAGAAAAAAAATATATTCATATGCGTATGAATGTGCCCCAAATGGTTCTCTCCGAAAGTAGCCCCTTAACTAAATAATAATGAAATAAAATTTCTTTTAATATTAATATGCAAACTAGATAAATTAGTCATTAAAAACATATCTAAGGGATATTTATTACTTATTGAAAAAACACAGTGTAGAAAAATTTAATACATCCATTGAAACAATTGACAAAAACTTTAATGACAAAATTTACTTACATAGTTCAAAAATACAATGTGGTCTGTCAGTTCACTGTCACCAGCGCGAAAGGCGCGAAAGTATAGTGAAAAATGGGGGCTACTCAACTTACACACACATGCAAAGGAAGGTCTATATGTCTATGTTTTGTGTTTTATAAGTACTGTAGGAAGGTACTCCGCGTACGAATGATGGCGATCTTCCCCTATATGATACCATTTATTTACAGTAATTTTCTTTCAAGTGTTGTAATATAAAACTTCATGTAACTCGTTTTATATAAGAAGTCTTTTAATTAGGCCGTGAGGTGGTATGCTTTACAAATTTTTTTCAATTGTAACTTATTATCTAATTATTCTACATTGAACAAAAATTTTGAAACTTTGGTCGTAACTTTTGACAGTCATAGGAGAAAAAATATATAAAACACGATTAAAATTAAAAACTGTCCTTGTCCAATGAGACCTTGCCAAATGTGACTCTCATAAAATAAATTGTATATGAATGTTATATGCTTGCTATAGCTAATTGACAACTGTAGATAAAAATTTTTGATACCACAAAATACATGCTTTTTCACAGAATACAGTGGGTTCAGAGTACAGTAGGTTCAGATTCAGCTCAATAATCAGGATTAAAACAATGATTCTGTTGAAGGATTCTGATTAACCTAAGTTGCATTAAGATAAATTCTTTGACACATGTCTCCGCTCTCTTTCAACTCCTTCGACTTCCTTAAAAACTTGAACCGAGCATAAACAATGTCACATCTCTCCATCAAATGCTTTCTTCCATCTGGAGTTGTTTTTTACTTTTAACTAAGTTCTTTAAAAATGTTCTGAGTTGAAGTTTTACAACACTGAAAACCCCCAATAAGCTCTTTTGATATTTCCAATATTTTGATGACAGAGTAAAATGGTAAAACTATTTGTTTGTTAACATTTTTGTCAAAATAATTTAGACCAGTTGCTGGATGACGTCCATTTATTTTTTCATGGGGATAACATAGTACACCATTTGCACACTCCATTTTAATGTTAGCTATCATTCCTAAACTTACACCATACGTCTACAACTTATCTATACAGTGAGTTCTCGCATCTTATCTTTTTTGATAATAAAGCACACTTTTTGATTTACATTAACACCAACAGATTTTATACTGCTCTCAAAAAAAGCTTCCATTTAATAAATTAAATGATAAAAATATAAAATGATGAAAGTAATAAATGATTCCAGTCAGCAAGCCGAGTTAGAAGATAACAGAGTCCATTTACTAGCCAGGTCACAAACAATTTCCATGAATAAGTAAACAACATGCCTGCACTGACTATAACACTATATTTTACTATACAAGACTATATTCATTATTGACTATATTTTAAAAGAGTATTGTTCTTTTACACCAACAAGACAGTTAAAGAACAAAATGGAAAACATGATATCACTAGGTTTAATTGTCTTGGTTAATTATTAAATAGTAGAAAGCGCGTAAGACACTGACCAGGTGTTCGTTTTATCGATCGCACGTAGCCGACGTGCAAATCAATATATGAAACAGGTTTTCTTGTTTCATATAGAAAGAGATTGCAACCATCCTATGGTGCCGTCTTTCAGCTAAAAATATTGGAAAAGAGACCAAATAACAAATTCCATGTTAGGGGATTGTTTTCCCATCGACAATATTTAACTTAAAATTATATTCTAGGAAATATCGAGACACCCACATAAGTTTAATATAATGTAGTAAAGTATTTACTTTGTGTCGAGAAAAGATCGAGGTTTTCCGTAAAGTTGAAGATTACAGTCATAGAAAAATAATAAGTACATATATATATATACATATATAAATATTTTCTTTTGTTTTTTTTTTTTTCTCCAAAAAAATTTAACCTTAACTAATATTTACATTCACACATTTCCTTTTAAAGGTGACTAACTTGAACAGGCACACACATACCATATGTGCACTTATCATTGCGAGTAGACCTCTCTGAGCTAAATTTTATAATTGTGGATGGAACCATTAATTGCAGGAAACATTACAATGACTTTCCCTTTACCTTAACAGGATCTTCGTTTTGTTTTTATGTATTTGAATAGTTGACTGTTTGTAATTATTATTGTTTCAATCCTAAGAATAACATATTAGCTTTGGCTTTACATTAACTCTTTTTACTTTTGTGAATTTGGATAGTTGATGGCATATATAGGTGAGTGTGATAAAAGGTAAATATGGTTATGTCAAGAATAAACCAATCAAGGGAATGCACCACTTAAGACAGCTTTAGATTTTTACATTTACTTTCAGTTCATTATAGAGGAAACCCATGAAAATATAATTTATAAAAAATTGTTGATTGTTACTGGAAATATAAACATGAAAAAGGATAATTTAAAAAAATTAAATCATGACTGTGTGAAAAAATTGAACTGAAAAGTAAAAATGAGGAGTTACAGTGGGCTTGTGATTAAGAATCTAATAGTAGGCTGCTCTCGACTTCAACCGCAACATATTTAATTCTTTTACTGGAGATATATACTCAACACAAAGGCAATTAAATCTTTTAATGAAGTTGGAAAGCTTATTTGAGAATCTTTTTTTTAAATTTCATGGCAGTAATGAACTCCACAAGTAAACATTACTTATTTAAATTATATTTTTATCAATTTACATCATTTGGCCCTTTGTAGCTAGAGAGTTCATGCCATCATCAGGTGAATTAAACCAGGTTCTCTTTCAGGAAAATAAATTGAAATGCTTTTACGCACAAAATATGTAAAAGGATTTTATTTGCTGTGTTCACTTTGTAATAGTAATCAATTTATCTCTGTCGTCTAGAAGGCTGTTGTCAGATGCTAATGGCTGTTAAGTAACAAGGTTATCTGAAAATATTTAACCTATTTATGGATAATGTAGCAACATACATCATAAAATGTTATAGCAATTGGAAATGATGTTTATTGCATTTCATTACCTACATTTTATATTGACATGGAATTTAGGGTCAATAAGTTCCCACATCAAAAAGATCAATATTATATTTAGTTACCCGTGTTAAGCGCTCAATAGATTCTACAAAGTGATAAACTAATGGATGTTTACACAGACGACTTTTAATCAACATAGTAAATGTCACTTGTTTTTTGAATACTCAATAAGACACTTGTGTTGAAATTTTGTTGAAATATTTTCCAAGAATCAACATGAACAACGAATCAATTGAAAATACTCTTTTGCCAATTTTAATATATCAGCATGTGTTTGGTGTGTGCAGGAAAACTGCTAACAGAGTTCCCACCACGTTTACATTATGGTGTCGAAAGTTATATAGTTTTTTAATAATAAAAATAATGATTGTGTTGTATGTTGCTTTTAGCATTTTGATCTTAACCAATAGAAGTTTTGTTTCAATCGAAAAATTCACCTTAATAGCATTCAAGACACTTCAGATAATTCATGCTCTGCCTTTGTTGATGCTTGAAATAATATGTGCCAGAAATGTATTTGAAAGTTTGGTTCTGAAGATTGAAAAAATAGATTGCCTTTTCAAATCAGAGCACAGAAAACATTTTTTGAGACTCGATAAATACCGAAATTTCATAGTCATCGGCCTTCTAATACCATATCATATTCTTTATGCCACTTTTGATCTTGTAATTAGAGGAATAACATATGGTCTCTACGTTTTTATTTCTGCTACGTTCAATAACATTGCTTCCATTATTTTTGATTTAGAAATAATATTGTTCTGTTTGATATTATTTAGTATAGCTAAACGTGTCGAAGTGTTGAATATTTTCTTTGACTTTAAAAATAGAGAAAATATGGTCGCGTCTGTCGATGACCTATTTGGGAGTCCACAACATAATAATCATTTTACAATTGCATTGCCTCTAAATGAAAATTCCATTTATAATTTATCTCAATTCTACATTCTTTTGTTAGATCTATGCCATCATCTAAACAAGATGTTTAAATTTCAGGTTTGTATTGAATATGTTAAATAAAGTTTTTTAAAAAATAATAACTTTAATAAAACTTTTAATATATATAAATTCAATAACTTCAAATAAGCATTGTTACTAATTAACATTTTCTTTTTTTTCAGCTTTTCATGTCATTCATTCTGATATTTTCTAGCATACTCAATAACACATATAGTTTCCTTGAACATTTAAAATATAACGTAAGTATTTATAACTCATATATTAGCTTATAATTCATATATTACTTGCGACTACAAGTTTAATAAACTACAAAGGTATAAACAGAAAACGATGACACAATCACAATGAATATAGGGTAAAAACTTATTTTATAAACTTATAAATTCTTCAGGTATTGGAAATACGCTTATGAGGAATTTTTATGATACAGTCCATGAAGCTTTAAATAAATATATTTAAAATTTTTATATAAATGAAAAAACGTAGGATAAATGGGCATAGTGATGTCACAAAGAGAGCTACACCTAGCATTGTTTGAATTCAGATGTTTTTATTTTAGCTAGTAAAGTTATTATTATAAATTTAGAGTTTATCTCATTGAATAAGCTGATGTTGTACCTGGTTGACATATTTTATTTGTTTTTATTGTTCTTTGATTTATTTCTTTTTATTCTTAAATTTTTTTTTGTATATAATTTACATGTTTTTTTACATGTTTTTCATTTAACTGTTTTATTATCATACCCTTACATAATCTTGAATTGAAGTTTTATAAATAAAATCAGTTACTTCCGTGCACCATTTAAGTACTTCGATTACAACTAAATTAGAGTAATCCGTTCTAAGCAGTTTGTGATTTTTCTACCATTTATATTTTTATTTACTTCTGCATCTCTTTTTACAACATTGTACAGTTATGTAGGTTACCACCGTTACTAGAAATGATAGTTTTCATCAGTGAAAGTCATAAATGAACAGATTCAGTCATTCTTGAATGTATGGTGAAGAATTTAAATCACCCAACATATTTGTATGGAATTTTGGGAAATTTGTAATTAGAAATTGTGTTGCAAAGATAAAAAGGGAGGTAAATACACTCAATTGAATGTTTACCAGTAAGCTGCAGTAGACTTGAAAGACATCCGTCTTTCAATTTTGTCTGCACATAAATTTAGATATATAGAATTGTATTCCTTTTTGTCCCTTATGCATTAATCAAAAAACTATTTCAGAGACGGAACATGTCGCTTTTCACGATGAACATTATATGGCCATTCCACCACTATGTCGCAATGGTAGCCGTGTGTCTCATTTGTGAGAAAATGTACTCGCAGATAAAAACTATGAAATCTCATTTGACATCAATGCAAGTTAATGATGAATTACGTAAGTAAATTGTTTTTATGTCTTTACAACTGACTCTAAGTTCCTTTCATATTTGTGACTCTAAGTTCCTTTCATAATGCTTTTACAAAGAACAAATATGTGTGGCCTTAACTGTATTCCTACACATTATAATTACACACTAGTATATAAATATTTTCTCTAATACAAAATTACAGATAATCTCTTTTGGTACGGGTATATATTGCAGGTGAAGGTAAGCTTCTTAGTTTCAAGTTAAACTAATTATTCTATTTTTTACTTATCAATATTTTCAAACAAGCTCAATGTTATCAGATGGCATTGGGACTTCCAGCATTTTTAAATATACCGAAGGCTAGTAGTGTCCAGGACCATTTGTCCCATTTACCTGCGGTCTTCCTTCTTTGCCCTTCTCTTCCACCAAGCAAGGTTTCGTACTATGTTAGCGCTAAGTTGGATTTTGTTCAGTTCTTCTTCAACTGTTGTCAATCAAGTGGTGGTTGGCCTGCTACATCCTCACTTTGTTGTTGCTAAGTTTGAGGTAATTGAATATATTTGGCGTTAATGTAGAAATTCATTATTCAATTCATTAATTATGTAGAAATTCATTAATCACAATTAAATATATGAAACTGCATGATTTAGTATTATTTCTACTTTCTTTAATTTCTTTACCACAACTTAGGTTTTGTTGTATTACAACACCTTCAGGTGGGCAATTAGGAAATATTAACTCTTAGGAACTTCCAACAGCATTTATATATTACACAAAACAATAGCGGAAGCTGGGCTTCTGCAGATTTTCCCACTGCTTATATTAGTGAGTTTGTTGTAGGGGAGCAGTGTAACTTTTATTAAATTTACGGAAGTTATACAATATACAAGTATTTTAGTGACGGTAATAAATTAAATTGATGTTATTCTATGAGGTTATACAATGCAGATATTCCGGTGTATGTAACAAAATTACATGGATATTATTCTCAATAATGTATTTATAAAACAATTTGAAGTGTACTGCAGTATCAATGTTGTGTAACTAAATTATGTCTAGAAGATATTATGTATGGTTGATGATATTGTATTTAGTTGTTCATTGAATATGCTAAATTTATTGTGTCTTTTATGTCTGCTTATCTCTAATGTTTTTAGGATATAGTTTATTGCTTTTTGTATTTATTTGTAATATATAGGGTGCATTGTCGGTATGAGGGTGATGGTTAATTTCAATGCGGTGTTTTGCAAAGTGAGATGTATCTGGTTTGTTATTTCGCCAGCTGGCAATATGTTCTATGTATCTGGTAGTAAAACCTTTTCCTGTTTGATCTGTGTATACGCCATTACAGTCGTTACATTTAAGTTTATAGATACATTGCATGCAGTAACTTTAACACATTGCATGCGGTAACTTTAACACATTGTATACGGTATAAGTATTTATACATTCTATTTTGACAGGCAGTAGAGCGCGGGACACATATTTATACGATTTTTATAGACTAGCGGTAGAATATGGGTAATGTATAAATACATTTGCTTTTATACTTTTCTATTACTCTAAAGATATGTTAACATGTAGATATACAAATTATAAAGGATAAAATTTGGATCTCTAACACATACAATGGTGAATTATGTATGTACTTAATAGGTATTGTATGGGTATAATGGTAATCTATTCAACTGCGGAAAGTCATCTGTTCAAACAATTCTCTTCTTCACCATGCATTCAGTGTGATTGTATCAATTGGAAAGGGGGCACGCTTCACAAAATCTTTGTAGTTTTGATCAAAGTGACATTATTTTGAGAGACATGAACCAATTTGATGATAAAAGTGATGAAGAATTGTATGTTAATCGTTTTATCAGATATTTTGTGTGATAGTGATATCGAAAATCATTCAGAATTGGAAAGTGACAATGATAGCGATAGTGAAAATATCCCCCTACCTACAAATTTTACTCGTCAAACTATATCTTCAAGTCTTGTTTTGACGAACCAGTTCTTAAAGATTTTATGTGTCGTCCTGGAGTTATTTCGAATGCTGCTCCAGAATCTCTGATTGACATGGTTCTGTGGCTCTGATCCATGATGCTCAAAATTCAGCCTCATTTGTATTATTACAAAACGATGTAAATTTAAGAATGCCTTAAAAAATTACAATGTATGGGGTCACGTGAGGAAGCATGTAGGAGTGAAGCTAGTCTTGTGTCAAAATAGAGCAATGCTGGATTATAAATAAGTATGGGCAGACAGTTGATTGATATACATAAAATCCTAAATGCCAAATACCAACAGATAGATTATATTGTTTACTAACATTTGCTCACAACAACCTAATAGGATATTATAAATTTCTATTTGAAATTTACATAATTTTTAATAATTCTAAATGTTTGAATCTTTTGCCTGAATTTTTTTCTACTATAGAAAAGAACAAAAGGGTGTAATGTCTATTAGAGGAAATGTGTTTCATAGCAAAAAAACACCAAAGTTTTTTTTAAATTTCTTGTCTGTAAAAATTGCATTACACTTGTATTGAATAGCTTTTTAGTAAATGTATGAGGTCAGATCAATAAAGGGCATTTCTATTTTATTAGCTTTGGCACCTGCCAACAACTCGTTATATTGAAGGGTCTCTACCTCCTCCCCTAGCAATTGAACTAAGAACTCAACTACTCCTGGGTCGGATACTTATCTCAATCCGATAAAAATGTTATGTCGATTGTATGTTGCATTCAACCTCTTTGTTGATTAGAAAACATTTAACATATTAAATAGTACAATTATTATTTTATAATCATGATTGATCTTTTTACATATGATGTATTAATGTCATGTATCTAAATTTTTCCCGTTAGAAAATGTCCTTCCAATCCTCGTATTTTATATTCAAACTTAGAAAAAAACTAAGAACTAATATTTTTTTTTTTAATTTTTAATTTTGATATCCTCAACGATATCTTAATGAATTTGTACACTTACATTAAATAGTACTTGCCTAAACAATAAAAAAATTGTCTTAACTAATGATAATAAATGCGAAAGAAATAATTGAAGTTTCTAAATATTTGATGAATGAGGAAAAAAGATTTCAATTTAATGTTTGATAGGATTTTACACGTGTTACTTTACATAAACTAATATTTAAATTCAGTCTACTTTTTTAAATTTCTTTTATAATTGTATGAAGATCCATTCAAGAGGCACTGTATTAAATATGATTACCTCTTTAAAATGATGATCAAATACCCAATCCCTACCTTGTAAAGTTTCCCGAGACTATCTCCCTACTTCAGCAATTTTGCTGTTTTTTTCTTGTGTATACAACTTTATGTATTTGGTACTTTTTAGAATACTCAAGTCATTTAAATTCCCATCTGAAAATGAGAAAGTCGACAGAATTCATTGCAAATTACATCGAAACTCTTCACTATCATCTAATGATTTATCAGTTATATAATTCAGTTTATTATTAAAGTCAAAGACTGCTGAAAAATCAATTAAGCAATCATTGTAGGATGTGTCCATACTTATGACTTGTTTTTAAAATAACATTCACCTTTTTAGTATTCTTTTTTAATTAAACAATGCTTGCAGAACTCTTAGATAATATTTTTTGTAATTTTTCACATTTGTGCTTATTACAGAGCCATATTAACTTCTAAAATAGCATTACAAACTTCTAAATAAAATAAAAATGTAAAGTTTCAATAAATGATTCCCATTTATCTATATATACCATATATACCGCTCGATCAGTGGCTCGAGAGTGGTGTATATATATATATATATATATATATATATATATATATATATATATATATATATATATATATATATTTATGTATATATATACCACTCTCGAGCCACTGATTGAGCATCTAAATTTATATTTGAGGCACCACACTTTACTTCTGGTATGCTCACTATTTCCCTAACATTTTCATGGATGAGATCAAACCTTAATAAGCACTCCGACGCACACCCAATCATCGTTTCAAAATTCATATTGATCTCTTTGTGGTGATATGTCTGACTTCAATACTTAATGATTTTAAGTTGGATGAGATTTGATATTGGCATAGACAAGTTTTTCTCTCTTGAAAAGCAGTTAAAATTTTCTCAGTTTTTTCCTTTTCATTACAACACTTTATTACATTGTTAATGTAATACAAAAAATTTGTTACAGTAGCACCTTCATGAGTTATTAGAGCAATATCCTGATATTCTATGTCCATATCTAATTTTTTCTGCTATAATAGTTCTTTTGTTCTTAAATAGGTTTTCCACCGTCAATCAGATATTCTGACAGAGATCCAATTAGTAATTTAAACTTTATAGTCTTTGACTTTCTTTTCTGAAAACCACTTTGATAATTTACAATTAACAATAATTAACAATTTATATTTTATTCACTTTCTGAATGTAGAATAACTCATTATATCTATTTGCACATTAGAGTGGGACTATATTCACATTAGAGTTCACAAATTCAATTTGTATTAAATGGCCATTTGCAAAATTGTAAAATAAAATTCATTGTGTGCACATAACTACTATAATTTTATAAAAATTTTTCGACTTAGCCATATTCAATAATTATTTTGTTAGGTTGGCAATCAATTAATTGCCATTTCAGTTCGAAAACATATCTAATTTTTGATATGTTATAAATAAAATCAATCATAAGGGGTAGCTAATAAAGAATTCTTGAAAAATTCTATTGCAAAAAAAAACATTTAATGGAAAGGCTGTCTATAAATTATTTATAGTGACTATTTCATTGTAAATGATTTGATATTAACACTGAATACTTAATGAACAGAAGAATCCTGTAACATAACACAGCTATCTATCACTTGCTTCTAGACTGCAGAGATGAACTTTCTTCCTTGTAAAGTGTACATTTTATTGATAAATTGCGTAAGTTCAATCTTAAAATCAATCAATATTAAGATGGATCCTTAAAATTATTCTGAAACTGATGACAGTAGAAATACGATAGATTGGGAAAGTAAAGTATATAAGAAAGCACATTCGATGTGATCCAATTGAAAGAGTTTTCATGTCTCATTTTTACTGTGCTGGATGAACTATTTCATGTAAAAAATCACTACCTTAATTTGTAGCAAGTTTAGTGGCAACTTCACTGTTCAAAATAAATATTAACACTTAATGTACTATTAGTGGGATTTAATTTCATTTATTCTCCATCACAAACTTAAAACAGCTTTTCGGCTACTGTCATACTTTTATGTTAACCATTACTGTCATATTTTTATGTTTTACACTCTTTTCTCCAGCTCCTAGCTATTATCGTTTTGCATAAAGTTAACACATATCAACCTTTTTCACGTCTTATAATGAGACAGTTTAGCTAAACATGCAGTGGCTCTACACACATGTGGGCCCTCTTTTGGGATTGAAGAGGTGTTGTGTAGCTGCCTCATGTGGTAGCTAAACAGAATATTTTCATTTCTTCTCCAAAGCATGAAGTTGTTTTTTTAACTTTTGCAATATGGGAGCACAAGAGTAGCTCTGCCAGAAACTTAACCTGGGATCTGTTTCAATGAGGCTTTTGAATTTCTCCTAATTCAAGGCACAAATTCGCCAAGATGAGGATAATCAAAGAGATCGAAATTTTCATTTTTGAACCTATGGAACCAATATTTGACTGTGTAATAGGGGGTTACACCCTCATTCATCATTATGTACACATATGGTTACTTTACTTACTTTCGACCATCGCGTTGGGTTTATTATTTACCAATGAAATATATTAATGTACTGCATATTTGATGAAGATGAGAAGTCTACCTATCCATAACAACTGAACTGAAGCAACTCTAGTTCAATTGATCTGATTAATGAGAATTATGAAAATATTTGCGGAATGGTGATATATTTATATAATAAAAATCATTAATTCTCTTGAAACATGATCCATGCTTATATTAAATAACACAACTGACAGTATTTATGCCATTGGTTTTGGTATTATACATTTTGCTTCTGCATTTTTATTCCGACTTCGTTTTTGTGCCACCACATATATGTAATCTGTGGTAATTGTTATAAGAATGTCATTAGATATTCTTCGTGTCACTTCAAATTTTTCCTTTCCCTTTAAAATAAGTTTTGTGGTTAAACTCAATAGATGCTTGCAATAAAGATAGGTTTTTGTACAGACCTGAGCCCAAATTTTCCAATGGAATTAAATACCCCCATCCATTTTCTACATTTTTGTTTACAGTATGTATGCATAATTCCTAATTATATTATTAAAATATTCAGATTTGTGCTCAGTTTAAAACGTTTCATTCTGAACAAATTTTGTATACTGATGTCTTCTTATGACTTCTTCATGAATATATTTAAAATCTGTCTTTGCTTGATTCTAAAAGCAAGAATAGCATTTGGTAAGAATACTTTCTTCTTTTATTGTATATTTAAAAAAAAAACATTGAATTTAGTTCCATTTGATGCAATTTCAAAAATTACTCAGTATTTACATTGTTAAATATTAATTAACAGCATAATTATCTAAAACAATACATAAAAACAAAAACACATTTCTCTGATACAAATAGAAATACAAAATAAAATATGTTGAAAACATTAATTTGTGCTGAACGACTTACACGTATTTTGTTTATAATTCAGTTGGAATAACAAATTTATTTAAAATGCATTTGGTTATGGTCGACAAAACTATTTAAAATGCATTTGGTTATGGCTTTAAATTAACTTGATTTCATAAAAGTTTACATTTAAACTATTCTTTTTTGCTCAGACTGTTTTATCCTGACCAAGGCACCCAGCAGCCGATTATTGTTCCCTCATTACACTATTGTTCCTCAAGTAAACTTTTCCTGCAATATTAACTGAAATTGAAACTACATAACTTATATATTTATGATTCAATATGTTATATTTATCGAACTGTCTCAATGCACAGCAGCCATCAATCACTAGACATAAGAGAGTCAGGCAATATTTCACAGGAAATATAATATTAGCATTAAGAATATCATTTATTATTATGTTTATATCAACTTGTATACACGCAGTGTGTCTCTGTAGTCAACTTGAAACTACAATTTTTTTGAGTAAAGTGTAATATCATAAACTGTTAAACCAATTTTAATAAACTTTTTTTTTCTTTGTAAAGGCATAGTTAGCTTGGATTTGCCATAATTACTGCTAGGTATTCTGGAGTAAGCTGGTTATCATTGCTAAATTATAATCAACGGACATCAGTTTTCTGCTTGTCATCAGCAAATAGAAAACATACTACTCTCATTTTAAGAATTTTGAACCTGTTGTTTGTATTCATTAATAATACTTTACTATGAGCTTATATCAGTTTCTTTTTTTCAGCATCTGCTGTCCGACATTACATGAAGCTTATTAAAAACATGATAGAAGCAGGAGAGCTGGGTGAATTTAGAATTTTCCACTTGTTCAACCTGCGAGCTTCGTTGTTGCTCCATTTTTTGGGATTGATCGTGAATTATTCTGTTGTTTTGATTCAATTCGTTAATGTTGGAGATACGTCTTAACTTAAAAATTATAACTGTGTTTTTAACAATTTTATATAGTTTAATGTTCAGCTAAATATTATATAACATTATTTGATGGTTCCTGATTACTATGAGTCGATCTTTTATTATTCTCGGTTACTCTTTTCGGTGTGTCAAAAACAAAAGCTCTAATTTTTTGTTTTGCATAAGTTATGTAAAATTATTACCTTTGTATGAGTCATGTTGAATAAAGAGTTTAATATTGTTTTTTCTCTACAGTCTTAGTCTGTTGCAAATAATTTGTTTGGTAAATTATGAAAGTACATTTGCATACTTGACCAAACACAAGCGATGAAAAATATATTCCATCAGATTTGTCTCGGGTGCTGGCCAAGCTTGTGATTCCGCATTTGTACAAAACTCTTGGTGAAAGTTTTGCATAGATTCTCATCCGAGCATGTGTGTGAGACCTGTACAGTTGCTAGCCATCAAGGGAACACAAGCTGTCTAATTGACAATGGCAATCCAATCGGTATTCAATATCCTAAACAATATTTTCTATGGAGATGATAGAATTTGTGAATGCACTGTCTAAAGCTAGCTGAACCTGAGTATGTGAGCAAACTCCAGACTCGTGTCAGGTTTCGTCTCTAACACCCGCTGAGCATGTTTGTAGTTGTATTTGCGTATAACATTAATTTGCTTATGATGCCACATATTACGTCGAGATGCTCGCATAAGCATATGAATGGAGTATACGGTATATAAGGATCTAAGTAGCACTCTTGAAATGAGTCACAGTTAAGTATTTTAATCTAAAACCAAGTATTTGCATTAAAATTGTACTGTAGTTACTTAAAAGTGAGTGTTCCATTGTTTGTTTTTAATAATTGCTTCGTGCTAACTTTTGTGAATTTGTAAAAAAGTGACTATTTATTATGATTAGTTGGCTTGTATTAAGTATATGCTGCATAATAAATCATCAAATTTAAATAATATCATAACATGTAACATTTTGATATTATATTTTATATAAATTTAATGGTCTATTGTCCCCTTTTAGCTTATGACTTTTTTATATACCAATATTTTTGAAGCAGCATTACTTTATGAGTGACATTCATAACATGCAAGACCAATGATGTACACATAAGCATTTAGATATTTGAACCAAATGATAAATTATTTTGGAACCAATTTTGATAAAAGGATTAAAGTATTATTTTGCTATTGGGAATGGTCAAATTTCTTATGTCCCTTAATCCTTAACCACTTATATATTGCACATTTGTAATGTAAACTCTAATGTATATCTCCTAGACAGATGGTTATTTTGAACACACTCTAGTTAGTAGACATTTATAGTATTTTTGTTTCTAGGCCGTTAGTCTAGAATTTTTGAGCACAAATTAAATTTTTTGAAAATAACGTTCATGGTTTAGTTATATATCATGATATAGTATTTATTTTTACCTTGAAAACTTAAAAATATTTAATCAAAATAAAAGTAACCTTTCTTCATTTGGTTTAAAAAATCAATTTATCAGTCTATTATGATAACAGCTATGACAATTATTTAAAGTCTACGTCACATCCTAAAATTTAAATGCAAATGAGAGCATTTGTATATAAATAAAGATCTTTTTAATGGCATCTATTATAAGCCAGTTTTATATACTACAAACAATGGTTTTTTACAGCCATAGTGTAGATATGAACATGGTGCATTTGAAACATTAGTTAAACTCTTTTTATTGACTTGAAATTGATCATTTTCAGTTTTTTCTTTTGCACTTAGTATTGCTGCTTGGCCAAGAATAAAAGTAGTGAGACCTTTTGGTTTGACAGAAATGTGGACATTAATTATGCTCCTTTCAAGTTGTGGCCTAACTAACCTTTTAGCTATATTTTTCACAACAATTAGTCAGTTTTGTTTGTAGTTTTACAGTATAAAGGCATTAACTGTAGCTATACCTACTGTTCTGTAATACATAAATATTAGCCCACTGTTTTGAAAATCTGGAAGTGTTATATTTAACACAATTTTCATCCAGGGAATCAACACCAGCTTTTGAAGAGTTGTAAAAAGAAATGATCTGTGAAGTATCTTACCGTTTGCCTGTGGTTCCTTGTAACGCATTGTAAGGACTGTTACTACTTGTGACAAACTGTCTCATTTTTTTGACACTTATTATAATATCTTTGGTGAAATTGTACTTAGTCGACTTGACAAAGCAGTTGTTTCTGGAAAACTCTGCAGGAATTCCACTCTTATTTTTTTATCACTTTCCTCCATACCTAAAACCCATTTTTTTCAAAAAGTTCAGTCAGTAATATTTTTGACAGTTGGATACAAATTCTTTAAATATTTTCAATATAGCAGCAGCAATATTAGTCAATTTTCTTTCCTCTTCGTTTCCTCCTCTTATAATTTCACTTTTTGCTGGTATGTTCACACTTTTCATTGGTATTACGATGATATGAGCAGGCGTGCGCTGACTTCTAAGTGGAAGCTCTGTTAACCCTCCCAGGTTCATTTCCCGATCATATAGTAATATCCTCTAGCGGATTCCTGATGTGTCGGAGATTCTTTTTCATGAATGTTCTTTTATACACGAGACTCAAGGAATTAATGAAATCGAATAATTGAAATGCCTCCATGTATTAATCATCAAAGCACCATTATGAATGGATGTTTTGGTCAATAGTAAGGTCTGCATTTTAAAAGTTGTCTTCTTTGAAATAAAAGTAATTTATCTTAGCTTGAACTTAAAGCTAAATTGTTCTAACAGTCCCGATAATTTCAATTCATCACTTTTTAAGCCTGTGCACTCTGCAATCATTGTGGAAGTACAGAGAAATGAATTTTAAATCCACTGAAGGGTATTTAATACACATGATTAGAAGATTAAATCGTAACGTAGATCTGTATAGGAGTTTCTACATAATACTTTAACAACCAGACAAGTAAAAAGATCACTCGGGGAATATTCAAAAAGAAAAAAAAAAAATTTAAAACTTTAATAATCACTCTAATTGAAAGTTTCATCTAAATATTTTCAGTTGTCCTTTTTTGTGTTGTTCTACCAAACAGCCAAGGAAAGAAGCACAAAAATGTTTCAACAGAAATTTTTTTGGCTCATGTTTAACCGAAATAAAGCACCAAAAAAAGTTTTCTAAAATATTAAAAAGACAATTGTAATATAATAGTACCGAGTGTATTTTTTATAAGTTTTTCAGCACATAACTTTAAATAGAATATAGTTTGTTAAATTTTTTCTTCCAACGCAATTTTGAGAAAAATTTAGGTAAAGAGAATTTTATTTTCAAAATTAATTCATGGCACTTAAATCCAACAAATAAATATGCCAGTTTTAGTATCAAAGACTATTTCTTTATTCACTCCCAACAGGCATAAATTAAAACGTCATCATGGTGAATGCAATAACATAATAATATATGTAATAAAATTTATTTTGTTAAGCAAAATGCATTGCTATATAAATAGAAATAAGTATAAAATGTTATTGGATATAAAAAATTATACCCCACTGATGATACGCTTCCATAAAAATCCTCCATCCAATAAATTCATTTTTTAATCTAGAACTGAAAATTAATGTGCAAAAAGAATTATAAGCTTCCTCTGAAACGTAAAAAAAAAAGTTTTCAATTAGATTTTAAAAATATGAAGAATTGCACCCTTTCTTGCCTATAATATTACTCTATATGTATTTATTTTATTTATTTAATGCTTACTTATAGGGAGATACAAGAGAGTGATTGTCACTCACCACAGTTACACCCACATATAGTTTCTCATTATCGCCATTGTATGTTTCAATTATGCTGATGTGCAACAAAAAACTGTTCAAATTCAATAATTGCCATCTCACACTACAGA
The DNA here is from genome assembly GCA_039881145.1 of Druceiella hillmani. NCBI lineage: Eukaryota > Metazoa > Arthropoda > Insecta > Lepidoptera > Hepialidae > Druceiella > Druceiella hillmani. The sequence goes on from JAYKKI010000036.1 coordinate 22,102,936, forward strand.
AATATGATATGAACAATGACACTGCATTTTCTTAAATGAAATTGAAAACTAACACTAAGTAAACAACTACTAGATTATTTTGTTATTCTATTTATGTATATACTTATACGCTAGATTTTAAATCACAATAAATCTTAGTGTAGTAGTTAATCCTTGACTTTTCCCACCAAAGACAGGCTACGATTATGGAAGTCAAGTGAATATTATGTTAGGTGATATTTATTTTCATCACACATTTGATCTAAAAACAATTTTCGGATATATGATTTTTAATTCACAATTAAATTAATCTACGTTATGTAGTATTGTTTATACTTTCTTTGAGTTCTTTACCACGACCTAGTTTTTGTTGTATTACAACAACTTCACGTTTGTTATTAGCCAATATTACCTAATTTAATTGTGAGAAATGAATTTATTCAAAATTAATGCCAAATATATTCAATATAATTATTTCAATATTTTCTGTTTTTAGCCTGCATTTTTCATCAAAATATACTTTTTCACAAAAGCACCCATCCCTGATCAGCCTCGTTGCTTTGGACCGAACCATGAAATTTTATTTGCTCAATAGAATTAACGCCTGTGACTGCAATGATAGCCGACTTCAAAAACATCCAAAATGGAGGTCAAAGCTATTCGTTAAGCAATTGAATCAAGATTTTCTGGAAGTGACGGCGTCAGTATCGATGCTATTAAACTTACTAAGAATATTGTAGCTCCACCTATAACTAAAAACTTTAATGCTTAATTAGCAATGGATTCATTTGCTTAGAAGAAAAAAGAGTATGTACCATTCCTCTGCCAAAAGTTGAATTTCATAGACATCTAAAGATTAAATAAAGTTAAATAAATATACGTACATATATTTAGTTGATGGTTATCATTTATATTTCCAAAATGACACAAAATAAATTGTCCTTATATGTCATCATTGGGATAATAATTGCATATGTACATTAGTTGCTAGCTTTGCTCGGGACTTCCTTCAAGTTTAGAAAATATTATTAAGTTATTATACTTATACTTAATGAAGTTCCTGTATAGATATAAAGTACATAACAAACAAATTTATTCAGCCTAATCCTAAACCTTTAAAAATAATTAAATTACAAACATCGACAGTTGATCAAATTTTAAAATTTTTAAAAATTAACCTTAAATTTGATACCTGCAACATCGAAAAATTATATGTGCAAAAAATGACTAATAATGATGTCTGTCCTCACACATATGCCTGCATTCAGATTCCTTTCTGACCATGCTTCCGAACCACTAACTCAGATTTAAAACTAACCACTCAATAAATCAACACATAAGCTATTGTTTGTTTTTCTGTTTACATGTCTATATGGAAATCTTAGGAAGTACTCAACCAATTATGCTGGTATTATCGCAAATATGAATCACATAGTGCTTGAGAAATTTTTACAATCTACATCAATGTACCCGTTCTTAACCCTGCAGCTCCCCTCCCTCACGGGGATATCAATAGTCATCCACTACTCGAATTTCAATGTTTTCCATTTTGGTAAAGTGGGATGTCCTAAATTATTAAACTGGAAAGTATATTGGGTCACCTTAACAGTGGTTGTGTGCTTAAGTCATACGGTGAACTCAGTGATTGTTTGTATCTATTGGCTGAGAATTAACGTCCTCCACTCAACCAAATTTTCAAATTTTCCCGTTTTCGAAAGAAAAATTGGTAATAAATTAAAAATTATTTACCATGTAAAATATCATTTTATGTATTACAATAAAAATGTACAAGTAAAAATTAAGTGGAAGTGCATCCAAAAATACTAGGAATAGCTTACTTGGAAGATATTTTCTAACAATATTTACAATAGCTATTTGAACCATTATTTATAGGAATTTTAATATAAAATTTGTTAACTTAGCTAAATTTGCAACAACGAAATATACCATTGGCATTTCATTCAAATTTAATGAAAAGTAATAATTAGTTTTTCAGCTGTAAGTAAAAATAATTATCAATATTTTTAAATAAAATCAAAAATACTATTGATAGTGATCAGCCCATTAAATGAATAATGGATTTAATTCTGGTTATAATAGACAGTCGTAAATTATGTTTGATGACAGTTCTTTTTATCTGTGGACAACATCATGGTAAGCCGCTTTGAATATAATGTGTATTTGATTTCACATTATATAATTTTAATGGAAGGTTGCAGAATTTAATTCAATACGACGTCTGCACCATAACGGCTATTTAAGTGACTATTAATATTAACATATTATGAAGACGACGAAGGGAGGAATTGACCTAGTTCTCACATATTTTACTCATCAAATGATATTCACTGAAACACGTGAGAAGTAGACAATGAACTAGTAGCAGATATTAATTTATATTATTCATTGGTATGTATTACATATTTGTTATTATCATAATCTTCCACTTATTTAATACTCAGATTTTCTTGTACTAGAATAACTATAATTTTCATAGACGTGGAATTGAGTGAATCATATAGTGCCAGAGAAATTTTTGCAAAGAGGTAACTTCTCATCATCTTCTCAATACAAACACATTCTTTATACAGTACAGTATTATTTACATGAGATATTAATTCTATTTAAGTGTGAGCTGTTTTGGTCAAAGTGGAATTAAGGTACATTTTTTTAAGCTACTAAATATTATGTTGGGAACAGGCACCATATCCCCTTTTAAAAAATTTCATTTGCCTCCTTTTTAGCATTCTGAATACATGTGACAAAAATGAAACCCTTAGTTTTGTCACGTCTGTACAGACAGAGTACGTCTGTACAGAAGAGACAGCTCTTCATCCCAGTCTGCTATACCTGGAATTATGGAGTACACAAATAATTCATATAGAGATTACAATTAATCTTTCGAGCACGCAAGTCACACAAGGTCAAACCATGTCCGCTAACTCTTATATCACTTATGATAAAATAATTTATAGCTTTGAAATTTGCAGTTTGATTTAAATAAAATTTTTAAATTGGACAGAAAAGATACGTAGTTATAAAATACCTGAATTATTTGTACCATAATTAAGTATTGATAAATTTATAATATTGAAATTACTATATTGAATATTTAATAATATTGAAATAGAAATTTCCCATCTTTTTTAGAAAACTTGTTCATAAATAAAAAAATATTTTTAAAAAAAAATCAATAAACTATAAATAAATTTTAGTGCACCCAAAAATACTTACAATAACTTACAAACGCTAGACTAATATTTATAGAAATTATAATATAAAATTATTAAATAATCTAGCTAAACCTGCAACAATGAAATATACCATTGGCATTTCATATCTGGTAGAGTTCAAATTTAATAGAAATCAATAACTAATTTTTCAGCTATAAATAAAAGTGTTTATCAATATTTTTATAAAGAAACCCAGAATACTATCGATAGTGATCAGTCTGGTAAATGAATAATGGATTTAATTCTAATAGACAGTCATACATTACATTTGAAAATAAGTCTTTTTATCTGCGGACAACCTCACGACCCAACCTTTAGGTTTGAATATACGTTTAGGTTTGAATATAATGTGTATTTATTTGACTTCATATCATGTGAATTTAACGGGAGGTTGTGGACTCTAATTGAATGTAACATCCACACCGTAATGGTTATTTAAGTGACTGTCAATATTGACAGATTATGAAGATAACAAGAGGAGGGATCAACCTAGTTCTCACATATTTTACTCATCAAATGACATTTAATAAAACATGTGAGAAGTAAAAAAATTGGTAAAAGGTATTAATTTTTATTATTTATTGGTACGCATTATGTATTGGTGTCATTATGATAATCCTCTAATTTATTTGTACTGGAATATCCTTGTACTAGAATAACTGTAATTTTTATTAATCAAAATATAGGTTTTTATTTATCTGTCTGTTTAAGTATCCCCATTGGAAACTTTGGAAGTACTCAATCGATTATTCTGATATTATCGCAGATGTAGAATTTAATGAATCATATAGTGCTAGAGAAATTTTTACGATTTTCATCAATGTACCCATTCTTAACCTTGCAGCAGTCGTGTGGATGTCGATAGTCATCTGCTCCTCCGATTTCAATATTATTTATTTTGGTAAAGTGGGACCACCTAAATTATTATACTAGAAAGTATGTTGTGTCACTTCAATAGTGGCCGTGTTCTTGAGTCATGTGGTGGAATCAGGAATTGTCTGTATTGGTTGGTGGAGACCTAATGTCCTCCTCTCGACCTATACTACTACGTAAGTAATTTTGAATAATGTGTGTATTTTTTACTGTTATATAAAGAAATAATGATTATTTATTGGATTCATATGTACCTGCCTGTGTATAAATATATATAAATATATTTTTATATATATATATATATATATCTGGTTTAACAGGTCAGTTACGCTATTTATATCTTCTTCTAAGTACAAGCACATTATTTTAATAGCACAATCTACGAGTTATTATTTTTACTGAAGTGTCAGCTGGCTTCGTCAAAGTGGAGTATAACTATATTTTTTTATTGCTACTAAATACTATGACAAGCGATTTGCATCATATTCCATTTTAATAAATTCCATCTGTCTATTTTTTAGAATTCTACATACAAATGACAAAAATGGGACCCTTATAGTGTCATAACGTCTATTTGTCTCTCTCCTCGTCCTAGTCTGCCACACCTTTACAGTTTCCACAATTTTCACCTGAGTAAATTTTCAAGGAAGTGAATAATTCATATTGAGATCTCAATTAATCCTTCGAGCATGCGAAGTTGCACAAGGTCAAGTTGCGCCTACCAGGTTTTATGTCACTTCAATTAAGTAATGCTCAACTATGAAATTTGTTATTTTTGAAGTGCAATGAAGTTTTTACTTAGACAGAAGAAGAAATGTAGTTACAAAATAGTTAAAACATTTTTACCGCACTCACATATTTACAGGTTCAAAAAATATTAACATAAATGAAAAAAAGTTTCCCGTTTTCATAAAAAAATGCCTATAAATGAAAAAGTATAATATTTATTTTTTTTTATTATAATAAAAATATATAAAAAATAAACAAATATAAATATAAAAAACAAACAACCTCACAAAAACTCTAATTTATCTACCCCTGTTGGTGAGTTATCTCAATTTAGTCCACAGAGTGACGGTTGAATTCTATAGTAGAAAGAGGCACGATGCTATGCTATTTTAACGATGCTATTTTAACTACACCAAATGTAACAACTAAGAAATAGTGGAAAAAATTAAAGGTTCGCAATTATACATTTCGTTTATTTACAAATATTGTACATCAAAAAAACTTATGTACCACTATAAACTAGATAAAATGGTCCTTGCAACAGTTTAAGCTAAACAAACAGTTGTATGGGACATATAATCAATATAACAAATCTAAAACTACTCAGTTTCATATGGTTCACATATTTCATGGCAAGAAAATGGTGCATTATTCGCGTTTGGCAGCAGCGTTCAGTCTAACTGTAGGTTTTACTTCAGATTTTTTACAATTTCGAATTGTATGGAAGTCAAGAAAAAATTTAATTTATTTGATAAAATATGGCAATTCAGTCATTTTTGCTATTTTAATTACGCAGCCAGCCCGTGTGTTTTACAATATAATTGACTTATTTCTAAATCTCATTTTTTGGTTTTCTACACCTTCTAGAAAAATGCACTAAGTTCATTATACACTTGTTGAAATTTTCAGTTAGTTCTTCTACTGGAATCATTACATAATAGTTTTGTTGTGTGTGATTTACATGAGATTCGAGACCCACATCACACTTTATGCAAAATATTGAAGAAGCCCGTCGCACCAGTTTGTTCAATACAGAACACAGTGTGTATTGGTGACGTATATTGCAAATGCCCAGGAGGTGTCCATCTTTGTCCAATTTTGAAAAACAACCCAATGATTATCAAGTTTGCTGTCAATTGCCTCCGGTTCAGTGAATTTAATTTTTGCACCAACTAAGTATTATTTAATTTTAAGGGTGATCAAAAAACTTGCACAATCTGGGAAACTAAAACGCTCTCTACGCAACTCACGAAGTTACCACAACAAAGTGCTCGTCAAAGTTGATCACAGTCTGAAGTTCGTCTCAAATACAGTCTGAAGTACGCACAAAGCGAATTGAAATAAATACCTCTCTTCACTTAACTTTGATCAATTTTGCGAGTAGTGTAATGCAGTTTTAAGAATTAGTGCCCCACATGTGGCTGCCGATATAATGTGGTTTATACCTTACCTAAGCAATAATTTAAATGGAGTAGGTATAAACAGAGCTTAATCCTGTATTGCATTATGTGTCACAACCTATATGGTGGCCAATTGTGCTAAAATATGAATAGGTAGCCATGTCTAGTTTAATTCATAGGAGAGTGGAACTAATGGGCTCATATATTCATACAATTTTGATGCTTCGTGTGAGAAACTGGTTCAAGATTTGTTTCGTTGTACGGTCTTATGTGTATATGAGAAATTAAAATTCTCTAAAAGCTGTTCATGAAGAGTTTCTGGTTTGAAAAAGAAAAGATTTTATTTTAGAAAGTGTACACTAGTTGCATATAAATATGTCTTATTTTTATTTTATATTTAGATACTGAACAGTTCTTTTATTTGAATGTTCCAAATGTGTAACCTCATGCATTGATATTTAACTTTATTTTAGGTCACACTGGAGGAAATATTGCTCCAATGAGATATTGAATAATTCTTAATCGAAGGACACAATCAATTATATAAAATCAGGAAATCCTAAGAAAAAAAAAACCAAGGTACGCCTAAAAGCGAAGTGCTGTCGATAGACGAACAAAAGTATATTACCAAGGCCCGTGACATTCTACTGCAGCATCAAACAAATTCCATAAGTGGGACTACAAGCTGCTTACACTTTGGAACGTTTGTGTATTTATGCCGGGTCTTGAGACATATTTGGAATAGAAGAATCATTTAAATTTAAGATATTCTAGAAGGTGAAAAGACGCTGCAAGAAACTAAAAGGATTTATTAATAAAGGTGGATTATCCCCAGATACAGAATAACTACAATTAGCATATACGGAATTGTTAAATTAATTCTTAATAATTAAACAAGATCGATATTGTGTTTTGTTACCTATAAAGTAATCAATAGATTCCAGGAGGTGATAAATTAGTAATGGATGTTAACTCAAAAGACATTTAAACAGCAAAGTGTCACTTATTCCTTGAAGACTAAATAAAACACTTGTGCTGAAATTCAGTTAGAACACGGATACTTTACAATAATCAATATGATCAACAAATCAATTGAAGATACCCTTTGACCAATTTTAGTGTATCAGCAAGTATTTGGTATTTACAGAAGAACAGTTAACCGAGTTCCAACCGGGTTTATATTATTGTACCGAAAGTTATACAGTTTGTTAATAATGGGAATATTGATTTCACTGCAAGTTGCTGCTGGCACTTTGACTTTTACCAATAGCACTTTGATCTCAACCCATTACTGCATCTTCTTTGCATTTGGAGCACTTCACATGATTCACTCTCTGTATCTATTGTTGATTGAAATAACTTTTGACAGAAATTTATTTGAAGGGTTGATCCTGAAAATTCAAGAAATAGATTATCTTTTCAAATTAGAACACAGAAGGAATTTTTTCAGACAGGATAAATGTCGAAACCTCACAATTATTGGCCTTCTCATACCCTATCATATTCTTTATGCCTGTATTGATTTTGTGGATGGAGGTATAAAATTTGGCCTGAGGGCTTGCATTTATTCTGTGTACAATATTATTGCTGTTATTATTTTTGATCTAGATACTCTTCTCTTCAATATTATTTAGTGTAACAAAACGTGTGGAAGTGTTGAATGTTTTCTTTGAATCTAAAAATAGAGGAAACACATTCACACCTGTTGATTCCATATTTGGGAGTCCACAACATAATCCCGATTCAAACAATCATTTTACATTTATATTGCCATTTAACCAAAATTCCGTTTACCATTTATCCCAATTCTACATTCGTTTATTAGACCTGTGCCACCATTTAAAGAAAGCATTTGAATTTCAGGTTTGTATTGAATGTTTTAAAAATTTTAAATAATATTTTAATTTTAGTTAAATACTTTCAAATATGTCAATACGAATTATTAACATGAACAATTTTAACTCCATTTTTCAGCTATTCATGTCACTCACACTCATATTTTTTGGTATTCTCCTTAACACATATTTGTTTCTTGAAGACTTAAAGTATAATGTAAGTATTATTAACACCTATACTAACTAACTTGCGAAATCTAAGATTAAAAAATTACAATGCCATAAAAATAATACAATTAAAAACTAGTTTCATAAACTAATAAATTCTTCAAATAATAAAGAATATGCTTAAAAAGAAATTTATGGGGCATTATCGGAGTATTCAGAAACAATTTTGTTGCTTTCTTTAATTAAAATATGTAATTTTTAATGGATGACAGAAATCCAGGATAAATGGGCATAGCAGTATCATAGAGGACTTACATCCAGCAGTGAGTGAACCACTTGTTGGTGAATGGGTTTATAATGTGTCTGGTTGAGACACTTCACCTGTTTTGTTGTTCATATCATCATGGTGTACAGTCCTTTATAAGTTTCTTTTCATCCTCACTTTCTCCTTGTTCTAAATTTACAAAATTTTTCTCTCGCTATAGCTTTAACGTACAAATAACTAGATGTGCCTTGTGTATCAGTACCGTCATCAAATATGACTGCGGCTAACCTTTATCTGAAATTTTTTGGAAAAAATTTATTACTACAACAGTTTCACATATAATTTAATTACATCTGTAATAGCTAAATTAGAGCAATTAGTTTTAGGTGGTTTGTGATTTTTCTACACTTGGTGAATATTTTCCCTAACTGCTGTGTCCTTGGTGATAACATTGTAGTTTTGTTGCTTATGGCTATCCCTAGAAATGTTGGACTTCGTCAAAACAGTGAAAGTAGAAACAAATAAATTCTCAAATATATAATGAAGTGACAGAATTTAATTTACATATCATATTTGTTTGGAATTTTGTGATTAAAAATTGTATTGTAAAGATAGAAAGGGAAGCATAAATGCATGAACGAATATTTATCAGTAAGCAGCAGTAGACTTGAAGAATGTAGGTCAAAACATAACTTTTGCCCATAAAGTAATGAATTCACCTTTGATTGAATATAACTTAGATATATAAAACAGTATAAATCTTTTTTGTTGCAAATTCATAGATAAAGAAAATATTTCAGAGAGATGTGTCATTTTCCATTATTTTTGTATTATGGCCACTCCACCATTTTACATCAATGATAGTTATGTGTCTCGTGTGTGAGAAAATGTACTTGCAGACAGGAAGAACAAAATCTTATTTGACGCCAATGCTAATCGATGACGAATTACGTAAGTGAACAATTTTTATTTATGCATTTACAAATGGCTTTCTTTAATGCCAGAGCTATGCTTATGTAAAATAAATATTCATAGAGTGAATGGTATCATAAATTATAAATTAGTTTATAAGTATTTCCCCTAATTTACAATGATTATTCCCCTATTTTGCAATGGAGACATGCTGCAGATGGAGGCCAACTCCTCTTTTCCGAGTTAAATAATTATTCTATCTGATAAGATACGTTTGAAATTCGCATTGTAACAAGTCACATATAAAGAGTTACAGGAATAAAGTTTTGTGTCGAAATAGAACAATGCAGCATTATAACCAAGTACAAACACAGATTATAGATAAATCTATCGTCATATATAAACAGATAGTTAATCATCAATAATTTATAATTAACTTTTACTCACACCTATGCAGTGAACGTAAACTACATAATTTTTTATAAGTGTACAGAATAATTAGGGGCAGAGTCATACAAAAATGTTTGAATCTTTTGCTTGAATTTTCATTAAATTCTTTGCACTGTTGAAAGAATAAAACAAGATAATGTTTGTTGTAAAATTTGTGTTTCGAATTTTAAAATGTCAACATTGATTTTACTCTTTTTGATGGAAACTGCATTACATTTATATTAAATAACATTGGAGGGGCCTTGAGCCAGCACCCCTAGCAATAGAACTAAGAATTTGTGCCTCGTGGGTAGGGTAGTTAGATAGAATTCTATTTAATTCTATTTAATATACAATTTGATACGGGCATAGGCAAGTTTATAGCATCATTGAATTAAATGAATTCTTCTCTTGTTTTATAGAAAAAAATGGGTTTCCATTTTCTTTCCTCCTCAGAAGTGTCTAATTTTTCGGCACTTTTTCCCTTTTCCTAACAACTATCTCTTCAATATATATTATGCTATTATAGCAATTCCTCATGTTCTATCTGTAAATCTGTCGTTAAATTTTAATTTACTTTGTTCTTTCTGGTTTGATACCTTTTTTCGACTAGATTCTTCATCTATCAGATATTTTGACAGAGTTCTCACTAATAATGTAAACTCTACAGACTGACTTTCTTGTCTGAAAACCGCTTTCATTGATTTTATTTTTGAAATAGGTTTTGTTGTTAAAAGTATAGCATTTTACATATAAGCATTTCACCACAAAATTAAATTATTTGATTAGATACTTGATATATGCTTCATTATAGACATACAGACAGCTATTTTACTCACTGCCATAACAATTTAAACAAATAAAGAAAATTAAATTCCAAAATTCACTTTCATACAATACAAATTCCAATTAATTTTTGTGCTATGAAATGTTTTTATTAACTATATAAAACCCAGGTTCAATGAAACGAAAGTGTAAAAATCTGAAGATGGAGCTCTCAAAAAAAAATTTTTTGTGCGAAAAATTAATAATTTAGGTTTTATTTACCTCCTATTTATACAATTTATGTTTTATATAAATTTCGTTGAAACAGTCAACCATCAGGGTACGAAGTGGCCGACAAAGGTGTTTGAAATGTGTGTGGCTTTGAATTGATGAAAATTTAGCTTTAAACTCTATCTTCTTTTTTGCTTAAACCTTGTCCTCTGCAAATATGTACATATATCTATATATATACATACAGCTGACTAAATCATTTACTTTACATTCATCTATATTTACGAAATAAAATTATATGTTAGGGATTATATATTTATTAATTTTTATCTGTCAAACTGTGCTTCATTCCTCACAGCAGCTATCAGTCACCAGAGTTTAGGGAATCAGGCAATACGTAACGGAAAAATAATACTGGTGTACAAAAATATAATTTATTAAAACATTTATGTTTGTTTTGTATGCAGGCCATGTATATATACCTATATATTCATAAAGCAATATCTGAGAATATAAATTTGTTTGTGAATAGGCTGTAACTTTATAAATGTATTCAACCAATTGTAGTGAGACTTTTGTGAAAGTGTCATAAGGTTGATATTTTCACAACTACTGTTATTGATTCTGGAGAAAACTGACTACCATTGCTAGTTTGTAATGAATGTATACCAGTTTCCCTTTTATTCAACAAATGTTCTGCGATAGTCACGCGACTCTGTCATCAGTTTCTGAAATTCATTAAAAATATCTTGCTATAAGCTTACATTGTTTACTTTTTTCAGCATCCATTGTACAACATCACATGAAACTTATTAAAAACTTGATAGAAGAATGTGAACTTGGTCTGTTCAAAATTTTCCAGTCGTTCAATCTACGAGTTTCATTCCTGCTCCATTTTCTAAGATTGATAACGAGTTACTCTGTTGTTCTGATTCAGTTTATTAATGTTGATGATCTGTTTTAACTTAAAAATTATAATTCAGTTCCTTGAAAATTTTACACAATTTAATGTTTGACTGATCATTATATAATGCTATCTACAAGTTAATAGTATGTACTTACTTTAGATGTTATGTGCATATTTTTATTTTTTCTCATGCACACATTTAATTTGTATATATTGTATATATTAATATGTAAAAATTATACTAAATCACTTGCTTTGCTGTGAGTTGTGTGAAATTATATAATATAAATACAGCTTTTTCTTTGCAGAATGTATTATTGAACAGAAGTTGATTAATATGAAAGGCATGTTAAAACTTAATGCATGTTTAAACAGTTTCATTTGACTAATTAGAAGCCAAAATTTTTTGAATCTTATTAAATAATATTCGTTTCATTTTGTTGCATAGTCTATTTCCCTACGTATTTTGTTGCATAGTCTTTTACTTGAACTTATAGAAAAAATCTAAGTGACCATTTTCTGCACCGGCGTATACTCGTATATATATAAAAGGAAAAATCTAAGCGTAACTAATTCTGTGTTTATTTATGTGTAAATTAACTAAGTGTATGTGTAAACTGATATGGATTTGTAACAAGTGAACTACTTATTTTAGTTATTATGATTAGTTGAATTGTATTCAATGTAAGTTGTGTAATAAATCCTTAAAGTTATAAAAAGTAATTTCACATGCATTTGATTTACTCATACCTGTCAAACATATCGGTTTATATAAATTATTCACAGCACTATTTCGTAAGTGACATTTTCTATGTGCATTAACAGTGATGGTCTGCATTACTTTATAAATGTGTGTATCAAGTAGTAAATTGTATAAACATTGAAGCGTAAGTTTATTTCATTATTTAGAACACAACTGATGAAATATATATTGAACTGATTGGAAATATATATTGTGAACAAAAATTATAACAAAAAGTAAAAACAAGGTCACATCGTATTTATACAGTCTGGAATATCCTCCATATCAGCAAAATAATTGTTATCGTCACTATAATCATTATCACTCAAAATTTGCATTACGCCAAATTGTGAGCGCACTACAATGTCACTCCCACTATCAATTTCTTCACAATTTTAAAAACGATCATTTTCACTCAAATTATTTTCCTATTCCGACATTATTATATTTAAAATAAAATTATCTTTTCTTGGATCCTTTTTATATTGTAATTACTAATGATATCATGTAGAAAGAAAAAAAATTAGAGATGCGTGCGAGCAACTTCCCCTACCGCGTGCTAAGTAGGAACTGATTTCGCGAGCACCATCACGCTCGTGGCAAATTTAGTAAGTATGCGCACGAGCACGATGGCGCTTGTCGGCACTCAAACGGATAATATAAATAAGCTAGAGAAATTTCACATTCTTTTAAAATTTTACTGCATGCTGTATACAAGAAAATATACAAATAACTGGCAATTACATATGTACAATTGCATTTGTTCACATTTTGCTGCCCCTTAGTCTCTTTTCTTTTTTTACATCGTTTGACAAAATAGTTGATAAAACTAATATTAATTATTCAGAAAGTAGGCACTATTACTCTTTCCAAGTTAGTGTTTTTTTACAAGATCAAATGCATATGACAAAGATGAGCCGAACTATAATGACAATGAATCACATAACTGAACCTAACATTGCACATTCATAGACGCATCATCATGTTGTAATATTCATTGTTTCCATAATTTGCATATATTTTGAAAGATGAATATACAAAAAGCCTATACAGCAACAGATAAACTACAAAAACACTAATAATACTGTAATAAACAGGAAGAGCAACAATAATATGACAGCTAAACCTAATTTGATAATTACTAAAGAATAATAAATTGTACCTGAAATAACATAGGTACAAAAGAAACAAAAGGAATGTAATCTGTGTGTACATCAATATGTAACAATATGTTGGAAAGGGATAAGTTATAATAAGTCAATGCTTATTACCATGCGCACTATAATATACAAGTATTAAACATATAAGGCCAATTTGAAGATAATAATTCAATGGTAATTTTATGGGACACCTGCTTTCTATCTGGGAGTTTTCTGATGTTACTCTTTCTGGGTATCAGACGTTTGCGCCGGCAAGTCTGTTCATATGAGAATATTTAATGACATCAGGATAATGATAAGAAGACAATAAAATTGGCCACTAAATTCAACTATGGTTTCCACTATGGATTGTACCTTAAAACTAAATGTTAGATTATCAGTATAGCTTACCTCGGAAACCACATCCTCACCATTGGAAACGACATCCTATATATCTGACATTGCTAAGCTTTTTTCGCGTTGGTTAAAGTGCAGGCGCCTGAAGATGTCCGTGTATTTAATTTCAATCCCAATGATACTAAATCACAAAAATATATGCAACTTATTCTAACAGTTGGCATCAGGTGCCGGCGTACTTTATGCAAATTAATTTAATAGTGGATGGTGTTGTGCAAGAAGTGTAATCTACCTGAATGTCATTTTGAGAAACTACAAGTTGTTGATTCAAACAATTAATTAATGCTTTTTTTATAAAACATGATCGTTTTTACTGCAATTTTTTATTTTTGTATTTCTCTTTTTTCTAGATATATTTTTAATAATAAATAGATATATTTAAAAACACTTATTCCATATGAGTTAAGAGAAGTTGCATCAGATAAGAAGTAACCAATTATAATTGTGTGTCATAAATATTTATGAAACGTGTAATTGTATGTTTTCTACTTAATCACACTCGAGTCTTTGGTGCAAAACTATTAGGAATTATTATGCATTTCTAATCCACTTTTTAATCATTTTAATTGACATTGCGCAATTAAGTTACCTTGACTTGAGTTATTTTGCTTTCTTTTTGCAAAATTTTTAACATGCAAACTTCACAGGTACAAAAAATTACAATTACTCAAAAAATATATTTTTGTGGCAAAAAATATATTAGGCAGACAAAAGCAGTTAATAAAACTTAGTTATTTATTTTTGTCCTGAATTACAACTTGGTTTTCCTTCTGGCATTAATAATAGATTTTTTCAAAACGATTAACATCAAATAAAAAACCTCAAAACGTGAGGAAATGTAATTTTTCCTCCATCATATTTTTCTTGAATTTATTAGAAGAATGTTAATATTTAACATAAATTACAACATTTTAACAACATGCAAGAGCTCTCTATTTTTATCTTAATATTATATCACTAATGACAGAGGAAAGAAGCCTAGAAAATAAGTTTATTAAATTAAGAAATAGAAAGACAATAAGAACCAAAAAAATAAAAAATTTATATTTAGCTGCATTTACATTAGAGTGCTCGTCCATGTATGAGAATTTTTTTTTTCGAGCTACACTATCTTGACAGATATCAAAATTTGCATAATTTTATACAGATTACGAAAAACATACTTTTAAATTTTGTCAATTTTACATATTTATATATCTAAACCATATGCCTAAAATAATAAAAAAATCAAGTTTAAAAGGAATTTTATTATTGAAATTAATGAAATAAAGCACAAGAAAACAAAATAGAACTTACAATCAATGACAAAAGCTTAGAATTTAAACTTCTTTTTGTGTCCAAAATTTGACATTTCTGCTCGAAATTGAAACCTAGTTTTAATGAAGCCATTTTTAGAAGTAGCGTCAGTTACACTTTGTGAGGCCTCTGTTACCAGTTTAAAATATCTTCCTATAGATTGTGTGTGACAAGGCAAGTAAACAATTTGCAAGCTCTTATCTTGTGTCATTATTCGAAGGGCCTCATTAGAAACATGTCGAAGAACTGGCAGTGCTGCAACCTGACACTTGTACCACACAATAATTTTGATGTAACCTCTAGTAGAGAAGTTAATTTTTGGTGATTTAAATATCCTGCGTTTAGTGATACTTCCAGCTTTTCTAGCTTTCATTATTCTTCGCAATGCCCGCTCCTGAATGTGATCTCTATCATCAAACAACATACTGGCAAGTAGGCTTTCTAGGTGCACAAAAAACCAATTTCTTTTGATAACAAAATCCACAATAGATCTCGGATAATTGGGTAAAAATCGAAAGTACACAATCAGTTGAAAAATATATTTGGCTCCATCCTTAAAAGACATCTTTTGCTTCGTTAGGAACCAAATCGGAACGTATTCTTTCGGAGTGTAGACTAAAGTGACACAGATGAATTTACTGCATCTTCTCCCATAAATCAACAGATATTTTCAGGTGTCTCATTCTAGATGTCGACAAAGGTTCTTGTTAATAACAGTGACTTTTCATTTATAGGGAATTCATGCTCTTCATACAATATTCAGTCAATTGCTCCTATTAATAGTGAAGAAAGAATTCAAACAATGATACAATAACCACACAATCATTGTCATTTTATTCTACTTCTATATATGAGCTAACTTCTGTTCTGGTAGAACCTCCGTTATCACTGAATGCAAATTTGATTATTAATAGCGTCGTTCTTAGTTCACCTGGTGACACTATCTCAGAGTATGACGATAGAGATAGAGGTGCAACTTTCTATCCTACATTAATAGATTCGTCCAGT
The DNA here is from genome assembly GCA_039881145.1 of Druceiella hillmani. Classification (NCBI taxonomy): domain Eukaryota; kingdom Metazoa; phylum Arthropoda; class Insecta; order Lepidoptera; family Hepialidae; genus Druceiella; species Druceiella hillmani. Next base: position 22,119,264 of record JAYKKI010000036.1, read on the forward strand.
GCTTCGAGTGATAAAAAAGAAACAAATGCTATTTTAAGCTGCATTCAATACAAATTTCAATGATGGTACAATCTCGAAAAGTTTTAGGTACATTCTGATATAGTCCAATGTGTTTTTATAGTCTCCAACTAATAATTGTTTCTATTATTATTTATTACTGAGTCACTTGTTATTATTTTGTAATGAAAAATTTTTTAATAAGACTAATTTTTTAGCTACAAAGTTAAACTGATTATTATTGACTTTTGGGGAAAATGAATTTAGTACTCAGTAAAATTTTTTTTTAAATTTAAATTTTATTTTTTAGACTTTGGCAACAAGCTATGGAGAAGAAGTAATAGTGCTGATTTTCACGTACATGATGATCACAAAGTTAATAATGCTGATTCAGCTGGCACAATATCATATAGGATAAGGAGAAGGATCTCTGTTTTTTTTGTGAGACTGATGTTTTGAATTCTGCTCGACATGTAATGCATAATCACACAATGGAAGCCAAAGTGCAAAAAATTATATCATATCCCAAAAAAAGGTGTACTCGCAAAAAATTTCATGTTGCTTTATATAAGAAAGGTAATCAAATACATGGCTAATATCATGAAATGCATTAAACATATAAAAAAAATAATCTTTATCTATACTTGGATTACTTACCATGTGAAAAACACTTAGGTTTTTATTTAAGGAATAAAAACCTAAGTGGAAAGGAAATTGTGGAATCATAAAAGGACACACCTCCCATAGTTCAAAACTTCAAATAACCACAAAATTCTATTGTTACTTACGTCAATGTAGCCGATATGCAAAAAGTATGGGTGTTTCCCAGATCATCAATGAGACTAGATCACGTCTGCTCAGTATATGCGCATGCATTGAGAAAAATATTTCCTTAGTGTTAATTTGCGAAAGATGTGAGAGCTGGCCAAGCTAGTTATAGAGTTACTAAAACTTAACTAAACCCTTCTATATGGGATTTATCAGATTGTTTCAAGCCTCAACATTATCACTTTATTGTTATTGTAGCCAAAAAGTATCCAGTTATGAAGATAACACAGATTGTTACGGTACTCCAACATATGCTATGAACTAGCACAAGCTTAAAACAATGCTGCAATGTTGCAATTATAACAATATTAAAATCTGGTGGGAGTGTACAAACTAATATAATGGAAGCCGATTTCAAAACACTTATTGAAATCATTGAGTCAAACTGGAAATACAATATTTCAAGTTAAGCATTCAGTGACTTATGGACTTATTTACAAAATTGCACTGTTTTGGAATGGATATTTATATGCTGTTAAATCACTAACACAAATGTAGCGACGCCACTTATTGTGTGTAAAAAATTTATAGTATATTCGCATTATCTTGATTATGGTTAAAGTGAAAATATGTATTCAATATTTGTTTGGTAACCAGTTGTATATATGTTGTATTATTAAAATAACATCGATAAAACAATAACAAATATTAATATTAATACTGTATTAATTCTCATTTAAGCTATTGACCAGGCCAGCTAACTGTAATGGCTGTGATAAAATATGATAAAATCATTGTATTTTAATTTCTATGTGCAGCTATATCAAAGTAGCAATAACTCATGCCTACTAATTAGTGTCTACTATTCTTTTGCCATTTTATACGTGCTTTGGTTAGTCTATTCGGTTTCGGCCTGAACATTAAAAACACAGTTTAAAAATACAACCACTAAATATTGAATTATTAGTTCAGTAAGAATTTATGTACAAAAAAGTGAATAATTGAATAGAGTACCAATGATAAATATGACAATTATCGGTCCAGTTATTTTAAGGCCAACCTCTTGTAAACTAACATGTCCCAGAATACAATTATATCCTTTTAATGAATTGTGGCAAACTATCTTATAAACCGACATTGTAATGGCGACAAATAAGACATTTGCTGCTTTCATTTAAGGTTACTGCCTTAAAGCTACTTCTTAACTATCTTTAAAGTAATACTGCATAACATATCGAGTATTAGAAAATATCATTGTACTTTGGTAATTAGCGTTAAATAATAAAACTTACGATAAAATATAATATTGAATATATTTGGCGTTAATATTGTAGAAATGTATTATTCACAATTAAATGAAACTACACGATGTAGTATTATTTCTACTTTCTTTAATTTCTTTACCACGACCTAGGTTTCGTTGTATTACAATATCTTCAGGTGGGATATTAGCAAAGATAATATATAAATCTTTGCTAATATCCCACCTGAAGATGTTGTAATACAACGAAACCTAGGTTGTGGTAAAGAAATTAAAGAAAGTAGAAATATTACTACATCACATAGTATCATTTAATTGTGAATAAAATATAATTATAAGCCTTTTGATATCGCCTATTTCTTTTTGAAAAAGATGTTTGGCGGGCCGGGGTATTATATAGGCTACTTTTTATTTAGGGAAATTTCATTATTTTGAGAAAATTCTTATTTCGAACATAAAAATGCACAATGAAGCAACATGATAACGGAGTAACTGACTGACATGATTTTTTAAAACGCTGTGTGCACAATATCAGATAGTAACAGAACCCCTTTAATACCTAATTTGGAGAGAAATATTTAGGGAAGTATTATAAAATCGCAAAGAAAAGGCTTAGTATTTAATTTCCTTTATTCATTCGAGATGCCGCTGCTTGTTTTAATTTCACCCAACAAGTTTTTAATCATAACCATGCGAGTAAAGCTGTCAGTAAAAGTTAGCATTTATAGATATAATAGGATTTTTTATACAAACATTAAGTAAATATGTGTTATTCTGGAATGTTAATTTGAAATCGTTATAAAAAAAACTGGACACGTAACATTTCATTTGTTTTCACATATTCGAAATTCGAATCAAAAGTAAAGACAAATTAACGTTTTTGACACAGAATGAGTTGTAAAAAACGATGTTCATAAAATAAATGTATGAAACCAGTAAAAAGTAATTTGCTGGAATCATAGATGAAGGTTTGATCAATTTTTCCATATCAAAATCAGTTTAGAGTATACTTGGCAAAAAAGAAGATTTTCGTCGTAAACACACCCTTAAATACAAAATATATTAGTAATGTTATTGAATTTTATACATTTGAATAAACAATTTCCTTACAAATTTGGGAAATAATTTAAATAATCTATTTGAATCAGCAATGCTGAATATTTTTTAATTTTGTTGAAAAAATTGCTATCGTGTAATTTCAGGAGCCAGAAATTATCCATTTAGATTTGTTACTATGTGTATTTTTAAATTTCAAATTTTTTGTTTAATTTATACAGTCGGAAATGTTAATTTATTTAGTATACATTGGCATCTAATCTTTTTTTAGTGTATGATATTAGTAGATAAATAATGTGTTTTACACAAATTTAACCATCAACTATTTTTCCACTTTTTCTAAGCTATTGCACTTGAAACATTTTTGAGTATTTCAGGTCCTAAGACCTTATCTCTTTTCTTCCCGAATTGCATACATGATTAACTCACTACAAAGACATAAATCATGACCAGTACGTTCGAATTACATCTACATCAGTTAATTACAGCAAGTAGTTATATCAAAGTCATTGATTAAATCTAAAAGTTTAGAAAAATATTATCAGTCCTCAGTGTTATAAAATTAATTCACCCATATAACAGTATGAGCATTTTGATGCTTGATTGTATACATTAAATTAATTAGTTTCAACGAAACTTTTATAATTGTGAGCAGCAATAGAAGTGAAGGAAATATTAACTAATAGAGTATAAAATAAAAAATTTAAAGTGTCTATAAAAAATTTTCTTAAATATTTTTTTTATTTTGATGCAAGAATAATATATATATATTTTGAATGAAAATTGCAATAACTCCATCAAAAATAATTTCATATTGTTAATATTTCTCAGAGAAATATATTTACCATATATGTATATATACATACCATATAATCTATATACCATATATGGTATATTAAACTGTTAATTAATATATATTTTTCGTTTGGGCATAGGTAAGTACACCATCTAAACCAGATTGTTAGATAATGATAATGTGAAACAAATTTAATTACTAATTATATGATATTAGAAAAGAAAATGGCGCTGTGTTATTTGCATAATAGCCTTAAATGTAATTTTTTTTTTAAATTAATTCTGTTTTTACTAGAAGTCAACTACATGGCGCTTTAATGCTTTATAGAAATAAGGGAAGTTTTGAATAAAATTATTTCGCTAATCACAGTATCAATTCAAAAGTGGATTAGTTAAGTGAAATTGTTTTTGTATTTATCAATTATGTACAGTTTTTTTCTAATTATATATTGATTAGCAATAATAACAGTATGGATAATGACAAATTCTACGAAATTCACTTTTCCGAATGGCATTTGCCATTGACGTTATTTTTTTCATTTATCAACTATGTGATATACCTTGTCAAACTATTTGATATATTACTGTTAAATGTACTTTAAATACAAATATAAAATGGGTCAACCAGTAGACCAAATAGCAGCCTTTGAGTTTATATAGTTCACAAATAAATTATTATTATCACTGCCTACTAATCTAGGAATAAACAACATATAATTATTCATCAATTGTACATTAGTACATTATTCATAAATTGTTTATTATAGACACAAGCCATTACAACTAGTTGAGGTGAGCTAATCGTAATGGCTTGTGTGGTAATGACCATTCTTACCTACACTAAAATATAACAGCTTTTTCTCGATCAGAATCTTCACTAGAAGTAATTGATAAAATTACAACTTAAAATACTTGCGTTTTTATGCTGTTAATAATCAAGTAACAGTATAAAAACCTCAAGTAGTTTATAAGTATAAAAACCTCAAGTAGTTTACTTAATATGCTTCTGTCAATATCCCAATAATTCCTTCGAATTGAAACCAAAATTTATTTGACAAATTATGCTTTAATCGTCATTTAATATCTGAACAGCTTCTCAACCTTTAAGGTTGAATAAAAAAATTCATAAAGAGCTTATGGTGTATGCAAAACATATTTAAGTCACCATATTGCTGCTTCTTTGAATACATCTTCTCACTCTCATTTCACCTTATAATCACGTTGCATTCTTAACATCCTCTCATTCCTTCGTAGGTTCAATACTGATTCAAAAATTTATCAGTACATGCTTTTAATTGTTTTCCAAATACCAGAATACTCTCCCAATGTGGTAACATAGAATTCCGTTATAAATCTTTGAGTGCCCATGCGATTAGACTATGGAGTCAAGTAGATTTTACTTTACGTACTGTCTCCAGCAATTGGTATAATTAATTATATACCTGTTGATATATCAACTTCAACATTATCTTGGATAATACTGAAATAAATATACTAACAAATTTATTAAATAAATAATCGGTTAGGATGTAAAAAATATTTTTTCATCAATGGTTATTATAGCAGTAGGATGTTCAGTATCATTAAATTATAGTAATAAAATTTAATTATAGTAGGAGAGAAGAAGAAGAAGAGAGGAAATTTATGGCCTTGCTTTACATATGACGTAGAATAATAATAAAATTACTTTCAGATACTACGAATAATGCAATAATCAATAACAACTTTAATATAGAAACACAAGTTGCCTTGTTTACTTTACCAAAGAAGGTCAACTCATATTATTGACTTAAATATGTTATATTATCGAAGAGAGTATTCATTTTCCATTGGTGTTGAAAAGAAGAAACAGTCAATTCAGTTAAAAATGAAGTGTTTTAGTATAAAGCAATCGATCCATTTCCTAATTGCATTACAATCAATTTTAGGTGTCAACCGATTTTCATATAAATTAGAAAGTCAAACAAAGTTATTTAAAATAATTTCAAAGAAAATTTACAGTTTGATATTAATTTTTCTCATCATACTGGTTACGGGTACGAGCATATCATCTCAACGTTTGTCTTTGTACACTGAAAAAAATATAATAGAGTGGCTTTATGACATAATTAACATTATTAGTTTTCTATTTGTTTTATCGATTGACATATTTTGGCAAAAAAAATTATTTGCGGATTGTTTACAGCAATTGGATGACGTCCTTGTCCATTACAGTAATTTGTTCAAAACGAAATGCATTAAAAAATTAAAAGTCATGACTCTATTGGGCACATTAATTATATTTGCGAGCCATTTAACCTCTTTAGTTTTTAGCAGTCTAGAAAATCAGAGTTTTTTCATCATAATCTTATGTTTTGCGGAATTTGCTAACAAACTGGATCTGCTTCTAATGTGTCTACTTATAATTACCATTATTCAAATGTTAAAAGCGGTAAATAATTACTTGGTTCGTATGGATCTAGAAATATTTCATAATAACACAAACCGTTTAATGTTACCGAGAGTGGCAGTCCGCAGCCGATTAAATGAGAATAACCATTTTGATATTTCAAGGAATCTTCTCTACATACTGATGTTGCCAAACATATTGAATGTAGTAAATAAAATATGCAGTGCGCTCAATAAAATGTTTAATTTACAGGTGAGCTGTAAAACATTTAACTAAATTAGGTATGTAGGAATTTTGTTTTCCTACTTAGTTAATTAATTTCTTCTTCAGGTACTTCAATTTGTAGTTTCTACTTTTCTTTCATCAGTTGGCTGCGTTCAACTGCTGCTGAATTTGTATTTAGATGATGTAAGTAATTGTGATATTACAGAAATTGTTTTAATTTTGAGTCTGTCTATAACAATAATTAATTCTGACCACCTTTGAGAGACTTTCTCTATACAATTTTTTACTTAGTTAAGCATTGATATTTATTCACAACAGAACAAAAGAAAATACAGATTACGTACAAATTATTTCTAGTAATCAAACAATATTTCAGCAAACATGGTCAACATCAACGAGTCGCTTTATTCTATGGTTGACAAGTTCCATTACTTTCTTATCAGTTGTCTGTACCGTCAGTGAGATGTTGGTTCTAGAATTTCGTAAATTGAGAATAATTATCATGAAACGAAGACTTTCGCCCCAAATAAGTAAGTAGTACCTGCAAGATATTAATTATAAAGCGTATTAATAGAATAACCTGGTCTTTGTATGCATATTGTGTTATTTACGTTGGAATCGGCAAATATTCCATATCAAACCTAATTTCCTTACTAACTTAGCAATTTTATCTAACATATGAAAGGTGCAACGGTTTAACATCTGGTATACAATTCGAACAACTAAATTATTTAAAAAGATATTTTGCCGAACAGTTGTTTTTCACATTTCAATTTCAGTCAGTCTTACAAAGTTTGTAACTTGTGATTGTAAATTTACATGAGAAAAATTATTTTTTTCATCTTTTTCCAATAATGGTAAGATGCAACTACACAAGATTTTGTTCACATAATAAATATCTAATATAAATCATCTGTCTTATAATCTATGACTAGATATTTTAGACAATCTGACTACATAAATCTATTTATAATCAACAAAGTATGTAGTATACTTTGTTGATTATAAATAGAGCAGCTAAACTTATTCTAATTAGCATTAAAATAATATTTACTTTTCAATCACTTATTATTGTGAATAGGTCAAACTAGCATGAACAATTGACTACATAAATATAATGAAAATTATATCAAAGCATAGTCTGTATTCTCGCAAATCTAAAATCTACATGTTTTAAAACATGGAATAATTTTAATTTACATTCTGCTAATATTTACCAAAGTAATTTAATGGTTCTCTGATATGTTTCTGATGGCTTATTTATTGACGTCATTATGAACAATTAGCCAGTCCGGGGAACATTAGTGTGTTGTATCTAGTATTCTAAGTCAAGATATATATGATTTCTCGTGATATATTGTAGCTACAGCTATATGAAAACATACAAAGTGCGTAATGTAACTACTCTCTGATGGACCATCAGTCCTATTTCTTATAACTTACTTATTAAATGATTAATTAATCCCTTGTGACGTTAGCATCTATTTATAACATAAATGAAAAAGTGAATATTTAGTTTATGTGGACAAAATATTGATTACACTGGAAACAAAGGAAGAGTAATGTAATCGCAATAACCATGTTATATTATATATCAGCTTTTCCTGTGGCTTCATTCACATAAACATTTTTCTATTTCTGTGATAGAGTTTTTCTTCAGCAGTAATGTATTCATGTCAAATTTCCCTTCATCTGAATAAAATAACTTATTGACCGGAATAAAACTATTCTATACCTTAGCCGCTGATTGTTTGACTTGTTTGTTTGAGAAAACCAATAGATCAGTTAGAAAATTAAATATGTAATATATTGAGTATAGTATTAAAGCAAAGAGAACAAGAATGTATATCTGACGATGTATGAAATAAAACAACAATTAAATAAACTTTAAGAGAAAGTGACTGCAAAATTTGCCTAATCACTCTTGAACAATATCGACAGGTAAACTTTTATTTACTGTCGCAGTGGAAATTGTTCCATGCTAAGAGTTATACTTCTTTATTTCTCTGGGAACATTAATTAAGAAATCATAGTCATTTTCCACACGCAAAAATAATATATTCGATAAGAAATGATATATTTTAAGATGAATATTTCAATAATGTGTAGATTACAGCGTAGGAGAAAAACAACAATTAAATAAACCGCAAGAAAAAATCACTACAAAATTTGCCAACAAAAAGTAAAAAAATTGTGACAAATAACATTACAAATAAAAAGTAACACTTCGTATTTTTTAAAAAATTAATCAACAATCACACATTAAATGCATTTTCTATATATATATTTCGATTGTCAAACTTGGAAAGAAATGCATAAAAAAAAATTGGCTTTAAAGAATCTAAATGATAATTTCAAAAGAAACCATTAACACTATTTCAGTATATCTGCTCTAATTTAACAACTTTTTATTTTATCATGTTTATGTATAAACAGGGTCTAACAACGAACCTGTCTATTATTCAAACAGGCAACACTCTGCATTAAACTTAATCTAACATTAGTGAACAATTTTGGAAGGATTCAAAATGCGTGCCGATAAGTATTTGTTATTATTATTTAATTTACCTTTAGTTTATGCGGACACGTTTATTTTAGTATCATAATTCATAGACACATTAATTGAGACGTAAACATGCAGACAAATTAACTGCTGTAGACAAAGTACACAAATATTAAAAGAAACAAATGTGAAACACATCAATGTTCAGATGAAAACAAGACCAGTGTTTTGCTTGGCCTGTACTATCAGTTGGGTTTGCAGTAAAATAATTGAGAACCTCTTTCTGTGGCCAGCATTGAATTAGGTCATCCGGAACTACCATTGTCGGTTAAAAAAAGTTTGTGGATTAAAAAAATGTTAATAATTTCCCCTAGTTTCTTAACATTTGCTACTCAGTTTGATACAGAGAATCGCATGTGGAAATAATAGAATAATTTTTTTGTTACAACTTGTATATATAAATATATATATATATATATATATATATATATATATATATATATATATATATATATATATACATTTATACATATATACTCAACTTGTAAATTTGTTTATTCAAATGTATATTTTTAGTTATACCTAAATGAAATGTATTTATGACTCCATACAAAGTAATATCCAAATTTATTTTTTATGTGTTTAACATTTCTATAACATTTTTTTATTGATTATTTAAGGCCCTTCAAGTGACACTGAATTGGAAAAGCTTGAAGATATCATACGTCCAAGAAACAGTGGCACTTTTGCAGTGTATCAGCTGTTTGACTTAAGAATATCGTTGCTGCCAAATTTTGTTAATCTTGTTGTTACATATATAATTGTAGTTGTTAATGGGCTTGCGTTCCTGAGAATAATTAGAATTTTTATAATTATTTATAACATCATAAATTTAAATTTATAAACTCTTTTGCAAAAAAAATGGGCAGTTATTTCCCATAAATCATATCAGAGTTATTTTATTATTATTTGATGCATTTTATATGGCGATATGATGAGAATATTTTTTTCGTTTTCATACTGGTACATTGCAAATGGCGCGCGTGTTGTCATTCATAAAAAGGACTCACCTCCAACTGCTGTTAATGCGGGTTAGGCATGAGGAATAAGAACCTCTGTTATGTACTTTTGCGTATTAAGTGTGCAATTTTCAATAAAAACTAAGTGGGTACGGTCATATGACTTAATACCAGCCCAAAACTTTACGGAGCCTCCACCGTAAGGGGTGATTTCAAAGCACACTTCTGCGAAGCGTTCTCCAGATCTTCATAAGACTCGACAATCTCAATCCTCACCACTAATCGATATACGAGCTTCATCGGAGAATAAAACACTATTCCAGTCTTATTGAATCCATGACAAAAAATTTTGAGTGATTATCAACCTGGCAACTCGATGCTCACGGAGCAATGTAGGGCCCCAAGCTGAGCGATAGCTAAGTATATTGACGGCCTGAAGTCTCCTTCTGACTGTCTATAGGCTTACTTGTGTACCTCTGACGTCCTTGAGGTTCTGTTTGAGATCCACGTACGTAACTTGATGATTTCGTAGCGCTTGACTGACTATGAAACGGTCGTCCCGTGGCTCAGTGCACCGTTTTCTTCCAGAACCAGGCCTTCTACTGACTGAGCCCGTTTCTTGGTATCGTTACCAGGTCTTGGACGGTGGAACGGCTCACATTATACTGCTGAGACACATAACATTGGCTACAGCCTTCATCAAGCAACGCAATAATTTTACTATCATCACTTATCATTTTTTCACCCATACTGAGAACAGCAAACAGAAGTGAACTAATGCAGCAAACCGTAGATATAATTAACAAAACTAAAATTTATTTGTTAAAATAAAAAACGTAACAAATGAAAAAGACCTTAATAAGAGTTGGATTTCATTTACCGCCAAAAAATACATTTTTGACAATGAAAGAGAATTTTCATTTAAAAAGATTAATTTAAAATTTAGAATGTTCGTTTTTATGTGCCAGAATACACTATGCCTGCCAGTAATAATTACAATTAATAGAACCTCTTAATAAATAATATTTTGTTACAATATAACAAAATCAAAACCGCCCGTTTTTTATGCAAAAGGGTGTATTAATGTAACTTTATTTCACTCTGTCATGCATTCTATTTTTTGTCACATATATAATTTTTTGTCAATCCCGAATTTGATGTTTTCATTAAATTTAAAATAACTCCTCCTTTTTTAATGTACTCAGTAACAAATACAATCAATATATGGTCATTTCTTAAGTTATATTATAGTTTATTTACAATTTTTCATTATATATATTGCTGGATGATATTTGAAAATATTTTGACACAATATTATATTCTTTGTGTATTACATAACCTCAAACTCCAGTTTATAAACATGTGCGAAGACTGAATGTCTGTGCTGTATTCCATTATTTTGATTTTAGATTATTTTCTAAAATATTCCTTTTCTGTAATTTTAACAATATTTATGTTGTAAATTGTAAATATGCTACTAATTCTAAATTGTAATTATTTCTAGACTTAGTGGGGGATAATAAAAAGGTAAAATTTTATTATTGAAATTTTGTGAAGATAATATTATTTATTATGTCTACACGTTCAGCAAATATTTAAAGTGAGTTTTGGCTCTCGCATTGTATTTATATTATTGTGCTAAATAATTAAAAAAAAAAAGTGTGACATCCACAAATTTGTGCTACTTTTCCAAATTCACACTCATGTAATTGTTTGCATTAATTTGCTAGGCCAATTGTATTTTCAAATACGCTAACAACAAAAGTTGTAAATAGGAGATATTTTTAACTTTTTTGAAGGACAGAAATTTAAAAGTATACAAGCACAGGAATGTATGGAATAGAGGAAAAAATTACGTTCAAACTGAATGAGATTTTTAAGACAAATATATTGATCATTGAATTTCACACAGACATTGTGAATTAAATGCTGTGTTGATGTAAGCAAAAATATAGCAATGACACAGTTTTAAACAGTCACCCTTATATAATAGATATACTAGCTGTATACTAATACCATACATTAGTCTTATCAAATTAAAGCATTTTATTACTAAATTGTTTAATTATTAAATTCATTTATATTCAAAATTGGTTACTATTTTTATTGCAATGTCCTTTCCGACAAGTTTAATTAGAAGAGTTTTCCCATTGTTTATCAACTTTCTTTCAAGAACTTTGCAATAATGAATAGATATATTTACAAATATACATCTCCTACATCAAGTTGATTCCATATTTGTCTGCTTTCTTATGGTATTCGTTGACGCTGATAATTATTGGAAAATAATTTAATAATAAAAGATAAACCATAAAAAAATCATGAGGTTTCCTAAATTGTAATTTTTTCATTATTTTCTGATGTGTTCCTTAATATGCACTAATTATTTTCTGACATAAAATTGATGTTAGAATATAACTAATGCCAATTGTTAATGGATGACTGATTATTACATAATGTTATAATGATTAGTTCAAAATTTGATAGCATTATATGGATATTTTGTATTCAACTAAGCACTTTTCCTTTTCAGATAAATTTATTTACTATAGTAAATAAAATTATTTTATATTAAAACATTCCACTAAACAAAAACCTGAACTTGCATTATAATAGATACAAATAAAATGGCAGAATCGTAGCTACATTAAATGCGTGAATGCGTTTACAGCTCTATAGTAAGAAAGAATATAAATGATTAGAGAATTATTTATGAAGATATTAAAAGGGTGAATAAAACTTATTAACTAATTTTTGTATCTGATAGCTACTAAAGTTGTTTGAGTTTACTATTGTAACTACCTAATTTATAAATACAAATTAGAATTAGGCAGTTTGTAATTGTTTCAAAATTTTAAATCTATATTAGAACAAGTTTTTTCATGAAAAGAAATTCCCAAAATTCATATTAATTTGAAATATGTTCTTCATATAAGGGACTTAGTACAGATATAGTAATGGAAGTTGCAATAATATATAGTTACCTAAAATATGTTCCAATTGCAGCCATTCATTTATACCTTGTGTACTTATTAGGTCTTTATTTATATAGCTACCATTTTATTTTATACTAGCTATGCCTGCGGTTTCACCCATGTGGAATTCTGTTTGTGACTATAAGAGTATCATTAAACAAATAGATCTACAAATTTTTATCACTCACCAATTTAAAAAAAATTATATATATTTTAATACGAAAAAGTTGCGGAATTTTTTAGGGTTTTCTTTATATTTTTTATTTTTAATTGCATAAACTTTTGTTTCTTTATATTTTCGTGTTTTTTGTGCAATTTTTTTATTTTATATTTTTTGGCATTTAATTGCGCATTTTTTTATGTTTTTTTGTGATTTTATATTGAACATTTATTTTTTTGTTATTTTTATTGTGATCTGTAGGTGATATATATATAAATTTATTAGTGGCTTAGAGCTTCTCTGTACACATTTGATGTTGTGTAATTTGATATTTTATGTTGTGTCATTTTTAGTAGTAAAATGTACTGTTTCTCTGAAGTTCCAATTTGTGATAAACCAACATGTAGGTGGCTATAGAAAAATACTTACTTATGTATGGGCCATTTACACTTAGTATATGTTACAGCATGTGTATTTTTCATCATGAAGGATAACTAACTTGCAAGGTTTTAGTTTTTCTGTTCATTTTGTCCTTATGTGTAATTAATTTGTTCTTTTTCCTTTTCAAAGTGTTAGATTAATTTTATTTCCAACAAGGACCTGCATGGTGGCCCGAATTAAAAGACCATCAAATACATCATATTTGATGGTATTTTAATTCAGGCCGATGGTATTGTAATTAATTTATAAAATTAAATATTGTGATAATCCATTCGGGATAAAATTATTTCAAACTTGCTCCAATTTTCAGGTTTTCAATAAATATATATAATGTTGGTTACTAAAATGTTATAGCTTTAATGTGTTATCATACAACTTGTATATAACACAATCATACTGATCATAATAAACATAACACATTTTTGAGCTTATTACTAATCCACAATAGCTAGTGTGAAACAATTAATTATTAAAGGATATTCTAAAACACCGACCCCTTAAGCAGTTACAGGATGGGTTAAATGCAAATATGTAATTTGAGTTAGATGAAAATGTGATAAATAAACGTTGACTCGTTTCAAAGATACCAGTTTCACCCTTGTATTCTTATATTCAGCTCCAGCGAGCACTCAGGATGAAAATTGTAATGAGTCTGGAGTTTGTCCAGATACTCATGCTTGACCTGTTTCGGTTAGTCTGGACAGGTATGTGAATGCGCATTCAAAAAATTTCTTAAGTCTGTAGAAAAAGCTACCTAAAATTTCTACAAAGGGAATTGTTTTTATGGTTTACACTATTCAAGTGTTAGTAAAAATTATTGACTGACCTACTGTTGCTAATTATCAATTATTAAAATTTAATTAATTATTGAAATAAAATTTAATTAAATTTATTTTATAAATCCATTTATTACATACCTTTATGACTCGTCTTTGTTACATACAATTAAATATATGCCTATCTTAACTTTTTTGATAAGGAATTGAATTATAATTTTCAAGCTACGACAGATCACCAACATTAATGAATTGAATTAAAACAACAGAGTAACTCATGATCAAGCCTAAAAATTGGAGCAGCAATGAAGCTCGCAGGTTGAAGGCTTGGAAAATCGTGAACTGACCAAGTTCACCTGCCTCTATCATATTTTTAATTAGCTTCATGTAATGTCGCACAATGGATGCTAGAAAAAGAAAATAATGTTAGTCCATTGTAAGGTATTCTCATATTAATCTACGAAACAGATCAAAGAGGTTCCCAATTTGGCAGTACATTTACTATTTAAGTGTAAACAAGAGGGAAATTCATACACTTTATTTATAAACTAGCAATGGTAACCAGTTTTGTCCGGAATTAATAACAGTGGTGTGATGATATCAAGATTATGATGCTTTCACAAAAGTTTTACTAAAATTGGTCCAGTAAATTATGACATACTTACACACAAATTCATATTTTCAAGTATTGGATTGTGAATATGTAAATATATACTTTGTACATATAAATAAACGTAATATCAATTATATTCTTATGTAATATTATTATATTTAATATTACAAACTGCCTGAGTTCCTAATGTGTAGTGATTGATGACAATGAGTGAGACACATTTTCTTAAACATATCATATTAAATGTGTAATCCTAAATGAGTATGTCATCACAATTCAAGATAAGTTATTTATTTTTGAACAGTTTATTAAGAGTGTGATAAAGAAATCATACTCAGATGTAGGCTATTTTGGTTAGTCGAGTGTAGGAATGGATTTCAGGTGCTTATGGGAGCTACACTACTACTATGTTATTGAGTCAAGCCTTATTTTTTATTATGTAAATCTTGATGAGTATAATGCAAATAATTTAATCATCTGTATAATACACGTATAATATTTTTGCAGATGACACAGTCTGAGTAGAACGAAAGATAGATTAGAAGACAACTTTTACAATTTTATATAAATTTTACACCTTGCATGTTTATTTTCAAATATTTTTGTTAGCCATCCTGTGAACAGTAATTTCGCCAATTCAACTGTTTATAAAAAACTGATTTAAATGACGAGGAGTGCATTTTTATTTCCATGTAGTATTTTATATAATAACTACATAGTTCATCATTAATTAAATTATGTAATTTTTATGATGTATTAATTAGTAATAATCCAATGTTTTTTTAAATTCACAATAAAAGATAGAATAATGACTAAGGAGGCACTAGAAGAATAAACATTTTGTATCAATAATACGATACAAAGGATATTTCACATAACAAGTGATTCATGTTTTTTCAATATAATAAAGTAAACAAACAATCACTACTGAAAATATTGGCTTTACGTGTATTCTTGAAGAAGCTGATAAATGATCCATTTTACTTACACAAAAGTTGTACAAAATATATCATGTTAATACGAGCTTTGGACATGGATTTTCTGGTCATATTTTTAAGAAATATGTATCAATTGCGAGCAAAAATATACAGAACGGTGAGAAACAAGTCAATGTCCTTTAATTGCACCAATTCATTAAATAACTTGGCCTCAGCTCTTTTCACAAAGCCCTGTCTTTTTACAAGCATCTGTTAAATTTTACTACAAATTTTTCTTTAAAGGGAAGGGAAAAAGGGAGGAATTGAAAAACATGAATTATTTCATGTTTTTTTATAATTAATTTCCCCTGATGACATATATGATTCCCCAAGTGACACAAAAATAAACCCTGGTTAAATACATACAAATGCATAGAATCAAAGGTAATGGTGTAAATACAGTCAGTAAGCTTTTTATAAAAACTATAGAAAATTCTCAATACAAGAAAATTTATGGCTTTTATTTAGGAAAAAAAGCACCATTTTGGAAATACCTTTTGCAATAAATTTCAAGAGTAATATATATCAATCCAATAAGTCGGCGTTTCCTGAATTTATCTGCCAACAATTTAAACTTGCAACTTGTGATCGGTTATTAAACTCTGTTAAAGGATTACAACCACACTGGGTTCAAGGTGATCCTACACCTTTCAGCGTATAATATTGCATAAAGATTCAATACACATGTGATTTGTCAGTTCATTTAGTGGGAGTCGTCAGATATTTTCTCAGCCAAAGGCACAAAATTTCTTGTTATTCATATTATGCCAAGCTGTAGCTGCTTCACATAAAAAGACTCCTCTTTATCATTATATATCATGCAAGACGTTAACATATAAGGTTGATAAATAATAAAGCTGCCACTTCTTAAGGGCTCCTGGAATGTTGTGTACATAAAGAGCATACAATTCGACATTCTGTTCACTTAACTGAGTTTCAATAAATGAAGGACAAACAAACTATAAAAATTTGACGAAGAGAACTTAAAGGATCTTGCGTCATGAATTCCAATTGAAAGTGGAAAATGAGTAAAGTTTACTTTACTCACTTTCCAAGTCCTCCAATGCAATATATGCACAGTGGAGGGTGGATGTCCCACGACACAGTCAAACATTGGTTTCAAATATTCAAACAGGGTAATTTAGATCTCTTCGGTAATCCCCATCTAGAATAAACTCTCTCATTCTCTCATTAAATTCAGAAAAATTAAAAAACCTTATTGAAACAGATCCCAATTTGAATGTGCCTTATCTGGTAAAGCTACTCTCGTCCTCTTATTTCATTATTTTTTTATTAGTAAATGAAGCTAGTCCTTGTATGTACAACTGAAGATTGTTTTTTTTATTACACATAATGAATAAAACAATCTTGTGAATTTAGATGTCTAGTTTATTAATTGCCAATTTAAGGCTCTTATTAGTTTTATAACTGTAAAATAATTAGTGACGATATCTTTGTGAACAACATTTAATAAAATGATAGCAAACCATGGAGGTAAGGATCTAAGATGTGGGTATACATCCATACTCTACGAGTACAGACTTTGTCAATTTTTGACATAATTTTGTAGGTGTTATGTCACATTTAATTACATTTCACCGTCATTCTAGTTTTTCCTCTGTGAAATATATTTCTTTTTGTGGTGAAAATTAATTATCTTTTAGGAAACGTATGCTACTAAAATATTTAATATAGTTTAATATTTTATATTGAGTATTTTGATATTACAAATTGTTTATTACATTAGTTTCTAGTTACTACTTTTATCTGTATATACAAACATGTGGCAATTATAAACCTGAATGTTGCAGTTTATTCATATTACTGAACATTTGTATTATTTAGATAGCTGAGAACCACTCAGTTCAATGCTTATGTAATATTTTGGCTGGTATTACAATTATTATATACAAGTAAATTAATTTTCAATAAAAATATATGTCAAAGACAATATTTTGGTATTTAATTGTATAATATATTAGAAACTAATATATTCAATAATATGGGGAAAACTCGTACCTAGACATTAGAACTTTTAAAATTCTTACAAATGGCTTTGAAAATATTGCATGTTTCATTTAAACTTATTGATTATTTAAAAAGTTGTAGAGGGAAATTTATTATATTGATTAAATAAATGACAACCCAACATAATATTTCAAACTTCGGAAATGGTATCTTACAAAGATCTGAAAATAAAATTTCCTTTAAAAAAACTGTTCAGAAAGTTCAGTAGCAAAAAGGAAAGTTTGTTTTCAGAAATGTTATCAAAAATGGTGCAATAAAATGTTTTTAAAAATTAAATCTATTTACAATTACGTTTTGTTCATTGGTTTCACCGATGACGAAGTTTAATAGACTGGTGGGACGATGGGAGATATCTGAATATTTGAATCAATCACTGTTACAAAAATATTACTTTATTTATCACCGTGGAGTTCAAATAAATTCCATCCATCTGATATTGAGATGTTTAATTTAAGACTTATAAAATTCCACTTTTTCAAAAATTTAATTGTAATAAGCTTCATTCTTTTTTTAAGACATTAAATTGTCCAAAATACGCAAAATACATATTAGTCTTATGCAATATTTAAAATGGTTAAATACAATATTTAAAGCTGCTCATTTTATCAATAGAATGAGCGATTGGATATTGCCCCAATGAAATTATATACTTACACGCTTACTTCTCATACTTTTGTAAAAATAGGAATATGACCTTATTGATTGAAGAAAGTTGATAAAAATATTCCGCTGGCAAGTTTCCTCACTAAGCGAAATAGATAACCTGCAGCCATAAAGAATTAATTTAATTTGTCATTAATGAAATGAATTTCGTCCAGAACGGAAAAACATTTTGATATCAGTGTTATGACTCTGAAACGATATGTGCGCAAGAAACAAGCTGCCTTAAAAAACAACTATCACGACATAAAATATGGTCTAGATTTCAGACAAGCACTAATTTTTACTCCTATAAAAGAACAAGACATAAAAAACTACCTAGAGAGTTTTTTTGTAAAGCATGTTAGGTGCAGCAAAGAAAACCAGTGCTTAATGGTACCTGGTAACCATGAGAGCCACATTACTTCCGACTCTATTAAATTTGCTAAAGAAAATGGGATCCAACTCCTAACAATACTTTCACACACATCATAAAAATTACAAGAATATTATTTGGCACTTGAAAACTTATTAAAACTCTGCTTATGATGACTGAATGGTATCACATCCTGGATGACCAATGACTATCTACAACATTGCTGAATGTTTCGGAAGAGCTTACCCTACTGCAATGATACCAAGGAACATTCAAAAAAGTTTTGAGATTACTGGAATTTGTCCATTTAACTCAGAAATATTTACAGACGACGAAGTTTTGAGTTCATTTGTGACTGATAGGAAAAAACCCTGACAACAACCTCGTCGAAACAAATCCTGCAACTGCTAACGTGTCTGATGCACCATCTCCGCCTACCTTACCTGAAAATGACGCCGCTGAAACTAACATTACAACTGCTGGCCTATCTGCTGCAGAATCTTCATCTACCTTACCTGAAAATGACCCCACTGAAACAAAGCCTGCAAGTGCTGATGTTTCTGGTGTGCTATCTCCATCTATCTTATCTGAAAATGACCCCACTGAAACAAATCTTACAACTGCTGACGTCTGCTGCGCCATCATTGTCTACCTTACCTGGAAATAATCACACCAAAACGAACATGACTATGATTACTGCTTTTGCCTTAACTATGCCATCTGGATTTAAATTAAAGAGTTTTCAAGATTTGAGGCCCTAGCCAAAAGCATCCCCAAAGAAAATGATATACCTTGTAGTTCTATTGAATCTGAAACCGATGACGACACTGTAGCCAACATTAAAAATTATGACTGGTTGATGTAAATTTTATATCTCAGAAGGGTCTTGTCCACAGGTATATTGGTGAAGCGCATTATGTGAATGGATCTAATCAAATGGTAAAATTTGTAAAAAAAAGTTACTGACAGATTCTTCATATGGCCAGTAAAGGATGACATCAATGAAATAGCCATATACCAAATTGTGAAAAAACTTCCTAAGCCAAAAGTGAAGTCATCTTCAAAGAGGGTTATAAGTTTTGAATTTCCCAAATTTTTACGAAGATTTAATATTGAATAGACACTTTTTGTACTTAACGAGACTGCATTGTTTGTGTTACTAATTATTTAAGAACAAATGATAGAATATAATTAAGTTAGTTGGAGGTAAGGTGAAAACTACCTCAAAACCAAAGATTTAAGATAATTTTAATTTGCTAATTTGATACACTGCGATTTAAATAGAGATTAAATAGTACTAATTATTTTTAAGGGCAAATGATTCGGATATAATTAAGTTTTATTTTTATTAGGTGTTAAGATAGGAACTAATTTAAATTCGCTAATTTGTCAAATTGTGGTTGGGTCTTAGTCCAATTGTTGAATTTCTGACATGTTTATGTTGAGAGAAATGTCTGACGAAATGAGACTAAGAAGTGATTAAAGCCAATTAATACCTACCAACTAATAATTGAAAACTTTTATTTGTTTGATTTTATCACAAAATAAAGGTTCATCTCAATAAATTTGTTTGTATTTTAACCTACCTTGACTATGAATGCGGGTCAGATCTGGTTAACTAGTTGTATACTAGTCTTCCTCGTTTGTAGCATCAAGTATCCCGTAGTTCAGGGAGATTTGTTCCCCCCAGATCAAGTCATCCACATAGTGAGGAACAAGTCACCCAGAATATGGGACACATGGTACTTTTACAGACCTCACGTTCTTTCTTATTTACCACATGATTTTTCAATGAATGCTAAATGCCTTTTCTAAGCTAATTCCCAGATAATTCTGTAAATTAATTAAAAAAAACTTAAAAACTCTTTCAGTACTTAAATTAATGCTCAAAAACAAAAGGGGGTTCAAGAATCCCTCCTCTCCACTACTGTACATAAGAAATATTTAAATATTTGTTTTGCTTTTACGATTTGCAGCTTTAATATATTCAGAAAACATGGA
Organism: Druceiella hillmani; assembly: GCA_039881145.1. Lineage (NCBI taxonomy): Eukaryota > Metazoa > Arthropoda > Insecta > Lepidoptera > Hepialidae > Druceiella > Druceiella hillmani. Next base: position 22,140,263 of record JAYKKI010000036.1, read on the forward strand.
ATTAAAATAAAAAACGAAATATACAAAAGTACTTCAAATTATTGTATTGGCATTTCTTTTAACCAACTTGATACTCTATTGTTTAAATGCTGATATTTTTAATTCCTTCACTTTGTGTGACTTTCTATTTCCCCTCTACCTATCATACTTCTTAGCGGCGAGTTAGGTTTCCATATGAAATGTGTTTGGATCCACTCTCCATATATTCCTTCCTCCATTTAATAAATTTATTTTAAAGTAACTGAGTATCACTTTGCAACTTTGTAAATGTCTGTTCTATATGAAATATACACCCACATAAACTGCAACTCATTCTAACGTAAAAAACTCAAAAAATATAATATACATTTTCAGTAAAAAAAACTAAAGCAAATTGTTTTCAGAAAAAAAATTGAAAAAAACCAAAGCTGAATATATTACTAACTGGATTTCTGTCAAAATATCTGGTTGAAAGAGAAGAACATTGAAGTTGAAGACAAAACAAAATGGGAATAAAGTAAAAAAATATAAAAGTAAAAATAATTCAAACAAGTGAAAAAGTGATGAAAATTTAGGCACTTTTAGAGGAAAGAAAGAAATTCCATTTTCTTCTACAAAATCAAGAGAGAACATGTTTTCATAAAATTTGAAACAAAAAATGGATTCCGTACATATATATGTTACCACTTAATTCAAGGATGCTGCAATTAGTGAATATATTGGAAGAAATTATTCAAAAATACATATAGATTTCAAAAATTGTATTATGTATTAGCAAAACTTAAAGTTCTGCACCATTGCCATAGATAAGTCTATGAATGTTGGTACTCAAACGTTTGAAGAAAGAGGCATTGATGTTGATAGTGGTACACTAAAATTTAAAAAAAACTGTCAGATGACTATCACACAATGCTGCCTTATCATTACAAGTTGAAGTTGGTAGATGGATGTTTTAATATGTAAATCAATTTACCTAAAAAATTATTAATTTCTGTTCAAGCTTTTTGGGGAAGGGTCAAAAGAAGATAAGAAAGATCTTGGACAGCCTTAGAAGATATGAAACTGGTATTTGTTCATTTAATCATAAAACAAATTTTTAAAAAGTTAAATCAATTTAAACGTCAGTTTGTTCAATATAATGTATGTAAATCTATTGTATATACCTTTAAGCATTCTGTTGTATCATTGTAAATGATGATAACAATTATATAAATATGTGGCAAATAGGCTTCTGGCAACTTCTTTCTGTACATACTTATATGTACACGGTGTCGTGGAATGAGTGTCGGACAAAGAAAAACTTATTTCTTGACTGAAAAATAGTTGATTGTGGTTAACATAAAATTTAAAAAATTGCTTCTTTCAGATAATTGAAAATAAAAATCACAATTATTTGTCATCTGTTGTGTACACACGATACTCGCGCACATATTCCGCACTGTTCGGGGAATAACCTGCAAACAGAGCATATATATATATATATATATATATATATATATATATATATATATATATAATTATATATATATATATATGTATATATATATATATATATATATATATATATATATATATATATATAATTATATATATATATATATATGTATATATATATATATATATATATATATATATATATATATATATATATATATATATATATATACATATATATTTACTGACATCATTTTTAATATACCGATGGTCGAGTACATATCGCAATACGCAGCATATATTATTATTTAATTGCTCATGGACAATGAAATTGCGCTAAGTACATTAAAATTTGGTTCATTTTAAAATTCAAATACATGAAAAATGGAAGCTCTCTGCTGATCTCCGTTCTTTTTAAAGACATCGTGTGAGCATTCTGATCTTTGGAAATCAGTTTGATTCAATGTTCTGATAATTATAATTACTAGCATAATTATAATCAGTGAAATGAGGCAGCATAACCTTTTTAAAATATCACACAAGAAATATTTTTATAAATTTCCACCCTTTCCATCGATGCTCTGGAGAATGGTCATTTATTCAATTTTGAAGTAATTTTGGTTTTATGCAGAAAATGGTAAGATAGGTTCACATACTACATAAAAAGTGCTGCAAGTGTTTGAGGCTGGTGCACCAATTTGTAATTTTAAAATATACTCATGTTTGTGGTAATGATAAAATGAAAATATATATTAGGAATAATTTAAATGCGATTTTAATATACACAATTCACTTTAGTATAACTGCGTAAGTGTAATGTTAAGATATTGCAGATGGAGGAGATAAGGGCGTTTGGAATGTAATTCAAAATATAAATGAATAGGTACGTAATAATACTTTAACTTTTCAGCTTTTCAATTTTTGCTTCCAAAACATGCTGGCCTATTGAAAAGTGGTCTAACTGTTCACAACAGTTACCGCAACAGAACCTTCGGAACAATTAGAATCATATTTTATACTAATCATATTTTATACTAAGTGGAACAGTTATGAATCATATTTTACGAGTAGACCTCAGATAACTATCAATGATATCAACCTAAGCTGCAAAGTGTCCACACTACCATGTTTTTTACAATATATCATTACCAGTAAACTACACTTCTAATAATATCAAGTAAACACAAAATTCTTTAACGACAAATAATTTTTATGGTAATAAAATTACATAAATATACCTTTCTATCAATGATAATGTAATTTTACATTGAAATGTCATTAGCGCTCTATAAGAGTTCTCAGAAAATTAAGCTATATTATCGCATCTTCAATACAATTATTGTGCTTTTTTGAACACACTCTTTCAACACTATGCTGGAATTGGTTCCAATGCTGGAATCAGGGTCAAGCACATGACGTACAAGAATAAGTTATATATATATATATATATATATATATATATATATATATATATATATTAAGATTAATAATTGATTTCTCATAGTTATAAAATTGTATTTGTATTATTGAATATATTAACAGTTTACTAATCAAAGGAGAAGTGTAATACAGCACACGATCGTCACCATGTTTATGTTGAAGCAAATTAAGCACCCAACCCGGGAGGGTTTGAGTACTTAGTCCAAAAGCTCGGGGGTGATAAGAGGTTAAAAGCTTTCAATGTCAAGAATGTTTTCAGGTGCCAGATCTAATAAAATAGTACTAGTAATAACCAATAAAACGTCGCATATTTGCTGCTATGCATTTTTTTCAAAAATAAATTAAATGAAAATTATAATTTTTTATTGTTAACCACATTTGTCGCATTGAACATTATCTTGTTTTATATTTTTCTAAAATAGATATTATTTTCATGAAAATTATTTTATTTTGTCTTAATTATACTGTAATCTGTCGGCACACTGAGACAATGAGCGGTAAGTTTGTTGGTTGTTGCTCGGACAAGTTTAGGAGGAAGGCCTATGTCGCAACCCAAATTTAATATTTATGTGCTTTTATTGTAGCATATCTTGGGGAATTTTACATTTTAATTGGCGTTTAGTTCGGGTATTATCCACCAGTTTTTGCACGAGTTTATTCTGGTGGTTTATGATTCTGCCTTTGTATAACATTGTGTGTCTATCAATTTCCTCTCAAACAGTAGGTGTTTGTATACATTGCTTGCATTGTTACAAACCATGGGGCATTTGTAATTATCTGCAACATTTTATTGTGGTATCTTTGGGTTATATCAGTATTATGCTTAGGAAATTTGCATGCCGGAAGAAATTACTAATAATTTCAATTTTTACAGACTATTGTGTAATCTAACTTACCCTCAGCATGCTTATATTTACAGTATATAAAAATATAAAAGTAACGAAAGTATCGACTTGCATTGATGTAAGATGGGATTTTGTAGTCTCTATCTGTAAGTACATCTTCTCAGACACAAGACATAAGGCCACCAATGACACAAAGTAATGCAATGTCCATAAGAAGTGAGCAATGGAAAGAGATACATCCAATTTCTGAAATATTTTCTTTATGAATGAATGTGTGAATTACTTTGGGTAAAATTGTTAACAAAAATAAAAAAAAACAGCCATAACTCAACAACAATTGGATGTAAATCTTATTATGATGGTGTTGTGGTCATTCATCCCAAGTTTCTTTCATTCAAAAAGAAGTCTAAATAAGTTTAAATAAATAATGAAATAATTGAAGAAAACTGCAAAATTATTTTTAAACGCTTCATTGACTCTGTCATAAATTTTCTCACGAGCTTTTTCCTTATTGTCTAAAGAATTTGCAAGTTTAGAAAAAGCTTAGCCTTCAATCCCGTATTCTGTATGATTGTGTTATCGTTTTATATTTATGGCTATGTAATTTTTGAACTTATGGTTGCGAATTAAGTAAATTATCATATACATAATAGTACTTACATTATATTTCAAATCTTCAAGAAAGCCATACGTGTTAAGAAGTATTCCAGAAAATACCAGAATGAGTGATGTAAGTAACTGTAAAATAATGTTAAAAATTAATTCAAAACACTTTCATTTACGTTTTTGAAAGTGTTTAGTTATAGTATATTATTATTAATTAAAATATTTTATACAAACCTGAAATTCAAACACCTTGTTCAAATAGTGGCACACATCTAACAAATTAATATAGAACTTCGATAAATTGTAAATGGAATTTTCATTTAGCGGTAATTCAAATGTAAAATGATTGTTGGAAGTGGGACTATGTTGAGGATTCCCGAATATGGCATTGACAAATGTAACTATATTTCTTCTATTTTTAAAGTCGAAGGAAACATTCAAGATTTCCACACGTTTTGTTATGCTATGTAATATCAAACAAAACAATATTATTTCCAAATCAAAAATAACAGTAGCAATATTACTGAACATTGCAAAAATTAAAACGTAGAGACCATGTTTTATTCCTCCAGCTATAAAACTAAAAGTAGCATAAATAATATGAAAGGTTATAAGAAGACCCCAAACTATGAGGTTTTGACATTTATCATGTTTCAAAATGTTTCTTCTATGCTCTGGTTTGATGAGATAATCTATTTCTTGAATTTTTACAATCAATTCTTCAAATACATTTCTGTCCCAAGTTATTTCAATCAACAATAAATATAGAACATGAATTGTCTGAAGTGTCCTGAATGCTATCGCCCTATAGACTTCACTGAAGGCCAAAATACAAGAAAGCACATGCAGCACAAAAAATATAACCGTTATTAACAAACTGTATAACTGTCGACGCCACAATGTAAATGTGGTAAGAACTTGGTCAGGAGTTTTTCTGCAAACACCAAACACGTGCTGATACACTAGAATGGGCCAAAGTGTACGTTCAATTGATTCGTTACTCATATTTGATTTTGTAAAATGCTTACATTGAAACTTAATTCCACCACAAGTATTATATTGTGTACTTGTGAAACAAGTGAAGCTCACTTCACTAATTAAATGTCTCTTGACTTCACATTCATTAGTTTATCACCTTGTTGAATCTAGTGAGTGTTTAACACAAGTAACAAAATGTAATATTAGTCTTTTCGATGTGGTAACTTCATGAAATTCTGTCTACATTCTCTCCATTAATAATTGTTACTACGTTACAATAATTAAATTATCCAGGTGTCCACCATCACTGTATAATATGAACTCTGGTTTGAGGATTTGTATGTTGAAGTTTGCTGTAGTACAAAAATTATAAAATTTTATTTATCACAGATTTTTTAGCAAAATTTTTTAACGTACTGTAGAATAGTGTTATGAAAGTCTAAGCGAAAAAATATTTCTTTCTAGTAAAGCAGATTGAATCTAAATATGTAATAATGTATATAAACCTAATGTGACTCGCTTGATTGTTTCAAATAAAGTTTTATCTCAAGTTGCATGTTGTTGCATCTACGAGCCACCTGGGAAAAAAAGGGTTTTAAATAAAATATTATTTCTGTTTTTTTTGTTAAAATAATTGGATATACATATTTATATATATATATATATATATAAACATATAACAACAAGGGAAATAAAGAACATATCTATCACTCAAATGGGATATTCTGTGCATCAAACTGAGTAGAAAATATCAAGGAATTATTTAAAAATCCTGACTTGTTTTTGAAAAATCACCTTATGAGTTTAAAAAAAAAGAAATTTTGGATTGCATAGCATTTTGGGAAAGATATTTGTAGTTTCCGTGGAGATTGCCCCACAGCTTTAAAATTAAAGTAAAGGAAGAAATGAATCCCCTATGAGACCATTGCAGTGGTGCATGCACCGGGCAAGTAAGAGCAACATTTGTAAAGATATGTAAGTGCAGTGCATTATTTCAACTGATTATGAGCTTGTAACGAGAATTTTTTGCTTGAGTGTGTGCATATATATTTGCAATAAATTGTTTTAGTTTATAGGTTTTACCAGGCCTTGGCACAGATGAATGTTAACTGAGTACATCAAAAACTCAGTACTGAGCCCCCAGAGGATGATTCAGCTTGTTTGACCGAGAACTAGGTAGAGGAGGAAAATGTGAAAATCTATGAAAACAACCCATAATCTAAATACTGAAGAATTTTCCACATCCACGTTCCCATTCTTCACCTGAAACGCTAGCATCTGTGTTGATTATGCAGTTACCACAAGTCAACATCAAAGGTGAAAACATAGATTTATGGACAAATAAGGAACAAATGTTTTCTTTTTGAAACCATTAATAGTGATTTTTAGTTGACTTAGGATAAAGCGTTCAAATTATTTTTGAATCCTTTATCCTGATTTTCATTCAAATGATTGAAATTGGTTATGCCGCTGCCATGAGTTGATAAGGATTTGATTGTCATGTAAGATGTTTGCGGTTTGCAGATAAAAATCTGTGGCTGCAACGAATACAGAACAATCTTTATATACCAGTCAGAATAGTTTGGTTTCTGTTGATAGCTCAATGTAGTAATAATTACTCTGATACAAATATTTCTAAAGATGCACAAATTTATAATAAATATATATTACAAGAGATGCGTTCGAGACAGATGCATATGTCATATGTACATTCTCAGTAAGCCCGAAAAATATAGAATTTAACTCAAAATGATTTAAGATAATTGACAAATGCCATACCTTAACTTGGATGTGGGACGGGTGCTGGAGGATTACTTGTTGACAAGTATTTTATGAAACAATTAATGTGCAGCATTCATGGCACAAACAGGCTTAATTAGCCAGCACGTTATTTAGAAGTGACTTAAATTACACACGTCAGTTTATGAAACAATGATGAATGATGATTAATGTATGAAAGAATTTTAAATGTATATAAAAGTCCCAATATGTTGTAATATCTAAATATTCAAACATAATTTGTGTTAACTATACAATTTTGTAATGTGGTGAAGCAATAAATCAAACGTTCATGTCTCCTCCCTCTCCCTCCCTAATTACATATTTTCCATAAACAAGTTAAATATTGTCAAATAACCTTGCCATATAATGGGCACTAAGCACCTGACAACAGCCTTCTAAACGTAAATATAAATTGATTACGATTACAAAGTGAACACAATAAATAAAACTCCTTGGCAATTACGTGTGTAAGGGCATTTTGATTATTTTCCACAAAAATTGAGATAAGTGATAAATTATCTTTATAATGGCCATGAAAATTAGATTTGGATCTAAGATGTAATGTGTAAAAATCAATGTTCTAAACATTGATTTTTTTTAATGTGCGTGCTATGACTTGAAGAAATATTTATATCACGTGAACCCATTCAATTATTGTAATGAAACTCATGAAAATTTATTACTATTCTACATAACTACATATTCTTTTTAATTAAGGGCAATCATGCGATTTTAGGTTGCATCATCTGCTATTTTGACACAAATAACAAGTTTTAGTATTAACATAAGACAAACAGTTTCAGTTCCTGTTTGTGCCATGAATGCACACTGCATGTATGGAATAACAATCTATTTAGTTACAATGAAATATATTCATGCGTAAGCACTCGAGGCAAACCTATTATTACTAAAGCGATATCCAAAGTGAATGAAAAAAGATGAACCTAGTTTGTATGCAGGTATGAAGGTTACGACTGTGACACCACGGGTGCAAACATATGTTGATAGAGCACTTTGTATTTTACAATAGAAATTATTCACTAATTTAATTATATGCATGTTATCTTTCAACCATATTAGATCTTTTGGCTATGTTGTTGCGAGGGGTAAATAGTAAATAGTAAATATATATTACTGAAATGACGTGTCCATCATTTTTAAACTGTGCGTTTGTTTCCATGCTTTGTCCATCAGAAACACAAAAAATTGTCATGCTAAATTTTTGCAATGCATACTGTATTATATATGAAATTAATCTATATTTAATGAAGATTATGCTTGTTCCCCTCAATTTATTCATTGTGTTTATTCATCAATTTACATGTTGTGCCAATCAATTATTCGATTTTAGCTACATCGAATATCAATTTATTCGATGTAGCTAAATTTAATTCATACATATTCAATTAAGCCAATAAAGATAGAATTTAAAAAAAATTATGAGAATATTATTATAGGTATTATTATAGGTATGAATATAGGTCTTCAATATTTTATTAGCTAAAAATTGATATATATATATATTACATCTTGCTTATATTTAAAATACAAAAAATAGAGCAAGACATTGGTCTTTCTGAAATGAACTTTAGCTTTCCAAGAATGTCTACATAACTTCTCAAAAAAATGGGGTAGGAAAAGGGGGTAGGAAATCTTTAATGAATCAAACATACACTACACAATATCCCATATTTTAAACCTGTGAAATCCTGTTATCACTAGCAAGGTACAGCCTATCAATATTCCAATTCAAATAATGGAATTGCAAAAGGCGGCTCCGGAGCACTGTTCACACAAAAGGCTTGACAGAAAGGTAGAAATATATTCAATAAATGTCAAAGCAATACAGCAATGAGTGCGAGGAATAGTGCCATCATAGGTGTGCTGCTATAGAAAGAACAAAAGACAGTTTATTTGTTTTATCTCATTATTCACACTAAATGAATTTTAGTTGTAATTTTAGGCATATTACATCAAAAAATCTAATTTCATTTTATTATAGGTGATTTAATTGGTTGTAGGTGAATTGAGGGTATGGACCTTCGAGAGAATCAGTGAATTGGGGACCATCATGGGGAGAATCCATGACATGAATTTGGGGCGAAATAATGCTAATGATGAAGTAGCCAGTCAATTTGATCACCAAACATAAAATGATCTGATTTACCTTAGTCTACCCTAATTTCTTATCTTAATAACCTGATAAATTCCAGTTTTATGTAGCACCTAAAATATTTTAATTTTAATAAAGGTACATACTTTCAAACATGCAAGAAGAGAATATTATACTTGTGCCCAATTTTGCATGAGCGGTGCTCATCAATATCTGGTCATACCAATGTAAAGAAAGATTTCAATGTCCACATCTAAATGTCGTTATTTGAATATTGTCTGAGGTAAAATGTGATCTCAGCTGATATTATTTTTAATGAAAGGATGAATCATTTCTAAACTTGATTTTCAATTAGCTTGTAAAAAGTTGAAAAATCCCTATGTACTGAACGAAAGGTAAGTTTTAATAATGAAGTTTTACAAATTTTACTAGCTTTAAAATATGAAGAACATTATTTGAAATTTGCGTATTATAGTGAAACTATGACATATATGATGACAATGCCTCCAAAGTTGAAAGGCAAAAATATCTGCAACTCCAATATTCTGTTAGCAGTAAATGTGTTTATTCAAATATACTATAGAATTCTATATGTTTAAACTTGTGTCGATGTGCTGCAAATGATAGATTTCTTTAATAACAAATTGTATGAGTATTGTGCTGCCTATGGAAGTTCGGATGATTAATGAATGTTTGTTATTCTGGAACTTTGTAATTTCTGAATGAATATATACGAAACAAATAGATTATAACCCGACCTATATTACTTTTTATCCTGAAACCTGAAGTAGTTCCTAGGGAGTAGCAATCACCTTTTGTGATGTTCAGTAGATTCCTATTGAAATCCGAGTGTGGTTCCTGTGCGATAAGTATGAAAGTATTCTCCCTCTTTGCAATTCCATCATATTTTTACTACTGGTTGGGATTTGATTTTTAATAAATTGGAACGGAGATAAATTATAACATCGATTCACATATAAGTTACACTATTGTAGTCCATGAGCATCAAGTTGCAGGCTTCTTATTAATAACTGTGAGTTCAGTCTTAAACCCGAGTAATTATATTTTGTATCTTCAAATGGTCGCTAATGGTAATGGATTTGCATTTTGTCACTTGGCCTATAATTATTCTACTAATTCTTTATTCTCATCCAATCCTAATACTTCTACTAAGTCAAAATTTTCCATAATTTTAGAAAAAGAATGACAAAATGATTATTACCATTTTTGTCTCCACTTAAAATAATACTTTGTGACCGATTTAAAACACTGATTAAAAAATAAATCTTATAGAGTTTAACAGTACTTTTTAACAAATTAATATTCAGATATGCATGCAGGTGTAAATATTTTGTTTGAATTGGTCGATAACCACAAAAACGAAAAATATTTTATCAATATATTTAATACAGTTTTCTTTCATTTTTCTTGAATGTGTAGTGCTTATGCAGACATCCTCAGATGCAGAAACAAATTTTATAATCATTACATTCGAGGCTGCCAATGACTTGAGAACCCTGTATATATTATGTGATCAAGAAAAATGTGATATATTTGAAATGGGACCATAACACCTTAAGGGTTTTCCAAAATATCAACAGGTCTATCACTGAGTGTTGTTACATTTCTGAGTGCGCAATTGGACTAGAAAAACTGTCTTTGGTTATATTATTGAAAAATATTAGATGGTATCTTTGTACTACTGCTTTACTGACTGATTATTTTGGGGAACAGTATTAAAGCAGTGGGATTTGATGTCAAAATTGTTGTCCAAATTAGAATTAGATTAGATTATCTGCAGTTAAACTTCATATTTTTGACATTATCAAAGCATTGTCTTAAATAATCCTTAAGAGTCCTGGTAAAGACGAACATATTGAAGCCAAATTGTTATGAACTAAAATGCTAAACTATAAGTTTTCACTTCAACCTGAGATTATGTGTTGTGTTCTGAATGACCATAAGTTTCAGACCAATGTTACAGCAGCGTTATGACATTGATTTGGAAAGGATATATAGAGCTATTGGTGGCATGAAGGACAAAATCAAATAAAAATATTTTGGATTAATTTCATTCCGAAGTTACTAAGACTGCATAAAGTTATTATATTGATCCCCGTTTCCAAAACAAAAGGCAGATAAGAGCCTAAAAGCCCTAGGATGAATTAGCACCGGATCACTGATTTCACTCTCAATCTTTTCAATAACTTAGTGAAAACAATATCCATTCTGTTAGATGTGTTTTGATGGGATGCATGAAGAAGTGTTATGAGTTTAGAGAACTTTCCACTTTAACTTTTTAAAATTCATCATCTAGTGCAGCCTGATCTAAACGAGGAATTGACTGTTCACCAATCATATCATAATAAAATTTGAAGTCTTCGAATGCAATCTTATTATATTCTGGTAACTCCTGTAACCGATGAAGATCGTTCAACAAATTGAATATCAATAAAGAATATCTGGGGAACATGTGGGGCAAGACCCTCTATAATACTTATAATTGACTGTAATAAAAAGCGAGGAGACATAAAATTTGGTTATGAGCGTAGTTATTGCCAACCTCACAAATATTAAGTTGCGACGTAGGTTGTGATTTGTTTTATTTTCGATTTGCCCGGATTTTTATTTTGAACTAAATTTTTATTTGATTGAATGTTCATAATTTTGTATACTTATTAAATCGATGTTGAGTGTGTCTACCTAATAATATATATACCTGTTAAAAATTAAAAATTTGTTATTTCAATTTGTTTTCTTTTTATTTCTAGCATTATTATTAAAGTTGCTACAGCCTGCATGTGACCTATAAATTAGTTAATTCCATACGTTAGTTAGTGCCAGATATATTGTTCAAAGAAAGTAAATTGGATTATTTTAAATTCAAAAATTTCACCATTAGAGAAGGAGGCTATAATTTCTTTTTACAACAGGGCCGTTAACCACCTAGCTATGCCACTATGTTTAGGGAATTGAATAGAAAAATAATGTAAGAAGCACAGCAAGCAGTAAACACAATATTGGGTTACATAAATGTGGAGTAAGAAAGGAAATGATAGAGAAAATTAAACTAAAATTAAAAATATCAAACGATTAGTGTATTTAGTGGAAGTGTGCCCAAAAATACTAGGAATAGTTTATGAAAGAAAGATATTTTTTGACAATATTTACAATAAAAATTTAACTTAACATAGGGATAAAAGTGAGTTTGATTTAAATTGATTATTATAATCTTCTCATGACACAATAAAATTAAAATTATCTTGACCTAATATAGCAATAGGGCCATGAGCATGAGCCATGCGGTAGAAATAGGGAATAACTAACATTCTCCTCTCAACCAACTACATAAGTTTTGAAAAAAATTACTTTTGGTCATTTATGGACTTTGTATAAATGTGTATGTGCATATATATATATATATATATATATATATATATATATATATATACACATACACAAACACACACACATATGTGAGTGCATGTTCATATTTTCGTGACTTTTATGTACGAATTCTTGTTGCTGTTGACTTTTGACTTTTTCTTTTTAATTTTGTGAACATAAATGTAGTAGTTAGATGATATTTGAACCAAACAAGTAAGATGTACATTATACATAACTTCCAAAAATTGTATATAAAGAAAATTTAAATTTCACACAATGCTTAATCATTTTAACCGCTCAAAAAAAATCATGAACTTTTTTTTACTTCACAATCAATAGAATCTTCAAAATAATTTGAAATTAAAATTATTTTGGTTAATTTGTGTAAACAATTCAAGAAGTAACGACAGCCATGGAACTCAACTTATAATATTTAATATTTTAAATAGTTAATATGTACGTTATGAATGTTTGGAGTCTATTCAGGGTATTGTGTGTTTATCTGGTGATGCTAAATATAGAAATGAACTTGCATATTTGTGCTTGTGTACTTTTAACTTTTGCACCTCAATAATAAAAAAAGACCCTTACATTGTTTTTGTAATTAATGTTTCGCCTTTAAAAGTGGTAAAATATAATGGATCCAGCAATTTGACACAATTACTTTAATGTTACTATATGTTTACAAAATTATAAAAATTCAACAATTTTGCACATCATAATAAAAATTGTGTGAAAGTCTACTAACAATTGCCAAGATGTGTTCAAACACGTATAATATTAACTTCAAGAAACTCCAACAATCAACTATTGTCTTTCTCGTCATCTTCCAGTGCTAAGGCTGAAAATGATTAGAATCAAATTATTTTTCATGTTATTATGTGGACGAAAACAAAGAAGACATAATTATAATTTCATATATTTTATGAAAAAATTTAATACATGACAAAATTAAATGAAGCTACTGTAATAAAAAGTTAATTTACAATGTCGTTAATAATTACACAAGTTCCATTTATTTACTCAAACGCAAGCCTATTAATTGAACAATTACAATAATGTATGTAACAACAAAATTGAAAAAACTGGGCGGCAATGATATTCGTAGGTCGAAGACCGATACACTGTGAAAGTTCCACTGTTACTTTGATATATAATTTCTTCAAGTTTTGCCAATTCATTATCGATTGATGGACCTTAAATAATAGGCACATGTTAATGATACAAGAAAATGGAATAGGATATTGTACAGAGCTGAAAATTATGGTTGAATTATATACAAATAAAAAATATTCATCCAAATATAAAAGATGTGGATATATCTAATAATATACATACATATAGGTATAATAAAATTTACTGATTTCAATGAAATCTTTATTGTTATACGGCTTACTCTTGGTAGCGAGCAATATTTATAAGTCTGCAAATCAAGTCAAATTATTTTCCGATTCTATAAGTTTTGGCATTTAACATACAAAGCTAGCTACACTCAAATAATATGCAGAGTTAATAGATCACTTGTTAACTATTTGAATTTATATTGTCTAATTATATTGTCTAATTTATATTGTCAATGTTTTGTTCGTATGGTAGTACTGTGTTTCTAAAAAGCTTGATGACATTTTATGCTAGCAGGTTAAAGATGAAATTGTTCATTAATTTTTTAAATAATTTCAAATAATATTTGTTATTTCCAATGAGTTCTTTTTTTATAAATCCCATGATGGGTTTTTCAGTCATTTACTTTAATAACCAATCGAACCACTTTCATGAAATTGCTTAGAGCAAAAATGATTAGTGGTTATACTGGCAACCACAAAACCCATTTACCAATTAATTTTAATTAAAAAAAAATGTTGGTTTGTTTAACTCCTTTGATTCTCGTGGAACTTATATTTTTAGAAAGACATATCTACTTTTATTAATATTATTTTATGCAATTAAATAACAAATCAAAATCAGTTAAATGTAGTAAGAATTTTGCTCTCATATCAATAAGAGATTCTGGCTAAATGTCTTCTTAAGAAGATATACCTTATTTAATTATATTTTGTTTATTTACTTTGGGTGTGCTCATTTATTCACATATATGTATGTATGTATATATATATATATATATATATATATATATATATATATATATAAATATATATATATTTATTTATTTGTATACTTCGTTGTATTTGGTTGTTACATATGGTGGACTTATTGCTATGAGACCAATTTATCACAGCCAACCACAACACCAGACCAGCCCTGCTTGATTAGCAATCGGGAATTGAACACCATGGTGTGCCATGCCATAAAAGGTCTTATGCCTTGTGATCAATCTACCACACCACGGCGATGACATAAAATATAGGTATACATAAAGCAATTTCTTAAATGCGTAATAGCCAAGTTTTTTGGTGTAAGGTAAATATAATATGCAATACTCTAGCACAGATCATAAAAAGTTGCTATTATATTCCAACATATAGACAGTACCTTTAATTGCTCGAACAATTTTATCAGCGAAATAAACATATCTCTTAGCATAGAACAATCTCCACTAGGCGAGCAGTAATAAAAAATATTTATAAATAAATAACATTTCATCTCTCAATGTTGGTCAAGACCAGTTAAGAGAATATCGCAATTATTTTCTTATGCGACATATTACATCGTAGTTTTATTTTATACATATCAAGGCACATTTTGCGAGACAGACATTTTATTTCAATTTGTTACTATATTCGCCACACATTGATATTATTTCATTATTTCGATTATTATAAATACTAGTTTATATTTGATAAGTAACGTTCCCTTAAAGAAACAAAATAAATTTTTGGGATTATTGATACAAACAGATCAAGTCTCTCGGATTTCATTAGTGGACAAAGGTATTTTAAATAAATTAGGGTTAGTTTACTAAAAATATTTATGGTTAATTATAAATACTTCAGTTAATTATAAAATCTTCCTTGATTTAATATCGTGTGGAACAGCGATTCTCTATCAGATAAAATATAGAAGAAAGAACTATTTAATTCTCCTGTCAAATACACAGTTAAAAGGCAACCTCTACACATTTAAAAACTTCTATCACACAGAGACTCTAGGTTTTATGGAACCTGATCACATACGTGAAATCGAAAAAGATGTTAAAAAAGTCTCAATCATTTAGGTTTATTATTTGCATACATGTCTCATCTATGTTGTTACTTTCTTTATCTGTGACTTACACGTTATATTTTCCTATATGATGTGACTTATACATTAAAAGCTGACAGATTGAGATAAAAACCTATGAATCTCTATGTACGGTTTTAAAACTGGAACTTTTGGAATTAATATTTGTGTGTCTGAAAAGCAATTTTTGGAATTAATATTTGTGTGTCTGTCAATTTATTCGAATATCAAACAAAAACTAATTAACCAATATGAATGAAACTTTTGTCAGAACAATCCTTCCTGAAATTTAATATACCCTTATTCCTTGGAATATTTTCTAAGAAAGGTTTTGTCTGTCTGTCTATTTATTTGATAAAAACAACTAAACCACTTTGAATTAAATTTCACCTGACCCCATGATTAAAATTTAAGTGAATATTCAAAGTACTGTTTCCTAAGGTACTTGAAACTTCATGCGCATGGGCTTAGAAGTGATAAATATAAATTATTGAAACTGTTACAGATATTCAGCCAAAATTTAAGCCAAAGTTATAAAACACTCTAATCCTGCGGAGTGTATTTTTGAGATGTAAACGTCATTAAAGGTAAGAAATGTTATTTTTATTATGCAGGTAAATTTGAGGATGAAAGCATTATTATTGGAAGAAATATCATCCACAAACATAATACATATATATATATATATATATATATACACACACACATATATACATATATATATATATATATATATATATATATATATTATCTGATTTGTTTTTATTGAGCATTTTATTATATACTAAACTACATCAAATTATGTCAGGCGCTTAACAAGTAAACGAAACTTGTGTAATTTAATTCTGTTATTTTACGAAAAGAGTTGAAAAAAATTTTTGTTTTGTGTTTTATACAGTCATAATCACATGTCACAGGCTTCATCTGATTGACGGATATGAAAATTGAAACACAAGTTTTTTACAAAATATAAGCTGATAAATTTCATTTGTTCGAAAGAAGAGTAAATATCAGCGGAAGAACACATATTTCATATTTATATGTTAGATAAAACAACTGAATGTAAAGAAATTAGTTGGGTATGATTAATTAACCAACTCAAAGCTAGACCATTTGCATTTAAATAATACCAGGTGATGATATTAGTACAATATAAAATTAATGTCTTGGAGGTCCATGAATACATACTAACGAACGGTAAAAGTCTCAGTTTTGTGACAATTATTCTGAGTTTGCGAAATTCCAGAACCAACATTTCATTGAAGGTGCAAACAACCATTAAGACAGCCATGCGAATTGTCAGCCACACAATTATGTCAATCATTTCTTGTGACCATAGTTGCGAAAATATTTTTTGATTGATAGCAATATTTCGTACACATTTAAATTTTTATTTGTATATATTTATATATCTTTAACATATACAAGTCACATCAAGCATATACAAGTCCAGCACCAGTTGAATACCATTAATGGCTAAAAGAAAAGTTGACACTATGAGATAAAATACCTGCAGTAAAAATCATTTAGATTAAATTAATACGAAAATACATTCTTAAATTATCCTGTTTATTTTCGCTTGTTGCAGTATGCCTGCAATTTAAACATTTTATTGAGTGTACTGCATATTTCATTTACTGTAATCAATATGTTTGGCAAAATCGATATGCACATAGGATTACTCGAAACATCAAAATGGCTATTTCCATATAATTCATTCCAGTCTGCCACTCCGGGTAATACGAAATGGTTTATATTGTTACGAAATATTTCTTCATTTATTCGTCTCAAGTAATCGTTCACGGCTTTTAACATTTGAATAATGGTATATGTCAGAAGACACATTAGAAGCAATTCCAAATTGTTAGTGAATACACCGAAATAAATTATTATGGAGAAAAGACTCAGATTTTTTAGATGAAAAAGGATGAAAGGTGTTAAGTGACTTGTAAATATAACAAACACCCCAATACAATTATGATTTTCCATTTTTTAAAGCATTTTGTTCTAAAAAGAAATGAAAAATTACTGTAATAAATGAAACTGTCATCAAATCGTCATAAACAAACAGCAAATCAATTTTGTTGGCAAAATATGTCAGTTGATAAAACAAATAAGAAATTGGCAATATTGCTTATTTTAAAAAGCCACTCTAGTACATTTTTTTCACCATACAAAGAGATCCAATGAGACCATGTGCTCAAAACAATGACAAAAATTAATGTCAAGCTGTAAATTTTCTTGAAAATGGATTTTATTAATATTGCTTGTTCTTCTAATTGATGCGAAATTTGGTTGACACCTAGAATTAACTGAAATACAATTAGAAATTGGATCGATTTCTTTAAATTATGAATCAACATTTTTAATTGAACTGAATGTTTCTTCTACTTAACACCAACACGTAATGAAGACCCTCTTCAACAGAATGTAACCAATTTAAGTAAATGAAACAAGTTGGCCTCCCTTGACTTGAAACAAACATGACCATTTGTCGTCTTCTATTAAAGTAGTTATAGATTATTGATGTTATCCGTCTTGTCCAAAAGTATTTTTAGAACCATTCTAGGTCGTAAGGAAAAGCTATGACCTTGTAATTTGTAAGTATTGTGAAGCTCTAATTTTTCTTTTTTGCTTTTAACATAATTAAATCTAAATATCATATTTTAAAGTCAAATAATTGTTGTTAGGAGCAATTGATTTTAGATAAAGATTCATCTAACAATTTATTTATTCAATAAATCCGTTGGCATATTTATTTTAGTATTATCGGAGATGATATTGAAATAATTACACCAATAGTTACATAAGTAATTACACTAATCAATGAGCATAGTATTTATACATGAATCAACTTGATTTCTAATCTAACTGCATGCGCATTGAAGAAGACGCATTGAATTTGTAATAGAATTATATTCAAAGTTCAGACATTGGAATTTATTGATAACTTTACAAATCGGTATCGAGCCTATGAAGAAATGACATGATATAAAGAGCGTGATATAATTGTAAAGTAAAATAAAAATGTGAGAAGATGTAGGTAGAGAGGCAGCAAAATGGTTGCAAAAATTTGTCTCCAGAGGCCAATCATTGAGATAATGACCAATATAAAGTGTGGGTTTTGCAGATTTTGGCCAGTTTAAATATTTACAAAAGAGTATTAAATTTATCATTTGAGATATAATTCACCATATACAGGTGCAACTACTTCAGGGCACAATTCCATCAAATACTTCAAGTGAGATATTGCTGGATTAATAGGTGTACATACAATATTTCACTATAGAGAAAATGGAACCATCAAACCATTATGAATCAGCTATGTACAATTTAGGAATAACTGGAAATTGTTCACTTCTAGATTAGTATTTTGTGATGACAGTAACTATGTTACTGAACCATGTTAACCAAAATGCTGTTGCTTGGGCTACTGTTTGATTAATGTAAGAGCTGCATTCAAGGTCCCGTTGGTATCAATACGTCAAATAGTTTGACAAGGGTGGCCATGTAGTTGATAAGTGAAGATAATAATATTAATGGCCGACGCCGGTACAAAGGTAAATTTTGTATTGAGTTTGATTATCTATATTATCTGACTAATTAATAAAAATATGACAATAGGAAATAATGTACAAGGGGATAAATGCAATGCAAATTGCGTTCAAATTGTCCAAAAATCCTCTTCTTTGCCACTTTGATTTGAAAAGAAAATTTCGTGAAAACTATTTCCTTATTTCTGTAAAGAAACACGGCGCTATTTAGTTTTGACTTCGAGCAGAAATTCAATGATTTTTTTAGTAACATTTAATATTAATTCTGTTATGTGAATAAACAAAATCTTCTCCTTATGTAACAATACTCCCTTTGTGTTTAATTTTGTTTTACATTATCGAGGAATTAAGGAAAAGGATAGAAGATATAATTTAGAAGTCTTATCTACTTTTGGAAACACATAATTTTGCTGAATGAGGAAAAGTAAATATTAATTGACGGATTATTGACATTTTGGTCAATGAATGTACTAAAATATAATATCAAATGTGTCATTTTTCCAAGAAAAATTTATCACAAAGAAAAAATGTTTCCTGGAGATACTGTAAGTACCAGGGCGTACATGTTCAAATGCAATTTTCTTTTACCGATACTTCTTCACTGTACATTGACATGTAATGCAGAATTTCCATTTTTGTTAAACTTAATACTATTTCACACATTTTTGCAGCTTCCACGCACTTTGCCCACAATTATTATCATAATAATATCTACACATCAAACATGTTGAACAAAATTGTACGCTGGTATTTGGAACATATAAAAAATTGTCACAAATCTGAATGAGTATATTGATAGAATACATGAGATCTGCTGTCAATATTTTGAGTTTAAATAAAGCATTATCATCGTGTAAGGAATAGTTAGTGTTATAAAAAATAGGCACATTCAGCTGAAAGTTATAATTTAAAACAAAAAGACTAATGATTTTTGCCCATATATGAAATCTTCTCTCAAAAAGTATGTGGATGTTATAATGAATTACAGTCTACAAACTACCATTCAATTAATATAATGCTACATCAAATACACATTATATTCAAACCTACCATGATGTTTGTGTAGATAATTGTCAATCATACTTTAGGTCAGTGAATTAAGAATCAGAATGAAATCCATTATTAATTTTCCGGATTGACCATTATTGATAATATTCTGAATTACATCGTAAAAATATTGATAGTTATTTTTACTTTAAGCTGGAAAACTAGTTATTGAATGTTAATTTTAATTATACCAAACTGTGACTGATACGAAATGACAATGGCTTATTTCATTGTTTCAGATTTTGCTAAGTTTCTTAATAAATTTTTTTATGATATTAATTTCTATTCACGGTGTGATGGACTTCATGAAAAATATGTGCGAATAATTATTTTAAATATATTATTTAATTTTAGTTTAATTTCCTCTTTTACCCCACATTTACATAACACCAAGTTATGTTTACTGCTTGCTCTGTTTCTTAATTTTTTTTTATTAAATTATTTCAATACCTCTGCGGCCAGAAAGAAATTATCGGAATAAATGTAGTTAGCAGTTATTTAGAAGTGACATAAATTGCACATGCCAATTTTATGAAAGAATTTACACAGATATCAAAGTTCCAACATAATGTAAAATCTATATAATCAAACACACTAAAGCTAATTAAAACAGTACTAATTTGTAATGTACGTGAACCAATAAACCTACTACTAACTTCCACCCCACACCCACCAAGTTACTTGTTGTCCATAAACAAGTTAAATATTGTCAAATAACCTTGCCACTTAATGGGTATTAGCACCTGACAACAAACTTCTGGGCGTAGATATAAATTAATTACTGTAACAAAGTTAACACAGTAAATAAAGTCCTTTTAGTTATTTTGTGTGTAAGGTCATTTCAATTCATTTTCCACAAATGTTGAGGAAATTGATAAATTATCTTTATGACAAGTAGTTTATATTAATATAAAAATCAGATTTGGCTCTAACATACTACGAGATTGGCTTTTTTCCAACATGATTACTATGGCTTCCAGAGATATTATTATTAAGGCTACCCATTTAATAATTATAACGAAAGCATGAAAATTTATTACCACATCATATAACTGAACATTCTTCTAGAGGGAAGTCATGCGATTTTGGGTTTTATCGTCTGTTATTTGGAAGCAAATAATGAGCATTAGAATAAACATAAGATGAATAGTTCACAGCGTATATGTGGAATAACAATATACATAGGTATGATAAAATGTATTCACTCATGGAACATTCGAGACAAATTTATTTTTACTAAAGCAACATTCAAAAGGATTGCAAAGAAAGTGAGCCCAGATTTTACGAAACTGTTGAGGTTACAATGTTGTGATACCACATGTGTAAGTATATGTTGATAGAGCACTTCGTATTTCAAAATGGAAATTATTTCATAACTTGATAATATGTTCCTTATATTAATATTTATAGAAATATTTATTATGATTGAACCATATTAACCAAATAGTTTGTTGCTGTGAGACCTAAACAGTAAAAATATATTATTAAAATGTATTGTTACTCGCTAAGCTTTTGTAATAGATATTATATTATATATGGGAATATTCTGTATTTATTGATGATCATGGTTCTCTGAAATAATCAACAATTAATTCAACTTAAATGTATTGAATTCCTGCATATACAAGTACGCTAATAATAATGGTAGTTGAAGAAATTAGTAATGTATATACAATATATATTATTTTGTCTTGCTTGCATTTCGCAAACAAAACAATTATTAAAACCAAATGCCGAGAATGATTTTGGTACTGTGCCTATAATGTAATTACATAGTAAAGGAATATGAAATATGGGATGATGAACTCAATTGCCGTAGCATTTGTCCCTCATGGACTATTTCTCATTGTTCTATTTTCATTTATCCCAAATAATATAGAAAATAAAAAACTTTATCTTTTCCATTGGTGTCTGCCATTGGCATTATTTTTTTCATTTATTGATTATATGGCAACTATTGTTAAGCTATTTGTTGTGTTCATATGCAAGAAATATCTTGAATACATCTCTTAAATTGATGGACCAGTAGACCAAGTAGAAGCATTTTAATTAATATAGTTCATTATTATAACTATTATCATCATAAGACACTAATCTACGAGTAAAAGTCTTCATAAATTGTATATACGTAATTCACACCTCTATAAGCAAATTATGCCCTTGAGTGATCGATATAATACTCTTTTGTAAATACTTAAAAATTCCTCCCTTCATATTCCCCTAACTTTTAAACACTCTGCAAAATCTACAGTTTACATCGGAAATGCTTCTCAACATATGAGACTCACAGAGAACATATAAGAATGATGGGTCTCAAGGTATACATTTCTGCTACCATATTGTTAATTC
This sequence comes from Druceiella hillmani, assembly GCA_039881145.1. Taxonomy (NCBI): domain Eukaryota; kingdom Metazoa; phylum Arthropoda; class Insecta; order Lepidoptera; family Hepialidae; genus Druceiella; species Druceiella hillmani. The sequence continues at coordinate 22,162,954 of JAYKKI010000036.1, forward strand.
ACTGCCTAAACCTTGCCGCCTTTTTATTTCACTTTATGAACATATCATACTCTTAATATCCTCTCATTTCTTCACAGGTTCAATACCAATTTAAACATTTATCAGTACATTGTTTTGAATGGTTTCCGAATACCAAAATATCCACCCAATGCTTCAACATAAAATATAATGGTGTGATTATTTTTTCAGTTTGCGTACAATTAGATTTGGGATGGAGTTGATTCATATATACATGTTGCTCTCAACGATTAGTGTAATTAGTTATATAACTAATGATATAATTACTTCAACATTATCTCCGCTAATACTAAAATAAATATGCCACCAGATTTATTGAATAAATAAAGTAGTAGGTAAATCTTTATCCATAATCAATTGATATTTAAAGCAATTGAATTGCAGGACTTTAAAATATGATATCTAAATTTAAGTTTCATGAAAGCAAAAAGAAAACATAGATCTTCGTGATACAAATTACGAGGTCAAAACTTTACATGTGACCTAGAATAGTACTAAAAATAGTTCCAGACGAGACGGATAAAATCAGTAATGGATAATTCTTTTAATAAAAGAAGATAAATTGTCTTGTTTATTTTGCCAAAGTAGGTCATTTCATTTACCTACCTCAGGTTACCTTGTCAAAGCGGCTCTTCATTTTCTGTTGGTATGGAGTAGAAAGAACAGTCAATTCAGTTAAAAATGTCGTGTTATAGTTTAGAGAAACCGATTAATTTTCTGGTTGCATTACAATCAATTCTAGGTGTCAACCGAATTTCGAATCAATTAGAAGAACAAGCAATGTTATTAAAAATAATTTTCAAGAAGATTTACAGTTTAACATTAATTTTAATAGTTACTTTGGGTACCGGCACGGGCATCTGGTCTCACTGTATCTCTTTGGATGCTGAAAAAAATATAATCGATTGGATTTTACAAATATATAATGTTGTCAATTTCATATTTGTTTTATCGATTGATATATTTTGGCAAAAAAATTTATTTGCTGATTGTTTAAGGCGTTTTGATGACAGTTTCATTTATTACAGTATTTTGTTTCGAACGAAATGCTTTAGGAAATTGAAAATCATGACATTATTGGGTATTTTTATTGTATTTACAAGTCATTTAATGCCTTTCATCGTTTTTTGTCTTGAAAATCTGAGTTATTTCTCCCTAATCATTTGTTTTGCTGCACTTACTAATAGCTTGGAATTGCTGCTAATGTGCATACTCACGTATACCATTATTCAAATGTTAAAAGCCATGAATGGTTACTTGGAACGTATGAATCAAGAAATATTTCCTAACAATACAAACCATTTAGTATTACCTAGAGTAGTAGACTGGAATGAATTATATGGGAATAGCCATTTTGATGTTTCAACTAATCCTAAGTGCATATCGATTCTGCCACACATATTGATTACTGTCAATGAAATATGCAGCATATTCAATAAAATGTTTAAATTGCAGGTACATTTGAATAAGTTGAAATAAATAGTACATTTAAATGTGTTTGTTTCATATTAATTTAATCTAAATGGTTTCTTTTTCAGGTATTTGGGCTTGTAGTGTCGACTTTTCTTTTGTCCCTGAATGTTATTCAACTGGTGTTGCACTTGTATGTGCGAGATGTAAGTAATAGTGATATTATAGATATTGTTGTAATTTCAAAAATTTGTATAACAGGAGTTAACCCTCAACTGGCCGGGTGGTTTTTTTGTAACATAACGGGCCGGGCGCGGTCACCGTGACCGCATGTACTTAAAGTATAATATTTTTATGATATTATCCTAATAATAAATAAATAAAAATACTCAGTGTTATTGATAGTGTTTACTTTTAATTAGGAAAGAAAAATTAACAAAATATAACTTCTATTAATGCTAAATAAAAAAAAAACATTACTCAAACGCCAAAACGAAACAAAATCTCTAAACTTCTGTATAAATTCCTTAAAAAAAAATTTTAACTAATTTTTGGAAAAAAAATTTGGTTTTGTTGTCTTAAGAGATCATATAATATAGAAAAAATAAAAAATTAACTTAAAAGATATTGTTAATGACAAATTGACAACCGTCAATCATGGTCTTGTTTTGCGACAATCGCGGCACATCTTTTGGCTACATTCGATACATATCGGCTTTCTACAACAAAAACATACATGATAGGTCTTTCGTTTTTTTTGGGATCACAAGTATAGCATGTTTTTCTAGTTTCCAGCTTTTCTTCTACCTCGGGTATAGGTTCTTCTATGTTTAGTACTCTTCTTATAGCTAAGCGAAGCTGTCGAGTCAGATGTTGATTACTTGCACGCCTATGTAAATGCGGTTTGACAAGACATAATGCGAGATCTTTCATAAACTGAAGCCTTTTAATCTTATCCTCTCGCACTGAGTTATAAACTATAAATGCATTAGAGCTCGCAATATCCAGCAAACAATAAAAAATTGTCATCGGCCATCTACGAGTACGTCAGGCAGTGCTATAGTTTGAACATCTTTGATCTAATAAGTCAACCCCATATTTAGTCTCATTATAATACATTATTACTGTAGGTTTTTTCTTGACATTATCTACTGCTAAATCGTGATGCATGCTTGATACGAGTATAACCGACCTATTTTTTTTTGGGACATATGATACTAATGTAAATTCATTTGTGAATCCAAACAAGGAACTTTCTACTTTACGAGTTTTTGATGGTAAAAAATCTTTGGTTATTTCTCTTTGGTTTTTCTTCATTGTGCCAACAAATGTTAGACCTTTTTTCTTCAACTCTTGTACTAACTGTATTGAAGTAAACCAATTATCGGCTGTAATATTACGATTTGAGCCCTCTATTTTTTCTACAAGTCTCAAAACAGATTGGGTCGGTTTTTTTAAGTGTTTGTACTGTTCTGGTAAATCTTTTCCATCAGAATCTTTACCCACATAAATGTAGGCGTTGTGTAAATAACCCGTTTTTGCATCCGTGATACAATGAATTTTCAAGCCATATTTTGCCGGTTTTTTTGGCATATACATTTTAAATTTGCATCTGCCGCGAAATGCAACCAGCATCTCATCAACACAAGCTTCAGTTCCAATTTCGCATACGTCTTGACAATTGCCAATAAAATCATTAAAAATTTCAGAAATTGGCGCTGCGGGATCATTTTCACGTCGTTCTAGCCGAGTTGAAGATTCATCAAAGCGTAATGCTAGTAGAAGTCTTTTCAGTCTATTTTTTGCCATAATACATTGATAAATACATCGGCCAGTTCCATCCGAGCTATACCAACTTGAAAAATCTGAAATATTTACTTGCCTTGCGCTTACGACTCGGTTGAAGACTTGACAAAGGTTGATCATCTTCATCGTTAGATGAGGTAACTTCTTCTTCAGATTCTGAGTGGTGTGACTCATAAATCACGTGATTTGGTTCGATATCCTGATCAATATCACTGCATTCACCATCGCCATCAGAGGCAGGGTCATCATTGTCCTCTTGTGTAAGCCACTCTTGTATTTGTTAGTCAAAACGTTCCATTTTGTTAGTAAAATGAAGACTACACCGAGAAAGGAATTCACTTTCTAAAATCACACAATAGGCCGGGTGCGGTCACTGTGACCGCTGCAAACTTTTAAACAATAAAAACTCAAAACAAAAGACGCGTGCGACTATTACTAAGCCAGGCCTCGTACTAATCGCCTGAGTTGCGAAGGTACCAGGAGGGGCAAATACCATCGAATATTGGAAGAGTATAAAATTGACAGTGTTGCACCTACTGGGGTCATGGTGACCGCACCCGGCCTGTTAAGGGTTAATTACAATTTTTTATTTTCGAATTGAAAATTAAATTAAATATTAATATTTAGAAGCAAGTGAAATGTAGAATATGTACAAAATATTGCTACTAATCAAACAACATTTTAGCAACTATGGTCACAAGAAATGATTGGTTTAATTGTATGGCTGACAATTTGCATCGCTGTATTAATAGTTGTCTGCACCTTCAGTGAGAAGTTGATTTTGGAATTTCGTAAACTGAGAATAACCATCACAAAATTGAGACTTTCACCTCAAATGTGTAAGTATTTATTCACGGTCTTTCAAGATGTTAATTTTACTTTGTGCTAATAGCATCAGCTAGTATTATTTAAATGCAAATGGTGTTATCCAGGTTTGAGTTGGCTAATTAATCATACCGAACGCATTTTCTTTACATTCAGTTGTTTTATCTAACATATAAATGTGACACGTGTGTTCGTCTTCCGATGTGTATTCTCCTTTCAAACAACTGAATTATTTTAGTTTATGTTTTGTAGAAAAGTGTGTTTCACTTTTTAATATCAGTCAGTCATATGAAGCCTACGACTTGTGATTGTGACTCTCCATAAGAACAAAAAACAAATATTTTTTCACTACTTTTCCAAAAATTATAACATCAAATCAAGTAAGTTTTGTTTATATGGTAATTGTCTAACATAATTTAATGTAATTTTGAATATAATTAAATGCTCATGAAAAACAAATCAGCAAAGGAAAATAATAAGCGTTGCAACTAATATTCTAAGTCTACATGTATTTATTTTTGATTAGCACATTTAGGCTGCAGCTATGTGAAATCATACAAAGTGAGTAACATAGCTACTTGCCTACGGAGCATCAGTGCTATTTATTATTACGTATTCATTACATGAATAAACTCTTATGATTTTATCATCCATTTATATTAAGCTAAATGATATGTTTAAATAGTGAGATTTAATAATCAATCTTTTAATTCGAGACTTCTTTGTCCCATTTTTCGATTTTGCATATGTGAGTAGGTTCCAAATTCCAGAGAATTATTTGTTTGATTGTTTGATACATTAGTTATCCAAACTCTATATATCAGAAGTATTTAAAATGTATGGATATAGTTTTTTATATGTGTTTTTGACACTATTTGTATGTTTCCTTTATTGTAAACCTTAAAGGTCAGACAATTGCTGCTCCACACAATACTAAATCAAAGAAGATACAAATAATTTATAATTAATCCACATACATTTTTGTATAAACTAACATATGTTCACTAACTAAATCCAATCAATTCGATCTATTTATATAAATTAGCCCAAAAGCTTATTTTGTTTGTGTAAGGAAAAATATGTATCAGACATAAATTTATATTTGTAATAATGTATTCATCAAAAGATCTAACTTAGTATTTACGAAATATAACTACGATGTAATAAGTTGCAAAGGAAAATAATTGCGATATTATGATTACACCACTCTTTAATAACATAGATAGACAAAATGTTATTTATTTTTTAATATTTTTTATCAATACTGTTCTAGTGGACATTGCTCTACACTAAGTGTTATGTTTCTTTATTTCTTTAGCAAAATTGTTCCTGTGTGTGTGTATACTTCTGACACGGAAAATTATATAATTTTTTTACATTCCGTACATGTGTATTCCATATTATATTTACGTTGACCATCAAGAAAGTCAACCTTTCAGGAAATTCCTTTATATATATCTATATATACGTAAATATCACTTCGTTGTCCATATCTTGACATTAATTTTAGTCTAATGAAGAATAAATGAAGCATAACTTTTAAAAAGATCTTTAGCTAGAATCTATTAATTCAACTATATTTTTCAACTCTGTTCAATATGCTACTCCATTTTTTTGTAAGATTAACGTGTACTTATTATTTAAGGTCCTTCAATAGATAACGAACTGGCAAAGCTTGAAGAAATTATACTTCAAAGTAACAATGGAACTTTCGCAGTGTGTCGGCTCTTCGACCTACGAATATCATTGCTGCCCAGTTTTTTCAATCTTGTTGTTACATACATTATTGTAATTGTTCAATTAGTAGGTTTGCGTTCAAATAAATAAATTGAATTTGTATCATTATTAACGATATTATAAATTGAATTTTTTATTAAAGTAACTTCATTTCATTTCGTTATGTATTAAATTTTTTTCATGACGAATAAGAAATTTATAATTATTTTCTTTTACGTAATAACATGAACCACGATTTCATTTTAATCGTTTTTAGACTTAGCACTGGAAGATGATGAGAAAGATAATAATTCATTGTTGAGTTTTCTAAAAAATAATACTATACATAAGTAAGTTTTTACATGTTTATAAGTAACTTTTCACACACTAGTTTTGTAATAATGTGCAAAGTTATTATATTTTTATAATTTTTCCAAATTTATGTGTAACATTAAACTAATTATTTTTATAAAATTGTTGGAATAATTTCATTTTAAATGTTTCAAAAGTGGAACAGACAATAATAATTTTAAGGTAAGACAATTTTAAAGGGCTATTAAACTTAATATCACTTCTTATTACCAATATACATAGTTATTCTTAATGGCCAATTTAATTATAAGGAGTTTACTATCAGAATATGGAATTGAAAAAGAAAGTAAATACAGTGACAACATAACCCGTTGAACAAGCTAACATTGACATAATTTAGTTTCAATAAATTAACTTTATTGATTGCAGTGTACAATTAGATGTAAGAAATCGACATTATGTTCCCCGTCAATAAATCATTGTAATAGTTCTTATTGCAATATTTACTACTTATACGATTGTAGGTAAATAGTCACAGATAAATGCAAAATGCAGAGTAATTTCCATTAACAGAAGTGACAAATTATTTGTATTATTACGATACATTATTATTTTTCTTCCTTTAAATAGAAATGTCCAGATAAATGAATTATTTTTTATATTTTTTTGCTAAATTCTACAATATGTTTAATATTTTTGCATTACATTTAAACAAATAGTATTTGGTATTTACTTCATTATTAATTGAAAGACAATTAAGGTAAAATAAAAATCGTGTTTATCTACGAGGCCTTTACAGATGATGCTATCGAAATAAAACCGTGTCTGAATATCTAAACATATGACGTAAAAGAAATACTGAAAAAAGAATAAATATTTGACATATGCCTAATAAATATTAAATACAAAATTTTTCAGATACTTAAATTGGCTACTGCGTGTAATAGAATTTCAGAAGGAACATAATAAATACATAAAACAAAATAATAACAAAATGAACATAAATAATACAAAATCATGACGAAATATGATATTATTGTCAGCCTCATTATAAGGGGTTTCTCTAATTTAACTCTATTGCTTTCTTTATCTCATTTGTCCACTTATTGTCTTTACAGCTCTTTCACAGAGTATTATCGTTACCACAATCATACACATTATCTGTTTATATAAATTTACATCTACACACTAGCTACAGCTAGTTAGGCTACGTTAACTGGTTATATATATTTATTTCTTTACATTTTGTTTATGTTAAGCAAGGGAAAAAGAATTCCACACCATAAAAATTACTGAGTTAATGTTGTATTTATTTTTCAGGTTTGTTCTCGGGTTTTCCGGGTCTGTTCGATTTTTCAGTTCCATTTATTTTTAAATATTTTACATAAACATTTCTGTTTGCATCTGCTTCTATTTTCTGCATTATATTTTCATTTCAACTTCATTCCATTTATATTTACATTTCTTCCACAAAGTCCAAAATTGACTGCTGCAAGCATTTGTTCACTAATAAACTGTTGTGAACAGTTTCTATCACTTTTTTAACGTACCCTATACCAAAAAAAATTAAATCACCCACATGACTGTCTCTCTGCTACATCTGATTTTCTCAGAAACCTTCCATAATAGAAATTTTCAATCCGTGAATATTAAACCTTATATTCAGTAGCCAGTCCTTAATAATATTCCTATGATAATTTCATATGGGGCAAATTGTGTAATCGCAAATTTTATTATCATTTTAAGTATCATGTGCGGTGTGGTTAAAATAGCTAGTTGTAATCGCAAAATAAGTAGAGTTTATAGTCTCTCTAGAAGGCTCACTGAAGCAATTAGATTAGATTTGTTTGCTAATAAATTACAATATTTTTACACATGTGCAAGATGTACTGGGCAGTATAACAATTTTTCATATCAACATATTTGGGGTAGTCCTCAATTAGGAAAATTCATTCAGCAAATTGCTTTAAGCAATGCAAATTTTTTAGATATTAGAACTACTAGAATTTTATCTCGTATATACAATGTACAAAACTAAAAAGTAATTACTGCACAATATTAAAATTTCTCGATCTTAGCTAGGCTAACCTTTTATTTTGGCACTGGAGTGTTTCTGCATTGATGAGGTTCACGTGATAACAATATTCATCATTAGGTTAAAAATAGCTTATGTCTCTGTATAAATATAATACTATCCGCATTACAGAAATAGCATCGTACAGAATAAAAGTATTATATATTTCAGCGAGAACTTTAAGCCAAATCTTTATAATAGTATCGACAATTTCTTTTCACCACTTTCAAGCCCGTGCATCTTGAAGTAAGACAGCGTACTTCCTAAGCATTAATTATTGAGTGTCAATTCCTTAGAAAAATTTAGGAAAGAAATTATAGATGATAAACTGTGCCTTAAGTATAAAGAAGTGAAAATTTACATGATGCTCAATCAATAGATAGGCACACAAAATATTGAATGGAACAAAAGGTAGCCTCGATTTTAAATTGAATCCAAAGAATAATTTCAGTGAGAGTTTCATTCAAATCGTTCCAGCAGTTCTTACATGACAGTTAAAGAAATGAAAAGACAAGCAAAAATTAATAAAACTTTTTAGGTTAAAAACCTTATTCCATTATTTTACCATATTCTGCTAATTTCTTCAAAAATATAATCTATTTACAAACATGCCTCCGTCGGAGTTTTATAATAACATGTTCTATAAATATTAGCTATTCCTAATATACTATTTCTATAAAATATTATCTATTCCTAATATAATTTCTGACTTTATACTCAGATTTACAGCTTCAATTATTGACCTTGAATTGGAGCCTGGAAACTTCCTTCTCCTACTAACTTCAAATATAATACTGTATCACTCCATATGAAATTGCATAATTCATAAAACTGGCTCGTTTTAAATTTTGCTCAAACTTAGTGAGAATCTTCTTTAGGGTTCCAAGAAAGGTAATCTAGTGTCATTTAATTTTCACACGAGCCAGTCTCCGCTTACCCAAATGTAAACATTTAAATAAGGTAATTTACATGCTTTAATATTTTCAGGTGTTAAATTTTTTTTTTAAACATTTCTACAATTTAAGATCACATTTTAAAGCTGTATGGCAATTCACAATAATTTTGCAGTAAAGATTCGAGTGTGGTTAAATGGAAAACACGTATTACACGTTTCATGAAAAAACATAACCCACAAAAATGGCTGGATACTTCTTTTCCAATGTAATGCTTCTTAATTGATATATAGCGAGTGTTTCAATTTATTGCAATTTATTAGTAAAAATAAACTTGCCAGAATTTTGTTTTATTACAATACTAGAACAGATAGAAATGCAAAAATAACTGTAAAAAACTGTTAATGTTTAATGAAAAAAAATACTAGTGTATTGTTTACTCCAGCAACTTGTAGTATTTCAAAATGATGTTCAGGTGAATTACGCTGTTTTGCATAATACCATCCATTTGTAAATCAATGTGCATAAAGTACATTGGCACTGCTTTAGAAACTAATGTAGACCATCAATGTTAATGTATGTAGTTAAGAATTTTTATGAACCTACAGGTTCATTCATTTTCGATGGGTGTCAATAAATAAAATGCGTATGATCTTATTTTTTATGATCTTATATTTATAATTAATATATTCCAACTGATCATAACAACTACAATAAATAGTCATGATTAACACAAATTAACACGCAAACACATAATTAATGCATTTATTAAAGAACTTACTTTTTAAATAATTACAATACAGATTAAATGTAAATTGTTATCTGAAAGTACAATAATTAAACTGGGATAGATTTAAAAAGAGCTACTTTAAATCTTATATTCTTATGCTGGGGCAAGCGTCTACATAAATATTCTGGTCAATACTCAGTCTAGTGGAATAAGAATATGCTGTTTACATACTTTTTTTCACCTAATTTAGTGATTATATGCTTTCATAATTTATCAAAGATTTTTTTTGCAAGTTCACAAATTTAAAATTCATTGTGGTGTATTTCACATTATTTGACTGAAACTAAAATTATTCTATAGGGAACTTTGGTTATAGTACATATTTCTGGTTTTGTTTAAAATGATTGAGTAAACAAAAATTATTACTAATTGTCAATATTTATTTGTTGCTTATTATCAATTATTATAAACAAATTAATAACAGAAATGTCATTGACCTAAATCTGTTTAACAAATTTATTTCTTAAGCCAATTCATTACTTGCCTTTTATTTAATGTTTTTTAATGCTGTGAAGTCTGCTAGGATTGTTACACTTTGAGTATCTGACTGGAAACAGGCCAGTGAACATATTATACTTATTATTCAGGAAATCATAACTTAAAAGGCATACCTTTATAAAGTATGTCTCAAATTTTATTTACCATCATATCTGTTTATAGAAATACTTGTGCTTATTGAGGATATCACAATTTTTATCCAAAACATATTTAAAAAAATTTAATGATTTACTCTCCTCTTTATCGTCTATTAAACGAATGCAAATTTTGCATATAATTTCAACGTCAGTTTGTCTAGCTGCTGGTGAAAAATGTAGTCGAGTTTGGAACATTTGAGTCGCAACGTTTATTGTAATCCTGCCTGTATTCATTAGTTAAAATTATAAGATATTTATTCGATAATAGCTTGGAAACAGTTATGGCGTATAAAATACATACTATAAATTATAAATAAGGAAACTCGAGTACAATTATTTAATATATCTCCTTAAAAATATGCTGAAAGATGAAACGGTAAGAGTAGTTTAAAAAAAATAACTTTAATATTTTTGTGGTATTTTGATAAATATTTTGTAACTAGGTATTTGAAGTGCCTTTAGTTTAATTGTAACTATCTTCCATTTTAAAACACACTCTATAAAGAAAAAACAAATAATGATATATTTAAAATATTTTAGAATATATCGTTATACATAATTTATACAAAACAAATTGTTGAGTATAATTTTTATATCATACAAGTGGAAATGTGTGAATGAGAAACAATAAAATTATGCTTATAATATCTAAAATAAGTACACACTAATCAGAAACAAGTAAGTAGCGTTATATAATTATTACCCGAACTTGTGAAATTTATAATTCATAGATTCATCATTTTTAAGTTAAGACAGACCATCGACATTAATGAATTGAATCATAACAACTGAGTAACTAATGAGCAAGTTCAGAAAGTGGAGCAGCAATGAAGCTCGCAGGTTGAACAGGTGGAAAATTTTTAACTGACCCATTTCACCTGCTTCTATCATGTTTTTAATAAGCTTCATGTGATATCGTATGGTGGATGCTGAAAGAAGTAAATAATAAAAGTTTATAGTAAGATATTGTTATTGAATGTAAGAAACAAATGATAGTCTCTCGACTATGACAGTACATTTACTACTTAGGCACTGAACATGAGGTTACTCACGAGGAAACATATCTTATACATTCATTACAAACTAGTAATGGTAACCAGCTTTGTCCAGAATCAATAACAGAACTAGTGACAATATCAATCTTTCAACGCTTTCATAAAAGTTTAACTAAAATTTGTTAAATAATGTATGATATTACACTACATTTACAAACAAATTTATGTTCTCAAGTATTGATTTGTGAATTTATAGATATGTACAATCTGCATACAAATAGACATAAATAAATCTAATAGTAATTTTTATTCTTGTGTACTAAATATTATATTTACTTTTACGTATTGCGTGACTTCCTAAACTCTAATGACTGACAGCTGCTGTGAATAACGAAGCACAGTGTAACAAATGTAATGCATTGAACACATAATCATAAAGGGGTATGTCATCAAGTGTTGAGTTTAATTGCGGAGAACACAGACCGAGCACAAAAGAAAATAATGTTTAAAGCAAAATTTTATATCAATTTAAACCGGTAACTGTGCCCATTTCAAATACTTTTTCGGGCGTTTTTTAACCTGGCAGTTATATTAGTCTAATTGATGTTAAATATAAGTACATTTCATTATTCTAAATAATAAAAACATGTTTTTATTATTTGATGGCAAACTTTTTGCAGTAAGAAATACGCACGAAGAAAAAATATTTTCACTTGGATTGACTGTGCTTCCTCCCGTGCTGTACACTTCAGACCTGACACTCTGCGATTATATTCTGTTTTTTTAAAAAATGTATAGATGTGATCTATCCTAAGACTGAACTTATTCAACTTTTCTGTCAAATGTCTAAATTCTACATGGAAGGAGTTTCCTCTCTTCATAGTCTGGTGACAAGTGGCAGATAACTATAACGATTTAACGGAGACCTCTAGTTTGTTTAGTAACTAAGTTTCAATTTCAAATTATTTGTAATTAAGTGACCGTAAGTGATTTATAGCCAATCTTCCTACAAAATCTCATATTTTTTAAAATAAAAACTACCCCCTTCAATTCTAAAAAATGTTCTTTAAGCAAAGAAAACAGTCTTCACTAAATTTTTGGATTCTATTAATTACATCGACAAAATTGAATAATTTTGTAGACTAAGAAGGCAGGCTTATTAATTGCCAACCTAACACTTCTATTACTTTTATAACTGCAAATTAACTACTGAGAATGGCTGTGTCAACATGAAATGTTAAGTAGTAAGTAGAAAATGTAAAAAATGTAAGAGAAGATAGAGTAGGTAGAAAATGTAAATGAAAATCATAAAGATAACAATCAAATAAACATAATTAATTAAGTGATTTTATATTCAGGAGGTGAATAGAATGTTGTCCATTTTTTGTATAAATTGTTTTTTTTAAGGGATCCAAAATCAGCTTTCTACAATCTCACTTCGTTGAAACAACATTTCCTATAATTTGTGAAAAAAAACATTTAATAGCACACCATCGTCGATTTGTATTCGTAGGTGGTGAAAGTGTATTTTGGAATTTGTTTTCTTTATTTGGTTAAATTGTTATTCCTTTGTTGTGGCATTGAGTTAAAAATCTTTCTGCATGTTTATTCTGAAAGGAAAACAAGTACCTAATCAAACATGATGTTGTTAAAAACATAATAATTTATAATGAAATAAGTAGTTTGAATGAGATATAATCAGCCGAAATATTTTTCAAAAAGCTACCCAAAGTGGTTTTTAGAAAAGAAAGTCATAGGCTGATGAGGCTAAATTACTGACTAAATCTCTGTCAAAATATTTGGTTGAAGGCGGAGAACCTAGTTCAGAAAAAAATAAAAGTATGAAACCAAAAAAAGCAATATAAATTTAAACAACAGATTTACAGACAGAACATGTGAAAATTGCTATAACCACCCGTAAGGAGACTGCTGTAACTAAGTGTTGTAATAAAAAAGTAAAAGTGACAAAAATGTAGGCACTTCAGACTAAGGAACAAAATGAAAACCCATTTTCTTCTATCAAACATGAGAGGGAGTTGGTTTAGTAGAACTGAAAAAAAAGATTTCATTCTGAATGTGACTCCATTTAATTCAACGATACTGAAAATTTAATTTTGAAATGTATACGTATTCCCATTTTAACTGGCTTTATATAATTAATTCACTTAAAATTTTGTAACACTAATTTACATGTAAATATGACTCAAAAATTACTATAGATGTTAAAAATTACATTAGATATCATTAAAACTAAAAGTTCCGCATACACTTAATACAAGAAACAATCATTGTTAAAGATAATATTATACATATTGGTACTGCATGAGGCAATGGTCATTGTTATTGAGAGAGATGATGGATATAAATTTAAAAAGGCAGGAGGTTTTTTTGGCACTGTGCTTCTTGAAAAGTGATATTTTAATTAGACATAACTAAAATTAGATGGTATCAACTGCAAATGAAAACAAGCTGGTAAAATTAGCAATTCAAGGCAGAATATTAGAGAAAACATTATTAGATTTTCATGACGCCGTAGACAAGTTTGATAATCACGATTTAATTTTTGGTTCAGCTATGTTGTATAATGATTTCATGTACATGTCTATTTTGATAAATTAATAAATATTATATATAAATATTGTTTTCCTAAGAACAAGTCATATGGTTAGACAAACCGTACAATGATTGCTTAATTGATTTGCCAGCACTCTCTATCTTCAATAAAAAACCAAATTAACTGTGTGCGCTTGGCAGTTATATAGCTGACACATGCGCGCACGCACACGTACATAAATACACACACACAAGCGCGCACACACACATACAGACACACGCACACAAGCACACACTCACACACATATGTGCACATATGCGCACACTCACACAAACACACACACACACACATACGGGTATGACTCCGCCCCTAATTACTCTGTAAAGTTATTACAAATTATGTAACCTACATTGGCTATATAGCTGTAAGTAGAAGTTAGTGATAAATTATTGATGATTTACTATCGGTTTGTATATGACAATATATTTATCGATAATCTGTCTGTATGGTCTTGATTATAATGCTGTATTGCTCTATTTCGACATGAAACTTTACTTCTACCCATATGAACACGACTACACAACTCTTTATGAAGTATTTTTTAAGGTTTCTCATCTAATGGAATAATTATTTAACTGGAAAAGGGAACTACGTGATGTGGTATTATTTCTACTTTATTTAAGTTCTTTATCACAACTTGGGTTTCATTTTATGACAACATACTCAGATAAGCAATTGGCAAAGACTTTATTCTTTCTAATCGCCAGCCTGAAGTTGTAATTAATACAAGGAAATCTAAGTGGTGGTAAAGAATTTAAATGAAGTAGAAATAATACTACATCACGTAGTTTCATTTAGTTTTTCATCGTAGTTTAAATTAACGTCAAATATATTTTATATTTGGGAAAAAGATTTTGACGTGCACCTGCAATATATCCCCGTGTCAAAATAGATTAATAATAATTTTTAAGTTAGAGGATATACTTAATGACGTGTTATTTAAGATAGTGTTCAGTCTTGTAAATATTTATATTATTTAAGCATCGTTCAATAATGACAAGTACTTACAATAAATAATAATTACAATAAATATTTACAAGACTATATTTAAAAAACTTTATAGAAAGTCATTTCTAAATGCTTAAATAAAAATGATTTAATTACATACAGGTATATAAAAAAAAAGTTACGTATAGATATTTAAAAAACATTAAAGAAAGTAATTTCTAAATGCTTAAATAAAAATGATTTACTTATGTAATTCGTCATCAACTTGCACTGATGTCAAACGAGAGTTGGTTGTTTCTGTCTGCAAGTACATTTTCTCACACACAAGACACATAGCCACCAATAATGTGATATGGCGGAATGACCATAATATGCGAATGATGTAAAACGACATGACCTCTGTCTGAAATATTGTCTTTATTGATAAATGTAGAACAAAAAAGAATACCATTTTACATATCTAAGTTTATATTCAGTCAAAATTGATTTTATTACTTTAAGGGCAAAATTTGTGTTTGGACAGACGTTTTCATGTCTATTGCTGCTTACTGATAAACATTCATTCAAGTATTTATGTTTCACCTTCTTTCTTTACAAGACAATATTTTTTTACAAAATTTCAAGCAATTTGTTTGTAACTTTCACTGATTGAATCCAATATTTCTAGAGATGATCGTAGGCTAAAAAATCTTTAATTAATTATTTATCTTTAATAATTATCACCAGGGATGCAGCAGTTAGTGAAAATATTCAGCAAGTGATAGAATAATCGCTAACCACCTAAAACTAATTTAGCTATTACAGAATTAATTAAATGATACATGAAATGATTGGTGTAATTAATTTTTTACAAAAAACTTCAGATCAAGGCATAACTAGTTACAAAGGTTAAAAGTAAAGCAATAGAATAATTTTGTAAATTAAAAACAAAAAGAAACTAAGAAAGGGAAGATATATATAGAAGACATATAGTGTCCAATAACATGAAAAACAAAACAAGTGAAGTGTCTCAATCAGACTCATCATCGGCCTATTCACCAAAAGCAAGTCTAAAATAAATAATAACTTTTACGAAAAATACTGAAAATGGATTTATTAACTGCTGAGGGCAAGTCTCTTTGTAATACTATTTTACCCACTCTGGGATTTCTTTCATCAATGCAAAATTCCAAACAGTTTTGAATCATTACATATATTAATTGAAGAAACACACTAAATTGTTTTTAAATACTTCTCTGGTTGTGCCTTAAATTTTCCTCGTTAGCATATTTTTTATTGTCTGAAGAATTTGTAAATTTATAAAACAAGCTTTTATTCCTAAACCCTGTATTCTTTATATTATTGTTTTATGTTTATTGCTTTGTTTTTATTAAATTTGTAATTGCAAATTAGTGTTAATATGTGTGTTAGTACTCTCAGCATACTTTAAATCTTCAAGAAATATATATATATATATATATATATATATATATATATATATATATATATATATATATACATATATATATATATATATATATATATATGTTAAGGAGCATGCCAGACAATATCAGAGTAAGTGACATGAGTAGCTGAAAAATAAAATTAAAAGTTAGTTTATGATAATAATTTGTATTGATATTTTTTAAAGTGTTAAACTAAAATTAAAATGATAACACTACTTTACACGGTTTTTATACCCCAGCCAAATTTGTTAATTTATTGTGTATTTAGGTAAGATTCATTCAGGAAAAATAATAAAAATAATCTGTTACACCTGGTTTTCGAAATATTTATTTACTTGAAAATTGAAAAAATAGGCATACTAGTACAAAATTAAAATTAAAAATGGCTGATTTTCGCCTTTTTTTTTATATTTGCTCGCATCGGTTTCTCTTATAATGGACCAACAGTAATCCTCTAACATGTTTTTGTCCCAAAATCTCTGATGTCGTTCATCGAAAATCTTTAAGTCTCGGTGAAAACGTTCCCCTTGTTTACTCATGCTTCCTAAGTTTTCTGGAAAAAAACTCAGATGCGAGTGGAGAAAATGAATCTTCAAGGACATGTTGACACCCATCTGTTGAAAATTATTCAATAAATCAGCAACAATTTGTTCATAATTTGTCTTAAATGATTTCCAAGCTGCTTTTTCATTAATAGATAAAAGGTTTTCAAACTCAGGATCTTTCATAACTTTACCTATCTGTGGGTCAACAAATATTCCCTCTTTCAGTTTTGCTTCAGTTATGCTTGAAAAGATTGTTTGTAAATATCGGAAAGCCTCACTGTCTTTGTCAAGCCCCTTGACAAAGTTTTTCATAAGTCCCAATTTGATGTGTAAAGGGGGTAGGGTAATATCTTTTGGATCTACTAACGACTCGTGTTTGATGTTCATTTTGCCTGGAATATACTCATTTCGAATAGGCCATTCGTTTGGTGTTGTCGTGATGTCTTGCTCTACTGTCCCACAAACAAAGAAAACAACAGTATTTTGTGTAGCCACCTTGCAATCCCAATAATAAACTGATGACTTTGAGATCGCCGCACACTTTCCATTGGTGTTCTTTATACTTTATTAAATTTAATAAAGTGCACGTCGTTTCATAGGACTCTTAACAATTCACTGCATGGCCAATTGGTATAGACGGTTTCTTATTTCCGTTGTGTAATAATACCGCTTTTAGGCTATATTTTGAAGAATCGGCAAAAAAGCGCCACTCTGTTTTGTCTTACTTTTGGTTCATTACTTTAAAAAGTCCTGGGATGTCAGTGCAATAACAATAGTCACCTTCTCTTTTGAAAAATTCTACGTAAACTTTGCTTCTGTTTCTGTATAACGTAACTTTTGTGTTTAACTTTAATAAATTCCATTGTTGCAAGCGAGAACCAAGAAGTTCTGCTTTAACTAGAATCATTAGAAATCGATTTGACTTCAACATCACTTTCATCGTCACCGCTTGTAAATTTGAACTCGAACTACCGGGACAAACTGGATATGGCAGATCCTTCGAATGTAAAATAGGCTTAGTAACAGATGCGACTTCGGCATACATAATATTCTGTTTATTTTTTGTATTATATCCCGCCGTCTTCGTAACACAAAAGTAACAGTCATTTTCATGGTTACTGGGTTCTCTCCATAGCACTGGTGAACCAAATGGAAGATGTACATTTTCTCTTGATGATCACTGCAGTAAAACGATTCTACAGCTTTTGCAAAACACATGCGGCACCCACTTTTTATCTTGGTTTGCAACAGAAAATCCAAAATAATGAAGATATGCACTCTTTAACGCATCTACAATGGGTCTTCGCTTTTTTGAAAATATAAACTGTCCACAAACGTAGCAAAAACGATCAGAACTGTGTCTACACTGTTTACTCGACATTTTTATTTAATTTAAAACAAAATAGTTGCCGTTTGAAGCGAATTAATGAACATTAAACTGACGTCAACATTGTAGGGTATTTGAAAAAAATAAATTTTTGTAGAAAGAAATTGTGACGTGATAGAACATTTTTGCTGATACTTTTAGGTTTAAGGAAGGTAGTTTAACATATTTACATACATTTCTTTCGGGGTATATAAAATAAATTGAAATTTGTAAAGTAGTTAAACCGTTCAATACAAACCTGAAATTCAAGCATCTTGTTTAAATAGGGAGACAGGTCTAAGAAAAGAATGTAAAATTGAGATCCGATTGAAAGATAATCTATTTCTTGAATTTTCAGAATCAATCCATCAAATATATTTTACCAAAAGCTATTTCAATTGGCAATAGATACAGAACATAAATCATCTGAAATGTCTTGAATGCCATAACGATGTAGTCAAAGGTTGAAAGCAAAATGTTATCAGTAAAGGTAAAAATGCTAGAAGCAATATTCCCATTATTAACAAACTGAATAATTTTCGACACCGTAATATAAACCTGGTGGGAACTATGTTAACAGTTTTTCTGCAAACGCCAGACACTTGTTGATGCACTAAAACTGGCCAAAGTGTATCTTCAATTGATTCGGTACTCATATTGATTCTTATAAAATATTTTTATTCCAACTGAATTGCTGCACGAGTGTTTGGTTGAGTGTCCAAAGACCAAGTGGCACTTTGTTGGTTAATTGTATTTGTATTAACCACCCATCGTTATATTATCGCCTCGTGGAATCTATTGAGTGCTTAATTGGCAACAAAACATAACATCGATTTTGTTTACCTGGAAAATTTATCAACGCTTCCACCTAGAATATTCTATATTTCAGTCAGAAAAATATTTGTTATTTCATTTGTGTTCTTGATGGTGCAAAAATTATGTAATGACAATATTTTATGACTAAATGATTTTTTTATCACATGGTTATCACTATGTCTCAATAAACATTTTCACTATTTTCTTGTCATCTAGAGGAACAAATTGCACTCTCAATGTTTTTCGTTTGTACACCATAGAAAACTATAAAAAAAATTAAATTAAATTACTGCAAAATTAAACCAACACAAAATAAATCACTCTAAACAAAATCTGCCACTCATTAGATTTTTAAAGTAAATGTTCTTTGTTCAGGCAAATTTGAACTTAGCATTTGTCACAGCATGTGCAGCTTTTCCGTTTGTATATGTTGTGTCTTGCAGCAATAACGTGCCAATCGCCAGACGAGAAAGTGGTCCAATATCTCACCTTTCATAATGAGGGAAATTATTTTCGTTTCAATCTGGTTGTCTGACTCAATAGATGGTCAATGCTTTACTATTTACTCATTCACTGTATATACATAGACTTTTCAACTTTCAATTTGAAATCCATTAACTTTAGGTATTTCTGTATTTCTTTTATCTTCTGACCCTTCCATATAGCCAGATGACTAATTGTTGATGGCAATATTAAGCCAATAGTAAACATTTTTTGAATTTAATTTTATAAATTTCCTTTCAGTTTTATATTCCTCTAAAAATTAATTTAAGAAGTGAGCACCTGCCATATGTTGGTCATCCTTTTCAATTCAATCAACAAAAACCTATTCAATCCACCTTTGTAAATCTCTTCAGTATATTTACGCAGTATAATATTTTAAGTCCAAGTCATCCTTCTATTCCAAATATATTTCAAAACCGGAGGTTGTTTGATACTGTAATAGAATGTTACAAACCTTGGTAACACACTTTTATTCGTCTATTAACCGCACTTTGCTCTTAGGCATAACTTGGCATTTTTTATAGTATTTTCTAATTTTCTTAATTATGTAGATAAGAACTATTCAAAATTTAAATCGAATAGGATTTCCTTCGGCTTGATCTGAAATAAAATTAAATATCAATGCAGTTCTAAATGCAGGAATGACAGACACATCTGGAATATTCAAAGAAAGGGACTTTTCAGTACGTAAACACAAAAAAAGGACAAGACATATTTGATGGCTGTTAGTTTACCTTTTCTAAAATAATTTTTTTTCTTTTTCAAACTAGAATCTCTTTAGTAACAGCTTTTATGGAAATTTAATTTCTCACCTACACATACAACCACACAACAAAACAAACTGTGAACCAGTTTCCCACATGAAAGATCAAGGTTATTACCTATTGAGTTTCTGTCATATTAATATATCTGCATATTGATTCCGCTCTCCCATAATTAAAACTAAATAATTCAGCCTGTTTATATTCTAGCACAGTATGCCACCGTATATGTTATGACTCATAATGCACTGAATGCAATATAGGATTAAGTTCTGTTTTCGGCGAAATAAAATGTTTTTATTTTTTAAATTTCAGGGGTTACTTTGGATATATTTATATTATATATATATATATATATATATATATATATATATATATATATATATATATGTATATGTACATATATATATATATGTATGTATATATATATATATATATGTATATTTATACATATATATATATATTATAAGGCAAATTGCACAAAAATAGGGTTGTAATGTATGATTTTGAGTCTTTGACTTGGAATCCGTTTGGGAGCCAGGAATAAGAAAAAAGCTCTGAAGTAAAAACTTATTTTTGGTTTATATTTACTATACAAATGAATTTCTTAATGAAATAAACTGTTTTGGACAATTCAACAAAAACTGGATGGATTATGCCATAATCAAAAACATCCGTGGGACAAACCATATAGCCTCTCCATATTATTTTTTGGTAATTAACAAAACCACATAAAGATTAAAGATGAAAATGCTCCAAGACTTGGTTAAAAGGCATCAAAACACACACACACACAATACAACTGTGAAATGTGTGAACTATATGATATTGAGTAGGTCTAGATTTGTTACGTTGTTTATTTGTACTATAGAACCATTTGTTGAGCCTATGCTGTTGAAAACACCATTCGTCTAGCCTACAGTGGTACATAATTTTTTTGTTGTATGACATTCGCAAATAAAGAAAATATGTAATTACAAAACCTTAATTTTTTCCACTATTTCTAAATTATTGCATTTGGTGGTTTTCATACTTACCATAGCATTGCATTTAGTTACAGTGGCCTCTTTCGATTGTTGCATTTAACTGCCATATTTTGCGGACAAATTTGGGATGACTCACCAACAGGTGAAGATTAGTGGGAGTTTTCATTAGGCTGCTTGTTTTATTTACACTTATGTTTATTTATTTTACATACATTTTTAAGCATTTTTTCTTCTTAAAACTGGAAATTTTTTTTTGGATTTAAAAATTCCTTAAAGTCATAAGATGGGTTTAGCAGGCAGGGACAGCGACAGATAGACAGACAGATATGACAACACTATAAGGGATTTATTTTCATGCAGATTATTTGCCATTTATATGCAGAATCCTAAAAAGGACACTGACAAAATCTATTAAGAAAAAATATGATCCCCTGTCATAATAATAATAATACATATCCCCTGTCATAATATTTAGTAGCAACAAAATAAAGTAGTTTTACTCCACTTTGACAACAACAGCTGATACTTCAATAGAAATAATATTTCGTAGATTGTACTGTTCAAAGAATGTGTCCGTATTAAGATGATAAAACAGTATGACTGAAGAGAAGTTAATTTTTTATTTAAAACCGGATGAACCGAGAATATGGAAAAATTTGTTTTTTTTCAATTTAGGGAAAATTCAATTTAATATCAAAGAAGAATATGAAAAATACCTATTAAACCTGCAGTGTCACCACACTTAATGGCAGAATGCCATTGGTTGGCAGCTATTAATCGTCCAGTTTAGGTTAGTTTTATTAAAAAAAAACACTGAAAATTGCATCTGATGTTTATTGGTAAATCAATAATAATGTAGATGAAATTAAAATATATTTTTGAACAATTAAGTACCAACAACTTAAAATTAATCATTTGGCTAACCTAACCTAACATAACCTGACTATAGCATATATATTCATGAAATCTCAAACACATGTAAATATATATATATATATATATATATATATATATATATGTATATATGTATATATTTATAAATATATATATCTGTATATGTTCATGCATATAAATATACACACACATATGTGCTTTGTAAATAATCATTAATTCTTTATATAAGGTAATATTAGATAATACATACATTATTCAGTAATACAGCACGAAAAGTCAACATGTTTTTTTTTCAAAATTACTTATGTAATCGATCGAGCAGATGACATTCGTTCTCCGCCAAGAGATACGGAAAATTATTGAGTCCATCGCATGACACAAGCGCATGGCCACCATACAATATAATTTCTAGTTTATCAATTTAGGAGCTCCCACTTTATTTAGAGATTCGAGAAGTGGATGACTATTGACATTCACGCAAGTGCTATGGGAATACTAAATATTGTAAAAATTTCTCTAGTGCTATGATTTCTCTAGTGCTAATGATTTATTTAATTCCACATCTGCGATGTTAGCATGATTAGTTGCTACTACTTTCCAAGTTTTCCACGTAGAAACACAGGGAGACAAACGAAAGCCTAAGTTTCGATTTATAAAAATTATAATTATTCTGTTATAAGAAATTCCGAGTTTAAAAAGTTGGAGGATTATGATAATGAATTTAAATCGAACTCACTTTTATCTCTATGTGAACTTTAATATGTACCAATAAATAATAAAAAATAATATGTTTACTTCTTGGTTTCGAGTACTCACATGTTTTACAAGTATGTGAGAACTAGGTCGATCCCCCCTTCCTTATCTTCATAATCAATCAATATTGACAGTCACTTAAATAACCATTGTGGTGTTGATGTTACAATGAATTATAGTCTACAAACATCCATTAAATTAATGTAATATGAAGTCAAATAAACATTATTTCAATCCAGCTCGCCCTGATGTTATCAACATATAAAAAGAACTGTTGACAAACATAATTTACGACTGTCTATTATGGATAAAATTATTCTAAATGAGATTGTGTTTTTATACTTTACAAACTGAAAAGCGTTTGATTAATGGGTGCATTAAAGGTAAACTATTTAGAATCTGCACATACTAATGAGAACCCACCAAATAGTATTAAATACATAATGATTACACAAACCTTCAAAAACGTTTATAAAAGAACCAGATTAAAATTCTCCAGTCAAAACAAATCACTGACATTAATAAACTGAATTATAACAACTGAGTAACTCGTGAGCAGTTCTAGAAAGTGGAGTAGCATTGAAGCTCGCAGGTTGAACAATTTGAAAATTGTGAACTGGCCCAGTTCGCCTGCTTCTATCATATTCCTAATTAGTTGCATATGATGACGGACTTCAGATGCTGAAAAAAGAAAATAAAGTAAACTTATAATAAGGTGTTATTTAAAAACAAGTGATAGAATCTCTCAATTGGAATAGCATATTTACTATTTGAGTGAGGAGAAAAGTGGTATATACTCATTATATATCAGTAATTGTAATCAGTTTTCTCCAGAATCAATAAGAGTAGTATTGACAATGACAAGCTTTGGTTGTTTTCAGATATTAAACATAACTTTCAAATTCTTTCACTAAAATTATTTTTGCTAATTTGTTGCATTCCATTGGTTCATTCATTCCATTCATTCCATTCATTCCATTCATTCATTCATTCCATTCATCTCCAAATATTGCTTATAAATGTAGAGGTCTGTTATAAAAAATATAACAATAAAATATAGGCTAATGTACTAATATTAAATTTCCCATTACGTACTATCTGTTTACTAACCTCGAGTGATAGAATACTGCTGTGAGGAACCAGCAGCAATTGGCAAACATAACGTTTTGTTTGTAATAGGTTTAATAGCTACGAAATATAATTATTACAAAAATGTAGCATGACAAATAAATTTTGACAGCGGGCATTGATATTGAGAGATATGTACTTTCTTTTGATACTTAGATATCACGGGAACGAGACTTAAACGCAACCAAAAGTAATTCAAAAATGACGTCCAGTATAAGAAACCATTTCAAACGAAAAAGGAGTAAGTCTGCTGTGGCAGCAGAGCAGATCAATTTGCAATATTTTCTTTTTAAACAAATGAAAAGGGTACACACCCCACATAATGATTGCTTAGAGCACAAAGTGCCTAATTTCTTATTAAAATTTTCTTTTTAAGTGCAAAATTCAGAATATTATTAGCAATAATAGATTACATGTGGAATGAAGTTATTTCTGTGGTACATAAAGTAATAGAAAAAACTTTCTAATGCGAGAGGCAAAATAACAAAATTTCTTAATAAGTTGCTGAGAAGGGAAAGAATCCTAGACGAACTTAAATAGTATGATGTTGGTTGACAATTACTTGAAGAGATTACTGTATTTAGTACTGCGTGACTAGAATTGTTCTTTATATATTTATAAAGTACATTTAAACATTAGTCTGTACATGGTAACGTAGAATAGTTCACAGTAATAATTACTTCTTTAAGCATTTTATTGCCATATCACATGAATAATAAAAATTTAAGTAGCAAGTAAGCTTCTGTGTATTTATATATATATATATATATATATATATATATATATATATATATATACATATATATATATATATATATATATATATATATGCGTGTTTAATGATTTAAATAAGGTTATATATTAATATTAAACTAAATTCTTTCCTTATTTGGTAAGCTAATATTCATATACATCAAAATTTTTCATTTGACATTTGTAATTAAAATTTTTTTGTTGTTTGGTTTTATACACTAACATTATTTAGTAGTTTCCCAACAAATAATGATAGTATGTAAATCCATTGAGACGTCACTTGGTTGTATTTCTGAAGATTTCACAAATTTATTAGGTTTTGAATTTAGTTATATGTCTTTAGAAAGTTGTTTTCCAATGATTGAAACAGGTTTGTTACATACATAGTATTTATGAATTTGCCATGTATATAAAGGTCAATTATCGTTAAGAGGTATAGAATTATAATTGTGGCTATTATTACATTAACTGTTCTCCAATCAACAAAAAGGATTAATACAACACACAATCAACACAAAGTTTAGTACGGAACGAAACTAGTACCGACCCAGGAGAGATAAGTACTTTGTTCAATTTGTAAAGGTGGTGGGAGGTAAAACCCTTCAATGTCAGGGGTTTGTTGTCAGGAGCCACAGCTAATAAAATATAAATACCAACTATTCACCTGACTTCAGATGTTTACTGCAATGTAATTTATTATGAGAGTAACTCAATTTTTTATAAACAAAAAAGTTAAATTAACTTTGATGATTTTAATATTGTGCAACATATTTACTACAATAAACATTGTCTAATTTTGTCCCAAACATTATCTTGTTTTGATTTTTATTGTAGAAAGTAAAGTCATGAAAATTCAAGCAAAAGATTCAAACATTTTTTTGTAACTCTGGTCCTTTAATACCCTATCCTGCATAAAATATTATTTGATATAATTCTGTAGAATTATATCACATTATATTCTCTGCAGACGTAGCTGTTAACAAAACTTAGCAGTATAACATAGTTGATGATGATCTGTCTGTTGAAATATTATATTACTATGGATAATCTGTTTGTCTATACATTCATGCTGCCATATGTAATAGACTTTTACAGCAAAAATTATGGAATGCTGCATTGCTGTATTTCGACACGAGACTACCTACACTTTTACATGCTCCTCCCTACATGGCCCCCGTATTTTGTCATTCTTTAATATGTTCTTTCAACTTATATCTTTCAGTATAAATGTAAACAGATATTAAGTAATAAATGAATAGCATGCGTGAAATATTTCGTTTTCTCAATGAGTTCATGGCAGTTGTGTGAATCAGTAATTGAAGTTCACGTTTGACAATTTTTCATTTAATAGCGGTAATGGTTTAGAATTTTTATTGTTCATCTTAGATATATATAAACATGCTAAAGACACAATGTAGTCTGATTTGATTGCATACTTTTTAGAAGTCGTAAACTTAAAACTGGAAAAATTCCCTCCTCCTGCAGTACGTCCCCATGCTGAAAGAGATTATTATTAAAATTTTTATTTTTAAATATAATAATAGATAGTATTTACAGACTGATTTGTAATTGCAGAAACAGTTCAGTCTGTGTATATTTATTGTACATGGACATAGAACTGACTTTAAAGGTAGTCATACGAAATGTGTAATGGAAAATTATTCACTTACGTAATTCTTCATTCACTTGCATTGCTGTCAAACGAGATTTTGTACTTTCTATCTGCAAGTACATCTTCTCACATATAAGACAAAGGGCCATCAATGATACAATGAGGTGGAATGGCCGTATCATGTAATTTACTGAAATTGATGTTTCTAATCTCTGAAATATTGTTTTTATTAATGAATGTATGACAAAATGCAATGACATTTTGTGACAGGTTTATTTTGAGATTTAATTGAATTGGTCACTATTATTTAATTTTATGTTTGTACCGACAAGTGTTATCTAATAAACATACCCTCGAATATGTATGTCTCACTTTCAAACTTTACGAGCTAATTTTTAAGTACAGAATTCCAAGCAAATACATTATATAAATTAAATTCTGTAACTTTAGCACATATTCGAGAATTAGTGAATCTCTTTGTTTACAATTTTCACTGATGGGATCTGATATTTCTAGTAATGGCCATGGACTAAATAACTCTACAATGTTAGTAACAAGAATACAACATTCTCAACAGGATCAGAATAACCACAAACCAGCTAAAGCTGGTCACTTTATTTTAGATGTTTTAGAAATATTTAATTGATATTTTCTTTAAAAAACTTAGTATCAAAATTTGTCATATTACAGAAACAAAACAATTTTATAAACTGTTCTATTTAATTTTTTAAATATGACAACACTGTTACATAAAATAAAAAGAAAGTAACCTATGTTCACATATTGCGGAGTGTAATTCTTTTCACGATAGTGCTACCATCGTTTTTCTTGTCTTTTTCCACTTATATACAATTTAAATTTATTTAAAGGAATAATAATGTGCTATAACTGAAGAAACCAAAAAAATTATTTTTAAATGCTCCATTGACTGTGAAGAATTTGTTACTTTATTACACTAGTTTTTTGGTTACACTTTTGCAATTCATTGAACTTGTGGTTGAAAGTTATGCTAGTTAATATATGAGTTAATAATACTTACATCATATTTGAAATCTTCAAGAAAACTATATGCGTTAAGGAGTATACCAGAAAATATTAGAATGAATGACGTGAGTAGCTGGAAAATAAAGTTAAAGGTTTGTTCATAATTATATATTAATATTTCTGGGAGAGTTTATTAAAAATTAAAACGTTATCACAAAACTTTAATTAAGATTAATAAAAATACAAACCTGAAATTCAAACACTTTGTTTAAATGACAGCATAGATCCAACAAATGAATATAGAACTTAGATAAATGATAAATGGAATTTCCACTCAGAGGCAACGTAAATGTAAAATGATTATTGGAATTAGAATTGTGTTGAGGACTCCCAAATATGGCGTCCACAGATGGGACCAAGTTTTCTCTATTTTCAGATTCAAAAAAAACATTCAATAATTTCACACGTTTTGTTATACTACATAATATCAAACAGAACAATAGTATTTCTAAATCAAACATAATGGAAGATATAACATTGAATGTTACAATAACGTACATGTAGAGGTCATGTCTTATTCCTCCAACTATCAAATCAAAAGAAGCATAAAGAATATGATAGGATATAAGAAGGCTAACAAATATGAGGTTTTGAAATTTATCACGTCTCAACAAATTCCCTCTACACTCCGATTTGAAAAGATAATCTAATTCTTCAAATTTGAGAAGCAATTCTTTAAATACATTTCTGTCACAAGTTAAATCAATCAGCAGTAAATGAAGAGCATTAATTAATTGAATGGTTCTAAACACTATAAACAGCTTGCGGTCATCACTTAAGAGCAAAATGCTTGAAACAACATGTAGCACACTCAATGTTCCCATTATTAACAAACTGTATAACTTTTGGCCCCATTTGGGCATTTGGTTAACAGTTTTTTTGCAAACACCAAATACACGCTGATACCATAATATTGGCCAAAGAGTATTTTCAATCGATACATTTACCATATTGACTCAGGTAAAATATTTTTTCACAACTGAATCATGCCAGACGAGTGTTTTATTGAGTGAACAAAGAACAAATGACACATACTTTACTGATTGATTGTCCTTTGTGTTAACATCCATTAGTTTATCGTCTGGTGGAATCTCTTGAGTGTTTAACATGCCAAAAAAAATATAATATTGATCTTTTTGATGTGTATATGTGATTTGATGTATTTAAGTCACAAATATATTTGTAAATATCAACTTCCGTCCTATTCCAGTTGCATCGGCGTCACAATATATATTTCGTATATATTTTGTAGATTAACGTGGACTAGACCATGTTTTAAATAGTTACAATTTAGTGGAAATAATTTGAGGTTAGTAAAACAAATCCTAGTTAGTCAACAATAAAACAGTTGTTTAGTGGACACAATTAAACACTGTTTCATTGTGTACCATATAAGCATCAAGCATTGATAATTATTATTATTTTATTCAAACTTAGTGTAGGTAGGTTCAGTTACGTGAAGCGTATTTTCTATGTATTTTTGTAGTTAGAAATTAACCTTTACGTTTGAATTTTATTTTACTTTTAAGATGGCACTGAAGCTTTAAATGGAAAGAAAGGAGATCGTTGGCTCTGAACGATGCTTCGAGCTGTTCTATTGCACAGGTAAGGAAAGAGTTTGAGAAAAGCTGAGTGCCAGATACATTATCCTACATTGTTTCAATATATCAAAAAATATAAGAATTTGCTTGGTGCATCTTAACCAAATCAAAGATTTACACCCTGTAGTAAATAAAATGTTTACAGTCGAACAATAAACAGCACGTAAAGAATGTATTGAAGGATGTGCATTAAAATTGTACGGATTATGCCCTAAGGATATTCGCCGTATTGCTTATCAAATTGCAAAAGTAAATTATATCCAATGTCCTGCTAGTTGGGAGAAAGATCAATTTGCAGGCATTGAGTGGCTACGGTCTTATAAATGAAGGCATCCACAATTAACAATAAAGAAGCCTGAAGCATGTAGCTCAGAAAAATGCCATGGATCATCATCCTTCCTTTGGTAATGTTTGTAGAATCTACAACTTAGATGAAACTGCTACTACAACTATTCAAAAACTACAAAAAAGTCAGGGCGCCCAAAGACAAGCAAAATATTTGTAAAATAACCAGTGATGAACATAGTAAATTAGAGAATACACGTGCCATTGTATGTGCGTCACAACAAGCATTGTCTCCATCTCTTATTTTCCCAAGGAAACAATTTAAAGATTCTATGATGAATGGCACTCCACCAGGATCTCTTAGACTTGCAGCTCCAACTGGATGGATCTACGCAGAGCTGTTCGTAGAAGTTATTCAGCATTTTATTAAACACACACCGTCATGCCTAGAAAACTCAGCTGTTTTAATAAGGGATAA
This sequence comes from Druceiella hillmani, assembly GCA_039881145.1. Taxonomy (NCBI): domain Eukaryota; kingdom Metazoa; phylum Arthropoda; class Insecta; order Lepidoptera; family Hepialidae; genus Druceiella; species Druceiella hillmani. Next base: position 22,192,961 of record JAYKKI010000036.1, read on the forward strand.
CCACAAATCGCATCTCAGTATTGAAGCCTTAAATTTGGCCAAACAAGCTGGAATAACAATGCTTGCACTCTATCCTCAGACAAGTGCAAAATGCAGCCAATTTATGTGGGCTTAAAAGCCCCCTTTAAAGGTTATTATAATAGAGCTGTGGATTCATGGCAGATGAGACATCCTGGAAAGCAAACGGCTGTCTACAATGTTGCTGAGTGTAGGTCAGACATACACAAAAGCAATGACCAGTAAATATTGTGTCTTCCTTCAAAAAATACGAAATTTTTCCGTATAACCCAGATATATTTAAAGAAATTGACTTTATGCCATGATTTGTGACTGACACAGAGCAACCAGGGCCATCTCATTCTATAGCTACAGCTCCTGATGCACTTCAACCTGGTGATAATCTGGTTATTCCTTCTTAAGAGGTGGAGTCTGAGAATCCCTTATCTGATATGACACGGGCTGAGAATCCATCAATACTTGAAGCTGACAAACTTCTATTTGGAGAGATTCCTGCAGAAGATATCGAAGCCACACATGGTGCCAAAGATGTCGAAATTCCCAAAAGTAATCCAAACAAATCAGGTTCTACTTTGCTGTATGGCTCCTTCTGCGGAAGAAAGTTGTGCGAGTTCTCCTGGTGTTAAAACTAATTTCAAATTCTTAAGGAATTTATGGCTCCATTGAAGGTTGACCCATGGACTGAAAAGCACAAACCAAGAAAGCGCGGAAAAAGTATGGTGGCAACGGACACACCAGAAAAGAGCGAATAGTTGTTGCTGTTGTCGTATCCACATAAGATGAAGAATATCTCATGTGGAGAAATGGTTGCCAGAGCCTCGAAAGGTTGGACTTCTTCCAGTCCCGCTTCGATGAGGGGCCGGGAATCGAACCAGAGTCCTCGTGGTGTGCGGTCATGCGCTCAACCCAACACACCACGAAGACGACTGGATGGATCTACACAGAGCTACCGAATAGAAAAAGATAAAAGAAAGAAAATTAACAGAAAAGGTATTTATGCAACTAATTTTGCCTGACAAAAGAGGAAAAAGAACCCAAAATGGCTAGGATTGATTTAAAAACGAGAAGTGAGAAAGATGAGGAAGTAGCTAATTCTGATACGAGTGAATTTAATGGAGAACTAGATGAGGATGGGCTACCCTTAATAACAGAACATTTCAAAAAAATTGGCCACTCACCCCAAGAAGGAATTATATGCTTGTTTTACTGGATGCAAAAAAGTGAAAGTCTACTACGTCGCGAAGACCATGGAAGTCTTAAATACTAATAAATTCGGCACTTCGTTCATGAGACTCAAAGTCAAAGACAATTTTACATGCCCTTGGAACCTGACATTTCAGAAATTCATATGAATGAGACAAAAATGATTCTCCCTCCGCCACAAATAAAGGGATCGTAATTAAAAATCTCAACTTCTGTGATCTCTGCCAATTTTTATATATAGTAATCTGATACTTACTTTTGATTTTATTAATTCTGAGACTGATGATGGAAATGCCTAATTAATTGTAAGTCATTATTTCCTAATTAGAGTTTGAACAATGAGTGCCATAAAGATAGTATATTTTATTTCCAAATAGTTTTTTTAATTTTCTTAATTTGGTGTAAGACGTTATCTTAATCGTTATTACCTATTATAGTCAACTTCACGAGTCTGATTAAAGTGTAACTTTGAATAAAACCTTTTCTGATTGAACTCAAGCATTTCTTATCATTAACCTACTCTATTAATTACACAAAATATGAGATAGGCGATAGGTATTATGTTTCATCGTTGAACTTGTTCCATTGTTTCATTTTGTACACCACTGTGGACACCTTTCGTCTTTTTTTTGTTTTTCATTTTTTGTTGATTAATTAAGAAAGCATTTAATGATTGCTGACTAATTAAGAAACACATTAATTGAAAAAAACTATAAATGACATCTGATGCCTGATAAAGTTGCGTACATACTTGTAAAAAATTAGACTTCTCACTGTAAAAACGAAAGGTATATGAAACTTTTAATTTTTAGTGTTTCATTGTTGGACACTTGATCCTACACATAATGTTATTAATACAAAACATAAATAAAATCGCCAGGTGCTCTAACGCTTTATGTTTTGAGTTTGGTACAGAACAATAATTTTAAGTTTATACAAGTTTATTAGCAATGTAATATTTCGTTTTTATATATTGTAATAATACCAATATGAAAATCTATATGTGGAAATATATTTAGGAATCACTTGGATCACACACATCATAACATTGGCATATATGAAGGATATGTATGGACTTCTTAATCAAAACAATTTTTTTATTTACAAATTTGGTGGACTTTGATGGGCGTAAACACAAGTAAGGTAAACTATCCAGCCTTCTCAATATTCCATATTACTGCTTAATAGACAAAAAGGAAGTTACGTCAACACCTGTGTAAAATGCATCAAGCATAATTAAATTCACATAAAAAGTTATAAAGGAGAGATTTAGTCACAACATAAATACCTCAGTTAGTTCCTGAATTAAAATTTCAAACCTAATTTATAATCAAAAAGTTTTTCCAGCTGAAAGTAAACAAAATTATTAATGTTTTCACAACACTATTTAGGATGTTATAGATGTTGATCGGTCTGGTAATATGTATTTGATTTGACATTACATTAATTTATTGGATCTTTGTAGCTTCCATTTTATTATTAAATTCACACCATAAGGGTTATTTATCTGACTGTCCATATTGACAGATTACGAAGATAAATAAATAGAGGGTGTTGTTGAAGTCATTTAGTCAGTAAAATATGTGAGAAGTAGGAAACAAAAAAGTAAAAGGTATTACTTTGTATTATATATAAATGTTTTATACTTAATATACAGATAAAAGTAAGTTTGATTTAAAGTAATTATCATGATCCTACATAACAAATGCAAACTTTAATAGCTTTAAAACTGTAATACTCTTATCAACTCTATATATGTTAATTCTTAGTTAACAAAATTAAAACATACACAAACTAATATAACTGTAATTTATGTAAATGTCTCATGGATTTTTTTCGCTTTCTTGCGTAACAAACTAGTACTCAAACGATTGTTCTAATTCACATATTTAGAATTTAATGAAATATATAGCTTTTTAGAAATAATAGCGATATATTTATAATCTTCAACAATTAAAATTAAAAATATTAATATTGTGAATGCAGTTCATTAAAATTTACTTAGTTTCTGCACTGTACAGTTTTGTAAGAAGTTCTAATGAGTCACATTCGCTGTAAGTAGTTTATTTGTTAGAGTAGTTTCTTAAAGTAGTCTTAAAAAAACTATAAAGTAGTCTTAGACAAAAAAAAATACAAAACAATCACACTGCTTCACACATATATATTTTGTAGAAATTTTCACCATGTTCATGTCTTTGACTTGGAATGTCTTCAAAGTGTGCACAGATTAAATTGAGATCTTAGTACCTAACTGTGACCATTGTTTCTTTTTGAAGCCAATATGATTTTTTATTACGAAATTAATGAACATATCATTTCTGCCTTTCTATATATAAAAGTAAATTTTTTTCTTTGTATAAATATACTTTTAAAAACACTAAACGGACCAAAATACCTCTGTCGATTCAAATATATTTCTTTTGAATTTCGTGTGCCATGTGGAAGTCTGACAATTTTCCTTTCATAATTTTATTGTTATACGGTTAAGTAGTTACCAGAATCGAATTAAATGCTGTTGACAAATATCCTGACATGAAATAATCTTTTGCATCATAATTATTCCCGATATCTAGTAGCATGCAGTAGGTTCATTATGCACACAGCTAACCATCACCACCCTTTCTTGGGCGTCCCACGGTGTGCAGGTAGTTTTGTTTCGATTATGACTCAGATGTCAAATTAGTTACATGCACCTGGTGTCTTGATGCACAGCTCCCTTCCTGAAACATTTCTGCTGTTTTATATAACAAAGTTCATATTATTCTATGAAATTTTGTTACAAACAATGGCTTATGTTGGTGATGATGGCCTAGCACAAATACTTCTTAAAGAATATTGAGAGGGTGGATCAACACTCAGTAGCCCAGATTCAAAATTTCCAAGTGAAATTTAGCACTCATCTGTGTGTGTTTCCATGCAGGTACGTGAGAAACAAAGAGAAGTGCCAACTTGGCATCGATTCTAAAAATCTCTGGTAGTGACTGGAATTTGATAAAGTTCCAACTAAGTATTCGTATTTTCATTACTTTTCTGGCTATTTACAGTTAAAAACTTTTGTTAAAAAGTAATATTTTTGTTACCAAAAGTTTCTAGCTGCAAAGATAATATGTCAATGTATAAACAATGAAGGATTTTTTTTCATTGCGTTTTATATTATCTGAAACATCTGCAACTGTAGTTTTATCAAAAGACTGTGACCACTTGAAATTCAAATACTTTGTTTTAAGCTTTTTCTTTCTAGTTTTCTCAATATCACGTATTGTTGAAATACTTAATCGATGCTTGTTGGCTAATTTATGACCAAAGTTCAGCATTTTTAGAATACTACGAGTTTTAATTTTTGTTGACAACCGATAATGTGTTATTTAATTAGTTAAGGTATTTTTATGGTTTTACATTTTTTATAACCATACTTGCATGACATGACATATTATTCGTAAGTGGCTAAAATAGTTGCCGTGCGAGTGACTGCAAAGATAGTACAAATGTTTGGGCAATAGTTCAGGGGTAGCAACCCATATGAAGTTGCCAGTGCATAGCTTTGTTTATATTGATATGGTGTATATTACACGATATAAAATAATTTTATATAAATACAACGTTAAACACAGCATGAAATTTTGCTATAATTTATTTCATCTTTTTTTTCAATCTTTCTAAAGTTCTTTAACTATTGCATTCTGATACATTTAAATAAAACCTAATTTAGAACTTAACTGAGGTGTTTACCTTATGATTGTTAAGAACTTTCAAATGTTAATTTTAATTTGATTGGTGCATTTCAACCATATCTGGGTGTGGCTTCCTTTTCGTCTATTAAGCAGCAATAAGAATATTTATAATTTGTCTTACTTGTGTTTACACCCACTAAATTCCACCTAATTTCATTTATATTAAAGTAATAGAAAACTTTTGTTGACTTAAAAATGTATAAAAAAAAATATATATACATATATTTATATATATATATATATATATATATATATATATATATGTATATATATATATATATATACATATATATATATATACATATATATATATATATGTATAAAATACATGTGTATAAAATACATTGGGTTGCAACGTGTATTTCATTTCAATGTTTCTAATTAAAAAGGTTCCAAAGAAAGGTACCTAAGCTAAAATTACTAATGGGGAAGGTGTAAACAGAATTGTATAATGTTCAAACATAAAAAAGATCAGTATTACATTTGGTTTGTGTTAAGCATTCAATGGATTCTATAAGGAGATAAACTAATAAATGTTGACTGAAAAAAGATTAAATCAGTAAAATAAGTTGCTCTTTTCATAAACAATCAATATAACGATTGTGCTGGAATTTAATTGAAACGTAAAGACTACAAAAATCAATATGAACAACGAATCAACTGAACGTATACTTTGGCCAATCTTTGTGTATCAGTATGTATTTGGAGTTTGCAGAAAAACTGTTGGCCCGATTCCTACCAGGCTCACACAATTTGATTTTGGATATATTACAGCTCATTAATAATGGGAACATTCGTTGTGCTGCATATGGCTTCTAGTATTTTGATCTTAAACAACCAATATGCCTCTATGGCATTCAGGACACTTCAGATAATTCATGTTCTGAATTTAGTGTCCATTGATATAACATGTGACAGAAAAGTATGTGAAGGGTTAGTTTTGAGAATTAAAAAAAATAGATAATCTAACTTGGAAACTAACTTATATTATATATATATATATATATATATATATATATATACATATATATACATATATATATATATATATATATATATATATATATATATACATATATATACATATATATAAAAAACCAATGTCTCGCAAATATGAAACAGATTTATTTATTGAGCCTTTTAAAATCTCTACAACAAATTCTACTAATACTTAATTGCTGTACTACAGGTTACGTATGAATCTAATAAGAACATTTGGTGCTTTTTCTAGATGACATTTTCTTTAATTGAAAGTAAAATGCCAGTACCTAAAATTTTTTCAGATGTTTCAGAAGCTGAGAAATGTTCACACCGTTTTAAAGCAGTATGTTTCGCAAACTAGGATAAAAATATAAATCTATATAAATGTTTTCAAATAGTTCATGTGATTTATTACTTAACCAAATTAATAATTTCTACATTAAACTTTTCCTGAGCAAATTGTCTGTGACTATTTGACAGATAGAAGAACATATCAACTTAAAAAATGAATTGATGAACATGATAAGATTGCAATATAGTTGTGTTTCACCCAAAACATGAATATATAATTTTCATGATTAATCTCAGTAAGGCAAAAACCGAGTTCAAACTTATATTTACATCTAGACTTTTCTATATAAAGCAATCAAAATGAAAATGCAGCCTGTTTCAATTTATTCATTGGTTTTACTCTTACAATATACATAAGAGATTATTTCACTTTTTTCGCCCATAAATTTGATTGGGAAAAATAAAGTTGAAATGATTGTTGATTCAGCTTGTAGATTTATTGTCTGTACTTATAGATGTAATAATTTAAATAAGACTCATTTAGTTTTAAGGGAAAACATTTATTAATCATGTTCTCTTAAATTTACATCTTAGTCCAAAAAATCTTTTAAAAATAGAAATATTATTAAAATTATAGTGAAATAAAAATTAGCACACTTCCACAAAATTCTTTTTACAAAGTACATCATGTTTAATTTACACTAAAATACTATATGTGATCTGTAACTTATATGAGTTATTAATATCATCATGACAATACACATTTAATTAATTGAAACATTTTGAACATTCTAATGCTTCCATCTGTATGGTATAGTTCAAAGTGAATATTTACTAACTTGAGCTGTTTGAAATTGAAACTTGCCTTATTGATATAATAATTTATTTCGCAATTATGTTACTGCACTAACAATAACTTGAGTTTTTTGCATTTCTGTATGAAAAGTAACAGTTTTCATAAATAGTTTTCATAGTAATGCAAAAAACTCAAGTACTAAATACTAGTAAGAGAATAGAACAAAAACAAATGTGAGCATTGGCCACAGATTCTTATGAGGTCGTAAAAAGTTGTAAAAATTTACATGAATCAAGAAAATAATTTTATATTTTTCGATTGATAACCAAGCCTACTGTTTTAAGTCATAACCAAAAGAAGAAGATAACCAAATATTTGTTGGAAAAGGAAGAACTTTGATAAATATATGTGTATTGAAAAATTTACTTCTAAAACATTTATAAAAAAGCAACCAATAATGTGCTTATTCAAGCAGAAATTGGCATAAAAGTACGATATTTTGTGTGGATACAAGCATAAGAAGATTATTGTATTCAACTATTAGTGTTGGCTTCTACATAAGTTAAATTGAATGTTGGGAATTTTAGTACAAATCTCGGTTCAAAAATTAAAAAAAAGGCAAAGATATAGTATGTTTGTTTCTTCATCCCTAAGTATATAACATACTGAGCAATTGTAGTGGAAATACTAATTGTTCAATGGCTGGTAATTATGTTCACAGGATATTGCAAATTATTTTTAACAGATATTCTGCACAGTTATCTGTAGTTTCTGGTTATGAAGTATGTACAAATAGGAATGCAATAAACATGACACTCTAATTTTTTGAAGAAATTAAAAATCTTTCACTCACAAGAATAGTTACTAAATTCATTGTGTTCCATTTATAATGATTTTGTATAATTTCTTCAAATTATTTCAAATATTAGTTTTAATGAAATAGGACCAATAAAATTGTGGCAGAAAAATTCAGAAAGCCAAGTAGCAGTGAGGTGTCCAGCGTGAAGAGGCGAAGGACGGTGAATTCACCTACTCCATATAATGACAACATGTGACTGAGGTCTTCCATTTTAAACTGGAAACTATCCGCTGAAAAAAGATCTTATTTATAAGACTGCTCGCTAATAAAAGCTACATGTATTACAAAAAGAGGGTCAACTGTGTGTTCAAAAAGAAGAAAAATTTTTGCATGATAATTTTTTTTTGAAAAGAAAAACAATTCACTTTTCTTAGCGGACTGGGTTTTAGTCAGGATATGTAAATATTAATCTAAATTGTGTAATTTTAATAATTTATAGTATTACAAAATAAATCAGTCTGTAAACATTCACAACTAAGTGGACTTCTTATATACTTTCTCCAGTATTTGTGTTATTTATTCTTATTTATTTTGTCTGCGTCAATGTCCAAGTGGTATAAACACTCAAACCGTTATAAAAATTGCACGGGTTCAAAGAATCTCATATCATGATTTCAAAGCTTTAACCCTCATTATTTTAGACACTAACAGATATAAATAATTCAGTTCTATTCAAATCACTCCTTCTTGTGTTGGAGAAACATAGCCAAAACTTAATTTTTAAAAAAAATGAAAATTTTAGTCCATATCAGACCTGACATAATTTTAGTCTAGAACTATCCAAAAACAATTGATATATTTTGGCAAAGAAATCTATTTGCTGATTGCTTACGACAATTTGATGACATTTCTGTTTATTACAGTAAATTGTTTAAAACAAAATGTTTCAAGAAATTAAAAATCATGATGCTATTGGGCATACTTATTATACTTGCAAGTTACTTACCAACTTTTATCGTTAACAGCCTTGAAAACCAGAGCATTTTCTTCATAATTACATATTTCAGTATATTTACTAACAGAATGGAACTATTTCTAATGTGTCTACTTACATTTACTATTATCAAAATGTTAAAAGCGGTAAACGATTACCTGGAACGTATGAATCAAGAAATATTTCGTAATAATGCAAATCATTTAGTATTACCCAGAGTGGCAGACTGGGATGAATTATATGGGACTAGCCATTTTGATATTTCAGAAAATCCTGTTTGCATCTCAATTTTACCAAACATGTTAATTATAGTAAATGAAATATGCAGTACACTCAACAAAATGTTTAAATTGCAGGTACATTGGCACAATTTGAAATAAATGCAATATTTAGGGATGTTTTTTGTGTTGATTTAATCACTTCATTTCTACTTCAGGTACTTCAGCTTGTAGTGTCGACTTTTCTTTCATCTGTTAATGGTATTCAATTAGTTTTGGACTTGTATATGCATGATGTAAGTAACAGTGATATTACAGATATTGTTTAAATGTCAAAACTGTCTATAATAATAATTGTATTTCTTTAAGTGACTCTACTATCTTTACAACTTTTCAGCAACTATGGTCACTAGAAATGATTAAATTTATTCTACGGCTGACAATTAGTGTTGCTGTTTTAACTGTTGTCTGCACCTTCAGTGAGATGTTGGTTATGGAATTTTGCAAACTGAGAATAATCATTACAAAACTGAGACTTTCGCCTCAAATGTGTAAGTATTTATTAATGTACCTTCAAGACGTTAATTTTAAATTATATTAATAGCATACATCACCTCGTATTATTTGAAAATAAATGGTGTTATCTAGGTTCGAATTTGTAAATAATTCATACTGAACCTAATTTCTTTACTAATTTAGAAATTTTATCTCACATATGAATATGAAAATGTCGAAAATTATTTGTAGCATTTGATGAAATTATTTTTCTAGTATTCATTCGCATTTCAAACAATTGAAGTATATGAGTTTAGGTTTCGCACAGAAATTGTCTTTCACTTTTCAATACCAGTCAGTTTTTTGAGCTTTGGGACTTTGCGACTATTATTCTCCATACCAACCCAAAACTTTTTTTTTTTATTTAATCTCTTTCGATAATAATAAGACCTACAAAAAACTTTGTATAAGTGATAAGAGCCTAAGTGACATGATATCATGTCATTTTGAATAGGTAGGTTACCATATAATCTACCATCAGATATATAGACAATCTATCTGCATAAATCTGTTTATAACAAGCAGGTATAGCTCAGTGGCAGATAAACTTGTTCTGATTAGTACTGAAATAATATTTATTTTTCTATGACTTAATCTCATGAACCAATCAAACAATTGTCTAAAAAAAAAAAAATTAGAAAAAATAAAAAAAAAATTAAAAAATGCCCGTGTACAGCACATAACTGGTATTTGACCTTCTGGTCTTATGATTTAACCCAGTCTGGGAAAAATCCACCCCTTCAAGTCGTCAGCCAGCGAAGAGGTGGCAAAAACCCAGACTCTTGCTTGGCACAACGGGCGGCACCGAGTCCGCCCGCCCAACCACAGCCTAGTTAGGCCTGGCCTAAGGCCCTAATAAATTATGAACAAATCAGCCAGTTCAGGTGAAATTAATAAGTGTTACATCCGTGGCTGTATAAAAATAGACAAAGTGAGTAACATAGCTACACACATATGGAGCATCATCCCTATTTCTTATCACGTATTCACTAAATGCATAAACTCTTGTGGTCCTATTATCCATTTAAAAATAAATAGTAAAACCAAATATTTCATTCGTATTCAACTAAAGTGAAATCCAAAGAGGATTTATAAAAGAAGCTAATATATAGGTAGTTTATTGTTTGCAATATTTTCTTGTAAATATATATTCTCTTGTAAACACGGTACGACAGACACCTGCTGCTCCACGTGACACTAAATCAAAGCAGATACAAGTCACTTATAAATAATGTGTACAGAATTTTACTAAAGTAACCCCAAGCTATTTTGAATACATGTGTCCGCTGGTGAAATCTAAACAACTCAATCTGGTTTGATAAATAAGCAGAAAAAGTTACCTCGATCACTTAAAGGAATGTCGTGTATCAGAAATAACCTTAAAATTACTAAAATCTCATAAGCAAAACTATTTCAAGTCATATTTATTGTGGGACCAAAATAAAGAGAATAAAATATCATTTTCAAAAATGTGTAGCTCAGTGTGGACAAAATAAAACTGCAATGCAATAAAGCCGCAAGACAAACTGACATTAACACTCTCCTAACCACTAACTATTATTTATTTTTAAACCTTTCTTATTACTAATATAGTAGTGTAAATATGTATTAAGGGTTATATTTGCTCACTGAGAAAAATCACAGTAATTTTACTTTCTTATTCAATACATAAATATTTCATGTTATACTTAACTTCGGCCAGCAAAGAAATCAACTTGACCCTTTCAAATATTAAGAAATTCCTTTGCTAGGCATTGATACTTATCTAATCGAAATGAGTTTTATATCAAAATCAGTAATTGAGGGGATTGGGTCATCTTGTTTCTCCTCCGAGTTGACTCCTTCACGCTCCTCTGCCCCGAGCGTACTCAACATATTTTGATTTGTTAGTTAATAATACTATTATTTATAAAGTTATATCAATCTAAAAAAAATGTAGATTTGTCACGATTCAGTGACAAGTTAATCTAACTGATATCTAAGTCCAAATTAGTAAATTGCTTTTGTCACTGCGTCTGGATGGTCTCTGATTATTTCTACTATAAGCAATTCATCAAACTGATTATATTGATCATTAAAGTTAATTAGCGAATACCACATCATGGGATATGTAGAAAAGAAATTGATACATGCAATGTTCGAAGCGGCAAATAACATTTCATATATTTTCAAAAAGTAATTAACGATTGCATTTTTTATTTAATTTTTCGAACGTCAGGTTTTGGAACATAAAAACTACTGCACGAACGACAAGTTGACTTAAGAGAATTTAAATTCTAATTTTTAGACTATGTATTATCACATAGTATTTGAGTATTTAACTAATTTAGTTTAGCCAGGTTTGTACATTAAAGAAAAAAATTGAGAGTATTTTCCGGCAGTCTTATGCATATTGCTCTCCTATCCAAATTGAAATAGTAAGCTGTGTGGCAATAAATGTTTAATTCAAATTGTTCAAATTTATAACGCTTATTAATTTGTATATTTACATATACATACGGCTTGTAGATTTATAGATTTATGTGAATATTTTTTCATTGTACATAATTTAATTGTACTTTTGAGTCTGTGTAAACAAATATTCTCCTCCATTTTTTTTGGGTGATTAACATATTCCTATTATATAAGGTCCTTCACTTGATAATTCATTGGCAAAGCTTGAAGAAATCATTCATCGGGGCAACGGCGGAACTTTCACAGTGTGTCAGCTCTTCGACCTGCGAATATCATTGCTGCCTAGTTTCTTCAATCTTGTTATTACATACATTATTGTAGTTGTTCAGTTAATAGGTTTGAGCTCGAGTGAATAAATTGAATTTTTGTAATTATTAGTGATATGTTTATTCTAACTTTTTATTGATATATTGTAACCACATTTCATTAATTCTTTATTATTCCTGGTTAATTCATACCTATAGTTTTAAACTTTCTCCTTTTTTGATCTACATAATATCATGAACAATATTTCACTCAATAAAGGTTTTCATTATGCATTATTTCACTTATGACTTCTGATTATGTATTGGTGAACGATATTTAAAATTATTTTGATAAAAAATACATTTTTCCATTATTTATTATGTATATTATGATGTTCAAAAGTGAAGTGTTGGTATTATGTTAACATTTATTTTTTAAATTATTTTACTTTTTAAATTTTTTTATTTATAATTTTAAGACTAGCAAACAATAGTTTTGTAGACTAGCAAAATAAAATAAATTGTAAATTATAATCATTTTTACCCTAACAGTAGAAGATAAAGAGAGAGGCAACAGTTTATAGTTGAAGCATTATAAAGACATAATTCTACATGATTAGTCATGTAAAATCAAATGTTAGTAGGTTTTTGTTTTCACACCAAGTTTATAATAAAACGCTATAAAAATTAATAAAAAAGTACTTATAATATCCACAAAATTGTCATATTTTTACAGTTTTCCCAAACTTATGTATCACATTTAAATAATTGTTTGCGTCAAATTGGTGGAATGAGTGTACTTTAAATACGGAACAGACAAACATTCTAGCTACAAAGATTATGAGAGTTGTCTTTACTTATTGAGGTTTCTGCACCTTGAGATTTAACAAGTGCAAAAATCTTCCTTATTTCATAAGCTGTTTCTATAGAACATTTGTATCTTTAATGTCAGTAGAGAATATTTATTAATTTTATACAGAGATTAAGAATTGAATGCTATATTTGTAGGGAAACTGAAAAAAAAATGTGATTATGACATCTTTAGCGTTCAGCCTCAGACAATAAATATATAAGATTTAGATTAATACTTATTTTCCAATTATTAAATATAATTATATCCAAAATTGAACATTAATTTATTACAAGAATACATCCTTTAGGTAAGTTGAATAACTTGCATGACATGTCCTTTTTAACAAGTCAATTTGACAAAATGGTTTTGAATTTCCAAATGATTCATTAATTTTCTGTCAATAACTTCACAAGGATGCTAGTATATGATCCACAGTAATGATAAAAAGATCATTAGGGTTTTTTACATAGCGAATTGTTTTATTATTTTCCAATTGCATTACAGCAAAAGCTTATTCTAAGTCTGATTAAGATTAAAGCTTTTACTTATATTCCAAGTAGTTATTTCCAATATGTAATATGTCATGATTAGTAGGTAGTCTTGCAAGATATAATTTTGCATTCACAATTTAATTTTTGACCAAATAAAATTATTTACAACAATAAATGTAAGTTTTTTATTTTGAAATACGTCGTATAAAGATACATTTTTACACTGAAATATTCCAGAAAAACAATCATGACAATGAGATTTTAACTGTAGCAAATTAGAGTTGTAGAATCATGTTTACGTTAAATACGTAAATATATTTACAGATCTACATTAACAAGATATATGAATGTCTCAAAAGAAGTAGCCCAATATATATTTACTAAGCAATTAAAAGGTACAATAGGACTTACTCATTTTTGGATCAAATAGTAAAATTACTACTAAAGTAGTAAAAAGAAGTTAGAAATCTCAAGGGTAACAAATTACAAAATCTATCCGTTTTCGCTAGTAAAATTTACCAAGTTACTTTGATAATTTATTTCATATTAGTACTATTTATTTTAAATACAAAATGAACAGAGGCAAGCATGTGTTTTACTTCTTTTTGTGTATACTTTTGTTTTCTTTGTTTTTTCCCTTAGTATCAGATATAATACTTATCTGGCTGGGCGTTTGTGTGAAAAATTTCTATTGGGTTCTTACAAAATTATTTGTAGTATTTGATGAATAGATCAATATTAATTGATTTGAGTAATAATATTAAAGACTGTTTAAACAGTGGCGGCGCTAGGAGTCGGCGACGTCGGCCACCGCCGACGACCTCGCGCCTGAGGGGCCTCGCAGAAAAACTAGTTACCTATTTATTTTCGTTTCGCCAATCATCCTGGCTTAGGTAGCCGACCCCGAACAATTCGGGAAAAAAGCTAAGCAGACGATAATGAATTTTATTATTTAACACGTGCCCGATGGAAGTGAGTACCTAGTAGGTACTTTACGGGTATTCAGAATCGTCTGTCTGGCAACACTATGAAATGAAAGTTTCCCCCTAATGAGCGTTCTCACACACACTGCCCGACACAATATCTGTATTGGGTGAAAATGTTTGTAAGTAATGTGTATGGCATTTATCATTTATTTATTTATTGAATTCATGGGTGCAAGTAAACCCGTGAATGCAATAAATAAATCAGTTATACGTGCAAAAGATCTTAATTTAGCACATATACAAACATAATGTGTGTGTGCTCTTCATTATGAGCGTCCGATACCGATATCGTATTATCGGGAAGTGTGAAAACGCTCAATTTCTCGCACGGCGCACGAGACTCTGGAAGGGGAATCCCCGTGTTGTTTAGTTTATTTATCTATATTTCATTTTTCTGTGAGAGTAATTTTCTTCATACGGCAACTCGCAGACTCGCAAGCACAAAGTTTCTTTTTATTGTATTGTAAAGTCAACATCCCGACGTTCAAATGCACAGATCTAGTGGATAAAAGTTTCACGTTATTTGTTATTAATTTCATACCTAATGTTAAGGTAAGTCAACATCAACTTTTTAACGACTTTAACGAAATTATTTCGTCAAAATCAATAGTATATCTTTTATAAGTCGTAAATACTCGTAATATTAACCAAGAAATAGGTTTGATTTTATATTTACCTAGGTAAGTAAAGTACCTACCTACCTACTTATTAAAATATAGGTCATCTATTTCTCCATAGAAACCGAAATAGAAAAGTGAATAGGTACCTACCTACTTATTTTGAAACCTGCGCTAGTGTTTTTTCTCGAGATAATAGAAATATTTCGCCTCTCGATTAATGCCTTCGAGTATGTTTTGTATGCGTCAAAATTCGTAACAATTATTTTTACAGAGTTCTTTTTTAATAGGTACCTACATCTCATGCGGTGTTCCTACAATAAGTACAAAATAATGTGAATGAATAGGTACCTACAACAAATTATTTCACTTCTCCATAGAAAGACCTTGCTTATAACAAGTTGCTCCTGCATTACGTATTTAACAAAATAAGTAGGTAGGTAGGTACCTACTTACCTTCTATTATATATATTTATCCAAATGTATTTATTTATAAGATATATTTATTTATCCAAATGTTTATATTACAATTAGAATCATGCTTACAGTGACGGTCAGCACAGCTTCCGCTGAGAGAAGCTTCTCAAAGTTGAAATTGATAAAAACCTATTTGAGAAGCACGATGAGCCAAGACAGACTATCCGCGTTATCAGTTCTGTCAATCGAAGCTGAAATAGCGGCTAGATTTAACTACGACACAATCCTGAAAAAATTCAGTGAGGCTAAAAGCTGAAAAGTCCGACTATTTTAATTTCTATGTGTGTAATTATTTTGTGTCATCATTTTATTAACAACAAAACTCGTTATACTCACAAATTATTTTATAATTTGGCTCACTTAATTTAACGGTTTTTTTCACTGCGAAGTAAAGAGGCCTTGCGAAATTGATGTTGCCGACGTACACATCTGGTCTAGCGCCGCCACTGCATACGGAATAACACCTTACTCTGTTGTGGCTTGTACCGAGCACCTGTTGGTTCATCCTTGATATGAAACACCCATTTGCAGCCTATTGATTTGATATATTGAGGCTTTCTTGCTAGTCTCTATGTTTTATTAAAGTGATGAAATTCTAGTTCTTGTGTTATCAACATCGTCCAATTCTCAGAGTCAGATGATTTCACTGTTGTATGTGGTGAAACAAATCTTCGTTATAATGTAAGTTTTCTGTGACTGTCTTAGGTTATGTTGGTTTACTTCTTGACTCTATTGTTATGTTGAAAGCTATTGAACCTTCTGTTCTTGTGTTTAATGAATACTTAAAACAGGCCCATATGGAGGCGTGTTTTTTCCGCCATAATCGTCATGCATATCTGTCGACTCTAATGTGTTTTGGGGGCCTTTCAAAAAGCATGATTATTCTGCTCTCGCCTTAGCTCTGTTATATTTACTGTAAATACTTTTTTTTGACGGTGGGTTCCAAGAATACTGGTACTTTTTATAACTGTTCTCGAGTTGGGTAACAAAAATCGGTACCTTTTGAGTCTTCACAGGACCTGACGAAAGTCACCTTCCTTGCTTTGGGGTTCAATTCTTTTTGTTTCACTACTTTCCCTTTACTAATTTTTCTAATATTAGTTAATGTTATATAAACAAAATTTTCTCAACTCAATGGTGAATTATTAATTTTGAAAATAGGGAACAAATCAAGATAGAGGTTGTTCCAAAATTTATTGTAGTGAAAATGTTCGATAAATCAAACGAACAAAATTTAAAGCTGGCATACAACTAAATTATGTGCACACAATATGTTACAAACTGTTATTTTCTGTGGTATGTTTGACATATATTTAAACAAAAAACTAAACTATTACAAATATGGGACTGCAAATCAACAATAGGCAAATATTATCATCTCGTTTCAGCTTCTCTATTATATGCTGAAAGTATTTATAAACCTGTTATTATCAATATATTATATTATAAAGCAGGTAATGTCGATTTTAATAATGGTTACACAGAAGTGTACAGAAACAAGAAGCATAAATATATATATATATATATTTATGCTTCTTGTTATATATATATATATATATATATTTGTAAATTAGTACACATCATTATGTCAGATATTTGCAATAACGGAAATATATCCTCACATGACTAAAATTTTGTTCAAAATAATTGTTATATTTAGAAATAATAATATTTTTTATAATGTTTTACACTTTCATTTTTCTTAAGGTATTTTTCAAATTCATTTGAAATTGTTTCTAGTTTTTCCTAAATTATATCGTCATCTACATACTATCACACATTTTGCACCTAATGTTCATTAGCGTGATTTGTTCCATTATGAACAAGTTCAATAAGAAAAGCTTAAAACAGGGATCACCATTCACCAATTAATGACAATTTGCAATTTTGGTGAGTGCACTGTTCATTGTCCTAATTTAATTACTAATGCTCATTATTTTGATAACATAGCTCCTGTTGTATTTACAACAATTAATAATAGAAACAAAATTAAATGAAACTATGAGTATTATTATTAAATGAAACTATGAGTATAAGATGTAGTATTATTTCTACTTTCTTTAATTTCTTTACCACAACAGGTCAATCTTTGCTAATATCCCACCTGAAGATGTTGTAATACAACGAAACCTAGGTCGTGGTAAAGAAATTAAAGAAAGTAGAAATAATACTACATCACGTAGTTTCATTTAATTTTGAATAATGAATTGCTACAAAATTAAAGCCAAATATTTTTTTTAATATTCATTGCTTTCATATGTAAGTTACGACACTTTAACAATTTTACAAATACATTTATAATTCAAAATTCTTTCAGTAATTTTAGTGATAACCCTAATTTAATAAACATTTCTCCTGCTGACAATATATCTAGTCATGTAGCCAAGTTCACTACTCCCCGATAGCAGCATCTGGCTGGCACAAACCAGCTGTCTACTTGCATCAACTAACTTAAGATCTATTTCCTGCAATTCTATTTTCTTTAGTCTAGTTACAATCAAATACATATCTTGCTAACCAGCTAACTATACCAGCACTTTATCTATGGGTCAATATATCAAGGCCTCAGAAAATTAGAGTTTAAAGCATTCTTTTATTGAACCCTATAAAATATTTTATGTTCACTTAGGTATTAACAATTTGCGCTATAATTGAAATGCAGCACACAAATAAAGTTTTATTATCCATTGCATATCTCATAACAAAATATATAACTTCCTTCCTCGGAATAAGTATGAAGTATTTTCATTGTTTCAGAGAGCTACAGAATCATTTTTATTTCTTGCAATCATTTACAAGAGATAACAGTTAACAAATTCCATAAATTTTCCAAATCATACACGAGAATACTCAGGAGGTTCCTAAACCCTTTTGATAAGAGATCTTCACTTGAGACCCATCTAAATTAACCCTAGCCTAATGAATTATAAATACTACCTCAAAAGTTTAGGGCATGTTTACATTTATGAGGAACACCAGCATTTTTGCCAAATTTACTCTGAATTCTGGGAATACATAGTATAATTATTTTCATAAAAAAATAGATTAAATCTTCACCTATAAATCATGTTGAATATTTTTCATTGGTATCATAAAATGGAACAAGTTTAGAGAATTCATTGCAAATCATTATATCTTAATTTGAAATAGGAAAGAAAGCAGTAAAATACTCATTTTCTCTTTTTTATTTTGTATAGAAAACAATTTAAATTGACGCAATGGTAAAATTGAAAAATAAAAATATTTAATCAACGAAAATATAGAAACGAAATTGTACGTTTATAACGGCGGCTAGTTATTCATTATGTGCCAAGATGCACTCGTGTTCAGTTGTATATAATGGCCACTCTGAATAAAAATATCCACGATCTCAGCTACACTATGTAATGATTGACCATTCCTAATTAAGGTAAACACATGAAAATTGAATAATTTATTTAATAATGACTACTAATTTAAACTTTAACAGTTAAATGATGCTTACATAATAGACTATATATATATATATTTATAAATACATATATAAATATATATATATATGTATACATATATATATGTATATATATATATATATATATATATATATATATATATATATATATATATATATATATACTCTCATATATGTGTTTGTTTTATAATTACATTATCGACGTAATTAATAATGCTTAGAGTTTGTTAGTTAAAACTAATTCTTCCTATTTATTTTAGACAACCCGCCAAATTGGACATTAAAAAAGCGATTGTGTAAAGGCAGAAAAAATGGACAATTGGCAAGATTGTTAGATATTTATTATTTTATACTTTTGTTAGGGCTCCATACTTCAAAAGGAAAAACAGAACTGTTATAAAATTATCCCGCGTTTGCACATTTGTCTGTTATAGCCATTGTTCTCAGAAACCACTTGCAAAAGTTTAAATTTGTCACAGTAGTAAACATGTTAACCTGCACCACGCAATCACATATTTGAGTTCACTAGTACAGATTACACTCAAATATATTGATACAAAAATTTCCGTGGAGGAAAGTAAAATCTCTGGAAACTTTTTTAAATTATATCTATTCTGTAAGTTATCGTTTGAAACGGTTAGTTGTAAGGTTTTTTCATAATTTTAGGTATTAGAACTTCGGGGACATCCTAAAAAATATGTGTCCCACCCCGACTCAAGGACTACTGAACCTTAAAATTATGGAAAATTGGGATTTTAGAAGCTCACGTTAATACTATAGGAAAAATATAATAAAGATTCTTGTTGTCATAATTTTTTAAATGTACTTACACCATTTTTTTATGCCAATGAAAAAGACTTGTTGACGAGTTTTTATATATTTCTATTTTTCCATTTATATTTTTCTATATTTACACCTTATGATTTTTTATAAAATTTGCTATAAAATGAAATTTGACTGTAAAAGTCAAGTTTTTCAGAATTCATGCAACATAGAAACTTGAAACTGACATAGTAATACATCCTATTAAGCCCTATAATTAGTTTTTTCAAAATATTCACATGGAAATGAAAGGGGGGTAAATAAAAGCCTTAAATTTTCTATATAATATGGATAAAATTTAATTATTTACATTTCACAAGATATTCTAGAAAATATGCAAAAATATGTATTTTACTGAAAATCTCCGAAACTACAGAACCAAAAATAATAAAAAAAGACAGCGTCGCTAAAATCTGATCAGGAGATTACAGAAAAACTATAAAGATTATCCTAGATCTTATACTTTTTGAAATATAAATGATGTTTTAAACAATTAAACAAGATATCCATAATGTGATGAAACATAAATATTTGTAAATAGTTTAATTGAAATACCATGTATTCTTAAGTGTTTGTAACTACCTATGTATGAAAACTCAATGTACGGAGCCTTTGTAGGGCAAGTTTTACTCGCGCTTGACAGGTTTTCAGGCAAATATGTGTGCATGATGTGTGCATGATAATTTTAAACTATTTTTGCCATAGTCAGTCTAGCGTTATATTGAACTTAAATTAATATGTTTAATCTCGCCATCATTCACTTCAATCTCATTATGACTAGTTTCGATTTCATTCCAATAATTTTTTTAAATTGAAAGGTAAAAGAACAGAATATATTAATTATTTATTAGAACGGTTTACAATTATTAGTAGACACAATTATCTGTACGATTGCAGTACATTACACATACGTATTGCAAAAGAATAGAGAATAGGCTTGTATTAAAATTTGACTCTTATTTGCGATACGTGTTGTGAGAACTTTGATTTACACGTAACATGGAAATGTCAGATAAAAGGACATTAACCAAGAAGCTGTTGCTGTAATAGTGTCTATAGGTTATGGTTTAAAACAGTTAAATACAGTTTTATGCCCTGTCGATTATCCACCCATGTCTACGATTGCCTATCTCTTATAATGATACAAAATAGATTCACAAGAAGAAGCAAAATATGCAGAATCCATTGGCAGTGTAAATAAAACGATGTACCAATGATCTTTATAGTAGCGAATAATAAACTGACCTATGGAACCAATTATACTTTTGCCAATATATTACAACTTTAGGTTACCATACTAAAAAGGTTATTTATTTAGGAATAAAAGATACATACTGTCTTACTTGTTCTTGTTCATATAAAAAAGGTATTGAGGCTCCAGAACATTCTTGTTTTAAAAATTATACGGGCCCTTCAACTAAAATAGAGGCAGCCAGTACTGTGAGTGGATTTGAAAAATCTCTTGCTGAAAATGTTCTCATTTATTCACAATTGATTGCAGATGAACACTCAAGCAACTTATTCCACTTTAAGAAATTCTCCTCCTTATAAAAATGTCACCGTAGGTAAAATAGAAAACAAAAACCATCAATTGCGTAATTATTGGAAATTCTTATTTGCAATTGCATTTAACACAGCCAATTTATTGACAACACGGAAGCTCGTCAAGGATAATTACTTGAGAGTGCACTGGGGTGTAAATTTGTCCATATAATATTGGAATAGTAAAAATATACAATTTGTTGAAATATTTGATAATATAAAAAGAGATATTAATAATGGGCCCTATTGCATATCTGGCGATCATTATAACAGTTTATTACAGATTTTTTGCTATCCAGATCATTAAAATTAAGAGATCATTCATTACATTCCATTAGTGTTAAATTTAAAGACGATCAGAATAAAAGTTTGTCATGTCAGGTCCGTACACTTTTATTTATTTATAAACTTTGATGAACAGTTATCTGGCGAACTTATTGCTACATGAACAATCTCTTTCAGTTAACCAGAGTTAGAGTGTAATAAAAACATAATGGGTTAAGCATAAACCTACATATTATAAACAATATGTGAAAGATAAAAAAATGAAAACCTAAAAAAGAGACAAAAAAGATAGACAGAAAACCACACACTACAATAATATTCAAAAGATAAAATAATAGAAACCAAAAAAGAGACCAAAGAAAACAAAAATCTAATTTGATAGGTGTGATGGGGTTTTAGATTTGGATTGAGGTGAAGGATGCGTAATGAAATGAGTTAAAGGAGGTTAGATCTGAAAAGAAATAGAATTTTTAATTTATTGAATTGCAAATAAATTAAATCGCAAATTTATTGAAACTATGACACAAAAATTTTACCAAGCTACATTTAAATTAAAAATTTATGTAAAATTAAGTTTCCAACCTGGTCTGTCTGTTTTCCAGAAACTACTGAACCGATTTAGTTTTTGTTTTCCCACCTAATTAATTCACTTTGTTCTACATTAAGTACGATTCACTTCAATAGATTACTTCAGTAGTTTCTGGAAAACAGACAGACCAGGTTCGAAACTTAATTTTACATAAATTTTTAATTTAAATGTAGCTTGGTAAAATTTTGTGTCATAGTTTCAATAAAATTGCGATTTAATTTATTTGCAATTCAATTAATTAAAAAAATTCTATTTCTTTTCATATCTAACCTCCTTTAATTCATTTCATTACGCATCCTTCGCCTCAATCCAGATCTAAAACCCCGTCACACCTATCAAATTAGATTTTTGTTTTCTTTGGTCTCTTTTTTTGGTTTCTATTATTTTATCTTTTGAATATTATTGTAATGTGTGGTTTTCTGTCTATCTTTTTTGTCTCTTTTTTAGGTTTTCAATATAACTGAATAACAATTTACTGCATGCTTAAAAATTTATTCATTATTTATCACACATGATCAGCAGGGAAAGATACTGCTGTGAAAAAAAAAGTGAGAACAGATTAAGCGCTATATCTATATCACTTTCTTGTACAGCAGTTGTTCATATAAGATGAATGGTCTGTAAAGTGCTTTAATAATGCAATTACACTAGGCTAAAATCATAAAATATTATTATAAAGTATAGAAAAGGACAAACCAATGGGATATAAGAAAGATGAACACGGATTTTAAAATTTCACATTAATATTGAAGGAAAGCAATATTGCGGTAACTAACTATAAAATATGTTTCGAAATAAATAAAGTTATGTGTTTTATCCAACCACTTTATTCCATACTATCGAAAATAATTTCTTTTAACTTAATATATACTTAAGTTTCGTATTGGTACTTCATCAATTCAAATTATTGAAATATTACACATCCTAAACAGAGACCCTTAAAGAGAAAAATGATAACTTTATAAAGACATGTTAAGTAGTTATTGAGTAAAGCACACACTGGTGAACAGACAGACAAAAATGTCAAAAACCATTACAATACTTTAATTTCTTAAACGTCCTATCAATAATAAAATAATGGAAATACTCATGTGCACATGCAAAGAGATAATCTACTATCGCTATTAGAACCTACATTAAATTCTAATATTTAATGAACAATTGTAATTCCATCGAAAGTAAGATTAAATGCTTCATATAAAGCAAAAAATATTTTCATCCAATTTACACATTTTGTTTAACTAAATAGTTTGCTTAGAAAGGATAAACATAATGTGAAGAAATGTCATTACAGCATATTGTTACCGATCATTACATATAAGATACAGACCAAAAATGGGACTAAAAAGTAGTTTTTAAAGTTGCGTGATTCTAATAAATAGAGAAGGATTTTGAGATAGTTCATTCGAGACAAATAAACAATATATAGATAAAAATTAATCTTTCAGTTATCTTTATATACATTTTGTTTCTGATTTCACAGATATCGGTAACCTTCTACAATATAAGAAAAATATGGAAAAGATGACTTTAAATTTTCCAAGAATACATATTTCGTAAAAAAAGACAAATTAGCATAAGTAATTTGAGAAAAGAAATCTTCTATGGCAGCTATTGATTAAGTTCAATCAGCACAAATGCATAACTGATCAATGCGGTTAGGATGCTATAAAACAATGTATAATCCAATTTGACATGGTCATGCGCCGTAAACACTAAAGTCTGATGTTGTACTATGGAGCCAAATTCGTAAAGAGTGCTCGATGCATTGAAGCCTGTAATTTTAAGAACATAAATTTAATTAAAATTATATATATATATATATTATATATTACCTGTATCAAATATAATATTCAGTGGAAAACATTTTAAGCAGTTTTTCTAACTTTTCTGTATACTGGACGAGTCTTTTTGAACTGAAGTTAACCTTTCTTAAAATTTAAACTCGATGCTATTATTTAATCAAACTGTTGTGTACTGTTTTTGATTCAAAAACAGCATACAAAGCAAATCTGTAATATATTTCATATTGATCAGATTGTTTTAATTATAATAGATTTTTGTAAATATACTGTATGCAAAATTATAATGTAAACTTTATCTTTAAATGCTAATTATTAAGTATTGGTGTTACTGATAAAAGAAAATTATAAAATAAAATATTCTATTATAAAATCAAATTAAAATTCACAATTCTGATACTCACCATAGGAATTAATGACACAAGCGCTGTCAATTGTCGATGACAAGTAGAACTTGAGTCTTTGCACAACTACAGCCTCTCTCAAGACCAAAAATAATAATAAAATTCCATGCAAAAAGCGAATGATGTATGATGTCACAATGCTCCATTCATCAAGTATTATGTTCTGTGAAAGTATGAGGTTGATTAATTAAAAGAAGTATTAACTTTGAAAATTTAAAACCTTTTGCGGAGGTTCATGCCAACCCAATGAACTTCACTTTATTGTCTCTTCGTTAGACTAAAATAAAATTTACATTCATGGGATTTGAATAAAAGTGATAAATAAGTTACTAAGATCAACTTTGAATGTATACTCTTGAAATATTAGATAACACTGAAAGTTTTAATGTATTGAAAAGTGTTCGCCTCCGAGCAGCATCAAAACATTAAATTATAATTTTCAAAATACCACTTTTTGATTGAGATATATACACAGTGTCCGGGAATAAATATTGGACAAAGAAAGAAATTATTCCTTGACTGAAAAATATTTTATTGTCTTGAAATCAAATTTAAAAGATGACTTTCATTTTTAGAAAATTGAAAATAATATTCATAGTTATTTATCATCTTGTTCGTTTCCACAATACTCATGCACATTGGTCAGTACCGCTAGAAGGGAACAATCTGTGAACAGTTGCGAAGACATCGCCACTACGGGTAAATACCACATTCCGGGCAAGCATTGGGTATGTTAAAAAGAGTTATGTGTATAATTTTTTTTGCACTCAATAAGAATAAAAGTGTGTTTCATATTTTACTTCAATGAAAATTTATTCC
The DNA here is from genome assembly GCA_039881145.1 of Druceiella hillmani. Classification (NCBI taxonomy): domain Eukaryota; kingdom Metazoa; phylum Arthropoda; class Insecta; order Lepidoptera; family Hepialidae; genus Druceiella; species Druceiella hillmani. The sequence continues at coordinate 22,218,384 of JAYKKI010000036.1, forward strand.
TTTATAGCCAAGGAATGGCATCTTTGTTTGTTCGACATCTATATATATATATATATAAATATGTGTGTGTACGCATATGTATAGGTATATATATATATATATATATATATATGTATATATGTACAAACACACACATAAATCTTGTATGTATATCAATTATGAAGCTATTTTTATTAAGTAATTTTATGAGCAACATGAATATTGTATATTTGTGGCAGAATGAATTCAGCGCATGAGATTTTTAATGCAATGATATTTCATTATTTTTGCTGCAATCTTAGTCTACAAGAATGTTTCTCCACCAATCAAATTGCATTCTACGATGAATACCATTCCCCATATTATTTCCAACCAGTTTGGTTTAACAAAACTCACTTCAATGATGATACTGAAAAGGTTACACAACAATAACAAACAAATTCGCAATGTTATCCGGGTCATGTTAAAAATAGATAAAAGGACTATTGTGAACAAGTACAAACTAATTTGACCTTTCACACATGAGAAGGACGCTCAAAATTATTTATGTGGTATCCCGAAAAGAGCTGTCACCAAAGTATTAAACGAAAGAGGTTTTTCCTAGGTTTTTATGAAACCCTAAAGAAGAAAGTACAAAACATCGAATATTTAATAAAAATAACATCTCAAAATAAAATTTTCATTAATGTTGGTTTAAATTACTTTGAAAGTCATAATAAGTACATTATTTATGGAGAAAACAAAACTGTGGAACTAATGAAATGTTCAAGAATTTGATTACAATTGGTAATCGAGCTGTTGGCGAGATTTTTAAAGGTAGTGTCAAGTAATATCGCTTTGCTATTTGGGGCTTATGCAAAGAATATTTTACTGCAATACCTAGAAAAATATCCGGTGGAACTGTTTGTTTCTATTTTTGGAAGGTTTTAAAACCATATCGTTTAATTTTTCAAGTAAGAGATTTCAATTCAGAATTAACGAATATTAAAATATTATGGTAATATAAATTTTATTTTCAAGAATTTAATTTTTTTTTAAATTTGTTTCAGTAATTATATAATTATAATCTGGGAGATCTTATTTTACTTTTACCGAAGAAATTAACTTTTCTAATTACATTGATTTTTATAAGATTGTTGCTTTATTAATCTGCAGCCTGTATCCTAACAAAATATATTAAAATAAATGTAAATATTTAAAAACATTTAAGACACAAGTTAAGCAAATATCATTGTGAATTATATCATTACCAAAATCTTGTTTAATTATTAGTTTATCATGACATTAATAATATTAATAATTGTTATCTTTGTTTAACAGTATTTTATTGTTCTCATTTAAAATTTGACAATTTTTCTTTTGTTATGGTTAAGAAAAGATAATTTCTGTTATTAATTAAAGATTTAAAGCCTTTGTGTGGTTAAATACTGTTATTGTTATTCACAAATGTAGGATGAACAAATGTTAATTAAAATATATTTTGTCTCTTAATAATGCTAACTATGATTGTTATTTCAAGTTTTTTGAACATTTATGAACAATGATGGAAAATTAGAATGAGTCGTGTGGCGTTATAAATATTTATAATTAACAGTTCTATTCATTTTTGTAGTATAGTTACATAGAAGTAAACGCGGTTTTGTCTCTTCCATTATGACATGATTTTCAAATGAGGTAATTTAAAAATATAACACACCTTTTATTTTTTTATCGTTCTTGTTTTTACTCTCTACATTTTTGTATTTACAATCCCAAATTAATACGTTTGTAATAAAAATAATTTCATAATGACATGACTGTTTGTTAGTACAAAATTGAGTATTATAAAGAATTTTTTATTTTGCTGTCCTTACCAGAATTTTGCAATCATTACCCCTTTTTTAAAAGTAATTATCTTTGAAATTATAGAGCATATTATAGTGAACATTAAATTATAGAGCATAGTGAACATTTATTTATTTTTCATTCATATTTTAAAAAATCTGAGTTTTATTAAATTTATGAAATAACCCAGTCGGAATATTATATTCATATATTTAGAAAACAAATTAAAATACACGTAAAAATTACTTAAGTGCAGTGCAAATAACAAAAAAAAATATTGTTCATGTCAGCTTCCCCAATGTAAATGAAAAATTTCGTAAATTACATGGCTCAGAAATTACTTATGGTTTCTGGATTAAAACATTTGGTGACAAGGGTATATCAGATTGAACTATGTATATTAAATTTAACAAATTTCTTGTTTATGTGTGCTGCTTCCGTAATGAGAAATTTTGCAATTTTGATATTAATTTAAGTAGTATTTTCGGGTGAGCAATGACATTACGTATGTTGCCTAATACAAAAAACCCTGCTAAAGTTCATTTCGCTCTTCACAATAATTTGGTTGATAAACAAACTAAAGCAATAATATAGGCGGCCAGAAGTAGTGAAGAAAAAACTTGCTATCGTTTAGCTCTTATTCAAAGTAGCCAAGTGAAGTAAAATATAAGATTACTTTTTGCTACCTACATTATAAACATCTGTCCAAAACAGACATATGATTTTAATTGTGATTCATTTCAAATAGATACGTAGCTATAAAAACAAACAAAATTATGAAACATGTTGGAAAGTATCTTTCAAAAATTACTAATTTAAAACTAATATTTGGGTACCATATTGTTTTAATAATTTCAACACACTAACAATTAGGAAATGTTATATATATAAAAATTGTTTTAACACACAAAAGTTTGACTTTTTTGTAAGTTTAAAATTCATTTAAATTTAGGATAGGTACATGATTTATTAAAATGATTCTAACCATTCATGATTTAAGTGGGTGACAGATGAAAAATATTGATAAATAAAATTGTCAAAATAAAAAAAATAAAACTACTAATATAATCAACTTCTAAGTAAATCAATTATTTCTAATTAAATTCCATAGACAACAAAAAATCATCTTTCTTTCTGAGTTAAAAACTATGTTACTTTTCATCTTCAACACATTATATATATCATAAGAGTAGTTTTCAGCTTTTCGAACACGGGCCACATACCTTGTAAAATAATCACAATTAACTGAAACCATGAACCTTATAACCATTGGACGTGCCATAGTTGGACAATTAGCTGTGCGCAGGTAAAGTCAGTTGTATATAGGTTACAGTTGCAAATGTATCATGTCACAAAATGCCAAATTGTGCAGAAGTAATACTGGGACATCAAATTTTGAAAAAGATAGCATAACATTTATTTGTGGGTGTATATAACACTTATGTTATATAGTTTATTTTAAAGCATTTATTATTTATAAATTATTCGTAATAAGAGCTGACTGAATCCATGACATCCTAAACTGATATCTAAATCCACATTATAACAATATCATACTATTATAACAATACCACATTATAACAATATATCTAACATTTGTATACTTCATATAAAAGTTTAGGCATCGCATTTGGAAAAGAGACCATTAGAATAATGGTTGTTAACAAAGCATACTTTTAAGAGAGAAAAGATCGTAGCTTAGATAATTATATTAAATTATTATTATTGGTTTTATTATTTGCATACTTTCCCAAAGGACCCAAAAATTATAGTTTTCATTTATTATGTTATTGGCTCATTGATATTTTATTTTAAGTTCACATTGTTTTTATATATACATAATTATATAATGTACTTTTGACATGATGCTGTATTCCTTGTATATCATCCCTGCATAAAACTATGACTATAAATGATGACAATGCATGAGTGATACCAATGTTAAGCTATGACTTTCAGTGACCACATTTTTAAAAATATTTTGGCTGAAGGTCATAGCTTAACATCAAATGACGTATCCATTACTTCACTCCTTAATGTAGACAATATTAAGAACTTTTATCTGTTTAACAACTAAGTTCGATAGCACATTTACATTTAAAGATGCATATTAGAAAATTTACATTTTACTTTAAGCCGATCACATACATTTTCAAATATGTATTTTAGGTAAACATACTCAAGAACTGAATCACTAGAATGTACTAACGATAGTATTAAATACTAATGTACTAGAAAATCATTTCAATTCTGCCTTTTTTCATATTCAGTAGGTGATTTTCTTTACTAGAATTATATTTGTATGACTTAGTTTTGCCTGTACATTGGAGCAATTTTATCTTTGTCAACCCTACAAAATAAGTTCACGCAGTTGATTTGACAATTAATATAAAATAGAAGTAAAAGACGACATTGCGCTCATTCTTATTATTTTGATTGTTCATGCATGTGTTGGTAACTATAAATTTTCTAAAGAATGAATAAAGGATGAAAATTAACCTCTTAAATCTGCTGCTATGTGAAATACCTTCACAGTACAATAGTGGTAATCATGTGTATCTGAAATGGTTGGGCTCAGAAACATTCCTAAAATCCTTTTAAAGTGTTTGTAACAAAGAAATTCTAGAATATTTCAATACGTTCCAAATTAGTTAAAAAATAGATTTCATATTATTTAATTTATTATATTATTTATAAAATCCCACACAAGGCTCAGGGCTAAAAATTTACAATTAAATACAATATTAAAATTATGAACCACAAAAATAGTCATAATGTAAATGTGAGTTGCATCAGGATATATTTTGATAACATTTTTGAGAAAGAAACTATAAAATATTTGATTATATAAAATGAAATGTTCTTTCTGTAAAAACATAAAAATTATAATTAATTTTATAATATTAAATTCGCGATTAGGAAACGAATTAGTGTTCACGTGGAGAAAAACACCCATTAGACAAAAATAAAAATTCGTTCATACATACCGATTTGTCAGAAATATACATTACGATCATGTAGCATAGAAGTGTCAAATGAAGAACCTTGTGGATAATGGATAAAAGCAACTGGAATACAAAATTTTAGGAAATTTGAGAACTCCATGTTTAGTTTTAATATTTACTTAATTAACTAGATATATTTTCAAATCGACAATTTTTTTTCCTACCTCATAAATACATTTGTATATCTAAAAATTAAATATGTATCATTTTTGTATAGATATATAAAAGAAAAAAATATATATTAAGACCATTAAAATTTTTTTACTGACTCGTTTTTAATAAGTTTGAGGACTGAGTAGCTCATGTTTGATTCTTTCTCAAATTAAATCTATTTTGAAAATTATATTATAAAATTGTATGTTTACGTCATCACATTTTTACATATTAATTATATATTTTGGAGATTTATTAAATGCAGTTACATAAATTTTTTAAATCATTTTTTGGAGGTATTTAGTAATATAAAAACCAAGTAGAAGCTGCAGTTTAGCATTTTTACATAATGCAAATTTGTTAAATAAGTAAAAGTATTTAACAGAAACGGATTATGGTTTTGACGGGTATACATTCAAGTACTTAGTAAGTAACGCTCTAAAATTAATGAATCATGGGATTTACAAGTGTAGTTTTCCTCAATACTAATCAATCATAAAATTTATATTTAATGTACAAGAAAATGCCAGATAGCCGAAAGAAAAGTATTTAAGATTTTTATATTTATTCTAAAAATAAGCACATTAACTACAGTATTCATAAAGTAATTGTCGGTCCTTCATCGCTGCTTCATACGTGTGTTGCCCTAAAAATATCCCTGAGTTGAACACACAAAAAATAAAAATATGTTCTTTTTAACGATTACATTATTATAAATTTTACACTAGTTGCTGGTAAATTTTACACATGCAGTTTATCTCGCAAATAAAAGTTTTACTATAACTTGGTCTCTAAGCTGAATCACAATTTTTACTACGCGAGCACAAAATAATAGAATTGTAAGTTACTTAATGAATATTCGACGAGTGCAATATTAACTTTCATTTTTATCTAAAACTCAAGCAGTGAAGGTCCCAAACAAGTAGATACAATAAATATATATATGTATATATATGTATATATATTTATATATATATATATATATATATATATATATATATATATATATATATATATATATATATATATATATATATGTGTGTGTGTGTGTGTGTAACTACATGTAGCCAGAATAGTTGGATAGGTATAAAAGATCATAAGTTCTACACGGTACATACAATTAAAAATATTACTAACTTGAAATCCATATATGCTGTTGAATAAACGGCATTGGTTACTCAAGAGCACAAAGCTTGCTCTCAGCTTTTTAAGGTCAGTTGTTATTTGTGCATCAATATCTTCATTGATTCTTGATGCATCTGCGACGTTTTCGTCTTGAACATAAATGTATCCTTCCAATAGTCTTTTAACGTGGCTCAAAATAATATTCAGGCGCATTCTGAATATTCTCAAATTTATAGTGAACTTCCAGTCTTGTGCTCGTAATAAGAATTGGATTGCAAAATAGGACAGAAATTTAATAATTAAATGGATGTTGTTTACTTTGTACCTATCTAGGATATCAAAAAATATATTAAAAGCTGAAATGAAGCCAAAAATTTTAATTAACTGATTCAAAGCTTTCTTTTCATTCATGTGCATTTGGACGGTTACACCCAATAATTCATCTATTTTCTTATAGGTTTGAAAATATTTACGAACACTTTGATAGCTTTTCGTAGCAGACAAAACAATATTCCAAATAACTATTATAAGTGTCGCAATCATATATATCTCATGAAATTTCTTCGATGTAGGATAATCGTTTAGAAAACGTGTTTTCACTGGTTCAACCACAGTAATTACAAATGAAACTAATATGCAAAGTATTGTTATTGAAGCTCGAATCGTGATACTTTTCACGGTTACTTCATTATTTAATTTTACTATACGGGAAAGCGAACATATGCGAAAAATCCTAATGAAATTTTCCATCACATCATAAGCATCCATTTTTCTTCTGTGACAAGATGTATTACGAAGTTGTACAAAAGCAAAACTGGAGTGTTTCATGTTATTAATTCAGTCGATTTCAATTTTGTTGATATGTATGTTTCCATGGTTTGAATTTTCCATCAATTTAATTGGAATACATGGTCAACTTTTTTACAATTTTAATTATTTCGTTCATCAATTACACATTTGTGATAAAGAGTACTTGGTTACTTATGACAGCATAATTAAAGAAAGACAATATTTGTATTATTATCGGTGATATAATTTTCATTTTTATATTGACTCTTAATATAGCCATGGTGAGAGATCTTTTCCCAACAATTCCTTTTAAGAGCCATTTAAAAGATTTACTGTTATGAAGATTATAAAACTAAAGTTTTAAAATAATTATCAAGTTCAACCAAAGTCATTGTATTCTTCTACCGACAGCAGACATGACATTGTCAATAATGCTTCTGTCGTTCCATTATTTATTTTAATTTTCTTTAAAGATTGTATGGAAATATTGTCAAATAACATTTAATTCATTTATTGCAATAGACTGCAAAATATATTGCTCTTTTTACACAATAAACGCAACGTTTGTATTTGTCCAAGTACTTCTTATTTCTTAATATGATGTGCCTCGCTTCACTTCATTTTTACTTAATAGATCAAATATATGCGTGTATAAAATATAAAGAGAAAGCTGCTTGCGACATTATTCTTCTAATTCTTATCATTAATTTAAAATTATGTTAAATTATGACGCAAAAAGTAAAAAAATTTATTTACCTGCAGTCAACTGCGGTATTTCAGAATAAGATAAAATAATATTTATTGAAAAAAATCATGTATTTTGTGAACAGACTATGTAAATAGCTCATCAAAGTACCTATCCTCCGTAAAACCATTAAGAAACTATATAAAATTTATGTCGGACAAATTGGGGGTTTGTACCTTCTATTCATCATATAACATGGCAGTCACATGAGAATATCACTAAATATAACATTGCCATCAATCAATTCGCAACAATATATACCACAATACCATCAAATAGTTTCATAACTTTGTCCGTTAAGGTTGCATTTTACAAAATATTTTTCGTAATTATAGTTTGATGGTAAAATATTCGGCATTTCCTTGGGGTAAAGTATTTTAAAGTAATTTTTTACAAGGAGTATTAATGATTTTTTTTACCAAGTTAAATAGCATAATTCTTATTTTTGGAATGTTTTTGAAAAATGATAAGAAATCCTAAGCAACAAATTTTCAATGCCGGTTTCGATACCGCAGAATCATAAAATTTTTAAGCCAACAATTGTCAAAAAGTTTGTTTTCGGTGATTAAAATTTTAATTGAAAAAATATATTCCTTTCAATTTTGTTGTCAATATTTCTAATTACTAGGTCATCTAATTACTGGTCTATTAGTTAAGATTTAGTTGCGTGGCATCTTTATTCTGAAAAAAAATAGTTATTTCGGTAAAAATTTATTATGCCGCAAATGCTCTTAAAAATTATTTGCATATTTGTTACTTTCCTAGACAGGTTGGCTTTTTTTGTGTGCTAAGCTTGCTTTCAATTGAGTATTGATATAACCAGTTTGTAACATTCGATAATTTATAACCATTTGAAATCCATACATTCACAACCAGATATTATTAAACATGATTTTTTCTTAAGTCAATAAGTGCATAAAAAATTTTATCCCAACGGGTGCAAAAATAAGAGTAATCGCATACATAACGGACATAATGTAACTGTAAGGGTTTAGCCGAGATAGTTGTACGCGAGGCTATTGAACTGTGATGAATATTGTAAAACTAGCTAACATTGACCATTCTTCTCATCTTATGTACATATTATGTAGTTTTTATTAGTTTAAGGTCACAATAATAATACTTGGCATGGGTAATAAATGTGTTACATTTGATAAATGTGTCACATTTGATCGTAATAAAATGTTAGTTGAAAATGGTTTAGATATTAAAAAAGAAACAAAATGTGCTGTAAAGCGACAGAATGTGTCGAGTGTATTATTTGATACAAATCTGGTTGCAGAAAGATATTGATCTAGAACTGTGAGTCTCTAAAAGTAATAACTCGATATCGAATGATATTGTCATCACCAGTACCAGATAATATACTAATTGTTTTTGTAACAGTACAAACTGTCGATGTGAAACCATAGAACTATAATGCTTAACACATGGTAGATACTGCCATGTTTAAATACACGGATATAAAAGATTTTGAGATAAATACAGATATTAATTCAATGAATGTTTAATTCAACATATAATTGAAATTGATAATGTAGATTACAATCAAGATACATGACAATTTATTGGAAGTCCACAGAGACAAAATATAATTTTAATTACCTACAGAACCCATGTTTTAGGGTAAAAAAATATATTTGTCTCCGTGACAATAGCATAGCTATCAAAAGTATTAACCATTCCACATTATAACATGACCATAGACAAAAACAGAAACCATGTATAAAATGCAAATCATGTCAAAAATCCTGTTGTATTTTAAATCCGAGGTCATTTAAATATTGAACCTACTTTCTAGGAAGAAAATAATTGGTTATAAGAGAGAAATCTCTCAAAAGTTTTCATAGGAAATATTGAGATTTATTATTTTAATGTAACTTCTACTGACCTATGACAGATAAAATTTTTGGGAAATACGGCTATCCATTACTTCTAACCTTGAATTCCTCGCAATGCCAACTCCATATCAGTAGGGTTTTTGACGTATTTTTGGAAACACCATAAAAATACGCATACAAAAATCCAACTGACTAAGAAACTAACATTACTGAGCTATTATAGAATAAATTGGTTGCATCAATTATTACAGCCGAGTCTTGTATTAAAAATTATTATAATTCATAAAAATTCAATATTGAGGAAGCGTGTATTGTGAATAAATTAAAATGAAATATTACATGCCATTACTTAAAATATTTGAGCGTTCTAAAAACTGTACTAGATAAACTTAACTGATGACCAAAAATTATGTAAAAATAAGAGGAAGCATGGTTGTATGGTATTTGTACTAATAAGATAACAACAATTAACAATGCCCAATTAACAATTAGGGATGGTCACATACAAATATGAACATGATCTGATGATGAGATCTGGAAATGAAAGATGGAACTCTTCCACAAATGGCAGTAAATCAATTATGATTCAAGATATTTGCTACAGGTAGGTGATACTTTGCAAAATAATATTCTGATATTGAATAATTATCTATTTATCTGATGATAAGTTCTGGGTATGAACAATGGAATTCCTTAACTGTTGTTAGTAAATCAAATATGATTAAAGATATTTGTTACTAGTTAGTCGTTACTTCACGTCAGGGTTTGATCATGAGTTTTGGTGAACTTTATTCAAGATATTTGTTAGTGGTAGTTGTTACTTTGCAAAATAACTACACCATCAACCATGTCTTGGTCTGATGATACCTTCTAGAAATGAACAATAGAACTCCTTATGGAATGATAGTACATCAAACATATTTCAAGGTATTTGCTACTGGTAGTTTTTAATTTTTAAGATAACTCCACTATCAACTAAGTCAGTGTCTAATGATGAGTTCCGAAAATAAATAATGCAACTCTTTAGTGGATGGCAGAAAATCAATCGTGACTCAATTAATTTGCTGCTGGTTAGTTGTTACTTTAGTTATTACTTGCAAAATCTGATATTGGATTTCGAATATAGAGAACGGATCTCCTCAAGCGGTAGTTGTTATGTGGCAAAATCTTATATTGGACTTCGGATATGGAGAACGGAACTCCTCAAGAGCTAATAACAAACCACTGGTGGCTTCTACTGTCACTTCTATTGTGAGTGTTGTTGTGAGAAGAAATTATCTATGTACTAGCTTTTGCCCATAAATTTTAATAATTATACAATATTCTAAGAAAGAAAATAATTGAAAAATAGTTATAGTGTGGTGATTAATGATCACTGAAATTAAAAAAAAAAGGTACTAAAAAGTAAAAAATAATTAACTCAAAATGGGTGCCTACTTATTTGCAATAAATATTTAGTTACTTTTGAAGTTGGTGCCAGCACCACCGATCAACTTAAACAAACGTAAAATTTTATATTATAAATACACCCTTTATTTCACATTGTGAGCACAGTAGAATTTAAGGATTTCAATTTACATTATATATTAAATTAAATTATTAATTTGTTTATGTTGGTTAACAATCCTGGCATCGACTTCAAAAATAAGTAAGTTAGTTGTTTATTGTGAATAAGTACCTTTTTTTTAAATCGGTTTTTTAAAAGATATTTTATGAAAAGCTGCCTTACAGTGGTTCTAATTTTAGGAAAGTGAGTTTAATGTTGTTAAGAAACTGTACTTTGGTGCAATGTGTTTCATCATTTTAAAATATTTATTTATAAAAATGTTTTGCTAGATTTTTCCATATTGTTTCTATTGAGTTAATGTTGAGTTTTAAGATATTCTTTGATGATGAATTTGGACAAATAGCCAGCACAACTCATTATGCAAAATAAGTAAAAGAGATAGATCAGTGATGGAGTCATGGTTTATATATCCTCCACCATAGACCACAGGGATTATACAGAAAAGGGACCGACATTACTATAGACAAGATATTTCGACTGCTTCATCTAATGAGCATTTATTAAAATTAGAGATTAAATATTTCTAACACACACACATTTTTTTTTCTGAAATTGTTAACGTGACTTTAAAATATGATCTGACTTACTTTCCACAATATTATAAGACCCATTTAATTTGTTTCTCATAGTCCAATCTACTTTGCACAATTTTTGTTTTTTTAGTAATGTCCTCAGTATTGGTGTTAAAATTCAATGCTTTGCTTACCTTATACTGCTGTTTAAAATTTCCATTAACATCTGGATGATGTAGGGATTATTGTGCCATTGTTTTACGATTCATTCCTGCTGCCAGCTGGCTAGAGACAACAGCAGCAATAAAATATACTTCTGGGTACTTTTCAGTCTGGTGGGCCACAGTTTCAGGATAAATTTTTGGATTCTGCAGGCTATAGTAGGCCACAGCAGTACTATTTATTTCTGGGTGCTGCTAGCTGTAGCAAGCCACAGTTGATTAAGATAAAGAAGATTCTGTCGTTATTACAATTTTCATAGTTATAAATTATGTGCTCTAAATTGAAAATGGGTCAGTAAAAATTGACGTGAAAAATTTATTTTTCCGACCAATAACTTAGTATTATTTAAAATATTCATTCAAATGAGTGTAATGCTTGTGTATTGGAAAACCCTCATTTCTCTTATTGTACTTTACTTTACCTAAAATAAGAGACTTTCTAAAACCATACCAATATAGCAGCATTTTTGCCATATCAATAATTAGTTTAAATTATTTTGACTGACAAATACTTTTATAATGATAACATTACACTTTAATTCTGTTGCTATGTCCATGTCTTTACGTCAATATCGTCTACAACATCTTGTGGACATATCACATCAACGTCAATCACAAACAATACCAAAACTGTTGTCATAACGGAAAAACTGGCAAAGGTAAATCCATTCTTTATCTTAACTAAGTATTCTTAAGTAAATATTAATTTTTTCATAAATTATTATTTGAAAATTATTGTGATATACGCAGTCATTTGGCTACACAATGTTAGGTAATGTTTCAAAATATATTACTTCCCCTAACTTTGTCTACCTGTAGGATTGTCGCAATGTTGTAAAATAGCAGAATTTATCAGTAAACAAGCAAATTTGTAAAGCTGATGTCCATAGCTATATTTTTGCAAAAGAAAAATTTTGAAAACAGAATTTTCTGCCATCTGCAAATTTTAAACTTATTTTATTGTTATTATATGCATGAAACCAAGTATTGTTTTATTTTTTCTTAGACATTTTATTGTTTGTTCTTTTATTTTGGAAATACACTTTTCAAAGGTTGTATTTATCATTTGTAATAATTTTTGCTGATCTAATCTAATTTTTTTAAATTTTCACTAATCTAATCTAGCTTCTACCTGCAACAAATATAACAAATCATCAGTATTAAAATATTTTTTTTGAAGAATATTTATGAGAAAATATTTATCAACTGAATGTAATATTATTTTATGAAACTGTTTAATGTTTCATAAATTAAGTAGGTGTAAGTGGAAAAATAAAATTAATTTAACAAATTTCCTTCCTGTTTTTAAGAGTGATATGGGAATATATAATCGAATCAGGAATTTGCCTTTCTTTTTCAAGATTAATTTGTTATTTTACATTATTTCTTTCAGCATTTTATACCATTCCACATACCTTGTGTCAAAAATAAAATAAATCTACTTCCATCGTGACAATTCTTTTTTCTCATGTGCGGCCAATAACATATCGATTCGGCATGTCATTTTTTTGATATGTTCATGAATTTTTTTGACATACTTGAAAGTAATTTAAATATATATAACTTATAATGTTTCCTTTACAAATTAATGTGCCATAATCTTAGAAATATGGAAAATGAACACAAGGGATAAGTCAACCTTTCTGAAATTTTTTAACTTTTTTTTATATCTCTTCAAATGAATGTAAATACAAAAGTTATTTCAACATTTACAAAAGGATAAATTGATAAATTAGATCAATCAATTGGAGAATTACATAATTGCAGCATGTTCTGTTTAGATTCGCTTATTAGCACTGGGGCTAAAGACAGGTTAAATAAAAATATTTCAAATGCCTGATTCAAAGACAGATAATAAATTGGTGCTAATTAAGATAAAAAGTTAGAGTCTAGATTAATAATAAATAGTTTCTCAACAACGTATTAAATTATATTTCTATAAATATATGAAAACTTTGAATTGATTTTGTATAAAAAAAAAACAAAGCCAGGCATTGAATCCTGGGGGACGCTTTGGTAGTAAAAAATAAAGGAAAACATTTTTCTTCAAGTTCAAGTTCTAATAGACAATTCGACGGTTAAAACAAACAAAAGAGACAACTGACTCTTTTGAATTAAACAATCATCATCATCATATTTGGCACGACAGCCCAGGGTGGGCCAAGACCTTCTGTTGGAGATTCTCTCTGGAAGTTCTACTCTTGGCCTGGGTTTTCCAGTTCTTTATCCTGAGAATGTTAAAATCTTCTTCCACTGAATCGATCCATCATAATTTTAGTCTACCTCTTCTACGAGTTGTGAGAGGTTTTGCGATGAAAACTTTCTTTACTGGGCTTTCATCTTCCATTCTAGATACGTGGGCAGCCCAGTTCATTCTTTTGATTTTGATGTCATTCTTTTGATTTTGATGTTCATTCTTTTGATTTTGATTTTATGACATCAGGCTCACCAAACAACCTATAGATTTTTGAGTTAAGACGTCTTCGCCAAGTTCCATTTTCCTTGACAGCCCCAAAAATTCTCCTCAGAACCCTTTTTTCAAAGGCTGCTATTTTATTCTCTCCAGTTCTAGTCAAAGGCCAGGTTTCTGAACCATATATTAGAACTGAGAGTTTTATATACTAATAATTTTGTTTTTCTTGTAAGAAACGATTTAAGGATGGAGCTTAGTCCAAAAAATGATTTATTGGCCAATGATATGCGATTCTGAATTTCAGAGATAGTGTCATTCTTATTGTTAACGCAAGATCCAAGGTAAGTAAAGCACTCAACCGTTTCAAATGTGTGTGAGCCAATCTTCAAACGATTATGTGCATTATTTGGTGGAGATTTTTTTATAGCCATATACTTAGTCTTGGAGTCGTTTATTACCAGACCCATTTGATTTGCAGCTATCTCCAAAAACAGAAATGCCTCTCTCAAGGCTGGTAGGTTTCTAGCAATTATATCAATATCATCAGCGTACGCTAGTATCTGAACTGATTTGTAAAAGATGGTGCCCCTAGTGTTAATATCTGAATCCCGAATAGCTTTTTCTAATGCAATATTAAAAAGCAGACATGAGAGTGAGTCGCCTTGTCGAACACCATTATTGATACTGAGATCTTCAGAGAGGGCACCATTGAATTTGATTTTACATTTTGTCGTCTCCATAGAACACATTACAAGTCTAATTAACTTGCTCGGAATTTTAATTCATACATTGCATCTTTTAAATGCTTTCTACTAACACTGTCAAATGCTGATTTAAAGTCTAGAAACAAGTGATGAGTATCAATATCATACTCAATTGATTTATCAATAATTTGACGTAAACAAAAAATTGTATCAATAGTAAATTAAATGCATTGAACAATAGCCAACTTTTATTCCTAAATGTTTTTGAATTGAAATTAATTAAATGGGCACTAACAGGCAATCTCACTGTAGGCCCTGGAAAATGTTAATGGCTCGACAAATTTGTGTTTATTAATTTTTATGCTGACTGTTAGACAAGCGGCAGAAGTTATAAAAGGCATACTAAGATTCTGCAATACACCGTGACTCACGGTTACCATCGTAACTTTACACTATCATTAGTGTCAGTACTTTAATATTATGATCTTGGAGTTGCTTAGTACTTTATGGTAGATAAAAATGGTCATCAAAAGCTTTTGTATTGCTTTTTTTCTCTTTTAAATCTTAAAAATCAACACAATAAACCAATTACATGAACTTTTAAATTAAATATGGAAGTTTAAAAAATGAGGAATTTAGTCGAGAAATTCTGAGGTATTTGACCTTTTTAATTAGATAAATTTTATTAAAGAGTGCATATCCAACCCTTGCAAATTATAGTGATTGCGACCAATTTTCCTTATGTTTTAAAAAGGTCTAGTGTGTGTATAAGGTTCCATGGCCAATGACTAATAATTTATAAATATATTTGATGGACATAAATATATTGAATATGGCTGTAAATAAGTGGTGATCGTCAATAAACTTTAGTATATCGATGAATAATCCAACTGTGATAGGATCAAATGGGAGAATTCGGGTTTCATCAGTTATGCTAACTGAAACAATTAAAGATGTTCAGAAAATAAATTTTGAATAATAATGAACTTTTGATAGTATGTGTACTTACTAACGAGAAAAAATTACGAATTGTTTAATTAACTTTTTATATTGCTTACGCACATCAAACCAATACACAATGATCTGTCGCATTTGGAGTACTTTACTCATACTAATTAATATGTAAATAAATAATCGTGATACTTTAGTATCGGTCATAAAATAGCAAGAAATATCCGTAGAAGGTAAATACATTTGGAAAGGTTTTATTGCTTCAATACAAGTGATAACATTCAAATAGGATATTCAATTAAAATAAATTGATTTATATCCGGTCTGAAAGTGTTCATTCCAGCAATATGAATTAATTGACTATCCGTAATACATACATTTCCATGAATTTTTTGAAATAATTAATCATAAAGATACTAAATAATTTTCTACTGCACATACATGCCGTAAGTTTTTAGGGTTCTGTACTCGAAAGGTGCCAAAAGTACCCTCTTACTAAGCCTCCCCCATTCACCTATGCATCCATCTGTCTGCCTGTCACAAGGCTCTATCTTTTGAACCATAATAGATAGACGCTAGAAGTTTTCACAGAATATTGTGGTACTATTTTACAGACGTTTTTTGTTCTTGCATCATACATAGGTTTCGAACATGGAATAATTCTATATCATATTAATAGTATTCATAATAACATATAGGTAATTAAGGTAAGTGTGGCAAAAGTAATTAGCCAATTATTTAACACATTTTTATCAATCATGTGTTGCCATGGCATCTATCTTGTTATTTACCAAATAATTAATATTAATATTATTTGGTGATATGGAACCCTTCTTGTGCGAGTCAGACTCGCACGAAAAGAGTTCTGTACCACCAAAAGCAAAACCAAAGCTTATTCTAACTCAACTTAATAATATGTGAAATTTTTTTATATCCATTAAAAGGGGAATATTTTAAGCTTAGAATATTGCTAGTGCAAAATAAGTAGGACTTATGCACAACGGCATTACGATAGAGTTTATACTATATTTAGAATTATTCATGTCATTAAATGTTTATCTTTGTGTACCAGGTTTCACAGCATTTGCATTAGTTGAACCTTTATATTTCTAAGAATATTTTTGACATTTAGTTAAGGTACAGTTACATTAGTGTTTATATACCAATATATTACATTAAAGTGTTTATATGAGCTAAAAAGTTAGTGTTTGAAAAAAATAAATCTATATCTCAGTTTATTGCAAGTGATCATAAGTGACACATGCACCAGCATTGTCGACTGCCCAGCCTACTTAGCAAAAAAGTGGATCATATCAAGATAGAAACTTGCACGATTTAAACTAAAAAAAAATTATCAGTGATCCCTTGGAGATGGTTTTGGTCATCGAATTATTTTCACGTAAAGCATTTCTTAATGAGTATTATGTATTCTTCAGTCATTTGATTAATGGAGTGTGCAAACAAGTCGTAATGACTTTCCATAAATAGATACAATACAGATCGATACAATTTTGTTTGTATGTGTAAGTATCCTTACCTTTCAGCTAGTGCCGCGTAGTAATGTATTCAAGGACTCTGGATGACAAATATAAATTATTTTGAGTTGTTTTCAATGTTCATAATTCATAATTAATTTAAGTTATTTTGAGTGGGGGGTGGGAGCGGGTATCAATCAACTTGTCATTTTGGCAATTAATGTATTTTTCTGTTTTCATACTAAATCAGTCAAGGTAATTTTACAGCCTTCAAGTGATAAATAAGTTGACGGCATTAGGTAATAAATGTGCTAATCGGCTACCTTCTAATCGGCTATTTTCACCATATTTGATAATTATTTCACGGATACTTTCGTTGTTAACCTTGGGGGGATAGTTTGAAATATATTATTCATTAACTTCATAGGCATTATGCAAATTTGGATAGTAACATTAGTTGGCAGACGCGAAAACTCCCTTAAAAGACTCGTCCCTTTTAAAAAGGATTAACGGATCAATACTATCTCTATTTATTCCTTGAAAACACCATGCCCTGTACACATTTTACAAATTTACCCAAATCGCTGAGCATATGGAAAAACATAAAACAAATGGTAATAGAACCACAATGAATAAGACAGAAAATTCATAATAATGAATGAGACGTGAATACATAGGAATTGGAATAAATATCATCTAGTGTACGCCTATCTGTACGCCTCTTACAATACTGCGTTGAATAATGTGATTGCACGAAAGACAAGTAAACTCTATAAGTTAATTGTGTATGCTCTAGGTAGGTGAAATAAAGTGAAATAAAGTGAAATTCTCCTCGCATGAAGCACCTGTGGATATTTATAATTTGAAGCCAATAAAACATTCTAATAATAACAATAAATTTTAAGCGTTCGCTAATTAACATCCACAAATCAACAGGTATTGTACATCCAAGTCCATATGGAAGTGAGATAACAGTAAGATGGGAGAGTCAGTGAGTATGTACCCCAAATAAGAACACACACATGAGGGTTCATAACGTTGCACATGGACATTTCTAAGCGCTCTTTTCATTTCAGAAATTTGGATGAAATTTTTGCTGCTTGGAAATATTCTAATGACTATTTTCATTAACAGTATTCTCCTTTCACTTCTACGAATTTATATAGTATTATATATGATAACTTTAACGCTATCAAAGTAAACTAAATATGAGTCCACGATAAACACCACTAAAAGAATTGAACCGCTTAAGGAATCCATATTTTTATTATACCATAGCTAAATGGCCAATGTCGTCTTGCAGGAATTTTTTTTAAATATATTTATTTCTCTATATATAAAATATATTCTCTATATACAAAATTTTTAAGGTGTTGAGAACATTTATTTTCAAAAAATTAAAATTGATCACGTTCAATTCATCATGAAAGAACGCGTTTTTTAGATATATTAAATATTGAAAAATGCACCAAATATAGCAATTGAAAAGCACCATGAATTGGATATGTTTTTGTATTTGATTGGTACATTCCTAAATATGGAACAACAGTATTCAAAATTAAAGTAAAAAGTTTGTGTTTGTGGGTAAAATGAAATGATAATTACATAGAAATTCATATATGTATTCCACCAAAATATTGAAATCAAAACTGGTAACCATATTAATGAATTTTAAAAAATTATGAAACATGACAATGGCAACCTATACTCACATATTCCAAATGCCTATCATAGCCATTGTGATACTGATTATTTAATTTTTTTTTAAATGAAACAAATTTTGTATTGATGTGACAAATTTTGTCTTTAATCATATTTTATGTTTGAGTTCAAATGGTATTATAAATGTTTTGTATTACAATATTCATGAACAATTTTTTTTGTACATAAATGAATAGATTAAGTAGTATAATAGAATAAGTAGATAACATATAATTGTCCGTCTAAAAACATTGATTTTCTAAATCCAAGCTACAAATATTCATTGTTTGACCTTGTTCTTTATTGGGAATCATTTCAAACACTAGACGTATAAGTACGGAGCTGAGCATATTATAGGTTCTAAAAATTAACTCTACGTAATAGTCGCAGTATTAAACTTACTTATGAAACTCGCATTCACAAAAGTGTGATCCACTCTAATGATCCACGGTGAAGGAATTCACGAGAAACGATCATGTTGTTTATATTCCGCATTCTAAATTCATAATTCAAGTTCTAGGAACTTGTGTGCCACCTTATAAAGTAAAAACTTAGACAAATATTTTATCCAATAAGCTTTTTAAACAAATTTTTATAAAAACATTCAAAGGCAAAACATTTAGAACATTACAATTAAAGTCATTTTTTGGTCTATATTAGTTAAAGAACTTCTAGTCTAACAATGATAACAGTAATTATGCAATTAAGAACAACCATCATAATAAATACAAAGCTTATTTTCAGATAACTTATTTTGATATCATTTGTAACCACCTCATTAATATTAAAAAATTCTTGAGCACTATTCAGTTAATAAAATAGGTTCACTGGATATATTTAGGAACTTATTAAGAAAATATGGATATTTACAGTTTTAAATTGCAAAAAAAAACTAGAAAAGCAATGAAATGAAAATGTTTGCAACAAAATATAAATATTATAAAGGACTAAACAAGATAATCAAAACTGTTAAGCATTATTGGATATAATACATTTCAAGGAATAATACGTAAATTCTAGTTAGAAGAATAGGTCATATTTTTAAAATACTTAATAATTTGTCACTGATCAAGATAATAGTGTTTATTATATTATCACTTGCGACCTAAAATTTTGTAATTAATTCATTTAACCCAGAAATAACATGTCTTCTGAGTGGTATTTTTGCATGATACCAATAACCATGCCCTAAAGTAAAAAAAGAGTAAATGTCTCTTTTTTCTTTTTGAATTCCACTAGAGTTGGCCAGTTTTAGTTATTAGTGCTCTCTTGTTTTGATGAGATCCCGTGGAAATTGTATTAAACCGTAAACAACTTGTGAGCTTTTTTAATAAATTATTTCTTATGTTTTTTGCAACATCGTCCGGCTTTCTGTTGTTATTTCTATAGTATTTAACCTAGGTGTATGAAAGTTTACAAGCTTACTCTTCATGTGGGATATTCATTAATAAGTTCAAAGTTCCAAATTATAATGGCAAGTTCCTAATTATAATGTGCAAAATATGAAAAACAAAAAATTTTAATTGAAAGGATGGTAATAATATTTTTTACATGTAATCGAGTTTTTTATTTAAATGCTTGAATTAAATGAAAAACAATAAATGTAAATTCATTCTATAATTTTTCATTATTAAGTTTTGTTTGCTAAATAATAAACTTCAACATTACGCGCATTGTGCCTTCCTCACTGAAATAATTTTTCAGTCAACGTTGCGATGTCTCATTCGAAAAGTGTCATTTGCTTCCTTATCGATTTTGATTCTCGATAATTTTATTTGATATATTAATTAAGATATTATTATTTCATATTAATAAAAAAAATAAGTTTTGTCGAAACAAGTAAATATAAATATAGTATTAAGACATCACAATGATCCATAATTAGTGGTTTGTAGATAGAATAATTAAAAAGTAAACATTTATTTACGAAATCTCAATTTCACATTCGATGCTTGGATAACGTGGAGTATTAACAAAATCCATGCCCTTCACATCAGTTACATTTAGTAGTATAAAAGAAATTTATAGTGTTATATAAAAACACATAAAGTAAAAGAGCTGTGTTACGAAAACAAATTCTTCAGCTTGATTATTATTTTACAATTTTCAGGGTTCCACATCTTATTATTATATATATATATATATACATATATATATATATCCCATTATCATCGGAGACATAATCGAGTATGTACATTGTACCATAAATATACCCAATAAAGTCAAAGGAACCGCTCGAGGTCACATCTTTTTGCTCACCGTTAATCATTTCTCTTTCAGATCGAACTTTTGCAAGGATTTTGTTGTCAGTTCCGTACAAGTAATGATAGACATGGGGAAGTTCCTCATTTACTTTTCGATGGTGGTACGATGTTGATATCCATTGCTAAAAACCTTGCCCATTCCAGTACCTGCGTCGAAAACAGACATTCCACTTTTTGCCTTACCTTTACCATTACCATGTTTTTTCCAGCTCCTGATCTAATATCAGAACCTCCTCTCAAAAAATACTTGTTACCATCGTATTTTTCACCGACAGTACTCTGATCACCGATGTGAATAATTATGATTACTTTTACTTTTAAGCTTCAATAAATTTTTTACCAGTTTTATATATTTTTAATATTCAGTACTTTAAAGGGAAAAAAAGTAAACTTTCAAGATTATTTATGTAAAAATTTTAGATGAAAAATATGATTACTCCAGAAGAATATGTAAAATTCCATATATAGCTGTCTAACAAAACAGTATCAAGTGAAAGTACAGAGGTAGAGAATCTCAAAACCTATTTGGAAGAGACTACACATTAGCTTAACTATACTTATTTATGTTAACTTGGACATTTTAGTTAATTTAGTGGATTATTGAATTATTCAAAGTTTTAATATTTTTATTTGAAACAGAAAATCCTCATATTTCTCCCAGTGTGAGTGAGTCATCATAACTATTTACCAAGGGACAAGGCAGAAATGCAGCACTATTATGGCTTTGCCAGATGTAACTATTATGAGAGAAGATTAAAGTTTTATAAGGAAATATTGAGTAGTCAAGAGAAAAATTAATTGGTATTAATATTTGGTTTCACCTAATAAACAGCAGCTAATTGAATCTTTTTGAATCTCAGATTGCTTGAACGGGAATACTGTACAAAATTTTTAAGAAATAACTAAACTTCTAGAGGATGTTGATTTGCACATAGGCAGGGACTTGATATATCAAAACGAAGGAGCATCCTGTCACCATACCTTAAACGTAAGAAATAATTTAAGAATAAACAAAAGATCTCTCGGCTTAAATCTAAATGACTTTTCTGCATGGAGATACTGCAAGGAGTTGATGCCCCAAAAAAATTATAGTTTGAAAGAACTGAGACGAACACTGAGAGACATTGAAAAAAAAACAATTTAAGTAAATACAACGGTATTAGGAAGTCGAAAATAGAATTTTTTTCGGCGATGCTTCTTCGCATCGAACAAAAGAACGAAATTTTTGAAACTATAATTTTTTAAATAAATCTGTTTTGGACAATTTTTGTTTAGTTTTAATTACACACGAAAATTAAATTGTCATTTATGTTAGTTTGATTTCAGTTTTAGGGTGTAACCGCAAAGGTGGCAATGTCAAATTTCTCTATCAAAAGCTGATTAAGTACAAACATTTTTGAAGTAATTTCTGAAAAAAGTTTTCGTAACTTTCTTTTTCAAAATGATGTAGGAAATGAGTTTCAAAATGTGGTATTCAGAATATTTTGTTTTTCTGTTAATTTTTTAAAGAGCGTGTTTCTATTGTACTTCTTCCCATTTATTACAGTAATAAGTATAAGGGCTTTCATACGTTCGTCGTCATATTTGCTTTTTTGTATTTTTATCTTCTAAAATATAAGCAAATTTTAGAAACAATGTATATGAGATGATATGTCCATGAATGAACAACATTAGGATAAGTCGTTTAACTCAATGCCATTGTATAGAGGGGCTCGTCTTTATCCCATGAATTTGATCATGTAAAAACACCATTAACCTGGAGATCTAGAGTCTAAATGATTAGAACAATAAACTGTTTACAAATGAACAGATCTCACAAAGAACAGGTATTGTAGAAGAAGCTGTGGCTATTTTCCGAATGGTTAATATTAAATTTATAAATGATTTATTAGTTTTTTATAAAATGGAAGTTTACATCAAACTATATAAAAAAAGAAGAGAAACTAAGGAACAAAAAGATGTAAGTAAACGCTAATGTGCATATGTAATTATGAGTTATTTTCAATAACAAATTGCAATTCTAAAAATGCAATTCTGCTTGTGTACGGCATGCAGAGAACAATTTAGTTGGTGTTGAAAGAGTGAAATTAAAAAGAGATAGGGAAATTTCTCTTAATATTATTGGTTTTATTTTAAGCTTCCTCTATTTGTGCTGACGAAAAATAAAACTTTTTCCAGGTGGCTACAGGGTTTTTTACAGTTTGACAAAAAATTGAATTCAAAATGTACTTTTGAAACCTACCATAGCACCTTATGGGTTTTTCGTTTTATCATTTTTAGTATAAAACATTATAAATGTATCCACAAACACAATAAAATAAATTATTTTTGGAGGGTATAAATACCTACAAAGTGAAAATTATGATTATTCTCAAAATAATATATTGATTCATTATCAAATATCTTTCCACATTAATACCATTACAGAATTTGGAATCATTATTTTCCATAACTTTACTATATCGGCCATTACGGATTTATATACCTTAAAATATTTGATTAATTCAAGGCATCAAATTTTGATACTAGTGACTAATAAAAACAAATACTTCAAAATTTTCTTTATATAAATGACAATTTAAGAAATTACATTAACACTTCTTTATATTACTGTTACCATCAAGACTTGATAATGTTGTACCAGTTATATGAAGAAATAGCCTAAGGTCCTAGTATTCATTCCTGCTGCCAGCTGGCTAGAGACAACAGCAGCAATAAAATATACTTCTGGGTACTTTTCAGTCTGGTGGGCCACAGTTTCAGGATAAATTTTTGGATTCTGCAGGCTATAGTAGGCCACAGCAGTACTATTTATTTCTGGGTGCTGCTAGCTGTAGCAAGCCACAGTTGATTAAGATAAAGAAGATTCTGTCGTTATTACAATTTTCATAGTTATAAATTATGTGCTCTAAATTGAAAATGGGTCAGTAAAAATTGACGTGAAAAATTTATTTTTCCGACCAATAACTTAGTATTATTTAAAATATTCATTCAAATGAGTGTAATGCTTGTGTATTGGAAAACCCTCATTTCTCTTATTGTACTTTACTTTACCTAAAATAAGAGACTTTCTAAAACCATACCAATATAGCAGCATTTTTGCCATATCAATAATTAGTTTAAATTATTTTGACTGACAAATACTTTTATAATGATAACATTACACTTTAATTCTGTTGCTATGTCCATGTCTTTACGTCAATATCGTCTACAACATCTTGTGGACATATCACATCAACGTCAATCACAAACAATACCAAAACTGTTGTCATAACGGAAAAACTGGCAAAGGTAAATCCATTCTTTATCTTAACTAAGTATTCTTAAGTAAATATTAATTTTTTCATAAATTATTATTTGAAAATTATTGTGATATACGCAGTCATTTGGCTACACAATGTTAGGTAATGTTTCAAAATATATTACTTCCCCTAACTTTGTCTACCTGTAGGATTGTCGCAATGTTGTAAAATAGCAGAATTTATCAGTAAACAAGCAAATTTGTAAAGCTGATGTCCATAGCTATATTTTTGCAAAAGAAAAATTTTGAAAACAGAATTTTCTGCCATCTGCAAATTTTAAACTTATTTTATTGTTATTATATGCATGAAACCAAGTATTGTTTTATTTTTTCTTAGACATTTTATTGTTTGTTCTTTTATTTTGGAAATACACTTTTCAAAGGTTGTATTTATCATTTGTAATAATTTTTGCTGATCTAATCTAATTTTTTTAAATTTTCACTAATCTAATCTAGCTTCTACCTGCAACAAATATAACAAATCATCAGTATTAAAATATTTTTTTTGAAGAATATTTATGAGAAAATATTTATCAACTGAATGTAATATTATTTTATGAAACTGTTTAATGTTTCATAAATTAAGTAGGTGTAAGTGGAAAAATAAAATTAATTTAACAAATTTCCTTCCTGTTTTTAAGAGTGATATGGGAATATATAATCGAATCAGGAATTTGCCTTTCTTTTTCAAGATTAATTTGTTATTTTACATTATTTCTTTCAGCATTTTATACCATTCCACATACCTTGTGTCAAAAATAAAATAAATCTACTTCCATCGTGACAATTCTTTTTTCTCATGTGCGGCCAATAACATATCGATTCGGCATGTCATTTTTTTGATATGTTCATGAATTTTTTTGACATACTTGAAAGTAATTTAAATATATATAACTTATAATGTTTCCTTTACAAATTAATGTGCCATAATCTTAGAAATATGGAAAATGAACACAAGGGATAAGTCAACCTTTCTGAAATTTTTTAACTTTTTTTTATATCTCTTCAAATGAATGTAAATACAAAAGTTATTTCAACATTTACAAAAGGATAAATTGATAAATTAGATCAATCAATTGGAGAATTACATAATTGCAGCATGTTCTGTTTAGATTCGCTTATTAGCACTGGGGCTAAAGACAGGTTAAATAAAAATATTTCAAATGCCTGATTCAAAGACAGATAATAAATTGGTGCTAATTAAGATAAAAAGTTAGAGTCTAGATTAATAATAAATAGTTTCTCAACAACGTATTAAATTATATTTCTATAAATATATGAAAACTTTGAATTGATTTTGTATAAAAAAAAAACAAAGCCAGGCATTGAATCCTGGGGGACGCTTTGGTAGTAAAAAATAAAGGAAAACATTTTTCTTCAAGTTCAAGTTCTAATAGACAATTCGACGGTTAAAACAAACAAAAGAGACAACTGACTCTTTTGAATTAAACAATCATCATCATCATATTTGGCACGACAGCCCAGGGTGGGCCAAGACCTTCTGTTGGAGATTCTCTCTGGAAGTTCTACTCTTGGCCTGGGTTTTCCAGTTCTTTATCCTGAGAATGTTAAAATCTTCTTCCACTGAATCGATCCATCATAATTTTAGTCTACCTCTTCTACGAGTTGTGAGAGGTTTTGCGATGAAAACTTTCTTTACTGGGCTTTCATCTTCCATTCTAGATACGTGGGCAGCCCAGTTCATTCTTTTGATTTTGATGTCATTCTTTTGATTTTGATGTTCATTCTTTTGATTTTGATTTTATGACATCAGGCTCACCAAACAACCTATAGATTTTTGAGTTAAGACGTCTTCGCCAAGTTCCATTTTCCTTGACAGCCCCAAAAATTCTCCTCAGAACCCTTTTTTCAAAGGCTGCTATTTTATTCTCTCCAGTTCTAGTCAAAGGCCAGGTTTCTGAACCATATATTAGAACTGAGAGTTTTATATACTAATAATTTTGTTTTTCTTGTAAGAAACGATTTAAGGATGGAGCTTAGTCCAAAAAATGATTTATTGGCCAATGATATGCGATTCTGAATTTCAGAGATAGTGTCATTCTTATTGTTAACGCAAGATCCAAGGTAAGTAAAGCACTCAACCGTTTCAAATGTGTGTGAGCCAATCTTCAAACGATTATGTGCATTATTTGGTGGAGATTTTTTTATAGCCATATACTTAGTCTTGGAGTCGTTTATTACCAGACCCATTTGATTTGCAGCTATCTCCAAAAACAGAAATGCCTCTCTCAAGGCTGGTAGGTTTCTAGCAATTATATCAATATCATCAGCGTACGCTAGTATCTGAACTGATTTGTAAAAGATGGTGCCCCTAGTGTTAATATCTGAATCCCGAATAGCTTTTTCTAATGCAATATTAAAAAGCAGACATGAGAGTGAGTCGCCTTGTCGAACACCATTATTGATACTGAGATCTTCAGAGAGGGCACCATTGAATTTGATTTTACATTTTGTCGTCTCCATAGAACACATTACAAGTCTAATTAACTTGCTCGGAATTTTAATTCATACATTGCATCTTTTAAATGCTTTCTACTAACACTGTCAAATGCTGATTTAAAGTCTAGAAACAAGTGATGAGTATCAATATCATACTCAATTGATTTATCAATAATTTGACGTAAACAAAAAATTGTATCAATAGTAAATTAAATGCATTGAACAATAGCCAACTTTTATTCCTAAATGTTTTTGAATTGAAATTAATTAAATGGGCACTAACAGGCAATCTCACTGTAGGCCCTGGAAAATGTTAATGGCTCGACAAATTTGTGTTTATTAATTTTTATGCTGACTGTTAGACAAGCGGCAGAAGTTATAAAAGGCATACTAAGATTCTGCAATACACCGTGACTCACGGTTACCATCGTAACTTTACACTATCATTAGTGTCAGTACTTTAATATTATGATCTTGGAGTTGCTTAGTACTTTATGGTAGATAAAAATGGTCATCAAAAGCTTTTGTATTGCTTTTTTTCTCTTTTAAATCTTAAAAATCAACACAATAAACCAATTACATGAACTTTTAAATTAAATATGGAAGTTTAAAAAATGAGGAATTTAGTCGAGAAATTCTGAGGTATTTGACCTTTTTAATTAGATAAATTTTATTAAAGAGTGCATATCCAACCCTTGCAAATTATAGTGATTGCGACCAATTTTCCTTATGTTTTAAAAAGGTCTAGTGTGTGTATAAGGTTCCATGGCCAATGACTAATAATTTATAAATATATTTGATGGACATAAATATATTGAATATGGCTGTAAATAAGTGGTGATCGTCAATAAACTTTAGTATATCGATGAATAATCCAACTGTGATAGGATCAAATGGGAGAATTCGGGTTTCATCAGTTATGCTAACTGAAACAATTAAAGATGTTCAGAAAATAAATTTTGAATAATAATGAACTTTTGATAGTATGTGTACTTACTAACGAGAAAAAATTACGAATTGTTTAATTAACTTTTTATATTGCTTACGCACATCAAACCAATACACAATGATCTGTCGCATTTGGAGTACTTTACTCATACTAATTAATATGTAAATAAATAATCGTGATACTTTAGTATCGGTCATAAAATAGCAAGAAATATCCGTAGAAGGTAAATACATTTGGAAAGGTTTTATTGCTTCAATACAAGTGATAACATTCAAATAGGATATTCAATTAAAATAAATTGATTTATATCCGGTCTGAAAGTGTTCATTCCAGCAATATGAATTAATTGACTATCCGTAATACATACATTTCCATGAATTTTTTGAAATAATTAATCATAAAGATACTAAATAATTTTCTACTGCACATACATGCCGTAAGTTTTTAGGGTTCTGTACTCGAAAGGTGCCAAAAGTACCCTCTTACTAAGCCTCCCCCATTCACCTATGCATCCATCTGTCTGCCTGTCACAAGGCTCTATCTTTTGAACCATAATAGATAGACGCTAGAAGTTTTCACAGAATATTGTGGTACTATTTTACAGACGTTTTTTGTTCTTGCATCATACATAGGTTTCGAACATGGAATAATTCTATATCATATTAATAGTATTCATAATAACATATAGGTAATTAAGGTAAGTGTGGCAAAAGTAATTAGCCAATTATTTAACACATTTTTATCAATCATGTGTTGCCATGGCATCTATCTTGTTATTTACCAAATAATTAATATTAATATTATTTGGTGATATGGAACCCTTCTTGTGCGAGTCAGACTCGCACGAAAAGAGTTCTGTACCACCAAAAGCAAAACCAAAGCTTATTCTAACTCAACTTAATAATATGTGAAATTTTTTTATATCCATTAAAAGGGGAATATTTTAAGCTTAGAATATTGCTAGTGCAAAATAAGTAGGACTTATGCACAACGGCATTACGATAGAGTTTATACTATATTTAGAATTATTCATGTCATTAAATGTTTATCTTTGTGTACCAGGTTTCACAGCATTTGCATTAGTTGAACCTTTATATTTCTAAGAATATTTTTGACATTTAGTTAAGGTACAGTTACATTAGTGTTTATATACCAATATATTACATTAAAGTGTTTATATGAGCTAAAAAGTTAGTGTTTGAAAAAAATAAATCTATATCTCAGTTTATTGCAAGTGATCATAAGTGACACATGCACCAGCATTGTCGACTGCCCAGCCTACTTAGCAAAAAAGTGGATCATATCAAGATAGAAACTTGCACGATTTAAACTAAAAAAAAATTATCAGTGATCCCTTGGAGATGGTTTTGGTCATCGAATTATTTTCACGTAAAGCATTTCTTAATGAGTATTATGTATTCTTCAGTCATTTGATTAATGGAGTGTGCAAACAAGTCGTAATGACTTTCCATAAATAGATACAATACAGATCGATACAATTTTGTTTGTATGTGTAAGTATCCTTACCTTTCAGCTAGTGCCGCGTAGTAATGTATTCAAGGACTCTGGATGACAAATATAAATTATTTTGAGTTGTTTTCAATGTTCATAATTCATAATTAATTTAAGTTATTTTGAGTGGGGGGTGGGAGCGGGTATCAATCAACTTGTCATTTTGGCAATTAATGTATTTTTCTGTTTTCATACTAAATCAGTCAAGGTAATTTTACAGCCTTCAAGTGATAAATAAGTTGACGGCATTAGGTAATAAATGTGCTAATCGGCTACCTTCTAATCGGCTATTTTCACCATATTTGATAATTATTTCACGGATACTTTCGTTGTTAACCTTGGGGGGATAGTTTGAAATATATTATTCATTAACTTCATAGGCATTATGCAAATTTGGATAGTAACATTAGTTGGCAGACGCGAAAACTCCCTTAAAAGACTCGTCCCTTTTAAAAAGGATTAACGGATCAATACTATCTCTATTTATTCCTTGAAAACACCATGCCCTGTACACATTTTACAAATTTACCCAAATCGCTGAGCATATGGAAAAACATAAAACAAATGGTAATAGAACCACAATGAATAAGACAGAAAATTCATAATAATGAATGAGACGTGAATACATAGGAATTGGAATAAATATCATCTAGTGTACGCCTATCTGTACGCCTCTTACAATACTGCGTTGAATAATGTGATTGCACGAAAGACAAGTAAACTCTATAAGTTAATTGTGTATGCTCTAGGTAGGTGAAATAAAGTGAAATAAAGTGAAATTCTCCTCGCATGAAGCACCTGTGGATATTTATAATTTGAAGCCAATAAAACATTCTAATAATAACAATAAATTTTAAGCGTTCGCTAATTAACATCCACAAATCAACAGGTATTGTACATCCAAGTCCATATGGAAGTGAGATAACAGTAAGATGGGAGAGTCAGTGAGTATGTACCCCAAATAAGAACACACACATGAGGGTTCATAACGTTGCACATGGACATTTCTAAGCGCTCTTTTCATTTCAGAAATTTGGATGAAATTTTTGCTGCTTGGAAATATTCTAATGACTATTTTCATTAACAGTATTCTCCTTTCACTTCTACGAATTTATATAGTATTATATATGATAACTTTAACGCTATCAAAGTAAACTAAATATGAGTCCACGATAAACACCACTAAAAGAATTGAACCGCTTAAGGAATCCATATTTTTATTATACCATAGCTAAATGGCCAATGTCGTCTTGCAGGAATTTTTTTTAAATATATTTATTTCTCTATATATAAAATATATTCTCTATATACAAAATTTTTAAGGTGTTGAGAACATTTATTTTCAAAAAATTAAAATTGATCACGTTCAATTCATCATGAAAGAACGCGTTTTTTAGATATATTAAATATTGAAAAATGCACCAAATATAGCAATTGAAAAGCACCATGAATTGGATATGTTTTTGTATTTGATTGGTACATTCCTAAATATGGAACAACAGTATTCAAAATTAAAGTAAAAAGTTTGTGTTTGTGGGTAAAATGAAATGATAATTACATAGAAATTCATATATGTATTCCACCAAAATATTGAAATCAAAACTGGTAACCATATTAATGAATTTTAAAAAATTATGAAACATGACAATGGCAACCTATACTCACATATTCCAAATGCCTATCATAGCCATTGTGATACTGATTATTTAATTTTTTTTTAAATGAAACAAATTTTGTATTGATGTGACAAATTTTGTCTTTAATCATATTTTATGTTTGAGTTCAAATGGTATTATAAATGTTTTGTATTACAATATTCATGAACAATTTTTTTTGTACATAAATGAATAGATTAAGTAGTATAATAGAATAAGTAGATAACATATAATTGTCCGTCTAAAAACATTGATTTTCTAAATCCAAGCTACAAATATTCATTGTTTGACCTTGTTCTTTATTGGGAATCATTTCAAACACTAGACGTATAAGTACGGAGCTGAGCATATTATAGGTTCTAAAAATTAACTCTACGTAATAGTCGCAGTATTAAACTTACTTATGAAACTCGCATTCACAAAAGTGTGATCCACTCTAATGATCCACGGTGAAGGAATTCACGAGAAACGATCATGTTGTTTATATTCCGCATTCTAAATTCATAATTCAAGTTCTAGGAACTTGTGTGCCACCTTATAAAGTAAAAACTTAGACAAATATTTTATCCAATAAGCTTTTTAAACAAATTTTTATAAAAACATTCAAAGGCAAAACATTTAGAACATTACAATTAAAGTCATTTTTTGGTCTATATTAGTTAAAGAACTTCTAGTCTAACAATGATAACAGTAATTATGCAATTAAGAACAACCATCATAATAAATACAAAGCTTATTTTCAGATAACTTATTTTGATATCATTTGTAACCACCTCATTAATATTAAAAAATTCTTGAGCACTATTCAGTTAATAAAATAGGTTCACTGGATATATTTAGGAACTTATTAAGAAAATATGGATATTTACAGTTTTAAATTGCAAAAAAAAACTAGAAAAGCAATGAAATGAAAATGTTTGCAACAAAATATAAATATTATAAAGGACTAAACAAGATAATCAAAACTGTTAAGCATTATTGGATATAATACATTTCAAGGAATAATACGTAAATTCTAGTTAGAAGAATAGGTCATATTTTTAAAATACTTAATAATTTGTCACTGATCAAGATAATAGTGTTTATTATATTATCACTTGCGACCTAAAATTTTGTAATTAATTCATTTAACCCAGAAATAACATGTCTTCTGAGTGGTATTTTTGCATGATACCAATAACCATGCCCTAAAGTAAAAAAAGAGTAAATGTCTCTTTTTTCTTTTTGAATTCCACTAGAGTTGGCCAGTTTTAGTTATTAGTGCTCTCTTGTTTTGATGAGATCCCGTGGAAATTGTATTAAACCGTAAACAACTTGTGAGCTTTTTTAATAAATTATTTCTTATGTTTTTTGCAACATCGTCCGGCTTTCTGTTGTTATTTCTATAGTATTTAACCTAGGTGTATGAAAGTTTACAAGCTTACTCTTCATGTGGGATATTCATTAATAAGTTCAAAGTTCCAAATTATAATGGCAAGTTCCTAATTATAATGTGCAAAATATGAAAAACAAAAAATTTTAATTGAAAGGATGGTAATAATATTTTTTACATGTAATCGAGTTTTTTATTTAAATGCTTGAATTAAATGAAAAACAATAAATGTAAATTCATTCTATAATTTTTCATTATTAAGTTTTGTTTGCTAAATAATAAACTTCAACATTACGCGCATTGTGCCTTCCTCACTGAAATAATTTTTCAGTCAACGTTGCGATGTCTCATTCGAAAAGTGTCATTTGCTTCCTTATCGATTTTGATTCTCGATAATTTTATTTGATATATTAATTAAGATATTATTATTTCATATTAATAAAAAAAATAAGTTTTGTCGAAACAAGTAAATATAAATATAGTATTAAGACATCACAATGATCCATAATTAGTGGTTTGTAGATAGAATAATTAAAAAGTAAACATTTATTTACGAAATCTCAATTTCACATTCGATGCTTGGATAACGTGGAGTATTAACAAAATCCATGCCCTTCACATCAGTTACATTTAGTAGTATAAAAGAAATTTATAGTGTTATATAAAAACACATAAAGTAAAAGAGCTGTGTTACGAAAACAAATTCTTCAGCTTGATTATTATTTTACAATTTTCAGGGTTCCACATCTTATTATTATATATATATATATATACATATATATATATATCCCATTATCATCGGAGACATAATCGAGTATGTACATTGTACCATAAATATACCCAATAAAGTCAAAGGAACCGCTCGAGGTCACATCTTTTTGCTCACCGTTAATCATTTCTCTTTCAGATCGAACTTTTGCAAGGATTTTGTTGTCAGTTCCGTACAAGTAATGATAGACATGGGGAAGTTCCTCATTTACTTTTCGATGGTGGTACGATGTTGATATCCATTGCTAAAAACCTTGCCCATTCCAGTACCTGCGTCGAAAACAGACATTCCACTTTTTGCCTTACCTTTACCATTACCATGTTTTTTCCAGCTCCTGATCTAATATCAGAACCTCCTCTCAAAAAATACTTGTTACCATCGTATTTTTCACCGACAGTACTCTGATCACCGATGTGAATAATTATGATTACTTTTACTTTTAAGCTTCAATAAATTTTTTACCAGTTTTATATATTTTTAATATTCAGTACTTTAAAGGGAAAAAAAGTAAACTTTCAAGATTATTTATGTAAAAATTTTAGATGAAAAATATGATTACTCCAGAAGAATATGTAAAATTCCATATATAGCTGTCTAACAAAACAGTATCAAGTGAAAGTACAGAGGTAGAGAATCTCAAAACCTATTTGGAAGAGACTACACATTAGCTTAACTATACTTATTTATGTTAACTTGGACATTTTAGTTAATTTAGTGGATTATTGAATTATTCAAAGTTTTAATATTTTTATTTGAAACAGAAAATCCTCATATTTCTCCCAGTGTGAGTGAGTCATCATAACTATTTACCAAGGGACAAGGCAGAAATGCAGCACTATTATGGCTTTGCCAGATGTAACTATTATGAGAGAAGATTAAAGTTTTATAAGGAAATATTGAGTAGTCAAGAGAAAAATTAATTGGTATTAATATTTGGTTTCACCTAATAAACAGCAGCTAATTGAATCTTTTTGAATCTCAGATTGCTTGAACGGGAATACTGTACAAAATTTTTAAGAAATAACTAAACTTCTAGAGGATGTTGATTTGCACATAGGCAGGGACTTGATATATCAAAACGAAGGAGCATCCTGTCACCATACCTTAAACGTAAGAAATAATTTAAGAATAAACAAAAGATCTCTCGGCTTAAATCTAAATGACTTTTCTGCATGGAGATACTGCAAGGAGTTGATGCCCCAAAAAAATTATAGTTTGAAAGAACTGAGACGAACACTGAGAGACATTGAAAAAAAAACAATTTAAGTAAATACAACGGTATTAGGAAGTCGAAAATAGAATTTTTTTCGGCGATGCTTCTTCGCATCGAACAAAAGAACGAAATTTTTGAAACTATAATTTTTTAAATAAATCTGTTTTGGACAATTTTTGTTTAGTTTTAATTACACACGAAAATTAAATTGTCATTTATGTTAGTTTGATTTCAGTTTTAGGGTGTAACCGCAAAGGTGGCAATGTCAAATTTCTCTATCAAAAGCTGATTAAGTACAAACATTTTTGAAGTAATTTCTGAAAAAAGTTTTCGTAACTTTCTTTTTCAAAATGATGTAGGAAATGAGTTTCAAAATGTGGTATTCAGAATATTTTGTTTTTCTGTTAATTTTTTAAAGAGCGTGTTTCTATTGTACTTCTTCCCATTTATTACAGTAATAAGTATAAGGGCTTTCATACGTTCGTCGTCATATTTGCTTTTTTGTATTTTTATCTTCTAAAATATAAGCAAATTTTAGAAACAATGTATATGAGATGATATGTCCATGAATGAACAACATTAGGATAAGTCGTTTAACTCAAT
This sequence comes from Druceiella hillmani, assembly GCA_039881145.1. Lineage (NCBI taxonomy): Eukaryota > Metazoa > Arthropoda > Insecta > Lepidoptera > Hepialidae > Druceiella > Druceiella hillmani. The sequence continues at coordinate 22,253,487 of JAYKKI010000036.1, forward strand.
GCCATTGTATAGAGGGGCTCGTCTTTATCCCATGAATTTGATCATGTAAAAACACCATTAACCTGGAGATCTAGAGTCTAAATGATTAGAACAATAAACTGTTTACAAATGAACAGATCTCACAAAGAACAGGTATTGTAGAAGAAGCTGTGGCTATTTTCCGAATGGTTAATATTAAATTTATAAATGATTTATTAGTTTTTTATAAAATGGAAGTTTACATCAAACTATATAAAAAAAGAAGAGAAACTAAGGAACAAAAAGATGTAAGTAAACGCTAATGTGCATATGTAATTATGAGTTATTTTCAATAACAAATTGCAATTCTAAAAATGCAATTCTGCTTGTGTACGGCATGCAGAGAACAATTTAGTTGGTGTTGAAAGAGTGAAATTAAAAAGAGATAGGGAAATTTCTCTTAATATTATTGGTTTTATTTTAAGCTTCCTCTATTTGTGCTGACGAAAAATAAAACTTTTTCCAGGTGGCTACAGGGTTTTTTACAGTTTGACAAAAAATTGAATTCAAAATGTACTTTTGAAACCTACCATAGCACCTTATGGGTTTTTCGTTTTATCATTTTTAGTATAAAACATTATAAATGTATCCACAAACACAATAAAATAAATTATTTTTGGAGGGTATAAATACCTACAAAGTGAAAATTATGATTATTCTCAAAATAATATATTGATTCATTATCAAATATCTTTCCACATTAATACCATTACAGAATTTGGAATCATTATTTTCCATAACTTTACTATATCGGCCATTACGGATTTATATACCTTAAAATATTTGATTAATTCAAGGCATCAAATTTTGATACTAGTGACTAATAAAAACAAATACTTCAAAATTTTCTTTATATAAATGACAATTTAAGAAATTACATTAACACTTCTTTATATTACTGTTACCATCAAGACTTGATAATGTTGTACCAGTTATATGAAGAAATAGCCTAAGGTCCTAGAAATAAAAAAGAAACCCAACTTTAGTTAACCAGTGCTGCCACCTTAGCTTCCCGTGTTGAGAATAAAAGGGCTTTCGTCTCAGCACATACAACTTATTATCACAGTAGGGCGTTTTTTTGTTCTGTCATGCATTTAATTCATTGGGATGTTATCATGTTTGTTAAAGAAGTTTCAGTGAGCAGTGGTGTCAACATTTAGATGAATTCTGTGACTCACAGTGCTCCTTCATGTCATATAGTATTTCTTTTTTTGTTTTATGAGTTTCTCTGATACCTTATTATGATGACTAAACCCTGGACACTAACTTGGCTGCTTTTTAATTCAACCCAAAAATATTTATTTAATTTTGAGTGAAGGTTCTTAAATAAAAATATATGCAATTAACCAAGTATGCATTTGTTGCAAGCAAAGTTACAGATTATAGATAGTGATCATATTTTTTGAAGGCATATTTTGTTGAAGATAAGTTCCTCAGGAGTTACATAATGAAAATTGCTCATCTTGATGAGGTGATATTGTATAATAATTGTTATAAAGGTTATTTACGAAGAGTACTCCACAATGGTTCTGAACCAGTCCCGACAAAGTGGATTTTGCAAATTTGATAAATTCATTATGGGTTATAATAATTTGTTTATCATTTGATCATTACTAATTGTAAACAAACCTGTGCTCTATATTTTATACAAATTACCAATTTTAATGCATGTAGGGAATGTCATTTACGGAGTAATGCTGTGAATAATTGTTATAAATCAGTTTGTTTGATGGGTATCAATAAATGAAATGCGTATCTTATTTTTTGGATTTATTTTTTATGACTTAAATAATTCAATGTACAACTTATAATTAACACAACCAAACTGACCATTAAAAAAAATGTATTATTATGCTTGTTACGAATCCATAATAGTTTGCACATATATATATTTAATGTACACATTAAAGAAAACACTTTTTAAGTAGTTTATTGGTGCATTTTATACTTTATCATTGAAGCTTAAATTACAGTATAGAAAACAGTGGTTACTGTATACTTTTGTGGTGTTAATTAAAATTATTAACTTACCGTTGTTAATAATCAATTAATACAAACCGAATAATTATAGAAATATAACTGACCTTAATCTGTTTAAGAAATATATTTTTTGGGCAAATCTGTCTTAAATTTATCAAAGTTAAATTTTAGGCATACTTTATAAAGTATGTCTCACATTTTGTTTAACATCATATCTGTTTACAGAAATAGATTTTCAACCGATAGTGGTTATTGTGGATATTCCAATCCTTATCAAAAATTTATTTAGACAAACTTAATGATTTATTCTCCTAATTTAATTTATACTATTCAACAATACATTATGTAAAGAAAAAGCTGACAATAATAAATTATAATTATTTTCTACTACATGATTTTACATAATTTATAGGAACCAAATGATTTGGTTTAAATTTTATATTATACAAGCTGAAATGCAAATGAGAAAAAATAAAAATATGCATATAATATTCAAAGTAAGCACATACTAATAGGAAACAAGTAAACAGCACTATGTAATTTCTGGCCAAATATTAAAATGTGTAAAATTGGTAACAAATTTAATTATAATTTTTAAGTTAAAACAGGTCATCGACATTAATGAATTGAATTAGAACAACAGAATAACTCATAATCAAACCCAGAAAATGGAGCAGCAATGAAGCTCTCAGGTTAAAAGACTTAAATATTTTGAACTGGCCCAGGTTGCCTGCTTCTATCATGTTTTTAATAAGCTTCATATGACGTCGTACAATGAATGCTGAAAGAAGCAAATGGTATAAGCTTATATTAAGGTATTGTTTTAATGAATTGAAGCAATAGTTTCTCCATTATGATGTTACGTTTACTATTAAATGTTGGTTAAAGGGAAACTGGTCTATATTCATTAAAAACTAGCAATGGTGACCAGCTTTATCCGGAATCAAAAACAGTACTTGTGAAAATAGCGAGCTAATGATGCTTTTACGAAAGTATTAACTAATATAGAATAAATTAAAAATAGTTCATGAAATTACATCCTATTCACAAAAAAATTATTTATTTATTAACTTTTATGTATAGTACATATGGCGGACTTATTGCTACATGAGCAATCTCTTCCGGTTAACCATAACACGAAAAAATTATATTCTGAAGTATTGGTTTATGAATATAGAGATACATGCTTCATACACGTAAATAGACATAAATCAACGTAATAATAAATTATGTTCTCGTACACTTAATACTTTATTTCCTGTCACAAACTGGATGATTTCCTAAATTTTAGTAGTCAATAGCGACTGTGAGGAGTGTAATACAGTTTGACATATGTAATGTAATACATATATAATCATAAATATGAATGTCATCAAGTTTTAAGATAAGTTCATTATGTGGAAACAGTTATTTGAGAGTATGATAAATTAACAACAGTCAGCTAATGAGTATCTTGGTCAGTTGAGAGCAGGAATGGATTTAAGGCACACATCAGAGTTACACTCTAACGTAATTAAGTTATGGCTTTCTTCTCTTTTCTAAATATAGATAAGTATAATGTAAATCATTTAGATAACTATTGATATATAGTATCTCTGCAGAGAACATAGTCCGAGCAGAAAAGAGGACTGGGTTTCAAGCTAAATTTTGTAACCGTGCACATGTCAAATACTATTGTCGGCCATCTTGTAACTTGATACTTTTGTCAGTGCAACTAAATTGAAAAGTGTACGCCAATCAACATTAATTAAACTGTTCAACATATTTTATTATATTTGATTATTCTTTATTCTAATAGCTGTTCAACATATTTTATTATATTTGATACTTCCCAATTCTAAGGGTGAATTTGATTTTTAATTTTATGTTGTTTACCAGATAAATATTTTGTAAATTAATAATAATGTATTTACAGAGTAATAATTCAATACTTTTGCAATAAAAGTATTAGGTTGGTACTAAAATATGTATTAGAAAAAAAGAGATTACCATGAGGCACTGTGAGAATGACCATTAATATCAATAACATGAGACGAAAAGTTATTTTTAGCAAAACTTTTTGAACCCATGTTAAAGACATAAACATAATCAATACTATAGGAAATGGTTACACGTGTGTTCATGATATAGCCAATACAAAAATCATTTTTCATCTATACATCAAAATAACAAAAATCATTATTCACTAGAGCATTAGATGCGGATATTCTGGTCATATTATCGGAAAATATGCATTTACTGCAAATTAAAATATAGATGAGAGTGGAAAATAAATTGCAGGAATTTAAATGTGCCTATTAATTCGAAAATTTGGTCTCGGGTCTCTACAAAACCCTATCTTACTTTATGAGCATCAATTGGATTTGACTACAAAAATTTCTCTACAAAATAAAAAAAATTCAAAAGAAAACAAAGAATTTTAAATTACTTTTTCATTATTAATTATCCTACATGACATATATGACGGAACATGATGTATAGAAACCAAAGCAATGGTATAAATACTCTCAGAATTACAATATTAATGAAAACTATAGATCACAATTAAAACATGGGCCGTGTTTCTAGAAATTTCATCAATTATATCATCATTTAGAATACCCTTTGGCAACAAATTTTATCATCAGTTATAAATTATACAATTGTGTCCTTGTGTTTATCTCGTGTCTTAAAACGTACAAATTATATTAGGTGGTTTTTTCTTGTAATTTTGTGGTATGATATTGCACCATAGATATTCATACTTTTCTAGAAGTGTCTGATAGAAATCTAATTGACTGTTCTGTAATATCACTACTTTTGTTGTAGCTCATTGTTTTTAACCCTATTTTCAATTACTTTTTTATAATTCCCAATAAAATATTCTCTGTGCCATCATTTTCTTTATTTTATATTTTACAATAAATAAATTTTAAAATTAGGTTATTAAAGTTTAGAAATCCTGGAAGTCAACATATTCAATTTCAAAATATATTTTTGAATTTTTACATACTTTTCAGTTTTGTAACTTCAATCTGTGGGATGGTTCCTAGATACAACACATTTTCTCCGCATAAATTTTAAATCATTCATAGTTAAATAGTCACTGTGAATCATTTATTGTCACTATTAATTATTTATAATCACTCTTTTCAAAAAAGGTACCCCCTTCTAAACCAAATCATGTTCTTCAAGTGAAGAAAGCCAGTCGTTATACGATTTAGCAATTTTATTAATTACATATAAAAATTTAAAATAATTTTGTTATCTGAGACGGCTGGTTTATTAGTTGTCAACCTAACACTGCTATTATTTTTTTAAACTAAAAAATATGTGCTTGTCTATTCTGAAGGAAAAACAAGCACCTAGTCAAACAGGATTACATCATTCAAAATATTTATTTGAAAATATTTATAATGAAAAAAATAGTCACCTTGATTAAGTCAGCCTTTTTTACAATGCTATATTTTTTAAAATAAAATCAAAGGTGGAAGAGAAGAAAGTCAAAGGTGGAAGAGGCTAAATTACTAGGTGGATTTCTGTCAAAATATCTGGTAGAAGGAGGAGAAGCTAGTTGAGAACAAAAAAAGTATGAATAAATTTAATTAAGAACAAAAGTGAAGAAACTTAACATTAGGCGGCGGATTTACAGAAAGAACATGACGAATTTGCTATAATCAGACGTGATGGAACTGTTCTAATGAAAAAGGAAACCTGACAAAGATTTAAGCACTCTAGGAGATGAAATTAATTGGAATTCATTTTTCCCCATAAAGCAAGAGAGGAAGCTGGTATTGTAGAATCTATAACAAGATTACAATCCAAGCGATTCTTCATTTCATTCAACGATGGGGATAATTTGCCAATGCCCATATTGAATTATGTCCCAATTAAAATCATCAAGCATTAAAGTAAAATATGAACGCCAAAGGGGAGCTTTTCTTCTTCTGTAAAAGTTTGAGAGGAGTTTACAAGGATGGTTCCATAGATGTCAGAATGCTCATTATGTTTATCTTACTAATTAGTCACATCCATTATGTAAAATGTGGAAGAATTAGTGAATACATTGGAAGAAATACATATATATCAGAGTTAGTAAATGGGAATATGTCCATTTTATGCGGCTTTACATTTTTAATATATTTAGAATTTTGTAACACTATATTAGAAGTAAATTGAACTCAGAAATCCTTAAAGATGTCAAAAATTATGTTTGACATAGAACAACTAAAGTTTTAACTCTTTTAGTAGAAGAAATAATCATTGATTAGGTTATCAATGTTGGTACTCAAAAGTGTTATGCAATGGGCATTTACATCGGGAGGGTGGCGGATTTAAATTAAAAAAGACACCAGATGACTACCACAAAATGCTGCCTTAACATTACAAGTTGAAATCATTTTAATATGTAAATCAATTATTGTAACCAAGAATTGTCCAAGTATTTTTAACACTGTTACAAAAGTCCTCTGTGATGGATGAAAGTGTACCACATTAAAGATTGTTCAGTCAAAGTTTATAATAAAAGCTCCCGTCAATCATTTAGAATCCACTACAGAAAATGTATTTATGATAAAATTACTAATGGATTTACAGGTTATCAACAAATGGTTCAAGAATTGAAAATATTTTGCATGAGCCATTAAGATGAGTGCACGTTTTTTATGCAAAAGAGTCTATATATATATACATATATATATATATATATATACATATATGTAAAGATAACCTATAGGTATCCTTTCATTTAAACTTTGCCGCGTTATCTATGATAAGTTCTATAGAAGTCGCGGTTAGCTTTCGTATAAAACGTCAAAAGATTTTGAGAGGTTAGATTTGTTTTTGATTCAGTATTTTATTGTAAAAAGCTTACCTGTCGAATTCAGATGATAAACCCGAAATAAGGGCTTTAAATGTTGTTTCTTTTATCCACAGGTGAGTAAATGTTTAGTTTATAAGATAATGTTACTAGCAAATTGTAGAAGGAACGTTTTACAAGTAAATAAATCTTTTATCCACAGAAACGCAATTACGTCTTTATTTCAACAAGTTCGAAACAGAATCCAATAAAAACATTATAAAACAACATTTTCTGCATATATTTCGAGAGAATAATGAATAAGTTAAGATTTGATTTTGCTGTGAAGACAGCATCCGAGGGAAAAACCAACATTTTATGCATAACCTCAATTGCAACAACTAGTGGTCAGATCTATGGAATACCACCGGAATATCAAGCAGTGAATCAACACAAAGCAATTATGAGTACTACAAACTATGCCAAAATAAAAAAAACATTGCAAAGAACACACCAAACAAGGAAAATTTGGATAACTTTGACAGATGAGATATCGGAAGCATATGTGGATGAGGCTCAAAACTTGCAGTTTAATGATGTTTATCTAGAAGAAATAATAGAAACTGAATGTGATCCAGAGTCTAAATCTAGTGGCTCAAACAACTCTTTAGAAAAAATTACTCGAAGAAAAAGAACAAAAATCAGAAACTCAAAATCTAGGCAAGATAGCGAAGAATTTTACGATAGAAAAGTTCACAAGTAAAACCACTAATACCCACCAGTGGATTAATAATTTTAATAAAGAATGTGAACGTTTCAAAGTCAACGAAGACAAAAAGAAAATAGAGATTTTGAAAAATTTTATGGAGTCGTCAAGTGTACATTGGTACGACTGTATGCTAATAAAATACACAGTAGAATCAGAGTGGAACAAATGGGAGAAATGCTTTTGTGAGACATTTGCAAATAAAGGTTGGTCATCCATGAGATATGCTCTAGGTTTTAAATACCAAGCAGGTTCGTTACTCGAGTACGCTCTAAAGAAAGATAAATTACTACTGGAAGTTAGGAAGAACATTGATACTGGGACTCTTATTGATCTCATAGCATTCGGCTTGCCTAATTTTGTTGCCAATAAAATCGACAGAGAAACTTTGCAACAAACAGAAGATTTGTATAATGAAATAGGAAAACTAGAACACCTCGTTGGGAAAACTAAGTATGAAAAAAAAGGATTTGCAAATTCTGACCTTAAACAAAAAAAAATTGAAGAAAGAAAACCATGCCAAATTTGTGCCAATAAAAAAAAGGGAAAAGCTATCACCCAGAGGAGAATTGCTGGTTTAAAGACAGAACTCAGAAATCAATAGTGAGAACAGTAAATAACTCCGAAATAGAAACAGAACTGAATAACAAAGATCCAAAAAACTAGAGGTGCCACTATTAATAAAAATAAATTTACTATTGAATGACACTGTGAAAGTAACTGGAATTTATGATTCAGGTTCAAATGTATCATTAATTAATGCTAAATTATTAAATATACGGAATGAAGAAAAAAGTACAGATAATACACAAATAGTAAATTTAAAGACTATTAATGGTGAGAAAAAAACTAAAGGTATGGTTACATTAAAAATTAAAATATATAATGTAGAACAAAACATGGATATTTTTGTCATAGACAAAGAAAATTTTAAATATATTATAAGAAAATTCAAGCTTATTCAAAATGAAGACTTAAAAATAACACAAAAAGGTCAGAAAGAAAAGCTTAATATAAAAAACGATACTAATGTCAACATTCCTGATGTACTAGGAGACAAAACTGAACCAAGATTGGGAAGCCCTAGAATGGAGAAGGTGAAAAACGAAATAAACTTCAATGAACATATTAAAAGTGATAAATTTGAAAAGATCGTTAATCATCTAGATAAACAACAACAATTAGAGATTAACGAGCTCATAGACAAATTTAAGACTGTCTTTGCTAAGGATAAATATGATGTCGGCACTGTACGAGATTATGAAGGTCATATTGACCTGATGGTGGATAAATACTGCTGCAAACGTCCATACAGATGTATAGCTGAAGATAGAAGAGAGATAGAAAAACAAATATCAAAATTATTAGAGAAAAATTTGATTCAGGAATCATATAGCCCGTTTGCTGCCCCAGTAACTCTGGCTTATAAAAAGGAAGATGAACGAAAAACAAGACTTTGTATAGATTTCAGGGAATTGAACAAGATAATCGTCCCACAATCACAGCCATTTCCATTGATTGAAGATCTAATGACAAAAACAGTAAACTGTAAGTATTTCTCAATGTTTGATATTAATTCAGCGTTTTGGTCAATTCCATTGAAAGTACAGGATAGGTACAAAACGGCCTTTGTTACTCAGGACGGTAATTTTCAATGGACATGCTTACCATTTGGACTAAAAACTGCTCCAGCCATTTTTCAAAGGATAATGACTAACATCATAAGAAAGAATAAGCTCTCTGATTTTGCAGTAAGTTTCATAGATGATATACTCATTTATTCAAAAACCTTTGAAGAACATATATCACATATATCACGGTTACTGGAGGCAATACAAACGGAAGGGTTTAGACTAAAACTTACCAAGTGCATATTTGCAAGTAATTATGCCAAGTATTTAGGCCACATAATAGAAAACAATTCAGTGAGGCCTCTAAAAGATTATTTGGTAGCAGTAAAAGACTTTCCAATACCAGAAACAAGGAAAAATGTACGACAATTCCTAGGAAAAGTAAATTTTCATCACAAGTTTGTGCAACACAGTGCTATCATCTTGGACTCGTTACACAATTTGTTAAAGAAAGATGTGAAATTCGTGTGGACTGAAGAATGTCAAAAATAATTTGATAAAATGAAAATACTACTGTGCTCTGTACCAATTCTGAAAATTTCTGATCCAGAATTACCAATAAACATTTATACAGACGCAAGTGCAAAAGGAACAGGCGCAGTGTTAAAACAACCTGAAAAAATGGAGACAATAAACCAGTTGCTTATTTTTCAAAAAAATTAACAGATACACAAAAAAAGGAGAAGGCAATATACCTAGAATGTTTAGCAATAAACGAAGCTATAAAATACTGGCAGCATTTGCATATGGGAAAGGAGTTTACGGTGTATTCTGATCATAAACCACTAGAAAACTTGAATATTAAAGCAAGAACTGATGAGGAGCTCGGAGACCTAACATATTATTTATCCCAATACAATTTCAAAATTAAATATAATCCTGGAAAAACAAATCTAGAGGCAGATTGTTTGAGCAGAAATCCAGTCCTAGATCCAAGTGAAAATAATGATGATGATGCTTTGAAAGTGGTAAATTTAATGACTATAGAAAAAATAAAAATAGATCAAAATTCAAATCAAGAAATACAAAAAGTTAAAAATGGACTTATACTAAGAGATGAAATATACTACAAAAAAAATAAAGGAGAAACAAAATTATACCATCAGAAGGATTAAGCAAAACATTGATAAAAAAAGTACACATTACTTATTGCCACCTAGGAACAACACAAATGATAAAGAAATTAACACCATACTATTCAGCGAAGAATATAGCAAAAATTAAATAGACTTGCGAAGAATGTGAAATATGCATTAAAAATAAAACAAGGAGAAAGCCGAAATATGGATTATTGTCACATTTAGGACCAGCAAGACACCCATTTGGAATTGTATCAATTGATACAATTGGTGGTTTTGGGGGATCTCGGTCAACAAAAAAGTACCTGCATCTTTTAGTTGATCATTTCACTAGGTATGCTTATATCTTGACGTCAAAAAACCAAAGCTCTAACGATTTTATTAAACTTATTCAACAAGTGACACAAAGTCATAAAATTGATATGATATTACCGGACCAATATCCTGGTATAAACTCTAAAGAATTTAAGGGATTTCTGAAAGATAACAGTATAAGAATAATATTTACTGCGGTAGACACTCGTTTTTCAAATGGGCTTAACGAAAGATTGAACCAAACTTTAGTTAATAAAATAAGATGCCAAATAAATGAAAGCGAAAAAAAGATTGCATGGGCAACAATGGCACAGAATTGTGTAAAGAAATATAGTGAAACAGAACACAGTGTTACCAAATTTGCACCAAAATACCTATTGGAAGGAGAAAATATAAATATTCTTCCATCAGAACTAAAAACAAGATGTTCAAATGAAGATCTGAGAAGAGATAGAAAATTAGCATATATAAATGCAATTAAATCTCATGAGTATAATAAGAAGAGATATGATCTATCAAGGAGGGAATATGACTTTAAAAAAGGAGATAGAGTCTATGTGGAAAACGGTAATCGACTAAATAGGAAGAACCTAAGTTAATGATAAATTATTGATTATCTATCTATTTATACATGATAATACATATCCGTCTGTGCTTGGTCAGAATGCTATGTGGCTCTATTTCCATACAAAACTTTAATCCTATATGATTTTTTATACATAGCCCATTACAAGTTATCTTATAGGATAAAATAATTATTGGACTCGAAACAGGGAAGTTGGCCTCCATCTGCCAAATATTCAGAGAATAATGTGTAATTTAAAATATTATTCAGCCTGTAAGTATTTATTTTATATTAACGTAGCATTGAGATCAGATAAAGCCGTTTGTAAATTTGTAAATAAAAATTATTCACTTACGTAAATCTTCATCGACTTGCATTGACGTCAAATGAGATTTTGTTCTTTCTATCTGCAAGTACATATTCTCACAAATGAGACACATTATCACCAACGATGTAACATCGTGGAAGGGCCGTAACATGCAAATTATGTAAAGTAACATGTCTCCTCCCTGAAATATTATCTTTATTAATGAATGTGGGATAAAAAGAATAATATTTTACATATGAGTTTATATTCAGTCAAAATTGATTTCATAATGTTGTGGGCAATATTTTTTGGACAGCCATTTTTCAAGTCAACTGCAGCTTACTGATAAATATTCATTCAAGTTTTTATCTTCCTTTTCTAAATTTACAATACTATTATTAATTACAAAATTTTAGCCAAATACATTATGTAAGTTAAAATCTATCACTTCATCATATACCAAAGAATTACTTAATCTATTTGTTTGTAACTTTCAATGATGGAATCCGATGTTTCTAAGGATGGTCACAGGCTACAAAACTTTATGTTATCAACATAGATATAGCAATTAGTCAAAAAATATCCAGCAAGTGACAAAAAAGCCACAAATCGCCTACATTAATTATTTTAATTTAGGTAATACCAAAGTGATTACCAAAGTAAAAAGTAATACAAGAAACTATTGTAGTAATTAATTTTTTCCAAAAAATTCAGAACAAGATTAGTCATAGTCATATTTAATAATGGTACTGGTGCAGAAGGTACAACTATTTATGTTAGAGGTAGAGCAGTAGAATAATCTCTTAAATTAGAAACGAAGAGAAAGTAAGAATGAAAATAAATATATAAAAGACCATATGCCACGATGATATGAACAGCAAAACAGGTGACATGTCCCAACCAGACTCATCATCAGCCCATTCACCAAGAGCGAGTGTAATAATAATAATTTTAAATAAAATTAATACAACCTGGTTTACTCACTGCTGAGTGTAAATCTCTTTGCAGGGGTTTCTTTCATCCATAAACAAATTTGTAATAGTTTTGAGTAATTGTATATATTAATTGAGAGAACCCACAAAATTGTTTTTAAATGTTTCACTGAGCATACCATAAATTTTCCTCATATCATATTCTTTATTGTATGGAGAATTTGTTAGTTCATTAAACAAGTTTTTAGTTCTAAATCCTGTTTTCTGTATGACCATTATCGTTTTATTTTTATGGCTTTGTAGTTTATTAACCTTTTAATTGCAAGTTAGTCAACTTATGTGTTGATAATACTCACATTATATTTAAAATTTTCAAGAAATGTATATAAGTTAAAGAGAATGCCAAAAAACATCAGAGTGAATGACATGAATATCTGAAAAATACAGTTAAAATTAGTTTATAATAATAATTTGTATGGTATTTTTGAAAGTGTTTAGTCAAAGTTAAAATATTATTATAAAGCTTTAACTAAAACATTCAATACAAACCTGAAATTCAAACATTTTGTTTAAGTAGGGGCACAGGTCTAACAAGCGAATGTAGAATTGAGATAGATGATGAATGGAATTTTTGTTCAGAGGCAATGCAAATATAAAATGATTGTTTGAATTGGGATTATGTTGTGGACTCCCAAATACAGCGTCGACAGATGTGACCATGTTTCCTTCATTTTTGCGTTCAAAGAAAACATTCAACATTTCCACACGTTTTATTATACTAAATAAAATCAAACAGAATAGTATTATTTCTAGATCAAAAATAATGATAGCAATAATAATGTATACAGCATAAATGTATGAGTTTGGACCAAATTTTATACTTCCGCCCACAAGAATAATACTGGCATAGAGAATATAATAGGGTATGAGAAAGCCAATAACTATGAGGTTTCTACATTTATCCTTTCTCAACAAATTTCTTCTATGATCTGATTCGAAAAGATAATCTATTTCTTGAATTTTCAGAATCAACCCTTCAAATACATTTCTGTCAAAAATGATTTCAATAAAAAATAGATACAGGGCATGAATTATATGAAGTGCCACGAATCCAATGTAGATGTAGGCATGAGTTAAAGTTGAATTGCTATTGGTAAATGTCAAAATGCCAACAACAACTGACAGTACAATCAATGTTCCCATTATTAACAAACTGTGTAATTTTTGACACCACAGTGTACACCTGGTGGGAACTCGGTTAACAGTTTTTCTGTAAACACCAAACACTCGCTGATACACTAAAATAGGCCAAAGTGTATCTTCAATTGATTCTCTACTCATGTTGATTCTTGTGAAATATTTGTGTTCTAACTAAATTCCAGCATGAGTATCTTAATGAGTGTTTGAGAAACAAGTCACGCTTTGCTCTTTAAATATCTTTTGAATTAACATCCATTATTATTTTATCACCTCGTGGAATCTATAGAGTGCTTAATAGGCAACAAAACATGACATTGATTGTGTTTACTTGGGAAATTTATCAATCTTTCAATCTAGAACTTTTTCTATTTTACTCACAAAAATATTTGTAAATTCCTTTGAGCTCTTGTCAGTGGGGAAATAATGATAATTGCTTAATGTAAATATTTTAATACTAGAGGGTTTTTTATCTTGTGCCATATGTCACGTTATAAATTATTATTGTTTTTTGGCGATAATAGGGACAAATTACACACCTAATTTTTTTATTTTGTACACCACAGAAAATAATAAAAAATCAAAGGAAATTATTACAAAACTAAACCAACATAAAACAGCATCACCCTAAACAAAATGCTCCACCCATTACCTTTTCAAAGGGAACATTCTCTTTATTCAGGCAAATTTTGATATGGCATCTGTACCACAATTTGTAGTTTTTCCATTAACATTCCATTCCATTAACAACTTATCTTTCTCAAATATCTTATCTTTCATTATGAGGGGAAATTATTTTCATTTTAATCACTGCATGTGCAACGGATTTTTAAGTTTATTTTCTGACTCCTCTATATAGCCAGTTGACCAATTGCCATTTTCTGACATTTCCCAATTGACCAATATTGAGCAGATGGTAAACATTTCACGTATATCAATATTTTGTTTTCTCTATAATTTTATATTTTCCAGGAACTAATATAACAAATCCACACTTGTCAAATTTATGTTTCTTCTCATTCTGACTCATTCATTACAACTTATCTTAAGTCTAAGTTATATTTCTATTCCAAATATGTTTCAAAACCGGATGTAAACACTTGATGGTACCAAAGTGTAAGCAGTGTATAGCACCACTTATGGCTTTTGTTTAGTGCTGTAGTAGAATGTTGCAAGTCTTGGTTTCATCTATCGCTTTCAGGCATACCTTGGCATTTTCTTTCTTAGAATTTTCTAACTTTATGTAAGCAGCTTTGTCCTTGGATTCGCAATTATGTGACTAAGAACTATTCAATATCTCATTTGAACAAGACTTCCTTCAGCATGATCTGAAATAAAGTTAACCCTCAACTGGCCGGGTGGTTTTTTTGTAACATAACGGGCCGGGCGCGGTCACCGTGACCGCATGTACTTAAAGTATAATATTTTTATGATATTATCCTAATAATAAATAAATAAAAATACTCAGTGTTACTGATAGTGTTTACTTTTTTATTAGGAAAGAAAAATTAACAAAATATAACTTCTATTAATGCTAAATAAAAAAAAAACATTCCTCAAACGCCAAAACGAAACAAAATCTCTAAACTTCTTTATAAATTCCTTAAAAAAAAATCTTAACTAATTTTTGGAAAAAAAATTTGGTTTTGTTGTCTTAAGAGATCATATAATATAGAGAAAATAAAAAATTAACTTAAAAAATATTGTTAATAACAAATTGACAACCGTCAATCATGGTCTTGTTTCGCGACAATCGCGGCACATCTTTTGGCTACATTCGATACATATCGGCTTCCTACAACAAAAATATACATGATAGGTCTTTCGTTTTTTTTTGGGATCACAAGTATAGCATGTTCAGTTCATATAGCACTTCTTATAGCTAAGCGAAGCTGTCGAGTCAGATGTTGATTACTTGCTCGCCTATGTAAATGCGGTTTGATAAGACATAATGCGAGATCTTTCATAAACTGAAGCCTTTTAATCTTATCCTCTCGCACTGAGTTATAAACTATAAATGCATTAGAGCTCGCAATATCCAGGAAACAATAAAAAATTGTCATCGGCCATCTACGAGTACGTCGGGCAGTGCTATAGTTTGAACATCTTTGATCTAATAAGTCAACCCCATATTTAGTCTCATTATAATACATTATTACTGTAGGTTTTTTCTTGACATTATCTACTGCTAAATCGTGATGCATGCTTGATACGAGTATAACCGACCTATTTTTTTTTGGGACATAAGATACTAATGTAAATTCATTTGTGAATCCAAACAAGGAACTTTCTACTTTACGAGTTTTTGATGGTAAAAAATCTTTGGGTATTTGTCTTTGGTTTTTCTTCATTGTGCCAACAAATGTTAGACCTTTTTTCTTCAACTCTTGTACTAACTGTATTGAAGTAAACCAATTATCGGCTGTAATATTACGATTTGAGCCCTCTATTTTTTCTACAAGTCTCAAAACAGATTGGGTCGGTTTTTTTAAGTGTTTGTACTGTTCTGGTAAATTTTTTCCATCAGAATCTTTACCCACATAAATGTAGGCGTTGTGTAAATAACCCGTTTTTGCATCCGTGATACACTGAATTTTCAAGCCATATTTTGTCGGTTTTTTTGGCATATACATTTTAAATTTGCATCTGCCGCGAAATGCAACCATCATCTCATCAATACAAGCTTCAGTTCCAATTTCGCATATGTCTTGACAATTGCCAATAAAATCATTAAAAATTTCAGAAATTGGCGCTGCGGGATCATTTTCACGTCGTTCTAGCCGAGTTGAAGATTCATCAAAGCATAATGCTAGTAGAAGTATTTTCAGTCTATTTTTCGCCATAATACATTGATAAATACATCGGCCAGTTCCATCCGAGCTATACCAACTTGAAAAATCTGCGTGATTTTCTTTGAACACCGCTGAATAATACAATATGCCTAATAATGCTTTTAGTTCAATCATATCTAAATTATAAACGTAACTATTGTCGTCATACTTGTCTCGCATCTTTTCTAAGTGACTGTTGGTATGTGTTATAATTTTTTCAAGAGTACCCTCACGAAAAAAATAATTCCATACATCTTCTACTGTCGATTCTGCTGTAAGGCTGTGTCGAAGACTTTGACGTATTCCTGGTTGTACATCTACTATGTGATGACTTCTTGTTATACTTCGGGTGGCAGATGGAACAGAAGACCAGCGAAACTTATTTTTGCCGAAATAGTTTTTATCCCTTAGTTGAACTTCCTCGCTATCGGAAATACATTTACTTGCCTTGCGCTTACGACTCGGTTGAAGACTTGACAAAGGTTGATGAACTTCATCGTTAGATGAGGTAACTTCTTCTTCAGATTCTGAGTGGTGTGACTCATAAATCACGTGATTTGGTTCGATATCCTGATCAATATCACTGCATTCACCATCGCCATCAGAGGCAGGGTCATCATTATCCTCTTGTGTAAGCCACTCTTGTATTTGTTGGACAAAACGTTCCATTTTGTTAGTAAAATGAAGACTACACCGAGAAAGGAATTCACTTTCTAAAATCACACAATAGGCCGAGTGCGGTCACTGTGACCGCTGCAAACTTTTAAACAATAAAAACTCAAAACAAAAGATGCGTGCGACTATTACTAAGCCGGGCCTCGTACTAATCGCCTGAGTTGCGAAGGTACCAGGAGGGGCAAATACCATCGAATATTGGAAGAGTATAAAATTGACAGTGTTGCACCTACTGGGGTCATGGTGACCGCACCCGGCCTGTTAAGGGTTAAATATTAATGCCTGAAGTGACACATCTGTAACATTCAAAGAAAGGGGCTTTTAGTACCTAAACACAAAAAAAATTTACTTGCCGGCTGTTAGTATACACTTTCCAAAATAATTTTTTTTCTTTTCTACCCTAGAAACACTTTATGAATATTTTTTATTTCTCATTTACATAAACAGCACTACAACAAAACAAATTTTGAACCAGTTTATCACACAAAGCATCAAGGTTGCTACGTAAGGTGTTTCTATTGTATTAATGTATCAGGTTATTACTTCACTCTCCTATGATTAAAAACTATATATCACTGCCTATTTATGTTCCAGCACAGTAGGCCACCGTATAGATTGTGACACATAACGCACTGAATGCAATTTAAGATTAAGTTCCGTTTACACACTCCCAATTAAAATTCTTGTATAGGTAAAGTATACACCACAACATGTCCACAGCCATATGTGTGGTACTACTTCTCAATTTGCCACATTGTGCAAATTTTTTCTGTTGCGCTTCTGGAATTTGTATTATTTTTTTATTTCAATAAAAGTTTATTGAAAATGATAATATCAAGACGATTCAAAAGAAACAAATGTTTCACAATCAACTTAAATTACCAACTATTCACCATTAATACATGTTTTAAACTTCAGCTCAGGGATATACATTTTCATGTTTGTTATTGATTTTTAGGCAAAATAAAATGTGTTTTTTTTAATCACAATATTTTTTTTATATAATATAATAATAATGATATGAAAGACTAAAGAGAAAAATTTTCTTTGGCCTCTGTACTTTTTAGTAAAGCAAATTGAATGAAATATGGCTGAAATATGTAGTTTTTGAATTGTCTTTATCCATTTAGGAGCCCGAAATAAAAATAAAGCTCTTAAGTCAATAATAACTTCTATTAATATTTTCAATACAAAAGAATTCCTCAATGAAATAAATTATTTTGTACATATTGAATATATTCGACGTTAATTTTGTAGAAATTCATTGTAATTTATTTTTTTTGAAAACTAAATGTAACTATGTGATGTAGTATGATTTCTACTTTATTTAAATTTTTTACCAGGACCTAGATGTTGGTTGTATGACGACATCTTCAGGTGGGCAATTTGTAAAGATAAAGAATTTTCACAAATTGCCCACCTAAAGATGTTGTAATACAACGAAACCTAGGTCTTGGCAAAGAATTTAAATAAAGTAGAAATAATGCTACAGTTAGTTTTTTTTAGTTTTGATTAAAAAGTAAATTATTTTGTACATTTCAGTAAAATTGTGTGGATTATTCCACTTATTCACAAACATCAGCAAAACAAACTATCCAGACTCTCAAATGTTATTTTGCTTTGTTAAAAGGTATTTTGCTGCTTAACAAATGAAGTAAAACCAAACAGAGATTAAAGATTAAAATGCTCCAAGGCCTATTTAAAAGGCATCAAAATAACCTTTAATGGCCTTCAAATAAAGATTTACACATAAGACAAATCAATTAGGTGCTGCTTTACCTCAATTTGTTTCTCAATAAGAATTTCTCAAAACGGGTCTCTGGTTTTGAATGATAATTTTATGCCGTATTGAATATTACCTTCATATAAAATTATTATGTACAAATGTGGAAAAATTCAACCCTTTCTTAAATAATGGCCATCAAAGTAATGAAAATTTCCAATTGGTAGTCATAAAATCACTTAAACACTTAAACACATGCTACTACTGTCAGAAAAATAAAACTTTCACAACTATCAGAAAACCCTTTTAAAGAATTAAATGAGATCAGGTGACCATTCACAAAGTGCTAATATAAAATGCTATCCATAATTTTCATTACAGGGATGACTCGTCACATTACTTTGAATAGGAAAAACTAGAAAATGTGAATTTAACCAAAAAAAATCTTTTTCAAATTAGCCAAAATTTTTAAAAATTTGCAAAAATTTGCATAAATTTGGTATCAAATGGAATCCAGCACAAGGAAGTAATTTTTTCCAAAAATATTTCTAGAAAAATTACCAAAAGCATTACTAAAAAAATTATAGTTTTTTGCATTCCATAATTTTTATCAACATTTCTCTGATTTTTTTCATTTAATGTGCCTATATACACTTTTATTTAATAAACAGGAATTTAATATTTACTCGGGTAAAAATGTTAATTTGAATTTAACAAATTATTTTGGGTATATTTACAATATTTTAATAAATTATAGTTCTCAGGTTTATCTATTTGCGTTTGGTTATTACTTCTGTCATAAGAGTTTCATTGTCATAGAATGACTAAACATTTCTAGTTACCAGCAACTCTATTAGGAGTTGTAAGATTTCTAGTTAGATGATTTGTGTCTGTTGAATTGTGGTAATAAAATTAAATCATTTTGATCGCACAGTCGCAGTTACTTCTGTCAGAAATTATCAAAAAAACAATCAGTGGAACATCTTTTTAGTTACATTGATTAATGATTTTGAACAATAAATTATTAAACATATCGATTAGTACTTTCTGCAACTCTGTTTTTAATATTATTTAATAGCACTAAATTCATTTATCTTAATGAAGTCACTTATAGTAAAAAAATATTCAAGTGCCATTGCCCATTATTTAAATATCCCAATATCTTTTAAAGTAAGGCAATATATCAAATCCATAGGAATAAACAGAATTCAGTAATATGTAGAAATTTTTAAAACAAAAACAAAATCAACGAGCATATTGCACGCGCTCTACTGAAATATAATGGAGATATTAACTTTTAGGTAATTATTTGGATTTTTATTGCAATCCAAACAATTGATATGAAAACTCAAAACGACTGAAATGGCTGACTACTTAAAAGAACCATCTGCCAAGGTGCAGTGTCATGTAATGTGTTAGCCACTAGTATTTTTGATTATTTAGTTACAAGACAGTAATGTTAGTTAAAGTAATTTTTTTATCAATTTAGATATAGCTCTTGACAGCTTCACATTTTCAATTTTGAATCTGTAATGAATGTTTCAAGTTGTGTACAGAACAGTATTAGAAGAACATTGAAGTAACAATTCATTATTTGATTACACATTAAAATGGGTCAAAGTAACGTTTCATTTCGTGCTCAATTTATAATGATAATTATCTAGTATCTCAACACCTTTATTGCTGATGTAGATTTTTTATGTAGATGTTTTTAAAATGATATTTAAAATTAAATTTTTAAAATGATGATTGTTTAACTGAACTGTGACGTGAAGAACAATTAAGATGATCATTCTCTGGTGTCGTCTGAAACAACACAAGCAAATGAGCATTTTTAAGATGATGATCCAATGTCATAACAGTACTAACCAGACTGTACTATGTAATTTAGTTGAATGTCTCCAGTAAATAAATTGTTTTTAGTAACAGTTTACTCTATTAGTATCCATAAACCTTCCTCTAAATTGATATCAACTAGAACTTCTCAAGGTATAGACCTTTATACTCAATATTTACCTTTGTTTAAAAAATTACCTCATGACAATGGAATTGTGATAAGCTCCATCATTTATTAGTAAAACAAAATGTGGCCAATTGAGTATGCTATTTTCCTCCAATTTGGAATATGTACTTTCTTTTACATCTGTGTTATTGGAGAAGATTCTGAACCATATATTTATCTATAGCAAAGTTAATAAGTGAGCACGGTCTTACTTTACCTTAAATTCTCAATGAAAGATGATGCGGTGGATCATTGAACAAGATTGGATGAAGATGGATACCTCCTGGACATTTGCAAGAGACGTCGCCGATACGTGCAGTGTTTGGCAATGAAATCACCAATGCAACCGGTCAACATTTTGCATAAAGTGTGATGTTAGGACTTTGTCTTGCCTGCACCATAGAGTACCAAAACAAACTTGACCTATGCATAAGGTATTAATGTGTTTTATTACGTTCCATTCTTATATGAATTGATATGAATCGCACATAACAAAACCGTATTGTACATATTTTTTGTACTAATTTGCGATATTCTCCAATAGGGGTAGATAAGTTGGAGTTTTCATTACATTCTTTTTTTTTATATTTACATTAATTTTTTGTCATTTTTATAGTAATACCAAAAATTATATCCTATGAATACTTTTTCATTTATAAGCATTTTTTCTTACAAAAACGAGAAACTTTTTTCTATGTATTTAAATTTTTTTTAAACTCATAAATACATAAGTGTAGTACAAATATTTCAAGAATTTTGTATTACATTTCTTCTCTGCCTCAGTAAAAAAACAGCAAATTTCGGAGTAAAGCATTATTTAACGGAAGTGACAACAGTTGACACATGCGGTTTGACTTTGTGTGACCTCCCATGATCAAAGGATTAAATGAGGTCTCCATATGAAATGTTTACTTGCTTGAACATTTCATGTACATGGGTCTAAACTGTATAAACTACAACGGGGCAACAGACAGGGATGGAGAGACATACAAAAAGACATGACGAAATTAGACGGGATTCATTTATGCCCTTCGTATTCAGAATCCTGAAAAGGAGACAGATGGAATTTATTAAACAGGAATATGATGCCTCTTCCTATTATAATATTTAGTAGATACAAAAAACACTTGGCAATAACAGCACATACTTCATTAAAAATAATATCTCATCGACTGTACCGTATCAAGAATGTGTTGGTATTTAGAAGACGCTATAAACAGCATAACTGATTAGAAGTTGGATCTTTATTTAAAACCAGGTAAACTGGAAACAGAGAATGTTTTTATTTCTTCAGGAAATATTTTATTTCTTTCAGCTTAGTTCAAATTTAATTAATTTCCAAAGAAGAAGGTAAATAATATCTATTAAACCCACAATGTAATCGGTTCTAATTATATAGAAGCCATTAGTCATCCAGTTTAGGTTATGGTTTCACAAAAAAAAAAATTGGAAATTGCATTTAATGTTTATTGTTAAATCAACAGTAAAGTCTAGTCAGAAAATAACACAACATAAATGAATTTGAAACATATTTTCAAACAACCAAGGATTGACAACTTAGACTTACTTATTTGGCTTCAGAGATAACCCAACTATAGCTATTATAATCATGAAATCTAAAAACTAATGTCAAAGGTCAACAACATGAATTTTGATCTAAGAAATCATGAACATACATATAGATACATGTATGTATGTATATATGTATATACATATATATATATATATATATATATATATATATATATATGTATATATATATACATATACACACACATGTCTATATGAATCTCATAAATAATCCTTAGTTTTTATAGAAGATTATAGTATAGAATACATATATTATTCTCTAATACAATTGAAAACTGAAGAGTAATTTTTTCAAGATTACTTATGTAGTTGGTCGAGCGGGGGACATTAGTTCTTCACCAAGAGATACAGACAGTTCCTGACAAGCATACGGCCGCTATCAAGGTGATAATAATATGCTGTTTAAAATATAATCCTGTTTAATAATTTAGGTGGTCCCACTTTACCAAAATATAAAATATTACAATTCGAGGAGTGGATGACTATTGATATTCAAGGCCAATTCAGAATGGATAGGTTATAGATAGTAAAAATTTACCTAGCACTATATGATTCATGAAATTTTACATCTGCTATAAACTCAACTTAATCATTTGAGTACTTCCTAAATTTTCCAAGTGGATATATAGACAAACGCCTATGCTTTGATTTATAAAAATTAAAGCTACAGTAAAAGAAAAGTACAAATAAAGTTAGAAAAAAGAAATAAAATTACAAATAAGATAATGATTTTAAATCAAACTCATTCTAATAATTATGGTAAGTTTGATAGATACCAATAAATTATAAAAACTAATATCTTTAACTTGTTCGTTTTCTATTTCTCACATGTTTTACAAATGTCATTTGATGAGTAAAATACGTGAAAACTAGGTCAATCTCTCCCTTCCCTATCTTCATAATCTGTCAATATTAACAGTCATTTAAATAACCATTACGGTATTAATGTCATATTGAATTAGAGTCCACAACCTTCCTTTAAAATAATATAATGTGAATTCAAATATACATTATGTTCAAACCAGCTTACCATGATGTTGTCTGCAGATAAAATGAACTGTTAATAAAGCTAATTTATGATTGTCTATTATGGGCCAGAATTAAATCCATTATTAATTTACAAGACTGATCAGCATCGATAGTATTTTGGATTTTAACATTAAAATTTTGATAATTATATTTACTTACAGCTGAGAAACTATTTATTGATCTTCATTCAATTTGAATGATAATTTCAATTGTATTTAACTCTACCAGATATGAAATGCCAATGGTAATTTTCGTTGTTGCAGGTTTAGCTAAGTTTATTAACAAATTTTTTATTACTATTCCTATGAATACTAGCTTAAATATCTACTACAAATACTGTTAAAAAATGTTTTTTATTCATATACTATTCCAAGTATTTTTATATAATTTTTAAACATTTTTATCATGATACAAAAAATTTTATTTTACAGACACTTTTTAATTCATAAAAAACTTTTCTTACAAAACGGGAAAATACTTTTTCATAAATTTCAATATCTTTTAAACTCAGAAATATATAAGTAAGAAGATATTTTGTAACTACACACTATCTTTTCTAAGTAAAAATTTCATTACAACAGAATAGCAAATTTTGGAGTTGTGCATTTGTTTTCGGAAGTGACAAAAAAGCTGGAAAGTGCCCTTTGACCTTTTGTGACCTCACATGCTCAAAGGATTAATTGAGGTCTCTATAGGAAGTATTAACTTGAAAATTTAATTTATATTTGCCCAACAATGTAGACACTACAAGGGTGCAGCAGACAGGGATGAGGCGAAAGACTGATAGAGATGACGAAATAATAAGGGTGTAATTTTTGCCATTTGTAAACGAAATCCTGAAAAAGAGACAGACGGAATCCATTAAAAGGGGATATGGTTTTTATCACCAACATAATATATTTTAGCAACAAAAAAATATAGCTTTATTCTGTATAGGAGTACAGCATATCTTCGATTGAATCTCCATCTTGTTTGAAGAGATTATGTCGCTTATAAATCTTTGATTTAAAGCTGGCTCGTTACTGGAATATGCCACAAAAAGAAAAGAGTGTTGTTAGAGGTCAACAGGCATATCAACACCCAAACAATGATAAATCTTATTGTAACGGGATTACCAGATTACA